>OZ059843.1:17774091-19142096 GCA_964057195.1 Orthosia cruda | reverse complement strand
AAGATTATCTGCAGAATTAGCAAGAGGACAAGCAATTTCCCGAGTAACCAATCCACGAGCGATAATCTGGTGTTTCCGGAAACAAACCTGCTTTTGACCGTGATTAACTATGAAAATGGCCTGTACTGGAAAACAATTCATAGAAACAGGAATGCTGTAGTTGTAACCATTATAAACAATTGTACGAGTATCTACAAATAGTAGAGTTGACTTGTCAAATTCAACATCATTGTAGATGTCAACAAACAAGGATGGATAAGCTGGAACGATAGTGTCTGCAGAGCACAAAATGTTAACCTTATCTACACATGTACCCACTTGCAAAGAATTTATTTCAACCGATTCAATTTTATTTTCTTCTCTTACTGCATATTCTAAAAAGACGGTAGTACCACAAATTGTAAGCTTGAATTTTTCATTGTTCAAAATAGGCTGTCCAATAAAAACGTCGGCGCGGTTCACGGCAGCATCGACGACAACTGCGTCTGAACAAACCTTAACTTCATCTATAATGAACTCTAATGATACCTGTCCGTGAGCTTTAATTGGTGGTCCACCAAACCTGTTGACAAAAACGACACAAGGTTGCATTGCAACACCAAGCATTAGAACACAATCACGAGTGATGAGGTTGACTTGAGCCCCCGTGTCTAAATAAGCAGTACCTTTACATCCATTAACCAAAACATGTTAAAAATAACATTCATTTACCTGTATTTGTACAATGCTGACGGCCTTTTGATAACACTGCTCCTTTTTGTGGTTGGTTTTCCCACAGATTTCGCATTTTATAGCGTTAGGATTATTAGGGCACGATCGGACAACGTGCCCAGACTCGTTACACAGAAAACAAGTTACACCTGGCTTTCGTTCTTTCGGATCTCTGACTGCTGCCTTTGAAGACGATGCGGAATCTCTACCTCGGGGAACGTTTCTCTGACTTTGGTTCATTCTTTTGTCGTCATTCATGCACAGAAAATGAGAATAAAGCTCGCCTGGGGTTCTATAGTTACCAGCCCTTGCAGAAGTTCTCATGTGGAACGGCAATCCTTCTATGATACACGACACCGCTTTATCCTCAATGATGTCACACTTAGTTAGCATGGTACATTTCGAATAAAAATAATGAGTCATAGTTTCATTAAATAACTTTTTCCTATTTAACATTTCTCTCAATGCGTCTGCGTAATTTATGCTTTGAGGGAACGCTTCCAGAATTTTTTGTTTCCATTCCGGCCATGTAAACTCATAGCTTCGTAATGCACCATGCCACAACTTCGCTGACCCAACAAAACGCGCTTGCATATTATAACTTTTAACGTTGTCGTTCCATCCATGTATGGCACCTAGTTGCTCTACTTTGTTAAGCCACTGAGATGCAGGTAGCTCCGGTTTTTCAGGATCGAATTCCGGTATTATATCCGGCTTAACCATCACACCCGAATAATATGGAAACGACCTACCGGGTTCATTTGAAAAGCCAGGTGGAGAACGGCCTCAAAAGTCCCGGACTGGCGAACGTCCCGGCCGCCACGTGTCGCGGGAACAGCTGCGGCGCTCCTGCTGCGATTGCTCCATCCGCCGGTGACTCCATCTGACAGGGCTGCGGGACCGGCTGCGAGACCGGATGCGACCATCGGAACTCATGGCTTGCTTGAGAACGGCTCCAGATCGGATGCCCACTTCCGAAAAATGTTACACCTATTCGAGCAAATATAACAATTAAACAACGATAGCAGTTCTAAATGTGTATTTAATTACGTTATTTTAGCATGTAGGTACATAAGTATAAGTAAATAAAATAAAGTTATTGGCACCTTATAAAACAATATAATTTAATCACCAACGATTCAAATGAAACTCTAGTAAGCTAGGACGAGGAATTAAAACACAAATTGCCCAACAGCGAATATTACATTTAAGCGAGAAAAGTGAGAACATAAATAGGTATGCATTAACGGAAATACTTAGCTTCTTGTTCAAATCACAATATTATAAACTAAATAAAACGTTTAGGTATTTCTATGCCCAGTTACAAAAATAAACTGCCTCCAAAATTCTTCCGGCAAAAAACAATACTTCGTTATTCCTTCTTCAAAACCAAAAATCAACCCTGATTGGTTCACGGTGGCGGCGGGCTGATGTCGTCCCCTTATTGGTCCGACGCCCGACGCTAGTACAGCAATAATCCACCGATGGCAGCACCTTGGCTTGGCGACAGCTGTTGTGCCGACGACGACCGCTACTTGCGTTTCGCGCCATCTAGCACCTTTTGTGTGGAGTATTCACAATAGCGATGATTCCTCGGTAAAAAAATAATGTAATGTATTTAAACCGTCAGTTACATTATGAAAAAATATTGGATACCTATGCATTGGTTACTTTATCAAATCAATAAAAAAATAAAGTGCAAGAGTAGGGCTGGTGAGTAAGAGTGTACTAAAACGGGACGTCACGCGAAATAACAACGCACTATCTTCGTTATTTTTTGTTTACGTGACAACAAAAGAATTATACGTGTCCAATATATTTGTTTAATCTACCTGGCGGGTCATCATCCCTATTTGGCACAGCAATTTTTATTATAACTCTAAATAATACTATTGATAAAGTGTAGCGCCGGTATCTCTTCAATCCTGCAGCAAAACTGCGTAAGTGAATTCGGCAAAGCAAAGGGTTTGACCCCATGAAAGAATATGAGACAAGAGACGCGGCGCCAGTATGACGCGGGTATGAGTTGTTTTGACTCTATAAATAATTAGATATTGTCGAAAATCTTGAGATTATTTGCGATCTCGCCTCCTCATATAAATCTGAAGATGAAAAAGCGCAATAGAAATGTTACAAGAAACTTTTACCGAGCATCAGTTTTTTTAATATTTCTATTGCGGGGGCACAGACCTCAATTATGGGAGAGGGAAAGGGTCATAAACCACCTCGCAGGTCCAGAACGGTTTGGTGGCTGTCACTACATGTTTTTTTGAATATTTTGTCAGGTTTATTTCCTTCACCGTTTCGAGACGAGTGGTGTTGAAATAATTTACACAAAGTAAAGCGCCTGCCTTGGGTTCGAACCGAGACTTACAACTTGAAATTCGCGGCCATTAGCACTGGGTCACCACTGCTCTGCAACATTCATTATTACCGAGTTCATACATAAGTAAGATCACTTAAATGAATTTTAAAAACTTTATTTTAGCAAACGCACTACAATGTTTTGTGTGTCGGGGATGTCGATATGTCAATTCGACCCACGTACATACATGTCCCACGCGAAAACCGAATGTCACCACAACTGTGCCAACAACACCTAGCACTAGTACAAGACTTCCGATCACCTCAAGCACTACACCAAACGGCTCAAGTTCTGTTCCGACAATAACAAATACAACTGCTGAACCACCGACAACAATCAACACGACTGAAGCTTCAAGCACAGGAACAAGCACAGATAAGCCAAGTTCCATAGTGGTAACTACCACAAGCACACATCGACCAACATCAAACCCTACTACACCGACTAAACCCAGCGTAGCTACTTCTACTCCGAATCAAACCAGCACAGTAACTGCTGCTCTAACGGAAACCACTACTGATGCATCAAGCCCGACTACACCAACAACTGTTGAACCTGCAACAAGCACAACTGATGAAACGACTACTGTAGAGCCTTCAACAACCACCACCGATGCATCCACAACTCTGAAGCCTTCAAGAACTACCACTGATGCATCTACAACTGTTGAACCTTCAACAAGCACAACTGATGAAACGACCACTGTAGAGCCTTCCACCGATGCATCCACAACTCTGGAGCCTTCAAGTACTACCATTGATGCATCTACAACTGTTGAACCTTCAACAAGCACAAATGACGAAACGACCACTGTAGAGCCTTCTACAACCACCACCGATGCATCCAGAACTCTGGAGCCTTCAAGTACTACCACTGATGCATCTACAACTGTTGAACCTTCATCAAGCACAACTGATGAAACGACCACTGTAGAGCCTTCAACAACCACCACCGATGCATCCAGAACTCTGGAGCCTTCAAGTACTACCACTGATGCATCTACAACTGTTGAACCTTCAACAAACACAACTGATCAAACGACCACTGTAGAGCCTTCAACAACCACCACCGATGCAGCCATAACTCTGGAGCCTTCAAGTACTACCACTGAAGCATCTACAACTGTTGAACCTTCAACAAGCACAACTGATGAAACGACCACTGTAGAGTCTTCAACAACCACCACCGATGCATCCACAACTCTGGAGCCTTCAAGTACTAACACTGATGCATCTACAACTGTTGAACCTTCAACAAGCACAAATGACGAAACGACCACTGTAAAGCCTTCAACAACCACCACCGATGCATCCACAACTCTAGAGCCTTCAAGTACTATCACTGATGCATCTACAACTGTTGAACCTTCAACAAGCACATCTGTTGAAACGACCACTGTAGAGCCTTCAACAACCACCACCGATGCATCCACAACTCTGGAGTCTTCAACAACCACCGCCGATGCATCCACAACTCTGGAGCCTTCAAGTACTACCACTGATGCATCTACAACTGTTGAACCTTCCTCAAGCACAACTGATGAAACAACCACAGTAGAGCCTTCAACAACCACCACCGATGCATCCACAACTCTGGAGCCTTCAAGTATTACCACCGATGCAACCACAACTCTGGAGCCTTCAACAACCACCACCGATGCATCCACAACTTTTGAACCTTCAACAAGAACATCTGTTGAAACGACCATAGTAGAGCCTTCAACAACCACCACCGATGCATCCACAACTCTGGAGTCTTCAACAACCACCGCCGATGCATCCACAACTCTGGAGCCTTCAAGTACTACCACTGATGCATCTACAACTGTTGAACCTTCCTCAAGCACAACTTATGAAACAACCACAGGAGAGCCTTCAACAACCACCACCGATGCATCCACAACTCTGGAGCCTTCAAGTACTACCACTGATGCATCTACAACTGTTGAAACTTCAACAAGCACAACTGATGAAACGACTACTGTAGAGCCTTCAACAACCACCACCGATGCATCCACAACTCTGGAGCCTTCAAGTATCACCACCGATGCAACCACAACTCTGGAGCCTTCAACAACCACCACCGATGCATCCACAACTTTTGAACCTTCAACAAGAACATCTGTTGAAACGACCATAGTAGAGCCTTCAACAACCACCACCGATGCATCCACAACTCTGGAGTCTTCAACAACCACCACCGATGCATCCACAACTCTGGAGTCTTCAAGTTCTACCACCGATGCATCCACAAATCTGAAGCCTTCAAGTACTACCACTGATGCATCTACAACTGTTGAACCTTCAACAAGCACAACTGATGAAACGACTACTGTAGAGCCTTCAACAACCAGCACCGATGCATCCACAACTCTGGAGCCTTCAAGTACTACCACTGATGCATCTACAACTGTTGAACCTTCAAGTACTACCACTGATGCATCTACAACTGATGAACCTTCAACAAGCACAACTGATGAAACGACTACTGTAGAGCCTTCAACAACCACCACCGATGCATCCACAACTCTGGAGCCTTCAAAAACTACCACTGATGCATCTACAACTGTTGAACCTTCAACAAGCACAAATGACGAAACGACCACTGTAGAGCCTTCAACGACCACCACCGATGCATCCACAACTCTAGAGCCTTCAAGTACTACCACTGATGCATCTACAACTGTTGAACCTTCAACAAGCACAACTGATGAAACGACCACTGTATGGCCTTCCACCGATGCATCCACAACTCTGGAGCCTTCAAGTACTACCACTGATGCATCTGCAACTGTTGAACCTTCTACAAGCACAACTGATGAAACGACCACTGTAGAGCCTTCAACAACCACCACCGATGCATCCACAACTCTGGAGTCTTCAAGTACTACCACTGATGCATCTACAACTGTTGAACCTTCAACAAGCACAACTGATGAAACTACCACTGTAGAGCCTTCAACAACCACCACCGATGCATCCACAACTCAGGAGTCTTCAAGTACTACCACCGATGCATCCACAACTCTGGAGCCTTCAAGTACTACCACCGATGCATCCACAACTCTAGAGCCTTCAAGTACTACCACTGAAGCATCTAGAACTGTTAATCCTTCAACAAGCACAACTGATGAAACAACCACTGTAGAGCCTTCAACAACCACCACCGATGCATCCACAAATCTGGAGCCTTCAAGTACTACCACTGATGCATCTACAACTGTAGAGCCTTCAACAACCAGCACCGATGCATCCACAACTCTGGAGCCTTCAAGTACTACCACTGATGCATCTACAACTGTTGAACCTTCAAGTACTACCACTGATGCATCTGCAACTGTTGAACCTTCAACAAGCACAAATGACGAAACGACCACTGTAGAGCCTTCAATAACCACCACCGATGCATCCACAACTCGGGAGCCTTCAAGTACTACCACTGATGCATCTACAACTGTTGAACCTTCTACAAGCACAACTGATGAAACGACCACTGTAGAGCCTTCAACAACCACCACCGATGCATCCACAACTCTGGAGTCTTCAAGTACTACCACCGATGCATCTACAACTGTTGTACCTTCAACAAGCACAACTGATGAAACGACCACTGTAGAGCCTTCAGCAACCACCAGCGATACATCCACAACTCTGGAGCCTTCAAGTACTACCACTGATGCATCTACAACTGTTAAACCTTCAACAAGCACAAATGACGAAACGACCACTGTAGAGCCTTCAACGACCACCACCGATGCTATGCGATAAGCTCGTGTACATTCTTAGGTTCTATATAGTTGGTCACAGCATCAATTTTCTTACTACCCGGCCTAATACCTTTTTCGCAGATCTCGTAACCGAGGTAATCTATTTTGTTATGCAAGAAAAACATTTATCAAGGTTTAACGTCAGTTTTGCGTCCCTTATTATTTCCAAAACTATCCGAAGCAGATCGAGGCCTTCCTGTTCAGTTTTAGTGGGTGGCAACAGATCATCTATGAAAGGAAGCACCTTATCATGACGTAACGAAGAAAATATCTTGTCCATAAGACGCTGGAAAATTGCTGGGGAATTGGCTAAACCGAAGGGCATACGCAAAAATTCATAATGGCCCTCAGGCGTGACAAAACCAGTTCTGTGAATTGATGCCTCTGCTACTGGAATCTGAAAGAAACTATGCGATAGATCAAGACTCGTAAAAAGTTTATTCCCACCTAGTTTCTCGATTTGTTCTTCTATGATGGGCAGAGGATATTTATTTTTCGCTGTAATACTATTTAATTTTCTAAAATCCACACAAAACCGATAATCTCCGTTCTTTTTCCTAACTAATCGGGCTGGCATAATTAGAAGACGATTCCCTAATAATACCGTTGGATAACATATCCTCAATCTTTTCTCGTACTATTGCCTTTTCTGAAAAATAAAGCCTGTAAAGACGATAACAAAGCGGCTTATCAGAGTTAAGTTCGATATTCAATTCTATATTGTCAGTCCTGCCTAATTCTCCTGTGTCTATCGAAAAACAATCTGAATATTCCTCTAAAATCTCTACCAACTCTTTAACCACCTGTGGATCTCCGGATCCACATTTGATTTTTGTTGTATCAATGCTCATGACCGAAACAAGATTATCTGCAGAATTAGCAAGAGGACAAGCAATTTCCCGAGTAACCAATCCACGAGCGATAATCTGGTGTTTCCGGAAACAAACCTGCTTTTGACCGTGATTAACTATGAAAATGGCCTGTACTGGAAAACAATTCATAGAAACAGGAATGCTGTAGTTGTAACCATTATAAACAATTGTACGAGTATCTACAAATAGTAGAGTTGACTTGTCAAATTCAACATCATTGTAGATGTCAACAAACAAGGATGGATAAGCTGGAACGATAGTGTCTGCAGAGCACAAAATGTTAACCTTATCTACACATGTACCCACTTGCAAAGAATTTATTTCAACCGATTCAATTTTATTTTCTTCTCTTACTGCATATTCTAAAAAGACGGTAGTACCACAAATTGTAAGCTTGAATTTTTCATTGTTCAAAATAGGCTGTCCAATAAAAACGTCGGCGCGGTTCACGGCAGCATCGACGACAACTGCGTCTGAACAAACCTTAACTTCATCTATAATGAACTCTAATGATACCTGTCCGTGAGCTTTAATTGGTGGTCCACCAAACCTGTTGACAAAAACGACACAAGGTTGCATTGCAACACCAAGCATTAGAACACAATCACGAGTGATGAGGTTGACTTGAGCCCCCGTGTCTAAATAAGCAGTACCTTTACATCCATTAACCAAAACATGTTAAAAATAACATTCATTTACCTGTATTTGTACAATGCTGACGGCCTTTTGATAACACTGCTCCTTTTTGTGGTTGGTTTTCCCACAGATTTCGCATTTTATAGCGTTAGGATTATTAGGGCACGATCGGACAACGTGCCCAGACTCGTTACACAGAAAACAAGTTACACCTGGCTTTCGTTCTTTCGGATCTCTGACTGCTGCCTTTGAAGACGATGCGGAATCTCTACCTCGGGGAACGTTTCTCTGACTTTGGTTCATTCTTTTGTCGTCATTCATGCACAGAAAATGAGAATAAAGCTCGCCTGGGGTTCTATAGTTACCAGCCCTTGCAGAAGTTCTCATGTGGAACGGCAATCCTTCTATGATACACGACACCGCTTTATCCTCAATGATGTCACACTTAGTTAGCATGGTACATTTCGAATAAAAATAATGAGTCATAGTTTCATTAAATAACTTTTTCCTATTTAACATTTCTCTCAATGCGTCTGCGTAATTTATGCTTTGAGGGAACGCTTCCAGAATTTTTTGTTTCCATTCCGGCCATGTAAACTCATAGCTTCGTAATGCACCATGCCACAACTTCGCTGACCCAACAAAACGCGCTTGCATATTATAACTTTTAACGTTGTCGTTCCATCCATGTATGGCACCTAGTTGCTCTACTTTGTTAAGCCACTGAGATGCAGGTAGCTCCGGTTTTTCAGGATCGAATTCCGGTATTATATCCGGCTTAACCATCACACCCGAATAATATGGAAACGACCTACCGGGTTCATTTGAAAAGCCAGGTGGAGAACGGCCTCAAAAGTCCCGGACTGGCGAACGTCCCGGCCGCCACGTGTCGCGGGAACAGCTGCGGCGCTCCTGCTGCGATTGCTCCATCCGCCGGTGACTCCATCTGACAGGGCTGCGGGACCGGCTGCGAGACCGGATGCGACCATCGGAACTCATGGCTTGCTTGAGAACGGCTCCAGATCGGATGCCCACTTCTGAAAAATGTTACACCTATTCGAGCAAATATAACAATTAAACAACGATAGCAGTTCTAAATGTGTATTTAATTACGTTATTTTAGCATGTAGGTACATAAGTATAAGTAAATAAAATAAAGTTATTGGCACCTTATAAAACAATATAATTTAATCACCAACGATTCAAATGAAACTCTAGTAAGCTAGGACGAGGAATTAAAACACAAATTGCCCAACAGCGAATATTACATTTAAGCGAGAAAAGTGAGAACATAAATAGGTATGCATTAACGGAAATACTTAGCTTCTTGTTCAAATCACAATATTATAAACTAAATAAAACGTTTAGGTATTTCTATGCCCAGTTACAAAAATAAACTGCCTCCAAAATTCTTCCGGCAAAAAACAATACTTCGTTATTCCTTCTTCAAAACCAAAAATCAACCCTGATTGGTTCACGGTGGCGGCGGGCTGATGTCGTCCCCTTATTGGTCCGACGCCCGACGCTAGTACAGCAATAATCCACCGATGGCAGCACCTTGGCTTGGCGACAGCTGTTGTGCCGACGACGACCGCTACTTGCGTTTCGCGCCATCTAGCACCTTTTGTGTGGAGTATTCACAATAGCGATGATTCCTCGGTAAAAAAAT
The DNA here is from genome assembly GCA_964057195.1 of Orthosia cruda. Taxonomy (NCBI): domain Eukaryota; kingdom Metazoa; phylum Arthropoda; class Insecta; order Lepidoptera; family Noctuidae; genus Orthosia; species Orthosia cruda. The sequence goes on along the minus strand of OZ059843.1, from coordinate 19,132,077 downwards.
AATGTAATGTATTTAAACCGTCAGTTACATTATGAAAAAATATTGGATACCTATGCATTGGTTACTTTATCAAATCAATAAAAAAATAAAGTGCAAGAGTAGGGCTGGTGAGTAAGAGTGTACTAAAACGGGACGTCACGCGAAATAACAACGCACTATCTTCGTTATTTTTTGTTTACGTGACAACAAAAGAATTATACGTGTCCAATATATTTGTTTAATCTACCTGGCGGGTCATCATCCCTATTTGGCACAGCAATTTTTATTATAACTCTAAATAATACTATTGATAAAGTGTAGCGCCGGTATCTCTTCAATCCTGCAGCAAAACTGCGTAAGTGAATTCGGCAAAGCAAAGGGTTTGACCCCATGAAAGAATATGAGACAAGAGACGCGGCGCCAGTATGACGCGGGTATGAGTTGTTTTGACTCTATAAATAATTAGATATTGTCGAAAATCTTGAGATTATTTGCGATCTCGCCTCCTCATATAAATCTGAAGATGAAAAAGCGCAATAGAAATGTTACAAGAAACTTTTACCGAGCATCAGTTTTTTTAATATTTCTATTGCGGGGGCACAGACCTCAATTATGGGAGAGGGAAAGGGTCATAAACCACCTCGCAGGTCCAGAACGGTTTGGTGGCTGTCACTACATGTTTTTTTGAATATTTTGTCAGGTTTATTTCCTTCACCGTTTCGAGACGAGTGGTGTTGAAATAATTTACACAAAGTAAAGCGCCTGCCTTGGGTTCGAACCGAGACTTACAACTTGAAATTCGCGGCCATTAGCACTGGGTCACCACTGCTCTGCAACATTCATTATTACCGAGTTCATACATAAGTAAGATCACTTAAATGAATTTTAAAAACTTTATTTTAGCAAACGCACTACAATGTTTTGTGTGTCGGGGATGTCGATATGTCAATTCGACCCACGTACATACATGTCCCACGCGAAAACCGAATGTCACCACAACTGTGCCAACAACACCTAGCACTAGTACAAGACTTCCGATCACCTCAAGCACTACACCAAACGGCTCAAGTTCTGTTCCGACAATAACAAATACAACTGCTGAACCACCGACAACAATCAACACGACTGAAGCTTCAAGCACAGGAACAAGCACAGATAAGCCAAGTTCCATAGTGGTAACTACCACAAGCACACATCGACCAACATCAAACCCTACTACACCGACTAAACCCAGCGTAGCTACTTCTACTCCGAATCAAACCAGCACAGTAACTGCTGCTCTAACGGAAACCACTACTGATGCATCAAGCCCGACTACACCAACAACTGTTGAACCTGCAACAAGCACAACTGATGAAACGACTACTGTAGAGCCTTCAACAACCACCACCGATGCATCCACAACTCTGAAGCCTTCAAGAACTACCACTGATGCATCTACAACTGTTGAACCTTCAACAAGCACAACTGATGAAACGACCACTGTAGAGCCTTCCACCGATGCATCCACAACTCTGGAGCCTTCAAGTACTACCATTGATGCATCTACAACTGTTGAACCTTCAACAAGCACAAATGACGAAACGACCACTGTAGAGCCTTCTACAACCACCACCGATGCATCCAGAACTCTGGAGCCTTCAAGTACTACCACTGATGCATCTACAACTGTTGAACCTTCATCAAGCACAACTGATGAAACGACCACTGTAGAGCCTTCAACAACCACCACCGATGCATCCAGAACTCTGGAGCCTTCAAGTACTACCACTGATGCATCTACAACTGTTGAACCTTCAACAAACACAACTGATGAAACGACCACTGTAGAGCCTTCAACAACCACCACCGATGCATCCACAACTCTGGAGTCTTCAAGTACTACCACGGATGCATCCACAACTCTGGAGCCTTCAACAACCACCACCGATGCATCCACGACTTTTGATCCTTTAACAAGCACATCTGTTGAAACGACCACTGTAGAGCCTTCAACAACCACTACCGGTGCATCCACAACTCTAGAGTCTTCAAGTACTACCACCGATGAATCCACAACTCTGGAGCCTTCAAGTATTACCACTGATGCATCTACAACTGTTGAACCTTCAACAAGCACAACTGATGAAATGACCACTGTAGAGCCTTCAACAACCACCACCGATGCACCCACAACTCTAGAACCTTCAAGTACTGCCACTGATGCATCTACAACTGTTGAAACTTCAACAAGCACAACTGATGAAATGACCACTGTAGAGCCTTCCACCGATGCATCCACAACTCTGGAGCCTTCAAGTACTACCACTGATGCATCTACAACTGTTGAACCTTCAACAAGCACAACTGATGAAACGACCACTGTAGAGCCTTCAACAACCACCACCGATGCATCCACAACTCTGGAGTCTTCAAGTACTACCACGGATGCATCCACAACTCTGGAGCCCTCAACAACCACCACCGATGCATCCACGACTTTTGAACCTTTAACAAGCACATCTGTTGAAACGACCAATGTAGAGCCTTCAACAACCACCACCGGTGCATCCACAACTCTAGAGTCTTCAAGTACTACCACTGATGCATCTACAACTGTTGAACCTTCAACAAGCACAACTGATGAAACGACCACTGTAGAGCCTTCAACAACCACCACCGATGCATCCACAACTCTGGAGTCTTCAAGTACTACCTTTGATGCATCTACAACTGTTGAACCTTCAACAAGCACAACTGATGAAACGACCACTGTAGAGCCTTCAACAACCACCACCGATGCATCCACAACTCTGGAGTCTTCAAGTAGTACCACGGATGCATCCACAACTCTGGAGCCTTCAACAACCACCACCGATGCATCCACAACTCTGGAGCCTTCAAGTACTACCACTGATGCATCTACAACTGTTGAACCTTCAACAAGCACAACTGATAAAACGACCACTGTATGGCCTTCCACCGATGCATCCACAACTCTGGAGCCTTCAAGTACTACCACTGATGCATCTACAACTGTTGAACCTTCTACAAGCACAACTGATGAAACGACCACTGTAAAGCCTTCAACAACCACCACCGATGCATCCACAACTCTGGAGTCTTCAAGTCCTACCACCGATGCATCTACAAATGTTGAACCTTCAACAAGCACAACTGATGAAACGACCACTGTAGAACCTTCAACAACCACCACCGATGCATCCACAACTCTGGAGTCTTCAAGTACTACCACCGATGCATCCACAACTCTGGAGCCTTCAAGTACTACCACTGATGCATCTACAACTGTTGAACCTTCAACAAGCACAAATGACGAAACGACCACTGTAGAGCCTTCAACAACCACCACCGATGCATCCACAACTCTAGAACCTTCAAGTACTACCACTGATGCATCTACAACTGTTGAACCTTCAACAAGCACAACTGATGAAACGACCACTGTAGAGCCCTCAACAACCACCACCGATGCATCCACAACTCTGGAGTCTTCAAGTACTACCACCGATGCATCCACAACTCTGGAGCCTTCAAGTACTACCACTGATGAATCTACAACTGTTGAACCTTCAACAAGCACAAATGACGAAACGACCACTGTAGAGCCTTCAACAACCACCACCGATGCATCCACAACTCTAGAGCTTTCAAGTACTACCACTGATGCATCTACAACTGTTGAACCTTCAACAAGCACAACTGATGAAACGACCACTGTAGAGCCTTCAACAACCACCACCGATGCATCCACAACTCTGGAGTCTTCAAGTACTACCACGGATGCATCCACAACTCTGGAGCCTTCAACAACCACCACCGATGCATCCACGACTTTTGATCCTTTAACAAGCACATCTGTTGAAACGACCACTGTAGAGCCTTCAACAACCACCACCGGTGCATCCACAACTCTAGAGTCTTCAAGTACTACCACCGATGAATCCACAACTCTGGAGCCTTCAAGTACTATCACTGATGCATCCACAACTCTGGAGCCTTCAAGTACTACCGCTGACGCATCTACAACTGTTGAACCATCAACAAGCACAACTGATGAAACGACCACTGTAGAGCCTTCAACAACCACCACCGATGCATCCACAACTCTGGAGTCTTCAAGTACTACCACCGATGCATCCACAACTCCGGAGCCTTCAAGTACTACCACCGATGCATCCACAACTCTGGAGCCTTCAAGTACTACCGCTGACGCATCTACAACTGTTGAACCATCAACAAGCACAACTGATGAAACGACCACTGTAGAGCCTTCAACAACCACCACCGATGCATCCACAACTCTGGAGTCTTCAAGTACTACCACTGATGCATCTTCAACTGTCGAACCTTCAACAAGCACAACTGATGAAACGACCACTGTAGAGCCTTCAACAACCACCACCGATGCATCCACAACTCTGGAGCCTTCAAGTACTACCACTGATGCATCTACAACTGTTGAACCTTCAACAAGCACAAATGACGAAATGACCACTGTAGAGCCTTCAACAACCACCACCGATGCATCCACAACTCTAGAGCCTTCAAGTACTACCACTGATGCATCTACAACTGTTGAACCTTCAACAAGCACAACTGATGAAACGACCACTGTATGGCCTTCCACCGATGCATCCACAACTCTGGAGCCTTCAAGTACTACCACTGATGCATCTACAACTGTTGAACCTTCTACAAGCACAACTGATGAAACGACCACTGTAAAGCCTTCAACAACCACCACCGATGCATCCACAACTCTGGAGTCTTCAAGTACTACCACCGATGCATCCACAATTCTGGAGTCTTCAAGTCCTACCACCGATGCATCTACAAATGTTGAACCTTCAACAAGCACAACTGATGAAACGACCACTGTAGAACCTTCAACAACCACCACCGATGCATCCACAACTCTGGAGTCTTCAAGTACTACCACCGATGCATCCACAACTCTGGAGCCTTCAAGTACTACCACTGATGCATCTACAACTGTTGAACCTTCAACAAGCACAAATGACGAAACGACCACTGTAGAGCCTTCAACAACCACCACCGATGCATCCACAACTCTAGAACCTTCAAGTACTACCACTGATGCATCTACAACTGTTGAACCTTCAACAAGCACAACTGATGAAACGACCACTGTAGAGCCCTCAACAACCACCACCGATGCATCCACAACTCTGGAGTCTTCAAGTACTACCACCGATGCATCCACAACTCTGGAGCCTTCAAGTACTACCACTGATGAATCTACAACTGTTGAACCTTCAACAAGCACAAATGACGAAACGACCACTGTAGAGCCTTCAACAACCACCACCGATGCATCCACAACTCTAGAGCTTTCAAGTACTACCACTGATGCATCTACAACTGTTGAACCTTCAACAAGCACAACTGATGAAACGACCACTGTAGAGCCTTCAACAACCACCACCGATGCATCCACAACTCTGGAGTCTTCAAGTACTACCACGGATGCATCCACAACTCTGGAGCCTTCAACAACCACCACCGATGCATCCACGACTTTTGATCCTTTAACAAGCACATCTGTTGAAACGACCACTGTAGAGCCTTCAACAACCACCACCGGTGCATCCACAACTCTAGAGTCTTCAAGTACTACCACCGATGAATCCACAACTCTGGAGCCTTCAAGTATTACCACTGATGCATCTACAACTGTTGAACCTTCAACAAGCACAACTGATGAAATGACCACTGTAGAGCCTTCAACAACCACCACCGATGCACCCACAACTCTAGAACCTTCAAGTACTGCCACTGATGCATCTACAACTGTTGAACCTTCAACAAGCACAACTGATGAAACGACCACTGTAGAGCCTTCCACCGATGCATCCACAACTCTGGAGCCTTCAAGTACTACCACTGATGCATCTACAACTGTTGAACCTTCTACAAGCACAACTGATGAAACGACCACTGTAGAGCCTTCAACAACCACCACCGATGCATCCACAACTCTGGAGTCTTCAAGTACTACCACCGATGCATCTACAACTGTTGTACCTTCAACAAGCACAACTGATGAAACGACCACTGTAGAGCTTTCAACAACCACCAGCGATACATCCACAACTCTGGAGTCTTCAAGTACTACCACCGATGCATCCACAACTCTGGAGCCTTCAAGTACTACCACTGATGCATCTACAACTGTTGAACCTTCAACAAGCACAAATGACGAAACGACCACTGTAGAGCCTTCAACAACCACCACCGATGCATCCACAACTCTAGAGCCTTCAAGTACTACCACTGATGCATCTACAACTGTTGAACCTTCAACAAGCACAACTGATGAAACGACCACTGTAGAGCCTTCAACAACCACCACCGATGCATCCACAACTCTGGAGTCTTCAAGTACTACCACGGATGCATCCACAACTCTGGAGCCCTCAACAACCACCACCGATGCATCCACGACTTTTGAACCTTTAACAAGCACATCTGTTGAAACGACCACTGTAGAGCCTTCAACAACCACCACCGGTGCATCCACAACTCTAGAGTCTTCAAGTACTACCACCGATGCATCCACAACTCTGGAGCCTTCAAGTACTACCACTGATGCATCTACAACTGTTAAACCTTCATCAAGCACAATTGATGAAACGACTACTGTAGAGCCTTTAACAACCACCACCGATGCATCCACAACTCTGGAGCCTTCAAGTATTACCACTGATGCATCTACAACTGTTGAACCTTCAACAAGCACAACTGATGAAATGACCACTGTAGAGCCTTCAACAACCACCACCGATGCATCCACAACTCTAGAGTCTTCAAGTACTACCACTGATGCATCTACAACTGTTGAACCTTCAACAAGCACAACTGATGAAACGACCACTGTAGAGCCTTCAACAACCACCACCGATGAATCCACGACTTTTGAACCTTTAACAAGCACATCTGTTGAAACGACCACTGTAGAGCCTTCAACAACCACCACCGGTGCATCCACAACTCTAGGGTCTTCAAGTACTACCACCGATGCATCCACAACTCTGGAGCCTTCAAGTATTACCACTGATGCATCTACAACTGTTGAACCTTCAACAAGCACAACTGATGAAACGACCACTGTAGAGCCTTCAACAACCACCACCGATGCATCCACAACTCTGGAGCCTTCAAGTACTACCACTGATGCATCTACAACTGTTGAACCTTCAACAAGCACAACTGATGAAACGACCACTGTAGAGCCTTCAACAACCACCACCGATGCATCCACAACTCTGGAGTCTTCAAGTACTACCACCGATGCATCCACAACTCTGGAGCCTTCAAGTACGACCACTGATGCATCTACAACTGTTGAACCTTCAACAAGCACAAATGACGAAACGACCACAGTAGAGCCTTCAACAACCACCACCGATGCATCCACAACTCTGGAGCCTTCAAGTTCTACCACTGATGCATCTACAACTGTTGAACCTTCAACAAGCACAGCTGATGAAACGACTACTGTAGAGCCTTCCACAACCAGCACTGATGCATCCACAACTCTGGAGCCTTCAAGTACTAACACTGATGCATCTACAACTGTTGAACCTTCAACAAGCACAACTGATGAAACAACCACTGTAGAGCCTTCAACAACCACCGATGCATCCACAACTCTGGAGCCTTCAAGTACCACCACTGATGCATCTACAACTGTTGAACCTTCTACAAGCACAACTGATGAAACGACCAATGTAGAGCCTTCAACAACCACCACCGATGCATCCACAACTCTAGAGTCTTCAAGTACTACCACCGATGCATCCACAACTGTTGAACCTTCAACAAGCACAACTGATGAAACGACCACTGTAGAGCCTTCCACCGATGCATTCACAACTCTGGAGCCTTCAAGTACTACCACTGATGCATCTACAACTGTTGAACCTTCTACAAGCACAACTGATGAAACGACCAATGTAGAGCCTTCAACAACCACCACCGATGCATCCACAACTCTGGAGTCTACAAGTACTACCACTGATGCATCTACAACTGTTGAACCTTCAACAAGCACAACTGATGAAACGACCACTGTAGAGCCTTCAACAACCACCACCGATGCATCCACAACTCTGGAGTCTTCAAGTACTACCACGGATGCATCCACAACTCTGGAGCCTTCAACAACCACCACCGATGCATCCACGACTTTTGAACCTTCAACAAGCACATCTGTTGAAACGACCACTGTAGAGCCTTCAACAACCACCACCGATGCATCCACAACTCTGGAGTCTTCAAGTACTACTACCGATGCATCCACAACTCTGGAGCCTTCAAGTACTACCACTGATGCATCTACAACTGATGAACTTTCAACAAGCACAACTGATGAAACAACCACAGTAGAGCCTTCAACAACCACCACCGATGCATCCACAACTCTGGAGCCTTCAAGTACTACCACTGATGCATCTACAACTGTTGATCCTTCAACAAGCACAACTGATGAAACGACCACTGTAGAGCCTTCAACAACCACCACCGATGCATCCACAACTCTGGAGTCTTCAAGTACTACCACCGATGCATCTACAACTGATGAACTTTCAACAAGCACAACTGATGAAACAACCACAGTAGAGCCTTCAACAACCACCACCGATGCATCCACAACTCTGGAGCCTTCAAGTACTACCACTGATGCATCTACAACTGTTGATCCTTCAACAAGCACAACTGATGAAACGACCACAGTAGAGCCTTCAACAACCACCACCGATGCATCCACAACTCTGGAGCCTTCAAGTACTACCACTGATGCATCTACAACTGATGAACTTTCAACAAGCACAACTGATGAAACAACCACAGTAGAGCCTTCAACAACCACCACCGATGCATCCACAACTCTGGAGCCTTCAAGTACTACCACTGATGCATCTACAACTGTTGAACCTTCAACAAGCACAAATGACGAAACGACCACTGTAGAGCCTTCAATAACCACCACCGATGCATCCACAACTCTGGAGTCTTCAAGTACTACCACTGATGCATCTACAACTGTTGAACCTTCAAGTACTACCACTGATGCATCTACAACTGTTGAACCTTCAACAAGCACAAATGACGAAATGACCACTGTAGAGCCTTCAACAACCACCACCGATGCATCCACAACTCTGGAGTCTTCAAGTACTACCACGGATGCATCCACAACTCTGGAGCCTTCAACAACCACCACCGATGCATCCACGACTTTTGAACCTTCAACAAGCACATCTGTTGAAACGACCACTGTAGAGCCTTCAACAACCACCACCGATGCATCCACAACTCTGGAGCCTTCAAGTACTACCACTGATGCATCTACAACTGTTGAACCTTCAACAAGCACAACTGATGAAACTACCACTGTAGAGCCTTCAACAACCACCACCGATGCATCCACAACTCTGGAGTCTTCAAGTACTACCACGGATGCATCCACAACTCTGGAGCCTTCAACAACCACCACCGATGCATCCACGACTTTTGAACCTTCAACAAGCACATCTGTTGAAACGACCTCTGTAGAGCCTTCAACAACCACCACCGATGCATCCACAACTCTGGAGTCTTCAAGTACTACCACGGATGCATCCACAACTCTGGAGCCTTCAACAACCACCACCGATGCATCCACGACTTTTGAACCTTTAACAAGCACATCTGTTGAAACGACCACTGTAGAGCCTTCAACAACCACCACCGATGCATCCACAACTCTAGAGCCTTCAAGTACTACCACTGATGCATCCACAACTGTTGAACCTTCAATGACGTTAACTGATAAAATTATCACTTTAGTGCCTTCCACAAACACTACTGATATATCTACAACACCTGAACCTTAATTAATCCTCACTGTTGCATCTACAACTGTAAAATCCTCAAGAAACTCCACCGATGCAGAGAACGCTGTAGAGCTTTCAATATCCACCACCGACGCGGCGATGATACGACTACTGTAGAGCCATCAAGCTCATGGCCTGAAAACACCTTTTCATCGGGATTCGGATTTTAAACGATTTCATATACTACAACGATTTCATGTACTTCATTTAATTTCATAATAAATTGCATGATATTTCTGATTGAAAACATTTATTTGGTATTGTTTCATCAGCTAGCAAAATAGAAGGACTATTTTGCTCTATGAATTATATGTTGTCATCAGTTTTGGAAATAAACATGATTTTGTTTCAAGATATAATTTTTTTACCCTTAGCAAAATAATGTTCGCAATGCTGGAACACTGATGACAGACTTTCCTCTCTGTGAGAGGGAGTGGGCTGCAACGTGCCAAGCGGGCCCAGTGCTACTTTGGGAATATTAACTTAGACATAGAGTTATATTTTTTTATTGATTTATGTAATAGAAAATTATACAAGTAGAGAAATATTATTTAATAGTTTATAAAAGTATAATTATAAAAGATCTTAGAATACAAAGAGTATAATTTGAGATATCGTCATAATTTAATGACCTGTTTATTTTTCTGCAAGTATTGAAATTAAACTTGCTTAGTTTTATAAAATTTTATAATATATTATAGACACTAAAAATAAAATGCATTAATGCACTTTTTCTCATAGACATTCCTGTAACAGTTTTCTTTTGTTTGTCTTTATTATAATTATAAAACTTAGATACTACCTTACTACTAACTAGTACAATTAAATTGACAATGCTGTTAAATTTATATGATTTCAAATGTGTAACTCGATCTCGCTTAAACAGCTGAATGGCAGTTTAACCCCATGTAGAATAACTTATTTATATTTCTTTTTATTTAAAAAGGTTCCCTAGAATACTAGTAAAATTTTATTAATACAAATATTTTAGTTTGAATAAATCCTACAATACGGCAATACCAACTGAGTTTGTATAAAACGGGTGTACAACTACAAATAAGTCACCCTGAGATAAATGAATGATACAAATCCTCAATACCTACTCTTGAAAGTGGTATAAAAATTCATAGGAGACTTTGTATTTATTACTAGCATAGTGGCAATTTACAAACCGTTTAGAGGAAGCAAGAAGGAAATTATTATCTTGTTAATAATAATTAGTACTAAAACACAAACAAGGATAGGATCCATGGACACTGTATTAAGATTAATGACTTGATTAATAAAATCAATATCCCTATGACGTCATCAAATGAAAATAAAGGAAATACAAGAAAAAAATACAGCTAAAGACATGAGCAATTGTATTGATCGAATGGTCAAAGCACAAATATTCATAAAATAAAAAAATTAACTTATGTTGTTTCTGCGAGCCGGTAGATGCAGTGCCTATAGGCCGCATATTGAGGACCGATGGCGTGGTTCTAGCTTTCGATGAGAATATTATTTATTGTACACCATAAAAGTTAAAAAAAAACCTCGGAAATCCTTTTTATGTGAGAAGTACGGTCGATATGGCGATGCCTGAAGGCTTTCCTTACATGATCACAGTATATTATTTACAGCGCTTGTGGTGCGCTACTGTAAGAGTCTTCTTCACACTACTAAGGTGCCACAATGCTCAACCAGCAGTCTTATTTTATTTGTATCGTACCATAAGAGCTACTTCGTTCAATCTCCGTATTGAATTCATAATGCCTAATTAACTTCACATACAAAATGTCACATTTGCTGGCTCATCCACAGGTCCGAAAATATAAACTATTAACGATCTTAATCTTAATATATAAAAGCGAAAGATCACTCACTCACCCCGAAATAATTATCGAAAACCGCTTGACGCATAAAGATGAAATTTGGCAGAAAGGTTCCTCAAGTGACGTAAGTGAGCGATAAAAATGAATTTTTGGAAATTCCACCCGTGATGCGGTAAAAAAGGGGTTGAAACTAGTGAATAACATATTTGAGTTGTTAAAAACTCGACCCTCAACGGTACAAAAATGGGTTATTAAGTTTTAAGGGGAGTAATAAAAAAAATAAAGTTCTGTAAGTCAAATAACGAATCGTCCCAAACCAATAAACCCTAGAAATCTACGATACCCCATTTTTTTATTGATTTACCAATAAAGTAAGTGACTCCATATCGCTTAATATACCTATCTGAATTTATATCTATCTTCCAATCTGTATGTATCAAAATCATGTGGATTCACCTCAAGTATTGCATATCTTCAAGCTCATTGGCGCGTACAGAATCCACCCATTGTAATGATAACTTGTTCTATATAAGGATTAAATTGGAAATGCAACATCTCACTTTAGTGATTTGCAAAGGAAAATGTCCAAGCTGACTTTGATAGTTTTAGCAGTATTCACTGTAACGATAGGTGTCAGATGTCTTGCGGAACCATTAGGTAATTCATTTGTTTTTTTTTTTGACTCAATGTGAACTCTGATTCAGAGTTTGCAGTCATAGTGACATTCTATAAAAAGAAACGATTGTAAAAAGTTCAAAATGCATGGATTTGACATCTGCTAGGTACCCAAATGTCACATGGTCAATGTTAATGTCACATGGTTAATGTTATTAATGTCACATTTTGTTTTTGTGAAAATCGATTTCGCTGACAACATGTGTTGCGCCGACCCCAAGTAATTTGTTGATGTAATTAAAAGTCACTTCTAGAAATTCTTGTAGAGACGCATTGTGAAGATGTTTTGAGGAACTACTAGAGATGTACAAGCCGGAATTTCATAGGAATCCACCAAAATAGGGACGAACAAAATATATAATATTGATCATTACTTATTTTATTTTATTTTACAGACGAATCAGAATCACAGCTAAGTCGAAGAGACGATTCAGATAACTTGAAATCCGACCCAGAAGAAGTCGACAGATCAGCGTCTCCGCAAGCATATTCGGCCGTCAATAACCGATTTAATTTACCCTATTCACCGAACCGGGTACAGTTAGTCGAATGTTACGCCTGTACAGACTGCCCGAAGGTCTTAGCTAATACCACCTCTAAGTTCTGCCCGTACACCAACGATTACACTAAAAATAATAAGTGTGTTGTCTACGCTGAGAAATACGCTCGTGAGTATCATAATATTGACAGTAAAGCCGCTTGTACACGCTAAGACAATTCACCGGGCCTACGCAAGAATTCGTGTCGTCTGCCACGGAGCTGAAGAATAAAAATCTTGTCTACGCTAGCTAGACACGATGCGCTCTGTGTTGTTACACGATGGTGACCGCATCAACACAGAGCGGATGTGTTGTGTTGGTGCAGAAACGACAATTTTTCGTGCCTGGGTCCGACAATATTAATGCCATGTACGTGATGAATTCCTGTGTCCTGTCTGTAACAGACATGATAAATTTTCTTAGCGTGGGCAAGCAGCCTAAGAACATCAGTAGCTTTGTTTAAAAAAAAACTTTTTTAAGAATAATTTCCATTCCCTGTGTTACGCAATAAGAGAAATCTTTTACTGTCTTATCTTTTTACCCGACTGCCGAAGGAGGGCAATTTGTTTATCAGTATATGTATGTATGCATGTTTGTTCCCATGTGGCATTCCAGAGACCAAACGCGTTGGCCGATTCTGATGATTCTTACGTCTACATTAAAATTGAAAAATAGTAAAATGGCAGAATTTTGGGTGCCATATTGTGGCGGTGCAATAGTTTTTCTCCTTCCAAACCCATCGTGTGGGGTATCAGAATAAAAGGTTTTAAGAGGTGATTTCAAAAATATATAACACTTATATGTTTAATTGTAACCAATACGAAAAAAAATGTTAACTAAAAAGTTATAAATACAAAAAGTTGATTCAAAAAACCCGACAGATAAGGAAGCGAACTAAAAAGACGTTAGCAAGAAGAAAATCATGCTGTGCAGTCGGAAGATACATCTGGTTTTGGTCAGCCAGCTCGCGAATCGAATCGAACAGAGTGGAATTCCCTGCCGGCGTCTTTGTTTCCTAATAGTTACAACCTTCTTCTCTTCAAGTCAAGAGTGAATAGATTACTTCTAGGCAAGCGTGCTTCACCTTCGACCACATCATCACTTAACATCAGGCGAGATAGTGGTCAAACGCGAGCTTACAAAGAATAAAACAAAATGTTATGGTTTACAGGCTCTAATGTAATGTAAAATTATTCGCTACAGGCTGCAATGAATTACAATACAATAAATATATTATACAGTTCAGTTCGTAATATGTTCATCAACTATCAGAGTTTTACTAACGGGATCTAATTAAAGTGGATTCTGGGTTTATTAAAGGAAGACATTTTGAATAATATTTTGTTCAAAATATTATCCGACCTGTTCTTCTATTCATCGTTATCACACTTGTAGGTAAGCCTCAAGACTCGAGAGACAATCGAAAGTAATGAGTAATCGCACAATCTGAATTTCTCTGTATTCTATTGTATTCGGGGCAGTCCCACTTTCACGATAAGGATGGAAGATCGAATTCCGACACCTTTAAGTACTCTTTTCCAAACCAAGGGCAGCGTAGACTGATTTTTAGCGAGGTGTGTTCGACCGAAAAAGAAATATAGATACCATATAATCTTCATCCATGTCATGTTATGGAGGTCAGATACAGATGCATGCCGTTAGACTGAAAGCCAACCTTGGAATGAGGGCTAACGTTTTTGTGCTCACCAGTTGCCGCCACTGGCGATTAAGGTCCTTAAATATATAGCTGTTAAATGTTTTTTATTACGCGCTCGGAAGCAAAGTTTTGATTAAAATAATTTCGAATTCCGTAGAAGTGCAGTTTTACGCAGACCATTTTTTTCCGAAAAAAAAGAGGATTACATTTTCCGGAACATAAAACAATATTAAAGCAGTGGTTATCCTATCTTAATCTGCCACATTTGGAAAATATTCACAACAATAATAACCGGCCAAGTGCGAGTCGGACTTGTGCACGAAGTGTTCCGTACCATTATCGAAAAAAACGGCAAAAAAACACGTTTGTTGTATGGGAGTCCCACTTAAATATTTATTTTATTCTGTTTTTAGTATTTTGTTGTTATAGCGGCAACAGAAATACATCACGTTTTTACCCTTTGGGTATGGAACCCTAAAAAACCGTAAATAACTCGCGCTAAAAGCCAAAACAAAGTTTTAAAAAAAAAAAAAAAACATTTAGAACATTTTGAAGACCTCAGTCTACATAATTTTGTGTCCCTAGCGGAAATTCAAACGCGGTAGCCTTCATGAGCTTCATAGTTATATAAAGGAAAAAGAGTTTATTTGCGGCAGGCATAAAACAAAAAGTTAAATCAAAATAATAAGGAAAGTATGCGTCACAACCGCACAAAACGCTCATCGCTCCGCGTAATGCTGGGACTCGGGTGCGCAATAGGCACAGCAAAGCTGAAAACCTATAACATATCTATCTGTATTCTTCGTATTATTATCTTCATTGTTCAGAGGCCTTAGTGCGAGTTTTTACTCACGCTCACTTGGGATACGTAAACGATCTCTTATGTCAAAATGTATACAAAAAAAGTGGTTTCTCCTTACCGTCACCAGACGGCGCTTATCCAGTTTCAATACAAAATGATGTTTACGTGATCACAAGTGAGCGTGAGTAAAAACTCGCACTAAGGCCTCTGGTTCTGGCATTAATGTGTGGTCGATCGGTATAACAAGATGTGCCTACAAGACGCTCAGTTGAACTGGTAGTTCCAACGAATAGTTCTCATAGTTTACAGTCACAACAAAAATGGTATCTAATAAATACATTCTTGTAATCTTCCAGAAATGGCGAAGCCGTGGTATATCCGCGGCTGCGCTTCTGAACGAGGATCTTGTACCGACATAGCAAGAGCTCACGAAAATGCGAACGCAAGATTAGTCAAATTGATATACTGCTCGGAATGCGACGGAGACAAATGCAACACCAACGGAGTTTACCGATCTCTCCCGAACTACGTAGCTGGACTACTCTTTGTAATAGTGACACCGTTAGTTGGAAAATATGCTCTCTCATAATCTCATAATACTTGGTTGATCAGACAAGTATTTATATATTATCAGACAAGTATCATATGTTTTTTGTAAATTAAGAAAGTTATGATCACACAGGTCTCAAGTTGGTTTGTTTGGAATATCCAGTTCATATTATGAATAAAAACGATGTACAATATCATTATTTTTTTCAGCTTTTACAGTATTGTCCAAGTGCTAGGTATATCTATTGCCACACACAGAGCACGACTACACACACTGGTACATGCATATGTATTATCTATGGCATGTGTAGACTAGATATAAATGGTTTATTTATTAGTTGGATCTAACTACTGCTTCCAACTAGGTATCTCATTGGTCCAGTGGTTGCAAGGGTTGGATCCTGGGCTCGATTTCCAGGTCGGGGGAAAGTGATATTGGATTTTCCATCGGTAGGTTCTCAGTAGCAGCCCGGATGATAGCAATAAGCTTGTCACCTCTTACAAGGTACTTAAATGTAACTTGAGATGTGTGGGGGTACTATTGATGCACTTCTGGCTTAAACTTCGGGAAGAAGGGTGATACTATGTAATGTTACTCCAGACTGCTACCGATAAATTCCTGATAACTTATAAATAAACTCTTTTACAAAAATTACAACCGACTTCCAAACAAAAACACTTAAAGTGAAAAATAACTTCAATTTCGGAAGTCGGTGTTCCTGTTTTCGTTTCTTCGTTTTTTTACACCGACTGCCGAAATTGAAGTTATTTTTCACTTTGTAGTGTTTTTGTTTGGAAGTCGGTTGTAATTTTAATAAGAGGTTTTTTATTTTTCACTTTTTTGGTTGTGGTACATAATGGACCAGTTCTGCCCAAAGTGAAGCCAGAATAGATTAACCCAATAACATGAAACTTAAACAAAACTGTGGAATGAGAGTATATCAGGGTGAACTGTTCACACCTGCGTACCCCTTTAGAACGTACCAGTGTGATGTTATGTTATGAAATGGTGTTATTAATAAACAGACATGCGATTGCAGCTATCCTGAGTGATTTGCCGTCATTTATTGAAGAGTTCTGATGTATATCTCCGAAGATCGTCCTAAATGGGACCACATGACAAGCACCAGCGTTCAAATAAAAAAATAATCATCAAAATCGGTTCACCCAATAAAAAGTTCAACATAAAAAAAACAGTCGAATTGATAACCTTCTCCTTTTTGTGAAGTCGGTTAAAATCACCTACTATTTTTTGTTGTTTGAACTGCGCATACGAGTAGCCATAACTTTCCGTTTTCATTGGTTTCACTTCTTAGAAAAATGAAGTCATGTGTAAAATTCGACGGAGTTTTGGAATCGTCCTTGGATTTGTCACCAGAGTTAGAGCAGGAGCGTATACATTGAAAAGAAGGCCGGTACAGTTGAATGTAAAGTGTAAACATACAAAAAATGTACATTATATTAATTACATTAAAATAGTAAAGTAAACCATAAACAAAGACATTACCTTTTATTGTCTTCGACACTAGTGACATCTAGATCTTTATGCTATAACTAAATAGAGCGTCATCTAGTTTATGAACACGAAAAAGATACTTTAATATGTAAATATAGATGTCACTACAGTAGAAAACACTTCGTACCTGTTTCGTACAGCTATAAAAGGGTTGGGCAGAAATACAAGTAGGTATTGGTATTTGTCTAGAACTGTAGATTACGTGTCGTACCTCGACCGACTGTCTGTCATTTGAGTTTCGGGATCTCCCTCGTGAATACTTCTTAAGTAACTAATTTGGGACATGTCCCAGACCTACATATTATCTATTACGGTGCATCCACAGATAATATGTACAGTAGTCTACTATAATACATTCTTATTCTAATGTCTATAGGTCGCAAAACGATAAAAACCAAGAGGTACCAAAGACACCGACTTCCGAAACGAAAGTCATTTTGCATTTTTTAGTGTTTTACTTTAGAAATCGGTTTTTTTTTTTGTGGAAATGTTTTTTTAATTATCATATGTGAAATTGGATGTCAGATGTGCACTTTGAGCATATTATTATGTTATTTCTGTGGATAATGAAGATAATATTAGGTCATTACATATGAAATTGGCGTTTTGTAAGGGAGGAACATAAAGTAGTTTATTTTTAATGTAATATATTTATTTAATCAAGGTATGCCATTGCTATCTATGCACTTTTGCCATCTCATAGGTCGTTCATTGATCCCTTTACAAAAAAAACCATTCGGACGGGAATCAATTAAATCTTTGAAGGCGCTTTGGTCGCCCCATCGGAGTAGATTTTTTTCCCTTGCAAGAAGTTATCCAAATTTCGAAAAAAATGGTAATCTGTTGAAGCAAGGTCCGGGGAGTACGGTGGATGTCTTAGACATTCCAATTGAAGCTCCTCTAATTTGGTAGCCGTCTGTTGTGCAGTGTGTGGTCTAGCTTAGTCCTGAAGCAGCAGTGGCCTAGAGCGATTGACCAGCCTCTGCTGTTTAGCAACTAGCTTTTCCATCATGATTTGCAGTTGCTGACAATAGACATCCGCCGTAATCGTCTGGCCAGATTTAAGAAAGCTGTAGTGAACGACACCGGCACTAGTCCACCAAATGCTCACAACTAATTATGTTTGAGTCAATTTTCGCTTGGGGCAGGATTTGGCTGGTTCGCGAGGGTTCAGCCATTGCGATGAGCGTTTCCGATTATTGTACAGGATCCACTTTACATCACAGGTAATGATTCGATTTAAAATCCCTTCATTATTGTGCCGGTTGAGTTAACGCAGCAGTCGACGCGCGTTTGTCGGTTTGCTGTACTCAATTCATGAGGTACCCAACTTTCAAGCTTTTTTACCTTCCCAATTTGCTTCAAGTGGATTAAAACAGTTTATCACTAACACCACAGCCTGCAGCTAACTCGGACGTGGTTTGCGATGGATCCGCTTCCACAATAGACTTGAATTCTTCTTTATCAACTTTGGTCTCCGGCTGTCCACGGGGTTTGTTCTGCAGGTCGAAATTTCCAGAACGAAAACGTTGAAAACAAAAACGCACTGTGTTTTCTTTTGCGACTCCGTCGCTATACACATCATTAATCCTTCGAGCCATTTCTGCAGCACTGGTGCCACGATGGAACTCGGACTCGTAAATAACGCGATATTTCAAGTTTTGCATTTTGTAAACTGACTGGCGCAAAGAAAAACCAAAAGAGGAAAAAACAAATGAATTATGGTTTTCCAAACACTAAAGCATGAGTAAATAGCTGTATAAATTTTAAATTGGAATTCCAAACCAAAGAGATATTTGAGATGTGGCAAAGTGGCAAGTACGACAATACGCCAATTTCATAGGTAAGGACCTAATATTTTGAAAAAAATCAGGCAGGTGCGTTTTTTTTTTACTGATGCCGAATATTATGTAGATATAACTCAATTTTGAAAAAAAACATAGATGTGTCTTTCTTTGATGCGGCAGTATTGAGTGTAAGCCGTACTATCAGTCCTAGTAGGCTTATAGGCTAAGGAAAATTGCCGATGAAGTGGATGTTAGGTATAGCCATCGAAGACTTAGATCTTAGACCTTCGATAAAAATGTAGAAAAAGATTTACAGGTAAACAGGAAATTTCCTTAAAAAAAAAATGTAGGTAACGAACGACCCATTTTTCTGAACGGCTGACATCCTCTATTTCGGTACACATGCACCAAAACAGAGTTGTTGTTGTATCCAAAACTGTTCTGAAGAATGTGGCGACTTGTTGAGTGACAAACAATTTGTTACTAAAATAGATTATAAAAGCCGCACAGTCTACCAAAGACTCATTGATTCGTCAACGAAAGGAAATTTGTGTAGGTGATATTGTCAAATGTCGAACATTTTTAGAAGCGGTTATTTGTGATTAATTTCATGGGGAGATGTCATATAGATTTCGTGGGATATTAAATCAATAGCTGTTGGCTGTGCCGGTGCAACTGGCACCAGAACAGCTGCTCAGCTTTAGCAAGCGCAATAGAATAGAATACTCTTTGTTATGTACACCATATAAGTTACAGAAAGTATAGATGAAGAAAACATTACACTGGGTGACACAATGGGCGGCCTTATCGCTAAAAGCTATCTTTTCAAGACAACCTTTGGATGGCTTTTAAAAATGAAAGGAAACACAGTACTGTAGGGAGTCTTTGGTGTACTATTTATATATCAAATAAATACATATATATATATTTTATATAGACAAATTTAGACAGTTATAAGTATGGAACAAAAACATAGAAATCAAGAAAAACAACTATTAAAGAGAGAGGTTTTGATTCTTTACCATAGTTTTAAAAATGGGCAGAGATTGAGCACGCCTTATTGACACGGGCAAAGCATTCCACAACCGCACCGCTTGAACCGTAAAAGATTTGTCTTAAAAGCTGGTGGAATGCATCGGCATCTCTAGTCCCATTTTTTCCGATGACCTCAGATAATAATATGCAAGTTTGATGTTGTATGAAGTATTGCTATAGAACGGATCAGCGAAATACCAGCTGGACAATCTGGGTTTAATAATCGAGTAGCGACCTGAAAGGTTTATTAGCATCCATGTATTAATACTAGTAGAGACAAGACATCATTACGGCTACGAGAAGACGAAGAAGTGATGATGTGAATCCACGTTCAAGAATTAAAAAGTAAAAGCTAAAGTTATTAGAGCCGTACATACTACTCTGCAGTCCCCATAAGAACACAAGCTTAAAGACATGTTGTAACATCCGAAGTCGGCTCGTAGAAATTAAAACTCGTTACGAAACGAAAATATCCCATCCAAGTCAGCGACACTGTTTCGCAACACACGTTTGGGACAAATGCACCAAAGACTAGATTAAACAACGGGTAACAGAGTGGTCACTACTAATAGGCAGATCTGTAGAAATATAGTAAATGTGTTACGAAATTGTAAGATAAAAATTAAAATTAAATTGATTGATTGTACCTAGGTATTAATTATTGCCATTATTGTGTTATTTAAACATGATAACGTATTTGTAATTGTTTTTTTATTCCATACTATCGAATTGGTCCAACTGTTTTAATAGCTTTATCTAAATAAATAAGTACATGGCAAAATGATGCCATTAATATTTAAATAGCAGGCATATTTTTGTTTGAATGAAATCATTTTTTTTTTGCCATGATTAGCTTCATTAAGTCCTTGTTGCCACATTCTCTACGTAGCAGTTGCAAATCTGACCGTGTACAAATCTTTGAGATGATTTAAAAATTGATATTGTTTTAGTTTTCGACGTGTATGTGAGTTTATATGTTTGTAAACGCACCCACGATACAGGAAGAAATTCCTAGTGTGGAGCAAAGCCTAAAGAAAAATAATCGACGCTTACCTTTCAAATGTTGAAAGATTTCTAATGTAATAGATTGTATAGACCACTTATACCTGTTTGTTTTTACAAATTATATCTACTTAAAAAATAAGCATTGCTCGAGAATCTTAGATTCTACCTTCAAAGTTCCAAGTTATTCTCAACCATGTCATATTAATCCACTAGTTTTTTCGAAATTGGATCATTACTTCCAGAGTACACTTACAAACATATAAACAAACATAACCACAAAAACCAACTTAATAAGATTTTCAATCAGGTGCGATAGAGCTACTCAAATTCTAATTTAACGCAATATACTGTCTGTATCCTCGTTGATCTATAGCAACGTAGTAAGTAGTAGGTATCAACAGTATTCGCGCCAACTAGCTACCTCGCCTTATTAGCAGTGCTACACAGTAGCGTTCAAAACTCTGCGTTTGTGCGCTAAAACGCTATAAAATGGCATAATCAGGCAGATAATGCATTATACAATCAGGAATCGGGTTGCAAATCACTAAGAAAACTAAAAGTTAAATATTCAAATTATCAAAATGTGCTAAGTAGGTATTTTAATTTTTGTTTTTTTTATTATAATATAATACTCACAAGTCACAACCGATCTTTGTGTGTCTGAAGTTAGTTCTGTCAACTTTTGCGCAAGAAACAGTTTAACTGCATAGAGTAAGCGAGATAGGATGATGCGACAAACGTAAGCGAGTGAAAGAGACAGTTATACAATGCTATCTTCACTTTCAATATTGACACAAAAATAGCTACTGCGCAGGCTCTTGCAGCCAATTCAGACACACAAAGATCCGTTGTGAGTATTATACGTTGGTCAACAATTTTAGAAAAAGCCCAATGAGCAGATTACGGTATTGGTTATTAATTTAAATTAATTTGAAGAAAAAATACTATAAGTTTTCTAATTTGAATAAAGCTAAGCGTAATCCCAGCTGCGTTTTGCCCGCCGCGTTTGACACGCTACTTTGTAAGCCACAGACAAGCTACTGCAGTTTCATTCTCATGTTCCCGCGCCATTCGCTCGCCGAATGAGAAACGAGACGAACGTAATTATTCGTTTTTGTGTTGTTATTTCGTAAGTAGTGTCGCGTGACTTTCTACCATAATAACAATGGCAAACCTCGCCGTATTTGTGCCCGTACTACTCCTGGCTTTATTCATTAAAGAAGGTAAGTTTATTTTTTAATTCAGAAGCTATAAAGATCGCGTCTTTAAATTCATAAGTAACATGAAGTTCGTTGTGTTTGCGAATTTTATGTAAATTAGGTTGAGTTGTTTATGGTTTTATTCATGAATTTAACGCTGTTTTTATAATTAGTGTAGCGATTTATTTATCTCACTGAAGGTACCCAAGCAGTCTTAGTGATCATACCTGTCTGCTTCTAAGTACATAACAATATGTTTACAATTTAATACTAGTCACAGTTTATTGAAAACAGATGTCTATCAAATATTAGGGTAAAACATATCTTAATATCATAAATATATTATGTACCTACAAGCAAAAAAAAGAAAAGAGATATATATATTTGTATTTATGAACGTAGTTCTTTTATGTATGTATTATTATTATATATTTAATTATTATCTTACAGTAAAATTGTACACTGGATTACTGCCCTCAATTATTATAATCTCTATCACTCAAAGGTTTGCTGGAAGAAAACTCCATTTTGGAGTTAAGCTCGCCTTTGTACATTAATATTGATTTCACCTTGTGTAAATGTATTGTTTTGGTGTACAATAAAGAATTAAGAGAGAAGGAATAAGTGAAACTCAAAGTCAAGAAAAATGATTTTTGATGCCATTTTTAATGAAAGTCCAAAAAATCAAGTTCACAATTTAATTATTGAAGTGACCTACCTAATTACTGAATTTAATTTCTGGCATAAAAGTGTGGGTAAACTTATTTACTTTTGTTATTTTAGGAACTAAATTAAGTTTTAAATTAGATACATATTTGTTTTCAAACTGTAACGGTTGTCATCTAGAACCACAGATAATATAATACTAGCAACAATAGCTGAAATCCTGTTGATAATGTTTGCTTATTAACTGGCCACAAAAAGAACAGATTAAAAAGAACTGGATAGAGGACAAGACATTGACACAAGAGGGGACAGACTGAAAGGGACAATTGAGTTTTATATCTTCGTACCTACTGCAAAAAGCACTGTATGTATTGCTGGAGCAATTAATGATATTCATATGAAATGAATAACCTGGAAAAAATCCTTGGGCTCTGATCTAATAGCTTGTACGGTGTTCTTTAAGTCAAGATTGAATAGGTTAGGTAGTTCTAGGTAAGTTTGCTCCATCGTCGAACACATCAGCCCCCTAGCCAATTTTGCAAACGTTTCGTCTCGAATATCTTTCTACAATCGTTAACGCCTTCTATTTGTATGGTCTGTCCACGTTCAGGATGTGTCATTCCCATACATTGATTTGTTTTCTACTAGCGTTATCGATTGTAGATTGTTAACTTGGCTACAAGCGCAGGTGAGATAGCGGTCAATGTGAGCGTAACAATAAGAAGTAAAATTTAAAATACCCCTGACACATTTTTATTTCATGCTACATAATTTATCTAGTAGTAGACACGCTACTAGATAAATTATGTAGATCTATAATCTATTCAACAAGTAATTATGACACGATATCTTACGAAAACACCCCGATAGAAACAGTAAACGCACAATAGAACGGCTGAACCGATTTTCACCACAAGAACACCCTCGATAAAGTCACCTTTAAAAAAAAACGAAATCAAAATCGGTTCATCCGTTTAGGAGCTACGATGCCACAGGCAAATACACAAATACACACGTCAACCTTTTAACACCCCTCTTTTTCCGTCAGGGGTAATAAAAAGATATTGAGAAGGTACCTATCTCATCAAATAAATAGATTTTTGAAAGTTCTGAAATTCAGTTAAACTAAAATTTTTAGCTGTGTTATCATCTTTGCCTCATATATTTTATTTTCTGCCCGAGTTATCCCATTTCAGGGCAAAGAACTGCAGTCCTTTCTGTAAATTCGTCCCTCAATCTTCGCCAGGATCACCTACAAACATTTATCTTATTTCCGGAATAGGAATGTTCTAGAATACGTTTTAAATTATATCAGTCATTTACCACCGTATGGTGTTTATCCACACCTATGTTTACCTTAGATAAAGACGACACAAGCTGACCGCGTCACCCGGTATTTATAAACACATTCTGCAAGCGTTGCAACTAGGTCTATCTTGAGAACTGGAATATTGTAGTTCTGTTGACCTTGGTCAATAGAATTGTTATTTTTTTAGATATTGTAAAAAGACGCCGTGATGGCCCAGTGGTTAAGGCCTCGACTCTCATGGTTGAGGTCATGGGTTCGGCTCAAATCCGTGCAAGAACTAGTGCCCATAACTTTGTCAATGACTAATATTATGTCATTTCTATGAAATTATGAATTTAATAATTATTTTATTTTTATTATTATAATAATTATTTTTCTATGTTCTATTTTTATCTTTGAAAGATCGTGAGAAAATAGGTCTTAAATCGCTAATCCATTTTGATCAACCTTCAGTAGGATAGTAACAGACTTGTCTTTTTTTGTAAACAGTAGGTCGGATAACTCTAACATATTAAAAACCTTGAGAAAATAAACCATTTAGGTCTAAAATCGCTAACCCACCTTCATCAACCTTCAGTAAGATAGTAACAGACTGTCGTTTTTTGTAAACAGTATGTTGGAGAATAACTCTAACTTATTTAAACTTTTTTTGAAGTCGGTTAAAAATTGCGGGATTGCATCATGTTTATTTAAAAACCATTTGAACAGTTTTTCCGTCAACACGTCCATTATTTTACTTAAATTACAACAGTCTTGAGAAGAATTAAAATGATAAACATCCATTAAAATTACTATGACATCAACATCGTTATTGTGATAAAAACAATGTATTTTTGTAACAATTTAAGATAAAGATTAAAATGATAGCAAGTTCCTAAGTGCGAAATTCTGTAGCTAAATTGCGATGATGATATAAGATCTTATTCAACTATTGATTCAACAGTTACAACTAGTTTGAACACACATTTTTTCCTCAACTGCACTGTGTGGGATCTAGAAAAACTCTAACTAATAATATCAAACCAATTGCAACCAATTAGCAATATCAAATAATTGTTGTGGTTTAGAGTAGGTACTGTAGAAACCGGGCATAATAATAAAAGCAAAACTTGTAAATAATAATATTTATTCCGTCTACGCTGTAGCAGATAAATGGAGAACACAGGGTGCGTAGCAAAGGATTCGTAGCAAACAATGCGTAGCAAAGGATACGTAGCAAAGGATGCCGAGCAAAGGTTACGTAACAAAGGATGCGGAGCAAAGGTTACGTAGCAAAGGGTCATGTTCCGCAGCACAGGTTGTGTAGCAGCGTAGCACGAAGATAGGAAAAAAGACTAAACGGCCCAGTGAGGAAGCCCTTATTACCCGACTGCCGAAGGAGGGTAATGTGTTTATCAGTCTATGTATGTATGTATGTAAGTATGTATGTGTGTATGTATGTTTGTTCCTATGTGTCGTTCTAGAGACCAAACCCATTGGCCGATTTGATGATTCTTACGTCAATCCATTCGTCTTAACCCTGCGAGTGTCATAGGCTATATAAAAATTGGATAAGAAAAAAATGGCGGATTTTGGGCGCCATTTTGTAGAGGGGATTTTTTTTTTTTCATCCGATCCCTTCGTGTGGGGAATCAAAATAAAGGGTTTTAAGAGGTGATTTCAAAAATATACAACACTAATATGTTTAAATGAACCTAATTAAAAAAAATTACTAAAAAGTTGTAAATTAAAAAGTAATTTAAAAAATCAAAAAACCCGACTGCTTAAAAAGCGAACTAAAAGTAAGTAAACAAGAAGAAAATCATGCTGTTCAGTCGGAGGATACATCTGGTTTTGGTCAGCCAGCTCGCGATTACGTATCCTCCGACAGCACTGCATGATTTTCTTCTTGTTTACTTATTTTTAGTTCGCTTTTTAAGCAGTCGGGTTTTTTGTTTTTTTTTATTTTATACCATGCACTCAAAAAAAAATCTGTACAGATTCGGTATAAAAACGTACGGTACGTAAACGAAAACGCACCGTAGAGAAAGAGCGCCTTACTGTTGAATTTTAAGCTGAATAATCACCCTCATTATTATCTTTAGATACCTACTTAGGACGATAAATATAATTAGAAACAATAATAGTCTAGACAAAACTTTTAAGGATCCTAAAAAATTTCGTCCAAGCAAAATTTTATTTTTGCTGTAAAGAAACTTCAATGTGTGCAGCTTGATTTAACGTGCGGTATTTACTACTTGTATGTTACGTAAACCGATGTAGGCGCGTTCAGTTAAAACCGGTTAGGCCTGTATTGGAATGAAACTTTTTTTTTACACTCGCTTATGGAAGAAAGTGAAATATTTATTTCTGTTACGTCGTCGTACGAATTTAATTTGTTATGTTAGTTACAACCTTTTCCGTATTTAAAGAAAGTTTGATATCAATAAGGTGATGCGATTAATTAAAGTGTTTTCACATCCAGAATGAAATCGTAAAATAACTTATTAATGTTTTTTTTTTTTATTAAAAATGTAATAGAATGACGAAGACACCATACAACAGCAAGAATCACAAGATAAAAGAGAAAAATAGAAAAGACCATGCTAAAATCAAAAAGAGCTCTTTAAAAGTATATCTAAAATCAATAACACACCTTTCTAATAATATTTGTAGCTCTTAAATAAGCATATTACGGCATGTTTTGATGACACATGCGAAGCTAATACGCTACAATCCAATGAATCATCAATAAAAATAACATTTTTAGGACATTTATAAGTAAAGGTACGCGATGAATGCTTAGTATTCGTTCGATAAAATAATAGTGAAGTCACTGTGAGTTGATTTCCATCTTTTGAAACAACTAAAAAGCAATAAAAGACTATAATAATATTTCTGTGAAGAAAACCAACACTATTTTGGTTTGTTCGCTTTTGAATGTTGCCAACATAGCCTGAAACAATTGCCAAACATAATGGAAAACAAAAATAACACATCGCTCGTAGAAAGAATGGCCTATAGGTCCGAGAGATTCTGGACTGACTACTCGTACTACGTACCTGGGAGTCTACTCGCTAAACATGAAGGCCGTAATTTTGGAATCGTTACGGACGTTTTCTACTCCGTATCACCTACGGACGCATGATTCGTTCGGAGCCCGAACTACTGAATGACAAAACAATTTGACAGTTGTACCTATCTACTCCCGATGTGTTTTTACCCACCCGGAAAAATCTAATCATTACGGAGTAGGGTTTACTGCGAAGTTCCAGAGTACTTTCGGACGGGCCCGTTACGACCCTCAAAATATGGCGCCCAAAAGCCGACATTTTTCTTTTTTTCAGAATTTAGTCAGTGACACTTGCAAGGTTAAGACGAATCGATTGACGTAAGAATAATCAAAATCGTCCTACGCGTTTGGTATCTAGAACACCACATAGAAACAAACAAACATACATACATAGACTGATAACAAACGGCAAACGGGTAAAAATCAAAAATGTATGGGAATATCAATGGGTATGCAAATGTCACATGACCAAGCAATTTCGACAATGGCCTTCATAATACAATGAAAATTTGAATAGGGCCCTCTAGTGAGGGATGGAGTCTTTCTCTCAACGCTTGGGGAGAATTTCCAGCAGTGGACGTCTTTCGACTGAAAGGGTGATATTGAGTTTTTGAACTATACCTATCACAGAGAGTTCGTAGTCTCAGCAGTGGTAAAATATAGACTGATTCTGTTATTCTTTGCTTATTAGCGTAATTCCTACCAAGAAGATGATTGCCGGCCGAAACCTGAGATCTGTGCTAAAGAGGATGCACTAGAACAATAGACTAAATAATATGACTAAGTTAACAGCAATTTACTCCCACGTAAGATATTATGGAGGTCATAATAGAAATATGACATCAGTACTTTGTCTCGTACATAATGAGCTTGCATCAGCTACTAGGATATCTTAATCTACCTATTATAATTGAGAATTATATATTTCTTTATTATTAACTTACCTTCGCTGTTATAGGTAGATATTAACTAGGTAGGTAATCTCAATAGGGATGTTTCCTGGGTAGAAAAATGATAATTCTATTTAGACCGTCAGTGAGATTATCAAATCATATTGGACCCGTATTTTTTGCTGAATCAAACTCAGATCAAATAAAAAGTCAATAACGTCGTCCACGTAAGTCACGATACAGTGCGTTGGAATATCGTGTGACGTCACGGTGTGCTACACTTTATACTGACAAAGTGACGTCACAAGCCCCTAATCCTGAATTTTCATGCGCTTTATCTTTGTCAATTATTATTCATTTGATTCCTCAGATCAAATAAAAAGTCAAGATCGAACGTTGCAAACAACAAAGTGAAGCCGGTTCAAACTATGCCTTGCCGTGTAAATACTCAATTACACACGCCCACGAACAACGAAACTATCCCTAAGCTTGTCAGTTAAAGCTTTATTATTTGATCTGTATGATCGAATGATAAGCCAATGCGTAATTTCGTTGTACGTGAGTGTGTGGTGTATTTGTACGGGAAGGCATAGTTTGAACCGGCGTCACTTTGTTGTTTGCAACGTTCCATCTTGACTTTTTATTTGATCTGAGGAATCAAATGAATAATAATTGACAAAGATAAAGCGCATGAAAATTTTGGAGTAGGGGCTTGTGACGTCACTTTGTCAGTATAAAGTGTAGCATACCGAGACGTTACACGATATTCCAACGCACTGTATTGTCGTATTTTTTTTTGATTACGTGACAATAGAAAAAAAAGTGTCCAATATTTTTAGGTTTGACGGACTAATTAGATATTTTTGTCTCTATTGCCAATAAAATTTGAGAAATCAAAAAAATATTATAAATATCCGTTGTAATTTTTATATATCACGGCCTTCTGCTGGCGGCTTCCACCGCGTGATCGTCTTCCCAAGCGATCATACCCCTAGGATAAAAGTTGTCTAGGGCATTATCTACCCGTATGCACTTTATAATATTAGTACGGTTTATTGAATGGATGTATGTACATATATTATACAAGACACAAAGCAGTTTCTGTAGGATATTGTGACTACCAACATACGCAATAGTGAAAAAAGTAGCAAGTCGTTACGCAGTCCATAAATATTTAACACAAGACTACGCCAGCATTGTATTATCTGTGACCAGACTTAAATGTCTATGTGTAACTTTGGTGTGGACCAAAGGTACCAGTAGCGGTACTTGAAGTACAAATTGTATACTTAATAGTACATTTCAAAGTACATGGTTACGGTCGCTTTCACTTATGTTATCACATCGCCGTTTGCTTGACATACTTAGCCCTTCGCTGGCATAAAAATATGCGGTGAAGGGACTTTCTATTCTATAGGCACAAGATTAATGTATTCATGATATTATCGTAAGCTTTTTTTTTTTATATGGCGGTCCGGAAGTGGGTAAAATGTGGGAGAATTGTTTTCTGCCAGTTGTAAACATTTTAATAGATAGAAAGTGACAGTGAAAAGTTTGTTTATGAATTGTTTTTGTTTTTACTTTGTTTTCAAATATAGAAGTAATAATAATAATGTAACCAGGATTTTGTACTAACATGATTTTAAAGAGTGCTTTAGTATTTTTATTGCACGTTCCGTCTCTTTTACAATTCAAAGTCCGTGGTATTTTAGGGTAGGTAGGGTTAAAAGAATAGATAGGTTTTTACTGTTTTTTGTGATCATTTGTTAAATCTGTGACCTAGAATTTTTATCTGGTTTTTGCCGTTTTGGCAGTAAAAGCGTTATGCTGTACCTATGTAAATATTTAACAAGATCTATAAATTAGTATACTGCAGTCTCCTGTACCTTACGGAATACTTGCCAAAAAATTGTACTAGGTACCTTCGCGAAACTGAATTAAGTACCCAATTTTCTTATATTTATATTTGTTTGAGTAGAGGCCTTTCTTTTAACGACACTTTGAGTACCCAACAGCTAATCAATTCAAAGTACACCAATAAATCCCCATGGGACCCTAAAAAAGGTGAAACTAGGTCGATGGTCCATCTCCATTAAATAAACTCTGGTAGCTATATTTTCATAGAAGGTTGGTATTTATGCAATCTAATCAATGACCATAGACATTTTAATCATCGTTTCCTGTACTAAACGGAATTGACATAATAGGCGGTGCCTGAAGCGTGACATGTTTATGGTACCTAGGTGTACCACGTTTAATTTATTAATGAAGGTTAATAATGATTTGTTTTTGCATTTCAACTAGAGTAAGATGGGTAGATTCCACGGTCTGACAATAATAGCAGAGTGGTAAATATGGTGTAAAAACATCGACCACAAACACACACATGAAACTTTCGATTTTTTTAAAAGCTTGGGTAACACTAGCTTTATTCCAAAGGGATGCGAATCAAGATAAATCCAACATATCTATGTCCAAATCCCGGCCATGGTCTACCCGTCCAAATTTTTGCAATATTCGTTCAGCCGTTGCAGGCGTGATTGAATAACAAACATCCAAACACGAAACTTTAATATTGTAGGATAGTAGAAAATAGTAGGTATCAGAAGAAGGATACTAAATTACTAAGATAATTATTTACATGAGAAGGGACTTCTGCAGCCTTAGTGCGTAATGAATTCGGAAAGAGCAAAGGGCAAAGAGTATGAAAAATCTACCAATCACATGCGAGACGAAAGAAGCGATGTGGCTTTCCGTCTATGTGATAGGTCGATTTTTGCTGCTGACCTGTTTCCATCCAGACCCTTGATCCAACATCACAATATCTCCAATAACAATAAAGATTATTTCTATGACGATTTAGATGTCGACATCTACTATTATTATGACCGACGAACGCAGATGTTTAACGGAAACACACCTCCTAAAGATGCCAAACACATTAAAGCACATGTAATTTAAAACTAAATCATAAACCGCAGTTTACTGGCGTAGTTCCACAAATATGAGGTAATAGAGATAAATGACGTCACCGTTCCCTTTTCATAATCGTAGTGAGGCTAAAAATACTACGACAGTTGAAGGTTACAGGAGGTAGGTACCTACTACGGTTATATTTACTACACTATGACTTCCTGTGACGAGGAAGGAATACATAATTTGAATTATCTCTAAGCCTACATGATATTGGACATTTCCTTTCTGTTGAAATCAGTCCGATCATAAATTATCTTGTTTTATTAACCGACTTTAAAAAGGTGGAGGTTCTAAATTCTACTGTATTTTTTTTACCTCTAAACTTTTAACTAAGTGAACCGATTTTGATTTATTTGAAAGCTGGTGCTTCTCATGTGGTCTCATTTAAATTTGATCTGACGAGTAGTTTTTAGTTATCCTTAATAATGCGTATTTTCATGTTAAATAAATAAGGTACCAAAACTTAAAAGAAAAAAATTATAAACCTTTTAACAAAAAAATAAACCGACCTCCGGTAGTCGGTGTCAAAAACGAAAAATAGGAAGTCGATGAATTTGGGTCCTACACCCAAATTCATCGACTTCCTAAAAGAAAGTTATGTTTCGCTATGTATTGTTTTGTTTTGGAAGTCGGTTTGATATTTTTGTTAATTTTTTTATTATATATTTTTTTAATAACACAACATTACGACTGTATTCCCTGAGGGATTGGGCTAAGTTGCACATATATAGTACATCCACACTTCGCTAGTTACATTTAAGTTCCGTGTTCTCGCCAAACTTTTTGGCCGCCCTGAAGTTGGCTACAATGGCTGCGCAGTAGTAAAATAATCTCATACCTACAAGAATAGCACCGATCCGTGCCTTGCTCATCGGAAAGCCAACTTCAGGGCAGGCCCAAGTTTGGCGAGCAATATAAATGGGGTCGAGCTTTTGCCCTCAACCGGGCACAAATTCAGACACCACCGGGTAACTTTTATCTTTTTAATTTAGTATTTGTACAGTTAGGGACATTAATTGTGGTCACTTGTTACTTCATAATACGACAAAGTATATTGTCTATGTAACAGTTTCAATCATAGTGAAGTTTCAATTTATTGCGAAAAATTTTCAAAGATGAAATTCATTGCAGAATCAAAATAACTATTGTTAACATATGTTGAGTTACAACAGTGTGTAAAATCGTATAGTAAGGTAGATCCTCTGATTCTTTGGCTTTCTAATGCGTTGTACTTACAACCAATTCAATTAATTATTGCGACAGATGTCTTCAGGCAGTATAGTCGAGACAATCTTATAAGTCGGATTTGACAGCTAAAAAAATATTTAATAATAATTAAACTTGATGCTTACGAATGATACTCGTTGTTATAGTATATACCCTAACCGATAATAGTAATTAATTATGATTATGAATTAAATTTTTCAATTTCATACGAACAGGGGACAAGAAATAACTCGGAAACGTCGACCCATTGGGATCTATTGTGGTCCCCTAGATAACCTACTCCTTCCCAATCTCGTTGAAAACTCTTTTCATGAGTTTTACAACGAGACTGGGAGATATGAGCCTATATTCGCTTACCAGCCAGTGCAACGCATGTGCCCAGAAGGTGCACCATGCGTTCCGTTTGTACCCCATACAACCTGCACATGGGTGTACGTACAAAGTTATCGTGGCATGTAACATAAGAAACGTCATCGGACTTCTTAAATTCTCACGATTATCGTCTAAAGACCTTCTACAAAATAATATAAAATCTTTGGGTAATAACAAAAATGATCCTTGTTTTATATAAAAAAAACATAAATGTCAGTCTCAATGAAGCGTTGTCTCATAATTGGATAATAGTCCAAGGACTTACGTTTAATTTTATCCGAGATAATCAGTATGATTCATGCTTTGAGATCTATTTGGGTTCCTACTATGTTGTACATTCTACTGTCAATTAGTTGAAGTCAACTGTTAGTCTAACTAGAAATTACTAGAATATCTACGAGTTGCAACTAAATGGCATATGATTTTTAATTACACGGCGGGTACAAATCTATACTAATATTATAAAGCTAAAGAGTTTGTTTGTTTGTTTGAACGCGCTAATCTCAGGAACTACTGGTTGGATTTGAAAAATATTTTAGTGTTGAATAGTCAATTTATCGAGGAAGGTTATAAGCTATATAACATCACGCTACGACCAATAGGAGCGGAGCATAAATGTAAAATGTTCCAACAACGGGCAAAAATATTCCTTTTTGAGAGTTTCCGTTGCGTGCGCTGCGCAAACGGTTTAAGTTACGCAAATATCATGTATGATAGAATTGTTCCTCTTTAAAAGTTCAAAAAAAAAGTTCGCAACGGCATATGTCTATCTTTTAAGATACACTCACTATAACCTTTTTTATGGTAATCAATTTTGTTCATTTGCGAAGGAGTTTTATCAACATCTATACTAATATTATAAAGCAGAAGAGTTTGTTTGTTTGTAGGGTAGGTAGGTAGTGGTAGGTAGATAGATAGCCAGTTCACGGGAGCGAAGCCGCGGGGTCAGCTAGTATAATATAGTTTTGATAATGTCATCTGACGACAAAGAACTCGAAGAGCCACCTGTTCGTTAGTGATCACGACCCTCTATGGACACCTACCACCATACATAAACCTACAATATGAAAAGCACCAGAGATGCTTTATAATCCCAGAAACAAAACTGAAATGCTTCATGTGCCAGTAAGGGTAATCAAACTCTCATATCTATCGACCAATCACATGCGAGATGAAAGACGCGATGTGGATTTCCGCCTATGTTATTGTTCGATTTTTCATACTCAAACACTTTGCCTTGCCGAATTTACTTACGCAATTAGGCTGTTGCCTTGCCGAATTCGGCAAGGCAAAGGGTTTGACGGAAATCCACATCGCGTCTTTTATCTCGCATGTGATTGGTCGATTGATGGCGGTCAAACCCTTTGCCTTGCCGAATTCACTTACGCAATAAGGCTGCAGGAACAACGCTGCTTGGCAAAAGAAATAAATCCTAACTAATAGGTATACTTATTTACTTTATGGTTATTTCTGAGGAAGAACAGAAATGACCATAAAGAAAAAAGCCAATAATACGAAAAAAACCTATATATACCTATATAGGTATATCAGAATCCACAAAACCAGGAACTAACAAAAAAGCAATAGCAGTTTTATAAAATAATTTATATCCCTTAGATTTATATCCCTGCCCGCATAATCCCAAATGGATTCATTCAATAAAAAAGCCATGACCTCACGATGAAGCGTGACCAGGTCCATTGTGATCACAATAGCGGCAAATCACACCATTGGTCAGAATTAATAGACGCCATTGACAATTAATTTCCTATTGAAGTTTGTAAGAAGTTGTCAATTTATTGTATTTAACTGCAAATTATCCGTTCGTAGCGGTACCCGTGATGATTCGATTTGTTTTCAATTGAATTATAATGCGTATCTCTCTGTCTGTCTATAAATTCATACATTGTTATTCTATGGTTGAGAAAACTTAGGTTTAACGTTAGGTCACAAATTAATAAGCTCAGCATAACGGCATACTCTTACTCATCTCATGGATGTATAATTAATAAGCTCAGGATAACGGCATACTCTTACTCATCTCATGGATGTATAATTAATAAGCTCAGCATAACGGCATACTCTTACTCATCTCATGGATGTATAATTAATAAGCTCAGCATAACGGCATACTCTTACTCATCTCATGGATGTATAATTAATAAGCTCA
This sequence comes from Orthosia cruda, assembly GCA_964057195.1. Taxonomy (NCBI): domain Eukaryota; kingdom Metazoa; phylum Arthropoda; class Insecta; order Lepidoptera; family Noctuidae; genus Orthosia; species Orthosia cruda. The sequence goes on along the minus strand of OZ059843.1, from coordinate 19,096,953 downwards.
GCATAACGGCATACTCTTACTCATCTCATGGATGTATAATTAATAAGCTCAGCATAACGGCATACTCTTACTCATCTCCTGGATGTATAATTAATAAGCTCAGGATAACGGCATACTCTTACTCATCTCATGGATGTATAATTAATAAGCTCTGCATAACGGCATACTCTTACTCATCTCATGGATGTATAATTAATAAGCTCAGCATAACGGCATACTCATCTCATGGATGTATAATTAATAAGCTCAGGATAACGGCATACTCTTACTCATCTCATGGATGTATAATTTCATCGTTTACAAAATTGTACAGATTTTGTGGACCAAGTGATTAATATAGCATTATTCATAATGCCCGGGCAATTTGAAAAATGTGCCAATTTGATTATGCAATATGATAAAAACTATTTAAATAATTAAATTGACTGAATTGAATAATGCCCATCACTTAATGGGCAGGATAATAAAAATATATTGTGCCATTCCACCAATTCGCACCAAGCGCTTCCAAACGTCCTTCATAATGCGCTCGGCAAAAGAGTGGAACTCACTGCCTGCGTCTGTGTTTCCGAACACATACTCGTACAACCCGAATCACTTCAAAGTTAGAGTGAACAGGCATCTTCTGGGTAAGCTTACTCCATCGTCGATTTTGTCTCTGTCACCTCTGACCTAGACTAGAGTCAAGAGCAAACCCATCATAAATACAAAAAAAAAAGTGTTTTAATAAATTATTTTAATGTTGACATTTATTTTAATATACTTAGAATAGGTAAAAACGCTTACTATTTAAGCAACAAAGTTGATGAAGCCCCGCTGCGGGGCTCCTATTTCTGCCTGCAGGGTCTAAAGTAACCTTACATGAAGGAGATCAGCTCCCGTCATCTCCTTCGAACCTAACCTATCCATGTCGGGGTGAGCTCGCTTCGCTCGCTCTTGGACTAATTCATTGACCATAATTATAGAATTGCCCAGCCGTTCCGTATGCATTCATAATGCCAAACAATGTGATAAATATAGAAATTTAAATCAATATTAATTTCAATTTTTCGCACCAAAGCAATGCACGTCCCTTATTTTCATATCAATATTGTACGGATAAGAAGTACCTAATAAAGTTTTACAAACCAAAGTTTCCCAATGAATACTAACAATTTGTAAGTAGGCATAACAAATTATAAAGTTATCAAAATACGTACTACATCCACTTAATAATGATAATGCAATAAAATGGACTCGTATTATTTCGAAAACATGGTAAGTAGGTAACTACCTACACAAACAATTAATTTAAATACAATTGGTCATTTAATAACAAAGACAAAGAAAATTATAAGGAAAACGTTTATGTTATTATTAGGTAGTTATTATATTATTAATTTTACGTAACAATAACTTTGAGGAGCTCGCGGCTAAATAACAATACCTACCACGGGTCGATCTCCAAAGTTAAACAAAGCTGGCCGAGTTCGGTCCGTGGCTGGCACTGGCTGGATGACGTGATCATACACTCCGTGCGTCGACAAGTACCTTAAGCGTTCGTCCCAGCTGTCATTTGAACATCTTTGACAGACTCAGAAGACGGGAAATCTGGCACCAGTCTCGACAAAGGGGCATCGTATTACCCAGTTACCTACTGGGTTATGGACGTCAGATAGGAAGTCGCTCCAGGCAAAATACCAGTACATACCTGCATCTAGTTAGATTGGAAGCCGACCCAACATAGTTGGGAAAAGGCCAGTCAGGTTGATCGTGTAACAATAACTATAAACGAGTCTTTTACCTTTAATATACAAAAGGATTTATGCTTGAACAACTGCAAGTCAGCTGAAATAACAGTACTCTGCTGAACAGACATAACACTCACATAATTAGGTAAGTATGTACCCTAAAATAATAAATAAATTGTAGACAATATTTCCAATATCAGTTTTAGATTTGGAGCAATAAATAATAGCTCCGTTGAAAATTTTTGTAAAACGTTGCAAGATAATCTAGCACTTGTTCTAAAAACAAATTCTAACAGTTTTAAAAATAAGTGTTTTATTTTTGCAACTTGGTTTAATTTAATTACAACAAAAATGTAGCTATTATACTTAACGTCTTACAGAAAAGATGAAACAGCAGCCGGTTTGAATTAAACACAAGTGGTCTTTAGTTAGTCACATTACGAGCTCCGACCTTAAGATATGATATGAGGCCAATGAAGTCGAGTCATGGGTCACTAGACCTTTTTTAGATACTACTGTTTAGAGCCGTGAGAATAATGTTAGATATAAAATAGATATCCACAAATTTTGATGACATTATCCGTTTCACATTTTTACTTAATTTTACAACAACATTTTCATACATAAATAACTACATCTTATTTGTACTAATATTTTTTTATTTAACACACATGACAGATTTTTTTACTTTTGCCTAAATAACTGAAGTGCCGCTCCTAAATATTTATTCATACACTGACAATTATTGTCTGTTTTAATCCATCATGATTGAATCTCAGATCAAATAAAAAGTCAAGATGGAACGTTGCAAACAACAAAGTGAAGCCGGTTCAAACTAAGCCTTGCCGTACAAATACACAATTACACGCACTCATGTACAACGAAATTAGGCCTTAGCTTGTCCTTCGAGCTTACAGATCAAATAATAAAGCTCAACTGACAAGCTAAAGGATAGTTTCGTTATACGTGTGAGCGTATAATTGTGTATTTATACGGCAAGGCTTAGTTTGAACCGGCTTCACTTTGTTGTTCGCAACGTTCCATCTTGACTTTTTATTTGATCTGAGGATTGAATAAATAAAGATCATGATTTGTGATTAGTTTAATTCGTGGGTATGAATGACAGTTCGCGTTGTCAGCGGCCATTTTTGTTTTGTTACTGGCATGGCATTATGAAGTGAAGTCATAATAGAGTTGAATACATGAGGGTCCCTAACAATAAGGGGTCCTATTAATGGGCACTTGGGCATGAATCACCTTGTAATTGACGTTTAAAAAAAACAAGGTTACGGCTGTTTGTGACACAATTATTTTATCGTCCTTGTTATTTTTTAAATAAGTTTGTAGTAGTTTGGGCAATAAAAGGGTTTTTATGTGTTTTGCGGAAGCATTTACTAAATGCACGGTCTTATTTGAATTGTGGGGGCTATTTAACTTCTTAAGTGTGATGCCTCTTATTAAGTTAGGAAAAAAAAAAATACTCATGTTCGAAAGCCTCAGTGAGCGAGTCTGACTAGCTCTTTATCAGTTTTTAAGTACCAAGGACAGCTGCAAAACCGCACCTATATTTAGTTGGCCGTACTCCATAAACATAAGCTTTTAAACCACTCTGTTTATTAAAAATGCAATGTGCATTTTAGCTAAGTAATTATTCATTGCTCCTGAACATAACATACATTTATAATTCAAACTAATAATATTATAAATGCGAAAGTAACTCTGTTTGTTTTCACGCCTTAAGGTTGCCCTAGTGTCTAGGGCAACCTTAAGGCCTAGGCCTAGGCCCTAATCGATCATTCTTCCATACAAATGTATTCTGGCAATTACTCCACTGTTTGACGGTGTACGATCAAAATAAAAAATGATATCAATTTGTCTCACCATTATCTAGCCCTGTATGGAAACAAAATTTAGGAAAATATATATTTGAAAGTTATGAGCGTCGAAAGTTCCATATTTCTACACTAATTTTAACGCATCTTTGGGCGGCAATAAATACCATAAGAAGAAGAAAAATTGCATAACGGTCAGCATACAGGGATATATTACCTAGTAGTTGTAACAATGCAAATAATTTTATTTTAAAAAGGTACATTCAGTTGTTTTTTCATGATATCCATACTCGCAAAAGTCTGTTTATAAAATTTCACGCGCTCGTTTTCGTCCTAAATCATCATCCATTTCGCTACAAATTTGTAAAAGTGTGTATTCGTACGCGAACTAGCTTCTTACTGCATCACAACATCTATTTCTTTCGCACGTGTTGTCGGATGAGATAGCATGTATTTTAACCCCGTGCACAAAATAGTTCGTGCCGTGGACTAGTGCAACCTTAACAGTTAAACAAATTTGGATAAAAGATGACTTAAGGATAAACCAGAACCTGAATAAGGACATAGGATACTTTTTATCTCGGCTTAATGTTGCCTTGGGATACTAAAACTCTTTTCAGACGGGTGACACCACGTGCTAGTTAAATAATAACTCTACGGTCATAACGAAGGCACTCCTATGCACCGCGTTCAATGGTAACTACATATAAGGTTAATAGGTCAGGTTGTGGACAAAACACATGTAAAGTTGCCGTTTAAGGGCCCACTAATGGTATTGTGCCAGCCCTAAGCAAATATTTTTCGACAGTCAAGTGAAAGTTGGCTCGATTCACTATGGTACTCGTAGGGCCGAGGTATGGAATAAAGAGATGAAATCGACTGGTTTTACGTAAGCCAGCAGTGCTATTCTGTAAACATTTTAGGTGAAGCGAGCTGTCAAACGAGAGCTAGATGACAGTTCACTTCACGCTCAATCTAAAACATTTTTTTTGGGTTTTTTTTTTAAATTATTATTGATAGTCTCGCGCTTGACCACTGTCTCACCTGATGGTAAGCGATGAGGTGGTCGACGATGTAGCACGTGTATAAAAGAAACCTATTTACTCTAGACTTAAAGACTAAATAACTTTGACAGTTAATTACAACAGCAAAAAAATCAACTAATATTTTATTATTTCTTTGATGATTCTTTGTGATTCTATACCTGAGACCTAATACCTGATATAGAGAGAGATTTAATACCTGAGGAAAACGTAGTTTTATAAAAACAAACACTATTTACCATAAACAATTCTAACTATAAACAATTTTATACATAATCCTCTATTCTTCATCCTGTTAGCGAAATAAGAACCTAGACCGTATTGCATTTGTATGAATACTTGTAAACTGTGGTGAACAATGAAATTATACTAATGGTGGCCATCAAGAATGCGTGAATGGAATACCTGCGTTTAGAAAACATATGTTATGAATAATTGTTTACCTTCATATACAGTCTACAATCATTCAAGTCACAAAATTAACATAAGTCTTCTTCACTGAGCCGCAGGAAGTAGTAGTTATAAGAGAGTGGAAAATCACGAGTTTTATCCCATGTAAGGATAATCAGTTTCAACAAGGCCTTTTTCACAGGTTTAATGAATTCTTAGGTATTTTAAAAACACATACAACCTACCCCTAGGAATCTGCCGGTCTTGAAGTAAACTGTCATTCCACCTGATTCGATGACATTGACAGAGCACAGATCACTGTGTGTGTGTTGCCCAATTTCTCACAGGGCATGGTAACTTTAAAAGTAAATTATTTTCCTTCAAGCTCGTTGCCTCGCCTTTATGTCAGTGTTCTTCATCTGACTTCAAATATGTACAATCTGCACATCATATCTTATAAGAGTGTATTCTTTGGCAGAATGAACGCAATATTATGTTGGATAATGTACAGGCTGCATCAGGAGTTGTTTACTTTAAGGACCTTGTAGAAACTAGAACAAATTGCCGTGCGTTCAAGCGTTTTTTTTTTGCCATACATATTATTCACAAGCTCACAATGTGAGGATCCATTAATATTAATGATAATATTATCCGTGGTGCTAGGCAACTGGGCTTATCCCAGTTGTAAACGACGCTTTGTGCCTATTGGCCTTGTTTGTTCTGTCTCCTGCTTGGTATGGAGGAAAGTGTTTTTTTTTTTTTTTCCTGCTCCTCCGTTATTATTTTCTGATTAATTTCGTTGCGGGATTCTAGACACTTAAATTCTTTCTCCGGGACTTCGTCGAGCTTCATTGCCTCGGCGTTTTTCTGGTGGTCACTGTTGATTCTGACTTTCAGGAGTTGCAGTGGTTTGAGAATAGTGCGGTGGGATTCTTGCCTAATAAAAAGTTTTTTTTTTAATACAGTAGTGTTCAGAAATTATCTGAATATGCACAACATCGGAATCGTATACATTCTCATTGCCAGATAGGCCATGACATGGGTAATTAATGTAATTATAGATTAAAAGTCGTATTTCTAATATTGGGTTATAGCCAACACCAATAATGACATGACCTGTTTTTTTTAAATTGCTTGTTGGTACTACCTTATTCCAGAGTTTCAATGATATTCTTAACCAGAATGTATCAGTTCGCTTTTAGTATTTATTGAGAAATAATAGACCCCACGTCACACAGTATGGATACGGTGCTCCCATTCTGAATGTCTGGAATTTCCGAATTGTTCATACACGAGCAACTCAGCAGTTGGGCTTGAAAAACAAAACTTAAAACGCGATTGAACATGTCTACCTGCCTTCTGGGCCCAAATTTAAATGGACCTACCTGACGCTAATTTTACGAGGCCGAAGACTTGATCATATTGTTGAGTTTCAGAAAAAGTACTTTATAAATAATTTATGTGGTGGAACTAGTTAATATTAAGAAAGTTATGTATTCGGCCACTTGCCAAACGAAACACTGCGAAAAAGATTTCGTAATAAGACACGTACTTACCGGTATTGCTTTTTTTGGCTTAAATGTATTGATGTCGATGTAATAAAATGTTAAATTGCTTCAGTCGTTCGTATAATATGTTTATGTAACCAAAATAGCATGAAGTTTTTATTACTTAAGTACAATCCTGCAAATTTTTGCCGACGATTAATGTATTTAGATCCATTTATTCCTATCTCACCTTGGACCACCTTCATGTAAAAAGAGCATTCAACCTCGGAGGGCTAATTTAAACTCGTTTGTCTCGTTAGGGCAATAGACTTAAATCCATCGAGGTATTGAACCTGATAATAATCAGTATTTTTTATTCTTTCCAGTTCTGGTTAGGACAGGTTCTTCCAGACTCTAACGTCCTTGCTAAGTTATTTGCATCTGACCTTTGCAACCCAATTACTTTTCGAACCAGATAGAACTGATTGCTACACTTTCAGGCTACTGTCTCCCTTAAATGTAAAAGGGTATTTACGTAGTCCTGCCGCCCAATATGGGCGTTTAAACATAAAAAAATGAATACAAAAACCGAAAAACCTGACCTTTTTTCTCCTTGTTTAAGTCTTTTTAGTTCGCTTTTCAAGCATTCGGGTTTTTGGTTTTTTGTATTAACTTTTTTATTTATAAGTATTTAGTTATTTATTTTTTCGAATTAGGTACATTTAAACATAGATGTGTAATATATTTTTAAAATCTCCTCTTAAAATCCTTTATTTTGATATGCCACACGATGGGTTTGGAAGAAAAAAATTTTTTTGACTCCCACAATATGGCGCCCAAAAGCCACCATTTTTCTATTTTAAAATGTCAATGTAGCCAGTGACACTCGCAGGGTTAAGACGAATCGATTGACGTAAGAACCATCAAAAGCGACCAACGCGTTTGGTCTCTAGAACGCCACATAGGAACAAACATACATACTTACATACATAGACTGATAAACACATTATCCTCTTCCGGCAGTCGGGTAAAATGGCATTCTATAAGCAAAAACAATTTTTCGAAGAGTCGAAATGTGTGATTGATCACGTTTGGTAGCGCTTGTCAATCAAAAGCATTTTAGACTTTTTGATATTCGATAGATCGGATAAAATGCAACTTGGTCTAAAGCTTCTTGTCCCAACACTGAGAGACTACGTAAGGCTAAAATAACGAAGTTTTCGAAATCCATTTATCCTCAAAGCTTAAAGGTTCAGTCCTTTCTGTAGTATAATCATAATCACTCTTGATCGGAAGGATAAACTAATATAGGGCGATCGTCCTTTATCGAACGACGACGAAGCCATTTAAGTGGCTCCACATCCTTGTTAATGCTGGCTTCAAGTTTCACTTAAGATTATTATTATGGAATAGCTTTTACCCGCTTCTTCGCTGTCTTGGTAGGCCTTGGATTAGGTACACATACAGGATCACAATCCTGTGGGGAGTAGACTACACACAGTGTATATTTATAGTACCTTATCGTGCGTTTTACGAAATTAAATATAGCTAATATCAGTGTAGTCCATAAATTGACTTTTCGCAAAAATCGCGTCGATCAGTTGCTTTATTGGTGGATGAAAGAAAGACAATCCAACAAGCCCAAGGCAATTTAATATTTTTAAGTAATAACCTGAAAGTGCTAGAACAATGAATACAAAACTACTTAGTAATAACAAAGGTGGCACAGATCATAAAGGTACTTAAGAACGTTGTCAGTAGAGAGGGAAAATCTGAGTCGTGATGTTGCAACGCAATCACTGCTCAATTTTCTATATTATGTAATAGAAATATGAAAGTCTCTGTGTGATTTCATTAAGCTAACAACAATCCTATACCAATGTAGACTGGTGTTTTCCTAAAGGTAGGTAGATACTTATTTTATTTGGATTGAATAGGCAATTTTATATCATTCTGGGACAAAAAATTATTGATATTGTTTGAGCTTTTGATAATAAACTGTTTATTTAACTTCCGATTAACGCGTTATCGTACGAGTATCACATATGTCGTTAGTTTGCCTCCATACCTATTTTAGTAAGCTGTCAATCATATGGCATACTTAACTCACAGTAGAAGTGTGTCAGTGACCCAAATACATACGTTCACGGATCCTTATAGAAAAATATCAATAGTGTTTAAAATACACCGAGACTTATTGTGTGCAAGTCATTAATAATTCGAACCCGAAACCAATCTAAACAACAATGGGGCAATCGGTACTAGACGGTACCTAACTTTGACCCAGAAAAAGTGTTGGGACACAAATAATATTCGAAAATTTTCGCACTACCCATTTATAGTTCACTTAGAGTGACTGGCATAAATAAATGAATTACACTATTTATTTTTTAAATTAACACAGCAATTTTTTTATTCGTCCTTCATGTAATGAGGAATACTTTTTTGACTGTCTAATTAATTAATCCTAAATTGGAAAACCTTGAAGAAAATGGTTTTTTTTTTTCGATGCGGAATCATCGGCAGTTTAGATTGTGATTAAAAATTTAGTAACGGATAAAAAACCTGTAATTGATGTCTATAGGTACTTATTGCAATTACCAATTAAATAAAGTGTTTTTTTGAGTTGGGCTCTGTGTCTGAAGATGATAGGTATCTAATTTTCCGCTTTTCGTTGATGAAAATTAGCAATCTGCAACAGGCATTTTATATCCATGGACATTTAAACTATAAAATTCTGTAAAAATAAATCAATAAAAGTTTTATTTTGTTTCACATGCGTGACCAACTCCCTTTAAAACGACGTATTATCCAACAGGTTTTCTGCTTGCGAAACTCTTGTTTACCAATACAATGCTCTGTCTCATCTCTTAGCGTATGATAGACAAGGACAGCGTATCGGAGGCTGTACAGCAAAACGTGTAGCGTGTAGGTAGGTGCAAGCTATTTGAGTCAAGGGAATTGCGTTAGATTTAGAGATGGGCTTAATCGAGTGTTCCGATCGAATAAGGCCAAAGGTACTGATCACTTGACATTTCGATAGTGTTTGACATTCCAATAAATTTTTGACATAGGTAAATGACATGACATTGTTGATAAAAGCTTGTAAGTTTTATATGTAATTAAAGGTTTGGTTTTTTAGTTTCTGTTCTTTATAGAGGTATTAACAGTTAAGATAATTATTCATGCTCCAAAAAATACTTACCTACTAATAATATCAAATAACATAAAAGTAATTAATTACATTTATCAAAAAAACTCATGTTTTTCCAAAGAGTATTAGTATCTCTGACCTTTGGCTAAAAAATAGCAGACCAAAAACATTGCAGTAAGTATTCGTTAAGAAACATGACATCATAGTCTTTAAATTGTAATGTGTACCTGGATAAATAGGTACAAACATTTGTGCAAATATTCGAAGATTGATTGATTGATGTATTAGTTATATTTACACGTTTATAGTGAATTGTTTAAATGTGTTTTCTTTTTATTTCCCCTCAACACACGCTGTCTACATAGTACATGTATCTTTTTTTCGGGAACTTTCCTTTTATGGGTATTCTGGAATAGATTTATTTAGAAACTAGCTGTGCCCAAGATTTCGCTCCCGTCAACTGCCTACCCTACCCTACTTACCTTACTGCCTACCTGCCATTTTTTTTTCTATGGTCATTCTTTCTCGTAGAATCTTAACACCGCTATTCAGAAAATGACTTCAAATGCACAACGCCATCTATCGAATATGGAGTTCAACTGTCCGAGTATCTGAATTGCGTGTGTTGTGATAATTTTACTTCTTGAACACTTTAAATTCATCTAACTTTTTATAGAATGAACCGATTGCGATGAAACAAAAAATAAGTAACACTACAAGTTACGCGATTTTTATGTATAAAAGTTATCTATATTGGTTCCGTACAATGTACGTGATGCGTGCACAATTAATAAACAGACAAACAGACAAAAAATCATAAAATGCTGTAAATGGGTTCTGTTGGTTATCCTTCAACACCCTAGTTTTTTTTTTTGGAAATATTGTCGATGTACAAAAACGATTTCTGTACATATTTATTATATGTACTCCTATTGATTGATAAGCAGCACTTTTGTACCTATATTCTGTATCTTCTTCTTGTCTGTTTATTATGTATTTGTACATTAATGGTTAAATAAATAAAATAATGTATTCTTATGACGGGTTTGATTTTATTCGAAAGCTTCGCAAAACATTCGAATAATATAGTAGCTACGTTTAGGCTTCGCAGTTCTGAACCGGTTGAGGTCTTTTTGTTGGAGTCGTTAATCAATGAGGCACCTCTCATATAGGGTTTCTGAAGGTCATATGTTACATAGATGCTAATGAACAATTATTTACCTAAGGCACACGTATGTAGATCACGTCATCCATATTTGAAGATTGAATTGCGATCAGTAAGGAAAATGAATGATTTAAATCTATACTAATATTATAAAGCTGAAGAGTTTGTTTGTCTGTTTGAACGCGCTATTCTCAGGAACAAAAAAAAATTGGTTGAAATTGAAAAATTATTTTTGCGCTGGATAGTCCATTTATCGAGGCAGGTTATAGGCTATATAACATCATGCTACGACCAATATGAGCGGAGCAGAATTGATAAATGTTATAGTAACGGGAGTAATATTCCTTTTTTAGAGCTTCCATTGCGTGCGCTGCGTAAAAGGTTTAAGTTACGCAACAATCATGTACCTATGTAGGGTAGGTAGGGTAGATGGGTAGGTAGGTAGCCAGGGAGCGAAGCCGCGTGGGACAGCTAGTATTATTATAAAGTTAATAAATGAGCTAGTTAGATATCTTAATGTTACCTACTAAATAGATACGTAATGGTAATCTCGGTAATATAGGGCCGATTGATATGCTAAAGATAGTTAAATGTAGGTAGCAAGATATGAGACACACCTTTCGTAACCAATAAGAAGGAAAAGCGTCGAACGCATGTTATAAACTAAAAATAAAAAAAAAACTTTGCAAAAAAATACTACCGACTTCCAAATACAAAACTGCAAAGTAAAAAATAATTTTATTTTTTGAAGTCGGTGTCCATAACGCAAAGTTGGTACCTACTAAAGACACCGACTTCAAAAAATAAAGTAATTTTTTACTTTGCAGTTTTGTATTTGGAAGTCGGTACTATTTTTTTGCAAAAAGTTTTTTATTTTTCACTTTTTAGTTGTACCTACCTAATAGGCAAGTCAGTAAGGTAACTAGAACTCCAGAATAGATTTCATGAAACTTGAACATAACCGGTGAAATGAGAGATCTGCGTACCTCTTATGAGCGTACTGGCGTGATGTTATGTTATGAAATGGTATAAACAATAAACAGACATGCGATTGCAGCAATCCCGAGAGATTTGCCGTTATTTATTGAAGAGTTCTGTTGTATATCTCCGAAGTTCTTTATCAGATCTTCACCAAATTCGGAACATACGTTTTCAAACAAAAAAATAATTTTCAAAATCGGTCCACAATTGACGGAGATATCGGTGAACAAACACAAAAAAAAAAAAAAAACAAACATAATGTCGAACATAGAACCTCCTCCTTTTTGGGCAGTCGGTTAAAAATGCAGTACGTAGTAAATTATGTAAATTAAATACCAGACAATTTTCGGCAGTTTTTGTTAGGCACAGACATCATACATAGGTTTTTTATTTACCATTATCAAGTCCGGATGAGATCATGCCTATTTATGTCAAAAACCAGTTTTATCGAATATCCTTCCATTTTACAATCATAAATATTTATCCAACGATACACCACCATTTCGATTTAAAAAGATTATTCTCCTAAAGAGCTGATTCTTCGCTTGTCTTTTAAATAACATAACTACTCTCGCTGCTGCAGCCAAATTGCGCAAGTGAATTCGGCAAGGCGAAGGGTTTGACCGCTATCAAATCGACCAATCACATGCGAGATTTCCGTCTGTGAGATTGGTCGATTGATAGCGGTCAAACCCTTTGCGTTGCCGTATTCACTTACGCAATAATGCTGTTACCCGAAGTTCACGAACATTGCATTACTCAAGTGGTGTGTAGAACTTCCCAAATTGCTGTACAAAATCACACAGTACTTAATTTTTACACTGATAAAAAGAAATAACCGGATTAGTTTTTGAAACTTTTTTAAGCAAACTTTAGTAACCTACCTAATCTTTAATAATTAAAAAAAAACTAAAATAAAAACTCTGGTTTTGGTCAGCCAGCTCTCGAATATGTATCCTACGACTGCACAGCATAATTTGTTTCTTGTTAACGGCTTTTTAGTTCACTTTTCAAGCAGTCGGGTATTTGATTTTTGAATTATTTTATTTATTTATCACTTTTTAGTTAACATATTATTCGAATTCGGTACATTTAAACATATGAGTGTTTTATAATTTTGATACCCCACACGATGGGATTGGAAGAAAAAAAAAATATTGTGCCCCCACAATATGGCGCCCAATCGTTTGACGTAGGTACGATCAAAATCGGCCAACGCGTTTGGTCTCTGGAACGCACAGATTACCTCCCAAGGGAGGTAATCTGTGCTGGAACGCCACATAGGAACAAACATATACATAGACTGATAAACACATTACCCTCCTTTGGCAGTCGAGTAAAAAAAATGTACTTGACCAGAACCATTTTGTTACTAGTAAGAAAAAGTTTGCAAGTCCCAATAATTTCGTAACCAGCAACACAACTTTTTTTTTGTGTATCTATGGAATTTATACTTAACTACATACACGCATAGAGTACACGTTATACACAGTGCTGCCAACTTAGCGCTTTCAGCGCCAGATCTAGCGCTTTTTTTGTTCAATAGCGCGTTTTAGCGCCTAGCGCTAAATCTAGCGCTTTTTGAAACTTTGGACTTTCTTTTTGTTGAGGCAAATTTCATCCACAGATAAATATAAATTCAAGTCCAAAACTGATCAAGACCTACCTACCTGACAAACCATTCCAATTCGGCGGTAGAAGCAATTGTAGTAGAATTAGACGATAGTGAATTAATTTGTTTCCTTTATAATAGGAAATAATTATATTAACACATTATTATTTTATTATATTATCACTAAACAAGTACTATAATGTATTAATTCTTGTTTAAGACATATTTTGATTCAATAAAAAAATACGTTTTTACGTCCCTGTCTCAAATTGCTGGGTGTTTTGCTTGTATTTGACGCCGAATAAAAGATTTTTTTTACAGCGACCATTTAGCGCTTTCTAGCGCGTTTTTAAAGAGCTAACAGCGCGTTTTTGCTTAGACGAGTTGGCAGCACTGGTTACACAGCTAAGTGACAAGGCACTTATCAAATCATACAACACGACATTATTCTAGATTGATCGTCACAACAAAGTAATTTTCCTCTTACGCAGTTAAATTAACAATTGAAAGGGCGTACCTACCTACCTAGATATAGGTATATACTTATGTACTTATAAACGCCATAACGTTATACAATAGGATCACGAATGAATTGTTTTATATACTTACGCGAGCATGATCTGCATACAATATTTATATACCTAGGTACATAGTTTTATTTACATGATCTGTTTACTTACTCATGTATCTAACTGAGAGGGATAAGGTAACTTTCTAAAGAATACTCCTCAGTAATAGCTAGGTTAAAAGATTAAAAAAAAAAAAATATTTATTATTGATTCATGTACATAATTTTGAACACAAGATTTTTTCGTGTTATTAATAGTTTTGCTTTAAAAATATAATTAACAACACGATATTTTTTCGCATATTTCGGAAACTCCTCCAAAACGACTTGGATGTTTAAAAATATTTTTATACAGAAAAATTGATGGCTGGAATTTCTTCATACCTAACATAGCATATGTAAGTCAAATAATATTTTGCAAACAAAACTATTCAAAAGGAGGTTAAATTTTGATATTTTGGCATCGAGCGGGCGCACGGCCAGTACTGCGTTACATTGGGGCGTAGGTATATATCGCCTTAAGTTTTTTTATTAAGTAGTCGTGAATATGAACTTCTACTACCGGAACCATAACTGAAACAAAAAATAACTGAAGTTCATATGCCAGTGTCAGTCCCATAGTAGATTATATGCATTAATTTTCAGACCCTGTAATACTGACAATTAATTAAAAGTCACTGTGAAGATAGACCACTGAAATATTCTAAAAGTTTTTTAGTTTTTTCATAAACTTATAACAACCAATAATAAACAAGAACATCTGGAACCTTCTCTAAAAATCATATCTACGTGTAAATCTAACGTCAAAATAAGGTGCATTTTGAAATAAATAACTTCGATAAATCAAGGCAAAGATAAGAATAAAACAATTATGTACTTATAATAGACACAAAAATCTCAGATATTTTATAATTAAAGTAGTTGCACGAGGTTAATTAAAAAGAAACAGGAATCTAAAATTAAAATCGGAAGGGAAAAAAACATGGGAATCAAGTGCACAAAGTAGCTACTTACGTATTATTTTCTTGGTTATGGTAGCGTTACGTAAGGAAAAAATGATAATAAACAGTGATTCACAGACCATGCAAGCCTTGAGAGGTGACCATTATTTTTTTTGGTAACATTAAACTCGAAGGTTGACACGTTCCGAGGCATCGAAAAAATTGTCTTTTCTGTACGGTTAGGTACGGTTTTTATAAAAAAACACAATGAAAGAAACGGTTAAACAGATAAAAACTTGAAAATGCCTTCGATCTATTTGAACGCATAAGTATTCTTCAATTTACGAACTAAATGAGATGACATTCCTTTATTTTGTAAAATAGATTTTATCTTGTATTATTGTCAGAATCGGATCACTGATGGATGAAACTCTACGTGTGTTTGCAGCAGTTTTTTTTAAGTATCGTCTTACAATTTGTGATTAAATAGGAAAAAAACAATGCTTAACTTGTACCTACATAAGCTGCAGACGCTGCAGTAAATTTGTCCGAGTTAGAATGATAATGGCCTAACATACCTACTAGATATAAATACCTATCTATGATCAGGAGGTTAGGAACCTATTAATTAACCTCGTGATAGGTATATACCTGTGTTCCGATCGTCTAATCTAACAGGTCATGCATATTACCTACTATCCTACTGCGTAGGACTAGAAAGCACGATAAGAAAATGTGCTTAGAAAATATAGGTTAGTTCCATTATACCCACGCTAGAAAAGCTATTGTTGAAAATTACATTCAACGACAGCACTTACACATAAGGTTGCCAACCGTACTCTAAAATAGAGTATTGTACTCTATATCATGTAGGCGTACTCTATAATCTATAATACTAATAGAGTATGCTGAAATACTCTATTTTATACAATGTTTACTATATTAGTGCCCGCCACTATAGCGTTTACTGAGAGAGTATTTTCGGTCATGAATGTGAAGTGGCGGGAACAGAGAAACAGAGCTTCATGGAAATTGACTAAAAATGAGCTCTTGATCTATATAAATTTAGAGTTAGAATGTTTGGATACAATCCATTTAAAAAAAATGAAAAATTGTTATGTGCTGCAAAAAGTACGAAAATTTACCTTTTTAAAAATGTAAAATAAATGATACTCTTTTTTGGAAATCCGTACTCTTTATTTACCTCCTTTGAAATCAGATATACTCTTTATATAATAAAAGTTGGCAAACCTATACACAGTATCCTCACTGACTGAATCAACCAAGAGTTTCCCCACACTATATACTACACATACCAAATTAACCTAATAGAGTAATAGCACCACACGTGCATACTTAAAGGGTAACTTTCAGAACAACCTTTACTTATCCTTACTTGCGGCAGTTTAAGCGGCTGGAAGCATAAAAAAATAAGTTTTTATACCAGTCTTATATTTTCTTGCAACAGTCAAGTCAAATGACAGAGGTTTTGGAATACCTTGAGTCCTTGACCCGTTTCCACCTCAAGCTCAACCTATTTGAACAGCAACTTCTACCAATTTGAATATGTCTACTTGAGAATTTTACAGTCAGGCAAAAGTCTTGCGTGCAATACCAACGTAACTTCTCTTGTAAATTACTTACACGCAAAGACAATTTCAACTTAGGTACAATCATCAACGTGATTCAAACACATAACGACTGTGACGTCTTTCAAGTTAGCGGTAGGTAACTTGTAATTTTCACTTGCCCTGTAAAATTAACGATAGTAGTTGGAACGTGTTGAGGTTAACATAGAAACGTTATCTGAAACCACAACGGTTCCTTTTCTTGATCTTTAAATAGTTTGCGATGCATACATCGTTTGTTCTTTTAGTTCACGATCAAGTTGGGACGGGGCCTGATTATGGATAACTCGTAAAAGTATTAGGAATAGATGTAATGGCTATTGAACATCATCACAGATTACTAAATAGTTACTACGTAAGCATCATCTCAATTCAACTATCAAATCTGACATGGATCAAATCACAGCAGCTTCAGAATACCTACTTGAGATGCATTCAAATATAGAATCGAGCGTAGACAGATCGAAGACTGCTCGAAATTCAAGCATACAAGGTATTGAAGGACTTTGTAGCTCAGGGTCGGGGAAAGCCGATACGCTAATATATTGTAGCACAGATATAATACTAGCATAATATTGTATTAATAATAACGCAACGCCCGGTCTTTATAACTAATCTGACGACCTAAAAATCCTGTTCTAAATTCAAAAGCAGCCAAAGGGTTTACTAGACAAAGTTTCATCCTATCAATAATGGCGGTTGACGAGATACCAAAATGTAAGGCATTGATCTCGTAATATTTTGATAGCGCTTGGCAAACTCATAAATTATTGACATTTGACAACAACCGCTATCTTGACGCTGTCTTTGTTAAAATATCACTTGTCAATCTCGAGCCTTTAATTTTTTTGCCAGCTTGCTTGCTGTACATAACTTGTAAGTTTCATTAACCCATGTGACCTTATCAGTAGATATTCACAGACACCAGACTTAAGCACTTCATTTTCTACCCAGCAATTCTTACGTATTTAGTTTATCTGCGCAGTTAAGAATAATACAGTAAATAACACAATTACCGTTAATGACGTTAGGTAACAATGGGAGAAAATGTGTTGAGCATTCATTGATACGGTTTTTATGGCAGAACAATGAGCTCACGATTGTTGACGGTTCTTGAAGGTTGGAAAACTGTATTCAAATATTTTTGCCCAGCTATCCTTGACTTTGTTTGCATGTTATCTCTGGTTTGGTTAACCAAAATATAGCCATTTATTCTAGTGGCCTTATGTTTAAATAAATGCAACCTTGAAACTGTCTTACTCTCTATTAAAATAGTTTTTATATCCTTTTTAAAAAAGTTATTTTCTCCTGGTTTTATTTGTCTTTAAAAAAAACTTCTTTCCATCTTTATCTTCAAATACTTAAATAAATCTTCGTTGATAGTAGTAGTTCCGGAGTTAACAAGGTTTTTCTTTAGAGGTCATCTCAAGGAATGTACAATTAGCACCCACATACAATTTGCTAGTTTGTTAAAGATTTTAATTCTTATAAAAATAGTTTATTTCATACCGTGTAATCTCAGCGTGTAATAATCTATTTCGGGCATGAATGCACTGTGCGTGGCAAGACACCCGGCACTCTCTCTAATTATGTGGGTGGACAATTGTTTCTCAGCTACAATAGTACCAACATTTAAAAAAAATTGTAAACCTTACAAAAAACAAAACACAATCGTAATTCTTGTTTTCTCTATTCAATTTCAGGAGAGCCTGTTCGCTGTTGGACCTGTTCTTCGGACCTGAACCCACTGTGCAACGATCCCTTCCTCGCTGGAAGGTCAGACAACTCCTACCTATTCCGTCTGGAGAACTGCGACTCCAACGCTGGGGCCACCTACCCGTACCTGACATCATCCAAGTCTGCTTGCAAGAAAATGAAGAAATACAGTAAGTTTATCTTTCTTTACAAGTCTCGCTTATGGAGGCAAGCCATGGGCGTACCCACGGTGGGTCAGATGGGGCAGCCTGTCCCATCTTTCAGACTCGTACAAAAGATAAAACTATCAGATGACTGCAGAAATTTTCGAGCTCACTCATTCATATAACATTCTCTCTTGCTCTTCTGCATACAGGTTCGAGGGGCCCTGGTCGGTTTAGCCGGTCTGGGTCACCGACAGTCTTAGTCCTCTTCTGAAGTTTAGTATTTATCGAGTTTCTTTACTTTTGCCCCACCCCTAAGCAAATGTTGCCATAGCCAAGACTATTGTTATCAATTGGGCTGAAATGCCTGGCCTGAAACCAGGCTTTTCTCTAGTAATAAAAAATCCTTTAGCTCTTTCGTATAGCGTCCAGGAACCCCGTTCTGCCGGCTTAACCATAACTGGTCAACCATAAAGTTTCGACGAACATTTTATGATTGAATCGTCTCGTGATTGGATGACAAATCGTCAATGATGACAAGGTGACTGTCATCAATTGATAGTCTTGCCATTAAAATATTGATTTAATGTCTTTCGACAGCTGACATCATTTGTATTCCATAGTGGCTGAAACTGTCATCTAGACACTCAAACTAAGCTTGTGTGCGTTGTCTGTTTACAAATAAAGTTCACGGCATCAAATGAGTCAGAAGATAGATGAGTGTTTGGTGCGCAGGAACCATTATTGCTATAAAGGATGAGTCAAAGAGCCACAATATTCCCACAAACTAAACTAGGTATGTAGGTTGGTACCCAGTTATCAAGTCTTAGAAGGCAAGCACTAAAAACTTAAAAAAAAATGATAGAATTTTGTCCAGCTTTTCTACGAGTATGCTGGTTGTATAGAAAGTTGCTCAGGAAAGCCTATCCTGGGTACCTAACTACCTGGTAGGTAATAGTATCAACCACAAGTTCATACATTCCTTTTATAGACAGGAAGTGGTCTGAGGCATGGCAATACTGGCATGAATGCAGTTTCACAGTGTTTTGTTTAAAACAAAAGGTAAACAGTATTTATCTAGATGTAGACACATGTAGAGTATCTGAACTAGGTACGACACAGGTATGCACAGTCATACTAGTGTTTTTTAAAAATAACGGTATTACAAAACTACATTGTAGGTAGTGAGGAAAATTAAAAATAGACATGAATGTTTAAAGTGCCAAATAAAAAACCGTTGCGGTGAATATAAGTATTGTTGGTAGATAGCTGTGGTAGATACTTAGGTTACGTACCTAAGCGTATGCAAAATGCTACATGTCTTGAATAAAAGAAATTGTTGAAGCTCGTTGAAGCAAAACTTACAACGGGTTGTTGTCGTGGTTGGTAGCTGCGTAACCGTAAACCGGCCAAGTGGGAGTCGGACTTGCGCACGAAGGGTTCCGTACCATTATCGCAAAAAACGGCAAAAAAAACACGTTTGTTGTATGGGCGCCCCACTTAAATATTCATATTATTTGTTGTTATAGCGGCAATAGAAATATTATCTGTGAAAATTTCAACTGTCTAGCTATCACGGTTCATGAGACACAGTCTGGGGACAGACATACAGACGGACATTCGAGTCTTAGTAATAGGGTCCCGTTTTTACCCTTTAGGTACGGAAGCCCTAAAATACCTCTTGATAAAGTAATAATTAAAGTCACACCGGGCTGACACAGCGATAATGTCAAGCTTGTTTGTCCTGGTTTCAAAACAATGAAAACCTAGCAACTTCCGGAAGCTGAAGAGAATACCTGCAGCCGAATTGCGTAAGTGAATTCGACAAAGGAAACAGTTTGGAACCTTCACAAAAACGACTTTACGTATCGCATATTACACTCTGAAAAAAACTTTTTGCAAAAAAATACTGCCGACTTCCAAATACTGTCTTTCGTAGGTAGGTACCATTTTTTTGCGATATGGACACCAACTTCAAAAAATTAAGTTATTTTTCACTTAGTAGTTTTGTATTTGGAAGTCGGTAGTATTTTTTTGCAAAAAGTTTTTTTTATTTTTCACTTTTTAGTTGTACGTACCTAATAGGCAAGTTAGTAAGGGAACTATTTCGCCAGAATAGATTTCTTGAAACTTGAACATAACCGGTGAAATGAGAGATCTGCTTACCCCTTAAGAGCGAACTGGCGTGATGTTATGTTATGAAATGTTATAAACAACAAACACACATGCGATTGCAGCAATCCCGAGAGATTTGCCGTTATTTATTGAAGACTTCTGTTGTATATCTCCGAAGTTCTTCATCAGATCTTCACCAAATTAAAATGGGTCCAATTTCGGAACATACTTTTTCAAACAAAAAAAGAATTTTCAAAATCGGTCCACAATTGACGAGTAATCGGCGAACATACACAAAAAAAAAAAAAAACATGAAGTCGAACATAGAACCTCCTCCTTTTTGGGAAGTCGGTTAAAAAGGAAAGGAGATGAATCTTTCCATGACCAATATTTTGACGTAGAATTGATTGTAAAGATTACTTTTTTTTCAGTTTTAAGGAACCATTATAGTTACATTTTTAATTAAAAACATTAGAAGCCCATTAATTGTAAGTAAAACAAAATTAAATTATGTCATAATTATTTGGAAATAAATCATCAAAAGGATGATCGTACTCTTTCCAAATTAGTTTCGCAATGATGAAATGATTCTAACTCTTTCAAGGTTCCAAACTGTTTCCTTTTCCGAATTCACTTACGCAATTCGGCCCATGGTGTAGGTCGTGGGAAGCCCCTGGATGCGAGAGCACAGGGCCGTTCGAAGTGACGACACTTAGTGGAGGCCGATGGCTATGTCCAGCAGTGCACGTCATTCGGCTGAGAATATGATGATCTAAGTCCATTGTCTACAGTGTTTGGCAGAGATTAAATGTGTCCCAGTCCCAGTCAAGCATAGGGATCAGACATTTTCCCTGAATAAAAATATGTGGGCCAAGCGTTGTCACGCATTATACTGCAGTTATAATTATAAACGTGTAAATAATCTAGAAAGAAATGACCCATTTTGTAACAAAACATGAGATTGTTATGCCGGACCGGCATTCCAAAGGCGGCCACTGCGCATTTCTGAATATTTGAACAGATATAAAGCTGGCAGGCAACGTTTAATTTGGGACATTGATACACAATGCGGCAGAAAGTTTTCAGTTGAAATAATACACAGATACGGACGGAACCGAAAAGTATGCAGAAGGATGATAATTTTTGATAACACAATGATATTCAAATAAACAGATACGTTAAACACTCACAAAACAATTGAAAAAAGTGTTCTCCGCGGCAGCGGCAGCACAAATAAACACTTTTCATTCATCTAACATTAAAAAATATTTATTTTAATCATAAATTACAAATACACACGATGGCATTTTTTTATTTTGTTTTTGTTTCAACAAAGCCTATCGCTCTTCGCCATGCGTGACATAAACTAAAGACACAATTGTGACCTATTCGAGTCTTCAAAATGCGCGCGCTCATAACATATCTATTTATTTGAATATCATTGTGATAAGATAAAAAATTGAGAGTAAGTGTTCCTAGCGTTTAACCGCCATTTATAAAAACGCTTCCATCTTCGTTTCCAAGCTGCCAGTATCACAGAGTAGCTAAAAACCGATATTATTTAAATATCGAATGAGTCGCCGCGAGTAAAATAAAAGCCCTGGAGCTGGCGGTTGGTAACTTTTTAAAGCGGGTCCTTACGAGACCAGTTTACATTTGATAACCGTTACTAGACCGTTAGGTGACCCCAATAATACTATGGGCATAATCATTGTTCGTATAATCGCTTTGGCATGTGCTGTAAACATAAATTTAGTTGTATTAATTCACCATGATACACGTAAACATACAAATTGCTTATCTAGACAGCTATACAAAAGAGCGGGGAATACCCACAGCCCTTAGTAGTTCAGTGGTTGCAAGTGCGACTACTCATAGTAGCGGTCTTGGGTTCTATTCCCGGGTCGGGTTTTTTAGGTACCTACGGTTTTCCATTAGAAATTGTCTGTATAATATAGATAGATACTAATTTTACTAAACATAATTATTTTATAGCCAATTCAGTGCAATTGAAGTAATTTCATGGGATTACAATAATAGTTGGTATGAATATATGAATGATCTAACTAAACACTGGTTATGAAGAATTCTTGTGTTAGTAGGTATTTTACGTCTGCATTCATAGCCATCAGTAGTTACCTACCTCTTTTACCTGTTCTGTGGTACCTACAATACCTACCTTCTTGACACTCATCGTCCGTCCGCGAAGTAGACATGACAGGTAAACAATTTGCCGTATAACCTACCTATGTAGTTCGCCGGACTGAAGTAGACAGGTATAGGTCGATTCAAACTAGAAAACCGTAGTTTGCTTTTCTGCTGTTGAATTCGCTACTGCGCAGCAGCTGCTGACTGCGTACCATCGTATTGATGTGCGATTACTCGATGGTGGAATTTACACGGCAAATGCATGAAAAACATTTTTAACCCCCGACGGAAAAAGAGGGGTGTTTTATGTTTGAGGTGTGTTGCTGTGTATCTGTGTGTCTGTCTGTGGCATCATAGCGCCTCAACGGATGAACCGTTTTGTTTGATTGTTTTGTTGATTTCGTTTTTTTTGTTTGAAAGGTGATTGTATCGAGAGTGTTCTTAGCTAAGTTTGAATAAAATCGGTTCAGCCGTTCAAAAGTTATGCGCGTTTTACTGTTTAGATCGTGATGTTTTCGCAAGATAAATGTGTCGGGGGTTTTTTAAATTTAGAAATTTTACTTGTTTCATTTATTACCGCAAAAATATCTCAAACTACAGAGATGACACATGAAAAACACAAATTATCTCATTAGTCTTGTCTAAAATAGGCATCTTTTGTCACATAGGTACGCTAATTATATATGCAGGAAGACAATCTGTGACATTTTCTCATTTCAATGTCAAGTGCTACTGTTAATTATACATACCCGTGTGAATACCTACCACTTCTATTGTTCGTTAAAATCGTCGCTAATTTTTGATGTCATATGTTTCGATTCTAATTCTCTACCTTCGAGTAACGAGCATGACAAGGCCGTAAGTGAGCCATATTTTATTAAAATATGATTTAATAACTAAGTACAAGGTATAGGTAGGTAATTTAGTCGACGTGATACTGCGGTTTTAAGCTAGAATTACGTACATAATAAAGTGACGAACCTTTTTGCTGGTATGTATCTACCTATGTTGTATGTTTACCCGAACAGGAATTGGATATGAGTCCTCTTCAAAAAGGGTAGACTGGCGGCGGTGAACATTTACCAGATAGGCCGCCATCTTATTTGCCACTCTATGGTATAAAAACCGGCCCAGTGCAAGTCTGACTCGCGCACGAAGGGTTCCGTACAATTATCGCAAAAACGGCAAAAAAAAAACATTTTTTGTAAGGGAGCCCCAGTTATATAATTATTTTGTTCTGTTTATAGTATTTGTTTTATAGCGGCAACGGAAATAAAACATCTGTGAAAATTTCAACTGTCTAGCTATCACGGTTCATGAGATACAGCCTGGTGACAGACAGACAGACCGACGGACGCGGAGTCTTAGTGATAGGGTCCCGTTTTTACCCTTTGGGTACGGAACCCTAAAAAGCTACTGGATTATTCAGTAACAATGCTGAATGCATTTTAGACAGTTGATCAGACACAATAGATAATAAATTCACAAACAGACTAAATGCTCTGTCGAATCATGTCCCTACGTTAATACCCATGCATGTAATATCTGATCACGCCCGTTCAAAATAGGACCATAGGTGCCGCTCTAATAAGCATCTACCTACCTACCTACAATACACTAACGGACCACAATACTTTGTAACTAACAAGTACCTAACAACTAACATTGAATAATACATCTTAGGAATGAGTCTTGTTATACGCATCGACTAATTAAGAGATACAAAGGATAATTTTAATTACTCTAGATATTAAGACCTTTACAAATTAGGTCACGCACGCCTGCAGTTATGACTTATGAGCTTCATAGACAAATCAGACTAATTATTATTGTGGCTAATTTGTAAGTTTCAATGCTAAAGTGGCTAAAGGTCGTTGTAGAACATACGGTTGTCAATGGCAGTTGTTAAAACCTTTGTGAAGTCAGCTAAAATGGCGATGAATGAATGATGACTGAATGACAATGTCAATAGGTACCTACATAACAGTAGGACCACAGACTACTTAGAGATACTACGTATAGTAGGACTGTCGGATTCAATTCGAGATTCATTTATTGATCGCCGGACAGCCACACTGGTCTCATGATTGGAACGCGACGGCTGAGTAGGTACCTACGGAGTTTTGCCCCGGTATTTCCAGGCAATTGAAAGATCAAAATTACAACTCGGAGTCTGGATTTATGCCCAGTTGATAACAGTAGGGTTTTTCCCCAGTAAACATGTTTTATGTTTACGTAAACAAAACTAACCCTTTGCCCTCTCCTTCCAGGAATGTTAATATGTTAGCCAGTTCATAATAAATATCCGTCTTAACTCCAAACTACCCACGCATTGATTATTAACATGATTTCCACTTTTATTCACAGTTAACGGCCAGCTGATCGTTAGCCGTGGTTGCACATGGAAGCGTCAGGACGACTACAGCACTTCATGCCCTAGCTCCTCCAACGGACCGAATGAGGTCACCTCCTTCTGCGAAACTTGCGAGTATGATGGCTGCAACGGCGCTGCCACCATCAGCAAAACAATCGCTCTTCTAGCGGCCCCACTTACCCTCCTCCTCTTCAAGTAAACAACATACAAACATACCAATACATAGTACAAATATATAGAATTATTTTTATTGTCTACCGTGGGACCATCCCGAGATAATTCCCATTGTACCCAGGTACCCACCGCAACAGTTAAATCTGTTTGTTTCACATCGAAATGTTGTAAATTGATTGTATTTTAATATATAATGTACGTATGTTTTTGTGAATAATGTCTATAGTGAAAGCTTTAAAATGACTAAATACCATTTCATGTTTTTCTCTTCCAATTCTTGCAGTAAAATGTATCTTGGACCTGTCACCCTTTTCTAATCTGAACTGTCACCATTATTATTATTAAATGTAGTTTGTTCTCACTTGCTAGTTGAGGAGTTTTATCTGTAAATATTTTAGGTTCGCCTCTAACTTACAATTTCTACTCTATTTTTCTTATATAATAAGTTATTATTTAAGTATATGAAATATTTAGATATCTAACATTATCTTCTTTTAGCACTAATTCCGATAAGTGCCTTACTTGTGTAAAATTAAGTTTAAAAAAATATTACGTAACTACTGTTAAGCATTTAAGATTGACAACATTAAAATAAAATTTCAAAAGCGATTACTAAGACCATTTAAATGAATGCTTATGTTGTTTAAATAAATATTATTAAATAAATGTTTGTTTTTATTTCAAAACTGGGCAGTTAGAGTGGTTACGCACTGCATCCGAATCCGTCATAATTCAGAATATTTTCAATTCGAATAGAACTCGGAACTCAAATCACTGACTCGGATCGGATGTAGTGTTTTAGTTGCAGAAGTGTAAATAAACCACATATTTTAAAAGATTATTGTATATTTATGTCAACATTATAAAATGATTATTTATATTTATACAATACCTACACGGACGGGATTCAGTCTTATAAAACTAAATTATTTGTGTGCAACTTTTAAAACAAGCTCCTACACAGGCATTGATATATAATACATAATTCATCAAATATATATAGATAGATTATTTTCGCTATTACATCACTCTGGTATTTATAAATATTAAAAGTTAGCCCACGTATGTATTGGCATCAATCAACTTTCCCTTAACATAATAATATTAGCATAATGCTGAGCTTCTGAGCTTGAACAGAGCTTTCATTTCATTGAGTCAACGGACGCAGTGTGGGAGTAAAAGGTCAATTTCTGTAGCTGTAAGTATCTAGGTACTTAACCTTATGATACTCTAGTCATAATAAGCTAGTTTATTAGTATAACCTCTTCTCGTTTACTCATTGAACTTGTCAGTACGGACGGATAAGTGATAAAACGCCAACCTGCACATATTTGCGCAACCTCAGAATGGAAGTAACTCTTATAACTCAAAAATACAATCTGTGTAAGGTCTTCGAAAACAAGTCCATAAATAGGCTTAAAAATATAGTGTTGAGTACAGTACAACTAAAGTGACCGATATCTCTTGCCTACTCATAATTCGGTCTCTTTTTCACCACTGTGTTTTAGAGTAGGTAGGCTTTATAACAAAATCAAAAATAACAGAAATTTTGAATTAAGTCACTTTAATTCTAAGGGTGCGATGCATCCAAATCACAATATGAATATTATGGCATAAATATAATATTCATATTTTTTTTTTTATTTATGTATAGACTCGCGCTTGACCACTATCTCTACTGATGGTAAGCGATGATGTGGTTGACGGTGTAGCAAGCTTGCCTAGAAGTAACCTATTCTCTCTTGCCATGTGACCGTATTTGGAACTAAAATCTATCGTAAGTTAAATTGAAACTATACAGTTGGCTCAAAGCAATATTACTGACTATTGGCTAGTATTTCCACTACCAAATATCTTACAATGAGAAATAGTTTTGAGGTTTTCCGTAAAAAAAACGGTTGAACATCAATTTCATTTCGAATCTAAAAGATATCTGTAGAGCCCCAGTTGTTTCGCTTTATGCAGTTTGGCCCACAAAACGCATCGAGACGCCGCTAGATGTATTCGAATTCGCGAGGCGTAACAAGGGCTTGGCGGGCCCATGCACGCAGCGTCTACCAGCAAAGCATCGCTGCGTCGCGACTACACCGAGGGGCGTACTCCAATTATCTCACTGAAATGTATACCTTTCTAGATAGAAAATAAAGTTCTTAATAAAAAGATGCGCACCTCGCTGCGTCGCGTCTTGCCTTAATGTGAGCTGAACCTTAGTAATCGCCCCTGCTTGTTATTCACCAATGATAATAACATAGAACTTTTTCTTATTTCTATAATCTGTGTAATTATAGGTTTCTACTAATTATGATATCATTTCTTGGACGGAATTAATTTTAGAAACTTATGCTCTTACACAATAGATAATTCATTATACATATTATTTCTTATATTTAATTAGAGATTACTAACTATCCTCCAAGTCTTTCAATTTGTTTTAATTATAGCTGCCACTATAGCATATATATCTATAAGCAAATAAAAAAATTAATACAATAAAATCATTTGAAAATAAACTAAACATGAAGGAACTGATACAATGTAGTACATTATGTTTTTTTTAAGGATTTCTTCATAAAATGTTTGACTTTACTGTAGGTAGTTACTCACTGGTCTTTACATAACACAACAATTAATATTCTTATAGTCTTTACACAACTGCCCTTCATGAGATTAACGTTCTTATTGCAAATATATTTGCAAAATAGAGAAAATGTTGCATTACTAAAAATATACAAATTGTGGAGATATGGTCAATATTTCGCAGATTTTTAAAAAATTAATTTTCTATTACGATAACCACTTAAGAATACCAGAGGTAAGTACAAAAAAGAACAAAGGTAATGGGCTAAACATTGACGATGAATTACATCCGTCTTTACTGTTGCATGTGCAGTATTCTATGAAGATGTTGTATGTACCGGTTCTCATTAGACAGAATCTCTCATCTCCTTGGATTCCGACTTCCCCCAAATATGCACAGTCTCTGAAGTAGCGCCATTCTCCATTAACTGAAAGTACCGAATAAGAAATGTTAGTATTAAAGTAATAAAAGAAACTGAATAGATTTGTTTGAACCTTGTACTGTGTTATCAAAAATATGGTGATCTGAAGGAGGTGATCTTTGCTTTGTTTAGAACTCATAACACCTTGAAGAAGATTACAGGATTAAAATAATTAGGAACCAAACATATTTCAAAGCATTAGTGGTGACCCAGTGCCCAAAGACGCGCTTCTCGTACTTAAGGTCTTGGGTTCAAATCCTGGCAAGTACCAATGTGATTTTTCAAATGCATATGTACTTTCCAAGTTTATCTTGTACATCGCTGACAACGGTGAAGGAATACATCGTAAGGAAACCTGGACATATCTATACTAATATTATAAAGCTGAAGAGTTTGTTTGTTTGTTTGAACGCGCTATCTCAGGAACTACTGGTTGGAATTGAAAAAGTAGTGTTAGATAGTCCATTTATCGAGGAAGATTATAAGCTAAATAAAATCACGCTACAACCAATAGGAGTGCAGCATAAATAAAAAATGTTGCAAAACGGTAAAAAATATTCCTTTTTAAGAGCTTCCGTTGCGTGCGCTGCGTAAACGGTTTAACTTACGCAAATATCATGTATGATAGAATTGTTCCTCTCTAAAAGTTCTAAAAAAAATCCGCGGCAGCATATGTGTATCTTTTAAGATTGACTCACTATAACCTTTTTTTATGGTAATCAAATTTTTTCATTTGCGAAGAAGTTTTATCAACATCTATACTAATATTATAAAGCTGAAGAGTTTGTTTGTAGGGTAGGCAGGTAGTGATAGGTAAATAGATAGCCAGTTGACTGGAGCGAAGCCACGGTGGTCAGCTAGTAGTTAATATAAGTCCGAAATCGCCAATCCGCATTGAGCAAGCGTGGTGATCAATACTCTTGCCTTCTCTGTATGAGAAGAGGCCTTCCTCCTGCAGTGGGACAGTTATAGGCTGGTATTATTATTATTTTTATAAACATACTTCATTCTACAACATATTTGTATGATTATGTTATAATAGGTGATACCCACGGCCTCACTCCTGTCAACTGGCTCCCTACCCTACCTAACTACCAATTTGGTAAACTATTTATTTGAAAAAACATTACCCTCCTGCAGTCAGGTAATAAGAATTAATACCACAATACAAATGTTAACAACATTTGTTTCAACCGGCGGCAATCTAATTAAACTATTGTGACTTTACTATGATACTTAGATATATTCTCTCGCAGACTTTTTGTAGATAATAATGAGTGCTTTAATCATGTAGTACATAATTTTTATATATCATCAATAATTTTGCTGCTTTGGGTACCATTATTGCAATTTTCATAAGGATCTCTAATTTTTTTTAAATAAATCCTAGCCTATGTCACTCAGGAGTAATTTAGCTTTCTACTATCTACTGATGAAAGAATTTTCAAAATCGGTTCAGTAGATCCAGAGATTACCCCGGCCCTACAACTTCACAAACTTTACCTCTTTATAATATTATTATAGATTTGTAGTGACAAAAACATTAACCCGTAGATTGGTCAAGCCATGGCAACTAATGAGTATGTCCATTTCATTATTGAGTATCTCCTAAATAACTACTCAATGATAACACAGGAATGTAGAGGCAATAGGTTACTCTTCCAATGACTAAAACTAGGTTACAATAAGGTACTCTATGCAGTTAGGAATACATACCTTTTTGTCTGATCTTGCGACACATGGATGGCCTAACTCCCGGTAAATGAGATAACCCCTTCTCTTGTTTACAGTCCGTTATCGGCACCGTGCTGTTGTCGAAAGGATCAGCGCATTTCGGGTCATTACTTGACCGACAATTCCAGCATTTGATACTGAAAACTAACATCAAAGGTTAAACTAATTTATACGGAAAACTAACATCAACAAGTTTTATTTCACCGCAGCTTGGGCGTGACCATTGTTTATGAATGAAAAAGTTCACTTACCGTAGGGCACAACGTTTAGAACGATGCAGAGGTATATGAAATATCTTACACTGGTAGACATGTCGATTATTGATTGTCAAATTTATGTTTATTTGATAGAATTGCTGCAACAAACAAAAATTAATTTCGGTTAAAATTATTTACGATTCGATTCCACCAACTGTGACGTTCAATTTGACAGTTGCAAATAGAGAAAGGAAACATTGCCATTCAGGGTTTACTTTTTATACCGGTTTTTTGATGACGCTTCGAGTATAGCCCTCGCCAAACTTATTGGCCGCCCTGAAGTTGGTTTACCGGATGCGCGAGGCACGAAACGGTGCTGTTTTTGTATGAGAATTCCTACTGCGCAGCCACTGTAGGAAACTTCAGGGCGGCCAATAAGTTTGGCGAGAACTATACAATGTAAACTGCCCACTATATCTGCTTTAGCAAATGCCAAATAGAAAATCGTGAATGATTATCGAGTCATACAAGAACAAAAAAAGAATTGGTTTGATTTGAAATATTCAAGCAAACGCTGTCTTTCTAAGCTAGAGTTTGGTGAAAAACTTAGACCTATTTATTTCTTTAATAGGACAAATTGATAGACTGGCAAAATATAACGGTTTTTATTTTGGGATTGGCTTCTTAATATTTTTTCCGATTCATGCGTGAATGACGTTACAAGTTTCCGGTTTTTGATACAACTCTAAACAAAGTTTGGGTTGGGTGTGTGCAGTTCGTTATTTTGTGATATTTATTATTTTATTCACTTTTTATGACTGAATAACATCAAAATGTTATTAAAAGCGCTTATAATTACTTTTCTATGCATCTTGCCGGCCGGTAAGTACTTATATCTACTGCTGAAACACAACTTTTGTTATGTTTTTGAGCAATAGTGTTTGAAAGTAGTTTCTTATTTCATTTCAGTATTATGTGTAAGATGCTACCAATGTGCATCTTCTCAAGATAACAAGGGTGAAGATAACTGTGGTGCATATAAAAAATTCAATAAAGAAAGCCACATTGCAGTGGAGTGTTTCAGTGATGAGTCTCATATGCCAGGGTCTTTCTGTATGAAGCTGACTCAGCAGGGACCCAAAGGATTTATTTGTAAGTTCAACTTTATAAAAATTTTGTTTTCATAGCTCCGTACTTGTACAACTAAGCACCAATATTGTTGTTAGTCATCCTAACATCTAGTATTTGTGTAAATGGGTTGCATAATTATGATATAACTTGTGCATTATATTTTGATTTATTAAAAAGAGGTTTATGTCACCTTCAAATCATCCTCGTTCTAAATTATTTGGGGCCGGTGCAGCAAGTCAATACATCTTTATTTCTTCATTTTTATAGTCACGTTTTTAGCCATATATATCATCTTTTTCACAATCCATCCTTCAAACAACTATATAAAATTGTCAGGGTGTGCTTTATCATTATTTCAGCCCTGAAATACAAACTGCTGGATATACTGACTGGCCTCCCTACTTATCTGCCATACTTCCCGTCTCTGTACCCCTCTAAACCAGGTGTGCCCTGTATATGCCCACAAACACAGGGGAATATTGATATTTATTGATTGATTTATCACCTTCCATTATTTGATTTTATTCTTTTTATTTATACATATTAATACCTCATTGTATTCTATACTATTAATAAAGGATTGGTTTCCTCATTTTATTTAAAACACTACATATTGAAAAGCCTTTATGTACTGTCAATTATATTTCAAATACTAATGTGAGTACTATACGCATTTTCAGGGGATGGAAGATGGCGTCAAGTAATCCGACGCTGTGCATCCGTTGCTGAAACGGGAGTCACGGGAGTTTGCAACTGGGGTGTGTATGAGAACGGAGTGTACTGGGAGGAATGTTACTGTTCTAATGACGAATGCAATGGTTCTACATTCAGCACATCTTCCGTCACACTTATTTTAGCTACCATAGGAACTGTTTTCTACTTGCACAAATTGTTATAGGGTAGTTATTAATAGTTTTAAATCATGTGCCTTAATGATAACTTTTTATATTGCGGTTTTTGCCACACATATATTTAATATTTCTGTTATTTCTTATTATGGAATGCGTTGAAACTGAACAGACTTATAATAATGTGACTTGATCAAATTAAGTGCATAGGGAAACTTTAGACAGAAAGACACTGTTTAGCTCAGCGCTTTTAATTTTGGTTCCAATATATTCCATATTGTGTAACTGAAAATAAAAATCTTTTTTTTAAAAAGGCAGCTAATTTAATATATATATAAGCTACAAAAATTATACAATACATGGCCTAAGTGACCTTGTTCTTCTTCTTTTTGTTTCGAAATATACAGTGGAGATTTAATTATCTGGACCTGGATACATATTTGCAGTTATAATTTATGGAATGCAAACCATAATCAAATATCATAGTAGTTCAAAAGATAACCATAATATGCGTTAACTTACAGGCATAGCAACATACCTTATCTTTCTTAAGCTAAAATGGAATTTATAAATTGCTTTTCTTCATATATTTAAATATCCTGATTTCCGATTATCTGAATGACTGACAACAATAACTTTAGTTTAGTCCGGTTAATCAAGTCTCAAATATACTTACTTTCAAAGTCATTGAGGTAATAATGTACTATGCAGAACATATTATCTCAATAGCCTAAGTTTTCTTTCTTTTTCGTGTGTGTTAATTAAGCCGTCTCTGGGCACCGCACAGGCCTCTGACTTGGCTATTTCAGACATACATTAACTATATAAATCCAGTTTTCCTTAACCGTTGCCTGTGGTGTCCAAGATAAACTTAGAAAGTACATATGAATTTGAAAAAGTCACATTCCGGTCGCCACTGGGACACCTCAACGTTTTTAAGTAAATTTATTATTTTACATATAGATTTTATTTTGCTTTGTACATTGTGTGCTGGCAAGCGTAATGTAATTTTAACTTAAGACTCATAATGTCCGTCCAAAATACTTTAAATAAAAGAATTCTACTAGATTTTATATTTATGTGAATCTCATATTTTTTTGTAGACTAGAAACTAAGAGATGAATGTTAATGAAATTCAATTACTGAATGTATGTTAATAATACAGTGCTAAGTTTCAAAACTTGGTTTTGAACAAAGAACAATTTTGTGCCTACTGAAATGTTGAAGGATATCAATTCATTGTTACCTCAGAAACTGTTTAGCAAATCATGTTGATCACTTGAAACATACCTGTGAATGTAATTAAATGATAATTTTGTGTTCAACACCACTTTAACTGACTGATAACAATAAATATTGTTATACATTGATTAATTTGTGTTTTTCTTATGGAAAGTTACCATTACCATGAAAAATTGAGTCCTTGAGATTGTAACTTTTCAAATCTTTGGTAAGGTTCCTTTGAAAAAGGAAGCTGAGGAAGAGATGGGGTGAGAAGGATTGGTGTTACCATGAAAAAAAAAAGCCACATTTTCGCCTGTGGCGTTAAGCCTCGTATCCTACTAAGCAACATTTGACGCCCGACAAGATGCACAACATGATGACAGCAACGAGGAACTTTCATTTAGTAACGTCTCGTCGCGTCATGTTACATGCCAGCTGGCAACGTCGCCGAACATGTTGAGCGTCACGTGTTGCGCGTCAATAGTGTTTTTTTTTAAGAACCCTAGTTCTTTTTATAAAATAAAAGTAGCCTAAGTTACTCCTTAAAACATCAGCTATATGCCAGTGAAAGTCTAACCAACTCCCGTCAAAATCTATCCAACCGTTTCGGAGATTACCCGGAGCAGACAGATTAAAATTTTAAAATTGTTTTTCCACACTAAACACTAATATCTAGTTTTGTTATAAGTAGGTACCGTATATTCTTTCATATGCATTTACTAAAAAGATATTATTTTGATTTTACAAAGAGACACTTCAATGTTTATTTATTTGTAGGTAGGTATAGAAGATTGTGCCTTGTTTGTTTTGTTTTTGAGTTTAATTTGTGTAAGATTTGTTTGTATTTTTTCTTTCTTTATATAGGTAGATAAGTTCACAGGAGAAAGCCACCTACGACCTACCTACACGGGTAGAGCTATGATGTTCTATTCTATAGATCTAAGAATAATAAAAATAATTAGGTATAGTTATCGCCAAACTTCTTGGCCGCCCTGAAGTTGGCTAAATGGCTGCGCAGTAGTGGATCTCATAAACAGCACTGTTTCGCGCCTTGCTCATCGGAAAACCAACTTCAGGGCGGCCCAGAAGTTTGGCGAGCATCATCAGTATAAGTACAGAATACAGATTTTGACGGCACGGTTAGCGCAGCGCAGTGATCACAGAACATTTTTACTCTAGCGAGTAAGCGTTTGGTTCCTGCGCTGCATGTTTCAGGATCGATTCCCGCACGGAATAAATATTAATGTACAACCTACATAATTAGAGTGGTTCCGGGTCCGTATGAGTGAGTTTGTGTGAGTTAAAATGTACGTTATTGTACAAACGCAACGCAACTCCTAGTGTGTGGCAACGTTTTTAAAACGAAAGAAAGATCGTCATGTAAACTGTAAATTCTTATGAGGTGCGGTATAACATATCCGCAATATGTTGCTAGCAAGCATAGTTACTACATTGAAATCCACTCGACACATTCCTTCCTGAGTAGGTGCCTAAACAGAGACCTTCACGACAGAACAATTGTGCTCTCATGCTACGCAGTTTAACCCTATAAGAGCCACGCCTTTATTCGCGTTTGTTACCTCCAGCTCCAGCCATGTTATATTAGGCTCCAAACATGGCATGTAATTTTAGTTAAGTACCCATTGAGCTAGAAAAAAAAGAAAGGCGCCCTATTATTCTATACATACATTAGCTTATACAAATATGAGTGAAATACGATACAGAATGTGAAACATCATTTTGTCTCATTTCTTCTAATGTAGTAATCGTATTTGACAAAAGAGACAACAATATTTTAGTTGTTGCTCATTATGGCAACATTTTGTTATAACGTAGTGACAGCTGTCAGTACGTGACATTCGCCTTATTAATTTCCGAAATTTGTGGTTGTGTTCGTGGTAGTCTTGCTGTCAAATGGTTGTTTACTTTTTGTATTATTAATGTGTGTGTGTTCCGTGATTAAAACAACCATAGCATTGGCAGCCATTATAAGTGCCATTTTAAGGTTTAGGTAGGCACGTTTTTTTTTGTAGGTATTTCGAGTCCATACTTAATTAATACATTCTTACATAATTGGTTGACTGAATTTTCGAAAGCCAATCACAGAAGATAACGCGTGCTTGACAATTTGTCACATTAATTCTGCGATAATTTTAAGGTGGGAAACTGAGGGTAAGTAGTCTGTGAAGACAGGCGTCCGTCACTCGCTCAAGTCTCTATTCTATATCTTTTGTTTTTCGAATTCCCTTTTTTCGTTCCTTCACAATGTATCACCCGTACACGTATTCCATAAACTTAGAACATATGTAGGTAGGTACTATGATAATCGTCGTAAATTAGGGAGTTCAGGTATTATAGAAGTGTTGTTTTATATAAATTAATAGTTACCTACTTATTGTCAGAACATAGGTAGGTACAGTCAGCGTCAAATAGTTAGTGACACTCAGGGCACGGTAATATTATTTTAGTAACATTTGCCTAAGTAACCGTTATGTGGACTAGTGTGAAGTACTAGATACCTAGGTACTACTAAAAAAATAGGTAGGTAGGTAAGTGTAAAAAAATTCTAAATGTTTATATTTTTTTAGGTTACCTACCTATTAATACTACTACCTACGTATTAATTCAATAAGCCTTCGTCATCTTTAAATGTATCTGTCACTGAGTATCACTATTTATTTCAGTTAAGGCCGTACCCTGACCAAAAAATCAGCGTGAGATATGGGCATTCCTATTGGCCTAGCGGCACTGGCGGCGCATGAATTACAGTAGTGAATACGCCCTGATTTTATCTTAGAATAAAATCTTTATAAAAATCGAATTTTGGTCTTTTGAAAAAAAAAATCTACCAAAATGTTCGTTATCAAATTGTCTATCCATTAATGTTAGTACAAAAAAATATTAATGAACACTTTACGAGGAGATGCATGCTATCAATAATTAGTTGATATTTCATTTTAAATAACGAGTAGATAGCTCCTCAAAACTGCACGAAAAACGGCTAGCGCGGCGTTTTGCTCGGGGTACCGCCTTAATATCATCATCATCAGCCTTTTAACGTTTCCTCTGCTGGGACACAGGCCTCCTCTCTGTGAGCAAATGGGTCATAATCCACCACGCGAGCCTAGTGCGGGTTGGTGGATGTGACATGATTTTTTGGTTCTAGGACATTTATTTTTATGCCGGGTTTTTTTTAATGTCCCTTACCATGCGATTATCGCTCCCAGTTTTTTACCGAATTGATCATAGAGAAATCATTAAACATTTGCTTCTTGGTTGACATGATGAAGTCGATCTCGTTTTTAGTTGCACCATCAGGGCTCTGCCAGGTCCACTTCCTATACTCACGCTTTCTAAAGAAGGAGTTCAGCATATAGAGGCCCTCCTTCTCCATAAAACTGGACAGTAGGTGGTTCCGACGTCCAACTCCAAATTGTCCTACTTGCAGCTCATCCTCCTGGGAAGTGTGTTTTGTATTATTTTTCAAACCCATAATATTATGGCGACGGCAGTTAAAGGGTTAATTACGTAACTATCAATCAGAAACACTTGAACCATGAAAATAATTTATAGTTGCGCAATACAAATGCTGTTTTGTAGGGAATAAAGTAGTACCTAAGCACTTATCTATTAAGTACACGGACATATTAATAGTCTTCAGTACTCCAATTGAAAAGCCCGGAAAACAGTCGCCTGTTGTTGTTATATCAGACAATACATGTTCACAATAAGTGGCCACTAACGATAAAACAAATAAGTGTTGGTTGATAAAGAAACGCATATAAACTGTACAACCGATTTTCTTACCACATTTCCTGTTCACTGATTGATTTGACGAGTTTCAAAGAGTCAAAATGAGTTTTACCGACAAAGTGGTTATCGTGACGGGAGCCAGTTCAGGCATCGGTGCTGCTATAGCCATCAAATTCGCTGAAGAAGGAGCCAACGTTGTCCTGGTGGCAAGAAACCAAGTAAAGCTGAAAGAAGTGGCCGCAAGATGTCAAGAACTTGGTGCTAAATCCATCATGGTCATCGCCGACGTAACTAAGAACGACGATGTCAAGAAAATAATATCCAATGCCATCGTACAGTTCCAAAAAATCGACGTTTTGATCAACAACGCTGGGATTGCTGGAAAGGCGGCAATCTGGGAAGGAAACGCGATGGAGGTCTACGACAAAGTCATGACGACTAATCTTCGCTCCGTAGTCTACTTGACCCACCTTGCTGCTCCACACCTGATCGAAACTAAAGGTAATATTATTAACATTTCTAGTATTGCTGCCGTAGACGTTATTTCGCCTCAACACTTCGCTTACTGTACGTCGAAGGCTGGAATGGATCATTTCATGAGGTCCGTAGCGCTGGACTTTGCGGGCAAAGGCGTCAGGGTTAACAATGTGAATCCCGGGCCCGTAAAAACTGACATTGTCCAGAGTCTTGGTGTGGCTAAATCCGATTTGGGCAGCTTCTGGAAAAAGATGGAGGACATTACAGCTCTTGGCAGGATTTCGGATCCTTCAGAGATAGGTGACTTGGTGCTATTTCTTGCTAGCGAAAAAGCGAGGGCTATTACGGGATCGGCATACATCACCGATAACGGTGCATTGTTGAAGAGAAATACTGCAATCTAAGTAACAAGTGCAAGTGATGTTTGAAAATCAATTATTGTTTTATCTACTCTCATATCGTAATATTCGAATTATAAAATTCAAAACGAGTTTATATTGGCATACTTTATAAACACAATACCGAAATTTAAAAATAGAATCTTATTATAACACTATTTCTCTAACAAAATAATGCTATAAAACAATTTTTTTTCTATTACGATACAGGACAAATCCAAGAAGTTAATCACTAAGGAGTTTCCATCAATATTTTTTTTGTAATGCCATTTTATAGTACCTATTATAAAAAGATTTGATTCCAATTTTAAATTGTCTATGACAATGCCCGCTTTAGATTTAGCACGCACTGCGATTTTTATTCGCGCGAATTTTATTACCTTCTACCTGTTCATAGAGCTCAAAATATTCGGGCGAATAAAATTCGCGCCGTGGTGCGGTGGATTCTGTGGCAAAACACGGATTTCTTGCGGTATTATTTTCGCACGATTTCTTTACCGCAATGCGAACAACTTCATACAATTCCATGGGCATAAAAAAATCGAGCGTATAAAGATCGCAGTGCGTGCTAAGCCTTAGCGCATGCGCGGTTAATGCGGTGATGTGCTGGGTTTTGGCGCCATTCATACGTTTTGCAAGTTTTGCTGTACTGAATTTTATGAGTTTTTTAAATTATTGTTTAAAAATTTCTGATATGAATGTATGTGTGAATGTGAAGAAAATTTGACTCTGCCCGATATTTTAGATGTGGCGAAGGAAATTACTCTTAATTTATTACCAGCAAAGTTGAGAAAGTATATGACAAATGCTATCACGATTTTATGGCATGTAAAATGCAAAAAGAGGTATTTAGTAGGTTCAATCCCAATTTATGAGTGTAGATAAAGTAGTGTATGAAACTGCACATAACTAGGTATTAAAACATTCGTGTGAAAACTATTAAAAACCTCGCCTACGGCTCGGTTTTTAAACACACACTCATGTTTTAATACCCCTCATTATGCAACAGTTTCATAAACTACTATTAATGGTGCATTGTTGAAGAGTAATATTGCAGAGTAAGTAATAAGTGCATCCAATCTTCAAGAAAATCGATAATTGTTTTTTGTGTTAAGATTTTTTGTTAAAATCCTATTTTTGTTTGTTTAAATTATAAAATTAGCTGAATATGGGCGCCTTTAATTCCTCCTTCCTACTCCAGGGATCCAACACGATTTAGTTATAATGTCACGGGTATCAGCACTAAATTATCACCGTCTTCATTTCTCGTAATCCATTACCAGCAGTCTTCATAGAAATCGCTTAGTCCTTCCTATTGGTAAACGAGTAAATCCTGATATATCTTATAGTTGTGTTACTACGGTTTGAGAAACTTTATTAAACTTTGTGCCTATTATAAATTTTGGACTATATTTGAAGGGTCTGGCAATGGGCGTTGAAATAAGCGGGCGATTCTAACCCTGGAGATCAGTAGTATGGGGATGAAGGAAATTGTACTCCTACCTTGATGGTCATAGCCGACTCACGTGGCGCGAAGACTGGCGAGCTGGTGATTCTTCAAACTCTAATGATAGCTTTCTGCTTATTCACTTTCACACAAAACTAAACCACAGTTTTTATATCCGCGAATCGGCTACTAAATCCAGTTTTAACTAATTGGATGCACCAGTCTTCAGTCTCAGTCATGTGGTATAAAGAGCTAGCGGTGAGATACCTCCTTTCACGGTCAAGGTTTAATTCACTCTGAAATGTCCATGGTTAAGGCGTACAAAATGGAGCCGGGAAAAATGAAAAGGAGCGAAATAATTAAGGTAGGTCAAATTCGTTTGTCAATGTATTCGATTATTGGTTTATGACCTACAAGAGATGGAGCCATCAAGTTGGATGACCGTAGTCGAGGATTTAGTCAAATGGTAAGTGATTGGTGGAATCTACTCGGATATTAGGAATCTGTATTAGGTAGGTAAGCCTGGTAAATTCAATATTCATCCACATCTATTACTGGATCGATCTACAGAGCCTTTCAAATGACGTTAAAATCGGCTCCAATTCTAACCGAATGCAGAGGAATATACGAAATTTGCTTGTAGCGACAGCCTATCTGTCCTGCGCAACCCAGTATCTGGGTAACACGATAGGGGTAAGGCTGGTAGTCAGAAGCCAGAAACTCTGACAGCCTACCTGTAACAGTGTGGTCGCTGACCTGTAACGACTGTCAAAGATCTACAAGTGACAGCCGGGATCAACAACTTAATGTGCTTACCAAAACACGGAGGACTCGCGGTACCTATATAGGGAACTAGCTGACCCCCGTGGCTTCGCTCCGATTAACTGGGTACCTACCCACCTACCCTACCCTATCTATCCTACATTACCTACCCTAATCTACCTACCTACCACTTTGTTATACTTAATATTTATTTAAATAAGAATGAATATTACAATACGAATGTAAACATCTGTTGTTTCTACCGGCAGCGATCTAATTAAAATTTAGGGCATAAAAGCTGCTATTGTGACTTAACTATGATAGTTAGATATATTTATAGGTAATAATGAGTACGTTAATCATGTAGTACATAATGTTTATGTATCATCAATAGTTTTCTTAGCGCACGCCAAAGAATGAATTTTATAGCCAAATTTTGCTACTTTGGGTTACATTATTAAAATTTTCATAAGGATCTCTAATTTTTTTGAAAATAATGTATGGCCTATGACACTCCGGAATAATGTACCTTCTACTGGTGAAAGAATTTTTAAAATCGGTTTAGTAGATTACCCCCTACAAACTCACAAAATCACAAACTTTACCTCTTTATAACATTACTAGCTCCTGCCAGCGGCTTCGCCCGCGTGTATTATACATATAAACCTTCCTCTTGAATCACTCTTATCTATTAAAAAAACCGCATCAAAATCCGTTGCGTAGTTTTAAATATCTAATCATACATAGGGATAGGGACAGACAGCGGGTAGCGACTTGTACATTTTAAATATTTTCATAAAATAAATTAGAAAAAAACATTATTATTATTTCATTTATTTATTTTATTTTCTTTTTGTCTACATTTTTAAATATTTCTTAAAAAAAAACAAAATAAAAAACATTTAAAAATATAAAATATAGAGACCCTGAGATGTTTGGAGTTGTACGGGATGTAGAAATAATAAGTCAGGTTGGCTGCCAATAGTATAATGAATTAGTTACAGTAAGAAACGAGTAAAACGAAGTAAAAGCTATGTCAGCATAACATGTGATACCTAATATAAAGGGGCATACATATATGGTTGTTAATCTAAAGGAGAGTATACACTTCACCTCCGGCTATTTAGAAAAAAAAAAAAATAGCATAATATTGTATTTTTTTTTTTTTTTTTTTTACCTTTTGTTGCAAATCAGAATTTAGGATACAAAAGGCTTGGTTCGATTTTTGTGAATTATGTCGATTTTGTTATTTTTTCTAATTTTAACATTACATCCCATATCTTCTAAAACAGTAAATGGACCATCAAATAATGGGTCTAATTTTTGACCCGTTTCATTTTTAATCAATATCAAGTCATCTTTCTTATATTGAATTGGGTTCAAATATTTATCATAATAATTATCTTTGCAGTTACATTTGCTTAATATTAAATTATTTCTAGCGTCTTTATTAGCTAGTTGAAGCTTATACTTAAGTGTACTACAATAATTGTCTTGATTGTACAATGGTTCAACATCATTACATAATCTAGAAGGAACAATACATTGTCTACCAAATACAAGTTCAAAAGGTTGATATTTTGTTGCTGAATGAACAGTGGTATTGTAGCTAAAACACCAGTAAGCTAACCAATGTGACCAAGTTTGTGGATTATTATTACATT
This sequence comes from Orthosia cruda, assembly GCA_964057195.1. Classification (NCBI taxonomy): domain Eukaryota; kingdom Metazoa; phylum Arthropoda; class Insecta; order Lepidoptera; family Noctuidae; genus Orthosia; species Orthosia cruda. The sequence continues at coordinate 19,055,118 of OZ059843.1, read as the reverse complement.
GAATTCTGAGAAAAGCTCCTAAATTTTTGTGAGAATTTTCTAACGAACCGATAGATTGATGATGGTACGCAGTTGATGATACTTTATTAATGTTTAAAAGTTTACAAACCTGTTCCATTGTTGACGACATAAATTCAGCACCTCGATCAGTTGCAATTGTTTTTGGTAGTCCAAATCTAAGGATAAAGTTATCTACTAATGCTTTACTTACAGTTATAGTGTCCTTAGTTCTAAGTGGATATGCTTCCACCAATTTACTCAATTCACACTGGAGACTCAGTATGTATACATTACCTTCGTAATCTTGAGGTAATGGACCTACAATATCTAAAAATATTTTTTCAAAGGCATAAGATGCCGTAGTAGTTATACACATGGGTTCCTTAATAGGTTTACCATGTTTCATCTTTTGGCATTTGTCACACCTTGATACAAAATCTTCGACGTCTTTTCCTATTCCTGGCCAGTAAAATTGTCTTTTAATATTATTTATCATTCTGCGCACACCAGCATGACCGCTAGTGGGCAGTAAATGAAAGTCATGTAAAATGAATTTAATATCGTCATCATCAGTAATTCTCTTGACTCCTCTTAAAACATGAATTCGTGGTCCGGACCAAGTATTCATTGATTCAATTTCTTGAAATAAGTCTTTTATAAAGCTAGCATTATTTTCATGTTTTATTATACATAACTCATTTATATTTAATTTCTTACAAAGTTTACTCAATTTCGACACAAATTCGACTCGCGTAAAATGTGAACGATAATCAAGATTTATAAATAAATTCTTTGTCTTTTCTTCGTATGCAAAACATTCTTCATTCAAGGATATCCTATTGTTTTTAATTAATTTATTTAGATGCGCACCTTCTACTAATTTCATTTCTACAGAATCAGTAGGTTTCTTTACAATTTCCACAACTCTTGGCTGATCAGACCTTGAGTTTGAGGATCTCTTAGACAAATCTGTTTTACTTGCATCCGTCATATCATTCATTCTTTTCTTTTGCGCTCTTGTCAACACTGTTACTACATCATTATTCATACTTTTCAATTCATCCGATGTTATCACAATTCTGGACAATGCATCTGCGGCGACATTATTTTTTCCTTTGACATACACTATCTCATAGTCGTATTCTTCTAGTGTCAATCTAAATTTTAACAAACGACTTGAGGGGTCTTTCATCCCAAATAAATATATTAACGGTTTATGGTCTGTTTCTATGACAAAATGTTTGCCGTATAAGTATGGTCTAAAATATTTGACTGACCAAACAATAGCTAACAATTCCTTTTGAATTGTTGGGTAATTTCTCTCTGCTTTGTTTAATGGTCGACTAGCATAAGCAACCGGTTTCATATTTTTATTACATAGGACTGAGCCAATTGCTATTCCTGATGCATCGGTTTTTAATATAAATTTACTGTTGTCTGTGAAATCTGGGTATTGTAAAATTGGTGGACTTGTCATTGATTGTTTTAATTTTTCTAAAGAATTTTGACAACTTTGTGACCAAATAAAAGGTTCATTCCTTCTGCACAATTTGTTTAAAGGCATTGTAATTTCAGCAAAACAAGGTATAAATTTTCTATAATAATTGCAAAATGCAACAAACCGTTTAACCTCGTCTGCGTTTTTAGGCACGGGATATTCTTTCAGGATTTTAATTTTATCTGGGTCTGGCATGACACCTTGTGCAGAAACAACATGACCAAGATATAAAAGTTCTTTCTTTAAAAACTGACATTTTGCGGGATTTAATTTTAAATTCACTTTTCTCAGTCTTTCGAAAATGTCCATTAGATTGCGATTATGGGATTCTAGGTTACGTCCAAAAACAATCAAATCATCTAAATATATGAAACATTTGTCAAAAGTTAAACCAGACATTGCTACAGTCATTACTCTACTAAAAGCACTTGGGGAAATTTTTAACCCCATCGGCAGACGTTTCATCTGATATTGACCAGTATTAGTACTAAATGCTGTGCATTTCCTGCTTTCTGGATTTAATGAAACTTGATAATAACCTGAATGTAAATCTAGATGACTGAATAAAATAGCTCCTGTAAGAGAATCTAGAATTTCAGTAATGTTTGGTAGTGGAAATCTGTCATCCTGAATTTTTTCATTCAGTTTTCGATAATCGACTACTAAACGCCACTTCTTTTCATTATTATTGTCACTTTTCTTGGGTACTAGTAGAACTGGGCTAGACCATTCACTTTGTGCTTCTTCTATAATATCATTTTCTAACATTGTTTTAATTTGTTTATTTAATTCTTGTTTTAATTGCTGTGGTTGTCTATATTGTTTTATATATATTGGATTAGTATTAGGTTTTAGCGTTATTTTTTGTTCATAAATATTTGTTATTGTTAGTTTATCATTTGGTAAGTAAAAAATATCTGAATATTTTTTACAAATATCTTCAATTGATGTTTTCTCTTCTAAATTAAGATGTTGTAATTTCAAAAACTTACTTAAAGTCTGAGCCCTACTTGTATCAGCTTTATGTTTATCAAATGAGTAGCATTCATATTCAGACAACGGCTGCATAATCGGTGTTATAACAGGAATACGAATATGTTTTTCACTTACATTTAAAATTTTTAATGGGATTTTATTTTTATGTGCCCTTACGATTGCACCAGCTAAAAACAAATCTTTCGCTAATTCACTTGCACAAACAACATAATCTTCTTTTAAACTTGATTTTAAGTCTATATAGTGAACAGACTCACTTCGCGCCGGAACACTCAAAAATTCAGATTGACATTCCGTAATATCAAAAATTTTAGTTCTGATTGTCTTTCCGTTTATATTTAAAGTTAAATCATTTGCCTCTAAATTAATATTTGACGAGTATTTAGTTAAAAAGTCTAATCCGATAATTCCATCAGCCTTGATAGGTAGATTATTAAACACGTGAAAGTTATGAGTGAATACGTCACTTAACAGCGGTGATGACAATGCAAGGCAAACTTGACCCAGTGAACGGATTTGACCAGCTATACCGTTTACTAAAATATCATGTCCAAAAATTGAAATATCTGGTGGTAAGCATTCTTTTCGTACAATCGACAAAGAAGCTCCGGTATCCAGTAGCCAATAAAACTGATTATTATTTAAATTAAATGAAACTAATTTAGTTTGTCCATTAAAAGCTAATATTTCTGGGTGGGTCACGAAAAAACTTATCTGCTTGGTCTACTACTTGAGCAGTTTGGGTTTGGGCGCTATTGTCGTTAGTATCAGTTGCTTGAGCCGAATATATTTGACGCGTATTACTACGATTCTGTAACGGATAATTATTTCTAAGCTTTGCGCCTCTAAAGAAACCTGAATTATGGTATAATCTTGAACGGTTACCGCGATTACTATAATTATTCCCCTTTGCATACCTATTCGTTGACTGACCTCGTCCTTGCGCACCTCGTCCTCGATGTCCTTCATGTCTGTGTCCATTGAAATTATTGTTATACATACCTCGCTTTCCTCTGTGGTGTGAACTTGACTTACCAGAATAATGCATGACGTTGCCGTTGCTTGGACTCGCACCCGGCAACATCGAACACTCCTCATCCTTAGCTGCCTGAATGGCGTCCTTTAATGAGCCATAATTTCGAGCTGTAACTATCGTGCTAAGTTTAGTGGATTTTAAACCCTCTGAAAATTTTCTTATTGCCATTTTTTCGTTTAATGGTTTCAAAATATCATATTTGGTAGGGTCACCATCTGCCTGAGCAATTGTCAAGTCCGTGAAAAGTTTTTCGAGTTCAGATCCATATTCATCAATCGAACGTTGACCTTGTGAAACATTTTGCAGACGTGATTGAATTGCTGTAAATGATTTTTTAGTTAAAAGGTGCGTACGCATGTCCTTGACAAGTGCTGTAACAGTTGAATACTTTGAAGCCATTCGCAACTTCGCGTTCTCTGATAGTCTACTTTTCAAAATAAACTTAATTAATAAATCCTTATCTGTGTCGCCGATCATATCCGAATACATCTCGATACCATCGATCAAGCGTTTCGTCACATTTTCCGAATCGTCCATAACGGGTAATAAGTTACAAGCAGTTTTCAAATCGAACTCCATTTTGACAGAGTCAATATTAGGAGAAGTACATAAAGTTTTTATATTATCGTATAGTTTGTTTATGTTTTTAAAAATATCTGCCGCTGATGAAATAATCTGCGGATCCTTCTTAGATTCTAAAAGTAAAATCAATTTACTGCATTTATCTATAATGTTTGTCGCTTCATTTAATTTTATCTCGGCAACCTTACCTAAATATCTAGCTTTTCCCTTTTTAATCATGTATTTTCTTATTTGCTCTAATAAATCATAATTCTCAATTAACGCATCTATCATTATTTAAAAATAGAATCGATCCATTTAGTCATTGCAGTATTTTATAATTAAAAGGAAAATGTCAAAACAATAGTGTAAAGTTACTTGCAGCGCGGCTAAAGAATGTCCTACGTTTCAATTTTGCTGCGAAGTATCGAGTTACGTGAGCAAAAGTACACGATTATAGAATAATTAACTCAGATCGTAATGAAATATGATCCCATTCTATTTTTAGATTTAAATATTACTTATTGTTTTCTAGTTTTAATGTCCATAACTTATAATTATATTAATTTTATCACTCGCGAGATATTTAATCGCACTGAAATTAAAAAAAAACACTCACAAAAGTCGGATAAACACTTTCTGAAATGATCTTGGCAGGTAACTCACGGTTCTTTAGGCTGTTGTTTCGGCGTTATTGTGTCCTCTGATAGAAGCCCGGATACGTTGCATAGCTCGGAGACCAATCTCTTCCTGGATCCACTGCCGATGGCACCGTTTATATAAACGCACCACAAAGTAGGCCATTGCAATGGTGAGTATAGCCAACAGCGCGAACATCACAATATTCATCCGCTCCATGTGCTGACCAACATCCTTCAACGTGGCCTGGTTGCTGCCCGCTGCGTTTTGTGTGATGAATACCTCATCTTTTTCCACCTTTGAGTTGCACATCCTTTAGAAACTTCGATGGCTAATGTGTTATTGGTTTAATTTACAAGTAACCGAATTTCGCGGCAAGAGGCAGTAGTTGGCGATTATACTAAAACCCAAGGATATCCTGGCAGGGTCGCCATGAGATGTTTGGAGTTGTACGGGATGTAGAAATAATAAGTCAGGTTGGCTGCCAATAGTATAATGAATTAGTTACAGTAAGAAACGAGTAAAACGAAGTAAAAGCTATGTCAGCATAACATGTGATACCTAATATAAAGGGGCATACATATATGGTTGTTAATCTAAAGGAGAGTATACACTTCAACCCACCAGTATCGGGAACAAGGTCCTAGCTACCGGCGGTCAGGGCTCCAGAGAGAGGAAAATCAATTGCTGAGCTGTAGTTAAATTCTAGTTAGATAATTAATTGGAGTTCCTTGTCCGTTCTTCTCCACGTAGGCTTTTTCCGAACGGATGGTAGAATCACTTTATTAAGACCCAGGCCTAGTTGTACCCCAGAGACGCCCTGAGCCGAGATTCGACCCCACAGGGGGTAGCCCTCAGCGTGTTCGCTTAGGTTTAGTTTTTTGAAGCCTGGCTGGAGGCTAAGAGATTAGTCTCCACATGGAAGTCCGGTTAGCAGGCTTTGGTTGAACTGCGAGACGCTACGTATTAAAAAAAAGCTGAGAAGGCAGTCTTCGTTCGGTACGGTTCGGGAGCGTTATTCTGCACTGACTTAGGTCGGTCACCTCTTGCCCCCGCATCATATCGGATACAGGCTCGGCAGCGTACTGTGTCATTTGCTCCTTGTGCTGTCTTCGTTATCGAAGCCACACAAAGGGCTCGTGATACGTGACGCTGCCGCCCTGTTAGGAACTTAGGACTTTAGCTGACATAGGTAAATATTTTTTATTGTAATTAGAGTCAGATAAATATATAATTATATAAACACTTGTTACTTTCATATTACGCGTTTACTTTATCACTCTACACACTCCCCCCTTTCATCTAGCGTCCCAACTCGGGCTCTTTTCCCACATTTTTATTGCCAATTGTCCTTCATTTAGCGTCCCACCTCGGGCATTTTTTCGTAATACCCACTTACACTTGTTTTAACTTTATATTTCTTAAACAGACTTTATTAGTCTACTCACTAGGTTTTCCCAAACTAGCTGTATATTTTATTAAACTACTTGACTGTCACTGGAAGCTTTATATTGAGAGAGCATATCCGTTTCCGTCGATTTCTGACCAGTTTTAGGCACATACGACGCCTACTCAGTGGCGCCACCTGCTGTCTGATTGCCATATTAGTTTCATAAAATATGGCGAGATGTTTTTCGCTTATTGGCGTTTCGTTCTCCGTCGAAGCAACTACGATGTACGATAATCGGTATACGACCGATGACAAAAAAAAATCGCACTATATTTTTTATTAAATGTTGTATTTCAATATCAATAAGTCATAAAAAAATTACGTGATCATACTTTTAACTGTTTGTTCCGTTCGGATCACTACTAAGCTTTATAAATTATTTATCATTTAATAAATTATTGAATTTATTTAACTGGTAATTTATTTTCGATTTACAAATATAGTGCTGATTTACGGTAAGCCATTTTTTAAGAAAACCGTAAGTACCAACTTGGGGTGCCAGGCACTGTTTCGCGCCTTGCGCATCGGAAAACCAACTTCAGGTCGGCCCAGAAGTTTGGCGAGCGTCATCAGTATACAGAATACAGATTTTGACGGGAGGGAACTCTATCGAGTCTTTCTCCATACAAACACATTCTGCAGTTTTCTTGGTGGATAATGCCTCTAGAGCAATGATTTTTTTCCATAAAATCTAGGTCTAATAAATACGTGCCCCTATCATTTCCTTTTTTCCAAAACAAAATCACTAAAAGAAATATGACAATCCAAAAACCCGAAAATAATGCCTGTTTTTACCGCTATGTTCAGAAAAAATTGATAAGTTATTAACAAAAAAAAAATTATGGAAGCATAGATATACTTTTCCTCTAAATTTTGATATAGGTAAGAATTTTTAAGATCAGTCCAGTTTTGAATAAGGAAACAGCATAATACGAAACGTCTTTTGGTCAAGGTTTTTGTAGGTAAAATCAGTCTGAGCTGCAGTTGTCTCTTTCGCACTTTACGGGGCGAGGTTGGAGTCGAGGAAGGGGTTTACACGTACACTAATAAGGAAGTGACAATTGTCGATACTTTTTATCGATACTCTAGTGATATACACCGATGTCGATATTTATACTATACTATGATTTTATTTAATAAATCGTGTGATTGTAACAAGGTGTGTTGAAGGAACTTGTCGAATAGTAATAAAATAAATAAAAATAAGTTATCCTAAGCATGCGTGAGATCTTGAAAGTGCAGTTGCGATTGCACTATCACAAGTTGTCAGGAATATTAAGCGGGGGTCCAGAATAATGCTAGGTATAGACCAACCGAACGGACAAACAAATGTTGTTGAAAATAAATCGCAGATTTTTGAAACGAGTATTATAGATAGGCTCGCGCTTGACCACTATCTCACCTGATGGTAAGCGATGATGTGGTTGACGGTGTAGAACACTTGCCTAGAAGTAACTTCCCTCTTGACTTAAAAACCCCGAGGTTGTTGCTATCGGGAAACACACTCTAGCAGGGAATTCCACTCTTTAGCTGTAGGTACGCATAATAAAAGTAAGTATTTCCAAAACGTTTAGTGCGTATTGCGGGATGGCCACCTTATACTGATGGCGCATCGCCGTACGCCTTGTATTCCAATGATGTAACGGGCTAAATATAATAAATTAGATCATGCAATTCCATCGCAAACTCCCCGAAATGCAACCGATAAAAAACCGACAAGCTGGCAACTCTGCGACGATATTCAAGGCTCTGGAGCTTTGACTCGACCAGTGCCTCATTGCCGATGAGCCTCGTGGCCCGTTTTTAAATCAAATTTAGGTATTGTGCAGATCCGTCCCAGATATGAGAACAGTACTCCATGAAAGATCGAACTTGCGCTTGATACAACTTAAATAGCTGTTCTGGCGTGAGGTACCGTCTCACCGTTGCTAGGATTCACAACTTTTTGGCACCATGTTGAGGCTTTACCTCAATGTATGGTAAAAAATTGAGTGTCGATGTCAACGTTACGCCAAGAAGATCAATATGGTCCGTTATCGGCACGGTTACACCTCGGAAAGATGGAGCCGGGTGCGGTTCGATAAATAGTTCGGCAGATCATAGCGAGCGGTGACACCCGAACTCAAATTCATTGAAAAGAGAGGTAAATATGTTAGTTAGTTGGGTGGAGCTTATTAGCGCGGGTGGCGGAAGCGACCAATCACAGGGTTGCTAATCGTTTCGCGTGAGCTCGTGTTTCGAATTCTTGCATTTGTTTTCGTAATAAGCGTGCGAGTGCATTATGGTCAGTGAATCATAGGAGCCCCGCGCAGCAAAAGTAATTAAATTTTTCATTACTATTTAAGTACTGTTTTTAGGGTTCCTATTTTACTAAATGAGCATAAAGTAAAATGAGTAATAAAAATAATGACATGGATCAGTGAATATATAATTGAGCAGGAAAATAATTAAATGGGCGGTAAAAATTATTGAACGAGCGGTTACGTGTGGGAGTAATAAATCGGAATTTGTCGGTAAGAAATCTCATTCTAAGCAATTCTATAAACAATGAGGTGGTCAAGTAGTTTTCGAGATATAGCGGTGTGACGGACGGACAGACGGACAGATGGACGAAGTCACACCATAAGGGTTCCTTTTTACCGTTTTGGTAAGGAACCCTAAAAACAGTACTTAAATAGTAATGAAAAATTAAATTACTTTTGCTGCGCGGGGCTCCTATTTTTGTATGCAGGGTCTAAAGTAACGTAAGGTGCCCTAAGCTCCCGAGCTCGCTTCGCTCGCTCTTGGACTGGTTCACTGACCATAATGCACTCGCACGCTTATTACGAAAACAAATGCAAGAATTCAAAACACGAGCTCACGCGAAACGATTACCATCCCTGTGATTGGTCGCTTCCGCCACCCGCGCTAATAAGCTCCGCCCAACTAACGAACATTTACCTCTCTTTTCAATGAATTTGAGTTCGGGTGTCACCGCTCGCTATGATCTGCCGAACTATTTATCGAACCGCTCATTCCATCATTTTTACCGCTCATTCAGTTATTGGACTGCTCAATCATTTTTAGAATTGACATTGTATGATAAAATAACCGACAAATTGTTTTTTTTATTACTGTCTATGTTTTACTGTCGCAATAATTAATCAACCGCCATTAAATTAAATAACTGCTCAATTGATCATAATAACATCTCGAATATTTAAATAACAGCTCAAAAAATTAGTTCCCTTTGATTTATACTGTTATGTTATTATTAACGAATGCTTATTGAATACTACTAATTTTTTCATTTTTTTTATTTATGTACTAATCAAGCTCTAGTCTAGTTAGACGATGTTAGTATAATAGGTAGTATTTTTTTTAGGTAGTAAAAAACACGATATTATGTAACCGTGGACTAATGTGGAGTACTAAATACTACAAAAAAAAATAGGTAGGGAAGTATAAAAAATTCAAAATGTTTATATTTTTTTAAACTACTAGCATTCGCCCGCGACTACGTCCGCGTGAATTTCGGTTATCGCGGTTACAAGTGGATTAAAAGTAGTTTTCCTATATCCTTTCTTGGGGCTCAAGCTTAGTCTGTAGATACTAAATTTAAACGAAATCGGTTCAGTAATTTAGCCGTGAAAGCTGTTACTTTCGTATTTATAAAATAAGTATCAAGCGCAAGTTCGATCGAGCATGGAGTACTGTTCTCATCTCTGGGACGGATCTGCCAAATATCAGCTAGATGCACTAGAGTCGATCGAAAAGCGGGCCAAGAGACTCATCGGCGATGAAGCACTGGTCAAATCAAAGCTCCAGAGCCTTGAACATCGTCGCCGAGTTGCCAGCTTGTCGGTATTTTATCGGTTACATTTCGGGGAGTGTGCGATGGAATTGCATGATTTAATTCCGCCCAGCCCGTTCCATCATCGGACAACCAGACGCACGGTGATGCGTCATCGGTACATGGTGGACATCCCACCCATACGCACAAAACGTTTTGGGGACACTTTTATTATGCGTACAGCTAAGGAGTGGAATTCCCTGCCGGAGTCTGTGTTTCCCGATAGCTACAATCTAGGGGTCTTTAAGTCAAGAGTGAATAGGTTTTTTCTAGGCAAGCGTGCTTCACCGTCGACCACATCATCGCTTTCCATCAGGTGAGATAGTGGTGAAGCGCGAGCCTATTGATAATAAAAAAAAAAAAAAAAAAAAGTAAGTAAAACTATGGATGTATAGAAAAATATGCGATGACAAATTACGATTCACAACGCGCGTACAAGGTTACGTCAACGACCTACGCAACGCGGCACTCACTTAGTTCCTACGAGTTATCATAGATGTCGCTATTTTTGCTTGTAATAAGAAGATTTCTATAAAATGTTCAGATGGGCGTATCCTTCCTTTCGAAATCATTGCGTTCCACTCTTTTTTTTAAGGTAGATTTACAATTGGGTACATAGTACTCACACACATGCTGTGCAGTTATATTACTATCAGAATATGAGTTTATATAATACAAATATATTTATACAATCTTCAGCAGGTCCAACAATACTTCAAAACAAAAATGTACTGCATATCACTTGTTTGTTAAACTCAAAATCTTCGGGTCCAATGTCAAATCCGTGCTGCACTACGGGTGCGAAACGTGGAAGGTAACAAAGGACATCTGACGCCAAATCCAGCACTTCGTCAACCGATGTCTTCGTCGCATTCTCGGAATTTATTGGCCCGAGATCATCTCTAATGTAGAGCTGTTCGAGAGGAGCCACGAGACCCCGATCGACCGCCAGATCAAGCGGCGTAAATGGTGTTGGATTGGTCACACGCTCCGGAGGGATTCCGATCATATTCCTAAAAAGGCCGTGGATTGGAATCCTCAAGGAAAAAGGAAACGAGGCCGTCCCCGTCAAACCTGGCGACGCACGTATTGGCGGAAGCGACGTGTATCGGATTGGCGTGGAGCGAGGTGAAGCGCAAAGCTCAAGACCGGTCTCGATGGAGGATTACTGTGGCAGCCCTCTGCCCCAGCTAGGGGCCATAAGATCTTAAGTCATATGACTTTTTTTCTGCCCTAGTGGTTGTGGAGCAGGACTAGCATTTAGCCAAGCATTTTTATCAGTGATGTAATCCCCCAATTTATAATATGCCTGCCTGCATAGTGTGCGTTTTATAAAAGTTTTAAATTTCGTCTCATTCAGTTCTAGAATGTAGGGTGGAATTTTATTGTAACATTTTGTACAGTACCCCATTAAAGATGAGGCTACTTTAGCCAGTCTGAAACCTGGTTGAACTAATTTGTCCCTATTTCTAGTAATGTAATTATGTTATCTCCGTTTTTACTAAAAAGATGTAAATTCTTTCTCACGTACATGATGTTTTCATAAATATATTGACAAGGAACCGTCATGATGTTAATGTCTTTAAACAGTTCCCTTAGTTATAAGCATCATCTGGTTCATGAGTGACTGCATGAGTGCTTTAATGTCAGTTGACTGGTCTGTTGTTATTTCTGCATATGTTTTGTTGTCAGTGGTTTTATATGTGCTATATTTTATTGTAGGCACATTTTTATTTTCAGCGTCTTTGCTTTGTGTGGTTTTGGGTCTCAGCGGGGCATACTTAATTTTTTGGAGCTCCTTATATACCCTTATAATTAGCAGGGTGATTTCCTTCGCAAAGAATGCACCGCACACTGTCTGATCGCTCTTTCCTGGGGCCAATCATGAGTAGCGTGTTCTCCAGCGCACTTAACACATCTGGGTTGACGGTGACAGAATCTACGTGTGTGTCCATATCTCTGGCAATTGGAGCATTGAGGGATTTCTCTTTTAGGTCTGGGTGGTTCAAACACAACGCAACAATGGAGAAGGCGCTTCACATTATAAATGGTTTTATTGTTTTAGTTTGGTTTGAGATCCACGTAGTACAGCGGTAGAGGTGTTTTCGATATTCTGTCCTTTATATTCCAAATATTTGTGACCTTGTGATCTAATTCTTCAATTGCCAATTTTATTTCTTTAGTATCGGTAGTTGGGTGGATATTTTTGAGGACAACCCTAAAACTCCTTTGTTCTTTGGGTTTGTTGGTATAAAATTCAGTATCTCGTTTTTGAAGTTCCTTGTAAATTTTAGTGTATGCTTCAGTTGATTTTGGCTGAATTCTCACTTGTTCCCCACGGCGGATCTTGATTTCATAATGATCAGAGGCTGTATTATTTAGCATTTCATATAGTGGCTGGATGTTGCTTACTTTGTCTATGAACAAAGGAGGTGGTTTGGTTGGTTTTTCAGCTATTTCAGCGTTATTTGTAACTTCAAGGCCAGCAAATCGATTGGAGATAGTGACGGGAGTACTCAGCCAGTAATTGTTTAATTTACTTTGTTTTTGGCTATTCGGGAGTTGATCTGGGCTGCGTGGTCTTTTGCGACCGGGTACTTCCACCCAGTTTTCTTCAGTAGCATTTTCAGAGTCTACTAGGTTAATTGTCTCACTGGTGTCACTAGTAGGCACCGCACCACTACAAGAATTCGATCTGGGCCGACTAATAAATAGGCTTTTGTGAAATATTTGCTGGCTTAAACTTTTTGTAGAGTTACCATTATTCTTTTTGGCATTTTTAATTTGGCAATCCATTGTGACTGAGGTAATTTTAATTTTTAAGTGGCAACACTGATTTGAAGTTTATATTGACACTTTGACAGTGACATTTCAAAAGAGACAGTTGTATTGGTGGATTAGAAAACTTTATGTGGGTAGATGTTTTTCCACTAGGAGAAGCTTGGAATTTAAATTCAGTTTTTAGTTTTTTTAAATCACTAGATAACATTAACACTAATCCTAAACACTTTGGCTACACTTTTATCACATTTATGGGCACAATATCACAGTGTTTACGAAAGCTCGCGAACTATTTGAAGAGCGTATGTGCTTATGACAGCATTTTGACGAGTGAAGTCCTCATGTCCATGCTTCCAAATTTAATGCATTAAAATTGTGCATCTGGAATGCAAATGGCCTGTCACATCACTCAGAGGAGTTGAAAGTTGAACACGAGATCGACATTATTTTAATTTCATAAACTCACTTCACATCCAAAAGCCATATGGATAGCCCTGGATATAATCTTTACCACACCACACACCCCGATGGGAAGGCGCATGGTGGCTCAGCCATAATAATCGCCGACAGAAAAAAAGTACCAGATCTGATAGACTTCTGTGCTATTAAATGTATATCAAAAAATACTTTCAGTGCCAGAGTAGCTGTGAGCTATCATCGGACCATTCACCAGTCTTAGTTACCCTAACGAGCCGTCTCAAAGAAACTCCACAAGCTTGCGTCCTCCACACCAAAAAGACAAATTGGGAAGTCTTCAAATCGATGGTCGACCAGGCTTTAACATCCACAGCCAGTTTAAAAACAGAAGACGATATAGTAGTAGCAATTGAGTACTTCAATAATTTAGTCCAAACTACCGCCTGGCAGTCTACCCCTACTATAGAACTAAATAACAAAAAGAAATCTATACCCTATAATATACTGGATAAATTATCTGAAAAAAGAAGACTGAGAAAACAATGGCAAAAAATATAGATATCCTGGCGATAAAACTAAACTAAACTATGCTGTTAGAAAACTTAAAAAGCTTCTAGAAAATGACAGGAACAATAGTGTCCAGGCGTCCCTGAGTAATCTAGATGCTACAGCTGCTACCGACTGTTCATTTTGGAAAGCCACGAGAAAACTAAAACGACCTAAAACAGCGTCTCCTCCACTTCGGCAAGCCGATGGGAACTGGGCTCGAAGTAACGTGAAAAAATGTATGACATTCGCCGAACACTTAAAAGAGGTTTTTCAGCCCCACCCCTACGAGGGGCCTCCAGAGCACAAAGAAAAAGTTCTCCGTGAAGTTCAGCTGGATTGTGAGCCATGTAAGAGCCCCATTAAAATGTTCACGAAGCAGGAACTAATTAGAGCGATAAATAATGTAAAACCTAAAAAAGCCCCGGGCTATGATTTAATAACCGGTATGATTCTGCGACAACTTCCAGAGTCTGGACTGAACTTTTTATTATCTATTTACAACGCTATGTCAAGACTTCACTTTGTTCCTCCTCAATGGAAGACAGCTAAAATCTTAATGGTTCCGAAACCAGGAAAGCCACCTGATGATCCGAAGTCATATCGACCTATTAGTTTACTCCCAACAACTTCTAAAGTTTTTGAATCGCTCCTTCTATTGCGATTACTGCCAATAATGAAGGAAAATCTTTTAATACCCGACCATCAATTTGGGTTCCGACAGAGACATGGCACAATAGATCAAGTCCACAGGCTTGTTACTAAAATTCAGAACGTTACGTTACGTTTGAAGATAAGGAATATTGTGCAGCTGCATTCCTTGATATTTCTCAAGCATTTGATAGAGTCTGGCACGAGGGCCCCCTTTATAAACTCAAAACAAGTTTCCCAAGCGACATATTTCCTGATCTTGGTTTCCTACTTGTAGGGCCGACATTTTTTCGTACAAAGTGGCGAAGCTTCTTCAAATCTATATTCTATTTCTGCTGGGGTTCCTCAAGGCAGTGTGCTTGGGCCGATTTTATATTTGCTTATATATATTCTTTATTGTACACAAAATATACATATAAAAATACAAAAGGAAAACTTATGCTTCATACTGCTGACTTGCCAATATCAAATCTAGCGACTACAGGAACGTTCGCGGATGACACAGCTGTTCTGGTGTCTCATAGTGATCACAAAGTAGCAACAGCTATGCTGCAGACCTGCTTGGACGACATAGCCTTCTGGCTCAAGAAATGGAGGATAAAAGCCAGTGAGACCAAGTCATTAAATGCCACTTTCACTAAAAGAGAGGATACCTGTCCACCGGTACAGCTGAACAATGTTCTATTGCCTCAAGCTGAACATGTTAAATACCTTGGTTTATACCTTGACAGGCGCCTTACATGGAAAAAACACATTTTCACGAAACGCAAACAACTTGGACTGACACTGAGAAAGTACTAATGGATAATTGGGAGGAATTCACAGCTACACCTGCAAAATAAAACCCTGTTAAACAAAGCTATAATCAAGCCTATCTGGACCTATGGCATCCAGCTATGGGGAACAGCATCACACTCCAACATTGAGATCATACAGCGGTTTCAGAATAAGATCCTAAGAACGATCACTAACGCGCCATGGTATGTACCAAATGAGGCTCTACACTATGATCTGACGATTCCCACAGTCATAGAAGAGGTAAAGGACTACATCAAGTCATACAAGGAAAGAATTACGCGTCACCCAAACATCCTGGCCAGCCACCTTATGGAACAGGGGCTAGAAAGCTTAAGTACAAAATACCTCAAGACTTCATCAGACAAACATAGCAACATATGCTGCATAAGTAAATAGGATGTGTCATAGGACACATACCGACCAAGACATCTAAACACGTCAAAAATATTACTTAATGTTCAATAGAACTGAGACAGATTGTAAACAGAGAAGAGACAAAAAAAAAACCGGTTCCCTTAGAGAATCGCGGCGAAGATTGTAAATCGCTCTGATGGCTCGTTTTTGCAGATTAAAAATTGACTGAATGTCTGCAGCCCTTCCCCATAGTGATATACCGGAAGACATTATAAAATGAAAGTAACTAAAATAGACCTGCCTCGCGGTATCTACATCAGTAAATTGATGAATTTTACTAACAGCATTAGCTGCCGAACTTAACCGCCCCGCAAGTGATATTAAATGAGGACCTCATTGTAACCTTCAGTCTAGCGCGATCCCCAGGAAAACCATTTTGTCGACGAATTCTAGTTTCTCGTTGTTTAATATAATGTCACAATCATAACTTTTGACATTCGGCAAGGCAAATTTTATACACTTAGTTTTTTTTGCATTTAAAACTAAATTATTAGCAGTGAACCAATCCTGAACTTGCCGTAGCGCGTTTTTTATGTCGTCAACTTGACAAGTACGTCTATTTATTTTAAAAATGAAAGGTGTGTCATCAGCAAATAACACCATGTTTAGTTTGTTTACCAATATATATCTCCCAAAGAATTGCCAAACTTAAGTGGCAGTGGGCAGGGCACATTGCTCGAAGAACGGATGGCCGATGGGGCCGAAAAGTTCTGGAATGGCGACCGCGAACCGGAAGACGATACGCTGGAAGGCCTCCCACTAGGTGGACTGATGACCTGGTTAAGGTTGCGGGAAGGCGCTGGATGCGAGACGCACGGGATCGGTCAATGTGGCGACGCCTGGGGGAGGGCTATGTCCAGCAGTGGACGTCTTTCGGCTGAAATGATGATGATGTGATATATCTCCCATATGCTGATGGATGGTGAGGCTAAGCGGTTGACCCGCTGCGTTGTCACATCACTAACAAAGATTACGTGGTGACTAGTTTTGTAGCCGCGGTTCTACTCCGCCCAAATTACTATGCACTCTAACTCATGTCATGTTCTTATAATATGATCGTTGGTTAGAAGAATCATACTAGTTTTGAAACTTTTCCATTATCCATTGCTATTCAGTCTTCTCATACACCAGTTTGTTCTTCAACAACTTTCCTATTGTTACTTTGATTAGTAACATGTCCATATGAAGTCTACTAGTCAGTCTCTCTGATTTATCGGTTTGGTTCTTAATATTCGACAATCTATAATAATATATTGTTTCTTTGGTTTTTATTTGTAATCACTATATTGTCATCTGATCACAAAGAATTTGCTATTCTTAACAAACCAACTCTACCGGATTCTGATATCTATTGTCTATCTCTCGTCAAGTGGCTAGATTGGATCTTGTTGTTTCTGTCAACGAACGACCATAACTGACATAAAAGTTATCAGCTGAGTTATTGATCAGAGACTCGATCAGCGTTTTAGAAAGTAGAACCAGAAATATACATATTCCTAATTTAAGCACCTAAGACACAGTCCAAACTTTAAACGAATCTGTGATAGTTATTTTGTAAATTATACTATTCTAAATGCACTGGCTATTTACTATAATTATATGAATGACAGCAGTGATGTTCTATGTTCTATGTTAGGGGGGTTTGGTTTCCGCACTTAGTCCCTTAATGGACCTTTGTACGTGGGCCATGGCGGCTGTTGGGTGGTCATTCCGGATTATTCCGAACCTGATCCGAAATCTTAACCCGGTCGCGGCGTAAAATACGCCTGGTAAGCCTACTGTCCAAGGATGGCAGAGCTTCTTTGGATTGCCCGGTGCCGAGGCCCACCAGTTCTCCGCCTGTGTCTGGGTGAATTCCTGTAGCCACCTGCGTATTTGGTTGAATGGGATGGGTACAACAGGCTCGGGTCCATAGACCGCCGAGCTGGATCCGCGTCTCGCAAGCTCGTCAGCCGCGTCGTTACCCAGCGATCCGCTGTGTCCCTTTATCCATTGTAGTGTCACCGTGTTACGGCTAGATATTCAGTTATCTGTTCTAGTGCGTTGTGACATTCTAGTACTAGTTTTGATGTAATGTATTTTTTCCGTAAGGATTGGAGTACGCTGTCGGAGAGTATCCGTATGTGGGTGTCCGTAAGCCTCCTGGCTTCTAGGGCATGGACCGCTTGTATGATGCCCACACACTCCGCCTGATAGACGGTATTGAACCCTCGTAGCGGTCTGGATATCTTTATATTGAATTCGTGTGAGAAGACTCCGACTCCAGTACCGGAGTCAGTTTTCGATCCGTCAGTGTATATTCTCATCTCTTTCGGGCCAGAGTAGTCACATCTTTCCTCTGTGAGTATTATGTTGTAGTGCCTATGAAAGTGGTGTGTTTTTGGGGCTTTGTCGCATGGTGATGCTAGCATCGGTTTGTGTGTTCGTGTGTGCTTAATTCTGGAGTCTTTATTTAGGGAACCTGATAGGTGGAGTCTAAAGGTGGCCAGGGCTGCCTCCTCCCGCACAATTAGGTGTAGAGGTGGCAGTCCTAGCATTGCCTGTAGGGCGGCAGTGGGTGTGGTTCTCATACTACTGGTGATTGCAACGCAGGCGCACCGCTGTAGTTTTTCGAGACCTCTTTGGGCTGTGCTGAGATCTGTCCTGGGCCACCAGACCAGCGAGCCATATGTGATGATTGGTCGGATGACTGTGGTATATAGCCAGTAGGTGACCATGGGGCTGATCCCCCAATTCCTGCCTAGTAGTCGTTTGCACTGCCATAGAGATATGCTGGCTTTTGCGGTGATATGGTTCATGTGTTTTGCCCAAATTAATTGTTTGTCCAAATAAATGCCCAGGTACTTGGTTTCGGCTTTCAGCTTAGGGTTGTTCCGAAGAAACGCGGTAGTTGCAGTGTCATCAGTTTTCTCTTTTTTGTGAAGAGAATTAGTTCAGTTTTTGTGGGGTTCACTGAGAGTTTGTGCACGTTGCACCATTCCTCTAATATTTTGAGGGCTTGACGCGTGAGATTGCATAGTGTTTACGTGTATCCCGTTTATTATTATTGTTATGTCATCCGCGTAGCCAACGGTGAAATAACCTTTTACGTTGAGTGTTTTGATGAGGCTGTCAGCTACCAGGTTCCACAGAAGTGGCGAAAGGACGCCCCCCTACGGACAGCCCTTCGCAACGATGGCCCTTGTAGTGTCATTTACCGTGACTTGAACTGCTCTCAATTTGAGCATATTGGTGATCCAGCCCCCAAGGGTCGGGTCTATGCCGTGTCTGTCGAGGGCCGTGTTTATGCTGTTGAACATAGTCTTATCGAAGGCGCCCTCGATGTCAATGAAGACAGCCAGTGCTGAGCATTTGTGGTCCACTGCGCATTCAATTTTAGAAACCACGTTGTGCAACGCGGATTCCGTTGATTTGCCTGTGGAGTACTCCTCGCATGTTGTTGTTTGTGCAGCGGTTTTTCCCGCAGAGGCCCATCACGGATGTGCCGATCACAGAGTCTTTCGAGTGTTTTCAGTAAAAAGAATGTGAGGCTTATAGGTACATATGCCTTGGGGTGTGTGTAATCAGGTTTTCCAGGTTTAGGTATAAAGATGACTTTCACCTCGCGCCATCCGAGAGGTATGTGTCTAAGTGCTATGCAGGCCCGATAGATCTTCAACAGCCATGGCCATGAAGATGCCGTCCAGCCCCGCCGACTTGTATGGCTGAAAGGTGTTGATAGCCCATTTTATTCGGTCTACTGTTACTATATTATGGGCTCTTGACCAGTCTTGTTCCGTTTTGGTCCATTCGGGTTCAGCTTCCCACGTTCTGTCCTCCAGGACTTGACAGTCCGGGAAGTGAGTTTCGAGGAGGACCTTGCAGGTTTCATAGTCGGTTTGTGTATGAGTTGTCGGGTTTTCGCTCTTCGCGTTTGGTTGCGCTTTCGCGTACCTGCCCCCGCTCACTTGGGTCCGCGTCCGGCCGCTTTTCGCGCTGGGTTTCCCCTACACGTACTTGCGGCTGGTCGTGTGGCCCCGCGTCCAGCCGCTTGTCGCGCTGGGTTTCCCCTTGCTTGCGGCCGGTCGCGTAGCCCCGTGTCCGGCCCCTTTGCACGCTCTACGCGTACTCGTAGCTGGACTCGTACCCACCCTTCAGCGTCCGATCGCGCTTCGCGCTGGCTGTTGCCTTCGCGAGAACTACGCTTTCGGTCGCCTACTTTCTTTTCTCGGGCTGGGATTTTCCGCGCTTTTCCAGGCGTACTTCATGGACTACAGCCGTGAGAGTGGTAGAGCTGCCAGGTCTGTCATCCTTCCCCGTGTCAGTCTTATTGTGTCAGTCTGGGTCATTGTCTGTGCGGGTGGAGCTGCTCCGCACGACGCTCTGTTGCCAGACGTTCGCGGGAGGCATGCCCCGTGTCGTGGGTATTGGCGCGTTGGTCTCAGCTGGAGTCGGGTTTAAGGGCGCGTTAATCGCAGCAAGGGTCGGGTTTGTGGGCGCGTTATTCGCAGCCTGTGGATTGGGCGCTAAATCAGCTGCCATCCGCGCAGAGAAGCGCGGCATCAAGGACTCTACGTTGCAGACTGGTGCTCCCCCCATACTACGATGGGAGCTAACCGCCGAAGCGGTGTGGGATTTCCCGGCTTGGCCGGGACCCCCTGGGTAGTAGTTTTGTCATTCTGCATTTTTTCATTTTGTCGGGGGGTGGGCTTTTTCGGAACCGAGGTTACCCTTCCTCTGGGAGCGATGGGACTGAGGGATATGAGGGAAGGAATTTTATGGATGTGGGTGTGGGTTTCTGGGGGGTCACCCTAGGCTTGGGAATTGACCTAGGGATTTAAGGATTGACGGGATCTGTACGGATAGGGAGGGATGGCTTTGTTGAGAGATGGGCACATAGGATGAAGGTATATGGGTTACCCTAAGCCTGGGATTTTGGCTTTCGGGAACTTCTCTTGTCCGGTAACTCTTTGGAAGATGCCCCGACCACGGGACCACCCACTGGCAGTGATGCAGCAGCCAGTGGTCGGTCCCGCAGCCGAAATCAATGACCCTGAAGTCTTCTGACGGTACTTTGAAATACCGGCAGCTAAATATACCTCAAAGGATCTTTATGATTTCACATATTGTCCAGTTGCGTAGACAGTTGAGAAATAAAACTACACCAATTGTATTCCACTAGGAATCAATTTGCAAATAATTAAATTAAATTAAAAATCTTTTATTTCAGACAAAGTGCATAGGATTAGTAACAATTTACTTTAAAAATCTAATGTTAGTAGGTACAGATATAAGACTAAAACCATACATCTACACTACAGCTACTATAAATTAATAGCAGCTGAATTTCACTCGAACAAAGTCCGCCAAAAAATCCGCAAACCGCCATCCTACATTTAGTATTACCAGGCCCAAACATTTAAAAGTACTACTCTTAGTCAGTATTAATTTATATTTTTTTAAATACAACAAATTGATTAAATATAGGAACTGTAGAAATATTTATATACTTTTCTAGAAATATTTAAATACGTGTCAAGGCCTATGAATTTTTTGTTTTGGTATAACATAAAAAGAAAATATAAAATTTTCTACCATTTCTACCAAACCCAATGATTAGTTGACCTAGCAAGAGGTCAGACAAGGACACACTACCAGCGGAATGCCTCTCGCCAGGACCGCTTTTGGTTAGCTACCGCTTATATGGAAGTAGCTAACCTAGGTGTATGATGATAGATTTCATTTTAGCTAATCAAAAAATGTTTGGTACACAGTCTAGTAGTAAGAAGAAATACGTATAAGGTCTTTGATTGGACCATATTATGATATCTATACTTCCTACATTTCTAAACGAATCGTTTCCTATCTTATTTTTACAACGTACAAGATAGTGCTGTGCTGTAGAAATCTGTAAGATTATTATCAACTTGCGGATATGGCCTTGTGGCCATATCCGCGGCCACGGCCTCCATTAAATTATGGCGGCAGCGGAGGCAAATCATATCGGGCCTCCGTCGGATGGAATATCCGAAATGCGGGCGGAGGTCGACCGCTTGAAAGCCGCCATAGATCTTCTCCAAAAGGAGAACGAGAAGCTCCGAACAGACCTAGCTCCCGAGAGATGCCGCAGGGTGGGGGGCGCAGCATGGGCAAGGCCAGCCCGTGCCTGCAGAAGACCGGGTTGTGAACCTGGTGCGGCAGGAGCTGGCTGCCTTCCAGAGTCGGTTTTCTGCTCTGGAGGCCAACGTCCTGCGTCCCCCGCTAGCTGCGAGCCAGGCGGCCAGCGAAAGGCGGCCTCGATTGCCGTCACCGCGGCCAAACCGGGCTCGTCTTGACAAGCCAATCGCGAGGCCATGCCGGAAACTGCGAGGTCGACCCCGGCGATACCGGGAAAATCAGCACCCAATGTCTACCTATATCTATTAGATTTTCTTACAGTACTGGTATTATTCGTAATGATGTTTAAAAGATGTTTTTATTTCCGATGCAATATTAGTATCGATAACTTTGTATAGACTGTCCCAGGACTCATCATTTAGTGTGTTATTTATCATACTGTCGATCATTACTTTATTATGCACTTCAACCTTTTTTGTATTTTAGTGTTGTTGATAGTAGTATCGGAGAGTGGTCTGTTATAGGCTGCTCAAAAACTGCTGTTTTCCAAATATATGAGCATTTAATCATGAAATGATCAATATATGTCTTGACTCGTGTTGGTCTATCTATGCCTGGACATAGTCCATGCATGGCCATCAGGTTTAGATAATCTTGGGTTACACTAGATAGATTCTCAGACAAAATGTCAATATTTATGTCTCCGATGAGAATCACATTTTTTGTTGCCATCAAGTGATAATTAACAAATAGTGATTTGGTTTTTTTAAACTTGTTGGCCTATATGAGCAAATGATTGTGTATTCGGGCTTAATAGTGACAATTAAACAATTTCCTTCAGTAATATTAGGCTCGTGGACCCACGCCACGATATCACTGTGCACATATACTACTACACCATCGTTTTGGTTTAAGCTAGTTTTGGTCCAATATTTTCTGTAATCATATAGATGATCTAGAGGTGGATTGTTCAAATTTATCCAACACTCAGACAAAACAATTATATTAATACGCATATTTAGGGCGGAAATAAAGGCCACCAAAAGGTCAAAATTGCAGTTAATACTTCTAATGAATACTTATCATTGTTAATGCATCGTGAGTTTGAAGATTATACTCGTAATCAAACAATTTCGGGCAAGGACTGGTGTCACTAAGGGATATGCATTCAATTGGGTCAACTGTATTTACTTCTTCTGTTATATTTATACGAGTATTAATATTGCGATCGAATTTTAATAATGACTTAATGCAATAGTATTGACATCAATGGCAACGACATTAAACAACTCAAACAAAGAGTTTAAATAGGCAGAGTTATTACCTGGTGGTAATGACTGTGATGCAGAAAGTATAACAAAATAAATGTAGATGTATATGTTGTGTGTAAGTTAAAGTACTGGTATAATGAATTGGGTACAATTTGATTAGTATTTGATGTCCTGTGTAATAATTGTGTGTATTGTGTGAATAGAGATGTACGAGTAGTGTATTTGGACTTTAGTGTATAAGCAAGCACGTCAAAAAAAACTAAAAAATATTACAAACAGTAAACCAAATCTTGAAACTAAATTATCTATACAAAAATTTGTAAGGCAAGCAATTTTCAGGCAAAGCATCCATTTTTCAGCTGTGATTCGTTGTTGTGTATGAATCAGTGACTCTAGTCATTTTTCGTGCTGTTTTAGACCTTCAAAGTCGGAGTCCTGTGTTATTCTCTTTGCCTGCGCTCCGTCCTCCTTTTTTTTGTAGACTTTGCCATGCGATGTCCAATGATATGCATAAGCATTCAACGTTGTAAATTTTCTTGCCTGATAGAACAGCTTCCTGGCTTTAGTGGTGAGACTCTCTGATATGAAAATGGGAGCATTTCCTGCCATTTTAATGTGCGAGCTGTTAAGCCGGTTGGTTTTGTAGTCACGGTTGTACTTCTTAATGCTTGTAAGGAGTATATTCTTCGTTATAATGGACGTAAATTCGGCGGTTATATGGCCATCAGTTTGGGGTTTTTTGTTGCTACTGAGACGAAACACATCTCTGAGTTCGCTTGCTTGTATTTCGTTGTTCACAGCAATACCTAGATGCTTAACAATATTTATGAAGTCATCTTTAGACTCATTTGCAACTTTAGGCACATTGCGAATTTTCAGGCTAGAGGACTTTGCATTTCGTTCCATGTTATCGACTTTTTCCTCTAGATATCTAATGTACTCAAATGTGCTCTTCTTTTCATTCTCTAAATGGGCCAATTTTACCATCAGATCATCACTTTTATTGCTCAAAAATTCAACCGTAGTTTGTAATTCTATATTTAGTCTAGATTGCTTTGCATCATAGTGAATTTATCATGCTGTTCCTTTCTCAAAGTTGCAATAGAAGACATAATGTCTTCACGGAGAGATTTCAGCTCATCAGTTTGTTCAAAATTATGTTTACGCTTTTGCCGCACAGTGATTCTGTCCAGTGTTTGCACCGATTTTGGTGATGTTAAATCGGATTCGGAACTGTGGTGGGGCAAAGGTTTATTACCACTTTTAGGTGACGTCCGCTTCATCATTTTAATGAAAAAATTATACTCCTGACGCCTAAGGGTTACAAAATAGCGTTGATGCAGTCGTTAGTAGCTCGTAGCACGTTGGCCGGGTAGCAGGCGCCTACGCCGAACGTCAGTCGCGCGCGGAGGGACAGAGACGGCAATTATGGCCACGGCACTCCTCGCACAGGCAATCTGCGTTCTCCAAAGTCGGGCTCGCCTTTCACTTTTGCTACACTGGTTTATTATTTTGTTTATTTATACTAAGTGCGTGTGTATTGACTTTAATATAAGAACCACTTTAGAATAACTGAATATTAATTTTGTAGTAATATTTTAAATAAAAAATGGTAACTAATTATTAATTGGTAACTGCTCAGAATGACAGCACGGACGGAAGGGGAAAATGCAAACTATGTTTGCGTTTGAAAGGTCTTTCAATGTCCAAATCCCTACAATAGAGGACTGGACAAAGGAAATCGATCCACCAGAATAAGATAGTCTGGTGTGGTACACTGATGGATCCAAAATGGAATCAGGTACAGGAGCGGGAATATACGCAAAAGTTACAAATGTAGCAAAAGCCTAGGGAAGATGGCAACTGTATTTCAAGCAGAATCCTATGCCATAATATCATGTGCTCAAGAGAATATAGATAGAGGAACCAGAGGTAAATCTATATATATTCATAGTGACAGTCAGGCTGCAATCAAAGCCATGGCATCCTACAAAGTGGACTCTGGACTTATTTTGGATGCTATCCAAACCCTAAAGAGGCTTGGGAAGCACAACAGGATAAGACTGATGTGGCTCCCTGGGCACAAAGGAATCCATGGTAACGAAATGGCAGATGAACTGGCAAGAGAGGGCTCAGCAAATGATTTTGTGGGTCCAGAACCATGTGTAGGCATCGACATGTCTCGTAAAAGTCGCATTTAGGGAGTTTGCAGATCACAGACAGCGACCTCATTGGCTTTCTAGTACCGGTCTACAACAAGAAATTCCTAGGCTCTACGTTCAAAGCCCGGGAATGCATTTGGAACATGCTTGGGGCCTCGGCACTTTGGAACCAACGACATGCTCATGAAGGTGGGTCTAACCGCAACACCCATGTGCAACCTGCACATAAGGTACGCATGGAGCACCTTCTTTGCACATGCGATGCACTGGCTGGTAAGCGAATGTGCCTTTTAGGGGTTGGATATCCAAAACCAGAAGACTATAGGCTCATATCTCCCAGTCTCGTTGTAAAACTCATGAAAAGAGTTTTCAACGAGATTGGGGAGGAGTAAGTTATCTAGGACCACAATAGATCCCAATGCGTCGAAGTGTCCGAGTTGTTTCTCGGCCCCTCCACAAGATAAGATAAGATCAGGCTGAACTGCAATTAGAATTGAGACTGTCTGCCAGTTACACTGTCACATCACTAACTCATTTGCGGCCAAAATGTGTTATTTAATTTGTAATTTAGAATTTACATATTTATTGTAAAGAAAACTAAGTCTGTTTTCAAGTACCTGGATTTTTATATCATGATTGATGATTGTATATCATGTTGGATATTTTTTTTACAGGTTTCTTAAGGTCATAAAAAATATTTGGATCAATGTTGAAATTATTTGATTATTTTGATTCGCGGGTAGGTGTCGAAAAAGTCTAGACGTTATTTTTTTTGTAAATTTTATTCAAAATATAATTAATAGTTATTACTGAAAATACTAATTAAATTTAGATCAGTAATTAACCTACAAGTGCTAAACTACAAGTACCATTGTTTGTGCCTCATTTATGTGACATAACCATAATATATGCACCACCTGCCAGCTGATCACTGCACTTTCACTACACCCATAGTCAGCACTTAAAAGGAAACAATGTCACAATACGCTGAAGTTATGGCTGCTCAGAAAACCCTGGAGGAGAACTTTTTAAAGAAGATGGGCGAAATCGAAGCGCAGATCCAGAGTGCTGGGCCCTCTAAGGCAAACACGGTGGCGAAGATAGCTGATGAGTTTCGCACTTTCCGGGAGCTTGTTTTCTCTATGTTTGGTCTGCTCCGAAGCCAGATCAATGAGTGTGCCAAACATATTGATGGCATGGAGACCAGGCAACGGCGGAAGGCATTGGTTTTCCAGGGACTTGCTGAAGTGGAGAATGAGGACAGCAAGGCCGTAATCCTGGATGTGTTAAGCACCAAGCTTGCTCTTAAGAACGTTGCAGTGTCGTCAATTGAGGCCTGTCATAGACTTGGAGCCCCCAGCAAGGAACATCACAGGCCCATACTCATCTGGTTCACCACTGCGGACATCAAGGCTTCAGTTTGGAGGGCGAAGACAAGATTGAAGGGCTCCAAAATATCCATCAAGGAGTTCTTGACAAGAGCCAGGCAGTCTGCCTTCGTGAAGGCGCGCGAGCACTTTGGCATGCGGTCATCTTGGACTCAGGATGGAGTCATCATCATAAAGGCCTATGACGGGAGTCGGCATAAGGTGACTTCCACTGATGAGCTGAAGCCCCTTATAGCCAGGTACCCCAAGTCCCTGGCAGTAATTCCATCAATGAGCGAAAGAGTTGCGGACGCAGCCGGGAGCCTGAAAAACATAACACGTAAATAGCTCAATTGTGTTGTGTCTTTTTCGTAAATCAATCTTTACTAACCGTAACCGTATGTATGTTTCCCTTCTCATACTGATTCTTCTTCTGTGTTGTTCACCGTTCACTGCTTACGTGTTTTGGTTTTTCTTTAGAAGTGTATTTGATAATTGGTTGAATTAATCGATACCTTCACTAATGTTTTCATGTTTTGTTGACACCCTCAAAATTGTTTAGTTTATCTGTCAGTGTCAAATAGACATCAGAAATTATTATGACATTTGTACTAAACGTTCAGAAATTTTTCATTCGATGTATTCATGGAAACAGGATATTCTGTGGGTCGATTAATAACATTCTTTTTTTTTTGTTTTTTTGTCAATTTCTTTTTTTTTTTTTTAATCTTTAGCGATGTCAGACTGTTTTATATTAGTATAAATGTAATATATAGTAATGAGTATTTTGTTTGTTTGGGAACTACAGTTTATTTTTTGTTCAATGTAGCGGTGTGCGACTGTTTTATGTTTGTTTTTTAAATTTTTTGTGTTTGTTTGGGAGCTACGGTTTCCTTCATTTTTCTTCTTATTTTTCTTTCTTTTGCAGAATAATGTTTGATAGTGCTGAGTTATTGCTTTAAATAGCTATTTTAGTGTTGGTGTAAGCTGGCGGGTGGTGCAAAGTGGCACCTCAGTTGTTTTGTTTTTAGCAATAGCATATTTATAATTGTGTAGGTATACGGTAATACATTTTAAACATATTATTTATATTAATTTCTTCTATTTATGTCAGACAATGAATCTTTCTTCTCAGCTAACGAATCTGCTGCCTCTTCAAGTGACGCGAGTTTTTGTTCACTCGGTGGCACCATTGGTGACTTCTTGCAACATAACTTTAATGATGAGTCTAGTCGGTTGGTGAACGTGTGTCACATTAACGCACAAAGCGTACCCAGTCACTATAACGAGCTCTACGATGCGTTTAACAACAAAAACATTCACGCTATCCTGATCTCCGAAACTTGGCTCAAACCGAATCTTCTGTCCACCACTTACCCTCTCTCCGGTTTCGTTCTTATACGGAATGATCGGATTGGTAAAGGAGGGGGTGGTGTTGCAATATATCTTCGCAGTGACTTTCCTTACAAAATACTAGCTACTTCCTCTTCAAACTACTCTGCCTCTGCGGAGTTTATCTTTCTTGAAGTTTGCGTCAAAGGAGCCAAAACCATTATCGGTGTAGTCTATTGTCCCCCCTCTGTCGATTATTTCACTGAATTCGAATCAGTTCTTGAATCTTTGGGTTCTGAGTATGCACACCACATTATCATGGGTGATTTCAATACCAACCTCCTTTCCCAAAACTCCCCTCGATCCCGTAAGCTTCTCCATCTTATCGAGTCAGCTGGTCTGCGTTTTGCCGCTCCAGGCTACCCATCATAATAAAAGTGGCGATGACACCTGGCTCGATCTTATCCTTACCTCGAATCCATCCCTTGTCTCTCACCATGGTCAACATGACGCTCCTGGCTTCTCTCATCACGACATGATTTTCCTTTCCTATATCCTCAAACCTCCTAAACCTAAACCCAAGGTTCTGTACAGGCGTTGTTTTGCCAGGATGGACATTGAGAAACTTAAGGAGGATGCATCTGTGATCGATTGGGAAATCATGATGGAGGCCACTTCGGTAAACGAGAAGTTGGCGATCTTGAATGATGTTGTGGTCAAACTTTACGACATCCACGCTCCCGTCAAAAAAGTGAAACTGAAACGTCCTCCTGCTCCTTGGATGACCAGAGGAATACAGATGGCCATGCGACGCAGGGACCGCGCGTTCCGAAAATATAAAAGGGATCGTATTGATGAGAACTGGGCGCTATTTAAGACTTCAAGGAATAGATGTAACCAGATGATACGCAATGCTAAACGCCGCCACATTCTAGAAAATATTTCTTCTTGTTCTTCTGCCGATATTTGGAAGTTCCTTGGAACACTTGGTATCGGCAAACCGCGACATTTAGACCTTCCAAATTCTATTGACTTAGACGATCTCAACCGCCATTTCTCCACTGTACCTATCATGGATCGTCTAACCAAGCAACAAACTCTGTCTCTTATCTCTGGTTTAACGCGTCCTCTCATAAATCCTTTTCGTTTCGTTCCAGTTGAGCCGGGCGAGATCAGAAAAATCATACTCTCCATCAAATCCAAAGCGGTGGGCTGTGATAATATCACTCGTGATATGATCATAGCTATTCTGGATCACCTTCTACCTCCCATCTCCCATATCATAAATTTTTCCTTGTTTTCCGGAATATTCCCCTCCCTGTGGAGTAAAGCCTATGTTCGCCCACTGCCTAAAGTTGCCAATCCCACTCTTCCAACCCACTTCCGCCCAATTTCCATCCTACCCTTCCTATCCAAAGTGCTTGAGGCTTGTGTCCACAAACAACTTTCAAACTTTGTGCAGTGTAATTCACTCATTAGCCCTCTTCAATCTGGATTCAGGCCCGGGCACAGCACTGTGTCCGCCCTCCTTAAAGTGACTGGCGATGTGAGGGTAGGTTTAGAAGACACCAAAGTCACTGTACTAGTGATGGTCGATTTCTCGAACGCCTTCAATACCGTTAGTCACGACATCCTATTAGCCATTCTATCCTATTTGATGGTCTCTCCCGAAGCACTGGAATGGTTCACCTCTTACCTTCAGGAACGCCAGCAGTCGGTTCACGTTGGGGATTCCTCATCTCACTGGTGTAATTTGGAAACTGGCGTTCCTCAAGGCGGCATTCTTTCTCCTCTTCTTTTTTCTATTTTCATAAATCTCATTACTTTCGAACTTCAGTGTGCGTATCATCTGTATGCAGATGACCTTCAGTTGTACTGTCAGGGGAGTGTTGACGAAATATCTGACGTTATCAGTAAATTGAACAGGGACTTATCTGCTATAAAAACTTGGTCCGATAGATTCGGTGTGGCAGTAAACCCCAATAAATGTCAGGCGATCATCATTGGGAGTCACCGAAGCATCGCTAAAGTGGATGGTACAACTTTGCCACCTGTATTGTTTGACAATAAAATTGTTCCTTTCAGCACTGATGTAAAGAACTTGGGCTTGCACATCGATAATACCCTTACCTGGCGTACCCAAGTCGCTAGTGTGAGTCGGAAGGTCACTGGAACGCTGCGGGCTCTGTATCGTATGAAAAACTTATTACCATCGAACACCAAGGCAATGCTTGTGCAGGCCCTAATTTTTCCTATCATCGATTATGGTGACGTGTGCTACTATGACCTGAATGCAGATCTTCTCAACAAACTTGACCGTCTTCTAAATTACTGCATTCGATTCGTTTTCAATTTGCGTAAATATGATCAAGTCTCTGCGCATCGATCGCTTCTAAAGTGGTTGCCTATACGCCAGCGCAGAGAGCAAAGGGCACTAACTACGTTGTTCTCATTTCTCGCCTCTTCTAATTCCCCTAGTTATCTGGCACCTCACTTTAACTACATTTGCGCCAACCACAATAAAAATCTACGGTCATCCCATAACCGCCTTCTTCAATGTCCCACTCACCGCACTGACTTCAAACACTGTTCTTTCTTCGTTCAGTCTATTTCTCTGTGGAATGCGCTCCCCCAGGAAATCAGGATGGCAACCAACCGGTTAACATTCAAAGTTAAAGTTCGTGAGCACATTCGCAAGAAGTTGGCAGTAGTATCGTCACAACTCTAATGTTTTTCAATTGTTAATCTAATATTACTAATGTTTAAGTATATCTTTATATTTAGTTTATTCTTTTGAGTATATTTGGTATAATTTTCTTGATTATATTGTATTTATAATTTATATATATTTTTTGCATAAATCTGTTTCGTTTAATTGTCAACATTGCACCTACCACTAGTTGTCTCTGCACCACCCAAAGGTCGACTGGTAGAAAATGCCTAAGGCATTAAGTCCGCCTCTGTACGTTTGTGTGCATGAAGTATTAAATAAATAAATTATAAGGATTTATCCTACCTTGTCGCTGATGAAGCTACCTTACATGGGTGGATCGGGAAATGGATTGAATGAAAATCTTCAGTACCTAGGTACTATTGCAGTGAACTTACAACGCATTCCCAACTCAAAGCACATTCACAATGTAACCCCGCGTATGCCATCCAGATGGCCATCCAGTAATCGTAGCCAGTGATCGCCAACCCTTGAAATTTGATATGGCTTCTGTCATTAAAGTCGCCTACTGGTCGTTTGGTGCGTTGGGCACTAAAACTGCAGGTCTATGACATTCGGTTTGAGTACACTCCCGGAAAAGTAAATGTGGTTGCCGACGGACTCAGCCGCCCTGTCTGTATAGATGAGTCCCGTGATGCCTGTGTATTCCGTTATTATTGATTTGCCTACGCGAGATCTTACGGAGCTACGTGCAGCACAAGAATCCGACCCAGATCTCAATAAAATTATGAAGGAATTAGAAGATACAGCAGAAGTTGCTTCCCGTCGTTGGACAGAACGCGGTTATCTCATGGAACGTGGTATCCTTTACCACTTTAACCCAGATACAGACAACGAATCCTAATACCTGTAAGCATACG
Source organism: Orthosia cruda (assembly GCA_964057195.1). NCBI lineage: Eukaryota > Metazoa > Arthropoda > Insecta > Lepidoptera > Noctuidae > Orthosia > Orthosia cruda. Next base: position 19,023,680 of record OZ059843.1, on the reverse strand, counting down.
GGAGGAGATTCTAAGAGAATGTCATGATGCTTCAATTGCAGGTCATCCTGGTATAGAGAGAACGCACCAGAAAATAGCTCAAAACTATTATTTCTCTGGCATGAGAAGAATTGTAACAAAATACGTAAAATCATGTTCATCATGTCAACGCTATAAAGCGAGAAATGAAAAGCCACCTGGTCTGATTCAAACACCGAATTTAAACCATGGCGATGAATTCTTGGTTATGGACCTATTTGGACCACTGCCAGAGGGCGAAAACGGGGATAAGTGGATCCTGTTAGTGGAAGACACCGCGACAAGATGGGTAGAATTGTATGCTCTCAAAGAAGCAACCTCTGTCGCCTGCGCAAAAGTACTCATAGAAGAGTATTTCCTTCGGTTCGGCTTACCACGTCGCATTATTTCGGGCAATGGTGCCCAGTTTGTCTCAGCGGTCATGCAGAAGTGCACGTTTATTCTTGGTATTACACAATACTTAATACCCTACTATCACCCAGAAGCCAATCCAGCGGAAAGATAAACCGGGATATGAATACACAATTGGCTCTGTTAGTTGGTACGGATCACCCCTCATGGCCTATGCAGCTACCGATAGTGCGGTTTAGCATGAACAGCGCGGTCTGCAAAACTACCGGAGTTACACCTGCATAGTTGGCTTTTGCACGTGAGCTGAGGTCACAGTTAGAGCTTTACAATGATCCAAGAGCGGTCTTACAGAATGATAATTAACAAGATTTTTAAACTCCTTAAGCGAAGTTCGTGATAGAGTAGAAAAACTGCAGGATAGAATGAAGATTTACGCTGATCGTTCGAGAAGAGTAGGGAAAGATTTTAAAGTAGACGACAAGGTTTTATTGGCTACCCATCAGCTGAGCGACGCCCGCAAGTTAAAGACTGCTAAGGTTTTCCGTAAGTAAAGAAGAAATTGAGTCCAAAAACGTACCTAATCGCCTCTAATGGAAATCCTGGAGGTATTGGGCAAATTCTACGCTTACCAGCTCACTCCTTTTCGAGGTCGAACAGATGAGTGCGCTCAACCACTGGAACCTAAGAAAAAGCGAGGCCGACCTCGCTTCGACCCATTTCGAATGACATTGATGTTAGGCTAGACCACGATCGACGTCGTAATCGTGATCTAGAGCATGAGCGATGATGTAGCGCGGCAACCCCACCCGATAGAGTGAATGTTAGCGTTGGCCCCACTGATAGGAACATCCAATCGGATGATCGCGGGAACTGGACTAAGGTTGACACTACTGACGTGAGCGACCAAGCACGCGCCACGATTATTCCCGAGCACCGCGATAAGCAGGTGTTTCTGGCGGTACCAGAAAAAGATCAGTCTAAGTCTATCCTCGAAACGTGCACGCGACGTGTTTCAGGCCGCGCTCGTAAAGCGCCGGCCATCTTAGACCTCTAATTGTTACTCTTTGAATAAGTATTTCATGTTAATTTTGTTTTTTGTTCCTGTACGTGTATTCGGTGATTAAAGTAGTGTAAATTTAGCAATGACTTGTACTCAGAGGCCCGAACCCTATGCTCAACGGCTACAAGTAGTTTTTTTGTAAATATTTATTGATAATAGTAACATGTGTAGTACCCATTTAAAACTCTCTCCACTTTGTGAAATTTAAAGTTACATTTTTGTTCGGCATATTTACGCTGTTTGATATGTTATGACAAATTTGGCTGAATTTAATTTCTGTAAAATTAGGAGACTCCAGTATTTGATTAGACGGTGGAATCCACGGCGCAGACTCCCTTAAAGTAGTTGGTTGAGGCGAAGTAGGGCGTAAATTTATAAACTCAGTTAATTTATTTGAAATTTTAGTTTTATATTGGACAGAATCCTCAATGTAGCCTTCCGCAACTGTGCTGGATTTCCATCGTCCATGTCTTTTTAACATTGTCAAGTTCGCCCCAGAATCGGCCAACAGTTTCACTGACGCACTTCTATAACAATGCCCAATATGCCTACTGTTCACAGTTTGGTAAATTCAAATATGTTGCTATTTGCTTCGGCATACCTGAGATTTTATTTTTAACGATCACTTGTTTATAGCATTTTCCCTTTTGGTAGTTGAGAAAAAAGCGATTCGTTTTTATGTCATTAGGTTTGATTTTTTGATATATTTTTACAATTTGTGTAAACTCTTCTCGTACAACAAACGTGCGCTCAATATTTGTTTTTGTTTTAGTAAATTTTACGAGTAATAACTGGCCTTGATTTTCAAAGTCATTAATTGTTAAAGTTGTGAGTTCTCTGCTTCTGCAGGCGCCGCTTATACCGAGTATCAACACCACCTGTGAAAAACATGTTTCCTTCATTACTATTAATATTTTAGGAAGGTACCTATGTAGATAGAATAACAAGCAGAGATCTTTTACTCTAGAAATGCACGCCTATGCGACGTCTTTACTCTCAATTTACGCAATCTGGTCAGTGTGTTTGATTTATATGATTGCCTCTTTATATGGAAACCTATCTATCATACATATCAAAGTAAAGTCGTTGGGATCAACGTTTATTTATAAAGTAAAAGACCTCTTCCTACCTAAATAAACATTTAAAGCTTACCTTCACTGCCAAACATATCTCGTCAGGGACTTCATTTAAAAATGTTTCCACTTCGTAAGAGGTGAAAACCTTAGATTTTTGCACTTGAACCCCTGAGACTGTGTTTTCAGAAACGATACAGATTATGGAATTTTTTCAAATCTACATTTTGTTTTAGTCTTAGTGTACTCTTAAGCATTGAATACCTGCTCCATAGCGTAGAAGGCTTTATTTTGTCAGATAGTCCATTGAACTATGTAAGAAATACACTTTCTTAAAAATGATTTTATTTTCTTATCTGCTTATAAAACTGAAAGGCCCGGAAAACAGTCGTCTATTGTTGTTATCTTATATTAGACAATACATGTTCACAATAAGTGGCCCCTAACGATAAAACAAATAAGAGTTGGTTGATAAAGAATCGCATATAAACGGTACAATTGTATTTCTTACCGCATTCCTGTTCACTGTTTGATTTGACGAGTTTCAAAGAGTCAAAATGAGTTTTACCAACAAAGTGGTTATCGTGACGGGAGCCAGTTCAGGCATCGGTGCTGCTATAGCCATCAAATTCGCTGAAGAAGGAGCCAACGTTGTCCTGGTGGATATAAACCAAGAAAAGCTGAAAGAAGTGGCCGCAAGATGTCAAGCACTCGGCGCGAAATCCATAATGGTCATCGCCGACGTAACTAAGAACGACGATGTCAAGAAAATAATATCCAATACCATCGTTCAGTTCCAAAAAATCGACGTTTTGATCAACAACGCTGGGATTGCTGGAAAAGCGGTAATCTGGGATAGAAACGCAATGGAGATCTACGACAAAGTCATGACGACTAATCTTCACTCCGTAGTCTACTTGACCCACCTTGCTGCTCCACACCTGATCGAAACTAAAGGTAACATTATCAACATTTCTAGTATTGCTGCCGTAGACGTTATTTCGCCTCAACACTTCGCTTACTGTACGTCGAAGGCTGGAATGGATCATTTCATGAGGTCCGTAGCGCTGGACTTTGCGGGCAAAGGCGTCAGGGTTAACAATGTGAATCCCGGGCCCGTAGAAACTGACATTGCCCAGAGTCTTGGTGTGGCTAAATGCGACTCGGGAAGCTTCTGGAAAAAGATGGAGGACATGACAGCTCTAGGCCGGATTTCGGATCCTTCAGAGATAGGTGACTTGGTGCTGTTCCTTGCTAGCGACAAAGCGAGGGCTATTACGGGATCGGTATTCATCACCGATAACGGTTCATTGTTGAAAAGAAATACTGCAATCTAAGTAACTCGTGCAAGTGATCTTTGAAATCCAATCATTGTTTTAATGGTGCGTTGTTGAAGAGAAATATTGCTGACCAACCTTCGAAAATCGATTTTTGTTTTATGGTTAAGGTACCTATAAGTTAGTTAACTTACACATGATGTTATGTTAAAATACTATTTTAGTTTGTTTAAATTATACAATTAACTTAATATCCTTGGCCTTTAATTAAATATGTAGGTATACATACCTTCCTATAGTCATCGGCACGTAACTTGGCAAGAGTCGTTAGATGCGAAGAAGTCGTTTTTTAGGTCTCCTTGGTAGTGAAGCGGGACGCGGGGTACAAGGTCGCGCCGATCCGAGCGCGCGATTGGTGGCTCAGTCGACCCGCGCCTCCCGCACCCCGTTCTCGCTCCCGATTAAACTTGCGTGCACGAAAGTTGTACACTTTGTTTTTGTTAAGTTTTTGTTAAAATTTTGTTAAGTTAGTTTTTGTTAGGAGTAGTTGTTATTGTTTTGAATTTAGTTTTTATTACGAGTGTTACTGTTTTATTTTGATAACAATGCCATAATTTTTATTATCTTCTTCAAATATTTTTTTAAGTTGTAAATGTATATATTTTATTTATAGCACCTAATAAACTTCACGAATTCCTCTCCATTATTTAACTTTCCTCTAAACATACATGTCTAAAAATAAATGATGGCCATAACCATTGAAAAATGACAAGAAATAAAAGTGACCACTTTTTTGTGGCAATAAGTGTACGATGCGCGAACTTACCCCCACTAAGCCAAAACCTTGCCAAGTTACGTGCCGATGACTATACTATAATTGGGACAATCCCACTATTCCCAAATCATTGCAACTCCTGAAAGGTAGGATCAACAGTGGCGACCACCAGAAAAGCGCCGAGGCCATGAAGCTCGACGAAGTCCCGGCGAATGAATTTAACTGTCTTGGAACGAAATTAATCAGAAAAGAATAACGGAGGAGTAGGACAAAAACCATACCTTTCTACTCCAGGGACCCACCACGGTTTAGTTAAAATGTCACGGGTATCAGCACTAAATTATAACCGTCTTCGTTTCTCTTAGACCATTATCACCCACCAGCAGTCTTCATAGTAATCGCTAAGTCATTTTTCAAATAATAATAACATAAAATTAAAGAGACGCATCAAAAATATGGCACAAAACATATCCACAAATCTCACAAAACTGCTTTCCCACATAAACTTACATAAACAGTAAAATAAGAAAAAAGAGCGATGTGGTAAATGTCTAGTAAGGCAGACATTTATTTTATTATCTATTTCATAATTAATGGAGGCGCAATAATCATAAATAAAAGTAATTAACTCATATTCGTATTGCGTTTGCTTCTACAGATAAATTGGCCTTGTAGCCGAATATTGTTAGCAGTTATAATTATAATATAATAATAGGTAATTTGTTACATATAAAAAAACTTTTTGCAAAATAATACTACCGACTTCAAGAAAAAAATAAAGTTATTTTTCACTTTGTAGTTTTGTATTTGGATGTCAGTAGTATTTTTTTGCAAAAAGTTTTTTTATTTTTCACTTTTTAGTTGTACCTACCTAATAGGCAAGTCAGTAAGGTAACTATAACGCCAGAATAGAATTCATGAAACTTGAACATAACCAGTGAAATGAGAGATCTGCGTACCCTTTAAAAGCGTACTGGCATGATGTTATGTTATGAAATGATATAAACAATAAACAGACATGCGATTGCAGCAATCCCGAGAGATTTGCCGTAATTTATTGAAGAGTTCTGTTGCATATCTTCGTCATCAGATCTTCACCAAATTAAAATGGGACCAATTTCGAAACATACTCATTTAAACAAAAAAAAATCAACTCGGTCCATAATTGACGGAGATATGCGTGAACATAAATAAAAAAAAAAAAAAAACAAACATAATGTCGAACATAGAACCTCCTCCTTTTTGGGAAGTCGGTTAAAAAGCAAATTTCATATCTATTTATAGCCAATTAGTAGGGCTAATTGGCTACATATAGTATAGTATTCGTTTACATGGCGTGTTTAAGGGGGATCAGCTTATTATTATAGTAACTATATAAACTCTCTATATTATTAGCCCTTATAATTTGTGCCCAAACCCACTCTTATAAGCAGTAATATGGCAACTTTTTGCTACTTGGGATCCACATCTATTACAATCCAATCTAAACGGATGCAGAGGAATATAAGAAATTTTCATGTAGCGACTGCCTATCTGTCCTGCGCAACCCAGTGTCTGGGTAACACGATAGGGGTATTGGCAAGGCTGGTAGTCAGAAGACAGAAAATCTGACAGACTATCCGTAACAGTGTGGTCGCTGACCTGTAACGACTATCAAAGATCTACTGTTGGAATGAGGTTTTAGTTAGCAAAACTCATTAAGTTCTGGCTATACAGAATGTATTAAGTTTATTCTTATTTACAATCAAATGCGTGTGTCAGGTTTTTAAATTTAAGACTGGTGTGTCAACCACGTCGACACATCATATAGTGTATTCGCCTGTGAAACATATAGTGATTTTTATATGTACTTTTAAAGAGATTACCACGCAGTCATGTATTGTTGAATATATGAGTATCACAGCCCACCCGCAGTTTTAACGCCCCATATCAGGTCATGGGCCCAGTTTAGAAAATTATATTAAATTTTGATATTTTTCAGTTGCAAATCAGATGCTTAGCAACCAATTATTTATGTCATAACCATTGCTACGGAAGAAAAATAGGTTTGTAAATTAAGGAAGATAAGTAAGTACCTATTTTTACTTTAAAGAGATGGAGTCTCTAAATAAATTGAAAAAGAAATCGAATTACAAAAATTGGCGATTAATTACCAAATTGTATCTTGAAGCAAAAGGCCTTGAAGGGAAAGAAATTAATGAAGCGAAAGCGAAATTTTTACTATTAAATGCTATCGATGAAGAATTATTACATTATGTTATAAACTGTCAAACAACAAAAGATATTTTTGATACATTGGATTTAGTTTTTAGACACAATATTAAAGAAGACACTCATTTAAAAATCATAAAATTCTACAGTTATAATCATACAGGAAATATTTTTGACGACATTAGTTTTTTACAAAATTTATGTGCTGAGATAAATAGCACTGAACAAAAAATATCTGAAGAAAATTTAATGCAGAAAATTATCACAATATTGCCTGATAACATGAAATTGTTCAAACATATTTGGGAAATAACACCTAGAGAAGATAAAAATATACAAACACTAATTTTGAGACTTCAAAATTTAGATATGCCGGAAACTTCGGTTTGTAATAACGAAGTCTTAAAATCAACCGAGAAAGTATGCTTTAACTGTGGTAAACCGGGCCACATTGCAAGGTTCTGTAAGAATGAAAAATGCATTCATTGTAAAAAAACAGGTCATGCATCTAATAATTGCTTTACAATTAAAATTTGAAAACATTGCAATAGAAAAGGTCATATCCAGAAGTATTGCAGGAACAATAGTCCGGTACGTAATAAGTTAAACATGGAAATTTCAATAAAAGCAGTAATTGATTCAGGAGCATCTTCTCATGTTTAATAACAAAAACATAATAAATTTTGCAGAGAAAATAAATATTGACATTAAGTGTGCAAATGAAGAAAAACTAATAGCCAAAGGAATTGGTACCATCAATACAAATTTTGGATTAATAGAAGATGTGCTGTATGTCCCAGGAGTGTCAAGGAACCTGATATCAGTAAGTTCAATCACGGACAAAAACGGTTCAGTCCTCTTCTCTGGAGACAAGGTATTTATCTATAAAAATAATAAAATAATTTTAAGAGGCTACAAAATTAAAAATGGCCTCTATGAAACAGATTTTTCGGCCAATTTTAGTCGTGAAGCTTTATTGACTGAGAGTGTCAATATCTGGCACCGTAGGCTAGGTCACGTATCCGACGTGCCGCGTCTAGCAAAGCTGGTCAATGGGATTGAAATTGGGAGGGGACATTTAGATAAAATTTGCGAAATCTGCATAAAATCTAAAATGACAAGAAAGCCTTTTGGAGATAACCGAATTAAAGCAAAATTCCCTTTAAAAATTATACACACAGACATTTGCGGCCCAATTGAAGTTCCCACTTGGGATAACAAAAAATATTTCATTACCTTTTTGGACGATTTCACACATTTCTGTGTAGTTTACTTAATCACCTTCAAAAGTGAAGCCTTTGAAAAAATTAAACAATTTGTATTTTTGGCAGAAAATCATTTTAGAAATAAAGTGTACAAAATAAGATGTGATAATGGTGGGGAATTTGCGAACAATAACCTGCTTTCATGGTGCTACTCAAAAGGAATAGTATTAGATATGACAATACCCTATACGCCACAATTGAATGGAAAAGCTGAGAGGTTAAACAGAACCTTAATGGAAAGAACTAGAGCTTTATTATTTGATGATCGTGTTCCGAACTACTTATGGGGTGAAGCTTTGTTGACTGTGAGTTTCCTAGTCAATAGGAGTCCTACGGAAGGATTAGATAAAACACCAGCAGAAATGTGGTTTAACATTAAACCAAACCTTTCAAATATAAGAAGATTTGGATCAACAACGTTTTACAAAATTAATTCCGGCTTACGTAAACTAGATGAGAGATGTAACAAAGGTATCTTGGTTGGCTACATAAGAAATGGTTATAAAATTTGGGTAGAAGAAGAGAGGAAGATTATTAGAGCAAGAGATGTACGAATAAATGAAGACGAACAAGGAATTTATATTGATCATGAAGAAAACATAGTAAGAATAAATGGGCTGTGGGATGAAGTTGAACCAGAAGTACGAATAGATGATGTAAGAGAGACGCGTGGTAATGAAAAATGTCGAGCAGAGGAAGATGTAAGAAGAAGCATCATTATAGATAGCAATCGAGAAGGAGAAAATTTGGTCAGATATAGTGATGAAACAAATGATGTTGTAAGACATGAAGATGTAATAAATGAAAACGAAATAAGTGAATCTGAAAGGATAAATGAAGTAAGAATCAATATTGAAAATAATAATGATAATTTTGATAGGCGTTTAAGTTTTGATAATAATTTACAAAATGATGAAGGAAATGAAGAATTTTTTGATATTGAAGAAGTTGAGGAAGATGAAGATCGAGCAGTGGAGAATATTGAAAATGAAGTAGTGGAGAATAATGAAGATCGAGCCGTGGAAAATAATGTAATTAGAAGGATTCAACCAGAAAGACAGAGAAAACTACCAGAGCGTTACAAGGATTTTGTAATGGACTATGATACTGAAGTATCTATGTTAACATCTTCTTCTTTTCGTGTGAGGTGTGGCCACCTCTGGTGTCAGAGTTAATTAAGCCGCCTCTGGGAATCCCCACAGGCCTCTGACTTGGCTATTTCAGACTTACATTATAACTCATAAGTCCAGGTTTCCTCACGATGTTTTCCTTCACCGTTGCCTGTGATGTCCAAGATTAACTTAGAAAGTACATATGAATTTGAAAAATTAACATTGGTACTTGCCCGGATTCGAACCTACGACCTCAAGCACGACAGGCGAGGTCTTAGCCACTGGGCCAACACGACTGTTAACATATGAAGAGGCTATAGAATCAAGAGAAAAAGAGAAGTGGAAAAAAGCAATAGAAGAGGAAATCAAATCTTTAGAAGAAAATAATACGTGGACATTTGTAGAAAAGAAAGAAGCAGAAGGTTCAAAATTAGTGTCGAGCAAGTGGATTTTTACAATTAAATCAGATGGAAGATATAAGGCAAGATTAGTTGCAAGAGGTTTCCAACAAAAGTTTAAAATAGATTATGATGAAACGTATAGCCCAGTTGTGAACACGAACTCTTTAAGAATTTTGTTTTCAATTGTTGGAAGTAAAAAATTGAAGATGAAACAATTTGATATTAAAACAGCCTTTTTGCATGGGGAATTAGGGGAGTGTATTTATTTGAAAGTCCCCAAAGGCTATAGTAATAAAGAGGGCAAAGTTTGTAAATTAAATAAAAGTTTATATGGTCTTAAACAAGCTCCACTAATGTGGAATATTAAATTCACAGAATTTTTAATTAAAATGGGTTTCAGACAATTGAAATTAGACCAGTGTATTTTCGTAATGGATGGAGAAAGAAGAATAATTCTTGCCATATACGTCGACGATGGATTGGTCATTGGAGAAAGAGAAGAAAATCTTCTACATGTAATAAATACTTTAAGAAAAGCTTTCGAATTGAGAATTTGTGAAGAAGTGTCCAATTACATCGGTTTGGATATAAAACAAGAAAAAAATGGAGTAATTTTTTTTCAGAAAACGTATGTTGAGAAGATTGTGAAGAAATTTAACATGAATGAAGCTAGAGAGTGTAAAAGTCCAACTATATTAATAGAACAACATCCATCAATTAAAATTGATATTAAATCTCATGAATTGTACAGAGAGATGATAGGGTCATTGTTATATTTGTCAAATAAAACTAGACCAGATATTAGTTTTCATGTGGGTTATTGTTCGAGGCATCAAAATTCTCCAAATTTAAATGATCATAATAACGCAAAAACAATTTTAAGATTTTTGAAAGGTTCGAAGGATAAAGGTATTCACTTTGGTGAAGGTGATAAAGTGCTCAGAGGATATTGTGATTCGGATTTCTCGGGGGATCCAGACACTAGACGCAGTACTTCGGGTTTCGTGATTTGGTTGAACGGTGGACCAGTGGCATGGAGCTCAAGAAAACAGTCAGTAGTAGCGTTGTCGAGTACAGAAGCTGAATTTATAGCTGCAGCAGAATGTTGCAAGGAACTTCTGTTCATAAGAGACCTAATAAATGAAATTACGAATGAAAAATTAGGCCTTGAGATGAGAGTGGACAACCAATCAGCAATTTGGCTAATGAAAAAGGGCATTATGAATAAAAGGAGTAAACACATAGATGTGAAATATTATTATCTGAAAGATGCAATTGATGCAAATAATATATCGGTTAAATATTGTCCAACGGGTTCACAAATAGCTGATATACTCACAAAATGTTTACCACCTGTGAAATTTGAACGCTGTCAGCGAAAACTTGTGTCTTAGTTGTAGTGTTTAAGTGCGGGCTAAAGTGAACTAATGATTGTTTTTCGGTTGATATATGGGTTTAATATTATGTAGTATGTAAGTTTTTATAGGGTGTGTAATTATCTATGAAGAAGTTGTGTAGAGTTGTGATGTAAACTTAAGGAGTCCTGATAAGTTCATGTTAATTAATGAAAGTGTTGTTTAAATTTAATTTTTCTGTTTATAGCAGAATTTTAAAAGAATTAAGGGGGTGTCAAATTATAATTCATTTAAGGGGGTGTGGCAATAACTTGTTGGTGATATTAATAGTAAATGAATCTTTTTTAATCAATAAGTAACTCGAATATACGTAACTTGTTCTTAAATTTTTACATTGTTTTTCAGTATGTCGGAACCTTAAGTTTTTATATCGGAACTTTATTTTGTTAACTCTTTTCATGTTAGTAGGTATAGTTATTTTGTTTGTTTATGTTGTATTGTTATGTTTGAAAATATTATGTATGGACGGACGTATGTTGAAGTCGAGTTGGAGTTTTAAATATTAATGGAATGTTTGTTAGTTAGGTAGATTTTTTTATGGTAGTTAAATATTGGATGAAGGGGTGTTATCGAGTAGTAGTATAATTAATTATGATGATGAGTTTTTATTGATACTGGTTCAAATGATGTTGAATAGAAGTAACAGAATATTAATTAAATGTTTTTGTTTTTAGTCAGATAGGTTGTGAGATATTTAATATTGGATGTTATGTTTTCGAGTAGTAGGAATAATAAAATATGATGATTAGTTTTTATTGATACTGATGATAGATTGATGTTTAGATTAATTGAGTGGGAGATATTATAGGATAGTTGAAGTGGTGTTGTTTTTAGAATATTGTTGAAGTGGGGTCTTATATTAATGTTAATGAGTGTAGGTTTATGATGTTATTTAAAGGCAGTTTGATGTTTCTAAAATTTTGTTGAAGTTTATAATATACAGGTTGCTGAAATTTATTATATACAGGGTGCTAATAGAAATGTTTTTGAAACTTTAGGTTATGCAAGGTGTTTGTTTAGATGTAACTGTTTTAGCATGTGCATTTGATTGAGGGGGTGTGTTGGAATGAGGTTTTAGTTAGCAAAACTCATTAAGTTCTGGCTATACAGAATGTATTAAGTTTATTCTTATTTACAATCAAATGCGTGTGTCAGGTTTTTAAATTTAAGACTGGTGTGTCAACCACGTCGACACATCATATAGTGTATTCGCCTGTGAAACATATAGTGTTTTTTATATGTACTTTTAAAGAGATTACCACGCAGTCATGTATTGTTGAATATATGAGTATCACAGCCCACCCGCAGTTTTAACGCCCCATAACATCTACAACTGACAGCCGGGATCAACAGTGTAATATATAAGTCAAGGTTTCCTCACGATATTTTCCTTCACCGTTGCCTGTGATGTCCAAGATGAACTTAGAAAGTAGGTACATATGAATTTGGAAAAGTTACATTGGTACTTGCCCGGATTTGAATCCACGACCTCAAGCACGACAGGCGAGGTCTTAGCCACTGGGCCACCACGACGTTTTTAAGTAAATGTATTATTTTACAAATATGTAGAATTTATTTTGCATTGTACATTGTGTGCTGGCAAGCCTAATGTAATTTTAACATAAGACTAATAATGACTTACTTACTTTTGACTTAATGCCCTACGTCCCCTGGATGGGACAAAGGGCGTCCACAGTAGTCCTCCATCGCGATCAGTCTTGAGCTTCACGCTTCACCTCCCTCCACGTCATACCGATGCTCGTCGCTTCCGCCAACACGGTGCCACACCAGGTTTGACGGGGACGGCCACGCTTTCTTTTGCCTTGGAGATCCCAATCCAGCGCTTGCTTCGATAAATGATCAGAATCCCTTCGCAGCGTGTGGCCAATCCAACTCCATTTATTTATTTATTTAATATTAGGAGAACCAACAGCTATAACAGATGGATAACAATTGTATATGAGACATAGAGCCAATTACAGGTTCTCACGGATAGAAACAGAAAAAGTAGTAGAAAACTTAGGATCACTAAAAACCACGACTTATATGATTAAATAACTAACAATAAGAACTAAACACTTTTGAAAAAGTCAGCATTCAGCCGAGTGCGTGCCGAATAGGTTTTAGTGGTAAATGGGTCGAATGAGAACTATTATTACAAAGAATATTAAAGTCCTTACTCGCTCGCACCATGTATGAATTTTGCCTGTAGTTAGAATAAGAAAAAGGAATGGAGATAGGCAGATTGCGACGCTTGATCTGGCGGTCTATCGGGCTCTCGTGGCATTGCTCCAACAGCCCTACGTTGGTGATTGTCTCGGGCCAGTAAATGCCGAGAATGCGACGAAGACAGTGGTTGACGACGACTTGGATCTGGCGTGAGATGTCTTTTGTGACCTTCCACTTTTCGAACCCGTAAATCAGCACGGATTTGACATTTGAACCGAAGATTTTAAGTTTAATCCTTCGAGTCAGTTTCAGCAATTGCCAAACAGGTCTCAGCTGCGCGAAGATAGCTCGTGCTTTGGCGATCCTTGAATCGATGTTCTCTTCACTACCTCCAGTTTCCGACACGACGCTCCCGAGGTAAGTAAGCTTGTAGACGCGTTCCACTGCCTCTGTGCCAATCAGCAACGGTGAAGTATTCGTCACACCAGTTCTCATCTCTTGTGTCTTCCGGTTGTTTATTTTATTCCCGTTTCTGACGCTTCCTGACTTAAATCTTTCAATTTAGCTTGCATGTCAGCATGGGTATGACTCAGCAGGCATAGGTCATCAGCGTAATCTAAGTCCTCTAAGACGTTGGATAATCCTCACTCTATCCCGCGGCGCTTGTTGTCGAAAATGCGAAGCATAATCCCGTCAAGAACGAATAAACAGAGGAGCGGTGAAAGGAGACAGCCTTGGCGGACACCTGCGTGTTCTGCGATATCATCCGAGATGAGGCCATCGTGAGTTACCTTACAGGAATAATTCTTGTATATACTCTCCAAGAGACGGAAAATTTTCGGTGGCACTCCATTTTCCAGTTGGCGGGAACAGATGCTGGACCACTTCAGCGTATCAAATGCCTTTTCGAAATCGACAAAGGTGAGATAGATCTCCCTCTGCTATTATGATGCCTGTTCTAAAATGATACGGAGAGCGTTGATTTGATCCGTGCACGAGCGCTGCGTGCGGAAACCAGCGTGCTTTTTGCGTAGGAGAGGATATACGGCCTTCGATAACCTATACAGGATAATCTTGCAGAAAACCTTCAAGGGAATTGAGAGCAACGTAATACCTCTCCAGTTATCGCATTGACTAAGATCTCCCTTCTGGGTACAGTTATCAAAATACCCTTGTTCCATTCGTCCGGAAGCTCTTCGGTGGCCCATATCATCTCAATAAGAGGCGTCAGAACGTTGACGGCGGAGGATAAGACAGCTTGTACCATTGCCGCAGTTATGAGGTCGACATTTTCGACCAATTTCTATCCATCCTTTTCTATCCAAAGTGCTGGAGGCCTGCGTCCACAGGCAGACCTCAGGGTTTGTTCATCGGAATAACCTTGTTAGCTCATTCCAGTCTGGATTCAGGCCGGGGCACGGTACTGTCTCTGTTCTCCTCGAAGTGACTAGTGATATTAGAGAAGCGATGGAGGATAGCAAGGTCACTGTTCTGGTGTTAATTGATTTCTCCAATGTCTTTAATGCCGTCAGTCATGATATTCTCCTTTCTATCCTTTCACATCTTATAGTTTCCTCCGAGGCCCTGGAATGGTTCTTTTCTTATTTTCGGGGACGTCAGCAGTCAGTTCGCGTTGACCAGAGTTCGTCGAGTTGGTGCGGCATAAAGATAAAAGTTGATTATGATTATGGTAATAGGGGTAAGAAGAAAGTCGAGAATTAGGATGACCATATAACGACTGATGCCGTTAATACCTAAGGCCTTGGATTTAATGGACATGTTGATTTTTTCTGATTTCATCCAAGGTGGCCGGAGAAAAGTAGAACTGTTATATTATAGGACTGGGTAGGCCAGTAATGAAATCATGGTGGCGTTTGGCATTGAGTTACACCAATTCCTTGCAGTTTTGAAAAGATACCTATTTTCAACACAGCGATCCTTTTTAAATTTTCGAAAGGCCCGGTTTCTGCGCCTCATCACCATACGAACCCCTGTCGTCATCCAAGGAGCAGGTGGACGCCTAAGTTTAACCCTCTTGTTAGGAGCGTGCCTGTCGTAGAGTGTAAGGACCGTCCGATTAAACAAACCAAGCTTACTACAGTCGCAGCAAGGTTTTCCCAACATCCATGCGGGAAAAATAAC
The DNA here is from genome assembly GCA_964057195.1 of Orthosia cruda. Taxonomy (NCBI): domain Eukaryota; kingdom Metazoa; phylum Arthropoda; class Insecta; order Lepidoptera; family Noctuidae; genus Orthosia; species Orthosia cruda. The sequence goes on along the minus strand of OZ059843.1, from coordinate 19,008,411 downwards.
GCGTGTGCAGAACTTTAGGGGGCGGTGTAGGTGGTTTTAGGGTGTAGGAAAGAAATATGAGGTCGTGATTGGAAAAGCCAGGTGCAGGACATTAACCATGAGAGGAAACAAGGAAGGGAGTGGACGTGAGGTTTACATCAAGCAAACTATCATCACCCAGGACATTGAAGTGAGTAGGTTGCAGAGGAAGAACATGGAGTCTGGCATCCTTGATAATTTGAAGGAGATTCCGGGAACGAGGGGCTAGACGAGATAGGTCAGTGTTGAAATCTCCCATGATTATACAATGTGCATACTCTGACCCTACAGATTCCAGCGCTAATTCGAAGTTGAAAAAGTAGTCAACAGCAGGCGGACAGTAGACAACACCAAGTAAGGTCTTGATTCCTTTGACGTAAACCGTCAGAAAGAGATACTCAGTCGAAGCACTATAATTTGAAAGAGATGAGGCAAGGACTTTGAAAGGGAAATCACTACGAACATAGATAGCAACACCGCCCCCTCCCTTTCCAAGAATCTCTTTGTTAGCTAGGGAGGGATTAGAGATTTTAAGAAGTGGACGAACGTAAGCCATAAGCCAAAAAGAAGTGTGACTTAGCTGCTGGTGTTCCGCAAGGCGTTATCCTTTCTCCATTATTATTCTCCATATTCTTAAATTTTATAACTCACTGTCTTCGGTGTTCGTATCATCTTTATGCCGATGACCTTTAACTGTATGCGGCTGCGCGAGTAGAGGATTTATCGGACGCTATACCAGGACTTAATTGCAGTCAAGAATTGGTCTTATAGATTTGGGGTGTCTGTAATCAAAATGTCAGGCCATTGTGACCGGAAGCTCGCGCATTATGGGTCGGGTGGGGACTAGTTCTCTCCCTCCTATTATTTTTAACCAGTCAATCTGCCTAGCCTTTTTCCCAACTATATTGGGGTCGGCTTTCAGTGTTACCGGATTCAGCTGAGTATGGAGCGGCTGCCTATCTTACCTCCACAACCCAGTAACTGGGTAACACGGTACCTCTTGGCTAGACTGGTGTCAGTTCTCAAGCTTCTGAGTACTCGTAACGACTATCAAAGATCTTGAAATGACAGCCGGGACCAACGGCTTAACATGATTTCTGTGGCACGGAGGAAACTTGGTTTGTTGAAATTTGAAATTGTCACCCATCCACGGACCGACCTCGTCAAGCGTTGCTTAACCTTAAAGATCGACCCGTGCGTCTGTTATTATGTAGCCACGAGCTCCTCCTATTATTTTTAACCGACTTGCCAAAAAGGGAGAGGTTCTATGCTCAACTTAATGTATATATCACCGATTTCTCCGTCAATTGTGGACCGATTTTGATAATTTATTTTTTGTTTCAAAAGGTATATGCTGAAATTGGTCCCATTTTTACAACAGAACTATTCCATAAATAAAGGCTCATCTCTCGGGACTGCTGCAATCGCATGTCTGTTTATTGTATACAGGGTGTTTGGAAGGGAGCTGTACATACGCCTAGGGTAGAAACTAGGGATAACTACCTACCCCCGCCCATTATATTGACCTTGGCCTCAAGGTTTTTTTTTAATTTATTATTATTTTTTATTTGACTTTTTTATGATTTTTTGACTAAAACTACCTGTAGCTCAAAATCTATCCATGGGACCGGTCGGCTAATGGTCTTGTTTTAATCGTTAGAGTCTTAGGGTCCTGCAAAAAAATTATTTTACACCAGAAAATTGTGGAGAAGATAAGTTATGGGGCCTGAAGTACCGTAGTAAGGTAAAGAAATAATTTTAAGGGCAACTTTCTATGGGGTTTAAAAAAAAACTAACAGGGTTGGAGTTCTTCTGATTTTTTTAAAACATCCTCAGTCCATGCCCTTTCTAACGATATGCTAAAAGTGTAATTATCACTTTTAGTTTTAAAGTTATTAATTAATTTCCGCAACTAGGGCACTTCAAGCAAAAATTTCAACTAATGAAAATTAAATGTGTTCGATCGTAAAAGGATGGCAAATGAAACAAAAAATTTGGTAATGACTAATGTCATTAAATTACAAATTTTAATTAATTACTAATTTTAATTAATTACTAATTTTAATTAATTACTAATTTTAATTAATTACAAATTTTGTTCAAATTGATGACCATTGACCTGTAAACATGCTCGGCACCTCTTCCTCATCTCCACGGTCACCGTTCTAAGCAGCAGTTCCTCGCGCATTGTATCGAATGCGGCGTGGATCCTGTTAATTAGAACCTCCCTTGTTGGTACTTCTTCTGCGTACACCAACTCTTTCGCCCTTCCCCAGACGTAGAAGTCGAGTGGGGTAAGGTCAGGCGACCTTGGGGGCCAGGGAATTGGCCCACCCCGACCAATCCAAGAATTAGGAAAGCAGTTGTCCAGAAGCTCCCTCACTGTTAGGCTCCAATGAGCAGGACAGCCGTCGTGCTGGAAGACTATGGGCCGATCTTCGTCAAACACTTCTTCCGCTAAATCAGGCAAATCGTTTTCGAGGAAATCTAAGTAGTTTTGCCCGTTTAGGTTGTCTGGCAAAAAGTGCGGCCCTATCAACCGATTACCGATGACGCCTGCCCATACGTTCACGGAGAACCTTCGTTGAAAACCTCTGTGCCTCTTGACTCTCGGGTTTTGATCTCTGGGTGCCCAGTGATGGAGATGTACGCAGAAGAAGTACCAACAAGGGAGGTTCTAATTAACAGGATCCACGCCGCATTCGATACAATGCGCGAGGAACTGCTGCTTAGAACGGTGACCGTGGAGATGAGGAAGAGGTGCCGAGCATGTTTACAGGTCAATGGTCATCAATTTGAACAAAATTTGTAATTAATTAAAATTAGTAATTAATTAAAATTTGTAATTTAATGACATTAGTCATTACCAAATTTTTTGTTTCATTTGCCATCCTTTTGCGATCGAACACATTTAATTTTCATTAGTTGAAATTTTTGCTTGAAGTGCCCTAGTTGCGGAAATTAATTAATAACTTTAAAACTAAAAGTGATAATTACACTTTTAGCATATCGTTAGAAAGGGCATGGACTGAGGATGTTTTAAAAAAATCAGAAGAACTCCAACCCTGTTAGTTTTTTTTTAAACCCCATAGAAAGTTGCCCTTAAAATTATTTCTTTACCTTACTACGGTACTTCAGGCCCCATAACTTTTCTTCTCCACAATTTTCTGGTGTAAAATATTTTTTTGCAGGACCCTAAGACTCTAACGATTAAAACAAGACCATTAGCCGACCGGTCCCATGGATAGATTTTGAGCTACAGGTAGTTTTAGTCAAAAAATCATAAAAAAGTCAAATAAAAAATAATAATAAATTAAAAAAAAACCTTGAGGCCAAGGTCAATATAATGGGCGGGGGTAGGTAGCAGACTATCCCTAGTTTCTACCCTAGGCGTATGTACAGCTCCCTTCCAAACACCCTGTATACCATTTCATAACATAACAACACGCCAGTACGCTCTAAAGGGGTACGCAGAAGTGTAAAGTTCACCTTGGTATATTCTCATTTCACCAGTTATGTTCAAGTTTCATGATATTCAGGTAATCTATTCTGGCATGATAGCTGGTACCTTACTAAAGAACTTACCTATTAGGTCACAACTAAAAAGTTAAAAAAAACCCTTTTTACAAAAAAATACTACTGACTTCCAAATAAAAACACTACAAAGTGAAAAGTAACTTTCCTTTTGGAAGTCGGTGTCCATAACGAAAAAATAATGGTACCTACCAAAGACACCGACTTCCAAAAAGAAAGTTATCTTTCACATTGTAGTGTTTTTTCTTTTCATTTTTTTCTTTCTTTTCTTTGGACCAAAAATTACTTTTGTATGAAAACGAATGCTGCGTAAATTACGCGACACAACACAAAAATCTAATACAGCGTAAATTACGCGACACTAAAACGTCACTCACAACAGTCACAACTATGTTTACCTTAGACAAACGGTCCAGTTCGGTAGTTCCAAATCGATGTAGAGGTCCCCGTCTTAGTGCCATTTGAATCTTCAAAAAAACTTTGTCACCCCTAAATCGTCTTCTAGGGGAATTCCGAAAAACTAATGATGCCAACCTTTATTATTTTGCCAAAGGAATAAGATTTAAGATAAAGGATAAGGAAAATGGCACCGACCGAAATATCAGTAATTTTCTTCAGGGGTATAATTTTCATGGGTGTTTAGGGTCGCTAGATACGAATTTGGGGTCAAAATGAAATTCCAAGACGGCGCCGACCGTAATTTTTGAAACTATCGTCATGGGTGTCATTTTCTTTGTTTTGGGGTCGCTAAATGCTAATATGGGGTCAAAATGAAAATATAAGGTGGCGTCGACCGACATTTTTGAAATATTCGTCATGGGTGTCATTTTCATAGTTTTCGGGGTCGCTAAATGCGAATTCGGGGTCAAAATGAAATGAAAAACTAAAGAAAATAAAGTGTCTTGGGCTTAATTTATAAATTGCTCGAATAGCTCTCTTCTGCAAAACAAAGATAGTTTGAATGTCGGCGGCATTTCCCTACAACAGAATACCTGACGACATTACACTATGAAAATAGCTAAAGTACACTAAACGGATTGTCTCTATGTCAGTTAAATTACGAATTTTTTTAACAGAATATGCTGCGGAGCTTAGCTTTTTTGGCAATTTGTCTATATGTGGGCCCTACTGAAGCTGGGATTTCAGGATTCAATTCTTCACACTTTATCAACACAGCTTTCACCTGCCTAACGTGAGATAGGGTAAACATAATGCATTTCGTTTTTTTTTTCATTAGGAAGTAAATTGTTAACATTGAACCAGTGAAATACTTTTGAGATCGCGCTATTTACATCGTCAGTAACCACCTGCTGACCTTTGAGTTTAAAGAAAAGTGAAGTATCATCCGCAAACAACACTATATCATGGATATCCTTTATGAGGTAAGGCAAGTCATTAATATAAATAAGAAACAAGAAAGGACCAAGAATTGAGCGGGTCTCCCATTGTTACTATAGATCCGGGAGATTTTTTCAATTAACTTCAACGCTCTGAATCCTATTACTTAAGTATGAAATAAGAAGATCCAGAGCGCTGTTCCGGATCCCGTAGTGGTGGAGTTTCCTGATTAGCGTTTCATGAAGAACACAATCAAATGCCTTGGACAAATCAAAAAATAATCCCAAAGCATCGCACTTATCTTCCCATGCATTATAAATATGTCCTAAAAGCTCAACACTCAACATCTACTGATGTTGAGTGTTGAGCGTTTTGCGACGCCGAAAAACAATAAAAATTACACCTATGACGAAAATTTAAAATATTTCGGTCGGAGCCGTCTTGGATTTAAATTTTTTCCACATATTTGTAAAAAGCCGAAAAACCATGACAAAAAATTAAACCGTATTAAAAAAAAACCGGCCAAGTGCGAGTCGAACTCGCGCACGAAGGGTTTGTTGTATGGGGGCCCCACTTAAATATTTATTTTATTCTGTTTTTAGTATCAGAAATACATCATCTGTGAAAATTTCAACTGTCTAGCTATCACAGTTCATGATATACAGCCTGGTGACATACAGACAGACGGTCACTGGAGTCTTTTTTATTTTGTGTCGCTAATTTAACCGGTGTGTGTACGAAAAGCCAGGCAAACAGTTGTCTGTTGTTGTTATATCAAACAATGCATGTTCACAACAACGATAAAACAAATAAGAGTAGGTTGATAAAGAAACGCATATAAACTGTACAATCGTTTTTCTTACCGCATTTCTGGTTCACGGTTTGATTTGACGAGTTAAACAGAGTCAAAATGAGTTTTACCGACAAAGTGGTTATCGTGACGGGGGCCAGTTCAGGCATCGGTGCTGCTTTAGTCATTAAATTCGCTGAAGAAAGAGCCAACGTTGTCCTGGTGGCAAGAAACCAAGCAAAGCTTGAAGAAGTGGCCGCAAGATGTCAAGCACTTGGCGCTAAATCCATCATGGTCATCGCTGACGTAACTAAGAACGACGATGTCAAGAAAATAATTTCCAATACGAGTACCATCGCTCAGTTCCAAAAAATCGACGTCTTGATCAACAACGCTGGGATTGCTGGAAAGACGGCAATCTTGGATGAAAACGCGATGGAGATCTACGACAAACTCATGTCGACTAATCTTCGCTCCGTAGTCTACTTGACCCACCTTGCTGCTCCACACCTGATCGAAACTAAAGGTAACATTATCAACATTTCTAGTATTGCCACCGTAGACGTTTTAACGCCTGAACACTTCGCTTACTGTACATCGAAGGCTGGAATGGATCATTTCATGAGGTCCGTAGCGCAGGACTTTGCGGGCAAAGGCATCAGGGTTAACAATGTGAAATGACAACGGGCCCGGGGCCCGTAAAAACTGACATTGTCCAGAGTCTTGGTGTGGCTAAATCCGACATGGGCAGCCTCTGGAAAAATATGGAGGGCAGTCTCTAAGATGGAGGGGCTCTTGGAAGGATTTCGGATCCTTCAGAGATAGGTGACTTGGTGCTGTACCTTGTTAGCGACAAAGCAAGGGCTTTTACGGGATCGGCATACACCAGCGATAACGGTGCATTTCTTAAGAAAAATCTGCAATCTAAGTAACAAGTGCAAGTGTTGAAGTGAAATAATTCAGATTAAGTAATGAGGGCAGGCAGTCTTTGAAAATCGATAATTTTTTATGTGTTAAGATATAATTTGATAGGTAGTTAACTTACCAATGATATTTTGTTAAAATACTATGTTGTTATTTTGTTTATTTAAATTATACAATCTGCTGAATATGGACGCCTTTAATTAAATATGTGGGTATTCATACCTACCTACTCCAGGGACCCACAACGGTTTATTTAAAATGTCACGGGTATCAGCAGCACTAAATTATCACCGTCTTCGTTTCTCATAGGTCTTCATAGAAATCGCAAAGTAATCACGAGTATCACTTCATAGTAATCACGAGTAAATCCCGATATATCTTACAGTTTTGTTACTGCGGTTTGAGAAACCTCATTAAACTTTGTGGCTATTATACATTTTGGATTATTATTTGGCAACAGTTGTTGAAATAAGCAGGCAATTATTCACGGATTCAAACCCGGGAGACAAGTAGTATGGGAAAGGAGTTTTTACGCCTACATTGATGGTCAGAGGCAATTGGCGCGAAGACTGGCTTGATTCTTCAAACTCCAAAATTGCCGCTGATGGCTTTCTACTCATTAATTTTCACACGACACTACACCGTAATTTTCATATCCGCAAATCGGCTAATAAACTCATTTTATAAAGTTCTCTGCAATCCAACTAATCGGATACATCAGTCTTCAGTCTCAGCTATGTGGCATGAAGAGCTGGCGGTGAGATACGAAGTCCATTCACGGTCAAGGGTTAATTCGCTTTGAAATGTCCATGGTAAAGGCGGTCATAATGGAACCGGGAAAACGGAAAGGTAGCGAGATAGTTAAGGTAGATCGCCCGCGAAATATCTAATGCGTTTGTCAACTTTTTCGATCATTGGTTAATGACCTATTTACAAGAGATGGCGCCATCAAGTTGGATGAGAATAGTCGAGGATTTGTTCAAATGGCAAGCTGCAAGGTATGTGAACTTTGATTTTAGATGATATTGTCATTGTCATAAGCATTAAGTCTGTTAAGCTCTGTATCTACCCGATACTGGATTACGTAAACTATAAATAAGTACCTATACTATAACATTTCAAAACTATTGTTGCGAGGATCTGGTTAAATGGTGTGTGAATCATTAGAGAAGCCTGTGTCCAGCAAGGCAATACTGGATTTCTGGCTGATAATGCTAGAAAGATATTAGATAGGTAGGCCAGGAAAACATCAATATTCATCCACATATATTACTGGATCAATCTACAGAGCCTTTCAAACGAGGTTGAAATTGACTCCAATTGCCATGTAACCGGAAGCAGAGGAATATAAGAAATTTTCATGTAGCGACTGCCTATCTGTCCTGCGCAACCCAGTATCTGCGTAACACTATAGGTGTATTAGCAAGACTTTTACTATAGACTATATTAGTCGGAAGCCAGAAACTCTGACAGACTACCTATAAAAGTGTGGTCGCTGACCTGTAACGACTGTCAAAGATCTACAAGTGACAGCCGGGATCAACAGCTTACAGTGGTTTCCGAGGTACGGAGGAATCGTGGTACCTATATAGGAAACTAGCTGACCTCCGCGGCTTCGCTCCCGTCAAAATTATAGCCTATGTTACTCGGGAATAATGTAGCTTTCCATAGGTGAAAGAATTTTCGAAATCGGTCCAGTAGTTTCGGAGCCTATTCGGTACAAACAAACAAACAAAAAAATATTTCCTCTTTATAATATTGGTATAGATTAATCATAAAAATATTACGGAACTAGCTTCTGCCAACGGCTTCGCCCGCGTGAAATTTGAAAATAATCCTGAGGGAACATATTCCCGGGATAAAAATAATAATCCTATGTGCTATTCGAGGCAATTGTATCCAGATTCGTCAAGCCGTTCGAGCGTGAAGAAGTAACAAACACACACACACAAACTTTCGCCTTTATAATATTAGTGTGATAGTGTGAAGTGTGATATAGTGTGATGAATGGTCAGCTGGCCACCCATCCACAGATCGACCACGGCAAGTCATACCTATACCTACTACTTGACACCCTGCCTCGACTGCCTTGTTGGTCTCGCTGAACGTAAGGTCCCGGATTGAATTCTCAGAACGGGCAAAAACTGTTATTAGAATTTTCATTGTGTTTGCATAAACACTTGTGCAATATAATATCTCACGCGCCGATGGCTATTCTCCACTGATATTCGCCGTCTGGAGGACTATTACTTGATACCCAAAATACTTAATTACAAAAATTAACAATTCGCATGCTGCCTCCTACCTGCCTTCAGTCGATACCTGTAGTAAAAGGGAATCTGATAGGAGCAACAATTCGTTTGTCAAGCGTGGCGCGGAGGCGTATTGTGCAAATATCTCATGCCCGTTCATTGTCACGGTCATGTTCAACATCCTTAGCACGCACACGGATATTATGTAACGTTTTATGTAATACTAGCTGACCCCCGGGGCTTCGCTCCCGTCAACTGGCTATCTACCTACCAACCCTGCCCACCCTGCCTACCCTGCCTACCCTGCCTACCATGCCTGCCCTGCCTACCCTGCCTTCCCTGCCTATCCTGCCTTCTCTGCCAACCCTGCCTACCCTGTTAATCCTGACTGCAATGCCTACCCTGCCTACCCTGCCTACCCTGCCTAACCTGCCTACCCTGCGTACCCTGCCTACCCTGCCTACCCTGCCTACCCTGCCTACCCTGCCTACCCTGCCTACCCTGCCTACCCTGCCTACCCAGCCTACCCTGCCTACCATGCCTACCTTGCCTATCCTGCTAACCCTGCCTACCATGCCTACCCTGCCTGCCCTGCCAAACCTGCGTATCCTGCTAATCCTGCCTACCCTGCCTACCCTGCCTACCCTGCCTACCCTGCCTTCCCTGCCTATCCTGCCTACCCTGCCTACTATGCCTACCTTGCCTACCCTGCCTACCCTGTCTATCCTGCCTACCCTGCTGGCAACCCTGTCTAACCTGCCTACCCTGCCTACCCTGCTTACCCTGCCTAGCCAGCCTAGCCTGCCTACCCTGCCTACCCTGCCTACCCTACTTACCTACTATTTTTATCTATCATCAATGTTTTTCTCAGCGCACGCCAAAGAATATATTTTATAGGCAACATTTTCCTACCTTGGGTTACATTATTGTAATTTTCATAAGGATCTTTAATATTTTTGAAAATTTATTATAGCCTATGACACTCAGGAATAATGTAGCTTTCTACTGGTGAAAGAATTTTCAAAATCGGTTCAGTAGATCCAGAGATTACCCCTTACAACGTCACAAACTCACAAACTCACAAACCCACAAACTTAACCTCTTTATAATATTAGTATAGATAATATCTATCAGACTTGTACCTATGTATTATCTAAAGGTATAGGGTAGGGTATACCTTTGCTTAGTACTTTCTTATTATTAATAGGTTTGCGTTTGACTAGCACCATGATAGGGAATGTTTTCTAGGTAGAAAAATGATAATTCTATTAAGTCCGTCAGGGAGATTATTAAATAATATTGGACCCGTATTTTTTGCTTTACGAAATAAATAAAAATGTACAAAGATAAAGCGCATCAAAGTACAGGAGTGGGGGCTTGTGACGTCACTTTGTCAGTATAGTACAGACTACACGCACTGTATCGTCGGAATTTTTTGTTTACGTGGCAAAAGAAAAAATACGGGTCCAATATTTTTAGGTTATCTAACTGACGGACTAAATTGATATTTTTTGTCACTATTGTGTAAGTTCAAAGAGTAGGGTAAGGATTGTTTGCCTTGCATTCATTGGTTCATATGTTCAATAAGCCGTCTACTCGACAGCGTAAAACACGCAATGAATATTGTTGAATTAACAAAATGAAAGGGAAGGAGTGTTCTTTGTGCTGTTAAAACAGATCTATACATAATTAGGGTGCATATTAACTCACTTGATAATAAGCGATAGTTTAGTGTGGATATTTACGTCTCGCTAGTTTTTTTTAAGGTAGGCATGTAAGTACATAACTAATACGCCGAAAGGTTTTGGAATGGAAACCGAAAGCTGTAGTCCCCAAGGTGGTTTAATGACCTGTTTGAGGTCGCAGATATCTACTGGATCCGAGAAGCACGGAAATGGTCGGCGACGTCGTGGCGATGTTTGGGGGAGGTGAATGTCCAGCAGAGGATGTCTTTCGGTACAAGCTGTACCGAATTCACACATAACGCAATGTCCGTGACTACCGCCGGACCACCAACGCCAATCCCTTTGAGTAGAAGTTCGATGCCACTTGGAGTAGAAGGCGTCGTGGAGGCATTCGCCTCGACACCTAACACGCTTAAACCCCACCTGCGTCATTTAACCTTTTAGACCTTTCTTCTTGCGCAATTGCATGATTCTAGGTTGATTTGATTCAAGGTTATGATTCTAGATTTTATTTTAAACTAGCTGGCCCCTGCGGCTTCGCTCCCGTCAACTGGCTATCTATCTAACTACCACTCCCTACCTACCCTACCTAACGTACAAACAAACAAATAAACTCTTCAGCTTATAATGGTATAGATGTTGATAAAACTCCTTCGCACATGAATCAATTTTAAAGGTAAACATATGCTGTCGCGGACTTTTTTTAGAACTTTTAAAGAGGAACAATTCTATCATACATGATTTTTACGTAACTTAAATCGTTTACGCAGCGCAAGCAACGGAAGCTCTTAAAAAGGAATATTGTTTCCCGTTCGTGCAACATTTTTCATTAATGCCCCGCTGCTATTGGTCGTAGCGTGATGTTATATAGCCTATAACCTTCCTCCATAAATGGACTATCCAACAAAAAAAATATTTATTCAATTTCAACCAGTATTTCCTGAGATTAGCGCAGTCAAACAAATAAACTCTTCAGCTTTATAATATTAGTATAGATTATTAAATAGTAATTTGATAAATTGTTTTTTTTCTGTGTGATATTGATGATTGTGTAAATAGATGGATACTTAACTATAACAAATAACCAGTCTAGAGGGCTGCAGCATGACGAGTTTGTTTGTTGTTAGAGAGCTAGAACATTGCCTGCTAACGGTATTTTTTTCAAAAATGGTATAAAGTGAATATGTGTGACGTGACGAATTCAAAACAACCTGCATCTACCTGTGACGTATTGACGCATTCTTTTTCATGCTTATGACGAATTTACTTTCAATGTATGAAACTTACAAAAGTATGACGAAACGACTTTGTGGCAAATTTACAATAACTCGTTAAAAGGTTTGAAAAACTGAATTAATAATAAATATTAATTTATTATTGATTCATGTACATTATTTATTGAAACATGGTTTTTTCGTATGGCTAATACTTTTGCTTTAAAAAAATAATTAACAACACGTTATTTCGTCGCTTCTTTTGCATACTGCTCCAAAACGATTTGTGTTAAAAAAAATATTTTTACACAGTAAAATAGAAGGAACGAATTTCTTTTTAATTTATTAAATCAAAAAATATTTGCAAACAAAACTGTCCAAAAGGAGGTCCAATATTGATATTCTGGCACCGAGCGGGCGCACGGCCAGTACCGCGTTAACATTGGGGAATGATTCAACAAAGTCTTATTGTACTGCTATTCCGGTATGAATGGAAAAGAAAGTATCTTATTTGAGGCAGTGTGAATTTCAGGTACAATTTACCATCTGGCTTCGCTCGCTCTTGCATATTTTTTTTTGGGTGGGAAATCATTTAATGACTTGCCCGCTCTGGATGAAGCAGCAAGGCGTGTCAGACTTTTCAGACTAAAACCCACCCGTGTTCCTTCAGTTGTTTGAGCTAGGGCCGCAGGAACTCTTTTTTCAAATTTATCCGCGACTCGCTCTTGTATATCTACATGCACAACTTGACATACCTAGTTATCTATTATAAGAAAACCTTACCAACTTACCTACATAGTATAGATAAGGTGGGTAAGGTTTTGTAGTATTAGTATTATATTATCTGTGCCTATATCAACAAGGCCAAGGCAAGGTGCTATCTTCGTCGCTCTTGCATCCTACATTCACGACTCTACCGATTACTACCTACTGTTATTTATGTAGAACTAGCTTCTGCCAGCGACTTCGTCCGCGTGATAAGTGTTTTCTTATCCCAAGTGAACATTATACCGGAACGAAAAGTAGCCTATGTGCTATTCCAGGCTATAATCTATCTCTGTGCCAAATGTCATTCAGATCCATTCAGCCGTTCTGGCATGATTGAGTAACAAACATACATCCACACATACATACATACATATCCATCCAAACTTTCACATTTATAATATTAAGTAAGATGAGAGAACCATACAAAAGCATAAAGTATCGGCGTGTGTTCATGTGGTGTATAATAATTCGAACTTGCTTCGAGCTGATAGTTAACTATACTGTGATTTTTAATTTCGTAGACTAAACGAACATTTGTGGGTTGTCACTTATCGTAGTGTCGTATCCTGACTATCCTGAGTGATCTAAAGTTAATCGAAAACCGAAGTAGATCGAAAATTAAACAACTTCACGGCAAAAAAAAAATGTTTAGAAACTACCATATTTAGTTTCTACTCATTTATGTCAGACTTCATTTTATCGAACGCATTTTTTTATTTTTTATTTCATATTTAACACAATAAAAGTTTATGTACTGTGTTATATTTAAATATATTACGTTTATATTCATAAAACATTTATTTAGACCTATTAGTAAAATTAAATTGAGGAGTCATGCCACATCGATTCGATGAATCAACATTTAACGACTTTTTAGCACTGGTCAAATCAAAGCTCCAGAGCCTTGAACATCGTCGCCGAGTTGCCAGCTTGTCGGTATTTTATCGGTTACATTTCGGGGAGTGTGCGATGGAATTGCATGATTTAATTCCGCCCAGCCCGTTCCATCATCGGACAACCAGACGCACGGTGATGCATCATCGGTACATGGTGGACATCCCACCCATACGCACAAAACGTTTTGGGGACAGTTTTATTATGCGTACAGCTAAGGAGTGGAATTCCCTGCCGGAGTCTGTGTTTCCCGATAGCTACAATCTAGGGGTCTTTAAGTCAAGAGTGAATGGGTTTTTTCTAGGCAAGCGTGCTCCACTGTCGACCACATCATCGCTTTCCATCAGGTGAGATAGTGGTCAAGCGCGAGCCTAATGATAATAAAAAAAAAAACTACTTACTAGATTTCGCTCAAACCAATTTTCGGTGGAACTTTACATTCATTTTCGGTGGAACTTTACATGGTAATGTACATCATATATATTTTTTTAGTGTTATCATTCCCTTATTTCAGAAGTTACAGGAGGGGACACACACATTTTACCGCTTTAGAAGTGTCTCTCGCGCAAACTATCCAGTTTAGAAAAAAAAAATTGTAACCCCAATATAATTTTTGAAGACCTATCCATAGATAGATACCCCACACGTATGGGTTTGATGAGAATTTTTTTTTGAGTTTCAGTTCCAAGTATGGGGAACCCCCAAAATTTATTGTATTTTTTCTATTTTTGTGTGCATATCTTAATGCGGTTCACAGAATACATCTACTAACCAAGTTTCAACAGCATTATAGTTCTTATAGTTTCGGAAAAAAGTGGCTGTGACATATGGACGGACAGACAGACAGACAGACATGACCAATCCATAAGGGTTCCGGTTTTTTTCCATTTGACTAAGGAAACCTAAAAATAAGATCATTAGCAGATGTCAGTTTAGCCTACGAAATTAAAAATCACAGTATAGTATCCTGCCCATGCCGACATCCATGGTAGCATTGGTGGCCCCTATTTCCCCATGTATCGTGCGCAATGCCAATCATCAGACTGCTGAAAGAATTGCCGTTCACGAAGGTCGCAATAAGTTAATTTTATTTCTTGTTCTTTTTTTCTTATCCTAACTAATATTATAAATTCGAAAGTAATTCTGTCTGTCTGTCTTTCTGTCTGTTACATTTTCACGCTTAAACATCTGCACCGAATTAGATGAAATTTTGTATGGAGATAGTTTGAGACCCTGGAAAGGACATAGGATAGTTTTTATCCCGACAATCATCCTTAAGGGGATAGAAAGGGTGGTGGAAGTTTGTATGGTGAATTAAAAGTAAGGCGGCCAGACACCTACAATATTATTGCGCGATATAAAGAAAATGCTGTTCAAAGTACTAATGATACGCAGACGAAGTCGCGGGCAACAGCTAGTAGCTTATTGTATAACGCAATGGGACTTAACTAGCTGTGTTTGTCACCACTAATTAATTAAAACATCAACTGGTCTAAACGCAAGACTATCTAGCACAAAAAATCTCAATTAATATGACTAATTGGTGTACGGTATTATCGTCCCGGATTCGTGCTTTCTATTTTCGTTTCCGATTCTCTACAATGGGACTGTAGCACAATGATTCCGTCGCTCAAAACTAAACTACTGCTAAGTGAAATTAATTGACTTATTAAATGGAGTTTAGAAGTCAAATGTATTAAGTTTCAATCAAGAAGATTAGTTGTGGAATCTATTGACGATTATGAGTCGTAGAAACATTAGACAAAGCGATGAAGTAAAATGTAAGGGAAATCATTTTTAGGGTTCCATACCCAAAGGGTAAAAACGGGACCCTATATAGTATAAACGGGACTCCACTGTCCGTCTGTCTGTCTGTCACCAGGCTTTATCTCAGGAACCGTGATACCTAGAGAGTTGAAATTTTCAATAACTACATATTTAAAAAACAGAATAAAATAAATATTTAAGTGGGGCTCCCAACAAACAAACATTGCAAACATTTTTGCCGTTTTTTTGATACGGAACCCTTCGTGGGTGAGTCCGCATTTGGTTGGTTTTTAGGGTCCCGTACCCAAAGGGTAAAAACGGGACCCTATTACTAAGACTCCGCGGTCCGTCTGTCTGTCTGTCACCAGGCTAAATCTCATGAACCGTGATAGCTAGACAGTTAAAATTTTCACAGATGATGTATTTCCGTTGCCGCTATAACAAATAATACTAAAAACAGAATAAAATAAATATTTAAGTGGAGCTCCCATACAACAAACGTGAATTTTTTGCCGTTTTTTGCGATAATGGTACGGAACCATACGTGCGCGAGTCCGACTCGCACTTGGTCGGTTTTTATACTTCATCGCTTACATTGCTCGCAGAACGGATGATCATTGAGGCCGAAAAGTTCTGGAGTGGCGACCGCTTACCGGAAGAAGCAAAGTTGGAAGGCCTCCCTCTTAACTCTAGATGGAACGACGACCTAGTCAAGGCTGCGGGAATCCGGTAATCCGGTGGATGCGAGACGCATAGACCGCTTTGGGGAGGCCTATATCCAGCAGTGGACGTCTTTTGGCTGAAATGATGATAATGATGACTTCACCGCTTTGTCATTTAATTGCTAGGGTTTCATTCTCAAAAGGGTCCGAGAATTGAGTCTATAACTCTGTCTCAATCATCAATCAATCTCAGCCATTGGCTGCTAATTGCCTTTAGCTAGATCGTAACAAATATCTAATTGTGTGTTCTTAGTTTAATTGGTCGTACGAAATCTTTGGTGTCTGATTCAGACTCGAACTTCGAACTTGGTCGGTTTTAAACAGGAATATACTCCTGTATATTCCTGTTTAAAACCGACCAAGTTTTAAGTGTGTTATGTAGGAACATAATGCTATGTTTAAACATACCTACTTAGGTTCCTTACCAGAACATACACTATCCACTAGTTAGAATCTCTACGTATCTACTGATGAATTAGCCTGTTAACGAACACTAATGAATAAGTCGTTAGGGAATACAGCTATGTGCCTAATTACCACGCCAGGCAAACAGATTGGTTGCCGAAATATATCCATTGCTATGAACACAAAGATTAGTCTTTGTCTTGCAAGAAAACCTTCCAACTATTTAAGTAAATTATTAGCATTCAAAAAGCTTTCCATTATTTTCTTAATTCACAGCTTCGAGCTTACTAAAAAGGACCGAATTAAGGCTATCTTTATCATCCATTCAATAAATATATTCTTAACAATTCAAAATTTCAAAGAAACCCTTGGCCCTTACATCAAACGAATGAGGTAAAGGAAAGTGGAAAATGTCCTTTTCATAATGAATTATGGTTGCTCATTGAGCTTTCAGCGGTTCGTCTGTCGGCTGTCCTCGCCGGACTTCGGGGAACATCGGAACCGACCACAGAGCTTCGTAACGCACCAAACGCAATACGGCCAGCCTTGTCTGACTCATAGCTTAGTCAGCGCTCAGAGTGAGCAAAGACACGCTCGTCGCTCTCCTCTACTTGTATATTTTCATTCGAATCCCGGTCGAGGCTTGATATTTTCCCGTAGGCCCGAACCTTCAGTCCTCTGTAAGTCGCGGTGGGACTTCCACATTGCCCACGAACTTCAAACCGGTACAACAGTTTCATGTGGAATGATTAAGTAACCATTGCGATGCTTTGTGAAACTGAGTGATGCTAATGATAATACGTGAATTATTGTGTTTTAAGTGTTGATTAATTGATCAAATTGTTCGAGAGCTCGGAGGGAACAATTGGTGGTGACAGAACGAGGCCGTATTACCGTCCTTGTGGACAGGCATTCACGATTTTAGGCGCCGTAAGTATATTTTTTTTGTTTTTATAGTTGCACTTATATTGATCTGGGTTTGATTTGTTTTGACGAAGAACGTTGGTAAGCATGCTAAAGGTTACGACCCCTGCTCGACGGGTTGGAGGGGGGAGCCTGTGACGTTATCTAACTACCCCTTTGGAAAAAACAGGGGTTTATCATATCTCTTCATGTCACATTTAAATAGGTTTCATTCATGGTCTTTGTATTCAAATGCGGGCTTAAGCTGAAGATTATGTTCGGTAGCTTGAATATTTGAATAAGGACAATATCATACTGAACATCATAGAAATAAAATACTGACAATAATATAATACAGGAAAACCTAATCTTTGAATTGTATTGTCCGTATGAATCAGGTAAAATTAAACGAAGCATGATATTTATTTGAGGAAAACAACGATGTAAAGATATCTACTACCTAACATTACAGGGTAAAGAAAGAAAGAAAAAAAGAATATGGGGCCCGCACAGGAGACACAAAAAATAAGCATAAAATAACACCAGGTGGAGGATGATTTGACACCATAATATATATATAGAAACTTTATCTATAAGGACTGTTGTAGGATTCCTTAAAATATGTGCTTTGAACGTAAGATCTCGGGAGAAGCTCTTATAATATTTATCCTAGTAGATTAGTTTTCTTTTTAGGAACCTAAGCTTTGGATAGGGAATGGCTACATAAGCACATGGATCCGCCTTTTTATAAAGTAGTGCTCACCGCAAAATGTAAACGTTCCCGTTCAAAAAAGTTCTATTTTCTTGCCTAAAATTCATTATGATAATGAAATTTAGGTAAGAGCTTCGCTCCTTCGAAATTTTTATTTTAGTCACAAAAACGAATTTTGGACAGGGCCGGCAAACTTAGCTAATTAATTAATCGGCCGTATTTTCATATATTTGTAATTTTTTTAATATAACAACTTAGCTTATAAGCCCCATAGTGTTACGCATTACCGCTGGGTTTTAGGGAAATTTAAAGGGATTTAATAGAGTTTAGTACTTCTAGAAATACATCGTCAGGAAACCGACTTGACCAATCAATCTGCCTAGCATTTTCCCAACTATATTGGGGTCGGCTTCCAGTCTTACCGGATTCAGTACCAGTGTTTTACATGGAGCGACTGCCTATCTGACCTCCACAACCCAGCAACTAGGTAACAAGGTACCCCTTGGCAAGACTGGTGTCAGACCTCAAGCTGAAACCCGAAGGCTTGTAACATACATCAAACCGCACTGGACCGTCGTGGTGGTTTATAGCCTTTGTCCCAGCAGAGGGAACAATTATAGGCTGATTAACAAGGTATAATATGATTGAGGCATGCCTCCAGGGATGCTAAATAGGCTGGCAACAAATGGCAGTAGGCATCTACCTACTTACTCGTAATCACCTAAGTGTTGCCATTAAATAAGAAATGACAACAACTCTAGACGAGCTATTCGACGAAGAGCTTTACTATTAGATACTAAAGTTAATATTACCTGACGCTATTATAGGTTCGCCTTTATAGAGCTCGAGTACATTAAATTAAACTTTATGGGCGCTCATCACCATTACATACTTTTACATCTTCTGTCAGAATGAGGTGGTAATAGTAAGGATTCGATTAAACAAGTGCGAGTCGCACTCGCGCACGTAGGGTTCTGTACCATTATTGCAAAAAACGGCACAAAAATCACGTTTGTTGTTTGGGAGCGGTACTTAAATATGAATTTTATTCTGTTTTTAGTAATTCTTGTTATAGCGGCAACAGAAATACATCATCTGTAAAAATTTCAACAGAGACAGACAGATAGACAGACAGACGGACCGCGGAGTCTCAGTAATAGGGTCCCGTTTTTACCCTTTGGGTACGGAACCCTAAAAAACCGCAACACATGGAAGTTGGTCAACAGCCAACTGTTTATTAATTGGTCAACTGCTGATAGAGATGTACCTAGCTACAGAGGAAGACATGAAACACCAAAACAAAAAAAATGTGAAAATAAGGTACAGAAGGTTGGTAAAATCTACAATATTGTTCTCATATTCTGCCTTTAATTTCGGCGTGCAAATATAAAATTAAGTAACATATTGTATTTAAAATTATTATTGACCTTAATGATGCAGTCAGTAAACAGATCAGCCCGATAAAATTGTATTATTTAATTTAATAAATGTCAATATATATGTGTTAATAATAATCATTCAATAATGGGAAAGATTCACCACACAATAATAATAACCAAAGACGACATAATAATTTAAAATGACCGTGCAATTAACAATAACTTACAATTTATAATCCAATAACTCATGTACACTATAAAAGCATTTTTCAATTAAAAACCTCGTCAAATTATTTTTAAATCTAGAAAATGGTAGCGTTTTTCATCCATCTCTAACATGTTGGGATTAGGGCAGAAGGATGAAGAAGATGTATTTTTTTATTCGTTTATCCTCGCTCTGGAAGGCGTTGCAGCAATTACAACAATGGAGCACAAATCAATAATTTTGTCGATGATCTTGATCAGCATCATCTTACTGCCCTTGTCCCATTTTACTCGGGGTCGGTGCATCACGTTTTTTTCTTCTGTTCCGTTCTGTCAACCGTCACGCGACCGCTGACTCCCTTTTCTTTCTTGTTATTCCTCACACGATCAATCATCTATCAGTTCTTGTTTGAGCAGTTGGTGGAAAATATGCTAACATCGCGCCGGGAGTAGCAAATCGTTACCTCGGAATAGACCACGTAAACTAAGCGAAAGTCCTGGGCTGTCTGGTCTGAGCACTCTAGGCAATTAGCGAGTTGCCACACTGATTGGCAAATCCTTTCACCAAGGTGACAATCCAACGATGGACACCATTGATGGCTACAACCTCATGGCTAGTTTATAATCCATATTAATACAGATTGTCAAGCTATGGAGAATGACGATGATTTAGCTAGGAAGCAATCGACGGAATAAAATGAGAAAGAGAATTCCAATGTTGAAAACAAACTACAGCTTTTCTTTTCACAACAGAGATAGTCTTCCAAGTTTTAAGAACTTTTAGACACGCCCAAGGCTGAAGGTCCGTTAATAAAATCGATTCACTTTGACGCATCTATTCTGTAAACAATAGGATCCTCCAAGGGCGGTAAACACTACATTTTTCTCGAGAGTTTCCAATGGGTTTCGTAGAATTACGTAGCACTTTCATTGATTTTGATACGCTTCTAAATTATATGGGGTTGGTTATAGATAAAAAAAACAAAGATAATAAAAAAAATGCGCAAACTTTTTCTAGAACCAATAGTAACATTTATTTATTTATTTAATATGACTCTGAATGCATTGTCATAATTAATTAGGTACTACAATAATAAGTTTACAAACCACCATGCTTACAATTGAAATGATTGCCATATTTTATAAGAAAACAAAAACCACAAATCGTGTACATTTGTGTCATGAATTCAGCCTAAGTAAATAGCAGTAGGTTTGTCATCATTTCGACGCTACCTACTTACAGCATTGTTTATCTCATCTCAAGTAAAATGATTATACACAAAATAGGCCTACACTTGCCTAGTATAGTAGATCCTGTACTTAAAAACACATTTGTCACTGTCATCACAATATCCAAAAACAATGGAACAGTTAAATCGTGGCAAAGGAAATGCCGACTCTTATCCAATTCGAAGTGCTAAAGTTTAACAGAGAATATTGATTTTCAAAGGACGCAAAAACTTTGTGAAGATTTGAATTTACATAAGTATATATTACCTCCTTCGTAAGAAAACTCGGAGGCAGAGGCACTCAACGTATGCAATGAACTGTACGAACTGGAAGTTTGAAAGAAATAAAATAAAGCAATAAGCTTCAAGAATACGGTATTGAAATAAATTCAAAGACACGGGCAGATGCGAGCTATCCGGGTTTATAAAAACAGCCCCATCGAGTCGCATACTATGTACGACGAGTGCACTCTGGGTAACCAGTCCCATTAAAGTTTGGGTTTGAACACATAACAGAACTGTAATGACACCTGAGGTTCTAGACAAGTGACATTCTAGAGAATTTCTAGAGCCTCTGGGGGTTCTAAAAAAAAGTGTCTTCAGATGTTGTCGATTGCGATACATTTTTGTCAGTTTTCCAATCGCTATCACCTTGCTTTCGATGATAGAATGTCCCTTGTCTAGAGGCCTAGGAAAGCTTGCTTTAGAATGAAGACACTCAAACGTGAGAGACAGCTGTGACTGTCCACAAAGTCGAACATTTTCTACTTGTTCGGCTCCCGAGCCGTGTCTATTTGTACAGTACCCGTACTGTACAAATAGAAGAACCAGGAATGGACTACCTTACGAAGACGAAAAGCTGACGACATCGTAAGAATAACAGCGAAACCCTAAATGAAGAATACCAAATAAAATTGAAGAGAGTCTACTTTGAAAAGGGTAGGCAACGTACCTGTGGCAGTGTGGTACCCCAGAATGATGGTATTGCAGATGTCCGATGATGTGTCATAGGCGGTGGTGACCAAATACTATCAGGTGGACCACCTGCTTGTTTGCCACTCGATGGCATAGCAAAAAACATTGAACAAAATAGCAAAAGGAGAAGTTGTACACACAGCATTGAGTGCACAAAGACTAAAAAAGAAGAAAAACGTAAATGAACAAACGATAGATAAATGAAACTTGGAACACAAAACAAGTCCACAATACGCCTTACATGTACAAACAAAGTATTGATCGCATAGACTGCATGTCATACAAGTGCATTCCATTTATTGGTGCCAATTAATATTACAACTGCCAAGTTCAAATCAATTTGCAAGATTGAATGAATGAATCACTACTGCACCAGTTAAAGTAGTTATAGGTATTGTACATGTGTGCTGCTGACTTCATTATTGATGTTTGTGTTATTGTATTGTATGGAAAGCGTAAAATATCTGGTGTGACAAGTGTCACGTTTGTTTGTCAGAAACTGGTAGAAACCACAAACGTGAAACTTGTCAAAGCAGTGTGTATATGAATAATTACTAGTTGATCGTCGTCATGTCTTAGTTTTTGTTACCTTTCTACAGGATATTATTTTCCACTTTATTCTATTTTCCATACAAATTTTGCTTAACTCATGGTAGGTAAGGTAAATGACAATCGGGACCACGAGTCATGATAGCGGTAGGAACTGTGGAATTTTAGTGGGTAGGTATCCATGTGGATTTCCCCCACACAAAAAAAGTTACGGTATGGGAAAGGCTGGGGATCGAGCTCAATGTTGGGCCGTTGGATTGCTCTTTAGTTGACTTCCGATGAGGAAACAACGTATCGTATAATAATAACTGATTTTATATATACTCGTACCTACTACGACCTATATTTAACAATAATGTCCTTTGTTACAAGTTCTCCGGCTTTACGTATATCCATAATAACGTAATTTGAGCGAGCTATAACTATTTCATGACCATTAACACGATGACTACAAGCTGACATCATCTCTCACTACAACACATTTATAAATCAGGGTAGACCTTATTAAAAGAAAAGGATAAAAATATTGATGACTGCTCGTTGGTATAGTGGTCGCAAGCACTAGTGCTGAGCATGGAGTCCTGGCTACGAATCCTGGTTAGAACAAAGTGTTATTGGGTTTTTCCATCTGAAATTTCTCAGTAATAAAATAGAATATACTATATTGTACACCATAACAGTTATACACATTAACAAAAACAACTTATGTATACGGGTACAAAGGCGGTCTTATCGCTGACAGCGATATCTACCAGACAACCTTTGGATGGACTGAAAAAACTTAGAATAAAAAAGGGGGTAGTCTGCGGTGTACTGCTAGTACATTAAAACATAAATATATACAAAAGTATATTACTATAATAAATACTATATATAAACTTATATATAAACATACATACTTAATATGACATGAAATTCATAGAAAGAGAGAGAAAAAGAACAAAGGTTGAATAATGATGACAGAGATTAGATCTAAATAGAAAAGCGTTAGAGAGAAAGGAAATGGTTTTTAACCAGATTTTTGAAAAAACTAGAGACTGGGCTTGTCTTACTGACAACGGTAACTCATTTCACAATCGCACAGCCTGGACTGTAAACGATTTGTCGTAAAACTTAGTAGAATGAGCAGGCATCAAAAGTTTCAAATTCTCCGATGATCTCAAGTGTCTAGAATATATTATGTGAGTATCTAATTATAAATTATGAATAATTATAAATAATTATATTAGTCTATATTTGTGTCCAGTTGATGGCAATAGGCTAGGTCCCAATTACATGTGACTTAATCATAAGGGGCGAAATGTGGGTGTAGTTTAAGTGGAACTCTGCTCAACCCTTCGGGATATAAAGGTGTGATGTTATATTATGTTAAAATATAATACTTAATTCTGCCAGCGGCTTCAGCCAGGGTGAAAAAAAAGAGTTTTATTATCACAAGACTATAATAAAAAGTATACTAGGTATCTACATTAGGACTAATGTAGATTATTATAATCCTCGGCACGTAAGTTGGCAAGAGTAAGGATCGACTGACCAATCGCGTCGCGTCCACGTTCCGTTCGCTCTATGTGGTGGTTGATCAGTATGCGCAACATGTGCAAACTTATCCCCACTACGCCAAAACCTGGCCAACTTACATGCCGGAGACTATATCTATCTCGGTGCAAAGTTTGATCAAATTCCATTGAACAGTTTAGATTTGAAAACTTAACAGACACACCTTTTTGCATTTATAAATAAGTAATGCCATATTAGTATGGATAACAGTTCCGAGCTCATGTTTTAATTTAATGTTTGCTTAGCGAATTTCCCAGAGGGCCTGCAGATTACACAAATACTGTTAATCTATCTATATAAAATATTTGTCTCTGGGAGTGCATAGCGTAGTCACAGAGTGTGTATTTAAAACAGTCAGCGTATCAAAGAGTGTTTCAAATTTTCTTGTTTATTCTGGAACCTATGTTGCTTTATATATATCGATGTTGTTAGGGGCTCTCAGTAAAGCATGCGTCTATGTCATCCGCATGTTGGTCTTCTTTCCCATGTCACTGGCGTTTGATAAATGACATGTTAACTGCCCGACTTTGTTACCTAAATAATTCGGACTGAGAAATAGCGTCAGTGGAACATGATGACTTACTTATTCCACCTTACTTGGAGAAGTTTACAGGAATACGTCTATAATCATTTATTTATTTATTATATTCTTTATTGTACACCACACAAATATATATACAGGACAAAAAATCATAAAAGAATGTGTACAATGGGCGGTCTTATCGCACAGGGCAATCTCCTACAGACAACCTTTGGATGGACTGAACGAGAGGAGAGGAAATCATTATCATTATCAGCCTATTAATGTTCCCACTGCTGGATTATAGGCCTCCTCTCTGTGAGAGGGAATGGGCCTCCACGCGGGCCCAGTTCGGGTTGGTGGATGTCACGTGTCTTCGAATTTTTGGTTCCAGGACATACCGGTTGCCTCACGATGTTTTCCTTCACTGTTTTTGAGAGAAGTGGTGATGAAATAATTTACACCATGTAAAGCGCCTACCTGGGTTCGAACCCATGACCTACAACTTGTAAGTCGCGGCCAATACCACTGCTCTCGACCTATTAAAGAGGAATAATTCGGCTATACACTGTTTTGTTATATCTTAAAAGGATTAGGATGGTGTCGCATCGTTAGGCAAATTATGCCCGATGTCTCAATGCAACGTGATGACCACGACCGCTCTGACAAGAGTGTACCGACGAAGAAGAAGAAGAAAAGGATTAGGCAGCATTTTCGATAAAAAGGTTCCAGACGGCTTGACTTTTGCCGATAGTTTCAAAAATTATCATCATATTTCAACCAATTTACACAAAAACTTAACAAATTATACATCGAAACCTTCCTCATGAATCACTCTGTATATTGGTGAAAACCGCTTGAGTTTATCGCGAACAGACAGACAGACCGACAGTCGCGGCGGGGGACTTTGTTTTATAATATTTGTAGTGGTCAAATCTTAGTAAACCTGTAGATAGGTACAACGTCGGGTTATTGCAAACACCGTATACAATTTATAATAAATTGCGTTTGCGTGGTATTGTATCTTTCTTCGCGATAAGACATTGTAAGATCCGGATGTCGGATATTATGAACTGACGGTGGGGTTCTTTTTCAGATGAGATTTATAGTATTTAAAATGATCTGTCAACAATATATCGAGAATTAGTCTCGCAATATTATATATATCTATACCAATATTATAAAGAGGACAGATTTGTTTGTTTGATTGTTTGTACCGAATAGGCTCCAAAACTACTGGACCGATTTCAAAAATTCTTTCACCGTTGGGAAGCTACTCTATCCCCGGGTGACATAGGCTACTTTTTATCCCTGTATTCCTACGGGAACGGGAACTACGCGGGTGAAACCGCGAGGCGTCCTCTAGTATATTCAATAATCATCACAAAATAATCGTTTTTAATTTACTAAAACGCTTTAAATCCCTGCACTTTATTAGCATCAATACAACAAAAATCCTTCCGCTGACAGAACCGTTGCCGAATTCCGTTATAGAATTGAATAGCAACAATTCTAAAACGTGACCAGCCGTTCATCTCTGTCAACGGAAGCCTTCTGTCGATGAAATCCTTCGCATTGATATTCGTGACAGAATGTGGATGTTACTGGCGAATATAGCGTTACAAACTGGGGATTTGGAGGCTCATGTAATCGGTTTTGTGGAACACGATAATGTATTAGAAGCGTTACGATTTAGGATATTAGAACAAAATGTTGTTGATGTTGTGTTTTATGCAACTATTTACTAAAATGCTTAACTTCAGAAAGTAATGAAAGGTTGGCTATTTCGAACTGCCTCCCAGTTTTCTTATTCGATTTTTGAAATGCATTAGATTTAATTAAAAAATAATTTCTCATTCGGTTTTTAAAGGAGACGGGCAATCCAGGGCCCAGCAGTTACTAGTTAAAATGTGTACTAAAAAAGTTATATTTTTCTAAAGGAAATCACAAAATACAGTACCATGTTTCTATCTAGGAAGCGAGAAAAGTTAAATTAAGTTATGAAACTATATAATCGATTAAATACATTCTTAGTAATTGATAATGAACAAATCGGTAAAATCTCAGACTAATGTTGAAAATCGAGTGACAAGTGCTTATCAATCGTTTGGTGGAAACGATTCATATTGAATTGAGTTCCTTAATTTTTCTTCAGTTAGCAACACTGGTCACTGACTGCTGACTGACAGGCAGAAAAAACGGACACTCGTTCGTTTTCTTTCGTTCTGAGTGCACATGTATTTTCCATGTTTTATTGTAAAACCCCACCACCTCGGCTTTGCATACTTTAAAGGACTATTCGACGGATCTTGCTATTTTGAATTAGAAGGCTCTCTTTATATATTTTGGACTTTTTGATTATCCACGGACCGACCTCATCAAGTGTTACTTAACCTTGAACATCGACCCTTGCTGCTTTTATTATTTAGCCACGAGCTCCTTTTACTTCCTCTTCTCGCTTTTTTATTTAAAAGGTAGGTGGTACCTGCTGATACCAGATACCTGTTCTAAGTGCAGGCTATTGGATGTAGAGACTTATCTTTGACTGTAGCGACTGTCCGGCCAAACGTGTCAGATCTTCGACATGTCACACATGGAGACTTTCTACTTGCACTCCGTGCATAAAACCACTATACAATCGAAACCATTCAAAAATATTTCGCAAATAACATCAAAAAACTACAATATTATATTGTAACCTTACTTCATACCACTTGATTCCTGGATTGCCAAATTTCACCAAATTTTCAGCGAGGCCTTGTTATTATATCCTCTATCAAATAAGGCTAGTTTGATTGAGTTAACACCTGGGCCCAGGATACTATGGAGGCTTGCCCTTCTACTTTGTGTTTTGATAAGATAGCTCTAACTGCACTTACCTATTTAAGATTTCGTGTTCTACACTAAAGGATGCTGGGCATATCATAAAACAAAATTCCAAGCAGTTAGGTATGTGTGTTACCTACAGCTGGTAGCGACAATTCGGGTAAGATAAGGAATGAATTTGTTTGATAGACATTAAATTGTCAGTCAAAATTAACAGATAAAGATAAGAAAATCCTATCTGTTGTTTACATTCATGTAGCGCTTTTGTTATCATCTTGTTAGAAGATAATACATACCTACCTACAGGTAGGAAAGTCAAGGGCTTAAAAACTGCGAATGATTGCTAGGGAGCGACAAAATTACTTATTAGCAAAATAATACAATAATATACCTACGCCAATTAATTAAAATGTGAACAGGCTTCTTCTGGGTAAGCTCATTCCATCGTCGACTTTGTCTCTGTCACCTCTGACCTAGACTAGAGTCAATAGCAAACCCATCAGAAATAAAAATAATAAATGACACCGACCGGTAACAGATTTTCACCATTGATATTTTAATGATATTTTTATAATTATAGAGAGTACTAATAGTTAATACAAAAACACAAATTCAGTAAAACATTTAGCTAAGATTAACCTTAAACTATTAATCTAAGAAACGATCGAACGATCTTAACGAAGGAGATAATCCTTTTAGGATCACCTATTTCAGTTCTATCCCTAAAACCAATAACACTGGCACCTGCGTCAATAATCCTAAATCCGTAGCAGGACCAATATATGCTTCCCTGAGCAATGTTTTATAGTCAGGTAGGAGAGCTAACCGACCTACTAATTAGATAAGACACGCTCCACCGAACATCTAAGCTTAGGCAAAATAAACCATGAGCAAGTGTGTGACTAAAACAAGCGGGTAACGAGGAAAACCGCAAATAACACGGTTCTAAATGAATAATAGAACATTATTGACTTTGAAGAACGTATAGTAGAACGGTGATCAATAACTCGAGTGTGAATTTGATCTAAATTATTCTGATCACCGAAAACAAATTGATTTAGTGCTAACTTTGAATCTCTACTCAAATCTCAATCTTTGAAAAAATCATCATCATCATTATCATCTTTTGGTCTATGTTGAATTTCAATAAAAACAAAGAAGACATTTTCTCACTATCAGAGCGAGTAATCATGTTATTTATATGTTGTTTTATTAATAAATAAAAATAACTTCATTTGGGTCATCGTAGAACACGTTACAGCAGTAAAATAACTAGAATAGATTTCATACGTAGAGGCTGCGCTAGATTTTTTCAAATTGCGTAGACCCCACATTTACTCATATATCTTTTCTTTAAGATTTCTTTAACACAAAATGTTTCAAAGTAACGTAACATCACCTATTTCGCTTTTTTTCAGCTACAATATCAGAGAAGTACGTAAGTGTTCAGTGTAAGAATGTTATTAGAACGGGATTAAAATTCGATGAAGCGGCAAGAGAGGTTACATTCCTAAATGACATTGTTTTCCTCGCGATGTTGTTTCGCCCGAGGTGCTATTGAACGAACACAATTTCAGTGTAGTGTACTATCTATGGGGAGAATTGAGGAAAATGTTGTGAGGAAGGTTTTGAGTGTGAATGTGGATGATACAAGACTAGATGAAGACCATAGGAACAATAGATGAACAGTGATCATGATGATATGACTAGAATAGAGGTTGAGTATTGGGACGGCCTCTAATGGAGAAGTATGGTAGAAGAAGAATAAAAGCAGACGAATATTGAGAGACTGGTGATGATACCGTGGTACATATTTCGTGGCTAGATCGTAGAATTGCCATCAGTTCATGATGTGGCCGACCATTTCATGAAATGGTTGTATTTTATGATACGGCTGGCTAGAACTGAACGTATCGTTTAAACGTCAACGTTTGATGATATGTCAATCCACGTTTGGCCATCTAATTAATGCTCCGAACTTCAAGGTTTTTTTACGTTTCGCTCACCGCCACCACCACTACACATTAGAGTTCTTAAAAGATAGCTTGATCTCTGCGACAGCTGTCAGTATCAAGTACAGTAACAATAGCGCTTGACAGGCTAACAGTAACGTAACAATAACGTATACGTCAGTTTAACATATGACGCAGAGATCAAGCTATCTTTCATGAAGTATAGAAACTTTAGACAAGTTATATTCTATTAATAGCGATTGGAAATTTTCAAAAATGTATTGTTTTGTAATAGGGTAGTTGACAAAAATATCTAATTAGTCCGTCATATTGGACACGTATTTTTCTTTTGCCAGGTAAACAAAAAATTATGATGATACAGTGCGTTGAAATATTATGTGACGTCACGGTGTGCTACACTCTATACTGACAAAGTGACGTCACAAGCCCCCACTCCTGAACTTTGATGCGCTTTATATTTGTCAATTTTTATTGATTTGATAAAGTAAACATACGGGTCCAATATTATTTGATAATCTCACTGACGGACTAAATAGAATTATCATTTTCCTACCCAGGAAACATCCCTATTGGTGACAAGCGCTATCGAAATCGAAATGTCACAGATCAATCCTTTACATTTTGGCATATCGGAAATCATTATCGCAATAGAAAAACACTTTGTTAGAATCTCTGAATGTTATTATCGTCAAAGAAAACGCAAAGTTTATTTCGCAAGAAGACTTGAGTGACTAAATGCGAATATACAAATCAGGTAGGTCCATGAATCTTTCATCGCTTAAAATTAGCAATGAAATATTCAGGGTTATTTCAATTTAATTCTGTATTTCAGAACATAATAAATAGAAATGGGTTTATGTCCAAGTCGGACTACCTTTATTTGAAACAATGAATTCAGTTCTTTAAACGTAACAATGTCTTACCAAACAGACTTTGTATTGTTAAAGAATTTATGACGGCAACAATTGCAAATTTAAAAGAATTTCGACTTAGTAAAGCGTCGTCCTCTCTGTCTGATACTAGTATGATGGTCTCTTTCTAAAACTCGATACTTAGTCAATATCAGTCTGCTTAGTTTTGGTTTGAGTCATCGTGGTGAAAGGATTAGTCTTCTAGACCCTGGCTTACCGGGTGCATGCTGT
This sequence comes from Orthosia cruda, assembly GCA_964057195.1. NCBI lineage: Eukaryota > Metazoa > Arthropoda > Insecta > Lepidoptera > Noctuidae > Orthosia > Orthosia cruda. Next base: position 18,978,131 of record OZ059843.1, on the reverse strand, counting down.
CCAGGGTGCGTCAGGCGTTTGGAATCGCAATCCTTTCTTCTCCATCTTTCTCCTTTCATCCCATTCCTTCACTCTTCATCACTCCAGCAGAACATCTGCCACCTGGACACGAACTGCAGTAGCTAATCTGGAAATCTCTGAAACGATTGCAGGCTCAGGCTGGTCGCTGCAGAGACAATCCGGTAAATTCGTTGACCCATCCCAAACACGGTGCTAGTGCCCCTTCACATAATATGAACCACCTCCTTGCCAGGCACAAACACAACCACACTGCCAGTCACACTGCACAACCACCTGCGACGACGACTTGAGCGAGGCCAACGACAGAGCTGTCCAAATATATAGCTGGAAATCAGTATTTTACATGGAGCGACTGCCTATCTGACCTACACAACCCGGTAAATGGCAACCCCTTGGCAAGACTTGTGTCATATTTCAGACTACTGGCCAGACGTAACGACTGACAAGGATTTACAAATACAGCCGGTTCCAACAGCTTGTATTTCGAGGCAGGTGTCTCGGTATTTAATAAGTGGTCATCCATCCGGATCAAGCTTGGCAAGCATTGCTTAACTTCGAAGATAGACCCGTGTGACTGTTATTATTTAGCCACGAGCTCTTCATAAAATTCGACATTTCAGATTTCAGACCCTACATGGCCTTTAATTAGTTAAAGTATTGTAACATGAATTACTAATTGATACAAGTAATCGTCATTTCACATACGTGTTGATGATCTAGTTAATCTTCAATAAATCGCACACAACAATGGTATAATCTGAGCTTAGTGAATTGATTGCTACCGAATCTCGCCGAGTAATCCTCTTACTGTGGATTTATGATCCATTTGTAGTCGAGAATGGTGCGGGCTCCGTAGCTATATAGTTTTAGGGTTTATGCAATACTAACTGTGCATGCGACTTCGCTCCCGTCAATTGCCTCTGCCTACCCTACCCTAACTGAACCTAGGGTGGGTTACCCTAATTACCTACCTATCTACATACCTACCTACACTAACCCTAACTACCTACCAATTATTTTTCTTTGGGCATTGTGCTGCGGAGAATCTTAACAACGCCATCTATCGAATATGGAGTTCAACTGTCCGAGTATCTGCATCGCATGTGTTGTGATATTTTACCTCTTGAACACATAAATTTATTTATCTTTTGGTAGAGTGAACCGATTGCGATGAAACAAAAACTAAGCAATACTTCAAGTAACGCATATTTTTTTTGTATAAAAGTTATCTACATTGGTTTTGTACATTTTATGTAATACGTGCACAAGTAAAAAAACAAAAATGCCAAAATTCTGGTAATAGGTTCTGTTGGCCCTGGCAATTTTTTTAAAATACTTTTGATGTACCATAACGACTTTTCTTCTGATTTATTATATGTATTGATTGATGATAATTATGCCTGCGTGAAAGTTGGAAACTATTCCGAGGGAATATATTAGAATGTATCAAAATTGGTGCAGTGTTTCAGGGGTGTAAACGTAACAAACAAACAGACAGACAGATTTACTTTCTAAATTTTGGGTAGTTTTTTTTTGCCCTGAGCGATAAGACCACACATCGTACACTTGTTTTTTGTAAATGTTGGTCCAGTATGTTTTTTTGAGGTATACAATAAATAATAATAATTTATATAGTAAAGAGTGAGTTTTTCAAGTAGGCGTGCATGGCCAAATCCGATACTATGACGAAAAAAGAAAAAAGGTTAAAGGAATCACGACTGTCACAAGCCTGATTTTGAAAACTCTTGAAAACTCACCCTTGAATTTCTTCTGTAAAGCAAAGGCATAATAATACCTCTGTACCTCTCATGCAGAGAAGACTTTGTTCTCTACGCTTGATATCTATCAGAGTTTTTGGTTTAATGCAGTGGTTTCCGTCTTCATAAATAATTGATGTCTAACTTATTGAATCATCTAATTTGAATCACAATGAATACCATTAAAGTTGTAAAGAAATAAAAAGAAAGAAAAATATTTATTTGTGACCCGCACAGGAGACACGAGAAATAAGCATAAAATTAAACAATAAATAAAATAAAAACCCGTGTGCGAGACTCCTATCTCAGCATGTGCAACGATATCCAAAAAAGGGAATAACGCTGCGCTTATATTCTGATAGGGCCCACTGTTGCTGCACTGTTGTAAACAAATACCTACACATCAGAAATTCAATTCATGAACTGCAGCGTAATAGCGTAAATGAGTTCGGCAGAGCAAAAGGTATGACTACATGAAAGAGTATGACAAATTGCCAAAAAATATTGAGCGTTTTCATTGGTGAAGATACTCTTTTCGAAAAGGGAAGGGAATTTGTTAGGGAGTTTGTTTTTTTGTGTGAACTCACCCAATTTGCTGTACCCCTATAATTATCAACTTCTGGTGTCTTAGTAAACAAATTAAATGAATTCATGACTATTACACCACGGTGCAGCATAACTAATGCTTAACTTTATCAGTTGCTCAATTCATTTGACCGCAAACTTAGATTGATTGACCCTCTCTTGTGTAATACAACTGACAATACAATTGTAATATTTAGCTTTAATTTAGACAATTAGTTTAATAACGTTCATTGAACCAAATGGTCATGTGTGCATAATCCTGCTACTAAAAATGTCAGTTCGGCGGCACTTTTCAATAAAATGGTTTTGAACTTTGGTGAGGAAATACACCGTTTTATGCACAAAGCTTTGAAATGTTATAATTAATTCATTATAATAGATAATATAGCAAGGCATATGACGGTAATTGGTCTCTGTAAAATTCTGTTACCTAATTTGATAGCTTATCCTCTTTACCCTTATTACGGTATATTATAATTATGACAACATATTGAAATTTTCCAACAAGAATGATGTAATCAAAAGCTTGCTGACTGGCTTATATTGTTTCTGTGAGCATTTTTTTCATATATGAAATTCGTGCGAACATTAGTGCAATTGATTGTCATATTAATATTAACATTATAAGCGGGATATTTACCATGTTTACTGTTTGTAGCGAGTTTCCGATATTTCGGTGCTGTTGCAAGCACCATGATCACGGGTAAACTGAAGTCATTGCGGGTGGGTGTTTATGAGGAGACAAAACGGTCTACCCTCTTTCTTGTTCGTTTTTTGCACTCGGTACCGCTACCATTGTCACTCACAACTCGATTCTGTTCTCGACAAACGAAACTCACTGTGTCCGCTCGCGAACTTTTTACGGCACTTTTTCGGGGTTTACACAGCTGGACCGCTGGATTCCAAGCTCTCGACAGTTGAAACCCATCCTCCCGGTTGAAATTTTTATATTTGGTAATTTCGATAGCTTCCCTCACCAGTCTAGGGATATAGTGGCGTTCTGTCGAAATGACCTGAGGGTTATGTAACTCAATCCAGTGGTTTAATCCTGATTCCAAGAGATGTTGAGCTATGGCTGATTTTTGTGTGTCATTGTTCTTTACTGCCCTGATATGCTCTGAAATTCGACAAGCAACCGTACGCTTCGTCTGACCGATGTATGACTTGCCACAACTACAATCTACTTTATAAACACCGGGCTTTTCCAGCGGAAAGTTGTCCTTCGGCGAGCGCAGCATCTGTGACACTTTTCTGAAAGGAGTGAAGACAGTCTTTACGGCGTATTTCCGAAGAATGTTAGCAACCTTATCTGTCACTCCCCTCACGTACGGCAAAAATGCTGGCTGCCTCTCAACCTCGCACTTCCGTTGTTTACAACCAGTTTTTTGGTTGGGTTGTGCAGTCTTCCCTGTATATCCGTTTCTCTGCAGGACCCTCTGCACATGTGTTAGCTCAGCACGTAAATGTTCCTCGTCACATAGATCATATGCGCGGTTGGTAAGTGAAGTCACTACAGAGTTCAGTTGTCGGGGATGGTGGTGAGAATCAGCGTGTAGATATCGATCCGTGTGAGTGAACTTCCTATACACTGTGTGACTCAAAGAACCGTCAGCACGGGCCCCTATTTTCACGTCCAAGAATGGAATTTCCCTCAGGTAAACCTCAGGCACACCTTAATAGCATACATTCTAAAATCAAATTTACCTACGAGATGGAAAAAGAGAGGGAAATTCCATTCTTGGACGTGAAAATAGGGGCCCGTGCTGACGGTTCTTTGAGTCACACAGTGTATAGGAAGTTCACTCACACGGATCGATATCTACACGCTGATTCTCACCACCATCCCCGACAACTGAACTCTGTAGTGACTTCACTTACCAACCGCGCATATGATCTATGTGACGAGGAACATTTACGTGCTGAGCTAACACATGTGCAGAGGGTCCTGCAGAGAAACGGATATACAGGGAAGACTGCACAACCCAACCAAAAAACTGGTTGTAAACAACGGAAGTGCGAGGTTGAGAGGCAGCCAGCATTTTTGCCGTACGTGAGGGGAGTGACAGATAAGTTTGCTAACATTCTTCGGAAATACGCCGTAAAGACTGTCTTCACTCCTTTCAGAAAAGTGTCACAGATGCTGCGCTCGCCGAAGGACAACTTTCCGCTGGAAAAGCCCGGTGTTTATAAAGTAGATTGTAGTTGTGGCAAGTCATACATCGGTCAGACGAAGCGTACGGTTGCTTGTCGAATTTCAGAGCATATCAGGGCAGTAAAGAACAATGACACACAAAAATCAGCCATAGCTCAACATCTCTTGGAATCAGGATTAAACCACTGGATTGAGTTACATAACCCTCAGGTCATTTCGACAGAACGCCACTATATCCCTAGACTGGTGAGGGAAGCTATCGAAATTACCAAATATAAAAATTTCAACCGGGAGGATGGGTTTCAACTGTCGAGAGCTTGGAATCCAGTGGTCCAGCTGTGTAAACCCCGAAAAAGTGCCGTAAAAAGTTCGCGAGCGGACACAGTGAGTTTCGTTTGTCGAGAACAGAATCGAGTTGTGAGTGACAATCGTAGCGGTACCGAGTGCAAAAAACGAACAAGAAAGAGGGTAGACCGTTTTGTCTCCTCATAAACACCCACCCGCAATGACTTCAGTTTATCCGTGATCATGGTGCTTGCAACAGCACCGAAATATCGGAAACTCGCTACAAACAGTAAACATGGTAAATATCCCGCTTATAATGTTAATATTAGTGTTAGTGACCATGACAGTTTAAAAACTTATATGATTGTCATATTGTCATTACCACAACTTAGGCCATCATTGTTTTCAATTTATTCCGGTCGGATCCCCTGCTGCTTTTTTTTTTAATTCCCGTCTGATCCACTATAAACTTTGACATTCCGGTCCGATACCCTTATTCCGTTTGACAGGTATGTACAGTCAAGAGAAAACAGTCGTTCGCGCTTGACCACTACCTCACCTGATGGTAAGCGATGATTTGGTCGACGGTGAAACACGCTTGCCTAAAAATAACCTTAACTCTTGACTTAAAGACCCCTAGATTGTAGTTGTCGGGAAACAGACACCGGCAGGGAATTCCACTACTTAACTGTATGCATACTAAAAGTATTTTCAGAAGGTATTTTTTGTAAATATAGAGTCGTTGTTCCTCAAGTACATACTCGTTTCCATTACAATAAGAATTACAAACATAGTAATAATATGTACCTATTTCAATAAACCCTGTATGTATATTTTGTTGCCGGCTGTCCCAAAAATCTGTTGTTAGATAACTAGAGTATCCGACCGGAATAAAATATTTAAATTTATTTGTGATACCCTGCACTGTGGATCAGACCAGAACAAAACATATTATAAAATAAAAGTGAATCTCCCAGGGTATCAAATACGGGGTATCCGAGCGGCATAAATTCATACAACTATAAGTCTGTCCAATAGACTTGGCAGTCTTGACTCAATCTGCACCCAACCTAGCTCGCTAAAAAAAACAGCACCGTAGATTAGATAAAAGCTAATATCTATTAACACTACCAACTACTAAAGCTTGCTACACTTTATCCTTATCTATTGGAAAACCCAGTAATTGTTTTCCGAGGAGCGATTTTGTTTACCGTAAGCACAATTTGAACTTCTAGAGTAAGCAAACTGATTAAATTCCCCCAAGGTAATGGAGAAGCGTTTTTTTGTTTTCATAATAGAACGGTTTCCAGGCTTCCTTTGGAATTCGTGTGTGGAACTGTCACAGACACGCTTTTGGTATTTACTTTTCTGAAGAAATAAACAATTTTGTGCTTCTATTCTTTCAAAAGTTCGAATATGAGCTTTTTGGCTAAATTGGGGTTTTGAGGCTTTTAGGCTTAGCGATTTTTAGCCGCGTGGATTTTATTCGTGCGAATTTTTATTCCCGTACTGAATCATAACTAACAAGCACTACGGATAAAATATCTCGTGATTTTTGTCTATTTCTACCATGATTTCTACCTGTTTATAGAGCTCAAAATATTCGCGAGAATTTAAGCCGCGCCGCGATGCGATGGATTCTGTGGTTAAACACGAATTTCTTGCGGTACTATTGCCGCGCGATTTTTTTACCGCAATGCGTGCAGCTTCGTACAATGTCATGTAGTGCAGAAGGTGCGGCAAAAAATCGTGCGAATATAAACCGCAGTGCGTGCTAAGCCTTAGAAACTGGTGTCCCATTGTGGAAAGAAGTCCTTTTTTTTCCAATTTTCATGCCTAAAGTGAAATTTTCGTACAACAATTTTGGAACACTTTCATTATGCGTATAGCTAAGAAGTTGTTAATTCTAGGTTCTATCGTCGAACACAATCATCGCTTACCATCAGGTGAGATATCAAAAATATTTATTTAAAAAAGGCATTATTTGTTTGATGGATGTTCGGTTTTCAGCAAGCAAAACATAAACAACCTGTTAATGTCTTCCTGAAAAATGAATACACAATTTACGAAGCAAACTGAAAATTGATTTGATTGGAGTCAAGTTCCGATTGGTCCATTTCCAGGGAAGCCGCAGGCACGCTTTAAATTAAATTTTCTACAAAATGCTACAAACTCGCTTCGAAAGGTTTTCATCTAATTTGCACCTTATCTACAAGCCGGTCCGAATTGTTAGATAATAAGTTTTTGTTATTTTGTGTAGCTTACGAGCTTAAGACGACTACAGTCGCCAACGACCTTGAGAAAACAAAATGCGCACTCATTGCACACCTGCGCGACCCAAAATTCAGTAGTTTTTTGTACTTTCCTTATTATTATGTGACTTAAAAAAAAGGCTTTAGATCAAATGTAGATATTTAAATTTTCTTTGAGATGGTGTCAATTTCATTTAAATACGCCCAGAGGTTTTGGTGCGATTATCGTTTTTTTGATCTTGTTAGACATAACTTTACAAATTAATTACACTATGCTATACGGATAAAACTCAAGATTTTCATAGATCAAATTATGAAGAAAATGGTCTAATGTAACATATATTTTTACCAAAAAAACTTCGACTTGCCTTTTAGACATGATTCTCATTTTAAAATCAGCTACTCAGGGGTATATGCGCCTTAATAAAGACTTCGCTTGAGGATGAGTTCTGGCATTCTATTTGTCAGAGTTACAAAAAAAAAAAAATGAAAATTAAGTGTCCGCACTATTAAACTTTATTTTTAATAATGTTTGTTCCGTTCCCACAGACAAACCGAGAAAACGATTTTGTGGGGCATAGTTTTTAAGTTAAGATATTATAAACTTGTACTTTAATAAATAAATAAATAAATAGAATGCCAGAACCGCACTTGAAAAATAAATAATATATGTTTTTTTTGTTCATTCTCTATTGTAACTTGAAAATGAAATAAATGTTAAGTACTTTTCACGAATGGGTGACGGAAGTATCGTCCATCTTTCTATGAAAAACAAATAAATAGGTTTTTTTTTTTTAAATGCGAAGGATTAGTGGTTTGCCAATAGACAAACAACGTTAAAAAAAATCAATCTGGAATCAGTACTATACATGAATCAACTGCATTTATAGCATCAACACAATAATCCTTTCTTAGTGCTCCTTTACGACTTGAAACATCAATCTTAATTTTTCAAATTCAATGTTCTATATTTAGCTTTTTGTGCTGGTCATTTTATACTATTCACTTCTTTTCGTTTGAAGGTACATTTGATCAAACTACTTGGGCCCACTAGGTAGCTACGTTTATTGTTATTGTCAGTTGAACTGGATCAACAATGTTCTAAATACAACAAAAGATAAAGATATCATAAAGCTACTAAAAATGTTTCACTTACAAAAACCGCTTTATACATTTTTATTCTGTTTTTCTTTCGCCACACAAAACACAGCAACGCCATTAAGGATACGCCAAATAAGGTTTCAAACAATTCCTGGCTAAAGGGTCGGATAAATAAACAGAGAGCAGAATTAAACCGTTTGTTGCTTTAATCTTGTAGTTTTGTTGCTGTTTCGTTTTTGGGTCCAATATAAACATTTGTGCCACCAGTCGCCGCTCGTATAGCGTTGTTTGTATAGACGAACGTTGAATGCCGAAATCAATACTAAGTCGACCTAAGAAACTGGAGAATTTCTGAAACACGTGCTAATTTCATCTACAGTATTGTGGATAGTGATCTTCGATACGTAGATAAAGTTTTCCTTATATTACTTGATGAGAATCGGTTCAGCCGTTAGCATAGAATAGAATATACTTTATAGTACACCATTATAAGAAAAAACTTAATTATACGGCAGTTCAAAAGTTATGGGCGTTTTACTGTTTGAATCGGGGTGTTTTCGCAAGATATTGTGTCATAATTATATGCTTAATAGATTGTTAATCGAATCGGGCCTATTAATAGATAAATTACGTAGCATGCAATAAAAATGTGTCGGAGGTTTTTTAAAATTTTCCTTGTTATTCCTCAGATAGAAGTAATCGGTCATTATGCTTCAGACGGTTACTACACACGGTTACATTCTATGTATGGCGAATGTAACATATACAATATTAGTAATAGAAACGTTGAAAGTTACATATACTGTCACAGTTGATCATCTTGTGGCTAAAAGCAATATTTTACAGACAACCTTTGTATTAGTATTGTTAGGACAACGACACACGGTTGTGTATTGATCATCTCGTTCGACAGTTGAACCAAATGTAGCTCTGTATCTGCAGTTGCTATATTTTACTAATGGACCTGTCTCTCATGTATGCGTCTGTTGTCTCTTTGAGACGTCTCGATTTCAGAACAAAGCATCCGAACTTAGACAGTCCCTTCTGGAACTATAATTTCTAAAGACGATATATGTCATTTAAGATGAGGGATGTGTACCTAAACATCCACAATGGATGTCCACCCTGTCTATTATCTACCCAACTTATGTATTAAAGTTTCAAGATAAACAATCATTTTGACATAATAGTAATGTGACATAATAATACTGGTATTGGTATAGACAATAGGCATTGCATTAATATACGAAGTAGGAAAGCAATTGGAGTTAATGATGCTGAATATAATTTGCCTAAGAGGAAATCTCCCGGGATAAAGCTTATAATATGTAAGTTTCTGGCATAATATAATATAGTAAGTAATGTACCAATGACCATATAAAATCTATCTCGGTGGCCATGTAATTCACGGATGATGTGTGATTTAATACGTATAAAAAAATATAGATTTAAATTCTGCGTTAAAAATAGAGTCATACTCATCGACGTATATGAAATGAAATTGCATAAAGGAACTAAAGCATTACACAAGGATAATCACGACGAGTGCGAAATATTAATTGACGCAGCCCTGCATAGCTATCGAGTATCGACTGATGCCTTCTTCAAGGTTGCTATATATAATAAATTATTCATCAGAACGGAACCGAGCTAATACGATCCGTATAATATCAGTGTATCAAAACTAGACAATGTTAAACGTGATCATTAGACGTCACCCAACTTCGAGGGTTATTACAAAAGTTTTCGGACCTTGGTTAAGACAAGTTCACTGTTACCATTACAAACTAAAGGATTGCAGAATACATCTCACGGTATAACAACGGGCTAATTTAATTTTGGAAACTTCAACAACACTTGGACCGAGATCAAGAAATTTGAGCTTCGATCAAAGGCGTATTAAACTAACAAGATCTTTGGATCCTTGTTTGAATAATGTTATGGTTACAGAGGTACCTCTTCAAGCTACGAATATGTATGCAAAATATGGATGTGACAGAAAAGCAGGAGAAACACCAATAGCTATTTAGACAACTGAAGAGATACATACACCGTAGATTGTTGTAATCTTGTTATACATCGGTGAACATCGTGAAATAAATTTACTAGTAGAGATTTTTTATGAAACTTTGGTAGTAAAATACGTATGAAATCAAACAAAACCATAGTACCTATTACACCACTCACACTACCAGTGATGTTATCAACATAATCTACTACATCTTATACGTTCTAATACGTTAAGTGAGACTATTACACATGTTTAATACATTCAAGTCTGAAGATATGCTCGTTGTTAATGCTAGCTAGCAAAATGCTTGCAAAAATACGATTCCCTCCTTTGGATCCAAGAATTTTTTTCATTTGCCGTCGTCTATCACTTTCATTTCTATTAAAGCTATTGCCATCATTGGCATATTAGTCAAACTCACGAAGGTAATACTTACACAGCCTATAGCTGTTCCACTGCAGGGCAAAGGCCTCTTCTGATTCACAGAATACACGAGCATTGGCCACCACGCTTGCTTAATGCGGCTGGCGATTTCTGACTTACATTAACTATAAGTCCAGGTTTCCTCACGATGTTTTCTTTTGTAGTAGTTTAACAGAAACAAATCTATACGATTTCAACAACTACGTCTTTCTCTGTCTAACAATAAATACTATGTTTTACGGCTCGAGTCTATATTATTGAAACCCTTATAAAACGGTATAACATTGGTGTCCGCCTACATCCATTATCCATAACATCCTTCACCGTTGTCTGTAATGTCCAAGATAAACTAGGAATATACTTATTTGTGAATTTGAAAAAGTCACATTGACACTTATCCGGATTTGAACTCACGACCTCGAGCATGAGAGGCGAGGTCTTAGCCACTGGGACACCACGAAATTAAATAAATAGAAAGAATATTGGGCAAGTGAAGAATTTCTTTATCTAATATCAAAGGGTCAAATAGATGTCCTTCTCTTTCGAATTTCAGCCGGAAGACCTTGTTTTGATTGAATTGGGTTATCGTATATATCTCCGTAACTAAAATATTGTACATGGGCGACCGAGCTTTGTTCGGGTGAAAATAAAAAAAAACGACGTTTTCTAAAAATTAAACCTAGCTGGATTGATGTAACGCCCCGAAACCCCCTGCATACTAAATTATTTGAAATCAAATTTCATGAAATCGTTGGAGCCGTTTCCCAGACTCAGATTATTATATAATATACAAGAATTGCCCGTTTAAATAGATTAGATTAATTAGATTTTTAGATAGATTAGATACAAAGCGTGAGAAATTGCTTCTGTTATTAAATAAATACCTCATAAAATAGTTCACATGCTTTCAGGCATGCAGTCTTCCGTATCTGCCTTCGTATTTACGTACAAAAGTAAAATGTTGAAAAATTATAAGCAACTTTACAATAAACGTGAGAATACTTACAAAACTTGTTTCAGTCCAGTCTCATTTAGCAATATCTAGTTAACAGACCTCGTGTATTCATGTTACGTTCAGTTTAATTTCAACTGCACTCGTTTGCATACATTGTCTTATAATTCACAAGCCTGTTATTAAAATATAGCAAATTATCTTGAATTACATTCTTTAAATATAAATAAGTAATGAGTTTCGAGAACAAAGTCATTATAATAACCGGCAGCAGCTCTGGCATAGGAGCCGCCACCGCGATAAAATTGTCAAAACAAGGAGCGAAAATAACAATAGTTGGCAGAAACGAAAGCAAACTTAAAAACGTTTTGGAAATATGTGAACGGAATGGATGTAAACCCTTAATGATCATCGCCGATGTAACCAATGAAGAAGAGGCGAAGAAAATCATTAGAGACACAATAGAACACTTTGGAAAATTGGATGTGTTAGTGAACAACGCGGGGATGTTTGACTTAGTGAGTATCCTCGACCCACATGCTATAGAAAAGTTTGATCAAATCTTGGCAACCAATCTTCGGTCAGGTGTATATTTAACTCATCTAGCGGCACCCTATCTCATTGAAAGCAAAGGGAATATTGTAAACATATCCAGTGCCGCCGCTACGGGAATATTTTGGCCGGAAAACTTTGCTTATTGTACGTCAAAGGCCGGCTTAGATCATTTCACACGATGTGTTGCATTGGAACTCGCACCAAAAGGTGTTCGCGTGAACTGTATAAAACCGGGGCCGGTGAAAACTGATTTTATAGAAAAGATGACAATGGACAAAGGGGAACAAGATAAAATCTGGGCAGACATAGAGAAAACCACTGCACTTAGTAAAATTGCCGAATCGGAAGAGGTTGCAGATCTTGTGTTGTTTTTAGCTAGTGACAAAGCGAAGAGTATTATAGGTTCCTCGTATGTTATAGATAATGGTGCTTTGTTAAAATGAATAATGCCTATAAAAGTGTTAAATAAGTTGAAACATTTTTTTATTGAACTGCACTTTTCCTGTACGCTGATTTTTTATAAAAATAAAGGGGTTGAAAATAATTGCACGGATTGAAGTTCGTTATTCCAAATGACAGCGATGTGGAGGAGTCCTTTGATGCATAAGTGCCACTTCGTTTCGTAGTGTGTCGCTTTAATTTTGTAGATATTGTATTCTTTTTTTATTTGTTGTGTTGGGAATACATACATAGCTACCTACATTTATACATACCTTTGTATCAAAAGAAAGTAAAGTATTTCATGAATATTTTAACTGTCAATAGCTAACTATTTATTCGCCTCACAGATACCGAAAATACCTTCAGACAAAACAATATCTACATTATTTTGACTGTGTGGCTCGTATATTTTGAACGCTTGTAAAAACACCGTTTAAAAACATTACACCACAACTGACGGCCGTGCCGCGAAACGTACGGGTTGCTCTATTAACCCAGTTTCGAAGATACACTGTTATTTGAAAAGAAGTTTTAATTTTTGCTGATCTTGCGAAGATGGAAATAGTAGTCGCTTCTGATATAAGCACCGAAGGGGTTGAGAGATGCAATAAATAGTTCCAATGTAACTAAGGCTTGACTTGTTATGCAATTGTATGAAGTTGATACGCACAAGTCCCTCTTACCTAACTATATCAATATATTGTCTGATGATGGTTGACATTGAATTTGGTTGATATAAGTAACCTCCTCAACCTGCCAGACTTTTCCATACCGTCCAACTGTATATATCAAAGGGTATCAAAATGTTAACAGCAAAATACAGAACAACAAATACAAAGATACAAATTGCCTTAAAAATATTTGTATCCGACTGAAATTGCATTGCCGAATTTTTGTGAAACGCACAGTTACACGAATCGCAGTGTCAAAATATTTGTCTGTTTACGAATGTTCAATAAACTGCATATTTTGGTATACATCATTTGATAAACGATCAACGCTGATCTACTACCTACATGGGCGTTGGATGCGTGTTGGACGAACTACGCACTACGCAGCTCTACTTTTTATAGGAGATCGCCTACTTGTAGGAAACACCTTGGACTTTAGACAAAGTGTCCTTTTATCAGGGAAGGCGATTGGCGGAATGCCAAAATGAAAGGGATTGATCGATACAGACATAAATGTTTTTTTTTTGTTGTTAGTATATCACTTGTGTAGGGCTGCTGAATCTGATCAATTCTCCATCTATCTTTCATTTACCAGCGTCGTTTAGATAGACGTAATCAAAACAAGAGGTTTGAAGTTGAACCCGATTAGTATCTTCGAGCTATCTAATCATTGCATCAATTCAGGCATGGGATTGAGTCGGACGAAAGTTTAGTCGAATACGCCAATTTCACGGTCGAACAGTCTCTGGTAGCCCCGAGCTCCGAGCCTGTCTCCGAACGCGAAATACGCGATGCATTGGCGTTTAGATTTCGTTTTTATTTTGCTGCCATTAATCGAGCGTGGTGTCGGCGTATTTCTATACTTGATCTAGAGTTGTATAACATTAAGGTTTATATATATTTTCTAATTACAGCTATCAGTAGCCTCGCATTTAACTTCTATCTCACCTAAAAGTAACCGATTCACTCTTGACTTAAAAACCTCAGGTTACAGCTATCCGTCAGGAAACATACACTCCGCCAGGGAATTCCACGCCATCATATATGTATTTAGCTTTATACTAACTGATCCAGAATACAAAGGACGATTTAATGTGGATGAGCATGAAAAGGTTGAAATTCCCGCTTCAATGCGGGTTTTTTTTGTAGATATTTATATTCCATAATAAAACACCCTGTTTTTATAATGCAGGGGTGAATGCTAACAAAACTTTGATTAGGATTTTAACTGTGATACCAGTTTATGGTTTCAAAAAAAGCATTGTTTTTATAGTTATCATTTAATATATTGGAGTACCTACTAAAAGGCTGAAAATAATTTTGAATAACGTGAAAATTGCCTTAAAAATTTGTTCCCATTCACCCTTGCTTTCATATTCACCGCGTTTTACTTCAAAACTTTTCTTTATAAATCAATATAGAAAAAAATTTGTCATGTTCCCAACCAAGAATATTTTCTTCTATATTTTATTCCCAAAACCATGAAGGTATGAACGATATAGGTTCATAAATTGTACATCGGAAATATGAGAAAAGACACGCTCCGTTGGCTTGAACATGTTTAAAGAATACCAGACGACGGAATAGCTAACGAAACGAATGTACGATGCGAATATGATAAGGCTAAGGGTCGGGGAGATCAGGCGTAACATAATGCCGGGAACAGGCCAAGCAAACGAACGCTAACGAAGTAGAATCGGCAATGGACACCATATGTTCGCCTTCTGTTGGTTATAGGTCAAGCGACCGAATGGAATGAGAATAGCCAGATTCAAACTGAATGTCTGCTGTGAAGAGCATTATTCGCTACGCTGTACCAGTACCATAAGGGGTACTGGTACAGTGCAGCGAAAAATGCTCTCCGCTGTCACATGAATCAACTGTGCACCAACTCACCCCCTGTTCCGAGCCAGCGAATTGTATGCGAATGCGAACGCTGAAAAGTGGGAATCACCCACAACCACAATCGCAATAATAAGCCAATATTTAGATTTCTGTGGAATCACGGCATGACTCAGTGATTTTTAGTGTTCGTTCGCTCCTTCGTTTAGTCAGTAGCCGCCATTACGCGATCAAAGAAGGCAACATTATGAAAATGTAGGAAGCGAGATACGTCAGACGTTATTAATATCACATTCGCACTGTGCTTGGCTGGAAGAGATAATCTCTAACTGTGGGCAAGAGAGGTTTATTATGATAAGGATAAGATTCATCATTCCTACGTTTCTGACAGTAACTCTGTTAATTGGGATTTCATGGCATTACCAGATCAAAAATATAGATACTTGAGTGTTTTATAAATGTTCAGCCATAAATAACTTGGGATAAGGGCAGGAGGAAAACAATAATGACTGGAGAGTGACGATAATGAAGCCCTAATTTTAGAAATAAATATTCTTTTAATTAATGTTTTGTTACCGTAAAACGAGGTTAAATTGATTAATTTTGAAATTAAAATTGACATAACTATTTCAAATATATTTTGATAAATATGAATAAAATGCAGTGTTGGCGACTTCACAAATGATTATATATTCCCTAAAACGACTTTTTTTTTGTTAGTTTGGGAGGAAATAAAAAAAACGAGCCTATGAACGCTAAAATTGCAATAAAAATGGGGTTATTTTGATAACCCATGTTCATTGCAATATCAAGTAACCCCAATTTAAAATGTATTTTGAATGAATTTACACTGTACAATTCAAATTATTTTTTCTGCAACACGTAAACTTTTTCTTGCAATGAGGTTGATGCAAAACAGGGCTGACATGTCAGAGTAGCAAATTTTAAAAAGAAAATTGAGGTGCGTTTCGTTTTCACGGAGTTAGCTTTAAAAACCTAAGAAAATAAAGTTATCATCAAAGTTACCGCAGATCTCAATGTAACCCCGTTTAACCGGTACAAACTTGATTCCCGTCAACATTTATTTCAGTCAAACATTTTAATGCTCCAAGGTCTATAACAGCTTACTTCACGAAGTGCACTTCACTTGATGTAATTATTAAAATGTTCCCCAGAGTCCCAGCTTTTCTTTTCCTATCTCGGATCAAGCTATTGTTGAACTTTCCAAAGTTCTATACATCACTTGCAATTACATTCACACTGAGCTCTCCTTGTTTATCGTCCGTTAGTTTATGGAAAGTTTTCTACTTATTTTTTAGACTTTATATTTAGAAACCGGTTTTGCTAGCTGCTTATCCCTCTTGAATGTCAAAAATTGTCCCACAGGTGACAGGAACGTAGTACTGATATAAAATGATCGTGTGTCCTGCCTGACTAGGTCATGGTCTTCTTATCCAAAGCCGGTCAGCCGTCTAAGCGTAATTGATTAACTTATTTTTAGCGTAGCGAAGGCAAATACAGTTTTTTTAATATTATGTTTGACCCAGTATTCAGCAAAGGCAACACCGTTCTCTGACGCAGCCATTACGGCTATGCGATACAGGACCATAGTCTGCACGCCGCACAAGCATTTGACATTGACATCTGAACTATTCGAGACCACCGGTGGTTGTCTTTGGTACAGCCGACCTGAGTGTGTCTGACTGATTCCTGTCGTACAGGTCCGCCTGTGTAGTCAAAAATGATGTCAATGAAGATTATTTGTATTTATTGTATGTTTAGAGTTATTTGATTAACTAATATTGAAACACATAAACATACAGGCGTTCACATTTGTAATAACCGTGTATGTAGTAGGAATAAAGTCGAACCGTGTCGTTGAAAAATGCCACGTATGAAAATAATAACGAACGCACAAGTATTCAAATCACGCTGTATCAACATTCCATTCATTCTAAAAACAAAAACGCAAATAAAACTCGAACCGAAATTCGTCCTTTGTCATCCCTTTTAAATAATACAAAAGCTCCAAAAAGCAATTGAATTAAATCACCATTTGCTTCCGGTCAACTTATTTATTGAACCTATACTTTTAAATTGTGCCAAGTTTAAATGTGCCTTTTTCGTGGGGAATTCAATTAAACCAGAGCACATTCTTGAACGAAAACTTTTAACTGAGCACAGCATAAATGTTAGATTTAATGGATTCGGTATCGTTTCTGTATTACTTTTTTATTTCTGTTTAGTTTAGACTTTTAGGGTCTTCTTTGTCTTATAGTGTTGATAAATGATTATTAGGCTCGCTTTTGACCACTATGTCATCCGATTGTAAATGACGATGTGATCGACGACGATGCGAGGTTCTAGGCAAATTTGCTTTTACCTCTCTCTTATAACATTAAGACCTCCAGCAGCCTTATTGCGTAAGTTAATTCGGCTAGACAAAGGGCAAAGAGTATGAAGAATCGACCAATCACATTGACAGAAATCCACATCGTGTCTTTCATCTTGCATGTGATTGATCTATTGTTCATTGCCCTTTGCCTTGTCGAATTCTCTTACGAAATAAGGCTGTGGTTTCTTCTATATTTCCTTTTAATTAACGATTTTTAGAACCTTATTCTGATTTAGGTAAGTGTTTACAGTCACCATGTTTAATACAGTCACCATGTTTCGCTTCCCATAAAATTACTCCATTCTTATAGTTTCATACAGAATAAACATTATTACTCACAACTGCTCTATAGGCAGCAACTTCAGTGTATTTCTAAAAAGTATTTTGTCAAAGGCTTTTTGTATACTGTATACAACTGTGTACATAAAGGGAGCCTGATGAACGTCAGATTTATTAATATAAATGTAACAGAGTAAGAACGGAGCCGCATCAGATTTCGAGACAGTCTCGTTTAAAATTTATACGAAATGTATTATAAAGGTAAGCTTATTTTTATTTACGTTTACTTTCTCGCTATAAGAACTACAGGTTTAAGCCAAAAGCTCTTATATTCTGTCGTTAAACCTTCAAGATTTTTGATAGACTTAAATTAAATAATTTACAGTTGGCAATGGTAATATGGGAACACTATTGAATTTCGTATGAAGGGAGCTTAAGAACGACGAACATCTTGAAGTGTCCGTTTTTTCGCGTTTGTGTTGACTATCTCACAACAATTTAGGATTCTTATCGGCTGACTAGCTTTTCTCCGTTCGTAATACTAATTCAGCATCCTTGTAAGACTCTAAATAGTATCAAGAATAGGATAGTTAACTGAAAATTATTTTTTGTCCGTCAGGTAGATTAATAAAAATATTGGACTTGTATTTTTTTTTGACACGGAATCATAAAGTGACGTCGATATAATGCGTTGAAATATCGTCAAACGTCACGCCACTAGTAAAATTTATACTGCCTTAGTGACGTCACAAGCCCCCACTCCTGAACTTTGATGCGCTTTAACTTTGTAAATTTTCATTGATTTGGTAAAGCAAAAATAAGTGTCCAATATTATTTGATAATCTCACTGACGTGACCGACTAAATAGAATTATCATTTAAAAAAATATTAATTTATTTAAACATTAAACATCTCTATACTCGCAAGGTGGATTGAGTTAGTATATTAGTATATATGAATATATTCGCCAAAGTACTTTAAACTGTCAACAACAGGTATTTACCTAAAAGTAAGAGGACTCACCTAACATGAAAGACAGTACGGCAACTACCAAACAGGTGAACAATTTCATTCGATTTCTTCGAAAACGCTGTTCTAGCACTACAGAATAAAGTTGAAACGATCTTAAAGAATTCGAGTGGAATACAAAACAGAAAGGAGATACAAATACAAGTTCCATTTGATACTCCTGGAACGTATATATTTCTAGTTGCACTGACTCGAATACTTGATACTTAGGTACTGGTAACAGTGGTAACTGAAATCGAATACTAATCAAATCGCTGCACTGCTATCCGGTTATTAGAACGTAAAATTGGAAAATGTGATTTGCACACCATTTTTGTAGATGTTTTTTTTTCTGCTTCGCTGTAATTAGTTAGCTGGGTATTTTTGCTTTGCTATCTGTTTGATATTTATCCCCGGCCGGCGCTGTTTTCATTTTTTATTTTCTTTTCGAGGAATAACGAGCGTGCGATGGAATTGCATGATCTAATTCCACATAGCCCGTTTCATCATCGGAGTACCAGACGTAAGGCTATACGGCATCGGTACATGCCGCATCCCACCCATACACACAAAATGTTTTGGGAACACTTTTATTGTGCGTACAGCTAAGGAGTGCAATTCCCTGCCGGAGTCTGTATTTCCCGACAGCTACAATCGGTCTTTAAGTCAAGAGTGAATAGGTTTTTTCTAGGCAAGCGTGATTCACCGTCACTTACCATCAGGTGAGATGTGAACAAGCGAGAGCCTAAAAAAAAAATTGGAAAATGCTTATAGAACGTGTAATGAAGAAAAATGCAAAACCTGAAAAGTTGTCATTCTAATCATCATTATGAGCCGTGATTTCATCGTTAGTCCCTTATTAAAAGTTATATTCTATGATGAGTAGAATGACGACTTTTCAGATTTTGCGTTTATTCTGTTATACCTTGTCAATTCAAACTACGGTAAACTAAGTTTTTTATTCATATCGGGTGGATCTTTAAGAAAAACAATGTATTAAGTCATTAACCAACATAATATAAACAACACAAAATAACGCCTGTATTCATCGCAGGGTATTGCAGAGATAAATACCGACTACCCACATTTCATTCACCCAACTGCCCCCGATTTGATTTTTATTCGATTTCGACTGTAAAAAAGGGACAGATGTAAACAAGTCACATACATCTGTCCCACGCACACGAATTTCAGATTCTGATGAAGACATGGTAAAAATAGTCAGAAGAAACTACCTAGGGAGGCCAAAGAACACAACGGTGACCACGAATGAGTCAGTAGGTACAAACGCAAAAAACTCCTCATTTCAAGTTTTCCATTTCAAATTCACTATAACTTTTAAATAAAACTTTTTAGTCTCTCTTTGCTTTGTGCTTGTACTTGTACCATCCTAGTACACTTGAACCTCATCTCCTTGTATGCATAATTCAATGGCCATTATTATGTAAATACACAGTTTCTGTGCTAGACTGAAAAAGGCCATTTTATTTACTAAAACATTTACAGGTTTGGTTGTTAGGTCCAGCAACTTTTTTGTGGTTGGTCATCCAATGACTTCCCCCGCTCTGGATGAAGTGGTAGGGCGTGTCAGACTTTTACTGACTAAAACCCACCCGTGTTCCTTCAGTTGCTTGAACCAGAGCCACGGTATCTCTATTTCAAATTTATCCGTGATCCAGACAGGCATCGGCCTTAGCGGACCGTCAGTTTTTGCTGACATCTCATTGAGGCGCGCGTGGAACATTACGCGCCGTCGACTCGGGCATGGTCTTTATCGGTGACTGGCCGGGAATCAGCTTGCGACTCCTAGGTCAAGCAGTTGGGTAGTGAATTCATATTTAAAATCTTTGATGGTCATATTTGCCTAAGTGGCAATAGAATTTTTCCTAAGCAGCGACTGTTTATTTAACACTACGTATACTAAAAATACGTAAGATAGAATGTGCCTGCGTCAATCCAACTAGAATTCTCGCTATTTTGTTTTTTTGTTTGCTGCCTAAGTATCTGTCTGCGATAATCCCAGTGGAAATCCCGTAACGTAGACTATTGATAATGCTGCGTCAGAATATGTATTCTCACCGTAAATTTTCACAGAGTTCCTTTTGGTAACATTTTTATTATTACGAAATTTTTCCTTGAAAACTATGTCAACTTAGAATCTAAGGCAGATTTTCAACTGAAGAATGAGGTCTCCTATCCAATTTGCACATGTCGGTTTACCAAGACGTCTTGCTTTGCTGACATGTCCTAACGACCTAAGTCTTCAACTGAACTTCGAACATATCACCTATCTGGACTAGTTGGCGTATGTACAGGAAATGTAGGTCATACGAAGGGAAAGTTTAAGTTGGCACCACTGTCGTTTGAAGGAGTAGGTAGAGTATTCATTATGTTCTTTTTATAGAATCTAGAAACATTCGCTCGAGATAGAGCCGTTGATAAAAATATAGCAGTACCTACTAATAGGATGGGACATTGGGTTATTTATTACGCGGGATAGATTCATCATTATCATGTCAGTTGAAAAACGTTCACAAACTAGTCATCGGTCATCCCCTTAGCGTCGCCGCATCGTCCAACCCTGCGCTTCTAGCATCTAGCGGATTCAAGGGGCTTTCAGCAGCCTTATTGCGTGCAAATATCGACCAATCACATGCGAGATGAAAGACTTTAGATTTCTGTCTATGTGGTTGTTCGATTTTTCATAATCTTTGCCCTTTGCCTTGCCGAATTCATTACGCAATAAGGCTGCTGTCCATCAATCAAACTTGTGGGAGGCCTTCCAACGCTGCTTCTTCCTGTACACGGTCGTCACTCCAGAACCTTTCAGTCCCATCGACAATCCGATCGGCGAGCAATATGCTCTGCTGTGACCACGCATTCATTCAGCTCCGTTCAGCCGTTCTGGCGTGATTCAGTAACAAACATACATCCATCCATCCAAACTTTTGCATTTAAAATATAAGTAAGATTGGTAAGATATATACTTTATTGTACACCAGGTTAAAACAAAGAAAAGTAAATTTGAAACTAAAATACATACAAGGGGTGGTCTTATCGCATTTTTTACTATATGTTCAGATACAAATCAGCTTATTCGAAGTCTACATTGGAACAAAAACTCTCCATTAGCTCGAATATCAGTAGCTAGATTACCTTCGACTTGAAATTGGCTTTTCTCTCCGATCATAAGCTTATTATGTTACCTACCTAGCCCCTTACACGGAGCACATTAGTGTACATTATAACTATGAGACTTAAGTTCATTCCATTTAGGTATAGTTTCATTAAACCTGAAAGCATGTCAATGGATTTCCATCAACTGTTTTACATGTTATATGAAGAGCTTCCTTTTAAATAATTAAGCATAATCTCAGCCTGGAACGTTCCTTTTGCTAGGACACAGGCCGCTTCTGAGAGGGAGTGAGCCGTAATCCACGAGTTATCAGCAAAAGCCAAATTTGATTAGATATTTTTAAAGATTTTATTGAATTATGAATTGAATGTCTTAAATACAAGTAATTAAGTACCTGCAGGCATTTATATCATTGTCCGCGGATAATGGAGAGAAGCATGCTACACCTAAGGAAAATTAAAAAAACCGGCCAAGTGCGAGTCGGACTCGCGCACGAAGGGTTCCGTACCATTATCGCAAAAACGACACAAAAATCACGATTGTTGTATTCCCGCCCCACTTAAATATTAATTTTATTCTGTTTTTATTTGTTATAGCGGCAATAGAAATATATCATCTGTGAAATTTTCAACTGTCTAGCTATCACGGTTCATGAGATATAGCCTGGTGACAGACAGACAGAAGGACAGACAGAAGGACCGCGGACTCTTAGTAATAGGGTCCCGTTTTTACCCTTTGGGTACGGAACCCTAAAAACAAGAAGTTAGGAAATAAGACAAAAGACCAAACTGACATATGCTTTACACCAAGCACTAAAACTAAAATGGAGCTGGGCCTGCCATGAAGCGAGATGCACAGACCAGCGATGGACTCTCAAGAGCACGAAATGTGGCTCACAAGGAAAAAGAAACGTGGGCAGACCACAAAAACGGTAGACGGACGATATAGTATCAGTGGCGGGGAAAACTGGATAAAAATAGCACAGGAAAGAGCAAAATGGAAAAAATTAGAGGATGCCTATACCCTATCAAGGGGTTCCTATAATATAAATGAATAAAAACTAACATTAGAATCACTTATACTTAGAGTTATTACCATAGAATTAAGTAAATATAAAACACTAGAGGACGCCTCGCGGTTTCACCCGCGTAGTTACCGTTCCCGTGGGAATACAGGGATAAAAAGTAGCCTATGTCACCCGGGGATAGAGTAGCTTCCCAACGGTGAAAGAATTTTTGAAATCGGTCCAGTAGTTTTGGAGCCTATTCGGTACAAACAAACAAACAAGAAAATCTTTCCTCTTTATAATATTGGTATAGATATTGTAACAACATGCTTTAAGGTTTATAGGAAATAAAAAGGCTTTATTATTATTATTTTACACACTATATTATTAAATGTCGTGATGACCCAGTGGCTAAGACCTCGCCTCTCGTTCTCGAGTTCGTGGGTGAAAAACCGGTGCAGTACATACTCGTACGAGTATGTATCCTTTTTCAATTCAAATGTACTTTCTTATTTTATCTTGGACATCGCTGACAACGGTAAAGGAAAATATCGTGACGGAATCGGGACTTATCGTTAACAAAAGTCTGAACTGCCAACCCGCATTGAGCAAGCGTTGTAATAACCACTGTATGAGAAGAGGCATTTGCTCTGCAGAAGGCTAGCTTTTGCCAGTGGCTTCACCCGCGTGATGTTCAGCAAGAAAGTCTATGTGCTAGTCCAGACTATAATTTATCTCTGTGCCAAACTTCATCCAGAATCCTTCCTCCAATTTAGCCTTTCTGTCGTGAAACAGTAACAAATATCCATCCATCCTCACAAACTTTCGTGTTTCAATAGTAGTAGGCAATTATTTATTTATTTTTGTTTGTTTATATTGCAATGAAATATTATTTGCAAATGTATTATTTTACCTAAACCATCTGAATGTTAAACCACAATACAAATAATAATATAACAAATCAACCAAATATTTATTTTAATAAATAAATAATATAATACCAATCGTACCTACTAAGTAAAATAATACCAATTCAAAGAAAAACCGTAATAAGAAAATTCCGCACAAAAGCTTTGGACCACGGACTTCGCAATGAGTCCTTTTAATGGGTCACAGTCTATTTGGTCTTAGGCCACATTCCAATTGTCTTTGAAACCAGTAATCATAAGGGCCGTTTGTCTGATGATCCGTGGAAGTCCTTTGTACCTACAGCTTTGTCGTCCATTGTCCAATGGCGCTTTGTGTTTTTATATTAACTTTCGGTATCATACGTTTGTGGATAGTTTTCGGGGAAGTTTCCTCTGAGATCACATTGTATTGGAGCGTACATAGAAAATGAGTGGTATGTTTAATTATGTGTATAATTATGGTGAAAAATGTGTGAACGATAAAGTAACCATGCGGCCATCTGTTGTCTTTTTCTAGTTTTCTGATTGGGCCATTTCGCAGGCTTGCAATGTCAGCTTCGTCGCTACGACCTTCATAAAAGAAGTAGGCGTTGTCCGCACAGTCGCTTTGTTTCTGTCTACAGAATGATCATTTTTGTGAACGTAATCCATTGTCTATGTATATAAGGTCTATTCTATCTATAGGTAAATCCATTGTCTAATATATTTACTAACAATCAAAGGTTATGTCAAAATATTTGACTCAAACATTATTTTATTTATTTTGTTATGCAGACCAACAGTACAACTCTTAAAACATCTGAATAATAATACATTTAAAGTCAAAATTACATAGCATTCATACAGATTATAGATGTGCATGACATATACAAAATTCAAAATTAAAACTACTACTAAACTAGGTAAACATTTTTCACAATATATCAGTTAAGAGTGAAGTCAGACTCTTAATGCTCATTACTTAATAGGGAGTGTCTGAATGTTATCTCTGCCAAGATAATTTCCATCAATATGGTATTTAATGTAATTTATTTATTTTTTTAATGTAAAGTATTAACATTTTTAACATTAAGCGACATCCCATTGTCAAAACACCATTGCGGGAGAACAGTCTAAAGTTTCATACAATCGTTTATATATGATCTTTTACAATAAATTTTCAAATCATCAGCATAGGCTAGGTAATCGCAGCTTATCATATCCAAAAGGCAGGTACATTTTTCGGGATACAAAGCCTATGAACTCCAAGGGCGCTCCCAATCGAATGGGCCCAACAACACACACTAAGTCGTTTTAACTAATGGTTATTGATTTTCACTATTGAGTGCTTCAGATTTCCTGAAGCTGATTTGCGTGATATACAATGCAAATAGATACAGCTAATATCGAGCAAACTATAATTTCGGTACGAAATGACGCTGCTGATTGATCTGTCACATACGCTATTCTCTTTCATAATCTGTTGTCATTCTGTTCTTTTTAAATTTTATCAATGAAAACTACTAGAACAATTTACAATTGTATCTGCACTAACCCTTGGACCGAATTGGACTACAATAAATCTTCCTAGTCAGGGACCGAACCTCCAAGAAAAAGTTCGCAGTCATTGACGCGTCTACAGAATTAACCCTACGCCCCCCGAGCTGTATCTATAACCTAATCCAGTCGCTATTGACATGTACATGTACGACAATTCAGGCTCGCTATATTGTACATGTACAGGAACACGGTGAATAGGACATTCAATAAACGGAAATGCTCTTACGAACCGGTATATCTTGCATCCTGTCACTGAACGCACGTAGAATAATTCAAAGCATAGAAAAATTCGTAGGTCGTATCGTTCTAAATAGTGATGACAGTTTTCATAATGTTACAAGTTCCTCCTATAAAAAACGAATATCTACTTAAAATGTTTACTTTTAGTTTGTTAGCAAATAAGTTTTTAAGCTGACATGGTCGCAATCATTAGAAATAATATTTGTTTCGGGATATTTACCATGTATATTTAGATTTTGGTTGAGAGCTCGATATGGCGTACCTAACGGTGCCGAAATATCGAGCAAAATAATGTTAAAATATAAGTCCAAACCCACAAGGATTTTATAACTAATGACGACACCATTATCCTAGATAGTGTTCCAACGCGAGCCCATCGATTAAAATAAAAACAAAAAAAAAAAAACCGTACCCAAGAAAGAAAACTCGCCCGACGAACTATAACAACTTCAGCTTGGTACAGCTCACATTTGTGTACTAATAATTCATTTATGTAAAAAGAAAGCACTTAGTTTCTTTTTAATAAATAATTCAGATTAACATTTTAAAACGAAATGCATTTTGGAAATCAAAGTTTTCAATCATGTAAAAGCGGCTTCAATAAATTATTCCGTGTTGGTACATAGAAAATGAGTGGTATGTTTAATTATGTGTATAATTATGGTGAAAAATGTGTGAACGATAAAGTAACCATGCGGCCATCTGTTGTCTTTTTCTAGTTTTCTGATTGGGCCATTTCGCAGGCTTGCAATGTCAGCTTCGTCGCTACGACCTTCATAAAAGAAGTAGGCGTTGTCCGCACAGTCGCTTTGTTTCTGTCTACAGAATGATCATTTTTGTGAACGTAATCCATTGTCTATGTATATAAGGTCTATTCTATCTATAGGTAAATCCATTGTCTAATATATTTACTAACAATCAAAGGTTATGTCAAAATATTTGACTCAAACATTATTTTATTTATTTTGTTATGCAGACCAACAGTACAACTCTTAAAACATCTGAATAATAATACATTTAAAGTCAAAATTACATAGCATTCATACAGATTATAGATGTGCATGACATATACAAAATTCAAAATTAAAACTACTACTAAACTAGGTAAACATTTTTCACAATATATCAGTTAAGAGTGAAGTCAGACTCTTAATGCTCATTACTTAATAGGGAGTGTCTGAATGTTATCTCTGCCAAGATAATTTCCATCAATATGGTATTTAATGTAATTTATTTATTTTTTTAATGTAAAGTATTAACATTTTTAACATTAAGCGACATCCCATTGTCAAAACACCATTGCGGGAGAACAGTCTAAAGTTTCATACAATCGTTTATATATGATCTTTTACAATAAATTTTCAAATCATCAGCATAGGCTAGGTAATCGCAGCTTATCATATCCAAAAGGCAGGTACATTTTTCGGGATACAAAGCCTATGAACTCCAAGGGCGCTCCCAATCGAATGGGCCCAACAACACACACTAAGTCGTTTTAACTAATGGTTATTGATTTTCACTATTGAGTGCTTCAGATTTCCTGAAGCTGATTTGCGTGATATACAATGCAAATAGATACAGCTAATATCGAGCAAACTATAATTTCGGTACGAAATGACGCTGCTGATTGATCTGTCACATACGCTATTCTCTTTCATAATCTGTTGTCATTCTGTTCTTTTTAAATTTTATCAATGAAAACTACTAGAACAATTTACAATTGTATCTGCACTAACCCTTGGACCGAATTGGACTACAATAAATCTTCCTAGTCAGGGACCGAACCTCCAAGAAAAAGTTCGCAGTCATTGACGCGTCTACAGAATTAACCCTACGCCCCCCGAGCTGTATCTATAACCTAATCCAGTCGCTATTGACATGTACATGTACGACAATTCAGGCTCGCTATATTGTACATGTACAGGAACACGGTGAATAGGACATTCAATAAACGGAAATGCTCTTACGAACCGGTATATCTTGCATCCTGTCACTGAACGCACGTAGAATAATTCAAAGCATAGAAAAATTCGTAGGTCGTATCGTTCTAAATAGTGATGACAGTTTTCATAATGTTACAAGTTCCTCCTATAAAAAACGAATATCTACTTAAAATGTTTACTTTTAGTTTGTTAGCAAATAAGTTTTTAAGCTGACATGGTCGCAATCATTAGAAATAATATTTGTTTCGGGATATTTACCATGTATATTTAGATTTTGGTTGAGAGCTCGATATGGCGTACCTAACGGTGCCGAAATATCGAGCAAAATAATGTTAAAATATAAGTCCAATCCCACAAGGATTTTATAACTAATGACGACACCATTATCCTAGATAGTGTTCCAACGCGAGCCCATCGATTAAAATAAAAACAAAAAAAAAAAAACCGTACCCAAGAAAGAAAACTCGCCCGACGAACTATAACAACTTCAGCTTGGTACAGCTCACATTTGTGTACTAATAATTCATTTATGTAAAAAGAAAGCACTTAGTTTCTTTTTAATAAATAATTCAGATTAACATTTTAAAACGAAATGCATTTTGGAAATCAAAGTTTTCAATCATGTAAAAGCGGCTTCAATAAATTATTCCGTGTTGGTACACGGCATAATTTATTGAAGCTAGTCAGTGTTTATTTTGTTGTATGATGTCACAAAACACAGTACTGTAACTGCTGACGAATAATGGTTCCATTCCCCACAAGTTCAGAAATCACAGCAATGCCCATTATGAAAGTAAGATGTACATGATTGTGACAAGCACTGAAACAAAATAACCCTTTCATAATCTGGACAAAACATTCCTATTTCATAACGGAACAAAGAGGAACGCGGGAAAGTCGGGGTCAACCCTAAAATACCGAGTCGTCCTAAAAGGGTGACGAGCTTGCGCGGGTGCTGAGGCGGACGCGGATTGTTGAACACGTAGATAAGAATCTATGGTTGATAATATAAAACCGCCGTTTGTGTCCATACTGAAGCGCCTTTGGCCGTAGTGGGCCGTGACGGAGGAGTATGTCCCGATCCCCAATTACGATTGGATGCCCAAATGATCGCTATTCGGGCGAGCGATCATTCGGGCAACCAATCGTTCTTTGGTGGTACATGATCGGTCAAGTGAACTTCGAGCAATCGTGACACACATTCGCACCGATCGACGATCGTCAGTTGTTTTATGGTTTCTGAAGAAACACGTCTAGCATCTATGTCCCGCAATAACAACTCGCGAAGCACTATGGCCACATGGAGATCTAGACAATATGCTGATTGTGGACATAACATTTTACCCCATACATTAATAAGACTTTACGGCATTCATTATTATTGATTTGTCACTTGTTTAGACTTCTTAGTGCAAGTTTTATTTTGTATGTCAATTTGCAATAATTTGCATACTAAACAATGGTTTCCCCTTACTGTCTCTAGATTATTGCGCTTATACTTATTATTATTATTATTATTGCGCTAAGTTCAATATGAATTGAATAAACGCGATCGTGCACGAGTTAAAACTCACACTGGACCTAGTGTGAGTTTTAACTAACAAAGGCTCTAATCGCGCCCGCCATAGCCCTATTCCCCGCTCATTCACCCTGCACAAGGCCTAAAGTTAATTTACATACCACAGTTGTTCTTAGTTCTTGCGTTACTGTCCTAGTTACGTAACGGTTAGTTCACTTCGCAAACAAAACTCGAATGCTGCTTTGATAAAGCTATCGTCTGGAAATTGTGTTCGTAAGGGAAATGAGCTGGGACTAGGTAGCTGATGTTAACAGCTGGAACTTATTTGGCGAGGCATTTGTTTTTATTTTACAAGCTGTTGAAAGTTGCTTTGAAACGTAGTAAAGCTGGTACAATTGAGATACTATCTCTACGTAAGGTAAGGGTTTATTAATTTTTATCTTACTAATATTATAAAGGTGAAAGTTTGGATGGATTTGTCGATATAATATGTTTGTTACTCCATCGCGCCAGAACGGCTTAACAGATCTGGATGAAATTTGGCACAGAGATAGGTTATAATAGGAATGGCTGGAATAGCACATAGGCTTTTCATCCCGGTATAATGTTCCCTTGGGATGATAAAACACTTTTCAACACACTTGCTCATAAAGTGGCTCTAATTTCACTGCAATTAGGCACATAATGACACCTGTTATCAAACTGTGACTTTTTCATTGCTATTATTCACAAGTGAGTTATAGAGTTTTTTTTATTTTATTTATTGATTGGGTTGCTTTGTTCTTAAAGGAGTTTCGATACAAAAAAGATCGTGCTCAATAGTACAAATGCAACACATTTTATGCAACTTCGTATTTAAATAGATAATTTCAACTTGTACATGTTTAATAAATAAAACTTTCACTCAAATATAACTTTTGTTTTTCACCAACATTACACACTTGTACCATAATGTACTATTACACTCCTTATAAATAGAATTCATTAAAATACAACCGACTGTCAAATAAAAACACAACAAAGTGAAAAATAACTTCTATTTCAGAAGTCGGTGTTCCTATTTTCGTTTTTTGACACCGCCTTCCGAAATTGACATTATTTTTCATTTTGTAGTGTTTTCACTTGGAAGTCAGTTGATTTTTTTTTAATGTTATTTTTATATTTGCACTTTTTAGTGGTAAATAATGGACAAGTTCTATAGTAAGCTACCTATAATGCCCACAGTGATGCCAGAATAGATTACCCGAATAACATGTAACTTGAACATAACTGGTGGAATGAGAGTGTACCAGTGTGGACTATATATGGCTGCGTACCCGTTTAGAGCATAGTGGCGTATGTTATGAAATGATGTAAACAATAAACAAACATGCGATTGCAGCAATCCCAAGATATTTGCCGTCATTTATTGAAGAGCTCTGTTGTATATTTCCGAAGTTCTTGATCAGATCATTACCAAATTTAAATGGGACCATTTAGGAATAAGCTTCTTTCGAACAAAAATAAAAGAATTTGGCAATTCCTTTTATTTATGACGGAGTTATGCCCGCACACAAATAAAAAAATTGAATATATAAACAGCCGAATTGAGAACTTCCTCCTTTTAGGGAAGTCGGTTAAAAAACGGTTACAAATAATGTTCCTATAAAAAGTTATTGAAAAAAATGCTTTTAAAATAGAGTAAGGGCTGTAAAAGCAATTTGTCAGTGGAAATAAATTGCTGCAGAAGTATTAAACAGATGTTACCCCGCGGGTTGGTCCGGCGACTCGTGATCGCAATTTGTAAGCAGAAACATGCAGTAAATTCACTCTAATGCTATGAAGTGTATATAAAAAGTCAGCAGAAGCGATATTGAAATACAGTTTTGCTTCCTTAGACCTCTGTTTTATTTTTACATGATCAAGCACATGGTGCATATTGTTGTTGTTTTTTGTTTTTGTTGCTGTTGTTGTTACTTATGCTATTTAACATATCATAACATCACATCTGATTCCCCAAAAATTTAAGCAAAGGTGCAACTATAATACCAATAGTGTATTGTACAAATTGGCCAATTTAAGGTCTATCCACACGTATCAGGGCCGTGACCGGCAGCTTTATACGTATTTTTTTCAAGATCATAACGATAGCGATTTTTGCGCAATAATTGCTCTTCAATACAAAAGTTTTAGATTTGTTGGCGGTTATTTTTTTACATGCATTTGACAAACGGCGAGCGATTAGCAAACGATTTTGTAGGACCTACCATACCTACACTTCAGGTCATTCCGACTTTTATGACATAAAGCGTTTGATCGCTATCGTTTTGCTCTTGTAAAAGATACGTAATAAGCCTGCGGGACGTGACAGGGCCGGGCCCAGACATTGAAGCTCCGTCACTGGCCCGGGCACTGCCCGTGCACGGACGTGTGTGAACGAGTTCATATAAAATGTACACACCGATATTTTTTTGAGCCCCTGCCGGGGCACGGTCCGTCCACGTCCCGGGCACGGCCCTTATATGTGTGGATAGACCTTAATACCTAAACGGTAGAGCATTCGTAGAATGATTGACAGGTGTTTACTAAAATCAACAAAACGACAGTATGACCGCTTGAGCAGTAAATAACCCATACTAACGTTCAACTGACAGGTTAATATTTTTACAATTCCACATGAGTAACGTTACGTAGCATGAGGCGTGGTAAACCCTTACCTTTCTATCCTCTTAACACAATCTCTTAAAACGCTTTTGTGAAATCCACGGGTATGGTGTTCTAAAGCCGAGGCTTTCGCATGTTTGCATCTTATCCAAAATTACAGAATACACCTCGGATAAAGGTCGGCAGTTATAAAAATAATATGAATGAGACTCAAACGGAAACCTACTCGCTGGCCAGGTAAATTCAATGAATTAATATTAAATTTGTTGCCAATGTTTCCGACACGGATGTCATAAACAATTGAATGTAATGGGATTATGATAATGATTAACATTTTATTTGAAGTGGAATTAACAATGTGATCGAATTAAACAATATCATCCTCATTGTTCTATCGCATTTTATTTGGGATGGCACATGATGTCTTTTGCCTTCTCCATACATCTCAGTTTACCGTCATTTCAAAAGTCTCTATCGTTCTAGCCATGTTACCTTTAACACAACCCATATATCGTTTCCTACATGTCGTCTTAGTACCCAAACACAAAACTGCGGTGCGACGTCGCATCGTAAAAATCTACGAGCATTGCTTGCTACTTAGATACTGCTTAGCTGTTTTCTGCGTTGCGAATTGGCATCGCGTCAATTCGTAGTTTTGTGTTTGGGCCCTACCCTGCTCAATAACCATCCACATTCATACTCCAAGCCTCCTCTTGTGAATCTTTCCTCACAACATGTATCACAATCCTCCAATTTATTCCTGAAGTTATCACGATTGATTGATCTTTAGAACTAAAATGCCATGCTAAAATGAACTTAATGTTCAGATCTCAAAACAGCCCAAATGAAACAGCCCGCCAGTACTCGGTACCTAAAAGCCATAAAAAAACCTACTGGATGTTTAAATTAATGTTCTTCTTCTTTTCGTGTGAGGATGCCACCTCTGGTGTCAGAGTTGACTAAGCCGCCTCTGGGAACCCCACAGGCCTCTGACTTGGCTATTTCTTACATTGGTCCAGGTTTCCTCACGATGTTTTTCTTCACCGTTGCCTCATTACCTGTGATGTCCAAGATAAACTTAGAAAGTACATATGAATTTGAAAAAGTCACATTGGTACTACGCCACTGGGCCACCACGACGTTTAAATTAATAAAAGTGGATAATAAACCCTTACCCGCTAGTATTTCATCGAAACTCCTCCAGCCCGCTGTGTGCCGATAATTTCATGTTAGTGTACGGAACACCCATTAAGAAGTTCGCGGAACTTTAATGATCTGAAGGTGTGTAATTATAACGAACCGGAATATTACTCGACATGTATAACTTAACATGCTTTTGCAAGGGGTATAGAAGTTAAGTATTACCTTTGTTTGAAACAACCAACTGATATTTTGACTAAGCGAATTTTGTCAGCCCTTATCTTTAGAAAAAAAAATGTGTGCGGTCGGGGATCATCATAAGGAAGTTCCTCATGCTTCTTTTTCAACTCACAATCTTCTTCAAAAAAAACCTTCTACAGCTCTGGCCGGGATGGCGTGAGGAAAGGCGCTAGCAGTCCAGTGCCCCTGCCAAAGATGGTTGCAGAACAGCTGGGTTTTAGTCAGTTAGAGTCTGACAGACCCCTCGCTCGCTACAGGGCGGAGGACATCCATGAGGATTTCCACACAATAATAACCAAGGCCACATTTAACGTAACACATCGATTGGCGATAATATCCGAACTACGCTGGATGGAACCGAACGTCTCGAGGGGGGTCATAAATTTTTTTCGTTACTTGACAATTTTTTTCAGGCAACTCCTCTCCTACCGCAAACCGCGTAAAGGAACTTCGTTTCAAACAGTCTTCTTAGTACATTACGTACTAAAGGGTTTTTAAATTAGGAACGATTTAAGGAACTTCTGTGGAGCATGCATAACCGTGTTATTTAGCATTAACACTCAACCGAACACCTTAACGACAAACAGCACGAATGTGTAAATTGAGTTATTATGGGTATTTTGTCAATCTTTTATTACCTTGCTATAGAACTTGATCACTTTTTGTGTTAGTGTACTAAAACTAAAAAGATGGAAATAAAAACTCTATACAAAAAAAAATACGACTTCAAAAGCAAAACGCTAAAAAGTGCAAAATAACTTTCGTTTCGGCAGTCGCTGTCGATAAACGATAAAATAAGAAGTATCATAAGACACCGGCTTCCGAAACAAAAGTTATTTTGCACTTTTTAGTATTTTGCTTTTGAAGACAGTTTAAT
Organism: Orthosia cruda; assembly: GCA_964057195.1. Taxonomy (NCBI): domain Eukaryota; kingdom Metazoa; phylum Arthropoda; class Insecta; order Lepidoptera; family Noctuidae; genus Orthosia; species Orthosia cruda. The sequence continues at coordinate 18,944,210 of OZ059843.1, read as the reverse complement.
TTTTTTTTTGTGAAAATGTTTTATTATTACATGAGTTGCACAAAAACGGCCCACACAGGTACAATACAAACCATTTTGAACTATTGCCCTAAGAAACAAGACTTTCAGCTACCTTAGGAGGGTCTTGAAACCTAGACCATTTCCTAGCATTAGCCTTAAAATAGGTCTTATTTGTCTAACATTACAAATACAAGGGTGGTAATAATCGGAGGGAAGATTAATTGAGGTAAACGCACTCTAATACACAATGTAAAGACAGCATCACACAAAACGTTTATTTAATTAGTTTCCTGATATAAAACCGGCGGCGCCTCGTAGCTCAGCCACCGTTAATAAAAGACACTATTAATTTTCCATGGCGATGGTCACCATCATGCAAATTGCAATTTGCTAAATTGCTACATGAATTATTAGGGACTACTTTGTTGGAAGAAATGCAACTTCGCCTGCAATAAATCAAAATGGCGAATTTTATTCTGCGCTGCTTTGTAAAGCTGAAACTAACGAGCTGTTTTTTTTTTGTTTCAGATTCAGGCATGATTTGAACAATCGAGGTAAGTCGACGAGTTGGTTCACTTTTCATGTAAAATTGCATTTTGGTTAAGATTTTTTTACCAAAATTATAGGTTAGGTACTAAGACGACAAAATGTTAAAAAATAAACTGTGATTTTTAATTTTGTAGACTAAACTGACAGCTGCTAATGACCTCATTTTTTTTTAATGTTGCAAGCGCGGAGCATAGTGTTGTAGGTAAGGCTCAATCATAAGTGATTCATCGAATTGATGTGACATGACTCCTCAATTTAATTTTACTAATTGGTGTAAATAAATGTTTTATGACTATAAACGTAATATATTAAATATAACAGTATTCATACACATAGTACATAAACTTTTATTGTGTTAAATATGAAATAACAATAAAATAAATGCGATCGATAAAATGAAGTCTGACATAAATGTCAGAAAGTAAATAAGGGCCGCTAGTTTCGAAAAAATTTTTTTGCCGTGAAATAATTTCATTTTCGATCTACTTCGACTTTCGATTAACTTTCGATCACTTAGGATAGTCAGGATACGACACTATTTTTATGTAACGATAAAGTTACAAACCCGCAAATGTCAGTTTAGTCTATGAAATTAAAAATCACAGTATAGATACTTTTTACCCGACTGAGGGTAATGTGTTTATCAGTCTATGTATGTATGTTTGTTCCTATGTGGCGTTCTAGAGTCCAAACGCGTTGGCCGATTTTGATGATTCTTACGTCAATCGATTCGTCTTAACCCTGCAAGTGTCACTGGCTACATAAAAATTGGAATAGAAAAAAATGGCGGGTTTTGGGCGCCATTTTGTGGAGAAAAAAAATTTTAAAAGGTGATTTCAAAAATATATAACACTTACATGTTTAAATGTACCTAATTTAAAAAAGAAAATAACTAAAAAGTAGTAAATAAAAAAAGTTAATTAAATAAAATAAAAAAACCCGACTGCTTAAAAAGCGAACTAAAAAGATGTAAACAAGAAGAAAATCATGCTGTGCAGTCGGAGGATACATATGGTTTTGATCAGCCAGCTCGCGAATATGTATCCTCCGACTGCACAGCATGATTTTCTTCTTGTTTACATCTTTTTAGTTCGCTTTTTAAGCAGTCGGGTTATTTTTTATTTTATTTAATTAACTTTTTACAATCCATTACACAGAACAGAAGACATCGTTAGAAACTGTCATTATCTAAGAATCTATTTCATCACGTTCAAATTCTCAATTTCCTTGGAAATATATATCTACTGAACTTCTAGTACATGATGCATGATGCTTAATATAGATGCTTACTTTATATCTACTTAAAATTATATTTTGCGCACTCAAAGCAAAAATAAAACCGCATAATAACGACTTTCAAATTGAGTATCTCATAAAAATAAGGCTGCCAGTTCGCCAGAAGTTGATAACGATTTTGTTGTTTAGCATAAAATGAGTTTCTAGTCGTCGGAAGAGGCCCTCGATGTGAGATTAAGTAAAAACACTTTGAGATCGTTCCCTCTTTGAGAGGAAATCGACTTTCCCTTGTTCTGTGATATTGGGAACTGAGTAGTAGGTACTCCGTTTCTTGCTAACTATGTAGATTTCGTCTCTTTTGTCGAATGGATCTTTGTGAAATTAATGAGTGGATTTAAATCTAGATTAAAATGTCGTGTTTATTGGATGATTCTTGTAGCTGGTAATTATGTGTATGTAGTGCGGTCGTTTTTATTTACCTAGCTAACCTTTGTGTTAATTCACTGCCGATGCCGTTGTTATTGAATAAAACTTACGTTTGCAATATTTATAAGTATGTGAGTACCATGTTCCTAATTACCAAATGAATAAATTTACCTATTTTTTGCTTATCACGTAGTATAGTAGCTTCATTCAAAGGTACAGTTTAATGGCTTAATTAAACTTCATAGTTTTCCTCTATTAAACTAAAAATGGTTGGAATGGAAAGTGGGAGAAGCGTTTTTAGAAACAGTTACTGGACGTCAGCATATACTGATGCTGGTATATTTGAAATATTTACCTGAGTATTAGTTGCAATACATACATACATGCATAAACTCACGTGTTTTTTCCATGGTGGTAGGTAGAAACAACAGAACGCCACCTGCTACGATCCTTACAAACTTATTTTGCTTCACTCATTGAAAATAATAAAAATAGATATTGTTTTAAAACCAAAATAAAATAAAAATTGCATCTTTAAAAGCTTTGTTTATAAATCACTTAAAATTTCGCTTCTTTGATACCCGAAATCTCTATACAGGAAAGTCCGTAAAATATTCCGGAGTCAAATAGAAATTCGATACTAGAATAATAAATAGATGCAGATAACAAAATCAGTCTGTGGAGTGAGGAGAGAAGACAGACAAAGGAAATAAGGTTATTGCTACCTCCGGGTCTTTGTGCCAGGAAAGGTCTAACATTGCAAAGTAAACAGCAAAAAGACTTTATATTTGAAGAATATCTGGAACATTTTCTAGTGAAGGAGACGGTTATTACAAAATGATACTTAAAACTGAGGTTTCAAAACCACAGTTTTCAGTATCATTGCGTTTGAAAACTTATATTTGAGTTTGGAATGTTATTTATGTGTTGTCGGTTCTTCTCAATGCATATCATGTTCGTATTAGCACATTCGATGTTTTAATTAGAAAGATTTTTAGTTGAATGATTTTTTTGTTTTCCGAATCTTCTAACGGCATGTCATTTTGGACTTCTCAAAACTTTTTTATGAATCTTTATTTTTATTTTCTATAACAAGTTTCCTGAAACCAATAAAACTTTAATTAGTAATCTAACAAATTTCCTGAAAACCTAAAAACTAAGAAGAACAAGAAAAATTACGAAGCTCATTCGTTTTGAAGTTAATTAAAACAGGGCTCGGAAATGGCTTCCACTTTCAACTTGCGTAAGTGCGTAAAGGCAGGCATTTTATGCCCGAATGTTTGAACAAACTCAGACCGTAGTGTTGGGACAAGAACATTAGAATTCGGTACCTACATAGAAATGTTTATAAGTCATGCTATTCGCCATGCCACATAAAGGGAATATACTCCTGCTTTAAAAATAAGTATTTTCTGTATTGAAAACATAGTAAAAACTCCCCTGTGCCCAGCAGCGCGATAGCAATGGCTACAAAACTTATCTGGAGCTTTTAATATTTAGCAGTTTGTTTGTTAGATTTTTTGTAAATGTATCAGCCACGGAATACCACCAACAGAGAAGGGGTCCGAGTCCCAGATTATGGAAATTATAAACTGGATGTTGATCATGTTAAAGCTAATCGTAGGGCAATAGAAAAACTCATATATTTATATTTAGAAATAAAATTTTCAACACACTTGCTGGTAATTTGAGACTTATAACATCGCTTATAAGGCCATAAACCGAACTATAACACACACGTGCGTAATAACATTAAACACTAGTGCGTTATAGAATTATCCCTAAAAAGTTAAAGTTTTTTTTTTTGTAATAACAAAGTGGTTTTATGCCGCTGAAAATCTATATACATTTTTGGAATTAATAAATGTGTACATCCTTAATTAAGTCAAACAAATATTACTATTATTACCAAATTATTCATAATTCAAAATAATTTGTTATAAAATATTTGCATTTTATCACTTAAAATTATAATTTTGTAGTAGGCTGTAATTTCACTCACCTTGCTTTTGGCGCGTGAAAAAAAAACCGCCCAAGTGCAAGACGGAACCGCACACGCGCGTTCGTTCAAAAAAAATCGTTTGGTGTTTGGGAGCCCCACTTAAATATTTATTTTATTCTGTTTTTAGTATTTGTTGTGTGGCTACCACGGTTCATGAGATACAGCCTCGTGACAGACAGTCAGACAGATGGACCGCGGAGTCTTAGTAATAGGGTCCCGATTTTACGCTTTAGGTACGGAACCCTAAAAGCTTGCGCGCCATTTCCCATAATTTTCATATTTTGTTTTTATCGAATTTGTCGCTGTGTTAAATAATTTTAGAAATGTTAAGTTTTCGTGCAGAAGGTGAACATTATTGATAGAGTTAACCCCGTCAAAAATACTAAATGAGCCAGCCGCCTACGATAGTTTCCTAAAAATGGAAGAGCAAGATGAAAATGTGTTTTTGGCGTTTTTTTCTGAACTCGCCAATACATAAAAGCCCAGCTCCCTGTGGTGCATCTATTCCTGGTGGTGCTCAAGCATGGTGTTGATATCAAAACGTACTGTAACCTGATGGAAATTATGAAGGATATTTTTTTTTTTTGGCTTCGACGGATATGTTGGTCGCAAATCTAACGTTTTGTCACCAGCCGACGTTGAAAAGGTTTTTGAAATAGCCTCCGGATAGTCGGTGCCTGGCAACAAAGGTATGTTGAATATTATTAATCTAAACGTATATAAATAATTGCGTAACCTGAGCATAACTTCTTGAAAACTAATTAATTGATTTCGTTCAGGTTGCATTAATATTCGGTGTTATTGGTGCGTGTAGACAACAAGAACTTCATAATATTACAACAAAGGATGTAGAAACCCGAAATGCCTTTGTCGCCGACATTTACATAAGAAGTAAACGAAAGTATCTACTAAAGAAGTGGCAAGCACCAATGTAACACAAACTGTGAAATTGCCATCCAAATTAATCCAATATCGCTTTGAAAATTGTACGTTCACCAATAGTTTTAATAATTAAACGATATAAGCAATACATGCTTGTTTTTCCTCGCAAATGTGTTGAAAATCGTCGTATGAAACTCGTGAGCTCTGCTCATTACACGTGTGTAATGAGCAACTTAGCTCACTTGTATCATAATATACTATTAGGAAATGGTCTTTATTTAAAACAGAAAATAATAAAATATTATGAACTAGTATACAAACTAATTATTATTATGATAGTGTAAGTACAAGCGCGTATAAGAAGGGAAGAGGGAAACGTCATTGGGCATCAAAAAATTCGTCCACAACGCTGTCAATGACCAAACACAAAACTGCGAATTGACGCGATGCGAATTCGCAACGCAGAAAACAGCTAAGCAGTAAACAGCAACAAGCTCGTAGATTTTACGATGCGACGTCGCACCGCAGTTTTGGGTTTGGGACCTCAATGGGAAAATTGCCCAAAAAAGGAATGAAAAGGAATGGGAAAAGTGAATTGAAATATCGTCGATAGCGATTGGAAAATGTCAAAAATATATTAGGAATGTCAAGCGCTTAGTAACTAAGAATTTCTTAGTTATTATTGCTGCCCGAAGAATGTTTCTGTTACCTGTGGTTCTAGACAATAAAATTGTTATTCGATATCAGTGATGGCGATAGTCGAAATACTATGGGACTGGTCACGTGACATTTTGATAGCATTTGACATTCTAATACATTTTTCTAATCGCTATCGTCACGTTATCGTCGATAGAATTTCGCTCGCAGCATATCCACGTTGAATAGCAATGCAGACTCTTTGGACGAAGAAAAGGCCTGCCCTCTGGTCACGTGAAGAATAAAATTAAAGCTGGGAACAAATTATCAGACGGGGCTGACGGACGCGACTGATATGTGTGCACAGTCGTTTGGGTCGCGGCTTGTGGACTCGTCCGAGCGCTTATTCCATAGACAACCTATTTAACGAAGATTATATTTACGTAGAAACATGTCGAGTAGTAAAAGTGAGGATAACGTCTCTGCTTCAAACACTCGATAAGTTTTTCTTCCATTATTATTTATAACCTTGCACGCACTTGCGAGATATCGCGTAGTCTGAATTGTTCCCGCTTTTCGATGACAAAAACATCCAGCGGTCCAGATTTCTATCGGACTTCCGAACGCCCAAGGACACGTCCGCGACTTACGTCCGATAGTTTGCTCAATGAAATGTACATTCATTATCCAGATACGCCATAAGTCGCGGCTGTCAGTCGCGTCCGTCAGCCGCGACCGATAATTTGTTCCCAGCTTAAGTCTTCTTCTAACAAACTACCTACTTACTTTCCTCCATGCTGAATGACAATGAATCTCCTTTTAAAACAAAACGATGGAAATCGCACAAGACCAACATTTACGGATATTACATACTCAGAATATAGATTAATGCGTTGTATCCGAGCTATTAATATTCGCCTTGACTTTGAAGCGAGCAATTTATGCCTCGTTACTAGAAGAAGCGCCCCGGTTTTGCCTATGAACAACGAGCAATTTATTGGATGGCTCTTTGCTGTCCATTTTTCTTCTTTAATATTGTTGCTTTCCCATTATGAACGCTGAATAGAGTTGTGTTCAGACTATCACCGGGTCTTTTGATGTACAACGTGGTTTTTATTATAAACTGTCTGCCTGCCCCGGCTTCGCACGGGTGTGCTAATGAAGAAATGTTTTTTTTTTGTTTTATTTAAAGCTTGTCCTGGCAATTACAAACGCAACAAAAAAGAAGTAGCCAGTTAGGTGTAGCTTTAGCATTAGGTTTTTTATCGGTTACATTTCGGGGAATGTGCGACGGAACTGCACAATTTGATTCCACCTAGCCCTTTCCATCATCGGACTACAAGACGTACGACCATGCGCCATCGGTACATGGTAGACATCCCTCCCATACGCACAAAGCGTTTTGCTAATACTTCCATTGTGCGCACAGCTAAGGAGTGGAATTCCCTTCCGGAGTCTTTGTTCCCTGATAGCTTCAACCTAGGGGTATTCAAGTCAAGAGTTACTTCTAGGCAACCATGCTTCACCGTCAACCACCTCATCGCTTAACATCAGGCCAGTGAGTGGTCAAACGCGAGCCTATATCAAATAAAAAAAAACATAAAATAACGTTTGTAATAATTATAATTTAACTAATTTGTTTTCTGTACACCTTGTATTACATTATTAATAATTCATTAAAAAAATGTAACGTACCGGTACTGAGAACATGGTCCCAGTCAGGGCTTCAGAGACAGGAACCTCATCCACTAGTACCGCTTTCTAAATCAAACCCAAAATCTACCTGCCTAACGAGAGCCTCCTAAGGTGTTGCTTGAGCTTTGGTACAGTGATCGGTGATCCACATGTCTAAATTAAACATATCATTAGAAGATACGATATTTTTAAGATATACTACTTTTGTAAACAAACATACAGACACACAAAAACATAGTTAGAAGTAAGCAACGATATTTCAAACATTATTATTTCATACAACCATGCGTACAGATGCGGCGATGCATATTAAGTTATAGTGATATTTGAACACTAAAACCTAACCTTGAATCCGAAGGTCTGGTTGAGTAAATCATATTTTATCAACCGTTTTCATAGAGATGATATGAATTCCTCGCTTTATTGTGGCCTCATCACTAACTACTTTGCGTGGAATTTGTTTAATTTTATCTCTGCACTGTGAAAGCAGGAAAACAGTGAAGGGTAAAGAAACTAATTTACATTACACCTAATTTAAAAAAAAAGTTATGTTTTATTGAAATATTTCCTGGGAAAGTAGCGAATGAATGTTTAATTATTTTTTCTAACAACTATGCTTTAATTTCATCACAATCACACTAAAAACTCAGTACAAAGCGAGTCTTTAATGCTCTAGAGCAATAAAAATGTATGAAATTTCATTATTGCACAGTTTATTTTTTAATCGCACCAAAAGGTGCCAATCTCAATGGATTAGCTCTATTCAGCCAGCCGATATCAATACTTTTTTTTTACGTACATAAGTACGTAAAAAAAAAAGTATTGATATTCGTTTCTATCCAACTTGTTCCAAATTTAAAAAATGATTGCTGCTAACTCTGATTTAAAAATGAAAGAAATTTAAAAAAGTGATTTGGCGGGAACTTTGTTAATTTTGCTTGACAATATTTTTGGAAACGATAAAGTGTGATACTATCTGATTTTGAGTGCTTCGGCTTCGAATTAAAATGGAATCATCTAGCGACACATTAACTCCGGAAAACATTCTAAATGAAGCCGACAGTGTTATAGAAAATCTTTTAATTTCAATAATTAAACTTCTATTTTAACTGTTTGATATGAGTTTCTTTTATCTACTATTCCTATAGGTAATAGTTGAAAGAAAAGCAGATTATGCACCTCGCCTTATGTAATTTATATAGCCCTCGTGCCTGTTAGATTAGATTCTAAATCAGGCACTCGGTGCAATAATAAATTACTTTGTGCTCGATGCAATAATCTACTATTAACATGGAAGACACTTCGTAAGTAGGTAGGTACCTTATATTGTGCTCTTTTGTAATAATGTAAATTTATCTAATATTATTCATGACATTTTATGAATTTATATTGATATCTGATTTTATTTGTTTAACTTTTTTGACATTGTTTTATTATATTATTTTTGGTTTTTTTAATGAAAAATTTTGAATTGATTATTTCATATTTTATTTATTTAGATTTTTGACATTGTTTCAGTTTATTCATTCTGTTTTTTATGACCTTTAATTAAGATAAAGGCCAATCTATTGTGATTTTTGTATGGTAATATCTGACATTGCTATATTTTAGTAAATTAATCAATTTGTAATATAATAGTACGCCTCTAAGGCAAAACATGTTTGTAAGCGCTAAATAAGAATTAAACATCTTGCATGCGTATTGTATGTAAACACATGTTTTGACAAATAAATCACCTTTATATTTATCTTGTTTTTTTACCCGACTGCCGATGGAGGGTAACGTGTTTATCAGTCTATGTATGTATGTTTCTTCCTATGTGGCGTTCCAGAGACCAAACGCGTTGGTCGATTTTGATGATTCGTACATCAATCGATTCGTCTTAATCTTGCGAGTGTCACTGACTACATAAAAACTGGAAAACAAAAAAATGGCGGATTTTGGGCGCCATTTTGTGGGGGTTTTTTTTTTTCTTGTAACCCTATCGTGTGGGGTATCAAAATAAAGGGTTATAGAGGTGCTTTCAAAAATATAACACTTATGAGTTTAAATGAACCTAATTTAAAAAAAAATACTAAAAAGTTGTAAATAAAAAAGTTAATTAAAAAAATAAAAAATCCGACTGCTTAAAAAGCGAACTAAAAAGACGTAAACAAGAAAAATTCATGCTGTGCAGTCGGAGGATTCATCTGGTTTTTGTCAGCCAGCTGGCGAATATGTATCCTCCGACTGCACAGCATGAATTTTTTCTTGTTTACGTCTTTTTAGTTCGCTTTTTAAGCTGTCGGGTTTTTTTTATTTTTTTATTTAACTTTTTTATTGCTTGTTACGCTAAACTACGAATCCTTTAGGGATAAAAAATTCTCTGAAAGCTTTACTACCTGAAAAAGGTCTTTCAAAAGTCCATTGAATATGGACCCTGGAATAATAAAAACCACACGTGGACGAGTCAAAAGTAATTGCTATCACGTAGGTAGAATATAAATGTGAAAGTTCGAGATGTTTGAATCCAAATGTGGTCCATATATTTTTAAATCGAACACGCCCAACCGCTAAAGGAATTTCGAGGAAACTTGGCACAGAAAGAACGTTTGTATAATGTAGGTGTGCTGGATTAGCACGTGGAACTTTTATTTCTAGTTTTTCTATAAATTATTCAAACGTTATCTAAACGTATTTTCGGTATATTCTCTTTGGTCTAGTGGAGCACTGAACATGAAGTCTTGGGTTTCCTTTTTTCGATCTGGAATTCCTTTAGTAGCAGCCCGGTTTATGCCGATTTTAAAATGAGAATCACGTCTAAACAAAAAAAAATATCTTACATAAGACCATTTTCTTAATAATTTGATCTTAGAAAATTTTGAGTTTTATTCGTATAACATAGCGTAATTAATTTGTAAAGTTGGAATAGGACAAAAAAATGACAATCGCACCAAAACTGCCGGTCGTATTCCAATGAAATTGTCACCATCTCAAAGACAATTTAATTATCTATATTTTGATCTGAGGCTTTTTTTTAAAGTCATTGAATAATAAGGAAAGTACAAAAAACTACTAAATTTTGGGTAGCGCGGGTGTGAAATGAGTGCGCATTTTGATCCCTCAAGGTCATTGGCGTTAGTCGTCGTCTTAAACATAACTGATGAGATGGGTCGTGGATTTGGGTATACACCAGCTGCATCTCTCGTCAGCTTTTGTGGAATACCGGCTTGATAAAAACGTTATGGCCCTAGCCAGACAAAATTATATTCTATCCCCAGCGATTACGATTTTTGAAAAGTCAAAATGAATGGGTGCCAACGTCTTATTGCTCATCAGTTGGATAAAGCTGTTAAAAGTTGTTAAAACGCGCATGGAAGCAAATTTTGAATTAAAATTCATTTCTAATGCCGTAAAAGTGCGATTCAATTATAAGATCGATACTCGATCGATGCCACAGTTCGAAAAAAATAGTTCAACATTTCTAAACATAAAACTCTATTAAAGCAGTGGTTTGTAAATCCCGTACTTATTAATCTACTATATTTAGAAAATATATACAACAATAAAAAAAATGGAAATAAACTCGTGCTAATAATCTATGAAATTTGTCATTTTGAAGACCCCAGTCTACACCAGCGCCCCTAGCGGAAAATTCCCCATTTCATTGTGTAAGGCTCTGTCAATCCTAAATGTTTGGAGTTTTTGGCAATCGTAAGCGCCTCCATGCGTAGAATGTCGCTTTGTCTACAGACTCTGGAGCCTCTGGATTAACAATACGCCATAGTCAAGCATGTTAATATACCCCCACACTAGGAATTTCTTCCTCTTCGTGGGTGCATGAACAAACATATAAACTCACATCCACAACACCCAGAGCCGGAACAACTATCTGTAGGTCATACAAATATTAGTTCCGCGACACGCAGAGCAGCAGTCAATCACTCAACCACTGCGCCAACCAAAATGGCGATCGTACCTTCTCGAAATTAGAAGAGTTTTTCTCCACAGTGTGTGGGACATTACATACTGCTGGTATAATAATGACTCTGTAAACTTGCAACTGTACCGTGTGTGTTTGAACTGAACTGTGTGTGTGTACTGTACTTTGTTTCAAGTTTCATTTCTGCGAGTTCTAAATAAAAATTTTACCATATAACTCTTTCAAACTTCTTTCTTAATAAGAACTTGCGCGGTAATGTTTTTGTAAAAACTATCGGAAGAGTCCGTTTATGATGTGGGCCTCTGTGGCCGGCCTTGAAGAACTATCTCATCCGGAAACAAATAAAGAAATCATGTATAAGAACGCAATAACGGATGAAGAACTTGAACAACTTTTTCCTCTGTGACTTTTCCTTACAGGAAGTATTCATGCAATCAGATTAGCAGTTTGTAACAAAGTAGGAAAGTTTTCCTCCTCTAATATTATGACTGGGATTGATTCAATTGATTGATACCTTTTTGATTGCATTGAGACCAACTCTTAAATATCGTAAAATGTGATATTCTCAGCTGGATTTTGATCTCAAAGGTATCGAATATTTGTATAATAATTTATTACTATATTATTTAGAATAATATAAATTATTTATTTCTCTTCCACTAAGGTTTCTTATAAACTAAGACATAATGGTGCAATATTACTTGATAAATCCTTTGTGGGAGATTGGTAGGTATCTGCACTAGGAAATCCTGTCACACAGATTACCAGGCCCCCCAGCAAAACTGTGATTATTAATCGATTTAACTATAATTACACGGCAAAGAATGGAATACGTATTATTATTAAATTATTATTATTATATTAAAGTATTATTAAATACAATGTTCTACAGTAAAGCTGAACTTTGGCAAAACGGGTAACATCAAAAGACTAAAAATACCAGGGAAGCAGAATTCCTCGATAGTCCGGGAGCCAGTGCAAAAAAATCGTTTATTAAATGCCGTGGTCTCTACCCGTAACCAATAGCACTCTATCTGCAATCCCGTCGTAAAGTTGTTACTGAAGTCGAATTGGGTCCGTAATAAAACCACATAAAGTGGTCACGTAACTTTAATGGTGTATATGGAGCTAATGTAAACAATGATTTCTGGATTTAGGGTCTATTTTAGAGCAATATTTTATTTTAACATCTGTTTATTTGCAATGATATCTGCAGCAAATATACATAGTAAATAAAAATGTATAGTGCAGGACAGCCATTGACGGTATAATAAGAATTTAGTTACGTAACGCTTAGTTTTCTGAAAAAGTCAATCGAGTCAGTATTTCCAAACAAACAAACAACTTCATCTCATTTTATTATTAGAATAGCTGTCCCACGCGGCTTCGCTCCCGTCAACTGGCTACCTGGTTAGATGGGTAGGTATCTTACCTACCTACCCAACATACATGATTGCGGCGTAACTTAAGGCATAGCGTGCTTGCTTAGCCTAAGGGTTACTGTCAGACAGAGAGCGGTCACGCGGTCAAGCGTTCAAGAGGTCAGTACTCCGTTCGAGCATGCAGTTCCTCACCAACACTGCTGTTGGACGGTCTACGCAGTATCAATTATGCCAAAATGTTTTCTGACGATAGTTCTTCATCGAAAGACGAATTATTGATTTTATGATCACTATCAGCATCAAGACGGATAAGGAAATAATGTGTGCGCAAAGTAAATAAGGATCAACCACTTCTGCTACTTTTCCTCGGTTTTTAGGGTTCCGTTCCCAAAGGATAAAAACGGGACCCTATTACTAAGACTCCAGTGTCCGTCTGTCTGTCACCAGGCTGTATCTCATGAACCGTGATAGCTAGTCAGTTGAAATTTTCACAGATTATGTATTTCTGTTGCCGCTATGACAACAAATACTAAAAAAAGAATAATATAATAATTTAAGTAGGGCTCCCACACAACAAACGTTTTTTTTTTGCCGTTTTTGCAATACTTGTACGGAACCCTTCATGCGCGAGACTGACTCGCACATGGCCGACTTTTATAATTGTTATCTTTCGCATCTTATAAAAAACGCCTTTCACGTACTAACATGAATAGCTTTTCAGTCTCCATCTTTCTTCCAATTTGGTCACCAAAACAGCAGTGTACGCGCGAACGCGTGCGTTCTGATTGACCAACGTTGTTAGACAGAGACAATTTATTCTCATATAATCTGTGCCATAGCGGACTGCACTAATCTATCAGCATTGTCTATGTCGACATCCGTGAAGTCTATGTCAAATTGTCAATTCCGCTGCCATTGCATGTGTAGGAAATGTATCTCCTTTTGTATCTCTAATAACGATTATAATAATAAGTACAAGTTAATCAGCATTTATTATTTCTAATAGTAATACCTACTCTACCATTAACTATGAACATAACAGTGGCGACGAGGATCGTGACAGAACCTACGCAAACCAAAAAGTGAAATTTCTTACCTTCTGCATCTAATCACCTACAACAATGGAGCAACAGATAACCCAAGTTCTCACACAAATGATGGAGACGTTGCATGGCATGCAAGTACAACAGGCTAATTTACAAAGAGCACTACTAGAACAAGGTACGAAGCCGGTTAGTGGCATAAATTTACAACCATATGATGAAGTTAATGAATCCTTCCAAAGTTATTTACAAAGATTACAAAATTACATTACCTTAAAGGGTGTTACCGATGATGTTACAAAGTTACAAATATTTTTAAATTGTATTGGACCCAAGTATTACCAAGTGTTAAAGAACATTACAGCCCCAAACACACCTGAGTCAAAATCATACGATGAATTGGTAAAAATCCTGTGCAACCACATTGCTCCAGAACCAGGAGAAGTTGCACAGCAACACAAGTTTTGCTTAAGAACTCAACATGAGTATGAATCAATCGCTAACTATGTGGCTGGGTTAAAGGAAATTGGTGGAAAATGTAACTTTAATTGTAATAATTGCAAACATACAACATTTGAAACACATCTGCGGGTACAGTTCATACGAGGATTGCGAAATTCTGAAATAAAAGAAAGGCTGCTACAGGAACCAGCCACTACTAAATTTGAAGACATTTTAAAAATAGCATTAGCAATAGAAACTTCCAAAACTGAAACAAAAGAAATGGGAACGGAAATACTACCAAACATTAATAAAATCACAGCAAATAAAGATATTTTGAAGAACAATACATACAGAAAACGAGAAAATACAAATAAAGAAATTAAGTGCTACTGCTGTGGGAATAATAACCACAAAGCGAGTCAGTGTAAACTGAGAGATAAGCTGTTTTGCAAGAGATGTAAAGTGAAAGGCCATGTACAGTCAGTTTGCTTCAAGGACCAGAAACAAATAGAAATAGATACTGACAGTAATTCTGATGAAGAAATATACGAAATACATAAAATACAAAGCATAAATAATGATAAATTCTATATCTCATTGCAACTAAACGGGAAATTACACAAGTTAGAAATGGATACAGGTGCAGCTGTTACCACTTGCTCTGCAGAATATTTTTACAAATATTTTCCTAAACTACAATTAACAAGTACATCAGTAAAGTTAAGAACATACACGGGGGAAATTATTAAACCTGTTGGAACTTCAATGATACAGATTTCATACAATAATAAAGTAATACAAGGAAGAATATTTGTTATAGAAAGGAAAGTAGATCCTGTTGTCGGAAGAGAGTGGCTGAGGGAACTAAACTTACAATTCAATGTCAACTCTATCACAAAAGAAGAAAATGATATAACAGAACAAGAATTTAAAGTACAATTACAAAATTTGTTACAAGAATACAAAGAATTATTTTCAGAAGAAATTGGAAAAATTAATAATTTTCAGGCTACATTTAAATTAAAGGAAGGAGCAGTACCAATATTTTTGAAACCACGTCCAGTACCATTTGCATTGAAAAATCAAGTAGAAACTGAAATTGACAGATCAGAAAAAGCTGGCATCCTTGAGAAAGTTACATATTCACAGTGGGGTACTCCTGTGGTCCCTGTAATTAAACAAAATGGCAAGGTACGTTTATGTGCAGATTACAGAGCAACCTTAAATAAAAATCTTGAAAATTGCAATTACCCTATTCCTAGAATTGAGGAAATCTTCTCAAAATTGAGCGGTGGAAAGTACTTCTGCACACTTGATATAAATCAAGCATACCTACACATGTTAACCAGTGAGGAGACAGCGAAGATGCAGTCCATCAGTACAAGTAAAGGTACCTATAAGGTCAAAAGGTTGATGTTTGGTGTTAAGGTAGCCCCAAATGTGTGGCAGCATTACATGGATCAAACGCTACAAGGCGTTGAAGGTACAGCATGTTTCTTCGATGACATTGCTTTACAAGCAGGTACATACATTCAATTATTACAAAGAATTAGAACAGTTTTTGAGAAATTACAGAAATGTGGTTTACACCTAAACAAGAAGAAATGTCAATTTTTTCAAAAGTCTGTCACTTACCTGGGACATACAATTAATGAAAATGGATTACATCCCACTCAAGATAAAGTCTATGTTATTAAAAAGAGTCCACGTCCTACTGATGTATCATCTCTACGCACCTTTTTGGGGATGATCAATTATTATCAACAGTTTATTCCAAATCTAGCATCAAAGTTAAATCCACTTTATAAACTACTACAAAAAGATACAGAATTTATATGGACTAAAGAATGTGAAAATATTTTTAAACAGTTAAAAGAAGAAATTTGTGGAGAAAAAGTATTAATACCATTTCATGGCAACTTACCCGTTACTCTAGCTACAGATGCATCACCTACTGGATTTGGAGCTGTATTATCACACACTATGCCGGACAAAACGGAACGACCCATAGCATTTGCATCAAGATCTCTGACTAAAGCTGAAAAAGGTTACAGCCAGCTAGACAAGGAAGCAGCAGCTTTAATATGGGGTTTGAAGAAATTCTTTCAATATTGCTATGGAAGGAAGATCACACTGATTATTGACAACCAACCTTTAGCTAGAATTTTGCACCCAGAAAAAGTTACACCTGCAACTACAGCTATCAGATTGGTACATTATGCCAATTTCTTAGCAGGCTTTGATTATAACATAAAGCTAAGGAAGACTACAGAACATGCAAACGCTGATTATTTTTCTAGATTGAATAATCTTACAGAAATGGGCAATGATAATCTAACGGATGATGATGCATTCTATTTAAATCAGATCTCAGAAATGCCAGTTACATTACAAGAAATAAGAGAAGCTACTAGAAAAGATCCAGATCTACAAAAACTTTACCTGGACATACAATCTGGCAGAAATGACCCAAAAAGACTTCATGAATTTTCACTGCAAAATAACTGCATTTTTTATGGCATAAGAATTATTATACCCAAAGAATTACAACCCAAAATCTTAGAGGAACTTCATACAGCGCATACAGGGATTGTGAAAATGAAAGCTCTAGCAAGAAGCTATGTATGGTGGAAGTATATTGATTCAGATATAGAACAGATGGTAAAAGAATGCAAAATGTGTTGCCTGATGCAGAAAAATCCTGTGAAAGTACCAGTACACTGTTGGGAATATCCTAAGGAGCCATGGAGCCGAATTCACATAGATTACGCTGGTCCATTTATGAACAATTATTTCCTTATTGTTGTAGACGCTTACACTAAGTGGCTAGAAGTCATACCAACTATGTCTATTACATCGACATCAACAATAAAAATACTAAAAAAGTTATACACTACATTTGGCTTGCCAATAACTCAAGTGTCAGATAATGGACCACAGTTTCGGTCAGAAGAAATGTTACGATTTTTGAAAGGAAATGGAATTCAAGCAAAATTCACTGCACCGTTTCATCCATCCACAAACGGACAAGCAGAAAGATACGTTCAGACATTTAAACAGAAACTCAAGGCAATGATTAATGAGGAAGGATCACTGCAGGACAAACTTCAAAAATTCCTGATGACTTATAGGAAAACACCAAATAGTGCTACTGGTTTAAGCCCGGCAGAGATGATGTTTAAGAGATTGTATAGAACAAGAATTGATTTAGTGAAAAGGGAAGATACAGAAAAAGAATGCAAGAATGATCTTCTAAAAGTACACAAACAATTTAAGAAAGGAGACAGAGTACAGATTAGAATGTATGACAGTAATAAATGGAAATTCGGAAACATAATCAACAGAAGAGGAAAATTACATTATGAAGTAAAGGTAGATGGAAGGATACATCAAAGACATGTAGACCAAATCATAGAAACCTCATGCATGAATGAAAATTATTACTTACCTGATACTTACCGCTTCAATCCTAGACACCAGCAAGAGACCCTGGCTACAGGGCTACAACCTGAAAGAAAGGAAACTCCGCAACCTAGTCCTCTAGAGACAAGGGATACATCTCCTGTAGGAAGCCAGATGAGGAAGCCTAACAGTCCCATGAAGGAACATGAGCCGATTCCAGTACAGCAGGAACCAGAACCTGTGGAACCGACAGTACCAAGACAATCAGTAAGTACAAATGAACCTCTTGAGATGGAGTTTCGTCGGTCACAGAGAATTAGAAGGAAGCCTGATCGATTGAATCTTTAGCATGGGAAAGGAACTAACAACGTGGGAGAGACTGTTAGACAGAGACAATTTATTCTCATATAATCTGTGCCATAGCGGACTGCACTAATCTATCAGCATTGTCTATGTCGACATCCGTGAAGTCTATGTCAATTCCGCTGCCATTGCATGTGTAGGAAATGTATCTCCTTTTGTATCTCTAATAACGATTATAATAATAAGTACAAGTTAATCAGCATTTATTATTTCTAATAGTAATACCTACTCTACCATTAACTATGAACATAACAAACGTGATCAGAATGCCTCCTGTGTGGGTATATCTATTTAACTTAGTACAACACAATAAACGCAAAACTGACTCCTTGAAGGCTTGACCGCTCTCTGTATGATAGAACCCTAAAACCCGAAGTGTCACAAAATTATACACCCGAGAAAATGATAATGACATCATGAATTTCCAAACACCCACATCTAGGTTTAGTCGCCGAACTCTGAGACTATCCTAGAATTCTAGAATAGTCTCACGCTGCTTGAAATTATCGGGACGCCGTAGGTACTTGTATCAACCGCCGTCAAAACTCGTTATCAGATCAATTGTCCCGTTCGTAGTCAGTTCGTGTTTATCTTCCACCAAATTGACAGGTTTAATTCCAAGTTGACTTTGTAAATATCAACGCTGCTGAAGCAAATAAACGTGAATTCAACGCGTTCGGTTTTAACTTCGATTTGACTGAAAAACGGATTATTTATTACTTTTATGATAGGATTGGAAGAGAGATGAGATAATTACTATTAAATAAAATCATACCTACGAAACAACAGCTGCACGGGTCGATCGTCAAGGATAAGTGGAAACGCGTTTGCAAACATCCGAATGAATTTCCTAAGTAAAAGTTATAATTTGAGGTTTGGCTCTCGCCTATTTCCTCCTCCAATATTGGAACAATTTAAAAGATATTCCATAAACTGTATTTTTTTTACTGTGTCCCTTTGTTTTCATTTTTTCTTTTATAGTTGTCATATTTGTACTTTATCTATATATATAAAAGAAAGTCGTGTTAGTTACACTATCTATAACTCAAGAACGGCTTTACCGATATGGCTGAAAATTGGTGAAGAGGTAGCTTAGAGCCAGGAGACGGACATAGGGTAGGGTAGGGTAGGTTAGGTAGGGTAGGTTTGATAGGGTAGGGTAGGGTAGGGTAGGTTAGGTTGGGTAGGGTAGGGTAGGGTAGGTTAGGTAGGGTAGGGTAGGGTAGGTAGGGCAGGTAGATTAGGGTAGGGTAGGGTAGGGTAGGTTAGGGTAGGGTAGGGTAGGTGAATGTTTGGTGTTTTTATGGCAAAACAAAGTTTGCCGGGTCAGCTAGTTATTATATATATTTCTGAATTCAACTTATTATACAGGATAAATCTAATAATTGATGGACATGGAAATTAGCATTCGGTTGTATTCGGAAATTCGATGATTGATGAGGGACATTAAGAAGAGGGAACAATTTAAATGCGCACCACAAAAATTTTCAGACCCTAAGACTAAGTACCAAGTAAAATATATTAACTTCATATAAATTAAACCTTCTCCATAACGAGGTGCCTAAAGAACAAAGTTTTAAGTTCCAGAATAAATATACACCTATCAGAATAATTGTACGTTATGTATTTATATTCTTTTTGCTTACCAATATGGATAAATGCACACCAAATATTGTTTTACTGAAACAGTAACATGAATTATAAAAATTATATATATTATATTGTTTCTCAACGAACTGATCGAACTATAAAAGGCTTTTTGGGAAAAGGCTCTGCAGATATTTACCTATAAGATAGGATAGAATGAGACGTCAGACGTATAACTTTCCTAGAGATTATTGATTTTAAGTACAATATGACAAGGCAGCTAGGGCAGTTACGCACTGCGAGTCCGTGTCCGTGATCCGTGATCCTTGTCCGTGATTTGAGTGCCGAGTTCAAAATGTTCTGAATTTTGACAGATTATGACGGATAGAGTTCGGATGTAGTGCGTAATCTTCCCTAAATGAAGTACTATGGCTGTATGGCTACTTCGGTATCGAAATTTCACGAACACGGATCTGACGTAGTGCGTAACCCCTTACTTAGGGGTGTCCGAGGATTGGAAGAAGATAAGTTGATCGTCCAGCAGTGTGCTAATACGGGGTAGTGGGCTAATGATATTGCTGCCATCGTAGGTAGAAATTGGATATACATAGATATACACATAAAATAAATGTGACGATCATGCGCACAACAATATTTCATAGAAGGATAAGGTGAAAGCATGAAAAACGGGCTACTATAAAAGTTTCCGCCCCGCACTTGTAGATAAAATGGCGTTTTTATAGTCTTCTTTGTACCATCCATTACGACTAAAAACCCTATTATTTATATTCTGCTTATCGTCAAAGAGCACAAGTCAACTCACTTAGTAAGAGTATTCTACTCATCTATCATTCATTTGAACGATACTCCATGCACAACAAATCACTAAATGTTATGAACGCCAAACTTATTAAAACATCATTCTGTCTCTGTCATCAACAAACGATTGATAGAGATTTTCGACTCATTTCCTATCCACTCGTCTCCAAAGACCTTATACTTCTTACTACTAGACTGTGCACTATAGCGCTAAAAACGGTCCGAGCGAGAGGGCTCCCTTTGGTAGTGTGTCTCTTTCTAATGAGGTGACCATCACCAAACAGAACACGGGACAAATTGATTGAAAAAACGATAGTTTAAGTATTCTGATATGTTGATGCAACGTAACTGCGCAACCTAAACCTACCTAATTTATAGTTAATAAAAAAAAAGTTTTTATATTTTATGGTATCTACATCACTAACCGTATGGTGTCGGGCGTAAAGAATTTCACCATTCCATATTTGCCCGTGGTGTCATAAGAGGCGACTAAGGGAAAAACCATAGAAAGGGCAGCAGCGTTCTCTGTGCATTTGTAACAACCATACTGCGATCGCCAACCCGCCTGCAAAGCACTCCCAAATAAAACACAGCCCCTATTGCCCGGCAACCTGCACCCTCGACTACAGTAGCGGTCGAGGTTACGGTATGGCAAGGTGTGCTAAGAATCCCGGACGAGATCCGGCTACCCCAACAAATACCGACGACTGGATCTGGCAACGTACAACACGCGCACACTCCGGACCGACGAAAATATCACCGAACTCGAAGAGGAATTGAGCAGTTTACGATGGAGTATTAAAGGGTTATCTGAAGTTCGAAGAGAGAAGGAAGACTCAATAATCCTCAAATCCCAAGTCTCTTCAAGTTTCATTCTTCAAGACCATCATATAGATTGGAACAAAAAGCTCTCTGATCCTACTCTCAAGCTCATGAAGGAGAGGCGTTAGATGACCCTGCAGTCTTCTGACGGTGCTTTGAAAAACCGGCAGCTAAATATACCTCAAAAGATCTCTATGATTTTACATATTGTCCAGTTGCGTAGACAGTTGAGAAATAAAACTACACCAATTGTATCCCACTAGGAACCAATTTGCAAATAATATTAACAGCCGCTGAATTTCACTCGAACAAAGTCCGCCAAAAAATCCGCAAACCACCATCCTACATTTAGTATTACCAGGCCCAAACATTTAAAAGTACTACTCTTACTCAGTATTAATGTTTTTTTTTTTAAATACATCTAATTGATTAAATACAGGAACTGTAGAAATATTTATATACTTTTCTAGAAATATTTAAATACGTGTCAAAGTCTATGAATTGTTCGTTTTGGTATAACATAAAAAGAAAAATATAAAATTAACTACCATTTCTACCAAACCCAATGATTAGTTGAGCTAGCAAGAGGTCAGACAAGGACACACTACCAGCGGAAACCCTCTCGCCAGGACCGCTTTTGATTAGCTACCTCTTATAAGGAAATAGCTGACCTAGGTGTATGATGATAGGTTTCATTTTAGCTAAACAAAAAATTTTGGTACACAGTCTAGTAGTAAGAAATACGTATAAGGTCTTTGCTCGTCTCAATGAAATTGACAGTTATAGAATGTTTTTCGTTGTCAAGGCAACTAAGTAGAGGAACTTTCCTTCAACAGAGGCTATAGACAAGTGAAATGTTAAAATGTAAGGGACATTTTGACAGCGATTGAAGATCTCAAACATTTTTTTGTCATTTTACAAGCTTTTATTTAACTTGCAATGTATGTATGTACGTGTGTTCGGGTCAAATCTTGCAACTGAATTTGAAAGCAATAATTCTCCACCGATTAAGATGAAATTTTGCATTCACGTTTAGTTTGGATGACAATGCATGGTTAGCTTAGTGACGTCATTCTAAATCCAATATAGCGGACGGCCCAAGGTGGCGGACTAGTTATTTTTTATGCACTGCCATGATATGGGTATCAAATGAAACGGTTTGCTGAGAATACTACGAAAAAAACTTGTTTAAAAAAATATTTTTAATGAATAGTTTTATTTATATTCTATTATATTCCTAATCACGAAGGTTTCGTTAGTAAAATGTGCCACTGAACTTAAATTATAAAACATAGACCTCAGGACCAAAGGAGACTGCACACATTCTGCTCTGAATTTCGCTTTCGTATAAAGCGAGCGTGGTGCAGATGTCGTAAATAGACGGCGAGCAGTTTTAGCATCGTGAAAGTCACATAGCAAGGCGTAGAGCTTGTCAACACAGTCGTTAACTTGATATAAAAGACGTTAGAGCTAGTTTCAGGTAACATTCTGTTGCGTTCAGACTTTAACCGTATAAAAGGTATTGACTTTGAGCACAGTCTGCGTCGTAAGGATCGGAGTTTTAGAATTTTAAATTATATTTGGAACGTACCTAATATTTGAAATTCGAAAGTAATTCTGACTGTTTGTTTGTTACGTGAGACATTAAACCGACCGTAAGGTTGTCCCAGTCGATAATTCTTCCATACAAACGTAGTCTGGCGATTACTCCAATGTTTGACGGTGTACGTTCAAAATAAAAATGATGTCAATATGTCTCATCATTATCTAGCTCTGTATGGAAAGAAAAAAGCAAATAAAAATATATATTTGAAAGTTATGTGCGTCGAAGGTTCCATATTTCAACACAAATTTTAACGCATCTTTGGGCGCAAATAAATACCATAAGAAGAAGGAAAATTGCAAAACAGTCACCATACAGGGATAGATAAGTAGTTCAACAATGCAAATATTTTTGTTTTGAATAGATACATTTAGTAGCTTTTTCATGATATCCATACTCCCAAAGGTCTGTTTATAAAATTTCGCGCGCTCATTTTCGTCCTTAATCATCATCAATTTCCCTACAAAAGTGTGTACTCGTACGCGAACTTGCTTCTTACTGCTCATCACTGCATCTTTCTCTTTCGCACGTATTGTCGAATGAGATAGCATGCATTTTAACCCTGCGCACAAAATAGTTCTTGCCGGCGACTAGTGCAACCTTAATAAAATTTTACATAGACATTATATATTTGTATACAATGATTGCAGGTCTTCTTTCAAAAACCTATTTTGAAAGTTATTATTATAATTACTTTGTTAGAACAGCTACTGGCATCAACACTATTATCGGCAACTTAATACATTTTTCTATTTGATTCAGTTGAATTATGGCTTAGTATTCACCACAGTTCCTGAAAATCACAGAACTTCTAACTGAAAATGTAATTTAATCTACGTATCTAGAAAGTAAAAGAATAATTAAACAAAGGGAACTCTTTTATCAGTGCTGGCAAACCCCGCGGCGTAAGCAGAACTGTAGGTCTCTCCAGAGACTCAATTAGATGTAATCAAATGCCTCTACCCAAAGCGGATGCCTTCCACGACTCAAAGGGTTTATATTCATTGAATTTATAGGGAAAATAGTCGTGCAGTGACGGGTAAAAGAGAATGCGGGTGTTACTCTGTGTGTCCTCTTTATGTGGAACTAAATTCTGCCAGCGGCTTCGCCCGCGTGTGTAGTGTTTGCTTATCCCAAGGGAACATTATACCGGGATGAAAAGTATCCTATGTGCTAGACTATAATCTATTTCTGAGCCAAATTTCATTCAGATCCGTTTAGCCGTTCTGGCGTGATTGAGTAACAAACATACATCCATCCTTCCAAACATTCGCATTTATAATATTAGTAAAAATTGCAACTAAAGTGCCTAGCAGAAAGCCTATGAAACGATTTTATTAGGATGTTTTAAATGAAATATAAAGATCTATTAACATAAATGAGATTCTACCTTTACACGGCATCAGCGGACATTGTATCAAGTATTTCAAGTTTGTCTTACTTACTACAAATAAATAACAGTGAAAGTTTGTGAGCATTGTGTGGATATTTGTTACTTTTTCACGCAACAACTACAAAACGCATTTTATAACACATAGACATAGCACATATTTACAAAAATATTGTTACTAATTCAAAGCTGGCGAAGCCGCGTCGCTTGTGTGCGACACATGTCTCGGTCTCGCGTCGCGGTCGCGCGGTGACATATCACACACCACGTCTGTTCCACGGCTATAGATGGCATTAGCAGCGACGACAAGTAAAAGGGTTGTCTCGGTTCGTAACAATTTTTAACCGACTTCCCTAAAAGGAGGAGGATCTATGTTCGACATTATGTTTGTTTTTTTTTTTTGTGTTTGTTCACCGATATCTGCGTCAATTGTGGACCGATTTTGAAAATTCTTTATTTGTTTGAAAAAGTATGTTCCGAAATTGGTCCGATTTTAATTTGGTGAAGATCTGATAAAGAACTTCGGAGATATACAACATAACTCTTCAATAAATAACGGCAAATCTCTCGGCATTGCTGCAATCGCATGTCTCTTGATTGTTTATACCATTTCATAACATAACATCACGCCAGTACACTCGTAAGGGGTAAGCAGATCTCTCATTTCATCGGTTATGTTCTATGTTCAAGTTTCATGAAATTTATTCTGGCGTTATAGGTACCTTACTAACTTGCCTATTAGGTAGGTACAACTAAAAAGTGAAAAATAAAAAAACGTTTTTGAAAAAAAAATACTACCGAATTCCACATGCAAAACTACAAAGTGAAAAATAACTTTATTTTTAGAAGTCGGTGTCTTTCGTAGGTATCAATTTTTTTGCGTTATGGTTAAGTTTTAATATACCAAATACAGTTTCATTGTACCAAATTATTAAATTAAAAAACCAAAATTAAAAAAATCGAACAAGTAAATTCAATCAACAATCACCAAACATTAGAGTGAAAACTTTATATATCTATCTCACATACATTACCCAAATTGTATGGACGTCATAGATTTAGGTGGACATTGTGGTACCTATTCGTCGTTACTAAAGCTAATTAATTAGTACGTTTGGCTTTGATATAGGTAAATCTGTGTTATTGCTGTTAAGCCAAAACCCTGATTGGCATGCAAATCCAGGTGGAAACATATCTACCAAATGAATAGAAATGCAAAGGTTGAATATGTTACTCAAGCAGTATGCGCTTTATTAAATTTGCCAATCACAGTTGTCACGTAGTACCTTTGCAGCTATTACTCTGAACTGCAATTATTATGTAAGTTGTGTAGTTGTACTCATCAAATCTTGAACATACGTCACTCATATAGCAAATTAAACCTTACGCTAAAGACATAAGAGCCATGCTGCGTGAGCCATGTCCTGATTTGCAACAATTATAATTTAAACCTCGAACATTGTTCATATTCAATTGTTCTAAGCAACAGCAACTTTGCTGCCAAGCAACTGTATAATGAGTGCACTTCCATAATTATAACTTTGATAAAGAACATTGTGCTGGCAGATTTAAATACTCTTAAGCAGGCTATAGTGAACAGTGAGGCCAGAGGGAAAACTTCTTCCCTTTTATACGTGAACTGGAGCTGAATTTAAGGCTACTTCGATGTTTTAAGATGTATTTAGGTGAATCAATTGTTGTTGTGGTCACTACGCTACGAAAATACAACGCGATAACAAAAAAATGTCTGCTTTTCGTTTCGTTAAGGAAAAACCGGCCAAGTGCGAGTCAGACTCGCGCACGAAGGGTTCCGTACCATTATAGCAAAAAACGGC
Organism: Orthosia cruda; assembly: GCA_964057195.1. Classification (NCBI taxonomy): domain Eukaryota; kingdom Metazoa; phylum Arthropoda; class Insecta; order Lepidoptera; family Noctuidae; genus Orthosia; species Orthosia cruda. Next base: position 18,918,172 of record OZ059843.1, on the reverse strand, counting down.
ATAAAAATCACGTTTTTTGTATGGGAGCCCCCCTTAAATATTCATTTTATTCTGTTTTTAGTATTTGTTGTTATAGCGGCAACATAAATACATCATCTGTGAAAATTTCAACTCTCTAGCTGTCACGGTTCTTGAGATACAGCCTGGTGACAGACAGACAGACAGACAGACGGACCGCGGAGTCTTAGTAATAGGGTCCCGTTTTTACCCTTTGGGTACGGATCCCTAAAAATGAATAAGTTAAAATATTAGGACCAAAAGCAGAGTTTTTAAGAATTAATTTCCAAAATATATAGCTGAAGAAATTTATAAGAAGAAGAAAGAAACTAAAGAAGAAGAATATTAAAGTATTGTTTCAAAAATAGTCCAGAAAGGGACTACTGAGATGACGATAAGCAGAGAAGACATTTTGGGCCGACCCCAAATAAATTCTAATAACAAAATAATGATCATGGTGACGTACAAATAAACACCATGAAAAATAACTGAGCATCTAAGAAAATGTACGTATTGCTAGTGTAAACAACACTGACATACATACCTGAATATTTGTGATAAACAAAAAATAACTGCTCCAATAGTAAAGACATTTCGTATAATAAAGACGTAATAACAATAAAATAGAAGTAGAGCTATAGTTTCTTATAAGCTCCCCTGAGGAACGCCACGCTGGGTCGCTTGTAAATAAGTAAATAGTTCGAATCGTTCGTTCATTCGTTCAAAATGAGACTGAAGTTCACTGAATTGTTTGAGCGTCCCGCCGTAGGGAATAATCATCTTGTCACCTCAGTTATTTTCAATAAGCGTCTTGTACTAAAAGCTGGATACAAGAACTGATCAAATACTTGACAATCGAGATTTGTAAAATAACATGATCGGTAAAATCTTGTTTGCTGTTTAGAGGATTTTGTCCTAGTAAATTTATTACATAGATACAATTTTACATAGTGTAAAATACTTAATTAACAATAATTACCTATATATACCATCAAAGACCAAATGATTAATCAGGGCACTATGTATAATGTCCGGGCATTATGAATCTAGTCAAGTCTAATCGGGTAATGTAATGAATACTGATTTAAACTTCTAAATTTTCACTTTGTCTGGTCATTATGAATATTGCTACGTAACATTTGGGCAATTCGATGATTATTGTCAATGAATTAGTCCATGAGCGAACGAAGCGAGCTCGGGAGCTTAGGGCACCCCGACACGTAATTAAATTGATAGGTTAGGTTCGAAAGAGATGACGGGAGCAGAAGTGTGCGAGCAAAGCGAGCCAGCAAAGTGAACGAACTCAACACTGCCACATTGGATGCTCTGGCTGAGGAAAAGCCCGTCACAAAAGGGCTCTCTGGTCACGTGAAAATACCACCTTGTAATAGTACATTACTGCAGAATCCAGTAAGTAAGACTTCCTGGCCAAGTATGAGTTAACCGGACCGAACCGCAGGTGAGGTCCGGTTATATACGAGGCCAGGATGTCTTTCTTACTGGTTGAGGCTTGTATAATGCTTTTCTCAAAAATGAAAGAAAGTTTAACAATAAATTCGTTTAATTAATATTTTAGGTTACATTCATATTAGGGCAATTACTGATAGATATTGTGATCGATTTACCGGGGGCATTTATTTATATTTTCTCAAACATGCTTGGAAATTTGAGAATTATTTTGACAACCTTCTTCGAGAAAATCGAAATTGCAGTATAGACCAAATACATGAGAGCAGCGGCCGGCAAAAGTTGTATGAAAAGCCATATCTGCCGTGTGTAGCGGCCAAATAAAGTACATAGTAAACACATATCTGTCGTGTAATTTAAAAATGGAATGATCTTTTTCACCGAAACATAGCAACCAAGGAGGTAACTTATCAAAGGTTTTATTTAAATTTCGAACTGGCTTGCTAATAGAAAGCTGTTTATTGAAAAAAAAAACAAATGAACACTTTAAGGCTTAGCAGGCACTGCGATTTTATTTGTGCGGATTTATGTAGTTTTTTACCGCAATGCGTGCAGCTTCATACAATTCCATAGGCTGCAGAATGAGCGAAAAATCGCGCGAATAAAAAGGCCTAACGCGGGCATAATTATTTTTGTTCGTTGTTCGTCATTGATTTTGAAAAGTAAATGGTTTGGTTCGGTTTTCAGATATCGGTATTAGTAGTACAGTTATATTAGATATAGTTTTTGTAATATCGGTTATTTTGATATTGATATCGATATGATATGATATCTAACACATATCCGATATAAGTTACGTTTTGATATATCGGACCTATCCCTACTACTGTCCAGTAAGTAAATTACATACTTACTTACTGGACAGTTGTCTCCGGTAGAATTCACTTTCTGGAGACTTTTTAGAGATGTTATGGCAATATTACATACCATTTTTGAGAAAAATATTTTCTCCGGAGTAGTGCTATCGACCTATTTTATTTCTCGAACCTATTCGAGGTCTAAAGTCTCCGTCAGATAACAAAAAAATAAAAGTCATTGATCCGACTTTTACCAAAAATTATAATTACGTAACTTGAAAACATTTTCTTTTTTTATGGAGATATTTTGATAATTTGAAGGGTATGGGCGTAGAACCGTTTTATCCGTTTAAATCATGTAGATCGGTCCACCCGTTTGTGATATATTAACTCATTACTGAATGCCAAGTGGAAGAGTCAAGAACGCCCCTTACCGCGATACGTTTGTTTGATCGTGTTAGCGACACTGCTTTACATTTTTTCGTATCGTTTTTGAAATATTGGAATACATTGGTAGACGACGACGACGGTGTTAACAACTTTTATTTTTTGTTATCTGGCGGTGACTTTAGTGGTAGCAGCGTTTTCTGGTTGTGATCTTGGGTTCGATTTTCAGGTCGGGCAAAGCTTTATTGGATTTTTCGCCAGGGATTTCTCAGTAGCAGCCTGGAGTATGGATTTGAGACCGTTTAATAACAATAGGCTCGTCCCTACTACAGTGGGAATAAACGCAAAAGGCAAATTGTCTGTACCTATTACGTTCCCTATGCCTAACACGGAGAAAAACAGGTGTAATGTTATGTAATTTTTGACAACTTGCTGTGTAAATCAAGTCTAGTGTAATCAATCTATTGTCTTTGAAATTGGCTGTAAGACCCTGCGCAGTAGCTGTTTTTGTGTCAATGTTGAAGATGAAGATAGCATTGTATAATTGTCTCTTTCACTCGCTTACGTTTGTCGCATTCCTATCTCGCTTACTCTATGCAGTATACTCGATGACAAACTGTTTCTTGCGCAATCGTTAGCAGAGTCAACTTCAGAGACACATAGATCCGCTGTGACTACTTATACGGCCTTTTTTGCGTGCAGATTTTCTCATGCATACTGCGCTACCACGGTGTCCTCCTGTGCCGCTTATGGCGGGAACACTGGCATGCGTTAGCCCTCATCCAAGAACCCGCCGCAACATAGATACGGGCTACTTTTCAATCCGAAATAAAGCAGCTATTTCCAGTCAGTAGAGAGCAAAGGCAACATTGTTATGTGTGTCAAACAGTCAAAACAAAAGCTAGATTGCGAAGCGCGATGACATTACGATAAAATCAACCGAAATAGCAATGTTTGTGAGTGAAGTGACCTACTAAAGACTACCTGTTGGGGCTCCTTTGAAGGCAACTCTAGTTCGAGGAACATTGTTTCGAACCCAAACAAAACGAAGCTTTGTTAGGGAACCCATTCACTTTTGCACATTGGCTGTGGCTTCAAAATTACGTTTCGACCTTCCCGGGAAATCCATATCATAGAGGAGTAAATCTTTTGTCTCTTCAGTTGGCTAACGGGCTGTCAAGTTTGATAGAAAGACCTGTGAACCTAACGGTTGATTTCAATAACATATCTGACAATAGATTTGCTTATTAGAGATAGGAATTTGACATTACTTGTATGGACCTTATGTACTGCTGCTCTTACTCTACAACTAGCTTTACAATTAAACTGGTGATTCAAACAACGCTACATTCACTCCGATAGCTGAATATCCCCAGAGCCATCAACAGAAACTGAACCCAGATAACCGAAACCATTACAGCACTGTCACACTCAATAAATTATATACCTACCCCCTTTTGCGACCACCGACCACACTATCACCGACGATGGAATCAGAACGACCATTAATTCCCCACTCACTAAACACAAATCTGATGTAATATAGTCCTTCCTTAATTAACGAGGTTCATACCCATCGTGTGGGGTAATGAAATCACATTAGTTTGTTCAGGAGGCTTGGGAGAATGTAGCTGAATGTTCATTCTGTCTTTGTTTATACCATTAGTAATGGATGGATGAGGGGTAATGAAGGTTTGAGCTTAGTAGAAGATGATCAAGCCTTACTTATGTTCAAGACTTGTTGCTTAAGATAGATATCCATGCAGCCTAAAGGAGCCGGTTCGCACAGCGACACGAGATCAGAAACTGGACGGATGACAATGACAGTACACAGCCCAGTAACAGGTTCGGTCTCCTGTCTCTGTCTCCCATCTCGGACTCCAGTTTCGTGCCACATTTAAATTCGATTAACTAGCCTGTTCTATCACGGACAATCTTATCTTGGTTACATTAATGTTAAACTGAAGGAACACCCTCCCTCCCACATTCCCTCTATGAGAGGAGACCTGTGTCCCAGCAGTGGGAACATTAAAAAGGCTGATGATGTGATGTGATGATGTGAAGGAACACTGATCTATACTTCTATATTAATATTATAAAGAGGAAAAATTTGTATCATGTATGTTTGTATTTTTGTATGTAACGAATAAACTACAAAAACTACTGGACCGATTTAAAAAATTCTTTCACCGTTGGGAAGCTACACTATCCTCGGGTGACATAGGCTACTTTTTATCACTGTATTCCCACGGGAACGGGAACTACCCAGTTGAAACCGCGAGGCGTTCGCTAGTTATTTATATACCTATTATGTTAGTTAAAAATCTGTGCCATAGGCATTTTTATCAAATATAATTGGCCTTTAAATTTGCCCTTAAAACTTAATGGACTACATTTAAACAGAGTGTCCAATTTTAAATATCTTTGACATTTCATCACCGACGACCTGGATGATATCTACATCAAGGGGGAGGGTAATCATTTAAAGCTTTCAATGAAGCTTAGGCGCTAAATAGCACACAATTGAGCCCTTACAATTTTATCCAATTTGTCTGTCCGTGTATATTTATCGACGTATTTGAACTTCTGCTCTATCAGAGCCATCACAGGTGCGATGCCACACAGAAAAGAGGCGAAGCCGAAATCGGATATCGACCTTTATATTCACAGTCGCCAACGACCTTGAGGAAACAAAACGCGTACTCGTTTCACACCCGCGCGACCAGGATTATGTAATTTTGTATACTTTCCTTATTATTCTCTGACTTTAAAAAAAAGCCTTAGATTTTTAATCGGTAATTAAATTGTCTTTGAGATGGTGAACATTTCATTAAAATACGCCCATATATATATATAGTTTTGGTCGTTTTTTTGTCCCGTGTTAGACATAACTTTAATAAATTACATTATTTAATACGAATAAAAAATTTAATATTTATGGATCAATTTAATAAGAAAATGGTCTTATGCAACATATATTTTTTTTAAATTACGACTAGTCGTTTGGACGTGATTCTCATTGTAAAAAAAATCAGCTACTGAGCGTTATCTGCGCGCTTGGCGTCATATACAGCTGTTATTCTACTACTATACAATGTTACTTTTATATTGTTTTTTCTCTTCTATATTATTGTTGTTTAGTCTAAGTTTTCTTTTTTTTATGTTCATGTGTTTCGCACCCATGCCACGCCACGCCATCGCCTCGACCGCTATACCGTAGTCGAGGGTAGACGGGCTGCCGGGCACTCGGGGCCGTAATCGCCACGCTTGGCAGGCAGGTTGGCGATCGCAGTTTGTTGTTAAAGTGCACAGAGACCGCTGCTGCTCATTCTCTGGTATATCCCTTAGTTGCCTCTTACGACACCTACGGGAAGATATGGGATGGTGATATTATTTACGTCCGACACCATACGGAACAGACTAGAAAGACATACATAGACATTATTGGTGGTGTTCTTCAGAAAGGCCAGGTGCGCAGTACTCATAACCGGCGTGCATGTATGACTAGATGTATGAACGTGAGTGAAGCAAAAGAAGTATATAAGGATCATAGCAGGTGGCGTTCTGTAGTTTCTGCCTACCCCCATGGAAAAAAGGCGTAAGTTTATGTATGTATGTATAATAATGTCTCAGGTATCGCCTATGTTAATATTTTTCATGTTCCACGTTACTTAGGTAAGCATCGTCGTTTAGTAAAATACACAACATGTACATTTTTATAATGTTTTTATAGAGTCAGCGAATATACAATAACATAGTCGAAAGTGCTATGAGACAACACAGGTATAGATACAAGACGAAATCTTATTCCGTGCGAAATCGTGTTAGAGAGATCAACAAACATACTCGTACCACGGATAATATAATACTAGCATACAGATGCCTCATCTCATACAAAGAAACCGTGCCGAGGTACCTAGCGTTTTTCGTCTGATTATACTGATTATTTTTATAAGTACATCGATCGCGTTCGGTTCCTTTCCACGGCTATAAAGGGTGTTAGTAGCGACTTGCAAGTAAAAGGGTTTCTCGGTACGTGACTATGTTTTTTAAATACAGTGACGTATTGTACAGTTTTTTTTTGCATGTTTTTATAGTTACATTGTACAAATTTAAAAAATCGAGTGGCATGCCTCAGAAATTTGAAAACGCGTCAATTATTTTAATCAATTATAAATGATCCGTTCAAATAATCTTTGTAATATGAATTAAGAGCCCAATATTCCATAATTTTGTGCTTTTATTAATCAAGAACATACAAATTTTAGAATCAATTCTAGATAATGTTAATTTTACCTGCAATTCAATAACAAATCGATGCATATCGCGCCATCTGATGATATTTATTTGAACCATATTTTCTATGTTAGCGCTGGGACCCCGTGCTCGTACATACAGGGTCACTTTAAATTCGTAAGCAATCGTTCTGGTCCACTCATGGGCCTGAACTGGGAATAATGCGTTGGTAGTAAAGCGTTTTGGTCCCTGGCTAAGTCGGTCGAATCGAACTTCTGCCGTCCCTCACTACCACCACTGCTGAAACCTGATGGGTCACTGGCCCACTCCGCTGAAGAGAAGGCAAATTTATTTGCCTCTCTTTTTGCGGAATCTTCGCGTCTGAATCCTGGTGATTCGCGGCCCCCTCCTTCTCCTGATGGATGCGAGACGAGTATGTCGGACATTCGCTTCCATCAAAAGGACGTCCGTAGGGTGCTGCGAAACCTCGACGTGAATAAGGCTAGTGGCCCTGACGGAATACCAGCTATAGTTCTTAGAACCTGTGCGCCTGAACTGTCTCCGATCTTGACACGCCTATTCCGCCTTTCATATGAGACTGGAAAAGTGCCGAATGCTTGGAAGCAAGCCAACGTACAGCCCGTGCCCAAGAAGGGCAGTCGAGCTGACCCGGCTAATTACAGACCCATCTCTGTAACCTCCATACTCTGTAAGAGTATGGAGCGTATACTAAATACTAAGCTCCTGGCATACCTAGAAACTAATGATATCCTTAGCGACCGCCAATACGGCTTCCGCCGAAATCGGTCTACTGGGGATCTTCTAGCGTATGCCATTCACATATGGAGTGAGGCCATTGAGAGGCACGGGGAAGCGCTTGCCGTCTCCCTCGACATCTCGAAGGCTTTCGATAGGGTCTGGCACGAAAGCCTTATTGGTAAGCTTCCTTCATTCGGTCTGCCCGGTGGTCTGTGTGATTGGATTGCAGACTTCCTGAGGGATCGGTCCATTCGAGTGGTTATCGATGGCTGCTCGTCGGACCAATTGGATATTAATGCCGGCGTCCCTCAGGGGTCGGTACTCTCGGCAACATTGTTCTTGTTGCACATCAACGATCTGCTAAAACCCGGCACCTTTGGGTATGCAGACGACAGCACTGTTGCTGAGAGATACTTGTCCAACGCACGTGCTACCGGGCCACTGATCCGGTCTCTCCGTGAGGCCATGGTGGAGCGTTTAAGCTTGTCCTTGCAGGCAGTCTCCGATTGGGGTGAAGCCAATCTGGTCAAGTTTAATGCTGCTAAAACCCAGGCGTGTCTTTTTTCCGCTAAAAAGAGCCAATTTCACCCGGCTCCAACTTTCCGTGATGTAACCGTGCCAATAACGGACCATCTTGACCTTCTTGGCGTTACGCTGACATCAACTCTCAATTTTGGGCCATACATTGAGGCAAAGGCTCAGCTGGCTGCCAAAAAGTTGGGGATCCTTGCGAAGGTGCGAAAGTACTTCACGCCGGAACAGCTGCTCAACTTGTATCAAGCGCAAGTTCGATCGAGCATGGAGTACTGTTCTCATCTCTGGGACGGATCTGCCAAATATCAGCTAGATGCACTAGAGTCGATCGAAAAGCGGGCCAAGAGACTCATCGGCGATGAAGCACTGGTCAAATCAAAGCTCCAGAGCCTTGAACATCGTCGCCGAGTTGCCAGCTTGTCGGTATTTTATCGGTTACATTTCGGGGAGTGTGCGATGGAATTGCATGATTTAATTCCGCCCAGCCCGTTCCATCATCGGACAACCAGACGCACGGTGATGCGTCATCGGTACATGGTGGACATCCCACCCATACGCACAAAACGTTTTGGGGACACTTTTATTATGCGTACAGCTAAGGAGTGGAATTCCCTGCCGGAGTCTGTGTTTCCCGATAGCTACAATCTAGGGGTCTTTAAGTCAAGAGTGAATAGGTTTTTTCTAGGCAAGCGTGCTTCACCGTCGACCACATCATCGCTTTCCATCAGGTGAGATAGTGGTCAAGCGCGAGCCTATTGATAATAAAAAAAAAAAAAAAAAATGGAAAGAAGAACGGGAGTACGTTGCTCTGTAGCAGATAATATAGGTTAAAAATTTATAAAATAAACAGTACAGGCGGCGAAATTGGGTAGGTAGCTCACGATTATATGGAAAACATTGACTTCAGTTGACATTGACTTTGAGAAACAAAAGAAAACTTGCTGTTGCGTAACTCGACATAATGCAGGAAACATTAGATTTTTCTTTCATTGCTCATTTACAGTTCACCTCTTGAAAAACTGCTAGTGAATTCACACTATTCAGGATGAGTTTTTTAAGTGTGAGTGGTGGGCCAAATCCGACACTATAAGGAATAGCGAAAAACACTCAAACCAGTCACAAGCCCGATTTTAAAGAAAACTAAAACCGCAAAATCAATATTCCTAGCCAGAAATCAAGGTTTTTTGAAAAAAACACACGCTGTATGTAAAAGCATACAGCAAACTCAGCGACCACACAGCCCCTAGACGCCTCATAACAGGCGAGCGATGTCTGTCAACACATATGACTAAAAAGATCATATACAGGTAATACAGGTCGCCACTCGACAATTTCAAATTAGTAGCGACCACTTCTGTGAGCCATAAACACTTCCGCGTCAGTCAATAAAAAAATGATGAAATAAATATTATAATGGCCTCTTGTACAATACGTTGGTATGGTAACAACAGCCAGACTTCGAATTTCCAGAAAAATGGCATAATATTTTATTGATAAGTTAATAGTTACATATAAACATAATAAGATTTATTTTTTGATATTATTTATCGGAGTTCATATTATACTGGTCACTTTTGTAGGTGAAAACGCCCACCGCATGTGTGCGTCTCTTTCTTTTTAAAGTATTTTTTTCGCTATCTCTTCTACTCTATAATTTCGTAAACACAACTAGTGATGCACCATATCCTATGCCCAAATCTGTTATCGATAGAACTAGAAACCTTACAAATAAAGACATTAAAATGAATAGTTTGTTAAGTGTGAAACGATTTTTTGATTACGTTTTTTACTACTATTTAATTTTACTATATTTAAGAACCAACAACCGAAAAAAGTATGTTGCCTTTAGAATTTTGATATTTTTTTTAGTTTTAACATTTTATTTTATTACTAAAATGTTAAAACGCCGTATAATTAATAATAAAAAAGGTAAAATTAATTTAAAAAAAAAAGTCGTGTGGCACTCGGGGACTGCCGCGGTAAAGCTATTGCATTGCATTTATTCTAGATCCAGTCCTGGAAAATGCGTCAAAAAAATTAAAAACGTTAAAAACTCGAAAACGTAGCGAGCCAAACCCGCATTTATTTACGATTAATAAAACTCAACAAAAATACCCTTATTCACATTGAAATAAGGTCGCTTTTCTTTGACAAGCAAAAGTGACCCTTATTCTCATTAGCATAAGGTCCACATTGATCACCATTGTCACAGAAACAGCTCAGGGAGACCGATAAAAGGCAAAAAAATTACGACCAACAAAAATTTTAAAACCCTCATATCTCAGAAACGGTTGGAGTTAGCGCATTTCTGACAAAAAATTTGCTCCCCTGCCACCCGCTACTTCATCCAGGAGAACAAGATAGGATTTACCCCCCCCCTCCCCTTAACCGTTTACCTCCCCCCGCAAAAAAAATTTTCATTCTAAAAATACCAACACGGAAATCGAAAACACGTGCAACAAACCTCACCCCCCCCGCCCCCCTGCCCCTCACCAAGCTATGCAATAGCTTAATAAGTACAAATATTATTTATCTAGAAATATCGATACCTGCCTGGTTTTATTTAAACCTGTCCCATCCTTAATGAGACATAATATGACCTTGGTAAAGGACCAATCAGAGCGCAGTCGTCCCGTTCCTCATACCTCAGCTAGTTGACAGAATTGTTTTGATGTATTAGATCAAGCTTTAGGCGTCTAGTGGCTATGTGGTCGATGAGCAAACTTGAGGAAAGACTTAATTTTTAACCAAATACTTTTTTTTTACTAGGAAATAGTCTCAGCCCCGGATCTAAGGGGGGTAAACCGGCAGGCTTATTACGTATCTTTTGCATGAGCAAAACGACAGCAATCAAACGCTTTATGTCATAAAAGTCAGAATTACCTGCAGTGTAGGTATAGTAGGTCCTACACAATCGTTTGCTAATCATTTTTGTAAATAAGTGCATTTTGTCAAATGCACTTATTTACAAAAAAAACCGCCGACATATCTAAAACTTTTGTATTGAAGAGCAATTATTGCGCAAAAATCGCTATCGTTTTGCTCTTGCAAAAGATACGTAATAAGTCTACGGGGCACTTGCCCCAGGCGGCAGTTTCATGGGGGCGCCAAATCCTTGAGACAAGAATTCGAAATATCGAACAAATGAAGCCTCTTTTAATACAGTCTCATAGGTATTTATCAAGTAATCGAATCTTAATATAATATGTTTGAAAAACAAACTTTTCTAGCTTAAAGCTATAAGATAGTTAGTTATTTTTAGCCATTGAAAACAAAACTGCCTAAGCGACGGACTTTAAGGAGCTAATAGATTATTTTGCAGAAAAGAAAGCACGCCGTGTAAAGTTATAGTCTTTCCTGGTTATATATTTTTCTGTTTTATGTCAAAAATGAAAGTTATTAGTTATTAAAAAGAATAATTTATTAAAGGATTATTATTTTAACAAATGGTCACGAAAATGCTACTCATTGGCAGTTTCAACAGTTTTTCTCAAACACTGAAGCGAGGGGGCGCCACTATCATGGTTTTGCCCCGGTTCGAAAAAATCGTAGATCCGGGGCTGAATAGTCTACAAAGACTCGTCTCATACAATTAATAACATGAAAAAGTCTGGAGAAATATTAGGTACAAACTGAATCAAAATTATTGTAATGCTGAATGTAGAAAAATGTTTGAGTTATTGAATCCAGCTATGTATTGGAAATAATGACCATAATTTAGAACAAAAATTACGTTTATTATTTACCGCATGATATTACTTCCCAGAATACAAGGATTTTCATGAGTCTTTACAGTAATGTAGCTAATGCACATCAGAATAATACATAGGCCCATAATTTCGGCTCTAATTTGGGGAACTAAGAATACTAAATATGTAATTGCATACGAGCGGCAATTATGAAGGTAGAGGTACTTTCGTTATACCCACATAGGTACATAACCAATATTGCAGTCAACACCACAGTCTGGCCTTACGGTATTGGAGTAACTTCCTGATTCGGTTATCTCCGTGATTCCCTTCGAATTCTGATTAGCTGTCGTTCTCAATTTACTTTGAAGAAGGAGTTCAGAGGAATCTATTTATAACTAAGTAAGAAATGAAATTAATTCTTAAATATCTTGCTCTTGAGCAACTTCAGTACCTGGAGGTGCTTCGCTCAATTATCCGTACCTTTCAGGATCTGAACGTAGTAAATGACAAGACTCCATAAAACCCCACATATCGGTCGAATAAAATTTTAAAGTTTATATTTATTTAATAATGGCACTCCGAAGACTTATTCACTAATACATTCTTTGGGGTACTGTAACAAATTATACTTAAAATCTTGAGTGAATTTGACACTTACCGTTGTGCACAGCACTAAAATATTTCAAGTTTAATAATATTACATAGAGTACCTACATATAGGCTAATATAGACAACATAAATGCAAAAAAAAACACATGAAAATAAAAATGAAAAGAAATAACTAAATTTTGTTGCTAGAGTTGAGTACTACTAAACTAAAGTTTGAGTATTGACTCGAAAAGAAGAACTCACCTTTTCTTCTTTTCCAGAGCAATGGAACAGAACCGTAAGGAATGAAGCGAAGGACTCGCGAAGGACTACCTAACTGTAAGACAGTACGGGCTACGTATAATAATAACAATTTAGTAGATAACTCATAACACTAAGAACATAGAGAAGAAAGAAGATAGTCGAAAGCGTTAAGCCAATATCAATTTAAAAGTTGCTAACAACAAAATAAAACTACACAGATGCAGTCTACACTTAATCCGATTCTAGAATTAAATCTAAAACGCTCGAGCGAGCGGAGCGCTGCGAAGCGATAAGCGCCCTATTCAATGGCTAACTATTGATTCTACTGCACAAATATAAAATACATTATAGCTTGACTTTGATCGAACGGTTTGCTTTAAGTTCATACTAAAACCGCAAATATTTAACCTTACAATGAGACTCGGTAAATCGCCAGTTTGAATATATATAAGGTAGCAGACGTTATGGCGCCGGGTATTTTGGACTTTGGATAAAGTAAGCTTCAGTTTGTTAAATATAAATTCAGTCTCGAAAACTTTGACATCGCGTTATTGTAATCAACATTCAGCTTACACATGCATGCCTTTTTCCATTGGGGTAGGCAGACACTACAGAATGCCACTTGCTACGATCCTTACATACTAATATATATAATTATTTTGCTTAATTTACGTTTATACATCTAGTAATACATGTACATGCATGCATCATATGAATTTAAAATTAACATTTACCTACTTGTAGTGAATTCAAGCTGTAAAAAGTAAAAAGGGTCGTATAAACTAAATACATAAATTTTAAAAACTTCATTTTCTCTTTTTTTTCTTTTTATGTGTCGACACCCTTGCGCCATCCCATCTTCTAAGCACGGCAGGCTGTGCTGGGGCGGCTGCTGCTGGTGCAGAAAACCTCAAACGGCGCAAATATAACAACCTTATTGGAAGTTATATGTTTGAGCCGTTTGGGGTTTAAACATTAAGTCCATGGGGTCCGAGTGCGCATCGAGTTTTTCGAGAAATTAGCACAAAGCTCGTCGACTCTTCACGTGACCATAGGGCTGGCCTTTTCTTCGGCCAGAGAATCAGCATTGCCATTCAACGTGGCAATGCTGCCAGCGTTCTGGGCACGTTTCCCATTGACATCGATATGGACGAATTTTTAGATGCACAATGAGCTTTTTTCCGTCTCCCCTTTGTATTTGTATATAGGTATTTTTTTTTTTTAGAATATTCAATTGTATATATATGTTTCATTAATATAGACTAATAAGTAGGTAATTTAATTGTAACCTAAACTATTAAATTGTCTTTACTAAAGTCAAAAATACAAGTTTTCTCTTATAAAATCACATTTTACTGATGTATTAAAAAAAAATGTCACCATTAACGATAAAAGAACAAAAAGCCCGAGATCACAATCTGCGATTTCGCTGACGTGAATTTTACTCGTTTAAAATTCGTTTGAAAGAATGAATACGTAACGAAGTGGGTCAACCGCTTTCATATTATTTATTTAATACATTTTTAATAAGGGCTAAATAATAATGCTCTCACCTTTGATTAAATTTCTTGAAATTCGAGAGAGACCGTCCGCTGTTTTTTTTTTTTGTTTGAGAATTTGCATTATATTTTTCAACGGTGCTACAAGAATTTTTCGATATTCAAATTGTTTAGATTCCTATTTCTTTTTTACTGCTCGGAAACCCTTTTATACTTCGTTTAAAACATTTTATGTATTATGTTATCTAATTAGTCTTCCTTGTTATGTCCCTAATAAGCCTACCCTTCAGTAATTAGCACGTTTCGTTATTTTACGGTAGCCTTTCAGTGTACTTCAGAATGATTGATGTACCTCACGGCGAAACCTTTCCCCTTACGCCTAAAAAGCAACCATCTTTTTTTACAGTAACTTGAAAACAGATGGTAGATAATTAATTTCAGCGGTAATTAACAGTTCCCTTGGGGAAATATTTAACTTATATTTTATTAAAAGCTTTCTCCATACTTAATGTCCTAATTTAATTTATTGCAGGCAAAATATACCATGTGCCTTTGCCCTGCCCTGATATGGACATTTCACACTGCCCGGTGTGACGATCTATTATATTCTGGTAATGATAAATTTCATGTGGGTTCTCATTTTCTTTAGGTTACTTATTTTCGCCCAAAATTTTCAGTGCATTTACATTTTCACTACTGGTATTTAATGCCAGAAGCAGCGGCCAGCAAAAGAGGCATTGGTGGACGAACTAGTAAATGTGTACCTAAGCTTCGCCTCGCCCCACATTCGTCATCGTCAATGGCTAGTTGTGGCCAAGGCTTGTATAGCACTTTTCTCAAATAATGTGCGGCAATTAAAACTAAGAAGTACCTAGAACTCATTTTGTCAAATACTTTTCATCACACTTGCACGTAAAAAGTATCTAAACATACAGGTTAACTTGGCCGTAATGCCCCATATAAAACACTCGGGCTTTCTTTTTGTCATGAAACCCTAGGGCGGTAAGTAATATTTTTTTAATTTATGGCACAGCACGCAGGTCATGCAAGTTCAAGCAAGGAGTTTACACGCAATTGAAAAATTGTCTTAATATGTTATCTAAACAGGAATTTCTTTGCAATCTCGCTACATGTTACTTAAATAGTCACTAATGTTCTTAATAATCGATTTTAATAGTTATAGTATGAAAACGTCGAAATTATTTAATTATTTTTACACTCCGTCATGGCTGTATACCTACGTAAGTATTTGTCCTTAAAGTTTCTGAACGATACACTGTATAATCTGTGGTGTGGGCAAAAATTCGCCAACCGCTTAAAAAAAAGTTCACGTATTTCGTAATAACAGCTGTGCTGACTTGTGTATTAAAGCTATAATTCATAATTATTACTCGCAAATGTGATGAAAAACATTGTAAGCCGCCTCACGGGCTTCAGCCCGTGAGGCGGTACGGGAATTACGAACCTCGACTCAGGAAGCCCTCAGTCTTCGACTTCGGGCTTCTACTAGAGTCTCGATCGTAATTCCTTACTTACCGCCCTTAATACACAATGTACTATTTCAAAATCAATCACGAACTACGAACAACACCAATTTTTCCCGCGTTAAAGTGTTCATTTGTTTTTTTTTTTCAATAAACAGCTTTCTATTTGCAAGCCAGTTCCAAATTTAAATAAAACCTTTGATAAGTTATCTCCTTGGTTGCCATGTTTCGGAGTAAAAGATCGTTCCATTTTTAAATTACAAGACAGATATGAGTTTACTACAAGACCGTTCACTATAACTTGTCCCTTGCCGTCATGTAGCAGTTGCTTCTGTCGACAGCTGCAGTTGCCTCTGTTCACAGTTGAAGTTCGCTCTGTCGACAGCAAAGTACTGCTCATCTGTTTGACGCCTTAGTTTCAAGATTGAAACTAATATCTCGTAGTAACAGTGCTACCAATCGCGTCACGGGACAAGTTATAATGGACGCACTGTATGTAATTTATTTGGCCGCTAAACCACGACAGATATGGATTTTCATGCAACTTTTGCCGGCCGCTGCTCGCATGTATTTGGCCAGTACAGCAATTTAGATTTGTCTCGAAGAAGGTTGTCAAAATAATGCTCAAATTTCCAAGCATGTGGTCAAGAGGTCAGGGGTACTTTGATACGTTTTCTCCCAAAAAATTAAACTATTCAAGCACGCAGAAAAGCCATGACCCACTAGTATTATAATAATAATTATCTGCCGCTCAACAAATCCACGCTAAGACAGATCTCAACAGGAAAAATATATTAAAATGTGCAGAAAATTGGAGACAAACTCGATCCTCGTAACATTTGACACTTACGAAATCCATTCCGTCGCACATCATGAAAATGAAAGCGTCAAGAATAAACGAAACAAGAGGAAATACGATAACAAATATACAGAATCCTATTATGTATTCTCACATCTTATTTGTATTAACAAGATTATATTGTGTTATGGAACCCGAATGACACTGAACATCTCATCATTTTCGAGGCCATGCGTAATACGTGGAATATTAGGGTTAGGTAACCACGTCAGATTGAAATATTCATTTGGGAATGGATTTCGCCAATGTTTTTCATTGTGTGCCTTTTCTTTAAGTACCTAAACACAGAAATACAATTTTTCTGTCACTGCCATCTTGAAACGATTGACAGAAATAAAATAATCAATACGTTTAGCGGTAAACGTATTCAATTATTTGTGGTGCATGCAGGCCTCCATACAGGCAATCTTCATTTTATGGTCGTAGTCTTCAGATTATTGTTTGCAGACTACAAAGAGCTTCATTTGAAATCGATCTTCGGAGCAAATAAAATAAATATACCTTCACATAATTCTGCGATCGTAAACTTAACCGACACTAAAGGAGCTACCAATTTGCCGAAACGCAGATCAAGCTTTAAAACATAAAAGGGTTACAACGCTCTTTTCTTGAAACCGCAACCCGTAAGTCTTCGAGAAAAACAGCTGATGCAAGTTCGTTCCAAGATTTAGTAGTACGCGGCAAAATTGGTGTTTAAAACCAGTAGTTGTGTACGATCAACTATTTTAGAATGGAATTTCGATTTGTGGCGGTTGACACTGCAACGGAAATCAGCGGGTTGTGAGGTCACCTATCTAGAGGGGAAATGACTATTCTGTTAGCCCAGTATATTGAATTATAATTAATATTATTGTGGCAACTGTTGCGTTTGTACCCAACATTAAATAACAGTGTTATAGTCTACAAATTCTCTAACTTTCAAGCCAAACAATTTGCATAAATGGCGCAGAAATGTTCCACAAAAAGTTGCCAACTGAAATGTCAGGAAGTTTCACCCAGAAGATTAAACATATTCATTAAAAGTAAATCACAAAAGTTCTGTTAAACTTTGGAAAGGAACGAAAGCGTTGCATTTAGTTAGTGGGACAGATCTTCATATATATCCAGCTCTTACAAAAGTTGGTTGGAACGCTGCCCGTCGCGCGTCACCAAACTTGCGATTGCCACAACCATTTCATAGAATTTTTAACACTAAAATTGAGTAATTAGAAAGAACCTTGCTGTTAATGTGTACTAGGGGGCACTTAAACTGAGGATTTAACGATTTTGCTCCCATTGCCCAACTGTTTAAGAGCTAAGTTATTCATGAGAGGGTTTGCAATGAAATTGAAAGTTTGTACCGAGTTTAATGGTTTAACAACACAACGAATTAATTTGGATTTTGGTAAACAACGCAAATTCTGATTTTACTGTTAGTGCTGAAAGGATAAAGGGTAGGATGAGAGAGGCAAAACCAATAATTTTTTGACTCAAATACAATAAATTATTTGCCTTTCCTTAGCTTTTGGGTCGACAATCACACTACCACAAACCCAAAGCAAAGTTTAACAACATATAAATCGGGCAATTTTACCTTTGAACAAAAAAGAATAAGGAAACTGAACTTAAATTAAAAAGTCATGCGAGGTTTTGATTTGGTCGTATTTTAAATTACAGGCGTGGTCAATAGTGGACATAATCAACAACACACTTTTTTCTTCTTCACCTCACGTTAGGCAGGTGAAAACTGATATGTTGATAAAGGGCGAAAAATTGAATCCTGAAAATAGCACAGTATTCTTAGGCTTAACTTTGGATGCTAAGCTTCAGTGGGGCCCACATATAGATACATTGTCAAAGAAGCTAAGCTCCGCAGCATAAGCTGTTAGAAAAATTCGTAATTTAACTGACATAGAGACAGCCCGTTTAGTATACTTTAGCTATTTTCATAGTGTAATGTCGTACGGTATTCTGTTGTGGGAAAATGCCGCCGACATTCAGACTATCTTTGTTTTGCAGAAAAGAGCTGTTCCATAAATTTATAAATAAAGCCCGAGACACTCTCTCAGAGAGAAATTTAAGGAGATTAATGTAATGACTGTGCCTTCTCAGTATATTTATGAAAAACTTTAATAAGGCCATACAAATATGACATCCATAACATAAATACTAGGAACAAACCAATGATATTCATATAAACAGATATGTTATGAGAGCGCGCATTGTGAAGACTCGAATAGGTCACAATTGTGACCTTTAGTCTTTAGTTTATGTCACGCATGGCGAAGAGCGATAGGCTTTGTTGAAACGAAAACAAAATAAAAAAATGCCATCGTGTGTATTTAGAAATTGTACCAATTATGATACCAAAGTACATAAAACAGAAGGGATCTCATACCATATGTAAGTACGCAATACGCCTCATTTTACTAATATTTTTTTTTTCCCTAATATTCTGATATTTGGAGGTTAGAAAAAGATAAAAACATTGATGGTCAGAATAATGTTTGTTTACATTCACACGCAAGTGACAAACACTAGCTGTCTCTTTTTTTCTTGTTGGTTTTATCAAGCCATCCCTTTCGACTTGTAGTGAAATGTCAGATGAATGAAAAGTGTGTATGTTTGCTGCCGCTGCTGCGCGGAACACTTTTTTCAAGTATTTTGTGTATAACGTATCTGTTTATTTGAATATCATTGGAACAAACATAAATTTGTAGTACCAACAAGGCTCAAGAAAATAGGTGGCTCGTTTAGATGTCAATGTGTACGCTTTTTACATGTCAACACGCAATGAGGTGTTTCGAGTGCGGTACAGAAACCGCTGGAGGCAGATCATCTGTTTCAGATGCAACCCTGATGCTGACCGCGATCCTCAGACATGAGGGAACGATCAAGAGAGAGAGATCCAATTAAATACGCACATACTTATATAGGTAGACAATAACGAAACTACTTAGTCTTTGTTCTACTCTCATTATTGACGATCAATACTACGCCAGCTAGTGTAATTACCTATTGTGCGCTTGTTCCATTGATTTCATCTGCCCTCACCTCGGTCACTGCGGATTCTGTGTCCTCTGTAAATTCTGTGGGCCTGGTACATTCTACGAAGTTCTCATATATATTTAACGGTTGTATCGCTGTATAGCTTAGAATAATCGTCCTATTAGAATGTTTAACTTATGATTAGTTGCCTACGTTTATTATTAGTGTGTTTAACTAACTCACTTTTTACTTTCGTCACTTTATAGTGACTGCAATTGTGTGTCACAAATACACAGACGGACTAGAACACTGAAAGTACAGGGTATCTTTCCAACATAAACAATTTTCTTAATACTTTTCTGACTCGTAAGTTAATCTGTAATATCAAAAAAAAACCAGTTAGTTTCCTAAAGAGTAACGTTGGCACATAAGAAAAAATATAGGTATAATCAGATAGAAACAAAACACTATTTCTTTCGTATACTTCAGCGACTTCGAACTTCAAAGCAGTGTGTCGACAGTATAAGTTCTCCTGGATTCAGCTAGGTCTAGGTCAATATTGTGACAAGACATATCCCATGGATTTGTAGAAAATTCCTCACAGCTCTGTGACAAAATTTGTGACCCCCTAAAGTGCTTCTTGTTGACTGGTCGGATTTATGACACCCTTATAATTTAATTGATCAACTCATTACCGAAAGAAATTACATTACCTTTGTGACACCTGAACATGAGGCCTTTCACAAGAGCAAATTTAATATAAGGAAAATGTTGCTGAATAATTCATACTCAAACCTTTCTATGATAATAATTCTGAATATATTCGATGTACTTTCGAATTTAAGGCTGTAGTCAATGTTGGGGCTGAAAGACATACTTTGTAGCGTGACTTTTTCTATAGTATCTTTTTAGGGTTCCGTACCGGTCCAAACGGAGCCCTCAAGCTGTCACTCCGTCGTCACACAGGTTTTACAGCCAAACGGTTGCAGTATTCAAACTTTCACAGTAGCTATAAGCACCTTGTTGAGCCAAAGTCATACAAATTGTAGTTTTTTTTTTACCTATATGTTTTTAGGGACCCATAAAGCAAAAGGGGGGAGCGAAAAAAAATATAACCTACCTGATCGAGTGGGATATCGTTGTTTAGGGCTCCTTAACTAGATAAATACTGTATATTTTGTTTTTAATAATATTGGAAAACAAAGGAATGAGAAGCCACCAAAGTCAGCTTTTTTACAAAATTTTGATCCGAATATTTTTTTTACTTCCTACTGACCTACGAATTTGAAATATGGTGATAATGTTTATTATTACGTATATTTTACTAACAAATACCAATATATTGATAAATCTGAATTTTTCATTGAAATTCCCTCATTTTTCCTATTACAACCAACTTGATTTTGTGGTTTGGTACGGAACCCTAAATGTACGAAGTCCGACACGCACTTGGCTGGTTTTTTGTTACGTGACAAACTTTGTAGGAAAAACATAGTAGTCTCGACCGCACGACAGTGGTAACACGTTGACCTTGAGCTGGACAAGAGTAGTACCACGTACGGAGTTATGATAGAATAAAATGCTAGATTACCTAGACTGTTTTCTTTTATAGCCTAAGATCCGACTGCACAAATCTGCAGCATTCAGGGTTGTTGATTAAATTTAATTTTCATGAATTATACTTGATAGTAGGATAAATTGCTGCAGGGTTAACTTTATTTAAATAAATTGAATTCTTGTTTGATAATTAACTTCAAATATAAAAGATTTTCAAGCGAATCCAAAGTCTTCTGAAAGAAACTGATGCAGAAAATTGGAAAAAATGAGGTTGCCAGCTCTCAGTTAGACCTGCAAAACCTGGAAACCCATAAAGGGTAGTTAACTGAGAGCTAGTTGATGTGGCATACGTAACCCACGATACAGAAGAAATTCCGTGTCGGGTAAACTTCTAGTTGCGGCAAGATGCGGCCAGGCAACCCAGAATCATTCATTAAAATCAAGTTTCATCAACAACAATATACCTGCAGATTTTTGCAATGGGATCTTAGTCTATAAAAGAAAACAGTATAAGTAATCTAGCATCTTATTCTATCATAGCTCCGTACTACTCTTGGCCAGCCCAAGGTCAATGTGTTACCACTGTCGTGAGGTCGAGACTACTATGTTTTTCTTACAAACTTTGTCAAGTAACAAAAATCCGGCCAAGTGCGTGCCGTGACTTTGCACATTTAGGGTTCCCTCCCGATTATCTTTTGACTTTTGAAACATACGGTATCTTACTTAAATCACTTTTTAATAGCCTTATGATCAACACATACCTAAAAAAAAAAAACTTAAATTTAAATCTCAGTAGGAACCTCCTACATACGCCATTTTTCTATACCAATTATGAAATGTCAAGAAAAATACACTTTCCTTATGTCTCTGGAGGTTAACTGTTTGATTTTCATTGACCCTAGCCGGTTTTCATTCCGATAAGTAAACAATACGTAGATGAAAAATATTATTGCTACGTTATTTTTCAATAACGATAGGTCTACAATGGGAGACCACAAGAACGGCGTATGACGTTTCTTTTTCCTTTCCCCCATTGCTTTATTGGTTTACAAGCTGCCACCCGCGGCTCCACCTGCGTGGATTAGTACTTTCATCTTTATAAGTTACTAGCTGTTACCCGTGACTTCGTCTGCGCAGCATTAGTACTTTGAATAGCCTATTTTTTTATACCGCGCCGTAATATTAGATATACCTGTGTGGGCTGCCTTACTTGAGCAATTATTAATTCACCATACCAACTTCTACCCCCTTGTCCACCCCCTAAAGGATGATTACCGGGATAAAAACTATCCTATGTTCTTTCCAGGATCTCAAACTATCTCCATACCAAATTTCATTTAAATCAGTTTAGCGGTTTAAGCATGAAAAGGTAACAGAGAGACATAGTTACTTTCGCATTTATAACATTTATATTATATTGGATGTTCTATGTATTTTTCTGATGTATAAGATATACTTATTACTGAAGTATCATCAAAAGCCGTAGTTCATGCACGAACGAGCAACAAACAAAACATTCATCCATCCATATTCACAAACTTTCGCGTTTATAATTCCTACAGTAACTGGGATTAAACTTTGCATCTCTTAACCCTGCTGTGTTCACACTTTTAAAGACCCACAATATATCAATCTCGACTTAAATTACATTTCAACAACGACGTTTTTCCTTTTTTAAAGAGATTTACGATCTAATACTAGTTGTGTCTTCGGACACAAGATAGTTTCTTCAAAAGGAAGCAATCCACTATTGTTTATTTCATTTAACAAGAACCCCCGACCTTCTGAAAAGCTATTTAAAGCTCAGTGCAGAAACTGACACAAATTGCAACACAAATCCTCATTCCGTTAAGAACTAGAGGGTCTCTTGCAATGAAAATGTAAACATCAGCTTTTCTTAATTTAGTGTTTGTATCAAGTACATACTGGGGGCAAATTTACGTAGTATAAAATACTGAATTAACAATAACTATCTATATATACACTAAAATCAAAAACAGCGCGTATAAAAACGGCAGGTCTAGTTGGGCGTCAAAAAATTCATCCACATCGCTGTTATCGTGAAAAATGCCCAAAACTCTGGCAGCATTGCCACGTTGGATGGTAATGCTGATTTTCTGGCCTAACGCCTCAAATATTTAGCTTCCAATAAGGTTATTGTATTTGCACCGTTTGAGGTTTTCTGCATCAGCAGCATCCGCTCCAGCACAGCCCGCCGTGCTAAGAATATGGGATGGCACAAGGTTATCTACACATGTTGCATCCCACACTAAAGGCCTACCCACCTTCCAAGGCATTATAATCATCCCGTCTGGTCTCTTCCCATCGTCGCGTGTCAAGCCATTGGGTTCTAAAACAGCTAGCACTCCGGCGATGACGAGAGCCCGACGTATGATGTCATTAATACTGGCGTGCCGAGTACATACTCGTATAAGCGTACCTATGCATGTTATTTGCCTAGTCCTTCGGTCGGCTTCTACTCTGAGTGGATGCAGCATGGACCGTTTGCCTATCTGACCTCCACAACCCAGTAACTGGGTAACACGGCACTCTTTGGCAAGACTGGTCTTAGATTTCCGACTTCTACCTACCGTATTGACTTTCAAAGATCTTCAAAGGACAGCTGGGACCATCGGAATAACGTGCTTTCTGAGTCACGGAAGAGTCTCGGTATGTACATCGACATGTGATGCTTAAACTGGAAGCTGTTATTATTAGCCTCAAGCTTACCTAAGGCTGTAAAATAGTAGTAAATATTTGCAGTTGACTGTAATGCCAAACAGTTACTATAAAAAAGATTCATAAGCCAATAATACCCGCGGGTATCGATAAAAAAGGACGGGAGGAAAAATTGGCGTAGACGTCGTAGCTCGGCGTAGCACTACGCCTACGCTATGCTACGAACGTCTACGCTTTTTTTTACGTGCAACGATTTTAGTTGTTTTAGACATAATAGATTTTTGAATACTACTTTTAATATTTCTTTGCTTCGTATACGTTCATAGATGAAGCCATACACGCACAATACTGGCCACTTGGTAATTCTAAACAACACCATCAATTCGATCCGAGTGCGTTGGATCGTAGCAGATGGCGTTCTATAGTTTCTGCTACCCCAATGAGATAAAGGGGTTAGTGTATGTACGTATGTATAATATACTTTACCTAATGTAACTATTACCTCGCTAAACACAGTCGTGAATGTATTTAGTGCGGCAAATATTTATTATTTCTGTCATGCAAGTTGGCTCAGTATCAAAAGATTCCATTTCATACGAGATTCAACTTTTGAATAATGTCACTGTAAATACCGTGTGGTCTGGGTGATAATGTTATTGCCAGGAAACTGGCAAATAGTGTCGCCCATTTATGTACGCCTGAGGCGCATTCTACCCTTGTTTACGGATCGTTCGACTGGCAATTTGAAAACAAAGTGATAGTGCGGAAAGGTCAAATTTGTGATTGCTTTTATTTCGTTACGATTTTTTTATATTGAGTTTTTCCACAAAGAGGTACACCTACTATAGGTACGAAATGCGTGAATAATTCTTTACAGCGTTAACATGTTTTTAAATATTATTATTATTTTTCCGTAATTGTGTTTCTTTTTTCCATACGTCTGTTAGAGGTGAGATAACCTATCATAATATATGTATGCAAAAGCATAAATGACAGCTGTATGATAAAAAGATTATTTGGCTGAAAAGCCAAATAACCAGTCTTTCTATAATTTATTTCTTTGCACTCCTCTCCCCTCTCCGTGGTTTCAAAAATGGGGCTTTCAAATAACGATATTATGTTTCGCACAGAACAAATCCGACATAAATTCACTGCGAGACTGCGAGAGATATTAATATAAAAGGCAGCATCCTGAAATTAAACCTACATTACTAAGCACAATTCCCCGAAAAACCACCCTTTCGGCTGCGATAAAAATAACGAGGTCTGAGCGGGCCAAAATTGATTCGCCGCAAACTGTCGCGAAGAGAGGTCGCCCGGATGGCTTTAGACGGAAGCGCCCGGGGCAGTGGTCGCCCGTAACCCAGCTGACCTGGATACTAAACCACCCGGCTATCACCTGGAGGCATTTCCCCTTTTTAATTTACCACAGCACCTCATACAATGTTCTCTAATGGCGCATTTTGTAGTATAGCTTGTGGCGGCTGTGATTTGCCGAGTAACAACCTACCTACGTGTGTATTGGCTGACTGGATGTAACTCGTATTAGCTAGCCTAAAGCAAATTTTGTAGGTCAGTGTACCTGTTGTATTGTTTTCAATATTCTCGTCACTTTTACATGCATGGACTACATGAATTTAAATGAATGGGGCACGCACAGAAGCGCGGAGTTACTCACAAGAAGAAAAAGTATTTTGTTGTTCAAATCAAATCAAATCAAAAATAAATACTTCACACAGGCCTACATGGGCATTCACAAAACGTCGACAAAAGGTGCACGGTTCTGGTTGGTCGTTTCCTATGGAGAAGAACCGGCAAGAAACTCCACGGTTACTCTTTAAAAAAACGGTTTGGTTTTACAATATTTACATGTTACAGCATTAGTACTTAGATATATGGGAGGACAACGTAGGCCCGACAATAAGACGAAACTAAAAAAAATAATAATAATAATATATTATATAAACAAAAGGAAATAAAAAGTAAAACGAGATAAAAAAATAACAAATGTTAACAAGCATCTGGAAATCAAGAAGGCCTACAATGTTCACACATTCACAAAACAAACGGTAAAAGAATCTATACAAAGGTAAACAAAAAAGAAAATATAAAAAGACTGAATTTAACATGTGGCACAAATGTTGTCAACAGTGCTGTAACTATTCTTAGCAAAGGGCTATATAGATGATTGAAAACCATTGTAAAAGTCTAATTAAAAGTAAAAAGAAAAAATGAGATTGAGAATAGTTAGAGACATTCACATATTTGTGCCGTTTATGAGTTACCAGGGAAGCCGCATGCGCAGAACGAGCTAAAGCCAAAAATTTTAACTTAAATTTAGTCCTTGATTTTATAATATGCTTTTTTAATAAGGACACGTTTGATGTAGTTTTTGAACTTTCTATCAGTCAGTTCTATAACTGACTTTGGCAGGTTGTTATAAAAGCATATCCGATTGAGATTGAAATGATGAGATTTTGTTCGATTTTATAAAGCACATTAACCATTGGTTAAGACAATGCAGAATGAAGTAAATAAATGTAAGTGTACTGTATACTTACTATATACCTATTTTTAACAAAGTTTTCTAAAAAAATGTATGGCATATAGAATAGAAAATTAAAAGTCGGTAAAATACGTATATAAAAGTTTACTGAATATGAGTATGAAAATACAAAATGTGCCATTTAAAGCGGGTTACTGCGCAACATAACTTGATATTTTAGGATAATGTTAAATACGATCCCATTAAGAATTTTGGGGTTCAAGATTTGTTGATTTGGGTAATTTGATACAACATCGGGCCAGCCTAATGACCCAATCTCGAAGTTGGAAAACAAAGTTGTGTGTGTATACTAGCATTACATTTAAAGGCTTTGATCCGTGATTGATTAACTAGGAATTATGATAAAGTAGGAGATGTGTGGTCAAGTTTGTAATAATATTTCAAACGAATTCAAATATAAGTACTAGCATATTAAACAATGAGGCCCACTTGCATAAAACAAACAAAAAACACACAAACTCAAAGTTAGCTGCTAACACGAGGTTAAATTGACAATATAACTGTCAATATTGTATGACAAACTGTCAAATTAACTTCTTGTTAGCAACTAACTCTGAGATAAGTTGTTCGTGCAAGTGGGCCTAAGTAAGAGATACAGATAGATATACCAATTCTTGTACCTATAATATGTATATACAGTGTTTCTTTCAGGTACTACTTCGGGGGGGCTTTGCCCCCCCGGAGCTTCCTTACTGGCCCCCGGGGCGTTTGGAACTTGATCAATAGCAATAGGTTGCCGCTCGCTCACTTTCGCGCGTCTACAGCATATTTACGTATATTCGCGACGATTATCCCTACAATTTGTCAAATTATTTAAACCTGGTATCATATAAGAGCTGGAAACCCTTTACTGTCGTGAAGTGGCACTCAATCAGCCAATCAGGAATTGAGTAATGCATGACCTATTAAAGTAGCCAATCAGAAACTAGAATAGCGCCTAGAAAGAACGACATACTTTCGAGAATATCGCCATCCCTTTTTCTCTAACGCTATCTCATAAGGCTCTCCCACTCTAAGCAGCTGTTTACAGACAGTAATTTCGCGAAATGTTTAGAATGAAAATTATAACTGTATCCTGTCCATCTTTATGTGTACCTATGCAAGAATAAAGGCACGACGAATAAGATTTTTGTAAAGAATTTTTTTTTTTGTGGCTTATATTTACAATGTTACTTTGTCAATATTGCTTAATTCAGCTTAAAGCATCTTTTATTCATGAAAATATTAATAATAATAATAATTGGAGTTGATTTTAAATATTATTTTGTTTCCTTTATTTACTCCGCCCCCCCAGATCTCTTAACTGCCCCCCCGGGGAATTTTGCCTGAAAGAAACACTGTGTATATATAATCTGAATCTCGGAAAAGGCTACAACGATTTTTATGTAATTTAGTATGCAGCGGGTTTCGGGGGAGATAATTCGATCCAGCTAGGTTTTATTTTTAGAAAAGTCGATTTCTCCCCAAGCGGAGCTCGGTCGCCCAGGTACTATGTTTAATCTGTTTAAGCTTATGTTAAATTAGATGTTCCTGCGGCTTCGCTCCCGTCAACTGCCTACCCTACCCTACTTACCTACCCGCTTACCCCACTTACCTTGCTACTTACCCTATCTACCTAACTGCCAATTTTTAATCTAATGTCATTCTCCCGCGGAGAATCTTATTACCGCCATTCAGAAAATGACTTCAAATGCACTAAGCTATCTATCGAATATGGAGTTCAACTGTCCGAGTATCTGAATTGCATGTGTTGTGATAACTTACTTCATGAACACTTTAAATTCATCTAACTTTTGATAGAGTGAACGGATTGCGCTGAAACAAATCAATCAATCAATCAGTCTTTATTTGTAAACATAAGTAGGTTACAGCAGTGTGCAAGATGTTACAATAATACGAGTTTCTATATGTTTTGCCATGTGGCGTACAAATATACATTTATGTGAGGCTTTTGCCAATTAGGTAAGATAATTTATAATAACTCCGTAATCAATATCAATTATTTGTGTAATTTAATATGTCAAGTAATGTCATTAATTAATTATAATTGTGATTATGTCAGTAATAAATAGTTATAATGTCAAATAAGTTATTGTTAACGGAAAAGTTTAAAAGTGATATTGTCCACAGAATTTCAAAGTCATCATCATACATTTTTATGCATGGGGCATGCTATGGGTATACAAATATTATTATGTCAAGGAACTGTCATCAAAATAGTCACTGAGACTATAGTAACATTTCTGTATTAATATATCACGTAATTTATGCTATAGCTAAGCTTTGCAAAAACTAAGTAATACTTCAAGTTACGCAAAATTGTCTACATTGGTTTCGTATATTTTACGTGATACGTGCACAACTAAACAGACAACAAGATCAACAGACAAATAGACAAAAAATCCAAAAATGCTGGAAATAGGTTCTGTTGGTTATCCTTTAACATCCTATTTCTTTTTATGTTTTCGATGTACAAAAGCGACTTTTCTACAGATTTATTATAGCTTTATGGCTCTCGTGCGGTCGCGTTGTTTTCTTTCTAGAAAAACCATTTTTGAGAAGTGCTCCTATCAAAACAATAGCTGTTTTGCGACGAGCTGTAAAATTATATAAATACAATACCTACACAACTATAGCCTAACCCACACTCTTCATACAAAAGTAATAAACAAGTCCCTAGGAACTTCAGCGGCTGTCACAAAAGTGAAATGGAGCTACTCGTAATAAAATGGAGACCTCTATTTGGGAACAACACCCACGTATAACTGTTAGAGAATAAGGTATTGGCGGGTGATTGAAACATTTTCTGTGAGTACATATTAACCGAATATATGAAAAAATAATGGAACAATCTTTGATGCTGTTGTGTTTGTATGTTTTGATTATTATGAATAGAAATATTTTCTTTCGAAGAAAAGGTTGGAGTTGAAACATTATGTCCATGGGGTCCGAGTGCGCATCGAATTTTTCGAGGCATTAGCACAAAGCTCGTCGACTCTTCACGTGACCAGAGGGCTGGCCTTTTCTTCGGCCAGAGCATCAGCATTGCCGTCCAACGTTACAATGTTGCCAGCGTTCTGGGCGCGTTTCCCATTGACATCGATGTGGACGATTTTTTTGAATCACAATGAGCCCTTTTCTCTCTCCCCTTTGTATTTTTATATAAATGTTTTTTTAGAATATTCAATTGTATATAATATGTTAATATATTTGTTATATTAAATTAAAAATAAAAACCTTTCGATATTCTTCATTCAACTGTTATGCTCTTCTACAAGTCTGTAACTAAACCCTCGTTAAAACTTTAAAAGTAAAAGATTTATATAGCATGAGCGTTCAGCTTCAAGTGATTCTGTTTCACAAGATTCCACAATTACGATCATCTCTATCTAATACCTTTAAACGAGCAATTCTTGTATACATGTATATATATAATCTGAATCTCGGCAACGGCTCCAACGATTTTCATGAAATATATTATGCAGGGGGTTTCGGTGGCGATAAATCGATCTAGCTAGGTTTCATTTTTAGAAAACGGGGTTTTCTCTATTTTCATCGGAGCTGAGCTCGTTCGCCCAGATATACTATACATAATGTAACTAGCTGTAACTGTACTTATACGTATACTTCTTTTGAGATAGGTAACATTAGACATTCAAATAATCCCATTTTACAGCCCGTTCAACCGATTTTGACTTCTATTGCGTTGGTGATATGACAAAGTGCAGCTGTATTAAACAGTTAGTTTTGGTAACAGGATTATGCTTTTTATGCCATCCTTATATTTACGGGATAGAACTCAAAATCGATTGAACAGACTGTAAAAATGAGTTGTAAAATTTTCTAATGTTATTTTAAATGGAGTATATAGTAAATCCACATTTTGCTTGTAGAGGCAGGCTTGTTACCATCTATAGGGCACAAGCCCAGAGTTCCAGTTTCCAAATACCTGATGTAAATTCAATACCACTTTGGCTGACCCGAGAATTTAAACCTAGACATTATGCTCATCAATAGCGCTTGACCAACGAGGTATTTGCAAACAAATAACTACGCCATTTGCAAATTTAGGTAGACTGAGGTTTTGAGGTAGGTATATTCACATGAGTTTATTTACCAGTCCCGGCTTCGCACAGGTAGCTCTACTACTACATATTATGCCTACTTGTTTTTTAAAAGACTTCCCAAAAAGATGGAGGTACTCGATTCGGATGATTCTATCTTATATATTTTTTTGTTCGTAAGAAGTTTGTTCCAAAATGGTAAATATTAATTTCCCATTTAAATTTGGTAAAGATCTGAAAAAGAACTTCGTAGATATATAACAGAACTCTTCAATAAATGACGGCAAATCTCTCGGATTGCTGCAATCGCTTGTCTGTACGCAGATGTGTAGGTACAGTTCAGCCTAGTGCACTCTCATTCCACCGGTTATGTTCAAGTTACATGTTATTCGGGTAATCTATTCTGGCATCACTGTGGGCATTATAGGAGGTATATAAAACTTGTCCAATATGTACTACTAAAAAGTGAAAAATAAAAAACTATTTTACAATAAAATACAACTGACTTCCAAATAAAAACACTACAAAGTGGAAAATAACTTCAATTTCGGAAGGCGGTGTCAAAAAACGAAGAAAAGAAAACAGGAACACCGACGTCAGAAATTGAAGTTAATTTACACTTTGTAGTGTTTTTATTTGGAAGTCGGTTGTATTTTTTGTAAAAAGTTTTTCTGTCGTAGAGTCCCGTCATCAGTGTGAGACCCGCGCTTGAATTTTATGTCGCGCGCTTTAGTTTTTATTTTGAGATAACTCCTAAGATATTCATTTATATTATAATTATGGTGTAAGGATTATCATAATATGCATGCAATGCTTATGGTTACTAACGTTTTTAAGTTGTTAAGGATCAATTCTGTAACCGTCTATATAGCTTTCCAATTACCGCATTTTATGTGACCATATTTTTTGAAATTGGAATGTGTATAGTAAGCTATCATTAAAAGATAGACATATGCCTTCGCGGACTTTTCTGTAAACTTACGAGTATAAAAGAGAAACAATTCCCCAATACATTGTTTTGTTATATCTCAATAGGATTGGGCAGCGTTTTCAATTAAAGCTTGACTTTTTGCCGGCATTTTCAACAAATACCATCATATTTCAACTGAATCACTCTGTCTTTTGGTGAAAACCGCATGAAAATCTGAAAAGTAGTTTTTGATTTTATCGCGAACAGACAGACAGACGCAGCAGGGGACTTAGTTTTATAATATGTAGTGATAGTGATAAAAGTACGCTCAAGAAAAGCTATCTTTTTCCACATTCAAAATTTTCGAGCTCGCGTGTGCGTGAGCTTGGCACCTGAATTTCGTCGCAAAGGCAATTTATTCTACGGCTTCGGTGCCAACCGTCCCCGTGATAAATTGCGTTGATGAAATATATCTTCCAACAACGCAAACTGTTGATGATCGTGCCATTATACGACGGAGCCGAAAAGTGAGGTTGTTTATTTGAAAAGTCTGATGTCTGTGCCGTGTATATTATGTTGATGTCTTCTGATGATGTGCATTGTGGGTTTTTTTTTATATTGGTTTTGACCACTATCTCACCTGATGGTAAGCGATGATGTGGTCGACGGTGAAGCACGCTTGCCTAGAAGTAATCTATTCACTCTTGACTTAAAGACTCCCAGGTTGTAGCTATCAGGAAAACTCCGGCAGGGAATGCCAGGTTCAAGACATTGTCAGCCTATTACTCTTCTGTGCTACTGATTTTATTTGCCGAAAATCGAGGGTACAAAAGAATATAAACGAAGAATATAGACGTGTCATGTAACGAATTGCCGACCTAGCAAGTTACTTGATCTGAGTGTTATTTAATTAAAACAGTATGAAATATGAACATGAATTTTAAAATAATTTGTAGAAAATTCGGTTTTACGTCGGACAGTCCTGATTTTATTGGCGAGGCACGCGAACGACAGAATGATTAAACATTTTTTTTTGACATATTATATTAAACCCATACTTGACATCTATATAGACGACATCATAATTTGCATAAATGGCGCAGAAATGTTCCACAAAAAATTGCCAACTGAAATGTCAGGAAGTTTCACCCAGAAGATTAAACATATTCATTAAAAGTAAATGACAAAAGTTCTGTTAAACTTTGGAAAGGAACGAAAGCATTGCATTTAGTTAGTGGGACAGATCTTCATATATATCCAGCTCTTACAAAAGTTGGTTGGAACGCTGCCCGTCGCGCGTCACCAAACTTGCGATTGCCACAACCATTTCATAGAATTTTTAACACTAAAATTGAGTAATTAGAAAGAGCCTTGCTGTTAATGTGTACTAGGGGGCACTCAAACTGAGGATTTAACGATTTTGCTTCCATTGCCCAACTGTTTAAGAGCTAAGTTATTCATGCGAGGGTTTGCAATGAAATTGAAAGTTTGTACCGAGTTTAATGGTTTAACAACACAACGCATTAATTTGGATTTTGGTAAACAACGCGAATTTGGATTTTACTGTTAGTGCTAAAAGGTTAAAGGTTAGGATTAGAGAGTCAAAACCAATAAATTATTGGCTCAAATACAATAAATTATTTGCTTTTCCTTAGCTTTTGGGTCGACAATCAAACTACCACAAGCCCAAAACAAAGTTTAACAACATACAAATCGGGCAATTTTACCTTTGAACAATATATAAGGGAACTGAACTTATAACATCATGCGAAGTTTTCATTTGGTCATCTTTTAAATTACAGGCGTGGACAATAGTGGACATAAAATCATCAACACACTTTTTTCTTCTCAATGAAAAAAAAACCAAATGCATTAAGTTTACCCTACCTCACGTTAGGCAGGTGAAAACTGATATGTTGATAAAGGGCGAAAAATTGAATCCTGAAAATAGCACAGTATTCTTGGGCTTAACTTTGGATGCTAAGCTTCAGTGGGGCCCACATATAGATACATTGTCAAAGAAGCTAAGCTCCGCAGCATAAGCTGTTAGAAAAAATCGTAATTTAACTGACATAGAGACAGCCCGTTTAGTATACTTTAGCTATTTTCATAGTGTAATGTCGTACGGTATTTTGTTGTGGGAAAATGCCGCCGACATCCAGACTATCTTTGTTTTGCAGAAAAGAGCTGTTCCATAAATTTATAAATTAAGCCCGAGACACTCTCTCAGAGAGAAATTTAAGGAGATTAATGTAATGACTGTGCCTTCTCAGTATATTTATGTAAATCTTTTATCTGCCCATAAAAATATAAAATTGTTTAAAAATACAGTGACATCCATAACATAAATACTAGGAACAAACCAATGATATTCAAATAAACAGATATGTTATGAGAGCGCGCATTGTGAAGACTCGAATAGGTCACAATTGTGACCTTTAGTCTTTAGTTTATGTCACGCATGGCGAAGAGCTATAGGCTTTGTTGAAACGAAAACAAAATAAAAAAATGCCATCGTGTGTATTTAGAAATTGTACCAATTATGATACCAAAGTACATAAAACAGAAGGGATCTCATACCATATGTAAGTACGCAATACGCCTCATTTTACTAATAATTTTTTTTTCCCTAATATTCTGATATTTGGAGGTTAGAAAAAGATAAAAACATTGATGGTCAGAATAATGTTTGTTTACATTCACACGCAAGTGACAAACACTAGCTGTCTCTTTTTTTCTAGTTGGTTTTATCAAGCCATCCCTTTCGACTTAGTGAAATGTCAGATGAATGAAAAGTGTGTATGTTTGCTGCCGCTGCTGCGCGGAACACTTTTTTCAATTATTTTGTGAGTGTTTAACGTATCTGTTTATTTGAATATCATTGGAACAAACACAGATTTGTAGTACCTACAACAAGGCTCAAGAAAATAGGTGGCTCGTTTAGATGTCAATGTGTACGCTTTTTAGATGTCAACACGCAATGAGCAATGTAGGTTTATGTAGCGTTTCGAGTGCGGTACAGAAACTGCTGGAGGCAGATTATCTGTTCCAGATGCAACTCTGATGCTGACCGCGATCCTCAGACATGAGGGATCAACCAAGAGAGAGAGATCCAAATAAATACGCACATACTTATATAGGTAGACAATAACGAAACTACTTAGTCTTTGTTCTACTCTCATTATTGACGATCAATACTACGCCAGCTAGTGTAATTACCTATTGTGCGCTTGTTCCATTGATTTCATCTGCCCTCACCTCGGTCACTGCGGATTCTGTGTCCTCTGTAAATTCTGTGGCCCTGGTACATTCGACGAAGTTCTCATATATATTTAACGGTTGTATCGCTGTATAGCTTAGAATAATCGTCATATTAGAATGTTTAACTTATGATTAGTTGCCTACGATTATTATTAGTGTGTTTAACTAACTCACTTTTTACTTTCGTCACTTTATGGTGACTGCAATTGTATGTCACAAATACACAGACGGACTAGAACACTGAAAGTACAGGGTATCTTTCCAACATAAACAATTTTCTTAATACTTTTCTGACTCGTAAATTAATCTGTAATATCAAAAAAAACAGTTAGTTTCCTAAAGAGTAACGTTGGCACATAAGAAAAAATATAGGTATAATCAGATAGAAACATAACACTATTTCTTTCGTATACTTCAGCGACTTCGAACTTCAAAGCAGTTTGTCGACAGTATAAGTTCTCCTGGATTCAGATAGGTCAATATTGTGACAAGACATGTCCCATGGATTTGTAGAAAATTCCTCACAGCTCTGTGACAAAATATGTGACCCCCTAAAGTGCTTCTTGTTGACTGGTCGGATTTATGACACCCTTATAATTTAATTGATCATCTCATTACCGAAAGAAATTACATTACCTTTGTGACGCCTGAACATGAGGCCTTTCACAAGAGCAAAATTTAATATAAGGAAAATGTTGCTGAATAATTCATACTCAAACCTTTCTATGATAATAATTCTGAATATTTTCGATGTACTTTCGAATTTAAGGCTGTAGTCAATGTTGGGGCTGAAAGACATACTTTGTAGCGTGACTTTTTCTATAGTATCTTTTTAGGGTTCCGTACCGGTCCAAACGGAGCCCTAAAGCTGTCACTCCGTCGTCTGTCACACAGGTTTTACAGCCAAACGGTTGCAGTCTTCAAACTTTCACAGTAGTTATAAGCATCTTGTTGACCCAAAGTCATACAAATTGTCAATTTTTTTTTACCTATATGTTTTTAGGGACCCATACAGCAAAAGGGGGGAGCGAAAAATAATATAACCTACCTGATCGAGTGGGATATCGTTGTTTAGGGCTCCTTAATTAGATAAATACTGTATTTTTTGTTTTTAATAATATTGGAAAACAAAGGAATAAGAAGCCACCAAAGTCAGATTTTTTACAAACAAAATTTTGTTCCGAATAATTTTTATTCTTCCTATTGACCTACGAATTTGAAATATGGTGATAATGTTTATTATTACGTATATTTTACTAACAAATACCAATATATTGATAAATCTGAATTTTTCATTGAAATTCCATAATTTTTCCTATTACAACCAACTTGATTTTGTGGTTTGGTACGGAACCCTAAATGTACGAAGTCCGACACGAACTTGGCTGGTTTTTTGTTACGTGGCAAACTTTGTAAGAAAAACATAGTAGTCTCGACCGCACGTCAGTGGTAACACGTTGACCTTGAGCTGGACAAGAGTAGTACGGAGTTATGATAAAATAAAATGCTAGATTACCTAGACTATTTTCTTTTATAGCCTAATATCCGACTGCACAAATCTGCAGCATTCAGGGTTGTTGATTAAACTTAATTTTCATGAATGATACTTGATAGTAGGATAAATTGCTGCAGGTTTAGTTTATTTAAATAAATTGAATTCTTGTTTGATAATTAACTCCAAATATAAAAGATTTTCAAGTGAATCCATCGTCATTTGACAGAAACTGATGCAGAAAATTGGAAAAATATGGTTGCCAGCTCTCAGTTAGCCGCAAGCTGTTGATTGCCAGATGACCTGCAAAACCTGGAAACCCATAAAAGGCAGTTAACTGAGAGCTAGTTGATGTGGCATACGTACCCACGATACAGGAGAAGTTCCGGGTCGGGTAGACTTCTAGTTGCGGCAAGATGCGGCCAGGCAACCCAGAATCATTCATTAAAATCAAGTTTCATCAACAACAAAATACCTGCAGATTTTTGCAATGGGATCTTAGGCTATAAAAGAAAACAGTATAAGTAATCTAGCATCTTATTCTATCATAGCTCCGTACTACTCTTGGACAGCCCAAGGTCAATGTGTTACCACTGTCGTGAGGTCGAGACTACTATGTTTTTCTTACAAACTTTGTCACGTAACAAAAATCCGGCCAAGTGCGTGCCGTGACTTTGCACATTTAGGGTTCCCTCCCGATTATCTTTTGGCTTTTAAAACATACGATATCTTACTTAAATCACTTTTTAATAGCCTTATGATCAACACATACCTTAAAAAAAAAATCTTAAATTTAAATCTCAGTAGGAACCTCCTACCTACGCCATTTTTCTATACCAATTATGAAATGTCAAGAAAAATACACTTTCCTTATGTCTCTGGAGGTTAACTGTTTGATTTCCATTGACCTTAGCCGGTTTTCATTTCGATAAGTAAACAATACGTAGATGAAAAATATTATTGCTACGTTATTTTTCAATAACGATAGGTCTACAATAGGAGACCACAAGAACGGCGTATGACGTTTTTTTTTCCTTTCACCCATTGCTTTATTGGTTTACAAGCTGCCACCCGCGGCTCCGCCTGCGTGGATTAGTACTTTCATCTTTATAATTTACTAGCTGTTACCCGCCACTTCGTCTGCGTAGCATTAGTACTTTGAATAGCCTATTTTTTTATACCGCGTCGTAATATTAGATATACCTGTGTGGGCTGCCTTACTTGAGCAATTATTAATTCACCATACCAACTTCTATCCCCTTGTCCACCCCCTAAAGAATGATTACCGGGATAAAAACTATCCTATGTTCTTCCCAGGATCTCAAACTATCTCCATACCAAATTTCATTTAAATCAGTTTAGCGGTTTAAGCATGAAAAGGTAACAGAGAGACATAGTTACTTTCGCATTTATAACATTAGTGTGGATGTTCTATGTATTTTTCTGATGTATAAGGTATACTTATTACTGAATTATCATCAAAAGCCGTAGTTCCTGCACGAACGAGCAACAAACAAAACATTCATCCATCCATATTCACAAACTTTCGCGTTTATAATACCTACAGTAACTGGGATTAAACTTTGCATCTCTTAACCCTGCTGTGTTCACACTTTTAAAGACCCACAATATATCAATCTCGACTTAAATTACATTTCAACAACGACGTTTTTCCTTTTTTAAAGAGATTTACGATCTAATACTAGTTGTGTCTTCGGACACAAGATAGTTTCTTCAAAAGGAAGCAATTCACTATTGTTTATTTCATTTAACAAGAACCCTCGACCTTCTGAAAAGCTATCTAAAGCTCAGTGCAGAAACTGACACAAATTGCAACACAAATCCTCATTCCGTTAAGAACTAGAGGCTCTCTTGCAATGAAGATGTAAACATCAGCTTTTCTTAATTTAGTGTTTGTATCAAGTACATACTGGGGGCAAATTGACATAGTATAAAATACTGAATTAACAATAACTATATATATACACTAAAATCGCGTATCACAAAAACTAAGAGCGCGTATAAAAACGGCAGGTCTAGTTGGGCGTCAAAAAATTCGTCCACATCGCTGTTAACGTAAAAAATGTCCAGAACGCTGGCAGCATTGCCACGTTGGATGGCGATGCTGATTTTCTGGCCCAACGCCTCAAAGATTTAGCTTCCAATAAGGTTGTTGTATTTGCGCCGTTTGAGGTTTTCAGCAGCATCCGCTCCAGCACAGCCCGCCGTGCTAAGAATATGGGATGGCGCAAGGTTATCTACACATGCATCCCACAATACGATAAAGGCCTACCCACCTTCCAAGGCATTATGATCATCCCGTCTGGTCTCTTCCCATCATCGTGTGCCAAGCCTTTGGGTTCTAAAACAGAACGAACCCCGCCCAACAAGATTGGGGTTGGCTTCTACTCTGAGTGGATGCAGCATGGACCGTCTGCCTATCTGACCTCCACAAATGGGTAACACGGCACACCTTGGCAAGACTGATCTTAGATTTCCGACTTCTGACTACCGTATTGAGTGTCAAAGATCTTCAAAGGACAGCTGGGACCATCGGAATAACGTGCTTTCTGAGTCACGGAAGAGTCTCGGTATGTACATCAACATGTGTAAGCTGTTATCATTAGCCCCAAGCTTACCTACGGCTGTAAAATAGTAGTAAATATTTGCAGTTGACTGTAATGCCAAACAGTTACTATAAAAAAAGATTCATAAGCCAATAACACCCGCGGATATCGATAAAAAGGACGGGAGGAAAAATTGGTGTAGAGGTCGTAGCTCGGCGTAGCACAACGCCTACGCTATGCTACGAACGTTTACGCTTTTTTAACCGACTTCAAAAAAAGGAGGAGGTTCTCAATTCGTCGGAATCTTTTTTTTTTTTTTTTTTTTATGTATGTTCCCCGATTACTCAAAGACGCCTGGACCGATTTCAAAAATTCTTCTTTTGTTTGAAAGGGTATACTTCCTAGTTGGTCCCATAATCATCAAGTCAGGATCTGATGATGGAATCCTAGATAAATCGAGGGAACTCCTCAAATATTATAGGCAAACATATAGTGATTTTGGTATTTTCATCAACAATGCAATCATCTGCACTCAGAAAGTATCATTTGGTGAAGTGGAACTGATGAAGAAGACCACAGATGGCCACTGGATCTCCTAAATGCTAAATATGTCACGGGCATAAGATATCTCGAATAGTTAACCGACTATAATGAAGCAAATACTTATAAATAAATGGTACTGGTGAAAATGACACCATCGAACTGATCTGATGATGAAGCCGGAAGGTAGGCACTGGAACTCTAATATAAAACAATGTATCCTAGTCGTGTTTGGGCTTATTGGAATCGCCATGAGATGTACTTTGGCTATAAATGATAATCATGTTAATTGGAGGTACCTACCAAAACTAAAAACAGAAAAATAAAAACTTTTTAACAAAAAATCAAACCGACTTCCAGAACAAAAAACTACAAAACAAAAAATAAATTTCTTTTCCGAAGTCGGTGTCGAAAAACGAGAAAGAATGGGTAGGCACAAAAGACACCGACTTCGGAAAAGAAATTTATTTTTTGTTTTGTAGTTTTTTGTTCTGGAAGTCGGTTTGATTTTTTGTTAAAAAGTTTTTACGTGCTACGAATTTAGTTGTTTTAGACATAATAGATTTTTATTATTATAAGTAGATAATATTCTTTGCTTCGTGTATGTTCATACATGAAGCCGTTTACGCACGCTGGTTTACAATACTGGCCACTTGGTAATTCTAAAGAAGACCATCAATTCGATCCGTGTATCCGTGTGCGTTGGATCGTAGCAGGTGGCGTTCTGTAGTTTCTGCTACCCCAATGAGATAAAAGGGTTAGTGTATGTACGTATGTATAATATACTTTACCTAATGTAACTATTACCTCGCTAAACACAGTCGTGAATGTATTTAGTGCGGCAAATATTTATTATTTCTGTCATGCAAGTTGGCTCAGTATCAAGAGATTCCATTTCATACGAGATTCAACTTTTGAATAATGTCACTGCAAATACCGTGTGGTCTGGGTGATAATGTTATTGCCAGGAAACAGGCAAATAGTGTCGCCCATTTATGTACGCCTGAGGCGCACTGTACCCTTGTTTACGGATCGTTCGACTGGCAATTTGAAAACAAAGTGATAGTGTGGGAAGGTCAAATTTGTGATTGCTTCGTTACGAATTTTTTATATTGATTTTTTCTACAAAGAGGTACACCTACTATAGGTACGAAATGCGTGAATAAATCTTTACAGCGTTAACATGTTTTTAAATATAGTTATTATTTTTCCGTAATTGTGTTTCTTTTTTCCATACGTCTGTTAGAGGTGAGAT
The DNA here is from genome assembly GCA_964057195.1 of Orthosia cruda. Classification (NCBI taxonomy): domain Eukaryota; kingdom Metazoa; phylum Arthropoda; class Insecta; order Lepidoptera; family Noctuidae; genus Orthosia; species Orthosia cruda. The sequence goes on along the minus strand of OZ059843.1, from coordinate 18,877,751 downwards.
AACCTATCATAATATATATATGCAAAAGCATAAATAATCTTTTTATGACACAGTCTTTCCATAATTTATTTCTTTGCACTCCTCTCCCCTCTCCGTGGTTTCAAAAATGGGGCTTTCAAATAACGATATTATGTTTCGCACAGGACAAATCCGACATAAATTCACTGCGAGACTGCGAGAGATATTAATATAAAAGTCAGCATCCTGAAATTAAACCTACATTACTAAGCACAATTCCCCAAAAAACCACCCTTTCGGCTGCGATAAAAATAACGAGGTCTGAGCGGGCCAAAATTGATTCGCCGCAAACTGTCGCGAAGAGAGGTCGCCCGGATGGCTTTAGACGGAAGCGCCCGGGGCAGTGGTCGCCCGTAACCCAGCTGACCTGGATACTAAACCACCCGGCTATCACCTGGAGGCATTTCCCCTTTTTAATTTACCACAGCACCTCATACAATGTTCTCTAATGGCGCATTTTGTAGTATAGCTTGTGACGGCTGTGATTTGCCGAGTAACAACCTAACTACGTGTGTATTGGCTGACTAGATGTAACTCGTATTAGCTAGCCTAAAGCAAATTTTGTAGGTTAGTGTTCCTGTTGGATTGTTTTCAATATTCTCGTCACTTTTACATGCATGGACTACATGTATTTAAATGAATGGGGCGCGCACAGAAGCGCGGAGCTACTCACAAGAAGAAAAAGTATTTTGTTGTTCAAATCAAATCAAATCAAAAATAAATACTTCACACAGGCCTACATGGGCATTTACAAAACGTCGACAAAAGGTGCACGGTTCTGGTTGGTCGTTTCCTATGGAGAAGAACCGGCAAGAAACTCCACGGTTACTCTTTAAAAAAACGGTTTGGTTTTACAATATTTACATGTTACAGCATTAGTACTTAGATATATGGGGGGACAACGTAGGCCCGACAATAAGGCGAAACTAATAAAAAATAATTATATATTATATTATATAAACAAAAGAAAAGAAAAAGTAAAACGAAATAAAAAAATAACAAATGTTAACAAGCATCTAGAAATCCAGAAGGCCTACAATGTTCACACATTCACAAAACAAACGGTAAAAGAATCTATACAAAGGTAAACAAAAAAGAAAATATAAAAAGACTGAATTTAACATGTGGCACAAATGTTGTCAACAGTGCTGTAACTATTCTTAGCAAAGGGCTATATTTTTTATTTTGATTGAAAACCATTGTAAAAGTCTAATTAAAAGAAGAAGAAAAAATGAGATTGAGAATAGTTAAAGACATCCACATATTTGTGCCGTTTATGAGTTACCAGGGAAGCCGCAGTGCAGAAGGAGCTAAAGCCAAAAATTTAAACTTCAACGTAGTCCTTGATTTTATAATATGCTTTTTTTAATAAGGACACGTTTGATGTAGTTTTTGAACTTTCCATCAGTCAGTTCTATAACTGACTTTGACAGCTTATTATAAAAGCGTATCCGATTGAGATTGAAATGATGAGATTTAGTTCGATTATATAATGTACATTGACCATTGGTTAAGTCAATGCAGAATGAAGTAAATAAATGTAAGTGTACTGTATAATTACTATATACCTATTTTTAACAATGTTTTAAAAAAGAAATGTATCGCATATAGAATAGAAAATTAAAAGTCGGTTAAATACGTATGTAGAAGTTTACTGAATATGATTATGAAAATACAAAATGTGCCATTTAAAGCGGGTTACTGCGCAACATAACTTGATATTTTAGGATAATGTTAAATCCGATCCCATTAAGAATTTTGGGGTTCAAGATTTGTTGATTTGGGTAATTTGATACAACATCGGGCCAGCCTAATGGCCGAATCTCGAAGTTGGAAAACAAAGTTGTGTGTGTATACTAGCATTACATTTAAAGGCTTTGATCCGTGATTGATTAACTAGGAATTATGATAATGTAGAAGATGTGTGGTCAAGTTTGTAATAATATTTCAAACGAATTCAAATATAAGTACTAGCCTATTAAACTATGAGGCCCACTTGCACAAAACAAACAAAAAACACACAAACTCAGAGTTAGCTGCTAACACGAGGTTAAATTGACAATATAATTGTCAATATTGTATGACAAACTGTCAAATTAACTTCTTGTTAGCAAATAACTCTGAGATAAGTTGTTCGTGCAAGTGGGCCTAAGTAAGAGATACAGATAGATATACCAATTCTTGTACCTATAATATGTATATACAGTGTTTCTTTCAGGTACTACTTCGGGGGGGCTTTGCATCCCCGGAGCTTCCTTACTGCCCCCCGGGGCGTTTGGAACTTGATCAATAGCAATAGGTTGCCGCTCGCTCACTTTCGCGCGTCTTCAGCATATTTACGTATATTCGCGACGATTATCCCTACAATTTGGCAAATTATTTAAACCTGGTATCATATAAGAGCTGGAAACCCTTTACTGTCGTGAAGTGGCACTCAATCAGCCAATCAGGAATTGAGTAATGCATGACCTATTAAAGTAGCCAATCAGAAACTAGAATAGCGCCTAGAAAGAACGACATACTTTCGAGAATATCGCCATCCCTTTTTCTCTAACGCTATCTCATAAGGCTCTCCCACTCTAAGCAGCTGTTTACAGACAGTAATTTCGCGAAATGTTTAGAATGAAAATTATAACTGTATCCTGTCCATCTTTATGTGTACCTATGCAAGAATAAAGGCACGACGAATAAGATTTTTGTAAAGAATATTTTTTTTGTGGCTTATTTTTACAATGTTACTTTGTCAATATTGCTTAATTCAGCTTAAAGCATCTTTTATTCATGAAAATATTAATAATAATTGGAGTTGATTTTAAATATTACTTTGTTTCCTTTATTTACTCCGCCCCCCCCCCCCTCCCCCAGATCTCTTAACTGCCCCCCCGGGGAATTTTGCCTGAAAGAAACACTGTGTATATATAATCTGAATCTCGGAAAAGGCTACAACGATTTTTATGTAATTTAGTATGCAGCGGGTTTCGGGGGAGATAATTCGATCCAGCTAGGTTTTATATTTAGAAAAAGTCGATTTCGCCCAGGTACTATGTTTAATCTGTTTAAGCTTATGTTAAATTAGATGTTCCTGTGGCTTCGCTCCCGTCAACTGCCTACCCTACCCTACTTACCTACCCGCTTACCCTACTTGCCTTGCTACTTACCCTACCTATCTAACAGCCAATTTTTCATCTAATGTCATTCTTCCGCGGAGAATCTTATTACCGCCATTTAGAAAATGACTTCAAATGCACTAAGCTATCTATCGAATATGTAGTTCAACTGTCCGAGTATCTGAATTGCATGTGTTGTGATAACTTACTTCTTGAACACTTTAAATTCATCTTACTTTTGATAGAGTGAACCGATTGCGATGAAACAAAAACTAAGTAATACTTCAAGTTACGCACAATTTTTATGTAAAGACATTATCTACATTGGTTTCGTATATTTTACGTGATACGTGCACAACTAAACAGACAACAAGATAAATAGACAAACAGACCAAAATTCCAAAAATGCTGGAAGTGCAGAAGGTTCTGTTGGTTATCCTTTAACATACTGGCTATTTTTTTTTAATGTATTCGATGTACAAAAACGACTTTTCTACAGATTTATTATATGTATTGATTACATATAGCTTTATGGCTCCCGTGCGGTCGCGTTGTCTTCTTTCTAGATTTCTTTTTTTGAGAAGTCCTATCAAAACAATAGCTGCTTTGCGACGAGCTGTAAAATTATATAAATACCATACCTACACAACTATAGCCCAACCCACACTCTTCATGCAAAAGTAATAAATAAGTCCCTAAGAACCTCAGCGGCTGTCACAAAAGTGAAATGGAGCTACTCGTAATAAAATGGAGACCTCTATTTGGGAACAACACCCACGTATAACTGTTAGAGAATAAGGTATTGGCGGGTGATTGAAACATTTTCTGTGAGTACATATTAACCGAATATATGAAAAAATAATGGAACTATCTTTGATGCTGTTGTGTTTGTATGTTTTGATTATTATGAACAGAATTATTTTCTTTCGAAGAAAAGGTTGGAGTTGAAATATTAGGTCCATGGGGTCCGAGTGCGCATCGAATTTTTCGAGGCATTAGCACAAAGCTCGTCGACTCTTCACGTGACCAGAGGGTTGGCCTTTTCTTCGGCCAGAGAATCACGCTGGCAGCAACGTGGCAATGCTGCCAGCGTCCTGGGCGCGTTTCCCATTGACATCGATGTGGACGAATTTTTTGAAGCACAATAAGCCCTTTTCTCTCTCCCCTTTGTATTTTTATATAAATGTTTTTTTAGAATATTCAATTGTATATAATATGTTAATATATTTGTTATATTAAATTAAAAATAAAAACCTTTCGATATTCTTCATTCAACTGTTATGCTCTTCTACAAGTCTGTAACTAAACCTTCGTTAAAACTTTAAAAGTAAAAGATTTATATAGTCTAGTAGTTCTTCAAGTGATTCTGTTTCACAAGATTCCACAATTACGATCATCTCTATCTAATACCTTTAAACGAGCAATTCTTGTATACATGTATTTATATAATCTGAATCTCGGAAACGGCTCCAACGATTTTCATGAAATATTTTATGCAGGGGGTTTCGGTGGCGATAAATCGATCTAGCTAGGTTTCATTTTTAGAAAACGTGGTTTTCTCTATTTTCATCGGAGCTGAGCTCGTTCGCCCAGATATACTATACATAATGTAACTAGCTGTAACTGTACTTATACGTATACTTCTTTTGAGATAGGTAACATTAGACATTCAAATAATCCCATTTTACAGCCCGTTCAACCGATTTTGACTTCTTTTGCGTTGGTGATGTGACAAATGGCAGCTGTACACAGCTGTATGACAGCTGTATGACAGTTAGTTTTGGTAACAGGTTTATGCTTTTTAAGCCATCCTTACATTTAAGGTATAGAACTCAAAATCGGTTGAACGAACTGTAAAAAGGAGTTGTAAAAATTTCTAATGTTATTTCAAATGGAGTATATCAGGCTTGTTACCATCTATAGGGCACAAGTCCAGAGTTCCAGACTCCAAACTACTACTGAGAAATACCTGATGTAAATTCAATACCACTTTAGCTGACCCGAGATTTTTTTATTTTTTTTATTTTAACATTATGCTCATCAGTAGCGCTTGACCAACGAGGTAATTTGCAAACAAATAACTACGCCATTTGCAAATTTAGGTAGACTGAGGTTTTGAGGTAGCTATATTCACATGAGTTTATTTACCAGTCCCGGCTTCGCACAGGTAGCTCTACTACTACATATTATGCCTACTTGTTTTTTAAAAGACTTCCCAAAAAGAAGGAGGTACTCAATTCGGATGATTCTATCTTATATATTTTTTTGTTCGTAAGAAGTTTGTTCAAAATGGTAAATATTAATTTCCCATTTAAATTTGGTAAAGATCTGAAAAAGAACTTCGTAGATATATAACAGAACTCTTCAATAAATGACGGCAAATCTCTCGGATTGCTGCAATCGCTTGTCTGTACGCAGATGTGTAGGTACAGTTCAGCCTAGTGCACTCTCATTCCACCGGTTATGTTCAAGTTACATGTTATTCGGGTAATCTATTCTGGCATCACTGTGGGCATTATAGGAGGTATATAAAACTTGTCCAATATGTACCACTAAAAAGTGAAAAATAAAAAACTATTTTACAATAAAATACAACTGACTTCCAAATAAAAACACTACAAAGTGAAAAATAACTTCAATTTCGGAAGGCGGTGTCAAAAAACGAAGAAAAGAAAACAGGGACACCAACGTCCGAAATTGAAGTTAATTTTCACTTGTAGTAGTGTTTTTATTTGGAAGTCGGTTGTATTTTTTGTAAAAAGTTTTTCTGTCGTAGAGTCCCGTCATCAGTGTGAGACCCGCGCTTGAATTTTTTGTCGCGCGCTTTAGTTTTTATTTTGAGATAACTCCTAAGATATTCATATAAATTATAATTATGATGTAAGGATTATCATAATATGCATGAAATGCATAAGCATTTAGTTACCATAAGGTAACTAACGTTTTTAAGTTGTTAAGGATCAATTCTGTATCCGTCTATTCTATATAGCTTTCCAATTACCGCATTATGTGTGACCATATTTTTTGAAATTGGAATGTGTATATTAAGCTATCATTAAAAGATAGACATATGCCTTCGCGGCCTTTTCTGTAAACTTATAAAAGAGAAACAATTCTCCAATACATTGTTTTGTTATATCTCAAAAGGATTGGGCAGAGTTTTCAATTAAAGCTTGACTTTTTTCCGAAATTTTTAACAAATACCGTCATATTTCAACTGAATCACTCTGTCTATTGCTGAAAACCGCATGAAAACCTGAAAAGTAGTTTTTGAGTTTATCGCGAACAGACAGACAGACGCAGCAGGGGACTTTGTATTATAATAAGTAGGTAAATGTAGTGATAGTGATAAAAGTACGCTCAAGAAAAGCTTTCTTTTTCCACATTCAAAATTTTCGAGCTCGCGTGTGCGTGAGCTTGGCACCTGAATTTCGTCGCAAAGGCAATTTATTCTATGGCTTCGGTGCCAACCGTCCCCGTGATAAATTGCGTTGATGAAATATATCTTCCAACAAGGCAAACTGTTGATGATCGTGCCATTATACGACGGAGCCGAAAAGTGAGGCTTTTTATTTTAAAAGTCTGATGTCTGTGCCGTGTATATTATGTTAATTTCTTCTGATGATGATGTGCATTATGGGTTTTTTTATTATTGGTTTTGACCACTATGTCACCTGATGGTAAGCGATGATGTGGTCGATGGTGAAGCACGCTTGCCTTTAAGTAATCTATTCACTCTTGACTTAAAGACTCCCAGGTTGTAGCTATGGAAATACAGACTCTGGCAGGGAATTCCAGGTTCAAGATATTGTCATTCTCTATGCTTCTGTTTTTTTTTGCCAGAAATCGAGGGTACTTATTGCAGGGTTACAAAAGAATATAAACGAAGAATATGGACGTGTCATGTAACGAATTGCCGACCTAGCAAGTTACTTGATCAGAGTGTTATTTAATTAAAACAGTATGAAATATGAACATGAATTTTAAAATAATTTGTAGAAAATTCGGTTTTACGTCGGACAGTCCTGATTTTATTGGCGAGGCAGGCGAACGACAGAATGATTGAACATTCTTTTTTTAACATTTTATATTAAACCCATACTTGAAATCTATATAGACGACATCATTATTTTCCTTTGTTCCCGTTAAGTGTCACCATTTTGTGTTACGCTGTTACCCATTGAGATAAAAAATTACCGATTAGTAACACTGTAACTGAATGTCACGTTTATTTTCCCATCAATTTACACTGCAACCTAATAGTACGTAATAGAGTTACATATCAAATGACAAAGTCGATGGAGCGGGGCTCCTATTTCTGTCTGCAGGGTTTAAAGTAACCTAACATGAAGGGGATGACCTATCTGTGTCGGGATGTCCTAAGTTCCCGAGCTCACTTCGCTCGCTCTGCACAGCGATGTCACTTCGTCGGTTGTTCTGCTTTTTTATTTATGTTAGTAATATGCTAATGTAACCCTATTACGTACTATTAGGTTGCAGTGTAAATTGATGGAAAATAAAAACGTGGCATTGAGTTAAAGTGGTAATTTTTATCCCAATGGGTAACAGTGTAACACAAAATTGTGTAATTCAACGGGAACATGACATTATTTTGATGACGGAAGCTTAGACCGGCCGCGGCCCACCGCCACTACCAGTTTCCTGAGAAGCGACAGTCTTCTGTTTAATTTTTTATTTGATCTGGCCCGCTCACGCTTACTTAAACCGTGAGTATTTTGTATTCGTATAGCATCTCAACTCTAACCTAACGTATTGTTACAGGGAGGCGCGTGCGCGCGCGAATGGTGGGCAGTGATGGGGGGGCCGCGGCGCATGTCCAGTGCGCTGCTGCTGCCCTTCGCGCTGCTGTCCCTGCCACCCACAGAGGCTGCCAACACCACCACCTACCGGGTTCGTTGACTACGTCGATACAGTACAACTGAAGTGTGGGTAGTGATGGGGGGGCCGCGGCGCATGTCCAGTGCGCTACTGCTGCTCTTCGCTCTGCTGTCCCTGCTACCCACGGAGGCTGCCAACACCACCACCTACCGGGTATGTTGAAAACTTTAATACAGTACAGCTGCATCCACAGCGGACGGGGGGATGGCGGCTGTAATGGATACTATTCTTATGGCAGCTGCAATAGGAACCCAAGGCAATCTCGGTGTACGTGAAAAGTCCCAGCGAAAGATCTGAAAGGTCTCATGAGTCACGTTAGCCGTTCCTTTAAACCGGAGCACAAAAACCCTATTTGGTGACAGAAATTGGTATTTCTGTAATATCTACTAAGTAGTTCCCCGGACAAGCTCGTACTACTACTCAAAACCCTCATAATCTTTACTCACGGTATAATATCGCCAACCGAGATCTACATCTTTGTCAAAAACATTCCAACAATATTAGGTACATGAAACAAATCTCTTAAAGATGGCGCTTTACATAAAATTATGCTTTTATGACACTAGCGACCCGACCCGGCTTCACACGGATAGTATCATAATTATTGTGCCTACATATTCAAAATATGTACTCTATCATACAAAAAACAAAAATGCATACTTGAAATTTTACATTAAAAGCGAGCATCAAACGAGTCCCGTGACCCGTCGGTGTAAGACCCACGTTTGAATTTATTTTCGCTCGCGTTAATTTTTATTTTGCGATAACTCCTAAGATATTCATTTAAATTATATGTTGTAAAGGATTATCATAATGTGCGTGAAATGCTTGAAGTAACTAACGTATTAGGATTAATTCTATATCCGATAAATAGCTTTACAATTACATGACCTTTTTTTACGCATCGTACTTGACCATTTTTTTAGAAGTTAGAATGTGTATAGTAAGCTATCTTTATAAGTATATATGTCATGGACCAAGTAATTAATCAGTGCACTATGTACCTATAATACCCGAGCATAATGAATCAAGTCAAGTCAAATCGGGCAATGTAATGAATACTGATTTAAACTTCTATATTTTTCACATTGTCTAGTCATTATGAATATTGCTACGTAACGCCCAACTGTTAATTTTGGTAAAATTCGATAATGGTCACAATATTAGTCCAAGAGCGAGCGAAGCGAGCTCTGGAGCAAAGGGCACCTCTACACGGATAGGTTACTTTAGACCCTGCAGACAGAAATAGGAGCCCCGCGTAGTGGGGCTTCGTCGAGTTTGTTGCTTAAATAGTAATCTTACTATTCTAGATTAAAATCAATATCAACATTGAAATAATTTTAAAATGCAATTAGTTTATTACCCGTCCCAATAAGTGATGGGCATTATTCAGAAAGCCTAGCCAATTTATTTATTTCAACAGTTTTTAGCATATTCCCTACTCATATTGGGCATTTTTCAAATTGTTTGAGCATTATGAAAAATGCCGTATTAATCACTTGGTCCAAAACATTATAATAATTATCCCATCGCGGACTTATCTGTAGGCCAACTAAAGAGAAATAACCCACCATACATTGTTTTGTAATATCTTAAAGGCATTTAGGCGGCTTTTTCCGTAAAAGCTCGCAGGTGGCTTGACTTTTGCCGTTATTTTCAACAATTATCCTCATATTTTAACAAATTTACACAAAATCTTAACAAATTATACACCTAATACTTCCTCATTAATCACTCTATCCATTAGTTTTTTGAATATATCGCGAGGAGACAGACGCGGCGGGGGATTTTGTTTTGTAATATATAGTGAATTAGTGATTAGGGAGAACTTGCAAAGCCCAAGAATAATTTCATTTGCCCTTATTTGCACATGAAATTATTCTTGGGCATTGCAAGTTTCAGCAATATATAACGCACCGTAATTTGTGGGGCAATTATGTGAAACCGGAACAACATGTGACCAACGGCTTGGATACGAAAGTGGCACATGTTGGCTGTAATTTCTAGGTTCAACCAAAACCAACGTTTCGGTCTGGTATTTGAATTCTATTTTAGTCTTCAGTGACACGAAACTCTTCGTATTTAAGTCATTGTCTCTCCAACGTTGGGTTCTATTGTCAGAAAGCATAAAAAGTAAATAAGGATTATAATTCATAACGTAATGGGATCAGTAGTTTGTGTTTGTGTTGCTCTACAATCTTCCATTATAGTCAAGAACAGAGGACCACCAAAAGTTCGATTTCCACCATCCTACATAATAAATACGGTACCTAGACAGGCATAACAATGACTCAGAATCATCATTTTAGCCGTAAGATATCCAATGCTGGACATAGGCTGTCCCCAAGTGTCACCACACTGATCGGTCCATGTGCGTTTCGCATCGACTGGACTTCCGCAGCATTGACCAGGTCGTCGCTCCACCTAGAAGGAGGCCTACCAACGCTGCGTCTTCCGGTACGCGGTCGCCACTCCAGAACTTTTCGGCCCAAAGGCCATCCGTTCTGAGTGCAATGTGCCCTGCCCGCTGCCACTTAAGTTTGGCAATTCTTCGGGCTATGTCGGTAACCTTGGTTCTCTTGCGGATGTCTTGATTGACACAATGACTAATAAAGAAAAGAAACTGAAAAAATTTGTGCCAGAGACGACCGACGGTCTATCAAATTAAACCCGATGCAACATTCGGCAGTAGTTGACGAAAACATGTGTGAGACTGATAAAGCATTTAGGCCCATTTTCACATCTGCATCGCGTCGCTAGAACTAAGTTTAAAAGGTTAAAAACTTTTTAACAAAAAATCAAACCGACTTCCAGAACAAAAACCTACAAAGCAAAAAATAAATTTCTTTTCCGAAGTCGGTGTCTTTTGTGCCTACCCATTCTTTCCCGTTTTTCGACACCGACTTCGGCAAAGAAATTTATTTTTTGCTTTGTAGGTTTTTGTTCTGGAAGTCGGTTTGATTTTTTGTTAAAAAGTTTTTATTTTTCTGTTTTTAGTTTTGGTAGGTACCTCCAATTAACATGATTATCATTTATAGCCAAAGTATATCTCATGGCGATTCCAATAAGCCCAAACACGACTAGGATACATTGTTTTATATTAGAGTTCCAGTGCCTACCTTCCGGCTTCATCATCAGATCAGTTCGATGGTGTCATTTTCACCAGTACCATTTATTTATAAGTATTTGCTTCATTATAGTAGGTTAACTATTCGAGATATCTTATGCCCGTGAGATATTTAGCATTTAGGACATTCAGTGGCCATCTGTGGTCTTCTTCATCAGTTCCACTTCACCAAATGATACTTTCTGAGTGCAAATGATTGCATTGTTGATGAAAATACCAAAATCACTATATGTTTGTTACGATTTCTCTAAGATTCCATCATCAGATCCTGACTTGATGATTATGGGACCAACTAGGAAGTATACCCTTTCAAACAAAAGAAGAATTTTTGAAATCGGTCCAGGCGTCTTTGAGTAATCGGGGAACATACATAAAAAAAAAAAAAAAAGATTCCGACGAATTGAGAACCTCCTCCTTTTTTTGAAGTCGGTTAAAAATTGGCTTAAGGCCGTACGTGGTAGGTACATGGCAAGCTGGCAATGTTGCAGCCTATCGACTTTTTATTTATATAGCCATCATATTGACTGGGACGGTTAAAATTTACTGAATACTGAAAATCAAAATAGTTTGTCACGTACCATAACTCTTCTATTTTGTTTTTTTTTTAAGTGACACGAGATTAATTCGATATAATCGGTATTGTGTAGAATATTCTGTCAAATTGAGTTTATTTTTGATTGACCGGTAAAGTACCTTGTGTCATTAATCCCACCTTTGTACCGCGTTAAACACACATATAAAGTCATTAATAAAATCGACAGTTTTTTTTTTAATATTCTGAAATGTAACGTCCAGTTTGTTTCTAGATAATTTTAGGACGTAGAGTCACCAAAAATCCATCACCAAGCTATAGAGCAGTTTAGTTAGTCAGATTAAAGCGTTCATCATCATTCCTTCATCAGGCCTTCCCCAAGCGTCGCCACACTGATCGGTCCTGTGCGTTTCGCATCCACCGGACGCCCGCAGCCTTAACCAGGTCGTCCTCCACCTAGAGGGAGGCCTTCCAACGCTGCGTCTGCCGGTACGCGGTCGCCACTCTAGAACTTTTCGGCCCAACGGCCATCCGTTCTGCGAGCATTGTGCCCTGCCCACTGCCACTTGAGTTTGGCAATTCTTCAGGCTATATCGGTAACCTTGGTTCTCTTGCGGATGGCTTCATTTCTGATTCGATCACGCAAGGAAACTCCGAGCATAGCCCTCTCCATTGCTCCATTGATTAAAGCGTTAATTACATTCAAACACAAGCAAACATTCAGTTAAACACATGCATGCGCAGCACTACGTATCTACCTACGCACTGCAAAATTCAAACAAATGCAATAGTACAATGCCTACTGACGCAAATTATTGCGACTCGTAATTGTCTGCTAACGATCGCCCCATTCCCCAATGAGGCTGACGTTGCGTAGGTATATATATCTCTCACCTTCAATGGTTCATCGGGTTTGCGTCAATAATTATGACCGCCCGAGGGGTGCGTACATCAAAATAGGCATAAAAGGGATGTTTTTATAAAGCTCTCTGGGACCTACGAAGGCTGTGGAAAGCCACGTTATTTTTTTTGCCAACATCTTTCTTGAGTACTTTTTATGTAAATTCTAAAAGTGGAGTGCTCCCTACAATTTGTTTTAGGGGAGATAAAAATATTCAGGTAGGTTACATACGAACCATTTTTAGGCATTGTTGTAGGTTTCTGGTGGCCTGGAGCAAGAAAAGAGTGTTATAATCACACATTGCTTCTGCCAGCGGATTCACCTGCGTGAAAATCAGAAGCTATCCTGTGTGCTTATGCCGAGTTTTTTAACGGTGTGCATCAGAATGGCGGGTGTATGACTACAAATGGTCATGCTATATGCGTGAGAGCAATGTACGAGCAATGTACCGAATGTACGTAAAATTTGAAGCAATGTACTATTTTAAAACCACAGTTTTTAGAAAAAGTATTTGAGTCGCCAACCTGATATCAGAATGGCGGGTGTATTAAAAATCTGAACAAATTACTAACGATTTGATTGTGAAATGCCTACCATAGCACACTTTTAACGTACTCACTCGTGATAAAGAAAAAGATCTCTTATGTCAAAATGTATACAAAAAAGAGGTTTCTCCTTACCGTCCCCAAACGGCGCTTATCTAGTTTCAATACAATTTGATGTATACGTTAACGCGATTGAGTGTGAGTAAAAACTCGCACTAAGGCCTTTGGTATATAAAGTACCAATGGGGACGTACTCCCGGGATAAATGTACACCTGGGATTAAAAAAAAACAATACACTAAACCAGGACATGGTCTACCCTTGTGCTCTTTCCAGTTTTTACTCACTCTCATTCACGTTAACGTAAACGTCAATTTGTATTTAAATTGGATAAGCGCCGTCTGGTGACGGTAAGGAGAAACCACTTTTTTTGTATACATTTTGACATCTAAGGCGTATTTATTCTCCAACGTTTACGTTATCACGAATGAGTACGTTAACAAACTCGGAATAAGAGGCCTTAGTGCGAGTTTTTACTCACACTCAATCGCATTAACGTAAACATCATTTTGTATTGAAACTGGATAAGCGCCGTTTGGTGACGGTAAGGAGAAACCACTTTTTTGTATACATTTTGACATAATATAAGAGATCGTTTACGTTATCACGAGTGAGCGTGAGTAAAAACCCGCACTAAGGCCTCTGCACACTGTTCAGCGATTGAGGCATGATGGATAAACATCCAAAAACATAACTTTCACATTCACAACATTAATTTGTAAGTTTAGGAGAGCATATTGTATGTATGTATGAGTGCTGGCTTTTCTTTAGAAATCGTTGTTCTGAAATGCTGAATAATGCAAATTAGAGCACCTACTTTGTTGGGATGTTTTACCTTACACCCAATTATGGACGGTAGATATCATTAAACCAATGAATTCGATACCGCTATTAACTCGCCAATTATCTGGCTTCCCTGGAGTTTGGGAAACTAAATATTCGTTGGTAGCATCCGATTTTGTGTGGGTAAACATACCTTTTTATATAACTACTCGTAATATTTTTATAGTCAGTAAGGCACATAAAATCGTCTCTCCTTTTTATGTTTTTTTGGCCCTTCATGTCAAAATTGTCGCTCTAAAAAATGAAGCAATTACTTTAATCGTCTTGTCGCCAACTGTCTCGGAAAAATATGAAAGATACCGTAAGTCCGTGGGTTCAGAAGCTTCAGGTCGCCTTAACTTAGAACTTAAAGAAAACTGAACAAGAGCACTCAAAGAGAAGCCAACATGACCAGCAGCCTAATTGCGTTAGCGAATTCGGCAAGGCAAAGGGTTTGCGAGATAAGAAACGCGATGTTGATTTCCGTCTATGTGATTGGTCGATTGATGGCGGTCAAACCCTTTGTCTTGCCGAATTCACTTACGCAATTAGGCTGCTGATATTTGATTGGGGTGGGGTGTAATTATGTGCGGCCTACGTCTCAAAGGCTGCACGGACAGACGGGTAGATTATAATTTGGAACAAATGATGGATTAGAACAAAGAATAGTTTTGAAGGTATGCGGAACAGGGTAAAAGGTTCCGTAACCTCTATTAAAAAGGAAGGATCCTTCGATCGACAGACGGGTATTCTGTCTGGTCCGGGCAACTGGCCCAGCGACGGTTGTTTCGGAATGCTGTGTTCAAATCGCGTCAAAAACTCTACTTGCTACATACCTACTTTTTAACCTGGCAACAAAATCAAAATAGGATGCAGGCGCGTCGTTCATCTCGTCGTTGGTAGATGGCGCTGTCCTTAACAATCGTCCATTTAAGAGCTATGATGCCACAGACAGATACACCTATACAAATATAGAATCTCGTTTTCATTGAGGGTTTATTATTAAAAAACAAATTATTATAAAAACAATAAACCCGACTGCTATAAAACTGAAAAGAGAAAAAATAAGTACTAGATATCTATACCAATATTATAAAGAGGAAAGATGTTTTGTTTGTTTGTTTGTTTGTACCGAATAGGCTCCAAAACTATTGGACCGATTTCAAAAATTCTTTCACCGTTGGGAAGTTACTCAATCCCCGGGTGACATAGGCTACTTTTTATCCCTGTATTCCCACGGGAACGGGAACTACGCGGGTGAAACCGCGAGACGTCCTCTAGTAATTTATAAATTAAACATTATGAGGTGCTGCAGGCGGGGACCAGGGGCGTAGCTACCGCTGTATCTGCCGTATCAATTATACGGGGCCCCCGGGCCACAGAGGCCCCCAACGTGCGTAAGCAAAAATTAAAACTGATAAAACTTACCTAAGAACTTCGATGGGACATGAAAGCCCTTCAGACCTGTCACTATTGTCCATAGAGGCAGAAACTTTAGAAAAACTAAAGTCATCATCAGCTATAAATGATTTAATTAATCAGTTTGCCGAAAAAAAGGCAAGGAGAGTTTGTAAAAATTTTGGCAAAAGTAACAGATAGATAATTATGATGAATAAATATTTATTTTAATTTTATGCAAACATTTTTTTTTTCTTTTGTGAGAAATCTTTACCCTTCATAAGGACCCCCAAACAAATTTTAATACGGGGCCCCGGCAAGGCACGCTACGCCACTGGCGGGGACAAACAATAATTATAGAATATCCTACCAAAACTACGTTTCTCACCACTGGCAAGCTTTTCAGTACATTGTTTTATAGCAGTTTTTTATTTTTTTTTGACCTTCTTGCAGTCAGGTAAAAAGAACCTATTTTTAGCTACATATTAAATAGTAACAGTAGCCTGACTACAAAATATTGTACAGTACCAGCCGAAGCATTGAAGTACTGCATTTTTTTCCTCTACAGCTAGTATTATATCATCTGTGCCCCTATATAAAGTCAGGCTTCTCGATGGTTTGCACGATGCCCGCTACCCGATAGCGATACCAGCTTCCTTCGAGTACGGTTTTAAATTAAATTGAGAACATGGCGACAGTCTGGAATTAAATTCTTTAACTTGTTTTTGCTTAGAGGTTATACCGAGCGGACTACCTACAGTACAAAATGAGACGAGAACGAACTGCCTTATATAATTTACGACACGAAATTCAGGATTTTTCTAAGCTGATGTAGTGTTTAGGGAAGAAAATATTATAAATTCTTACAGCATTTTTATCAGAGTCCTTGTACATAAAATTCTTACCAGCGACCATGGTCGTCCCGTCAACATACAAAAAGTATTAGGTACCTACTGTTAAATACTAACTACTATCTATATATTTATTTACCTACATAGTCCAACTGCTGGGCAATATTCTACTCAATACTCTTCAATGCTGTTTGTGTTTTAAGTAATCAGCCTATCTTACAAGATCGTGTCTAAAATGTCACGCCCGCGTTTCTCACGTTTACCCTGATTACGACGTATATCTTCAGGCACCCATTTTTATATTTTACCAGAAAACTTAACATAATAAATCCAACAATACCTTATAGGTAGGTTGTATGTTCTTATAGTTAACAATACACTGAAAGGTACGCTTTAAATTTAAGAATTTAATTATTTACGCAAGCTTCAATATCGTGTTTAATGAGGTCCCTGAAGGAGTCTAACGTTTCAGGCATTTTGTAGGGAGTTTCTAATTTCATGTTCAACCCCAAAATAAAATAAAAAAGACGTGTGGCACTCGGGGACTGCCGCGGTAAAGCTATTGCATAGCATTTAATTTTTGAGAATTTAAGTCATTTTCTTTCTATACCTATTCCATGTTGTTGTTATTGTCCACCCACAATAAAAAAACCCTTAACGCCACACTCTAACAACCCCTTATTATCATATTTTTTACCTTTTCCCCAAATAATAAATTTAAATGGTGACCCCTATTTATACCACTATAAGGTCGCTTTTTCAAAGTGACTCTTATTCCCACATACATAAAGTCTACATTGAACGCGGTGGAATTTAAAATAGGATACAAATAAAGAACCTCAACTTCAATAGAACATAAAAATATTTCCTACATATGTCATAATAAAAATTATTATTTTAACTTGCTAAGCGAATTTGAGCCTTTAAATTAAAAACGTTAAAAACTCGAAAACGTAGGGAGCCAAACCCCCATTTATTTCCGATTAATAAAATTCAAAAAAACAAAACAAAAATATAAAGTGACCCTTATGCACATTGAAATAACGTCGCATTTCTTTGATAAGCAAAAGTGACCCTTATTCTCATTGGTATAAGGTCCACATTGATCACCATTGTCGCGGAAACAGCTCAGAGAGACCGATAAAAGGAGAAATTTTTACGACCAACAAAAATTTTAAAACCCTCATATCTCAGAAACGGTTGGAGTTAGCGCATTTCTGACAAAAAATTTGCCCCCCTGCCCTCTGCTACTTCAACCAGGAGAACAAGATAGGTTGCCCCCCCCCTTAACCGTTTACCTCACAATGCAAAAAAAAAAGTGACCCTTATTCTCATTGAAATAAGGTTGATTTTCTTTGACAAGCAAAAGGGACCCTTATTCTCATTAGCATAAGGTCCACATTGATCACCATTTCACGTTTCGTTACGGAATTTTTCGTTACGGAATTTCTGGATTCGGTCTCCACGCTCAAGGCCCGTGATAGAAGCTATGCAATAGCTTAAAAACCGGCCAAGTGCGAGACGGACTCGCGCACGAAGGGTTCCGTACCATTATAGCAAAAAACGGCATAAAAATCACGTTTTTTGTATGGGAGCCCCCCTTAAATATTTATTTTATTATTTTTTTTGTATTTGTTGTTATAGCGGCAACAGAAATACATCATCTGTGAAAATTTCAACTCTCTAGCTATCACGGTTCTTGAGATACAGCCTGGTGACAGACAGACAGACGGACCGCGGAGTCTTAGTAATAGGGTCCCGTTTTTAACCTTTGGGTACGGAACCCTAAAAAGTAGATTCACACACTCTAAGTTATAAGAGCAGCATAACTATAACAAGTAAAATTTCAAAATGTAAAAAACCCCCGACACATTTTTATTTCATCCATATTAATACTAATAATATAAATGCGAAAGTAATTCTGTCTATCTCTCTGTCTGTTACCTTTTCACGCTAAAACCACTGAATCGATTTAGATGAAAGTTGGTATGGAGATAGTTTGAGACCCGGAAAAGGACATAGGCTACTTTTTTTTCATAAAACACGAAGGGGGAGAAAAGGGGGGAGGATTCATTTTGTATGTAACTTATTCTTATTTTGAACTGATTTAGATGAAATTTGGTATGGAGATATTTTGGAAAAAAAAGAAGGACATAAGCTACTTCTTTTTGCATAAAACAGGAAGGGGGAGAAATGGGGAGAGGTTTAATTTTGTATGTAACTTCTTATCTTGCAACTTTTCCTTATTATAAACCGATTAAGATGAAATTTGATGAGATAGTTTGAGACCCGGGAAAGGACATAGGCTACTTTGTTTTCATAAAACACGAAGGGAGAGAAAAGGGGGGGTTCTAATTTTGTATGTAACTTCTTATCATGCAACATGTATAACTGCACATTTAAACTGCACATTGCGCAGTGTAATATGGGTTTTTTATTTAAACACTAGCTTTTTCTGAAATACATTGTACATTAGTCATAAGGAATATTTGTTTTTTAATAACATTTTGGGTTTAACTGTCCAGAGCATGGCCACAGGTATGGCTCATTTGTTAGAGAGCTCCAGACAGCCTTATTGCGTAATTAATTCGGCAAGGCAAAGGCCAAAGAATATGAACAATCGACCAATCACATGGTGAGATGAAAGACGCGATGTAGATTTCCGTCTATGTGATTGGTCGTTTGTTAATACTCTTTGCCTTTTGCCTTCCGAATTCATTCTCTTTGCCTTTTGCCTTACCGAATTCATCACGCAATAAGGCTGCGGGTGCCCATACACCTGCACTTTAGAGAACATGATGAACGCTACTGATTGTTGTGGTTTTATTATTGTGGTTGCCATCTATTGGGTACAAACTGTCTAATGGATAAATCACCATCTACTCCAAAAGAAGAATATAATTTTACTGTGTTGGATAGAAATGTTTCTTTCTTTCTCCACGCTTCACTCATATAGACTATTGCCCTGTTACCGTGTATTTTTTCGGGATTATAATTAGCCAATAGGTAATTACAGTCGGCGATTACCAGTAAATTTTTTTTTTCGTTGAGTTATGCTCATGCTTACTGCGCTACCACGGAGAGATAGTGCAGTTATGTGGGACTCACTAAAACTCCACGGTGTCCTCCTGTGCCGCTTATGGCAGGAACACGGGTTCGCGTTAGCACTCACCGCGAACCCGCCGCGGCTGTCCGTCACCGGACCCTCCTCTAGGAAGTACCCCCCAAGGCATCATCATCAGCCTATTAATGTTCCCTATGCTGGGACACAGGCTCCTCTCTGTGAGAGGGGATGGGCCGTAATCTACCACGCGGGCTCAGTGCGGTTTGGTGGATGTCACCTGTCTTCGAATTTTTGGTTCTAGGACATGCCGTTTCCTCACGATGTTTTCCTTCACCGTTTGTAGAGCAGTGGTGATAAAATAATTAACAAAAAAAAAATAATTAAAAAATTGAAAGACCCGACTGCTTAAAATGCGAACTAAAAAGACGTAAACAAGAAGAAAATCATGCTGTGCAGTCGGAGGATACTTTTTTTATTTATTACTTTTTTGTTAACATTTTTTTTTCTAATTAGGTACATATAAACAAAAAGAAAAAAGGGCAGACCAACAGCTCGCTGGGTCGACGACATACCAGAAGTAGCAGGAAGAAACTGGGTGAAAACAGCTACCAACAAAAAAAAATGGAGGCAACTGGAGGAGGCCTATACCCGAAAGGGGCCATGACATATTTAGCTTATAATATTTATACTTAATGTACTTTTTTCTAACGGTAACCGATGTTTTGGATTAATAAAGGCTTTATTATTATTATTATTATAAACATATAAGTGTTATATATTCTTGAAATAACCTCTTAAAACCCTTTAATTATATACCCCACACGATGGTTTTGGATGAAAAAGATATATTGGGCTCCCACAATATGGCGCCCAAAATCCGCCATTTTTCTATTTTGTAATTTTAATGTTGCCAGTGACACTCGCAAGGTTAAGACGAATCGATTGACGTACGAATCATCAAAATCGGCCAACACGTTTGGTCTCTGGAACGCCACATAGGAACAAACATACAAACATAGACTAATAAACACATTACCCTCCTTCGGCAGTCGGGTAAAAAGTAACGCGCCTAGGACACTTAAGTCGGGGCCGTTACCACTGGGCCACCACTGCTGCGATAGGCCACAATAATGCACGATTATGAGAATCCACTATAGCTTTCCATCAACATATAACAACATTCTCCCAAAATTGAAGGTAATTAAGTATGAACTGAAGACGAAGTAGGTGGCTCGTTGAAAACTCGTTAGGAACAAATGTGGCATCCGAATTAGAACAACACTCCCCTACTGTCAGGCTTAATTAAGTAGACACGTGCCTCTAATACAACACTGACGTAATAATTAGAAAGCAATCGCTTACCTGGAGGAAACACAATCTTGTAATTTTCTTAGTGGCTTCATCGTAATAACGGGTAAGTGATGATATGACAGCATAGGATGACACCTATAGGTACATCTTTCTGTGTAGGTTTAGTGATGGATACTCTCTTTAATGATTTGAAAATGGATGGTTAGCTTCCGTGTAGTTGTAATTCTTTTTTAAGAGGCAGAGTACTTAACAGTACCTACCGTTAAGTACGTTAGTTCTTATTGCAGCATGCAGGCTAGCAGAAATGATTTCTGGCTGTATTGAAGCGACATGCGAATTCAAATCACTTCTTAAAATCTTTTATTTTTTTACCATCGTGTTGGATACGGGTACGGTGGTTTTAGAAGAATAAAAAAGATTGGGCTTCCACAATATGACTTCCAAAAGCCGTCATTTTTCAATTTTCAAATTTTAATGTAGCCAGTGACATTCGCAAGGTTAAGACGAATCGATTGACGTAAGATTCATCAAAATCGGCCAACGCGTTTGGTCTCTGAACGCCACATAGGAACAAACAATTATATACATAGCCCGATAAACACATTACCCTCCTTCGGCAGTCGGGTAAAAACATAGACAGATAGAAGTGCCAGGCATCCGAAATCCAGCCTCCAGAGATCCGTAGGCGCGTTTTGATGATTATGTAAAAATATTTTACCGGGTGGGTAAAAAACGTAGATCAAAGGAAACAGGGCGATAGTTGGGGTTATTTGCAGTAGGTCATAAAGTACCAAAAACATTTTTTATTACCGGCTATAACCTCTACTTTCTGCCCATCCTGTATAGGAATAAATCCATGATCTTGCGTATTGAGAATGCTACTATAAGAAATAACTAGCTAACTAGTTTGCTACTTACAGTACTTATACTTAGTTACTAATAGATCTATAGGATCCAAGAATTAATGCGGTTGCATCTGTCAAGAGCTGATATGATTCTCGCTACTAAGTGGATGTTTGCCTAACAAAAGGCTTATTACTTAGTAATTTTTCTTTTTACTTATTAATTAGTACCTATTCTAATACAAGTTGATGGAATTCTTTTGTTCTGAGAGGTACGGGAACGTTTATTACAATGACGATTTCTTTTATATTTTCTTCGTCTTTTAGCGAAACGAAATCAATGGGCGTAATCCTGAAAATGCTCGAAATCATACTTATTGAAGTTTTATTCGAAGTGACGGTACAAAACCTCTCATCTCAGTAATAGAAAAATAATTACATTATTTGTTGCTCCGTACTTCCAATCAGGTTATCCTGAAATGAGATTAGCGCCTTGACGTCCTAATCCTGAGTTGCGGAGAGGCGGAAAACGAGAAAATATGTTTGTCTCGTATGTTACTGTTGAAATTTACAGGGAATATAAATGTTGTTGCCTCTGTCCCATCTCTTTTCGTAATTACAGGTCCCGCTGTTGCAAATGTAACCCTTTTAGCTGCCGTCGACATTCAAACCGTTGTGCTGTTATTAAAACAAGCGCTTCCCACAAAACATTCAACAAGTTGAATTCAATTTTGTGAACGAGTTTCGTGCTCATCTCTCAGGATATGTTAAACATGTTTGAAACGAAATTTGAATGAGAGCGTTTTTAGTTTTTGCGAATGTTCTTTCTGCGGATTAAGTAGTATGATTCCAAGCGGTTTTGAAACATAAAGTTTTTCTCAAACATAAGCCTTCTGTATACGGAAGGCTTATGTTTAAGAACCGCTAGTTAGTTATAACTTTTGATTGTGATTTTATGACTAGATAATTCCAAATAGAGATGCAGATGAAATGAAATAAGAAGAAATGCAGCTTCGACCGTAAAAAAAATAGGAAGCGCTGGAGGATGATGAATTTGTGGTTTTAAAATTATTAAGTAAATTATTAGTTAATTATTGTACTCGTAAGTACTTATGCATCCACACCGTTTGTTTTGTGTACCCTTCATACCCTCATTTGTAGTGTGCCGAAAATGAGGGTTTTACTAAATAATTACAAGAAAATGTCTTAACAGTCCACGACCCTACGACCTTTCTCTTGGTTCTTTAACAATTGACTTCAAAAGTAAAACAAATTCTTGCCGTGAGTTATTTGTTCGGCGTGGCAACCAACAACCAAGTTCTTGTTATTTTTCAGGCTCAACATTTCTGAAAGGGAAATTTTGTAACTAATCAATACTCGTTAATTTACTTAAAAGGCGAGGCGTCTATTACAATTATGCGGAGGTATTTACAACTGTTTCTCTTCTTTGTGAGATTTTCTTAACCCTCGGTTGGCGAATCATAAATGCCCACTGATACACGCTTTCCAAACTAGCTCAAATGTAGGTAAATCACACGCTTTCATTTGACTGCAGATCCCAGTATATTTTTATTCCTGTAACAGAATTCGAAATTTCCGCATTGTAATTTGGATCCTTATTCTGGAGGTATTCAAGTTATATGAAAGTAAATTTTCTTCCTTTATCAACTGCCAGATGAACTTACAGGCTTGAAAGTGTCCTCCCCTATGGATGCCCGCATTTTCGAGGCGCGGGGGCTGAGTAGCCGTGGCTTGGTAATCCACGATTAAGCGAAGAGGAACTCGAGGAAAGGACGCTCGTCAAGGCTTTTGTTGATTAAGCCGACGACGTAGCGGCCAATAAGTAGGTTGCGGTGCCGCTTGGTAACAGGAGGCGACATCGCAACTGAGGCGAGCCGCGATTTTGAAAGGAGCGTCCCAGGACCCATACGATATCGCGGCAGAGGGTTGGAGGCCACGGCGGTAGAGGAGTGCCGGTATTGCGGTGCGCCGCCCTCCCTAACTTCCGTGGCCTGGACGGTACCGCCACCGTCTGATGACGGACGTGGTGGGGCCGCAAGGGAGGACCCTATCCCTTGCGGCCGAAAAGTGGTATGTGCCCTGTTACCACCTGTTAAACGGGGACCAAGGGTGCCATACACGGGGTCGTCTGGCGCCTATTTGCTGGTTTGGTCTCTGGGGTGATCACACTCAATGTGTTCTGATGCGCCGATGATGGGGGTACATACATCCCAAAAATGGGTCCCGTGACTGACAGCGCGTTCACGGTTAGTGCTAACGCGTGCCCGTGTTTCCGCCATAAGCGGCAAAGAAAAGGATTTCTTGAAAGCGAGAACTGTGCTATTTGAACGAACTTTCAGGACTATATTTAATGGAAGCGAGCCATTTTTAACCAAGAATTTCTTTTACAGGAAGAAGTAGAATCATCACTTCGGTTGGTGCACGCAGTAGCCACTGGTGCAACAGGGGTGATGTGCGTGACGCATCGGTATGGGCGACTAAAGGCACCGCTGTATGCCGCGCGATGGGACACTGCGAGAGCCAGGGCAGACCTCGCCGCTAACCTGCTACATCAGCTGGGACTAGAAACTGCGGGTAATACTACAGTCCTCATAATCATTTCAGCCGAAAGATGTCCACTGCTTGACATAAAACTCTCCCAAGCAACGCCGGACTCATCGATCTTGTGCGTCTCCCATCCTTCAGATACCCGCAGTCTTAACTAGTTCGTCAGTCCACATAGAGGGAGGCCTTCCAACGCTATGTCTTCAGGAGATCTAACAGTACACCTAGACACTCCTGGTGCAAGTATTGGACTCTGGTGCAAAAGGGGTGATGTGCGTCACACATCGCTATGGGCGACTAAAGGTCTATCCACACATATCAGGGGCCCTGATATGTGTGGATAGACCTTTAGTCGCCAGGGCCGTGCCCGAGACGTGACAGGGCCGAGCCCAATCATTTAAGCTTCGTCACTAGCCCGTGCACGGACGTGTGTGAACGAGTTCATATAAAATGTACACAACGATATTTTTTGAGCCCCTGATGGGGCACGGCCCGTCCACATCCCGGGCACGGCCCTGATATGTGTGGATAGACCTTAAAGGTATAGCTGTAGGCCGCACGATGGGACTGTGAGCGCCAGGGCAGACCTCGCCGCTGACGCTCCCCACACAGACAGCAAGTGATTGGATGAGCCTTGCTGCAAGCCTGCTGTATCAGTTTGCCTTGGTAACTAGGCAGTTTTTTTATAATACAATACATCATCTACTCATTCCCTGGTAGTAGTAAGCAGTACATCCATATCAGACAGACTGCAGAACAACAACATAGAAAAGATAGCCTCACGTCCTAGAAGAAGACAAAGACTATCAAGACAATGATAAGCAACAAAAAGCATTACGCCTCTGTACGTTTGTGTGCATGAAGTATTTTAAATAAATAATAATGATGTTGTTAGAATAGAAACTTTAAATACTTACATAACACCAACATTAAAAGTTTATCAGGCTTCTAATCTAACTGTCTACAGCCTCAAATGAAATCCATCAATATTCTTACGTAAGTCAGAATTTAAGTTACCGACCGGGAGAAGTTTCGATAAACAATGGTTCAAAGAAGGGCGAAAGGGACCGGGCGGCGCCTCGTAAACAATTTTGTTTGATTTGATTTAGCGCCGCTCTTAAATTATTTGACGACCCCAGAAATCAAAGAGACGAATCAAAATTAAACGTTTTGGGAGAACTCAAAGCCAGATTAGACGCATTCTCAATTTCTGTTTTTGTTTTATATTTTTGGCAGAAACGGATAATGTTCCTGAACGGAAAACCTGGGGTAATCGGAACAGCCTCGGACACTTACCAGATAAAAGGATAACTCCTGCCCAACATCCAAAATCAGATAAACTTACAGGTCCGTGCAAACGGGGACAAACAAACCATCGCTTTGCCTTAATACGTTTTGATCATATGTGTCTAATAAAATTGCCTTTTATGACTAACCACAATAATTTATAGCCTGCCTTTAACCGAAACAAAGCTGCAGCTTTCAAGCCAGGAAAATGTGCACAATTAATGACAAAAATCAAAACGTTACCTATATATTTTCTCCCCACAGAGGTCCTGATGGCAGTGTCCCAAGGCCTGGTGTTAGGCGCGAGTCCCTCGGAGCGGGCAGTAGGGGCTCGAGCGCTGGCCTTGAGGGCAGACGGTGTTGTCAACAGTGCCGTGGCCTGGGAGAGATACGGCACCGCAGATCCTGTTGCCGTAGTGTCCCCGCAGCTGGAGAAAGCGCCTGATCCTGAATATCCATGGTAAGAAACATAGCACAGATCGTAGAGAGCTCCTTTAGTTACTACGTGTAAAGACTAATGGTGGATATGGCAAAAAATAACAGAATCAGTACTGTATCTATTGTTACTGAATCTCTGAAGGTGCTCTTATGATACGTAACGCACTGGAATATTGGATCACGAAATATTGTCGAATATTTTGTCGCGTGTCTAGATAATCTAGTGCCGCTATGAACTGGACAACATGTGCCAAGCAGCAATCAAGTGCAAGTTAACTCTTCAAACACACTCTTATCTATTGCAAAAATATCTTCAATTTCAGGTATGTGTCAGCACATGAAAGTGAAACGCTTCGGTCCCCAAAGTTCATGCCATCTCCGCCTGGTGCGACTATGGAGGGCTGGTGGACGTACCCCTACTACAGCTGCGAGGCAAAGCGATGGTTGTTATCCTACACCGTGCCAGTCTCTACTATCCGTGGGTAAGTTATGTCTCTCGACACTGCTACTACTTATTTTCTTTCTTTCGTAGTCGAAAAATCCTAAGACTCCTACTCGCTATTCGAATCATTATCCTTATCGAACTATGCAAATATAAGGTCGACTTCCAATCTCAACAAATCCTTCTGAACATCATTAATTAACATAAATCGCCTATCACAAAACTTGCAGAACCCGACTAGTGAGAAATAGTATGGCCGTGAGATAATATACCAAAACCCTGACTTTTACATTAGTTTGACCCAGCCTATTTGGCCCTTACAAACATATCTTCGTATACCTACATACCAAGGCCGTAATACATTTTCCTCTTACAGATTGAAAGGTATCGTCTCGCTCGACATAGACATATCTACCTTGGAAATAAACCAGTGCGAGGCGGGTA
Organism: Orthosia cruda; assembly: GCA_964057195.1. Lineage (NCBI taxonomy): Eukaryota > Metazoa > Arthropoda > Insecta > Lepidoptera > Noctuidae > Orthosia > Orthosia cruda. The sequence goes on along the minus strand of OZ059843.1, from coordinate 18,851,099 downwards.
CTGAAGATGATAATGATAACCAAATATATTCCTTTCACGGGACACATAAATGCCCCAACGAAACTACTCAAGTAAGTATACCAAGACCTTGAATTTAATTTATTTATTAAAACAGAATACCGATCTAAAGTATTTATCGTCTGTGACTATTATTTGTCTAGTGTGAATACAGGCCAAACAGAGAGATGAGTGTCCGGCACGCTGGCTGGGCGAGAGGATCGTATATTTGCAAATGCCGTCCCGGCTACTACTCGTTACTTCATCGTGAAGGATACAATGGATCCCTTGTTGAAGGTAATATAAACTCACACTGGTATTTTTTCTTTCGTGATAAACTCCTCTTTCTTAGCAATGCTCTATTTTACACATTCGTTCGGAACGGAAACATCTTATTATCATTGTCATTTGGTAGCACACAAAAATAAAATATCAAATGTTATTGTATCCTATTTGTATTGTACGTATTAGTGAAGTATTGAATTTAATTTGGAACATCTGTGCTGTGACCTGTGTGGTCCTTGCTTATTATAGGATCCATGGGAGCATACAGATCAGCGTGTACGTTACCCCAACAGAAAAGTGACTCCTAGAGTGATATGAGTGGAACGTATAATTAGAGCGTAATCTGCTGTGAATGTGCGCCACATAAAAAATAAGTGCGTGTCGTCGTTTTTGAAAAATACGGAAAAAACTATTCCTGCTGTGGTAACGTTGTTCCATCAGGAAAATTCTAAACGTATGATCGGAATGAGAAATATTGTGCATGGGCAGAGAGCTTATAGTTGTGCAAAAATGTGCGCCGAAAATATAATTGGTGCGTTAACAGGTTTTCGAGATATTGCATTTCATGCAGGGGTAACGTTTTGCAGAATCGTGTATCTCTAAAACCATTGTACGTGCGCCTGTAAAATAAACATACACGAGTAGCTCTTGATTTGTGCGTATTTGTGCCGGATACGGTCTCTGCCCATGCACAATATTTCTCATTCCGATCATTATTTTAGAATTTTCCTGCTGGAACAACGTTACCCCAGCAGGAATCATTTTTCCGTTTTTTTTTTTCAAAAACGACGACACGCACTTATTTTTTAATTAGCGCACATTCACAGCAGATTACGCTCTAATTATACGTTCCACTCATATCACTCTAGGAGTCATTTTCCTGTTGCTGTTGGGGTAACGTACAGCAATCAGCGTCAAGATTGGTAATTTACCAAATGTCAGGCGTTTTTGGCGGGATTTTCGGCGGCTATTAATATTATTTGCAAATTTATTTCTAGTGGATATTGTGATATAAAATTGGTGTAATTTTTTGTTTCAACTGTCTACGCAATTAGACAATATGTGAAATCATTGACAAAAGGGAAAAAAAAAGAATGTCTAAAATTTTGAGTTTGACACAAGTTTGACATTGACGGTTGACAGTCCACTGTTATTTTGTTTTGTTCATTTGTTTACTTTGAAATTGCTCATTTGTTATGTATAAATTATTATATTTTGTATGAGAGATGGCCCTCTGTCCGAATTTGGGAAACGGGTAAGCAGTAAACTGGAGCCAGGCGTGTAAAGGCTGTACGCAATGACATAAGTTGTAAAAATAGGACGGAAAAATAAGGACGTTTTATTTTTATTTTCACAAATTTACTTTCTTCCAGTTGCATACCAAGAATACGAAGAAAACGATTTAGAAAACTGGAGCGAGCCATACGAGTGTTTGAAATGTCAGCCGGGCTGCGAATCGTGTCAAGGACCGGAGCCATGCCTTGCCACTTACAACTGGCCGTTCCGGTAAGGATACAAAGTTCCTTGAGAAATACATTTTTCACTTATTTCCTACTCTATATAGATAGTAGATGTACTAGGCACTTGGAGAAGAGGAATAGCAGACAGGTTAAAAAGTATAAAAATGTTGATTCTGTCTCAGCATGGGACTTGAATACTTGATATAAAATGTAAGTCTGAAATAGCCAAGTCAGAGGCCTGTGGGGTTTCCCAGAGGCGGCTTAATTAACTCTGACACCAGAGGTGGCCACATCTCAAACGAAAAGAAGAAGAAGACTTGATATAAAGTCTCAGCCAGATAACAAAAAAAATAAAAGTCATTGATCTGACTTGCACCAAAAAGTATAGTTACTTAACTTGAAAACATGTTTTTTTTTATGGAGATATTTTAATAATTTTGGTCTCAAATGAAAGGTATAGGCGAACCGTATAGAACCATTTTATCCATAAAAATCTGTTGTTATGTAAACCAGTCCATGCGTTTATGAGTTAATAACTCATTACTGAATGCCAAGTGAAAGGGTCAAGAATGAGACTGACCGCAATATGTTTGTATGATCATGTTAGCGACACTGCTTTTAAATTTTTTCATATTGTTTTGCACTATTGTAATACATTGGTAGATTGGTGTTAATAACTTTTTTTTTTGTTTTCTAGCGGTGACTTTAGTCCTTCTTGACTTTTGAGCAATAATTGACTTATTGAAACTAAAAAAGAGAGAATAAATTTGCGGCTTGGTAATTTTTCAAATAATTCTGTCGCTTGCTGTTTATTCATTAAACATTGAACAGCTGCCGAGTAGCTACTCAGATTAGTTATTCATAAACATGCAGAGACTTGACTAGGCCTGGCACCCTCTATATTTCAAAGTATTTAACTTCGTGAATATGGAAGGTCGAAAGCTGGTTAACAATTATTTGTCTAAAATTTTAATTTGTAGCATTTATGACACAAAAGAATGTAAACCAACTTTGCAATAATATTTGTTTTAACTTTTTAGGATATCTTTACTGGTGATATCAGTAAGCTGTGCAGGTTTGACCGTCCTCCTGACGATCTACACTCGTCACCACCGCAGAGTGAAAGTCTTCCGTGTGGCCAGTCCTGTGTTCCTCTCCATCACACTTCTGGGATGCGCTATCATGTATATGGAAGTTAGTATGTCACTTGCGTGAGCTTTATAGCAAGTTATTTTCTTTATTCATTTGTTTTTTGTCACTAATTTAAGTTGTAGACAAAAAACAATTTGTTAAGTCCATTTTGAATAACAGTGCATTTTGAATAGTATTAACATAGTCTACGATACTTCAGAGATCCAGAATTTTTGTGTTTCTTATTTACTTTACTTTTGTAAATGAAAAAAGCTAAGAGCTTGTTTATTAAACAGCTTACTAAACATAATGGCATTTTGTTTCTAGATGGCAGCTATATTCCCCGTGTTGGATAGATACTCATGTATTGCTACTAAATGGACTCGACACATGGGATTCTGTATCACCTACACAGCACTTCTGATGAAAACATGGAGGTATTTACACAAACACATATTATCTAACTGAAAAGATAATAAGAAAAACTATGTATTTTTGAAAATTATACTGGGAAACTGTAGAAATGCTAATTGAAGTGTCCATGTCATAAAGAGCCTCCAAGTTAACTTCCCAAATATCTTAGGGAAGAGTGTGAGTCATATTCTGGACACACATTGGGTTACTGCTGAAAAATCATCAACAGAAGAGGAAAGAAACCTTTTAGTTACCAATCTGCTTCATGAGCATAATGGTCAGAGAGGCCAATTTGGGAGTGCCTTATAGAATTTTAGTGATGACAATAGTATGATACGATGGTTCCTTACACTCAAAGGATTGGTTCATTCTTACAATTAAAACGAAATAAACTATAGCTTGGCAAATTCGTACGACCGTTCCGGGCGACGGGGGAATTAGGGCAGCGGGGGTGGTAAAACGTGCGCGCGGGACGGGGGTCACCTGAAGGAAGCGTCGTCGCTTCATCGTATCGTCACGTCATTGGGTAGTAACGTCCCCTGCCACCCGCGCGGACCATGGAAGTGTCACGTACAAATTTGCCAAGCTATAACATAAAGTTTTGTTTTATCTTTCAGAGTATCGCTAACATACCGCGTGAAGTCAGCTCACAAATTGAAGCTGACAGACAAGCAGCTGCTGCAGTGGATGGCACCCATACTTCTCATCATGCTAGTGTACCTAGGAACCTGGACCTTGTCGGCACCACCTGATGCTGAAGTTGTAAGTATTCAACAAAAACAATACAAATGTTGCAATGGAACAAAGTAAAATCAACTTCTCCCAGTTGTTTTCTTCTATTAATCACTTAATGGGTAAATAACTCAAGTTATGCTTTTAGAATATGATCTGTTTCATTGTATTGTATTACTGGTTCTTTTTATTGTATTACTGGTTCTTTTTATTGTCTTACTGGTTCATTGTATTGTATTATTGGTTCATTGTATTGTATTATTGGTTCATTGTATTGTATTATTGGTTTATTGAATTTTTCATGTTCACAGATAACGGATAACAAAGGACTGAAATTCAAGCAGTGTACATACAATTGGTGGGATCACAGTTTAGCTATAGGTAATTGGAACTGAAATTAATAATTTAAAACCATAATAAATAACCATGCAGGTATCTAACATTTATAATTAAGTTTGTCTATAGTTTCATGATATTTATCAGCCTTTAAACCAACAACAGCTCATTGAATGCCAATACAACCGTCTCAATTAGCGTTTAGTTATGTTATAGCACTTTATACCGACTTCAAGAAAAAGGAAGTTATTAATTCGATACATATGTATGTAATATTGTTGTAATTGCACAATATTCACATATGTTACTCTATGTGAGTTTCTAAATATGTGTGCCTAATTGCAAAACTGTATGTATTTATGTTTGTCTACGCATTGCTCCAAAACTCGTAATCGGATCGTGATCTTTCTTTTTTAGGGTTCCGTACCCAACGGGTAATAACGGGACCCTATTACTAAGACACCGCGATCCGTCTGTCTGTCTGTCTGTCTGTCACCAGGCTGTGTCTCATGAACCATGATAGCTAGACAGTTGAAATTTTCACAGGTTATGACTCGCACTTAGCCGGTTGTTTTTATTGTATTAAGTATCTCTCAACTTAGGGAATAGTGCAATAAATAAATGAATAATAAGTTTTATCAACATCGGTTAAACAATTTCAAGATATGGAACATATCATAGAACCGAACTCCTTAGGGACAAACAGCACGAATCTCTAAATTGAGTTATTATGGGTATTTTGTCAACCCTTTAGGTGCCTTCCTACAGAACTTGCTCATTTTTTAGTAATGGAGTCATCATCATCATCATATCAGCCAAAAGACGTCCACTGCTGGACATAGGCCTCCCCCAAGCGCCAACCTTCACCAGGTCATCGGTCCATCTGGTGGGAGGCCTTCCAACACAACGTCTTCCGGTTCGCGGTCGCCACTCCAGAACTTTTCTGCCCCATCGGCCATCCGTTCTGCGAGCAATGTGCCCTGGCCACTGCCACTTAAGTTTGGCAATTCTTCGGGCTATGTCGGTAATCCTGGTTCTCATGCGGATCTCTACATTTCTGTTTCGATCACGCAAGGATACTCCTAGCATAGCCATCTCCATTGCCCTTAGGGTGACAGTGAGCCTTCTAATGAGGCCCATTGTGAGCGACCACGTCTCAGAGCCATAGGTCATCACTGGCAACATACACTGATCATAGACTTTCGTCTTGAGACACTGTGGTAAGTTGGATGAGAAGATACCACGCAACTTCCCGAACGCTGCCCAGCCGAGTCGGATTCGACGGTTGACCTCTTTAGTAGGCTGGAAATCGTCAAACTTGCGCGTTAGACGATTTGTTATGACTCTTGAAAACAGCTTGTAGACATGGCTAAGAAGTGAGTACCACCACACCCCCGTACCATGCCTGCGGAGTTTTCCCCTCGGGTATGACGGAACCAAACAGCTTCTGAAGGGCCTTAAGTATTGGTTTTCCACCCGCCTTCTGGAGTTCGGCCGTAATTGCGTCATCACTCGGTGCCTTGTTGTTCTTAAGCTGTTTAAGAGCCAGCCTAATCTCGTACAGGCTGACGTCCGGAATGTCTTCGGTATAGTAACGGTTCTATCGGGTCAAGGGTCCTTTACTAGATTCGCGACGGGTTTACTGGTTGACGTGTACAACTGCCCATAGAATATTTCCATCTCCCTCAGAAGCTCCGGTTTGACGGATGCGGTCCTGCCATCGTCGGTCTTCAGTTTCGTGAGCTGGCTCTTCCCAATACTCAGATCTCTTGCAAAGATCTTGGTTCCCTTATTCCGCTTAATCGCGTCTTTAATACGTTCGGTATTAAAGCGGCGGAGGTCGCTTTTCAAAGACTTCTATTAAGCTGCCGCTATATCAACGCATCGTCTGAAGACTGCAGGATCATCTCACGCCTCTCCTTCATAAGCTTGAGAGTAGGATCAAAGCGCTTTTTGTTTATATCTGTGCGGCTTGAAAAACTTGGAACCGACCGTATGGACAGCTTCCACGAACCCATCGCTGTATTCGTCCACGGAGCTCCCTAGGCACTCGAAACGATTCTGGAGTTCGAGCTGAAAGCTCTCGGGGTTTTGGATCTGGATCTGTGCTGGACGGAGCGTAGACTACATCGGTCGAGACCTTTCAAGCTTGATGTTAATGTTCAATGTGCCTCTTACCATGCGGTGATCGCTCCCGGTTTTTACCGAATTGAACACAGACATCATTGAATATTTGCTTCTTGGTTGACATGATGAAGTCGATCTCGTTTTAGGTTGCACCATCGGGGCTTTGCCAGGTCCAATTCCTGTGCTCACGCTTTCTAAAGAAGGAGTTCATCATGTAGAGGCTCTCTTTCTCCATAAAGCTGGCCAGTAGGTGACCCCGGTGGTTCCGACGTCCAACTCAAAATTGCCCCACTTGCAGCTCATCCTTGTCTCGTTTGCCCAGTTTCGCGTTAAGTCCCCCATGACAACGGTGAAGTGAGTTTTGAAACCATGCATCCATGCATGGTTTCAAAACTCACTTCACCGTTAGGCTATAGAGATATCCCCATACATGGTCTCCACCTCATCTTCGGTGTGTGCCGAGGTCGGGGCGTAGACCTGATGACCTTCAGCGAATATCTAGAGGATATCGAGTAATTGTGTGTCAAAACTAAAAAAAATTAACCTGTAAAAAATATTTTAATTCGGTGTCGAAGTCGGTTTCTTTAGTACCTCTTGTTCTTATCGCTTTGCGACACCGACTTCCGGAACGAAAGTTGTTTAGCACTTTTTGTTTTTATTGTTTTGCTTTTGAAGTCGGTTTTTAATTAAGTGAAGTGCTTGCTTCACAAATATTTGGCTCAGTTTAAAAATTTAAATATTTCATGAAATTGTTTGTGTTTTCCAGGTGAAATCCTTTTCCTACTATGGGGCGTGCGCGTGTGCTACCGCGTGCGCCACGCAGAGAGCCTGTACAACGAGGCGCGCCTCATCTCCATCGCCATCTACAACATATTCACCGTCAACTCACTCATGATAGCTTTCCAGTAAGTATTATATAAATCCTGTTCCTCCTATGGGGCGTGCGCGTGTGCTACCGCGTGCGCCACGCAGAGAGCCTGTACAACGAGGCGCGCCTCATCTCCATCGCCATCTACAACATATTCACCGTCAACTCACTCATGATAGCTTTCCAGTAAGTATTATATAAATCCTGTTCCTCCTATGGGGCGTGCGCGTGTGCTACCGCGTGCGCCACGCAGAGAGCCTGTACAACGAGGCGCGCCTCATCTCCATCGCCATCTACAACATATTCACCGTCAACTCACTCATGATAGCTTTCCAGTAAGTATTATATAAATCCTGTTCCTCCTATGGGGCGTGCGCGTGTGCTACCGCGTGCGCCACGCAGAGAGCCTGTACAACGAGGCGCGCCTCATCTCCATCGCCATCTACAACATATTCACCGTCAACTCACTCATGATAGCTTTCCAGTAAGTATTATATAAATCCTGTTCCTCCTATGGGGCGTGCGCGTGTGCTACCGCGTGCGCCACGCAGAGAGCCTGTACAACGAGGCGCGCCTCATCTCCATCGCCATCTACAACATATTCACCGTCAACTCACTCATGATAGCTTTCCAGTAAGTATTATATAAATCCTGTTCCTCCTATGGGGCGTGCGCGTGTGCTACCGCGTGCGCCACGCAGAGAGCCTGTACAACGAGGCGCGCCTCATCTCCATCGCCATCTACAACATATTCACCGTCAACTCACTCATGATAGCTTTCCAGTAAGTATTATATAAATCCTGTTCCTCCTATGGGGCGTGCGCGTGTGCTACCGCGTGCGCCACGCAGAGAGCCTGTACAACGAGGCGCGCCTCATCTCCATCGCCATCTACAACATATTCACCGTCAACTCACTCATGATAGCTTTCCAGTAAGTATTGCACTCATTAATAACATCATAAAATATAACCGACTTCTTTTCGGAAGTCGGCAATAAGCATTAAGTAAAAGCCTTTTTACCGACTTCGAAAAAAGGAGGTAGTAAATTCGAAACGTAAGTATGTAACATTGTTGGAATTGCACAATATTCACATAATGTAACATATGTTACTCTATATGCGCTTCTAAACATGTGTGCCAAATTTCATTTGTGTACTTATGTATGTAAGTTTGCACACGCATTTCGCCGAAACTACTTATCGGATCGTGATCATTATTTTTATTAGTTTAAATATCTCTTAAGGAACAGTGCAAGTTTCATCAAAATCGGTTCTGCAGTTTTCAAGGTATGGAACATACATCGACGACACACAGCCACTAGACGCCTAATGCTTGATCTAATACATCAAAACAATTCTGTCAACTAGCTGAGGTATGAGGAACGGGGTGCGCTCTGATTGGTCCCTTACCAAGGTCATTACGCCTCATTAAGGATGGGACTGATTTAAATAAAACCAGGAAAGTATCGCTATTGTTGTGTATTTGTGCTGTGTTAGGTACTGGCGATCACTTGGTATGTACCTTGTCTTGTAACGTGCTGCGACCCCTCCCCTTCCTAATGTTCTACGAATAAAGTCTGTGAGTCTCAAGCCAGCGCGTGTTTCGCTTGTTAATCCCGTATTCCGCATACCTAATAGATGCCATGTTAATACGTCATACGGCTGTGTAAATTAAAAACTGACAAATGTCAACCTATCGACGCATTTGTTTACATAGCCTACTGAAGTCATGACCACAGAGCAATATGGCGTCCACTGCGTCCAGCATTTTCGTCAAACAACGCGCGAAATTTGAAATTATAAAATTTATATGCATTTTTAGTGGCATATTAACACTATAGAATTTAACAGAGTTCCTTTTCAAAAATGGGTGTAACACCCTATTACGAAAGTGTGTGATATAGTAGTCACTATTCTGATGCACAATTAAAGCAATTTAAAATGTATTGAAGCAGATAACAAGCTAATTTACTTTCATGTTCATGCTTTTACTCCTCTCTGTGTTCACAGGAATTGGGTTTATCCAATGAAAGAATAATAAAATATGTGTTTTTGCTTGTTTTCAGTTTACTAATATTGCCTCAGGCAGGACCGGATATAAAATATCTCCTTGGGTTTATAAGAACTCAGTTATCTACGTCAACTACAGTACTACTGGTGTTTTTACCTAAGGTGAGCGTTATTATTTATAAACAGTGTTATTCTGTAAAGATCACTTGCAAGTGAAAATCTTGTTTTAAAAGTGGGCCTTATCGCGACAATTCAACATTGTCCAAATTAGAAGTGATGTTTAGAAAGAACATTGTTTCCTAATTCTATTTCATCAACTTTCTGCTTTGTCCTATGTTACTTAAGGGTGCCCCAGTCGGCGGCACAAACTATTTTGTGGGCGGGGTTAAAATGCATGCCATCTCACCCGACAACACGTGCGAAAGGGATAGCAACTGTGATGAGCAGTAAGAAGCTAGTGCGCCTGCGAATACACACTTGCAAATTTGTAGCGAAATTTATGATATTTAGAAAGAAAATGGACGCGCGAAATTTATGATATTTAGAAAGAAAATGGACGCGCGAAATTTTATGAAAAGACCTTTATTACCGTATCCGTTACCGTATCTGTTCCAAATTAAATTATTTGCATCTTTGAACTAGCAATCTATCCCTGTATGGTGACTGTTTTGCAAATTTTCATTATCGTCCAAAGATGCGTTGAAATTGGGACACTTTTATTATGCGTACAGCTAAGGAGTGGAATTCCCTGCCGGAGTCTGTGTTTCCCGATAGCTATAGCTACAAGAGTGAATGGGTTTTTTCTAGGTAAGCGTGCTTCACCGTCAACCACATCATCGCTTTCCATCAGGTGAGATAGTGGTCAAGCACGAGCCTATTGATAATAAAAAATAAAAAAAAACTTGTTTGTTTCCATACAAGGCTAGATAATGATGAGACAAATTGATATCATTTTATATTTTGAATGTAGGTACACCGTCAAACAGTGAAGTAATCGCCATACACATTTGTATGGAAGAATGACCGACTAGTGCATCCTTAGTGCAGCACTTCTTCTTCCATTCCGTCCCATCACCCGTCACGTAATCAATGCGCAATGCTTTCATGTTACTCGTCACAGAGTCCATCGAACTTTTCTTTGGCCATTCCCTGCCTCTCCATCCACATTTATATTCAAAACTCATCACATGGTAATACCAGGACAGACGATTTCTTTTCAACTTTTCTGTCACTGGAACCACTTCCAAATTTCCTCTAATATACTCATTTCTCACTTTATCCATTCTCGTCACTTCGCACATCACGCCACATCCATTTCAACATTCTCATCTCTGGTATATGCACTCAGTCTCTATATTTTCAACTAAACGGTGAGGTGACAAGATCATGGTCCTAATATCGGTTCTATGAATAACATTGTCATACTATCTTGCAGGTAATGCGCGTGGTCCGTGGCACAGGCGACACGTGGGACAGTAGAGCACGTGCACGGGGCGTGCCCGCCTCGTCGTCACTCAACGGCATCGGTCTCGTGCCCGACGAACCGCCCGACCTCTACCAGGAGAATGAGGAACTAAAGGTATGTCTCACTAGCTCCAGTGGTCCGTGGCACAGGCGACACGTGGGACAATAGAGCACGTGCACGCGGCGTGCCCGCCTCGTCGTCACTCAACGGCATCGGTCTCGTGCCCGACGAACCGCCCGACCTCTACTAGGAGAATGAGGAACTAAAGGTATGTCTCACTAGCTCCAGTGGTCCGTGGCACAGGCGACACGTGGGACAATAGAGCACGTGCACGCGGCGTGCCCGCCTCGTCGTCACTCAACGGCATCGGTCTCGTGCCCGACGAACCGCCCGACCTCTACTAGGAGAATGAGGAACTAAAGGTATGTCACACTAGCTCCAGTGGTCCGTGGCACAGGCGACACGTGGGACAGCAGAGCGTACCCGCCTCGTCGTCACTCAACGGCATCGGTCTCGTGCCCGACGAACCGCCCGACCTCTACCAGGAGAATGAGGAACTAAAGGTATGTCTCACTAGCTCCAGTGGTCCGTGGCACAGGCGACACGTGGGACAATAGAGCACGTGCACGCGGCGTGCCCGCCTCGTCGTCACTCAACGGCATCGGTCTCGTGCCCGACGAACCGCCCGACCTCTACTAGGAGAATGAGGAACTAAAGGTATGTCACACTAGCTCCAGTGGTCCGTGGCACAGGCGACACGTGGGACAGCAGAGCGTACCCGCCTCGTCGTCACTCAACGGCATCGGTCTCGTGCCCGACGAACCGCCCGACCTCTACCAGGAGAATGAGGAACTAAAGGTATGTCTCACTAGCTCCAGTGGTCCGTGGCACAGGCGACACGTGGGACAATAGAGCACGTGCACGCGGCGTGCCCGCCTCGTCGTCACTCAACGGCATCGGTCTCGTGCCCGACGAACCGCCCGACCTCTACTAGGAGAATGAGGAACTAAAGGTATGTCACACTAGCTCCAGTGGTCCGTGGCACAGGCGACACGTGGGACAGCAGAGCGTACCCGCCTCGTCGTCACTCAACGGCATCGGTCTCGTGCCCGACGAACCGCCCGACCTCTACCAGGAGAATGAGGAACTAAAGGTATGTCTCACTAGCTCCAGTGGTCCGTGGCACAGGCGACACGTGGGACAATAGAGCACGTGCACGCGGCGTGCCCGCCTCGTCGTCACTCAACGGCATCGGTCTCGTGCCCGACGAACCGCCCGACCTCTACTAGGAGAATGAGGAACTAAAGGTATGTCACACTAGCTCCAGTGGTCCGTGGCACAGGCGACACGTGGGACAGCAGAGCGTACCCGCCTCGTCGTCACTCAACGGCATCGGTCTCGTGCCCGACGAACCGCCCGACCTCTACCAGGAGAATGAGGAACTAAAGGTATGTCTCACTAGCTCCAGTGGTCCGTGGCACAGGCGACACGTGGGACAATAGAGCACGTGCACGCGGCGTGCCCGCCTCGTCGTCACTCAACGGCATCGGTCTCGTGCCCGACGAACCGCCCGACCTCTACTAGGAGAATGAGGAACTAAAGGTATGTCACACTAGCTCCAGTGGTCCGTGGCACAGGCGACACGTGGGACAGCAGAGCGTACCCGCCTCGTCGTCACTCAACGGCATCGGTCTCGTGCCCGACGAACCGCCCGACCTCTACCAGGAGAATGAGGAACTAAAGGTATGTCTCACTAGCTCCAGTGGTCCGTGGCACAGGCGACACGTGGGACAATAGAGCACGTGCACGCGGCGTGCCCGCCTCGTCGTCACTCAACGGCATCGGTCTCGTGCCCGACGAACCGCCCGACCTCTACTAGGAGAATGAGGAACTAAAGGTATGTCACACTAGCTCCAGTGGTCCGTGGCACAGGCGACACGTGGGACAGCAGAGCGTACCCGCCTCGTCGTCACTCAACGGCATCGGTCTCGTGCCCGACGAACCGCCCGACCTCTACCAGGAGAATGAGGAACTAAAGGTATGTCTCACTAGCTCCAGTGGTCCGTGGCACAGGCGACACGTGGGACAGCAGAGCGTACCCGCCTCGTCGTCACTCAACGGCATCGGTCTCGTGCCCGACGAGCCGCCCGATCTCTACCAGGAGAATGAGGAACTAAAGGTCAGTCTCCATAAACTATTCTTCAAGTCTGTTTAGGTCAGCTCAATCAGCATCAAGTAAATCCAGACCAATCAACTCAGCCTGTCTCCAAAGTTGCACCACAATACCGGATTTCGGTCTTCCGCATCCAGTCTGTCCTAGTCCTAGCCACCTTTTTAATAAGGTAGATGGACCATATAGCTGGGGGTAATTATTTCTATTTTTTATGCACCTACCATGTTATCTCGCCAGCACCCTTGGTTGACTGGTAGAGAATGCCTTATGCATTAAGTCCGCCTATGTACCTGTATGTTGCATGAAGTTTAATAAATAAATAAACCACACTAAGCTTGCTGATATGCCGTCTTCAGGACTAATTTCGTTTCAACTGCTGTCTATCTTACGACAGACATGCACGGCCCACTGCCACTTCGGCTTGATAACTCTGCAAGCCTAGCGGTAACTCAAAGGTTTTTATTCCATTTTGGCCATTCATATAGATGGCTAGAACATGGCTTGTAAGAGTTTTTCAATCATTGTTATTTAAACAAACCTTTTTGTCAACGTCATAGGTCATCAGACACAACACTCACAACTTTCTTACATTGTATTTTCACAAATTTACAGGAAGAAGTTCAGAAGCTAGCAGCTCAGATCGAGTTCATGAAGATAGTGCAGATGGAGATGCACAACCGTCACCTGCGCCCGCGGCCGGGCGGCTACTTCACCACCAACGCCAACTCCAACGCGCCGCAGAGCCCGATACACCCTAAGACTGTTAACATTTCACAGGTAAACTATTAACAACTTATAAAAAAAACGTCAACTTTGAAAAACGTAACGCCCAAGTGGAACAGCTTTGTTCAAAGCACAACATTTTTACTCTAGCGAGTAGAGAAATAGTGCCCATAGAACACTTTCGCCAGGAAGGTAATTCCTTTGTACCTTTTTTTTTAACGGGGTGGAATCTTCAAAAATTACCGTAACTTGAAACTGTTTACGCAGCGCACGCAACGGAAGCTCTCAAAAAGGAATAATTTGTCCCCGTTTTTGCAACATTTTTCAGCTCCTATTGGTCGTAGCGTGATGTTATATATCCTTCCTCGATAAATGTACTATCCAACACAAAAATATTTTTTCAATTCCAACCAGTAGTTCCTGAGATTAGCGCGTTCAAACAAACAAACTCTTCAGCTTTATAATATTAGTATAGATAAGAAAAGTTACTTCTACCAGACCCGGAGCTTACCATGCACTTAATCAGATCAATAATTAACGTAAAGTGAAGTTTGCAACAATTTTGAACCGTGTGGTTATGATGATGCTGATCCAGTATCTGAGTAACAAGGGGGTAACCATAACCTCTTAGGGTATGTCTGTATCTGGCGAATGCGCCGCTAGCGACCCGCTCGCGAGCTGCGTGCACTTCTCGACAGGTCCTTAAAGCAAGTTTATTTTGAGTGTGCGTAAGGGACAGATGTATATGACTTATATACATCTGCCTTTTGTCACATTCGAACCATGATTCTTTTGACACGTCATAGTACGGATAGTACGGGGGCTGTTCATTACCAATTCCTAACAAAATAATAACATTGTAGGTATTTCATTTGACTACCTCGTTGGTATAGTGATCACATGCGCTACTGCTAAGCGTGGGGGCCTTGGTTTCGGTTCCCTGGTTGGGCAAAGTGTTATATGTGCCTAGCTGGCAATAGTTTTGACCCCTATTACATGGGACCTCTGCTCAACCTTCGGTGCATAAGGGCGTGATGTTTTGTTATGTTATTTCAAACGCTAATCCCCAACCTTCTTTCAGGACAGCACAGAATGGAGTGGACCAGTGTGACTGGTAGCACTGAGCGACAGTGGGTGGTCGTGGCCCGGGCCGGCCGCCACGCGCGTCTCTAAGGCCGTGGACGCGCGCCCGCCGGCCTACGTGTGACGTCACACGATCCGTTGCTTTCTTTACACACGCTCAGTTCAGTGATCAGACTTTCATTTGCTTGTTTTAGTGGCTAAGGAACATTTTTTATTATACAGTTTGCTTATCACACCCTGTATAGTCGGAAAACCGACTCAGCTTGTGAAGTCATGACACAGGTACTTACACCATCTTGGGACGTTAAGCAAGTTCATATTTTGATTTGAATATGTGACTAATCTGTAAACACCAAAGAAAATATACACCACTGTATTAGTGCTTTTTATCTCAAAATATATATCTTTACATTATGTCAAATCAAGTCGCTTTAGTCGTAAATCCATGTATATTTTCAGGAGATATTAAATCGTTAATGTTGATTTATAGATAGGATACTTCATGAAATAATATCGAATTGAATATGTTCTCAATGATACATTTGTATTTATTACATCGCTGTAGAAAAGGCTAGTGGTCAATACTGGTTATATCGTTAAATACTCATTACTCAGCTCAGTTATACCATTTGTAACGTATACCAAAGAAATATTTGTAATAATCAATTTAACATCTGTAGTACAAAGTGTGCCACGAAAAGACATAATTATCTAGTTGTCGATGACTACAGACAACTGTGTTCTTGTAAGACTTGTTATTATTTATATTATCGCTTAATCTAGTTATATCTTATAATATTGTAAACATTCCAAATATTAATTTTGAAGATTTATGCTATGAATTAGTATAGTGTCTAAAGTGTTATTTTTTAAATGTTATTTCTGTGGTAATGTTACCAAATTGATTAAGTCAAATAAATGTATGAAAAGCGAACATAAAATGATTTATTATTTGTAATAATATTTGTAGTTATACATATAAATATTGGACACTGGGTGTTCATCTTTAGGACAGACAATAAGAAATAAAAGTTTGAAAAATTTAATTTCATAAGTCATACGGAATTAAAAACTAAACAAAGTCTTATTTAATTTAGATTAAAACTTAATAATTAAGTTTGAATTAAAATAACATAACACTTGTTATCAATTATGTGTTGTAAACTAAGACATACATCATAATCCATTTGTATAGTTTTAGGCGTAAAACAAAATGTAAATATGAAGTCAAGATGAAGCATAAATTCTAAAGTGTTGTACATAAACTCGTTAGAGATGATTAATTATTGTTTTGTTTCATTTACCATCTGTGATAAGCAGTATTAATCAATTATGAATGTTGTGTCATGTTGCCGAGGTTGTAGGGATCTTTATAACAAGGATTTAGTTTGACTAAGATTATTCTGTGTGCCATAACTAGTAAACTTTACAAGTTCACAATTTCAAAATGCTACACACAATGCCAAAGTTTTTATCAAACAATGTTATAAAGATTTGTACAGCGTGTTTCTTATTTTATAGATTTATTGCATGAGATAAAAAAATATAGTATTGTAAAGAAAATCTATTTCTATTGATTTCTATGGCTCCGTTTAGTCACAAGAGGATAGCAAAGCTGAGGCTTTTTTACCATTAATAATGGAATAAAATCAATTATTCCAATTCTATGTATTGAAGTGCTAAGTGCCTCTTCTAATCATACAGCTTGGCACATTAAGGCACTGAAAATAAAGTTTATTATTAAAATTATTTAGTAAGTCTTTTGTTTGAACTCTTGGTGGTCTATGTGGAGCCTAAACTTTCATCTTCACTTTCTAATTATACATAGAATAGTTAACGTTTATTTTTTGACACTAGTTACGCTATCATTTTGGATGTAGGAAATAACTGTTACTGTGGGCATAGAATCAATATTTTAATAACAAAGATGGAAAAACTGGAGATTTAATAGCATCTCAGCTACATGAATACTGTTTTCAACCCATGAATTATGTAAATACTATAAAACAACATAATATCACAGAACCTGAGAGAATAATTTAAGATATAGATGCTTGAATTTCAGTTAAAACATACTTATTAAATGGATTTTGACAATCAAAATCATTTTAGATCTATTATTCAGCAGAGTAAAACTCTTCATTTTAGATGTGCCAGTAGCTTAAGTTTTAAATGTGATACAAATAAAACTAGTACAATATAATTTTATTTTCTTGAATATAATTTTACTCTTTGAATCTCTTTAGACTTAACTATTTCATGTTCTATGTGCCAAGTTATACATTTTTGAAGTGAATATAAAAATTAAATCAATCAATTTTTGTATAGTTTTTTTGGAGATTAAAAACATTAAATAGTAATCATGATGTAACATGGGTGTTATATTAGAATTGATGTAATAAGTATTGTTAATCTATGATACTCGTTTCTAGGTGAATTTTATGTAAGAGGTTCTGTTTTTACATTAAAATAAAAATGACTGTTTACAATATTTTATTTACAAATTAACCTAAAGTTAGTGCAACTGTTACATATTACACATGGCTTTGGTTTGCCAACACTTTGTACACTGAAACCTAGACAGATCACTCCTGTATGCATTCCAATATAACAGGGGTTAGCTGACACATTGGGCCATTAATATTATCTAGATCTTTAATGCTAACCATTATCCACGTCTCACATTAGCAAATACAGTGATGCCACAAAATATGAGACTTGACAATTTATGTCTCTATGGCAGTATGAGGTCTGAGTGCGGGCAGGGACTAGGCGTCAGCAGGGTGGCAGACAGAGCTTGGGCAGCATGCATAATAAAAATAGTACTTTTCTTTGGAAAGTCAAGGCCCACAGGTCAAGACTGTACAAGAACATACATAGCATGTTGACTGTGCTGATTTTGTTTTTTATATATTTTGTCCCACACTAGGAATTTCTTCCTGTATCATGGGTGCGTTTACAAACATAAACTCACATACATAACACCCAGAGCTGGAACAACTATCTGTAGGTGTACAAATATTTGTTCCGTGCGGGAATCAAACCCGCGACACGCAGCGCAGCAGTTAATCGCACGGGCGCACGGGCTACTGGGCGTCAAGTCCGGTCTCTTTAGGAGGCTATGGTTGAGCGCTTGAACCTGTCTTTGGAGGCAGTCTCCGAAGAGTCTTGAGTGGTCCCTTCATTGAGGCAAAGGCTCAATTGGCTGCAAAAAAGTTGGGGATCCTTGCGAAGATGAGACGGTACTTCACGCCTGAACAGCTGCTCAACTTGTATAAAGCGCAAATTCGGTCATGCATGGAGTACTGCTCTCACCTCTGGGATGGATCTGCCAAATACCAGCTTGATGCACTTGAGTCGATTGATAGACGAGCCAAAAGGCTTATTGGCAACGATGCACTGGTCGCCTCAAAGCTCCAGAGCCTCGAACATCGACGCCGAGTTGCCAGCCTGTCGGTTTTTTATCGGTTACATTTCGGGGAGTGCGCGACGGAACTGCACAATTTGATTCCGCCAAGCCCTTTCCATCATTGGACTACAAGACGTACGGCAATGTGCCATCGGTACATGGTGGATATCCCACCCATACGCACAAAGCGTTTTGAAAATACTTTCATTGTGCATACAGCTAAGGAGTGGAACTCCCTGCCGGTGTCCTTGTTTCCTGATAGCTACAACCTAGGGGTCTTTAAGTCAAGAGTGAATAGGTTACTTCTAGGCAAGCGCGCTCCACCTTCGACCATATCATCACTTAACATCAGGCGAGATAGTGGTCAAACGAGAGCCAATAAAGAATAAAAAAAAAAACGCACAACCACTGCTCCAACAGTGCGCCCAAATAAAAGATTTAGTGTGAGATTGAGGCAGTGGAGAAATTATGCATCAGCAGAGTCTGCTGAGGGACATCAACAATGCACTGAAAACATGCAGCTTGCTCAGGCACCATCTCAGTTAATCTGTTGGCCTACAGTTTGTTCATTCATGATAATCAAAAGGATATATGTATCTAGAAAATAATTTAGTAGCCAGGTAAATAAACCTGTGTTATCTCTCAACCTGTGTTTTTTCATAAAAATACTAGTACAGTTACAAAGTATTAATTACATGTGGCCCATATCAAAACGGTTCAACATTCATTCACTAAATAAGTTATTTTGATTTTTTATAAAAGATGCGCTTGCACACAAGAACTGTGTCTCATTCTGCACCACTTTCAAACTGTCACCATTGTCCACACTCTTACTCATGAGGTCTATCGCTTCCATGTCCTTCTTGGCTGTTTCACATACTTTCTCCACTGACGCAAGCTCCTCCTCTTCCGCAGACAGTAAAGCTTCCATAAGAGCACCTCTTTCTACTCTTCTCCTTAGTGAAGCCACCTCTTCTTTTAACTTTTCGTAATCCGAATCTGATGTCTGTTCCAATTGAACTTCATCTTCAGGCAACAACACATTCGCAGGGATTTTCAACATCCGTTCTATTTCTTCATCAATAGCCTCCAGAGATGGTCCAGCACGCTCACCATACAAACGAATCAACTTATCACAGGATCTCGTTAGTGTCACTTTGTCAGTTTCATTGAGATCTAAAGATTCTTGCAAATAAGACTCCATATCTTTAACTCCGTTTGTTATTTTTTGTTCAACCATCTGTCGTACTGCTATTTTGAGGCGTTGAGCCCCAAAACCGAAATGTTGGGTTTCATATTCTTCGTCAGTACCTCCGGTCCACAGCTTGGTTTTAAGCATCTTAATTAGTTAGAATCTATCTCAAACCAAAACTACTTTCCGAAATAATTTCGTGAACTTTTCCTTGTTAAAATAGAATCACGGACACGGTTTGAATTTTCAACTGTATGAATTTGACGTGACGCGCTGTCAGAATTCAGATAAAAACAATTGCTACCAGTTGCCAGGAGAAAAATATTGGAAGTTCGGATATTTCAATTCATAGACAAAGTGGTCCAAGGGAAATCGCAATAAATACCGGTTTTTTTTTCGGAATCATAAAGGGACCTTAGACGATCAATTTCGGTCATTGCACAGTTTGGTTGACGTGTGGTGTACATGTGCGTCTAGCTCACAGACATATAACTTGTTTGTGACTCTATCAAATTAAGATGAGATTATTTTTGTTTCGAATGCTGTTGCATTGAAATATCGAGCCATAATCTAATTATAGTGTGCATTTCTATAAATTATAATATAATGCCGGATATTAATAAATATTAGTGTGAATTCTACAATTCCGGATCCCGATGTGATCATATTTTTGAAAAAGACTTGAATTATTGTTTACTCAATATAATCCGCAAAGTTAAGAAAAAATGTATTATGTGCGTAGATGGTAATACAGACATACTATTAGACAATAAATATTCAAAAGAACTAATATCCGTACCGGGCAATTTTAATATTTCACCACATGTTAAAATGCCTACTAGAAAAAATACTAGCATAGTCAAAAATATAAATTGTCAGTAATGTCCCCGTACTTGATTTGAAATGCAGTACACATAATTTAGCCTTGTCCGATCACGATACCGGCCAATCGTTAACTTTTTACTTTCAAGAGAGGAATAATAAATCAAAACCTATAAAATTCTGGTATGATAAGAAGAGGGTTTTTTATAAGGATTATAACAAAACAAAATATCTAAATTGCTTAGCAGCCTTAAGTTTTACTGAAATTTACAAAGTAACAAGCTGCAATAAGGATTTCAATACACTCCACGACATATTTACGCTTTTCCCGAAATCCTCTTTAAATGGAGCAATAAACCCTTAAAAAATGGATTAGTACGATTTTAAAAATGACATGCATTAAAAAAGAGCGTATTACGAATATCAAAATGATGCTACAAGTAAAGGTTATCACAAGAAAAAAATATCACAATTAAACTAAAATCTTAAAAAAGAATACCAATCAAAATCACAACAGAACAACATTTTCTTTAAATAATTCAAAAATAAATGTAAAGCGACATGGACAATCATGAAAAATAGTTTAAACAAACCTAATAATAGCAAATAATAAATGAATTAATAATCCTTGATAAAAAAAAACCTAACGACATGTGTAACCAATTTAACAATTATTTCATTGAGCTGACACAAAAAACCAACAATAATAATCATGACATAAATAAACAACATTAATATTGACAATAACAAATACTTTATTTCTGACTCCAGTGAATGAAATTGACGTTATTAAAATAATTAATTCACTAAATAATACAAATACTACTGGATATCATGAAGTAACCACTAAAATTATTAAATTAAGTGCGAAAATTATAGCATCCCCACTTAGCTGCCTAATAAATCTCTCTTTTGAAGAAGGTGTTTTACCATCTAGACTTTTTTTCCAGTCTTATTTAGTTTTTTGTAATGAGACTGTTTAGACTCTATAATTAAACCACAGTTCAATATGGACAACTGTACTAATACGGGTAATTAAATATAGACCCATTACACTGATCCCAATATTTGCATTTTTTTTAAAAGCAATGCATTTGGAAATAAATAGGTTTGTAGCTAAATACAATTTAATTGTGGAGAGTCAGTTTGGTTTTAGGAATAACAGTTCAACTACTCTATCCTGTTTTCCTTTAGTGAAAATTAATTCTAATTACCGAAGCTCTTAATAAAAAAAAGTTTACTTTATCGGCATTCTTAGATATGAGCAAAGCATTTGATTTTGTATCACATGTACAACTACTCTACAAGCTTGAGAAATATGGCATAAGAGGCAAAGAGCATGATTGGCTTAAAAGTTATTTATCTAATCACCAACAGAGAACTGATATCTCTAGAATAGAAAATTACACTAGGACGACATAATGCTCAGAACTAAAGACTAATGGTTCTGGCGTCCCACAGGGAAGTGTACTGGGTCCACCACTATTTATATTATATATTAATGACCTCAAAAAATGTTTAAAATATGAATGTATCTAATTTGCTGACGATATTACATTGACGATAAAATGTTCCAACAAAACTGACATAGGAATAGATACTAACAATGAATTAATTAGTGTGATATAATGGCTGGGGTACAATAATCTTCATGTTAATATTGAAAAAAACAAAATAGTTAAATTCCAAACATGTAACTTGTCAGTAATACCAACAGCAATTAGACTTAATAATGCAATTCTGCAACCAGCTTTATTTTTGGGTATAGTAATCGACAACAAATTGAGCTGGAAGGAGCATGTAGAAAGAGTATGCAGGAAGCTTGATAAGTTTGTGTATGCTGTTTGCAAGTTAGAGTCCATTAAGACTAGTGTCCATTAAAATACAATTCTAAATGCTTATCATGGGTATGTTTCATTGGTATTGCGTTACGGCATCAAACGGCGTCAGTCATATGGGATAATTCAGTGGATGTGGAAAGAGCATTCATAGTGCAAAAAAATATTATCAGAGCCATGAGTGGAGCAGAGTATTTGGACCATTGCAGCCATTATTTAAGGTCTTAAAAATTCTCCTACTCCCATGTCTGTATGCTTTTGAAGTATTTCTATTTATTTTATTTTGTTTGGGAAACAAACAGATGCAATAACAAACATAAGCATACAAATTAGTTCAACACAATCCAGAAACAGTTTCCACAGATTAATATTCAAGTAAATTAACTTAAGTGCTACAACAACCAGAAATTCACACAGTTTAATGAAGTCAAAATTTAATATTATTTTATTGTATAACATTATATTAATTAAATATATTTGCCAAAATATTTCTTATGTAAAATCTAAATTTGGGAAGAGAAAGGTGAAAAACATCTAAATCTTGATTTTCTTTTAATGAGATTATGTCGTTGTACAGACGACATGCTCTTTTAATAAAAGTATTCTTGCCGTAATTGGTTCGGGAGAAACCAATTTGGAAGAGAGTTATCCTGCGTGCATTTAAGCGTGGACATCCAAAACTTATTTTGCTTAGAAGATAAGGGGAGTCCAATTGACCTCTAATAATTTTATATAAATATACTAGATCTCGCTCTGCACGGCGTTCCTCCAATTTCTGAAGCCTAGGTTTATGATCAGTTCCAGAGTTAAATTGCCAACTTAAGTGCTTAGTAAATATGTTTTGCAATTTTTGAATTTGTTCAATATAAACTGCATACTGGGGATTCCCAACCGCTGAAGCATATTCAAGAACTGACCTTACAAGTGTCTTATAAAGAAGGGTCAATGTTGACTTATGTTTGAAATCCCTACCAACTCTTAGGACGAATCCCAACATGCGAAATGCCTTATTAGTCATAGTGTTAATTTGAGAATCAAAGACAAGTTTACTGTCAAGTTGGATCCCAAGGTCCCGCACCTCAGTCACTCTATTAATAAGATCATTATTGATTTTATAGTTATATTTTATCGAGTTCATCTTTCTAGAAAATGTTATGATATTGCACTTTTTTACGTTAAGGAACAGACCATTTTTTTTGCAGTAATCACACAGGTTGTTAATATCATTTTGTAGTTCTAGGCAATCTTCTGGACTAGTTATAGTTTTATAAATTTTCTTATCATCTGCATAAAGAATAAATTTAGAATGTTTAAATATATTGAATACGTCATTTATATATAAATTAAATAATAGAGGTCCGAGGTGCGAGCCCTGGGGCACGCCGGATGTAACAGGCATAAAGGACGAGCAATACCCCTTTACCGTAACTGCTTGACTGCGTTCCTTTAAATAAGATGCCAGCCTTCGAAGTAGATCGCCATGTATACCGATATACTCAAGTTTTTGAATTAACAGATTATGAGAAATTTTATCAAATGCTTTTGAGTAATCGGTATATACGACATCCACCTGGTGACCATTATCCATGGCCGTCGCTATGTAGTCAATATATTCGCAGAGGTTTGTTTCAGTTGATTTTTTAGAAACAAATCCATGTTGCTCGGGTATTATAAGTGGCTTTAATAAGGGCGTTATTAAGTCACAGACGAATCGCTCAAAGAGCTTAGGTATAACACTCAACTTAGAAATTGGCCGGTAATTTGTAATGTCATGCTTGTCGCCATTCTTAAATATAGGTACAACGTAGGAACGTTTCCAAGTCAAAGGCATAGTACCAGATCGTAATGAGGAGTTAAATAGCAGATATAAGGGAAGCGCAATAGTTTTACAACATCTCTGCAGAAACAGTGGTGGAATTCCATCAGGGCCACTGCCCTTGTTTACATCATTTCTATTTGTAAAAAAAAATCCCCCATTTATTCCCATTACATGAATAAGTCTCCGAAAGACTGAACAAAAAATACCGGGCAATTACTAGTACCTGCTCAGAGATTGCAATTCATAGACCTAATAAATAGTATGGACTCGAAATACCTACAAAAAAAACGTGCCTACCTAAACCTTAAAATGGCACTTATAATGGCTGCCGATGCTATGATTGTGTTAATCACGGAACACACACACATTAATAATACAAAAAGTAAATGGTTGTTACCATTTGACAGCAGGACTACCACGAACACAACCACACATTTCGGCAATTAATATAGCGAATATGTCACGTACTGACAGCTGTCACTACGTCATAACAAAATGTTGCCATAATGAGCATCAACTGAAATATTGTTGTCTCTTTTGTCAAATACGATTACTACATTAGAAGAAATGAGACAAATGATGTTTCACATTCTGTATCGTATTTCACTCATATTTGTATAAGCTCATATATGTATAGAATAATAGGGCGCCTCCATGTTTTTCCTAGCTCAATGTTGCAATTATACAGTAGAAATGCCAGTTGCATGACAGTTAAAATTTATAATAAATTACCATTGAGATAGGAAAAATATGGCGGCGCCCTATTATTCTGTACATACATTAGCTTATACAAATATGAGTGAAATACGATACAGAATGTGAAACATCATTTTGTCTCATTTCTTCTAATGTAGTAATCGTATTTGACAAAAGAGACAACAATATTTCAGTTGTTGCTCATTAAGGAAACATTTAGTTATGACGTAGTGACAGCTGTCAGTACGTGCCATATTCGCCATATTAATTGCCGAAATTCGTGGTTGTGTTCGTGGTAGTCCTGCTGTCAAATGGTTGTTTACTTTTTGTATTATTAATGTGTGTGTGTTCCGTGATTAACACAACCATAGCATCGGCAGCCATTTTAAGTGCCATTTTAAGGTTTAGGTATTCACGTTTTTTTTGTAGGTATTTCGAGTCCATACTATTTATTAGGTCTATGTAAATTACCACGGGGGTTACCACAAGCTCTTAGAGCGGTATCAATTTGACCTTGTTTCACGTTTTCGTACCATGACGTCATTTAAGAAAGCTCAATTTGATAACGCTACGAAGTTTGCTTTTGTTTAGGTTTTGATAATATTTGGATACCGATTTTCTTATAGTTCATTCAAAATTCAAACCACAGCCTGCTTTTTGACAACCAGCGATATCGTTTTTACTACAATTTTTGGTTTTGTTTGACAGTTAAAAAAAGTTGCTTTGGCGGGCTCGAACTATCAACATTTTCCAAAATATATACAAAAATTATCACTTCCGTGATCATACGGTAAGTAAAACGTATTTATTTACGCATTTATTGGATACATAAACTCTGCCAATCCCTACAGAGCTACAGGCATCATGTTATGTTATTACCTATCTACGTAGGTAAACTTGTCGATTGATTTGTGTATCTCATGCGATTTTAACATATGTGGACTAAATTTCTTGTTTGATTCTAGGTGGCGAATGCATTATGAATGGCGAGTTAACCCATGAAATCATGGAGGGCAGTGCAGACGCTACGTGAGCCATCGCAACCTACTACCGCCGCGCCGTCAGCTTGTGTCTACCGACAATAAGCACAATGCTTGGGATAGATAACCAAAACAGCAGCACATGATATAATTAAAGGCTCTAAGTGTATAAAACTGTTCGAGTTCGAGGATAAATAAGAAATAAAAGAAAGCTGATAGAGGCCAACAAACGCATCGTGAAGCTGAGGGAGCTAATATATATGAAACCTGTAAAACCTACGTACGACGAACGAAGAATGCATTTGGTGTTTTGTGATGCCTGTGCTAGTGTCTCACGTTATTGCTTATGGCTGCTTTGCTGTATTAATCCTTAATGTGCTTGTGATGACTGCCTAGTATTGTTGTGTGTGATAAACATGGACATAATCTCAATGGTGGTAGATAACTGATAACCATCTGCATCTTACCCGACTGCGTTAACAATATTGTGTGTTGGTTTGTGCACCTACTGTGATGTAATCAGGTAATAAATGTTTTTGCAGCTGGAGAATCAATATACTTTTATACCCCACGTGTTGTACATTATTTATTATTATCGTCAAACTCATCCATTCTACTTACCCTGAAAATATTCAAACAAACTCACGCCTCTTTCCCATGTGGGCAAGCAGAAACTACAACGCCACCTGCTACGGTCCTAACATACTACTTTTGCTTCATTTACATCCATACATCTAGTCATACGAGGACACCGGTAATGAGGCCCTCAGCCTCTGACAGCCTACCTGACCTTTCACTCATTACTAATTAGATCCGTGTATGACCTAGGACGTCCCCTACCGGGTGGCGTTTTCACTCACATCTGCCTTGTAAATATATTTTCTTAGTCGCCTTTTATTCATCATAACTACCTATATTTAGAGGTATTTACTATACTTAGTTAATTTATACGTAATACGTAGGTATGCCTATTTTAAAAAACCCCATCTGCACGCTGATTAGGTAAAACAACGAAGTTTATGTAATACCTACTCATGAAAGCACCTTAGTACATAAAGTGATAGTTAAGTACATCTAATAAAATTGACTAGTAAGTACCTAAGATAACTAAACAGATTGTAAGTAAATGTCGAAGTATAGTACCTAAGTGTAATTACTTCTTGTTAGATATTAATTAGAGTTGTAATTATTTTGTTTTTTATCTAATTAGCATGTACAAACTTATACAATCCTAATTCGAATGTTAAAAGATGATAAAGATAGATTTTAAATAATTGTCATTAGATACATGTTAATAATTAATTACGCGCAGAACTTGAAAACATGATTTTTTGTTTGTGGAGATTTTTTGTTGAGGTTAGTGTCAAATGAAAGGTCTTGGTCTAAAACCATTTTATCCGTTTGAGTCATGTAAATCGGTCCACACGTTTCCAAGATAATCGCATATCATTATAATCAAAATGTAAACAAACCAGAATTTTTCGTTTTTGTTCTAGAAACTTTTAATTATGGTAAAATGTGTAAATTTTATTATTGTAATTATATGTACGTGGTTAAAGCCTATCATTTAAGAACAAATTTGTAAGGATTATGTAGAAAATTGAATAAAATACACGGCTCCAAAGATTTCAGCTAAGTCAAAATGAACGCAAGGATGGTCCATAAACACGCGGGCGTCAATTTGGGAATGACGGGCCATTCTTTTTTTGTTGGTCTGAGCGGGCCATATATAAGAAGGGAGACGGGCCACTGGACAGATGAATTCAGTCGCAGCCAGAGATTACTATTATAAACTGGTCGCAGCTCAGCCGGAAGGAGAAAAGCCGAAATCCGCGGAACCAATTCTCAAGAAAATCCGCCTTTTATTTCTGGTTCTTTCTTTAGTCAAAAACGTGGATCCTTGGGTTGTCCTCTCGTACTACCCTACATACGCATTCAGGGGTGCGTGGTGACGTGTGCCACCAGCTGAGTAAGTAGGGAACGCACGACAAACATAAGTGGGATACTGTCCCAGCGGGGGCGACCGTGGATAGGTACTTACAACATCCAGGCACCTTACCGCCACCGCAACAATATATATATGTGTACACATTTTACATAATGTTATCTCTCCACTACCTTTGATAAATTAATCTGGTCAACATGACGAAACCAACTAATGCTGTCTTATTACATCAAATACTACAAATACTTCAATAAAATAAAACATAACACTGTTTTTAAACACAATTATTTATTAGGTAGGTCTACTTTGAACAGAAAATGAATTACTGATAAAGGGAATAAGTCATAGTTAAATTAACATATTTCAACGAGCTCCATGCTGGACACATATCATTGTTTTCTTACACTCCAAGGAACATAGAATATTTGTAGTAGTCTAACCCCATGCTAACCTTTTTTATTTCAAGGCGGTTCTGGGGCCAAAATAGAAAGCGCTGGTTTTATTAAGTTCTTTAACAAATTAGGATAAAACTGTAACTTAGAAAGAAAGAAAAAGTGTTTATTTGCCACAAAAAAAAAACATACAAATTCATCGTCTCACTTTCTTCATTTCTTACTATTAGGTGCTTAAATAATTTACTGATTATTTCAGAATATTTCTGGTTTTTGGTGACATATACATGATGTCATGACTGTTTTCTAGAAACCAGGCCTATTACATAGTTTTTTTTTTGCCAGTGGACAATGGTACTTTTTCTTACTTTTAGTAATGGTAAGGTTTTTCATTGTATATAACCACAACAGAGTTGGGCTCTTGTTTGGCAAAATTGTGGTGAACTGATGAACAATTTTTCTTATTTGTAGGTATCCATTTCTGAGTGATAATCAATGGTGAATGGTGAAGATGATGGCTTCTTCCTTTCAACTCACCTCCATTCAAAAAGCCAGTATCTGATCCTGTAGACAAATAATGAAATATGAGTCCTGAGTTTTATAGAGTGGGCAGGTGATAGCTGAAAAACAAGATACGTTTATTTGACAGTCACAACCCACCAGCAACAGTGTAAATGACAGTAATGAAATACCGAGACAAATTGCAATAAACTTGGCCATAACGAAAGGGTTACCAACTCAGCATTTGCTGGTCGTCAGACACCCAGCACTGGTTTTCAGTTGGCACCCAGAAGAAGAAACCCAAGACCAGTATTATATTATCTGTGCCTCTGGCCAGGCTAAATGGTACAAGATGTAAACTATTACATCAAATATTATGGTGATTGTCTTGGGAACCAAAGTTTCCAAAAGGCACTTGTTTGTCTATTATTGTGTCTGCTAATTAGCACTCAAGGGGTTAAAGTAAGTTTTTGCATTTAGAATAGCATAATAATATTAACTAAAACTTACCAATACACAGTAATAGCCATTGATGTAATAAAAGGAGGTAATAGCAGATTTATTAATCCTGCGGATATGTCTTTATGATGGGGTCTTTAACAGAACATCATTATGGTTTGGTCCTGCCATACTTTGCTACGAGTGTATCCTATAACAAAATTTGAATATTGTGTTAGGTATTAACCAAAAACAGGTGCACTTAATTAATGAGTTAGTAAGTATATTGTTTTATTTTCTACAAAATAACCAATCTTTTAAGAATAAGATTATAGATTACCTTCTTTAAGCCAAGTTAGCGGAAAGGAGCACAATGTTATTTAATTATTTTTCACGCCAGAGGACTTTATCATCTCTGTCAAGGTTTTCCGGTTGTGATTAACTTATTTACAGCTTCTTCATTATTTGTACGTGCCGCTCTGTTGTAGTTGGACAACAAATCATTTTCATTTACAGCATCCAAATAAAATTGTAGGCAAATCATTATTTATAAAAAACATGGACTTGGCTCCATATCGTCCAATTCGTCTAGGGTATAATACATCCCCTTGTCACCACGGAGAGTTTAGAAGACAGAAATTCGTGATAACATTGTGATAGCGGCAATTTTGGATAACAATCTTTAGGTCACAACTATTGGACATGTTTGTAGATATATGTAAGCGTCTCTTTGTTCATAGAATATATGGCAATCCTTTTGTCACACAACTCACAACAAACACACAACAACTTTATTGTAAATAACTTTAAAACAACGAAAATAATAAGCTTGTAAACAGAGCTCATACGACAAAAAATGGAGGTTATAAATAATCCGACCAATTTAAAAATACAAGCTTACAAAGTAAAATGGTAAGATTTGTTGCACTCTTTAATTTGTTATCATAATAATATGGAAAGTCAAGCCACAGGTAATAAATTATATCATACTCAGTCTTTTGAGATGCTTTACAGTGTCAGCTATTGGTTTTGATTTCAATAATACTTATTTTTTCTTTAAATTTATTATATTGTTGTAAAATACACTTAAGAAAATAATAGTGTAAATGTTTGACATGAATTGTTGGAACCTTTTGATCGTGGTGGAGAGGAGTTTAGGTAAATGAAAGTCTGACGTTCAAGGTGACTGTCTATTATTGATTACCAGGAAATATTGTATACAGTGCACTCCTTATACTAAGTTATACAGACGCGAGTTAATGCCACGGCGTGGGGAGGACGACTGACTGGCCGCTAAACTATATGCGCGGGGAACATTCTGTTTTGCCTTGTTAGCATTTCTGTTACCTGTAGTTCCTACATACCTCCCCCCTTTACAAAATAAAAAAAAATATATTTTTTTTTTATTTTATAACATAATCGCTGCCATTACAATGAAATGAAATGTAATCATTTACTCATAGTTGGCTGGCGTTTGTCTTGCCCACGTGTGCATACATACATTGTTATAGTTATATTTTATTACGTTACCGAGAATTGTTATCGGTAGTCTTACATGTAATACAATATATTGTTTATACATACCATGGTTTTTTATTTTAACTTTCGATACATTGTTAGCGTTAATATTATTTTATTTTCTAAGCACACTACAATTTTTATAGACAGATTTTTACCACTAAGGTATTGGGTATTGACAATAATACCTTACTTACTTTTAATATTCTATGTTACTGTTACACTAAGTCACTAATTATTCACTGATGGATTCACTGTGCCTTTTTTTCATTATTAATACTAAAGTTACACTGTAATCACGCATATGAAGCTTGCGGTATGGTGGACTGCGGGGCTGTTGCGCCTGCAGGCAACACAGTTGTCAATTCCTTCCTTATCCATTTCTTTGCACGGGAACAACATTGTTTGCCACATAGACAAATACACAATATCAGTAGGGCGATACCGATCACCATTATGACTATGCCGAACGTTTCTAGCTGCCTCTCCATGTCTCCGACATGTTTTGCATTATTTGCTCCTTGTTGAGCAATTATGACTTGATCATTTTTAGTGTTATAATTTCCCATTGTGAAGACTATTGAAATATGTTTTTTCCACAACTGGATGTTAGTTATTTATTGACTTATCAACACACAAAAATTGGCACAATGATTTCTACATCAATTAGCCTATGGCAACAAAAATCGCACCGGTAGCTTTACACGTCGACCACTGCGCGTGGTATGTCCCATAAGCGGAAGCGATTTATCTTCTGACACGTTCGTATTGTCGTTTTCTATACATTTTTGCAAACAGTCATCCTCAATATTTTGATCGTTATCTTGTAACATGTATGCTGGTTTTAGTCTGTCTATTGATAAATCGCTTTCTCTATTAGGTAACTTAACTCTAAAAACCTTATCATTTCTACTTAAAACTTTATATGGGCCATCATAGGTAGGACAAAGTGATTTTTTTATCATCTCGTTTCTTACAAAAACGTGTGTACATGTCTTTAAGTCTTTACTAACAAATATATTTCGTGAATCGCTTTTCGCTCTTGACGGAGGCCGCAACTTGTTTATTGCTTGCCGAAGCTGTCCTACATAAGTGCTCGGTTCGTTAACCTGTTGGTCGTGCACGTGGAAAAAATCCCCTGGCAACCTGACGGTTTCACCATATACCATCTCTGCCGCACTAAAACCCGAGTCACTTCGGCAGGCCGCGCGAAGTCCCAACATAACCGTTTGCAGTTCGTCTACCCAATCTAAACTACCTGTCAAACGTGCGGTTAATGCGTTTTTCAACGAGCGATGCCACCTTTCTACTAACCCGTTACTCTGAGGGTGGTATGGGGTTGTCCTAACTCGTTGTATGCCTAATAATCTCATAAGACTGTTAAAAAGGTCGCTTTCAAATTGCCTACCCTGGTCTGTCGTTATTCTATGTGGGCAACCAAATCTGCATATCCAATGCTCGTAAATAACCCTAGAGACCGTATCAGCCGAAATGTCTGAAACTGGTATTGCTTCAGGCCAACGCGTGAAACGATCTATCATGGTTATACAATAACGATGTCCATGCTGTGACGTGGGCAAAGGGCCTACGATATCTGCGTGAAGATGTTCAAACCTGCTACATGGCGGAAAACTACCTAAATCCGAAATTGTGTGCCTCGTTACTTTCGCTTTTTGACACCGAATACATGCTCTCGTCCATTCGTTAATATCTTTATTCATTCCTGGCCAAAAGTACCTCTGTGCAATCATCTTCCGCGTTGTGCGAACGCCAGGATGACTAATGTTATGAATGTTTTCATACGCCACTTTCCTAAATTTCCCTGTAAGGTAAGGTCTGGCATTACCTGTTGATACTTCGCAATATATCTGTTGATTACTTTCCGGCATAACTATGTGTCTAAATGCCAATCTACTGCTGACGTCTCGTTCTACTGTAACGCGATCGCGCACCTGCGCATGAGCTAATTCGCTGTAATCGAGCACCGTTGGACAAACAATAGACTCGACGCGTGATAAGGCGTCCGCAACGGTATTTTCTGGGCCTTTTACATACTGTATGTCGCTTGTAAACTCGCTAATATACAATAATTGTCTGGCTCTCCTTGGAATTTCCTTATCGTTCCCTACCTTAGTAAACGCGTACATTAGGGGTTTATGATCTGTGTAAATGGTAACTTGTCGCCCCTCTATCAAGTTACGGAAATGAACCATGGCCATGTAAATTGCAGATAACTCTTTGTCATAGGTACTATACTTCTTTTGTGCCTCTGACAGTTGCTTCGAGAAGTAGCCTACTGGTCTCCATTGCCCGCTTATCTTTTGTTGTAGTACTGCACCTACGCATGTGTCTGACGCGTCCGTCATGATTGACAAAGGCGCGTCCACGCTTGGGTGAAACAATGTTGTTGCTTTTTGTAAGGCTATTTTACATTGTTCGAAAGCTTCTATACTTTGGTTATTCCATGCTATTTTTGTCTTATCCTTTTTCTTTGCATTGTGTAAATACTTATTAAGTTCTGCTTGATACTCTACAGCGTGTGGTAAATGAGACCTATAAAAATTGACCATACCTAAGAAACGACGGAGTTGTTCTACTGTATCCGGCCTTGGGTAGTCTGTAATCGCCTTAACTTTATCTGGCAATGGTTTAATTCCGTCCTGTGTTACCTCGAATCCCAGAAATTCTACTCTAGATTGTCCAAAATTGCTTTTGCTTAGATTTATAGTTATACCAACCTCGCTGAAGCGTTTAAACAGTTTATGAAGATGCTCCTTATGAATATCTTCGTTGTCCGACGCCACGATGACATCATCTATGTAACAAAAAAGTGCTGACTTACCATTTTCGTTCTTTATGCGTTCTATACCTCTGAGTACATGTTGATCCATGAACCTCTGAAAGGTTTGCGCTGCATTCCTCAAACCGAACGTCATGCGCGGAAACTCCCAGAGTCCGAAAGGTGTTGCTATGGCAGTTTTTTCTATATCTTCTGGTGCAACGGCTATATTATGATAGGCTCTATTTAAATCTAGTCGCGAGAACCAAGTCTTACCTGATAATATATACGTGAAGTCACTAACTCTAGGTATAGGATAACGGTCCGGCTTTGTTATGGCATTTAATGCTCTATAATCTCCGCACGGGCGCAGTTGCCCATCTTTTTTAGGGACAACGTGTAGTGGACTAGCCCACTCTCCCTGTGAAGGCCTACATATGCCTAATTCGTTCATTAATTGGAATTCTTCTTTTACTTTATTATAACGGTCCGGCGGTAGCGGCCTTGGACGCGCGTGTACCGGGGGACCATTTGTTATGATGTGATGCACTACCGCGTGTGCTGGTGGTTCTTTAAACGACATTGGTTTGGTAATGTCTGCGTATTGTTCCAGCAATTCACGGTAGGGATTATCATCTTGTATACTTTTGACTGACGCTTCATCATACCGTATGATTGACCCATTTGACCTTAAATTCGTTACACTATCTATTAGCCTTTTATTATGTAAATCTACAATTAATTTGTGCGACTCAATAAAGTCTGCACCTAAGATTGCTTGCTTGACGTCACTAACAATAAATGTCCATCTAAAAACTCTGCGCAAGCCTAAATTTAGCTCTAGGGATTTTACACCGTATGTTTTAATTTCTGTATTATTTGCAGCGTACAGCCTATAACCGCTTTCAGAACGCACACAATTTTTAACACTACTCACCGGTAAAACGGAGACATTTGCACCTGTGTCCACAAGGAAATTGATTCTTGACTGCCGGTCTTTTACGCACAAACGATGGTTCCCTGTTGGGGTAACGCAATCTCCCACCGAACAAGATTGCACCGCCTTCAGTTTCCCGAAGTCGAGTTCTCCTTCCAGTTGCATGGTTTCGTACATTTCTTTGCCGCTCTTCCGTACGCATAATGGTAGCTACATAGCCAGTCTGGACTCTCTGGAGTGCGGCGTGGTCCTCTTGACCTTGACTGTGATCTGCGCCAGTTTCCACGCTGTACGCGTCCCCTACTACGCCCGCGTATCTCATCCACTTCTCTCCGTAGTTCCTTTAATTCAGTAGTCAATCCGCTCATTAGAGTCGCTATGTCGGGCGTTGCTGACGACGATGTCGAAGAAATGGTGGCTACTTCTCCGCTTTTCAGATTCTCCATGACCTTGTCTGCCATTTCAGCTAGTTTGTCTATTTTTTGGTCCTGACATACCGACAAAACTGCCTTTAAGGATCCAGGCAATCGTGAAATCCACAAACGCTGTAAGGTCTCTGCTGATATCTCTGTATTTTGCGCCAGCTCGGACATACGTCGTAGCAGATGGGAAGGGCGTTGAGACCCTAAGTCCATTTCACTAACCAACTTTTGAAATTGTCTTTCAGCACTCTCCTCATAGGCCGCCAACAGCCTGTTCTTCAACGTACCATACTTGTTATCGGTCGGGGGTTTAAAAATCAAATCGCTAACCTGTTGTAAAGCGTCTCTGGTCAGTTTTGATATCACCAAATGAAATTTTGCTGCATCCCCTTGCTTCTGTGGTTCCATGGCGGACTCGAACTGTGCGAACCACATCCGTGGCATGTCGGTCCAAAACGTCGGCATCCTGTCCGCGACATTGATGCTATCCAGTCGGCCTGACGGTGATGGTGCTGGCTGGCTCATCTTGTGGAACCCTTAAAATGCCCGCCGATAGGTCCCGAGTCGACGGGGAGTCGTCTTCCACGCGTGCGCACTTTATCACTTTACTGCTTACCGTTCGTTCACTTTTACACCCTGTCCGTTTTTATTTTCTCACAACCACGTCTCTTAAATCACGTCGGGGTCACCAATGTTGGAACCTTTTGATCGTGGTGGAGAGGAGTTTAGGTAAATGAAAGTCTGACGTTCAAGGTGACTGTCTATTATTGATTACCAGGAAATATTGTATACAGTGCACTCCTTATACTAAGTTATACAGACGCGAGTTAATGCCACGGCGTGGGGAGGACGACTGACTGGCCGCTAAACTATATGCGCGGGGAACATTCTGTTTTGCCTTGTTAGCATTTCTGTTACCTGTAGTTCCTACATGAATGTTTAGTATGGTATATAATTCTATTTGGTTTTTATATGAAATAAACATCTCATGATAATTTTTATTTTAAATTTTAGTGATAGCAAAAACGACATTCTAAAAACCTTTTTTTACTTCGCTAGCAATTCTATATCGGGAAATAGATAAATATTTCAAATCATTCGTTCATTCCCAACACTAATCGGCATCAATTTGATATCGTTTAACTAAGGTGAGGGTACGATAATGAAAAGTCTCAATAAGAGCTTGAAACAAAGCGTACTCAAATTGATATTGTTTTGTAAAAGGTGGAGGTAGGCCCCCAGCCCTGAGAATGTTACCAATTAATAAGTTTAAATGTAAAATGTTTGCTTGGCCCTTAGACATGTCTTTTTATACTGTCAATGAGTTTTAAATCATACATTTTGATATTATAATTAAAATCTTAATAATGAAGTACTTTGACATTATTATGAATTCTTTAACATTGAAATTTAGTATTTTTTTGTTGTTAGGATTTATATTTTGATAAGATGATTTATTTTTTGAAATTAGGAACAAAAAATTACATTAATATTTATATTTTTGACATTATAATTTATTTTTTAATATTATGATTTTTATTGCCGTAAACAAAATTTCATAAATTTATATAATATTCTTATAATGTACCTAGTTTTGATTTGCATGTACCTAGCTTATTATTTAATATTTCTACATCAGCTATGGTAGTACGTGTGAAACACTGTTATAAGTAAGATCTCAATGTACCATATACTGAGAAATAAATAGTTACTTACTTTCCCATGTTAATTGTGACGCAATTTTCACTGGGTGCACCAATATCAAGTGATGACATTTTAATAAGCTGCATATTTTCCATATAGATTTTCACATCAAATCTACAGTTTGCAGAAATCACAAACAACAATAGGTTTCTGATACAATAAAAATTAAAATTGTTCTCTGTCTCTCTCTTGTTGTTGTTATGTAGCTAGATAAAGTGGTCTATACTAATCTGACCTGCTATTACGGTGGATCTGTTTTAGTACACCGCACAAAACTATCTAAAGGCGCGTACGCACGTACGAACAAATTTGTTGCGTTACATGATACGCAACAACTTGGTTCGCACGTGCGTATCACTATCGAACATCGAACACTCTGTTCGTCAAACATGTTCGCGGCGATCCTTGTAGTGTGTTCTGTATGGACGGTGTTCGAAGAGCTTTAATAACTTCACTTCCAACGGCGCCGTCATGGCTACTAAGATAGAGTTCACGACTGTTGTTCGCGAACTCGACTCGAACTATGTTTGCGTTCGTGTTCGAATATGCCGTCCATACGTACGAACCAAATGTTCGGGTCTGGTGTTTGTGTTCGCTATGTTCGTGTTCGTACGTGCGTACGCGCCTTAAGACCTTACATTTATTTGAGAAGTAGGACTAAGAAAAACATGCACTTTTTACTTTTATGGATTCAAATAAACGTTTAAAGGAGTTTGTCGTTGACCAAAAGAGTGACGTGAACGTGCCGTAAGACACAACGAATTCAAAGACGCACGCGTCTGTGGCACTTTAGTGAAACCATGACTACCAAAAACTAGTCAAAAATATATCTGACTCTATGACCCGGGGCGCCAAGGTTTGAATTCCCAATCTATTACTATACTCTATGAATTCACCACAGGTCGCAATGCGAGTGAGCGTCGTGAAGAGAGAGTGTAAGAATTCTGCCTACCTTACATTCTTTCTCTCTTTCCGGATAGCCTCTGAGGTGCTTATTGTTGTTGTTGTATATTCAAAGTTACAGAATATTCTGACCACGTATTCTATAGAAACTACTACGGTAGGCCAAGATAAGTGCGTTGCCACCGACTTCGCCTAGGAATCTTATAGTAAGATAAGTATAGTAAGATCTCAATTTCTGTTTTGACTATTTATTTCAATTCAACTTGCTAATTAGAAAAGCTCACTAGTGGATTTCACTAATCAAAGCCAAGTAAATTGGTAAATTCAGAGCGCGCCCGTGCGAACAGGCTAATATTACCCTAAGGCCGAATCTTGTTTGTAAACTTTGCACCCGGAAGTCCTCCCAATAATTTAAAATAAGTAACTTATTATTGTTCATAATCCGGTAGGTACTAAACTTCTTCTTTCCCTAAATAAATATTTTTATTTTGGTTCCAACACTATTTGTTTTATATGTATGTGCTAAGGACCAAGTAATAAATAGGGCTTTATTCATAATACCCAGACAATATGAAAAATGCCCAATATAAGTGGGCAATTTGATAAGAGCTTTTGAAATAATTAAAGTTACCGGGCATTCTGAATAATGTCCATCACATATTGGGCAGGGTAATAAAACGTGTATTTTATTAAATTATTTTAATGTTGACATCGATTTTAATATAGAATCATAAGTAGGTAAGTACAATTACTATTAAGCAACAAAGTCGACCTAGGCTCCTATTTCTGTTTGCAGCTTTGCTCGCTCAATTCAGCTCCCGTCATCTCCTTCGAAACTAACCTATCCGTGTCAGGCAGGGTCAGGTCAGGTCCGTTCCCTAAGCTGCCGAGCACGCTTCGCTCGCTCTTGGACTAATATTTTGATGATAGCGGCAACATAATTTTGCTAACTGATTCTATATTCCTGCTGACCAAGTAATATAATTTTGTTAAGAAAATATTTTTTTCTCAGCTATTTCTTGCTGATCGAATATTTAAAACAAAAACCATTCTAATGTACCATAAATATCGAATTGCCCAACAGTAACGTAGCAATATTCATAATGACCAGACAATGTGATAAATATAAATATAAAAAAACATTACATTGCCCGATTTGAATTGACTGATTCATATTGTGCCTGGGCATTTGACAACTATACGTATAATAGTGCCTTGGTTAATTAATCACATTGGTCCATGACATATGCATCTGTTTGTCACAATTGCGATTCGATTAATTGTTTGCAACTTCATTAATTTCGTTTCGGATCTGGATAAAAATTTATGAAAAATATTACCGGTTTCAGACATGGTATTATTTTGGCTTATCCGATCCTCATAGTTTCGGTTTCGGTTACGGATATTAGGTTTCCATGGAATTACAAAAGTAAAGCAAATACAAATAGGTACCTCAACTTTTTATTTTTGATTATATTAATGGCTAAGTCTATTTTTAACTTTTTTACCCCCTGAATAACGAACAAAGTCCCCTCATGCAACAATATTGAAGTCTGCTATTGTAAACAAACATAAAATTACAAAACCGCGTACTGTAGAAAATGAATGTAGTGCGTCATTCAATTCTATCGCTACAGTTTTGCGGTTCCGGCGGTTCGCAATTCACTTCAGTTCAGTTCGTTCAGTAATAGCGCGGAGTTCGTACTGTGTCGACGCTTCTGTTACATCACAACAATAACATAACCTCTTCGTGGTTATCGCGAAAACTTTCACTCGGCAGGTTTAGAATAAGTTTCTCGTTAGTTTTGAACTTATTGTATTTGTTTTAAGGGTGGACGACAGTTTCATTAAAACATTTTAGTTATTTTTCGTCCGCGTGTGCAAAGCAGTGTTTACAAAGTTATTCGTTTCTTGGTGTAGTGTTCAGTTTGCAGTTTTTGTGTTTTGGCCGTGAACTTGTTGCTTTGATCCCATCTTTGTTGTAAGTACAAACATCCTAGTATATAAACATAGTTTTGCTACCTATTTGTTGACGCTTGATGTATTATCGACGCGTTAAAAGTTTGTTATTTGTTATACTTTTATGGAATGTTTACTTTTCAATGAACGCCTGTTTAAATTACAATGAAATGTCGTGCGTAGTACATTGCTTCCTAGTCATGAAAAAACTGATAGTTTGATACTAGAATTGTAAATTTTGTGCATTAAAAGAGTTACTTTAAGGGTCGTCAAACTCGTTTGGAAGTGGCCGTAATTCCATTCATACCTGTTGTTTGTGGTTTGCTACCTGTTGGAATATTTTAAGCGCCATTGGCTCAAATATAGGCTAATAAGAATAAAACGCGGCAGCTAAGAATTTAATTAGAAGGCTCAGTCTGGTACTTTACGAAATAGATTGCAGTGAATTATTTCAAAATTTGTTGTAAAGGAATGTGCATTATTTGTGCAACGTGAGAAATTAAGTTGCAAGCAGGAACGGATTAAATAATAAACAATGACAGCATCACTTTAATTATTCCTTCAGAATGAATAATTCCAAATTGCGAGTCGTGAGCATCACTATTTGAATTCCTCTAAGCTAAAATGATACATAACAAGGTACTCTACGTAGACGGTAGACAGGATACAAAATCCCAGTCAAAATATTGGGAAGACTAGAGAGGTCTTTCGTATAATTCTGCTCTGGGCATTGATCCATAAGTCTATGGTTCTGGTAAATAATTAATGTGCAAACCGAATACCGATAAGCACTGTTGTGCACTATGCACACACTACTGTACATCTTGCACTAATAATAACCTACTGTGATCGTAAATTCGCTTGCCAAGCATGTGGATTGGTTACAGCAATAACCTTCGTTTGTCGCAATTCGATCATACCATAATCTATAATTATTATTGACAAAACTCAAAACACACCATTATTATATTGTAAGTGTCCGATTGGTTGCGCAAGGAATCCTTTTTTTGGTTGTGCCATTATTGGTGTCCCAGTATAGTAAGTATGTAACATACTAACATGGGCTTAATCGTCCGAAGATCACTTTCCATACAACTCGTCCCAATGTTCTTTAATGATTATTATTATCGGCACACTACTTGCCTAATAAAAATCTTACGTTACGATAACGTAGGTATAATCTACACAGTAGTTTATCTACAAGCACAATCACATAATTTGTTATTGATAAGTGCGACCATTGCTTAATAACTTGAGTGGAGCAAAAGGTCATTGATTTAATAAAAATCTGTGTTGAAAGACACGAATTATACTTAAATTTAAAATGTTTTTATATAATACCTGAATTAAGTAAGGACAAGTTTGTCTCCAAAATAATGTTTAATTTTACAAATCCAGACCACGGCCAAGACCTTCTAGAGAAAAAGCCTATTGCCTACTTAAAATATTTATAAAAAATCCCAACATTGTCAGTAAAACACAATGGTAAATGGTAGGTAAGTGACGAAACCATGACGATTGACGACAAAATTATAAAAAATCCTACCATTGAGTAAAAAATAACCGCGTCTCTTTCCAATTTTCGTTCTACAAACATTTTCAGACAAGGTCACAAACAGCTTGTTAAAAACCTTCATTACGAAACTAATTTAAGCGGCCCGCGAACGTTTATGTCACAACTTATTAAAAACGTCAAGTATCGGAACAAGTTGAGCGCGGGAAAATTTGGCCCTGGCGCTTCGCATAGTTTCAAAATCGCAGACATCCAATATGGCGTTTAATGCTGGCAGCCAGGCATTTTCCAAAGGAAAGGTTCGTCACCTCAGACTTCTCAGAGTACACTGTTACTTTTATCAATGCCACCATTACGAACTTTACACCCTTTATCTCTGCATCGTGTGACGTTGAATATTGATGCAGTCTTGACCAATGATAAATCAAGATTTTTCACACAAAAGTTCATCGCACCGTTCCCGTAATGTTATTGACATAATGATAAAAAATATTTAAACTGCAAAGATAGTGGGATTTTGAATAGCCTACTTTTTAAGTTTATGATTACCTGGGGTAGAGACCTGGAGAAGTTGCCACCATAATATTCGATCGTAGTATTAGCAAAACGTTTGCTTGATGTCCCAACCGTACAACAAGATAATCCCTATGACACACGCTTATATTATGCGTTCAAAAATTCTAATTTATTTATTTATTGTTTATCCTCGCACTGGAACGCCTTGCAGCAATTACGCCAATAATGGTCTGATATAGATAATGGCATCTACAGCTATAAACGAAGTACGGCACGCCACACATGCTAGATACGAGTATTATGGCTATCACGTGGATCTTCTCGAGCGCTCGATGTTTTCCTTTGAGGCTTGACATAAAATCCTCAATCTTCATAATTAAGTGGCATTTACGACTCTCCAATTTTATCACCTACTGCATAATATATGTCTAATAAGCAAACCTTCTTCTAACGAGAGTCTTCTGCTTCTAACAAGAGATCTTTGTGACCAGATCGCTTTTCCGTCTTGAAATTTTTCTCCTACTACACAATATTTCGCCAATTTTTTAAGTTGGAGTTTAAATCATCAGTCTATCTTCTTCTGGGCCTGCCGTGTCTTCACACCAAATATGAGGGCTAAACCTGGTTAAGTAACATATATTATGTATTTTGCTGTAGCCCGCGTCTTCGCTCGCGTGGTATTAGTAGGTACTTCTCCCAATATCTTCATAAATTATAGCCTATGTTTTATTCTGATGGATAAGCCATATTTCTGTAAAGTTTCATCAAAATCCGTTCAGTAGTTTTGCGTCAAAGAATAACAAACATCCATCCATACTCACAAACTAATATAGGTATTATATATTATATTTATAATAGCTTCTGCCAGCGGCTTCGCCCGCGTGAAAGTCGAAAATTATCTCGAGGGAACATATTCCCTGGATAAAAAGTATCCTATGTGCTATTCCTGACTATAATCTATATCTGTACCAAATTTCATCCAGGTCCGTCCGGCCGTTTGAGCGTGAAAAAGTGAAAACAAACATAAAAACACACACATACCTACACACGCTCACAAACTTTCGCCTTTATTATATAAGTGTGATTAGTGTGATTTAAAGCCCAGAAGGATAGGCGGTGATAGACTGAGTACCAGCGAAATACTCGTACAAAATCATCAACTATAACATAGTTAGATATTACCTACATCTGTCTGTGTCACGTAGTTTCCTTATCATACTGTACATACATACAAGCTGAAAGGGGCAACCGAAGGCAATCGATTAAGATAATGCTCAACGCCGCGCTGCGAAGAAATGAAACCAACCGAAGTGATGGAAATTTCTTGAATATTTATACTGTTAGTCGGAAACGTTTACGATAGATGATTGCCGAATGGTCTGATAGCAACGTGGGCAATGGCGGACGGCGCAGAGAAATACTCGAAGATGGAAAATTAGAGCAGCTGGAAAATTTCTCATTACCATCATATCAGCCGAAAGACGTCCACTGCTGGACATATGCCTCCCCCAAGCGTCGCCAAATTGACCGGTCCCGTGCGTCTCGCAACCAGCGGATCCCCGCAACCTTTATTTTTTTATTAATAAGGCACACCAACGACTTTTTAAACATTAATATTACAATAAAACATTTTAAAAAGATCCTGTGTAAGCAAGTCACTTACAGGCATGCACATCATTTATAGAGTAGGTTAAATAAATTGAAATAATGATCTAAAACAAACATAAATCAATTAAAATCCTAATAAAACAATATAAAATTAAATTAAGAAATTAAATTTTGATTAAATTAAAATTAAACAATTGTTTACCCTGAAAGCTAAATAATTAATAGATCTTCACCCGGTCATCGGTCCACTTGGAGGGAGGCCTTCCAACGCAACGTTTTCCAGTTCGCAGGAAACTTCTTTATCATCATAAAATTATTCATACAGTTTTTAAACTATGTAAGAGAACACCCGATACTCCTACGACTTTCGCCTACTATACAAAAGAAAACAGTCTGGAAGAAACAAATTATTCAGTTTCTTGTAAAACAAAGCAAGTGTTTTCATCTCGATTATTGACGTGAAGTGAAGTGAAGATTTATCTCATAGAGCTTAGAAACTCGAAGCTCCTGATTACGTCCTTCTCTGCCACTTCCTTGATTGCTTTTAGACGCCGTCCGAACAATTTGTAGTAATCCTCGTCCGTAATGCTCAACGTTGGATGAAATTTTCCATTAAATAGACTATATCGGGCATCAAAGGAAGGGTACAATCAAGTTGTTGATGTAAACAACGATCAACAGTGAATGTCTGTTAACAACATTGGTGTTGTTATTTAATTCTTGTGGAAAGGTGCTTGATTGAATAGTGATTGTGGACAATCAATCTCAACCAATCTGCCTCAAATCATGGGTTCTGGACGATGAAAATGCAATTATTTTTTTATTATATACTAGCGACCCGCCCCGGCTTCGCCCGTGACATATTATATTATACGAAAATCTTCCTCGTTTCTCACTATTTCTATTGGTGCGGTTTGCATAAAAATCTGTTCAGTCAGTAGTTTTTGAGTTTATCGCGTACAGACGCGGCGGGGGACATTGTTTTTAACCCCCGCCGGCAAAAGAGGGGTGTTATAAGTTTGACGTGTGTTGCTGTGTGTCTGTCTGTGGCATCATAGCGTCCAAACGGGTGAACCTATTTTGATTTAGTTTTTTTTGTCTAAAATGTGACTTAATCGAGAGTGTTTTTAGCTACGTTTGAATAAAATCGGTCCAGCCGTTCTAAAGTTATTTGCATTTTACTGTTTGAATCAGGGTGTTTTCGCAAGATATCGTGTCATAATTACTTATTCAATAGATTGCCGATCGAAGCGTATCTACTATGTACTAGATAAATAATGTAGCATGAAATAAAAATGGGTCGGGGGTTTTTTAAATTTTGAAATTATACTTGTATACTATGAAGTGGTTTG
This sequence comes from Orthosia cruda, assembly GCA_964057195.1. Taxonomy (NCBI): domain Eukaryota; kingdom Metazoa; phylum Arthropoda; class Insecta; order Lepidoptera; family Noctuidae; genus Orthosia; species Orthosia cruda. The sequence goes on along the minus strand of OZ059843.1, from coordinate 18,807,053 downwards.
TACCATGCCTCATTTTTATTTAATTTATAATAATGGGGCATGGTACGAACCTAGCAGCCATCCTTAATTATATTCGGGATCGTTATTTATATTTTCGCCGTTTCTCTATAAGTTGCACATGTTCTGTACAGAAAGAACTATTAATAAATGTTCCGAGGGAATGGCAACCTATTAAACTCATAAATTAATGTTATGACTGTCCTACATAAACCGACAATAGCATCTGCTTGCGAGTTTGCTAGTCTGCCTTTTGGTATTTAGGATGCAGTTCGTGGCATATCATCTTAATCTTACTAATACTTTTAAATAAACATCTCACTTTCTCCTCCTCTCCTCCCTTCACTCTTTTACAACAATGGCAGGAACGAAAAAGAAAACTGGAGTTAAACACCGGCTGCACCCCCTCCTCCACAAAGTGCACCTACCTAACCTATTAGAGGTTTGCACTCTAATCTCGCCTCAGTCCACCATCACCTGGAGACTTAAAAGCCAACACTGTTTTTCCTTACGGAGATGCAGATATGAAGTCCGTCAGACGTGTCGTATTTATCCTAACCAAGGTTTACCGTGCTTAAATATGTGCTACATTTAAACCACGCGCGAGTATATGCATGCACGCCCGAGACGACATTTGCTATTGGCGTCTCCGTCACCTTGAAGACTCCAGGTTTTCAGTACTTTGGGCTCTGGTGGAGACAGGGCTGGATAAGGTTATCTACGCCTGTGTCTACCGTTCCTACAGCGGCGATCAGGAGACAACCAGGCTCACAGAATAACTCAGTGAGGCGACTGATACGGCACAGCAGTGGTACCCTTCCCTCTCATATGGGTCGACCCTCGATTGCGCAAGGCACATGACGTGAGTCAGAAGAAGAGAGCATTCAACACGGCTGCCAAGTCCTGCAAAAAGGTGATGCGAAGAGCACGGTTTGACCGCATAAGCAGAATCGGAAACAAACTTTCTTCGTACCCAACAGGTAGCCAAGCGTTTTGGCCTACTCCTTTTCCTGATAGATGTGAGACAAAAAGACGTCCGTAGAGTGCTGCGTAACCTTGATGCAAAGCAAGCTTGAACAAAGCAAGTGGCCCCGACGGGATACCAGCACTTAAAACATGTGCGCCAACCTTGACACGCCTATATAGCCTTTCGATAGAGCCTGGAAAAGTGCTGAAGGCTTGGAAGCAAGCTAACGTACAGCCCATGCCCAAGAAGGGAGCCGAGCTGACCAGACCAATTACAGATCCATTTCAATAACGTCCTTCTTCTGTAAGAGTATGGAACGTATACTCAACAGGAAGCTCCTGGCATAATTATAGAAGCGAACGACATCCTAAGTGACAACTGCTAATACGGCTTCCGCCGTACTGTCTTGCTGCACATTAATTATCTGCTAAAACCCCGGCACCTTTGGGTATGCAGGCGACAGCACTGTTGCTGAGATATAAGTGTCCGGCGCACGGGCTACTGGGCCTCAGACTCTCCGGGAGGCCATGGTTGGTAGAATCTGTCCACGAAGGCTGTCTCCGATTGGGGCGTTGCCAATCTGGTCAGTTTCAATGCTGCTAAGACCCAGGCGTGTCTTTTTGCCGCTAAAAAGAGCCAATTCCACCCGGCTCCATCTTTCCGTGTTGTAACCGTGCCGTTAACAAACCCTCTCGAAGTTCTTGACCGACGTTGACATCGACAATTCATTGAGTCCAAGGCTCAGTTGGTTGCAAAAAAGTTGGAGATCCTTGCAAAGGTGAGACAGTATTTCACGCCTGAACAGCTGCTCATCTTGTTTAAAGCGCAAGTTCGGTAATGCATGGAGTACTACTCTCACCTCTGGGACGGATCTGCCAAATACCAGCTTGATACACTTGAGTCGAATGATAGACGGGCCGAGAACCTTATTTGCAACTTTACACTGGTCGCGTCAAAGCTTCAGAGCCTCGAACATCGATGCCGAGTTGCCAGCCCGTCGGTTTTTATCGGTTACATTTCGGGGAGTGTGCGATGGACCTGCACAATTTGATTCCGCCTAGTCCTGTCCATCATCGGACTACAAGACGTACGCCAATGCGCCATCGGTACATGGTAGACATCTCACTCATACGCTCAAAGTGTTTTGCGAATACTTTCATTGTGCGCACAACCAAGGAGTGGAATTCCCTGTCGGAGTATTTGTTTCCTGATAGCTACAACCTAGGGGTATTTAAGTCAAGAGTGAATAGGTTATTTCTAGGTAAGCGTGCTTCACCGTCGATCACATCATCGCTTACCATCAGGCGAGATAGTGGTCAAACGCGAGCCTATCGTTAAATAAAAAAAAACGTCAAGACCTAAAGTCATAGAGAAAAGTGCCATAGAGCTAGTAGCCATAGAGCTAAAGTGCCCTAAATTTAAAACATTTTTGAGAGCCATACAGCAATAATGCATAATCCTCAACATTCCCTCGTGGTATCGTCGACTGACATGTTCCCTGAAAACAGAGTTACCGACTTTTTCCCTCATGCTGGAGGGCCTTGTCCCTGAAAACCGCTGACAAGGTTCATCATAATTATTTTATATTAGAAAGTTATGATGTCACCATCTTAATATCTTCACGTGTTTAGCTGTCACTATTCTAGCTTGAAAACAGGTTCCATCTGTAACATGATTAATATCAATCTCACCTTGTCTTGCTGAACAGAGTTCACGATCAAGGTCTAACATGTCTGGAACTAGTATTTCTACTTACGGTCTACGGACTATGTAACAAGATTAGCATGTTCTTGCTTATCGTACGTACCTACTTAGTATTTTGCTAACAAGTTCACATTGTTTTTATAATTCAGTTACCAATTGGAGTAATTTAAATTCAAAATATTTTCATTTGCATTGAATTCATGAGTTCATATACCTGCTGGCTCAAGACTTAAAAAGGTGTTAAAATCTGAAAAAAAAACTCAATATCGACGGCAATAATACTTATTGTGATTCGTTTGGCTCAGAATTTGCTTACCAAATTGGCATTTGTAATGCAAACGAACACACAACTGTTTGTAGTCGTCTGCACGTGTACGACATATTCATATTTTTGGAATATCTATTGGCGACAGACTGGGATGACGTGGTCATTTTCCATCTCCGTTTATGATGCAATTACGGTCGAATTTGTACCGGAGTTCTGCATTGCAAAACACTCGAGCAATCTATAGAATCTTGAGAGTTTCACAAGATTGATTGGAACATTGATTTAGATGTTGAACATGAAAATGACAGTTTGGATTTGGTGAACAAAATCTCATTTGAGGTACAGAAATGTTGTTCTGCAGTGTTTTACCATTCTGTACTACGCATTTATCATAGAGATAACATGATAGATTGTATACAAAGGAAAACAAATTAACGCTTTCGAGAATGACTAATGACTAAAACTCATGAAGTTGCAGATCAAAATATTATGTTAATTTGTTTACGAGGTCATTTCCTTTATAATTGACACGTGTTACACTATCAACATTTTTTTGTAGGATAGGATAGATGGATCCCTTTTGCCGCATTTAGACTCGAATTTGGTTCGATGTGCGTGCAGGCCTCCCCTCTGTGAGAGGGAATGGGCCGTAACCCACCACGCGGGCCCAGTGCGGGTTGGTGGATGTCACATGTCTTCGAATTTTTGGTTCTAAGACATGCCGGTTTCCTCGCGATGTTTTTCTTCGCCGTTGTGAGAGCAGTGGTAATGGAATAATTTAAAACACAAAGTAAAGCGGTTGCCTGGGTTCGAACCCATGACCTGCAACTTGTAAGTCGCGGCCGTTACCACTGGGCCCCCACTGCTCTTTTTTGATGTAGGTAGTAAATGATTCCGAAGGTGGCATAGGAAACGCTGACGTGAAGACTTGAAGGGTTTATGGGAGACTGGCTGGAGAAGGCAAAAGACCGGGAAGATTGGAAGACTACGGGAAGAACTTTGTCTGACAGTCTGATAATATAGGTTGAATATTAATAATAAAATGATTATATCATCGTTGTACTACGGACTAGATTTGGCGACCCTAATACTCACTCGGCCCATTCCCTCTCACAGAAAGGAGGCCTGTGTCCCAGCAGTGGGAACATTAATGGGCTGATGATGATGATGATGAACACTCACTCTGTTCGACTGAACTGTAATGCAATCCGTACACCTTACTTTATACTATGTTGAACGAAATAAGCGATCTAGCGCTGCATTGATAGTTTGATTACACACCATAAATCATGTTTAGCGCTACAGCGAACTTAAGTTCTAACTCACCAGGATTTTCATAAGCGGATCAGTAATTTCGAAGTGTCAGTATTTTTTACAAAGAAACAAGTTATTTTGGAAGCTCTTTTAATATAAGTTTAGAAGTTTATATAATATACTCGAAATAACGGAGTTTGGCAGCTTTAGATGAAACTTCTAGTTAAAACTAGCTCTAGATTCGTCCGCTCCTCTAGTGTTTGCTCATAAGCCAACAACATGCTAGCTCGCCTCCATCTGTAACCTTATTTGGTGTTATTTATTATCTCTAATTATATAGTAAGGATAGATTTGTTTGGGATTCCAATGGCTCAATACCTGTTTTAGTAGTTCTGGAGTTTTTGCTAGCAGATACATTCTGCTACTCATTAACCAATTGTGATAGTTACACTTATCAAGTGTTATGATTGAAGATTGAAAGGAAGTCGATACATTATTAAGTCGTCGAACTTTGTTAGAAGTTAAACAATTTATAAAATACTGGAGAATCCTTACAAATGGTATGCATGATTGTTCGAGAATTTGATGTTGGATGTGAGCCAAAACAAACTTGGTCGTCGTTTAACTGATAGGAGCATTGACAGGAATATGTTTTGCCTTGAATAGTAAACAAATATTATGAGGGATCTACATTCACACCTTGAGTTGCTACCAGTAAAGATTATAAAATTTTATTGGACTGTAAGACAGCTGGAGATAACCTCTGCGTTTCTGTATAAGGCGAACCTCGGAATATCTAGTTCAGACAATGGTTGCCATCTATTTCTCAGCTGAAGCTAATGATGATATGATCACAATATGCATCTTCACATCATCATCATATCAGATCATATTGACTGGTCCCGCGCGTCTCGCACCCAGCAGATTCCCGCAACGTTCACCAGGTCATCGGTCCACCTGGTGGGAGGTCTTCCAACGCAACGTCTACCGGTTCGCGATCGCCACTCCAGAACTTTTCTGCCCCATCGGCCATCCGTTCTGCGACTGCCCTGCCCACTGCCACTTAAGATTGGCAATTTTCGGGCTATGTCGGTAACCCTGGTTCCCTTGCGGATCTCTATATTTCTGATTCGATCACGCAAGGAAACTCCGAGCATAGCCCTCTCCATTGCCCTTTGAGTGACTGTAAGCTTTCTAATGAGGGCCATTGTAAGCGACCACGTCTCAGAGCCATATCCATCTTCACATTGGTCTAATAGACCGGAGTCCTTTCCACTTCAAGCCCGTAAATTTTGCAAATGAATCTTCTCACTTTGGTACGACTTTAATTCATTATGTCTATTTTAAATATCATTGAAAGACATGTAACATACTCCGCGAAACACAGAACAACAACTGTTATTCAAGGAATAGTAGTACAGTAATCCATCGACCCCCACGTCAATAACCTTCAACAAATACTCCCTAGTACCCCTCAACTAGTTATGGTCCTCGTAATGGCCGCCAACGCCTTGCTTAGATAATAAAACGTCTTTTGTTACTTAAGGTACTTACTGCAAAGTATCGTTTATGTGGACTTAGATACCTCTCTTTATGTGTATCTGTTCGTAATGTTTTCCTCTATTGAGGATACTACAGCACTATTAGTAGATGGTGTCTTGCATAACTTGGCCGGAGTCTGTATTTCCTGATAGCTACAACGGGGGTCTTTAAGTCAAGAGTCCAGCGTGCTTCATCGTCGACCACATGATCGCTTACAATCAGGTGAGATAGTGGTTGAACGTGATCCTATATCAAAATAATAAAATGGAAAAAACACATCCTGCCTTTATTCAAAACTATTTGGAGTTAGCACAGCACATTTTCTTCTTCCATAGATCTCTCTGTATCTGTCGTCATTATATTAATCTCCTTAATTAGTTTAAACAATCTGTTTTGATATTATAAGATTCGGCTAATCCTGGTTAAACCCCAGACCGGATCTTCAACTTTTTTGGCACGTAAACGTTAGCTGTGTTCAAGCTCTGCAGGTGAATGAACGATAACAAATATAACCTGTTTCTTTAGTTCGTCGAACTGATACATCGTTCAGTAAGAAATCAAAGGATTAACGTCGACCTGTTCTGTATTTACCAACATCTCCAATTCTCCGTATTTCCTTACGCATTTTTATTAACTTCTGATGAGCGCAGTCTTGATCTCGATCTCGCTTGATGGTAAGTGATGGATAAGGTCTACAATGGAGCGAGCTAGCCTAGATGATATTTGTTTAAGGTTGGACGAGTAACAGGTTGTAGGTGGTAGGAAACACAGAGAGCAATTCTTTCACCAGAAGAAAGCTACATTATTCCTGAGTGTCATAGGCGATAATTTAATTTTGCAATAATGTAACCCAAAGTATCAAAATGTTGCCTGTAAAAGATCATTCTTTGGTGTGCGCTGAGAAAACTATTGATGATACATAAAAAATATGTACTACATGATTAAGGCGTTACCCTGAGCAAAACGCCGCGCTAGCCGTTTTTCGTGCAGTTTTTAGGATCTATCTACTCGTTATTTAAAATGAAATATCAACTAATAAAAATACATTAAATTTCTACATATTATTGATTCCAAATTTGTAGAATTCTTTTTTTTTTTAAATGTAGTATATGTTTCACTAATCTCCTTCCAACAAAACCATAAAAATGAAAAATAATGATTGATAGCATGCATCTCCTCGTAAAGTGTTCATTAAAAATTTTTTGTACTAACACCAATGGATAGATAATTTGATAACGAACATTTTGGTAGATTTATTTTTTTCAAAAGACCAATATTCGATTTTATAAAGAAGTTATTCTAAAATCTGGGCGAATTCACTACTGTAATTCATGCGCTACCAGTGCCACTAGGCCAATAGGAATGCTCAAATCTCATGCAGATTTTTTGGTCAGGGTACGGCCTTAAAGTACTCATTATAATCTACAAAAAAGACTGCGGAATATATAAGTTATATTTATTATTAGTTATAAGTATTATGTTCTAAATTTTAATTAGATCGCCGGTAGAACTAAATTTTGTTACATTCGTATTGTGGTATAATTCGTATTCTAATAAATAGTTTAACAAATTAGTGAGTAGGGTAGGGTACAGTAGGCAGGTAGGTAGGGTAAGTGGGTAGAGTTGGTGGGTAGGGTAGGTGGCTAGTCATTTATATTACTGGATATTCTTTTTGCCATATTATTAGGCAACTCGGCATCTCCTACCCATTTAAGCATAAAACATGTAATGTTAAATAGTATACTGATCTCATCAAACATAAAGTTTTCGTCCAGCAGCTAGCATTCTAGGCTAAATTTGACGATGATCTAACGCTATTTAAGTCCACTCACGTACTGCTCAGAAATAACACAGGCTTTGTGGAAGCTTAGGCTATCTACTGCTTGTTAGTGTTGGAGACCATTTACACTTAGATCAAAGAATAAGAATTCGATGACTGATTCGAGGCTATTGGTTCTTCATTCTAGCTCACCTTAGTCTAGTTTTACAAAAGTCTTTCTACCTGAAAATTTATTTCAACAGACTGTAAAAAAGTATAGTGTGAAGCAGGTTTTGGACCGTTTCTTATTACATATTATTATGTAGGTCTCAAATATGTAGGTACTTGGACCAGTAACCCGACCGGGGTTATTTTTCCATTAAGGTTGCCCTAGTCGACGGCACGAACTATTTTGTGCGCGGGGTTAAAATGCATGCTATCTCATCCGACAACACGTGCGAAAGAGATAGATGCTGTGATGAGCAGTAAGAAGCTAGTTCGCGTACGAATTAGCACTTTCGCAAGTTTGTAGCGAAATGGATGATGATTTAGGACGAAATCGAGCGCGCGAAATTTTATGAACAGACTTTTGGGGGTCTAGATATCATGAAAAAACTACTAAATGTATATTTGCAAAATAAAATTATTTGCATTGTTGACCTACTAATCTATCCCTGTATAGAGGCCGTTTTGCAATTTTCCTTCTTCTTATGGTATTTATTTCCGCCCAAAGATGTGTTAAAATTAGTGTTGAAATATGGCACTTTCGACGCTCATAACTATCAAATTTCTTTTTTACTTTTTGTTTCCATACAGGGCTAGATAATGATGAGACAAATTGATATCATTTTTTATTTTGAACGTTCATCGACAAACAGTGGAGTAATCGCCAGACTACCTTTGTATGGAAGAATGATCGACTAGTGTAACCTTAAGGTCTTGTCCCTAAATCTACATTATAAAAGGCTTAATGCGATGTGTTTTGAATCATAATCTTGGATTTTATTAGTATACCCTTTGGTGCCACCTACCTACATTTTGTATTGAAGGTCGTGGAATCAATTTCGGAATATATTATATGTTACCTACCTAAGTTAAAACAAGATATTCTTTATGATCATATCGCTAGAATTTATTCCGCGCTATTCTATTAATCAAGGCAAAATGTGGAAATTTCTATGATGAAGATAGCATATCTTATATACCTAATGAATTACTCATTAATATGTAGGTACTTAATTCATTATCGTCTTATGTAATAGGTACCTATGTCGTAGAGGATTATAAACTCGATGTTCAACTATGTGTATATGTTTATAATCAATCTTATCTTCAACTATGACTCCCATAGATACTGTATAATCGAAAAATATATTTGAGATTCCGGACGCATTGAAGACTATATTATTATATATAGTGAGGAATTTTTTTGTTTGGTATTATTCTAAGAACTTACTCAAATTTGTATTTTATTGTGTCGATTGTCCACGGTGCCGAAAACGTTATTTCGTTACTAAAATATTTTGAAAAGTTATTAGTGTATTTTGATGTTTAGTTCATTACGAATACGCAAGGAAATGCAGTAGCATTTAAAGATATCAGATACACGTGTAGGCACGTGTATCTGAGATCTTTAGATTCTACTGCATGCAACAATGAAGAAAGAGGATTTAATTGCACGGAAACTCTTTCGCAGAACTATGTAGCACGAAACAATAGACTGTTGCAACCAGTGCACATGCATGCGAATCAATGAATGCTCTCCTCACCGTGGAACTATAGTCACCCGACCCGTACAATACTGTAGACCAGTGCTTCCCAAAGTTGACTGGATCGCGACCCACCTAACAAAAACTTCCAAATTCAGTACTCACCGGTTTTCATGAAGAAAAAGGGAAAACTATATGAATTTCCAATCCAAAATCTTAATATTAATAGCATTTTTTTTATGAAAATGAGGCATTTGTTTCCTTTTTTTCATTTTTCAATGTAGCGACGCTTGGGGCAGGCCTATGACCAGCAGTGGACGTCTTTCGGCTGATATGATGATGATGATTGCTTTAGCATCAACTTAAGTTCGGAATTTATTCTTAATAATAGTATACGGGGCGTTCGTATCATCCTGTACGTATTTTTCAGGGCCCACCTTATATTTGCTTGCGACCCACCAGTGGGCCGCGACCCAAACTTTGGGCAATGCTGCTGTAGACTACATAAATCTGCGTAGTTTTTGTACTTTGTAGCAGGTGGGTCTGTTTCTACTATATCCTTTGCGGTTACGGTACATACCGTAAGTCTAATCTTATATGAGAATGAAAAGGAGATTCTGGTCATGTTTATCTATGTTGTTGTCTTTGTTTTCGTTTGTAAACAATTCTGATTTTGATATAAGGGTGTTACCACATCAATCGACCGGTCGATGGTAGAATGAATCAGTCGACGTTGATCGATATTTCCTACTATACCATCGACAAATGTCGATTAGTGTCATTAATCGAGTATCGATCATTTGATTTGTATTTTTGTAATACATTACTGACTTTGATATAGGTACCTAGTTTATAGGCAAACCACCTATCTCATTAAAACTTTAGGTGGTATAGTTCTTTATCTTCAAATTTTATCATACTTATCTACTAAAATTTAGGGTATCAAATAAATGTCGAGAGAATCACTATCGTATCGTTTGAGTGAACAATAAAAATTATGCTATCGTAAAATAATATTGAAAATCAAAACAGAGACGGAATATGAAAAGAAACGTGGACTGGTAACATTAGAAAAAAATATATTAACTATTGGTTTTCGTTTCCAATGTAGGTATTAAAATATTTTTTTCAACACACTTGCTCATAAAGTGGCTCTAATTTCACCGCAATTAGGCACATAATGACACCTGTTATCAAACTGTGACTTTTTCATTACTATTATTCACAAGTGAGATAAAGAGTTTTTTTTTTATTTATTGGTTGAGTTGCTTTGTTCTTAAAAAAGTTTCGATACAAAAAAGATCGTGCTCAAAAGTACAAATGCAGCACATTTCATGCAACTTCGTATTTAAATAGATAATTTCAACTTGTACGTGTTTAATAAATAAAACTTTCACTTAAATATAACTTTTGTTTTTGTGTCTGTAATAAAGAAAACTTGAAATTCCCCATTTTGTACGTGGCTAAAACGCTATCCGCGAAAAGCAAAAAAAAAGATAACTCATTATTTTTAGTCTATGGCCGATCGCCATTGATAGATGCGCGCGCATAGGAAAACTGATTAATTTTGCCCGCCATTGCGAAAAAAAATTCACAATTCGTTTTCACTGTTGGAAATGATTTTTTTGTATTATTTTCTTCACAAGTGTGTTGAAAAACGTCGTATGATACACGTGTGTATTGATGATTACCGTCCTCGGCTCTCTTAAGACCCTCACCTAACGGCTCGGGTCTCAATGGCGCCTCAGCGGTAATCACCAACATTACACACTTGTACCATAATGTACTATTATATGCTCTAGCTGCTTTTAAACAGCCGATATAATTGAAAGGTCCCAACACCAAGTCATAATTGGTGCTAAAATAAACATTAAACTGACTTTAAATCCGTCTTCATGAAGATAAGGGAAAACTTCCCTGCCGGAGTCTGTTTCCCGATAGCTACAATCTAGGGGTCTTTAAGTCAAGAGTGAATGGGTTTTTTCTAGGCAAGCGTGCTTCACCGTCGACCACATCATCGCTTACCATCTGGTGAGATAATGGTCAAGCGCAAGCCTATAGAAGATTAAAAAAAAAACTTATCCTAATATACCAATAAATAAAAAAATCTATAGGTACTTTTTTCACGCTGTGTGCTGCAACTGTAAGTGAAACAAAAATAAACCATTTGCCCTAGAAGCTCGGAAGTTATTAGAGTGCACATTCTGCATCTCAAGGATGCAAAGTTTTACAATTGCACGTAACGAAGCTACTTCAAGGGTTCAAGTACGATACTGGGAAGACTGGAACTGCTCGTCCTTCGTACTAACAACGTCATTGTTAGTATTTTAGAGAAGCTAAGCTTTAGCTTCTTGACATACTGAGTATTAAATGGTTTTCGTTACTTCACATTTCTACAACGTTTGCGTCAGCGTTGAACATTTTCGTCAACAGATGCATGTACAAATCTGACACCAGCTTTGCCAAGGAGTATTGTGTTACCCATTTACTGGGTTTTGGAGGTTACATAGCCAGTCGCTCTTTACTGAAATACTGGTAATACTAGTGTGAAATGCTAGTACCCGTTCAGCTGCATTCGATTCTACTGGAAGGCGATTGATACGACACCACTTTTGCGAGTCCTCATCATCATCATCATCAGCCTTATAATGGTCCCACTGCTGGGACACAGGCATCCTCGCTGTGAGAGAGGTCTCTGTGAGAGACGCCTTAATCCACCACGCGGACCCAGTGCGGGTTGGTGAATGACACACAAATTCCAATCTTTGGTTCTAGGACATGCCGATTTCCTCACGATGTTTTCCTTCATCGATTTAAGAGCAGACCCCCCTTTAAATTACTAAGATTTTCTATAGTGGCCACCTTCACCAACTTTACGTTATATAAGGCGGTACACTATACCAGGCAACCCCTTACGAGGCGTCTGGGACCATCTTCGGTAGGTCACGCCTCCAGAGTACTCGCCCCTGGTACTCAAGAGAAAATGTGAGTCGCATCGTGATTACTTACTACCATTTATCCAGAATGGTACCGGAGCTGTAAAGCCGCTCACAACACGCACCCCAGCACGCCAGCACTAGCGCAAGCACCGGCACCAGCGCACCTTGTTGGTCGATTTAAGAGCAGTGTTGATGGAATAATTTACACAAAGTGCAGCGCCTGCCTGGGTTACGTACCTACTTATTCGTATGTCGGGGCCATTACCACTGGGCCACCACTGCTCCTCCTCGACACCACTTTTCATAGTAGCATTTATAGATTCCTCCATGTCTAAAGATGTGTAGGTAGGTACTTTTATTTTGAAAAGGCACGTGTGCGAGCAATACAATTATCGACTCGATCGAATCTTGTAAATTGGTTCATGAGATTAAAATCAAATAGCCTTGATACTGTTTCAGAGGTCGTTTTTTGTCAAGATAATTTCTTTAAATTTACCTAGGTATGTTGCAAATTGATAAGTTTTCGATATTGTTTATCATCTGTTGCTCGAAAGCCTTCACCTTTCAAATGGATACCGAGATTTTGCCCAAGATCATGTGAGCCCGATAACGAATATTAAATGAGCAAACATAAGGTGATTTAAAATATCTTGCGCCTACGCCAAATCAATCAAATCGTTCAGATAAAAACAATACAAAGGAGTTAATGGAATGGAGTAGTTTGTTTTGGCGATCTCCAAGTTCATAATAAACAGTGGGTACGTTCACAATCAGTTCCTGGTTGATACCTACTTATGAATGATAAATTTGTGTCATCGGGTTCATTATCAATTGTAAACAAACTATGGCTTAGTTGACAGTTAACACGTGCACCATTCTCGTGTAACGAATAATTTTATATGGCAGCCATTTACCTTCGGACTGCAGATCAGGGGTCAGTAAAAAATGATCAATAACTAAAATACTTCATAATTTATTCTGCCTTGGCTATAAAATGAAACCAAAAATCTAGTTGATTAGAGATTTGAACTGAAATTGAGCAAAGCATGTTTATGATCACTATTTTATTTATTTAAGGAAAAACTTACAATAGCACAATGAGAAATAGTCATACTATCTTAAATATAATATTACATACGTTCTCCACAGATTAGAATATAAAGTATTTAAAACTAGCTAGTAACACAGATACAATAATTGGGTAATTGTCCTAGGACTCATATCTAGATTTTTTAAATTATATCTAGAAGAAAACAAGAAAAAGTAAATTTGTGTGCGTAAACATTACCTACGTTATTATATTCCCTTCAAAAAAATGCATTTAAGAAGCAAATCCAAGCAACCCTTGGATTTGCTTCTTAAATGCATTTTTACAAAGAAACCGGCCAAGTGCGAGGCGGACTCGCGCACGAAGGGTTCCGTACCATTATAGCAAAAAACGGCATAAAATCACGTTTTTTGTATGGGAGCCCCCCTTAAATATTTATTTTATTCTGTTTTTAGTATTTGTTGTTATAGCGGCAACAGAAATACATCATCTGTGAAAATTTCAACTCTCTAGCTATCACGGTTCTTGAGATACAGCTTGGTGACAGACAGACAGGCAGCCAGACGGACCGCGGAGTCTTAGTAATAGGGTCCCGTTTTTACCCTTTGGGTATGGAACCCTAAAAAAGAATGTCGATTGAATTCAACTCGTATTATGTCTCAACCAAACGATGTGTACGGGCAGTAACTCCGTACACTGAGATGTAGTATGTATGGGGACGAATCACACGGGATGTGTACAGGAAATAAAATCACTGTTATGTGTCCGTAAAATTATTGACCTTTTTTTGGAAAAACATGGAAATATATCTTACATAAAGTTGGTTACTTGTGGTGGGTGCGATAGCTTAGTCAGCGAATGTACTCAAGAAATCGGTAGTTTACCAAATACTTGTTCAGGTAAAAACTTAAACAATACATATCATGTGGCGATGCTCGTACACGATGAATGATTAAATATTGTCAAATAGTCACTAGTTATAGTATCTAGATCTATATTTACTCGTAATTTAGCATGTTACCAGAGGATCCGGTTCGGCATCTGTTTTCAAATCCGGAACAATTCCCCGAAAGGGGATGACCTTGCTGCAGATTGGTCAACATTTGCTGAACCCGTTTCTTTTGCCACACTGAATCCGGTATTATGAACCTATTTCTGTATTTTTTAGGGTTCCGTACCCAAAGGGTAAAAACGGGACCATATTACTAAGACCACTGTTCGTCTGTCTGTCTGTCACCTGGCTGTATCTCATGAACCGTGATAGCTAGGCAGTTGAAATTTTCACAGATGATATATTTCTGTTGCCGCTATAACAAAAAATACTAAAAACAGAATATAATAAATATTTAAGTGGGGCTCCCATACAACAAACGTGATTTTTTTGCCGTTTTTTGCGATAATGGTACGGAACCCTTCGTGCGCGAGTCCGACTCGCACTTGGCCGGTTTTTTTTTATTATTACCTAGTTTCAGGTTTGACAGTAAAGTGTTTCTTTATTCAATTACTATAATACTACATTTTCATTTAATCTGGAACAAAATAATGAATATATTTGATTGGTAAATTATAAAATTGTGACAGGACCTTGATAAAAACTCAACATCGTACAAAAAATACCTGTATATTTTGAAAGTAATGCACCAAGTCACGTAATATTTACTCGTGGACTGCCTTTGAAGATAAACTTCTTAAGTTAATAAAGGTGTGAGAGTGCAGTGCACTTCAGCAGGAAATTGGATTCTGATGTTTGAACTGAAGGGTTCATGAGATTATCCTGAAGAGTTCAATGCCTTACCTATTTTTTTTAAATCCTGTTATAGGCTGCTATAAACTTCTGCATAGTTTTTAACTTACTCCAAAAAAGAAGGAGGTTCTCAATTCGTCTGAACCGTTTTTAGATGCAATTTCGACGATAAACATTCAATTAACGTAGTAATGTTACAAATTTATTCATAAACAGAAACTTCTATAGAATATATCAATATTGTATCGAGAATGTTACCGTTGGTAGCGTTGATAAAACTGCATATAAGTTTAGGATAGTTTGATAAATAGGTCATAATTATACATTTCATTTTTTTTCATTTTTTCATTTCATTTATTCATAAAACAATCTACATTGTGTTGAATATATACACATGCAATTTACATACAAAAACAAAGAACTATGATTTATTAATTAATATTTCAAGTGACATTCAAGTAAAGTGCTAAAACAATTTCAAATATAATGTCCATAACTTTTAAAATAATGTCAAACAGTTATAAAATATAATAATGTCAGAACAGGATTAAAATATAATGTCAAACAGACTCAAATATAATGTAAAACAGATTCAAATATAATGTCAAACAGTTATAAAAATAATGTCAAACAGTTATAAAAATAATGTCAAATGATTCTAAATTATATAAAGTCAAAAGAGAAAAAATAATAATTAAAAAAAGGTATATCATTTATTATTGTTTGACCTTAGTTCCGATATATTATATAGACACTTATCTAATAAAAAAGCTTTTAATTTTGTTATAAACAAGTGGGTGTTATAAATCAGGATCTTTATCTCCGAAGGCAACCTATTAAATATCTCCACAGCTTGGTACTTTGAACAATGCTCTACTATATTAAATTTTGGTGATATTAGTTGCTTAAAAACTTTTCTCCTCGTGCTCTCTCTAATCTCACGTTCTTCTCTTGATTCAAACTCATGTAGATACTTAGCAAAATGAGTCAAGAGGACCAATATATATAGGCTAGGTACTGTTAATATGCCCAACTTTTTAAAGTAATCTCTGCATGAGACGCATTGTGCAATTCTGACTATAGTCCTTATGGCTCTTTTTTGTAAGATGAAAGCTCTCTGCCAGTTATAACTGTAACTATTTCCCCAGAGCACGATGCTATACCTTAACCTTGACTCGACCAGCGCATAATATACAGTCTTTAACTGTTCTATGTTCAGTTCATCCCTAAGGCTCCTGAGAGCGTAACATGCTGATGATATGGATGATTCAATAACAGCAAGCTCCGGTTTCCAATTTAAATGCGAATCTATGTTAATTCCTAAGAATTTAACCTTGTCTACTAATTCAATCCTGTCTCCATTTATTTGTATATCTAATTTGTCATCATGACGAGTCGTAGTCTTAAATAATATGAGGTTAGTTTTACCTGTATTTAGCAATAAGTTATTAGCTGTAAACCATTCGCACATTTTTTCTATAATTATATTTGTATTTAATGTCAATTTTTCTATGTCTTTTGCCCCAATAATTATGTTTGTGTCATCTGCGAAAACAACAAGGTTCTCGTTCGGCTGAGTTTTATTCATGAAATTGAGTAAGTCATTTGTAAAAATAATATATAGTATAGGTCCTAAAATTGAGCCTTGAGGCACACCACGTTTTACGTAGGTCATTTTTGACTTGTATATTACTTCGTGATTATTCTCGTCTATACCTTTAATTTCTACATACATTCTTCTATTTTGCAAGTATGATGTCATAAGTTTTAATGTCTTGCCTCTTATACCATAATGTTCGAGTTTAGCAAGTAGTAGTTCATAATCTATGGTGTCAAAAGCGGAGCTGAGGTCAACAAAGAGTCCAGCTACTTTCATTTTTTCATTTAACTTATTAACTATATCATTTATTAAAGTGTTCATAGCATCCGCGGTACCAACGCCTTTCTGATAACCAAACTGTCTCAGATTGATAATTTTGTTAATACCTAAATGCACCATCAGTCTATCTTTAATGACTTTTTCAAAGAGTTTTGATAAGGTAGGTAACAAGGATATAGGGCGATAATTTTTCGGATTGGTCTTTTTGCCCTTTTTGTGTATTGGAATCACCTTGGCCAATTTTAACTGGTCAGGAAAAATTGACTCATCGATGCATTTATTGAAGAAATTGGAAAGAGGCGAAGCCAATATCGAAGTAATTTATATTACAATAACAGTGACGAAGTAATTTTCCTACAAACGCATGTACTCATAATATTGTATTAAATTTACCTACTTATAATAAACGCAGAGTTTGCAGTGCATGCCTCAGATGATATCAATAATAATAATAACTTATTATGCAACAGCTGTAATACACCTATAATAATGAATATTATGTACCTATAACTACATTTGATGAATAAGAGTGGACTTTGTTCTAAAAATGGATACATTATTAAATCGTCGAGTACTTCTGTTCGGATATGCGATTGGCTCGTTTTAATCAATTAGTCACAATTAACGATAACTGATTTCTGTTTTACAGTCGGTATGTTTCTTCGTAATTGAATTGTTTGACATGTGGGTTCATTATTAAATGAAACCACGAAAATGTTAACAAAATAACTTAGTAAAACCAGTCAATAAACTGGATATTTTATTACTGTTTAAAGTTTAAGGCGACATTTACTTTATCTAAACTAAAGATGTTGAACTTCTTGTTTGTAGTGTAACGTTATCTTATTTTTATTGGCCTCGCGCACAAAGGGTTCCGTACCATTATCGTAAAAAACGGCAAAAATATCACGTTTGTTGTATGGGAGCCCTCCTTAAATATTTATTTTATTCTGATTTTAGTATTTGTTGTTATAGCGGCAACAGAAATACATAATCAGCGAAAATTTCAACTGTCTAGTTATCACGGTTCATGAGATACAGCCTGGTGACAGACAAACATAGGGTCCCGTTTTTACCCTTTGGGTACGGAACCCTAAAAAGGATTATTAAAATTAAAGCTATGAAAAAGGATATAGGGTATAAAACTAAGGACCGGCTTCGCACGACGTGGGTTGCTCGAGGTAGACAGCTAAGCGGGTAGTAGGACGGACAGGAACCTCATAGGACGTGGAATGCTCGAGGAAGGCTGATAAGCAGGCACCACGACGGACAATCAGGCACACGGGTAGGTAGTCTGTTAAGTAGGCAGCTGAACTAATAGGCAGGCAAACGGGCAGGTAGGCAGTAACGCAGGCAGCACGGGGTGTGGAGGCCGGGCTGTGGCTTCATACGCCGAACAGCAAGCCCTTTAATTCGAAGCGATGACCGATGAAGATGAAGTACCAGTAAAAATGCTCTCATTTATGAACCACACACAATATATTTTATTTAGTGCAGTTCATAGATTTGACACACATTCACAAGCTGAATATATTACGGTTTTAAAGAGTTTGTAGATAAGAAAATACTCTTGGTAATTCTAGGTAATAATCAGACTTTCGGCGTTCACTGAAGAAGTTCACAAGAAGAAAATCATGCTGTGCAGTCGGAGGATACATATTCGCGAGCTGGCTGGCCAAAACCAGATGTATCCTCCGACTGCACAGCATGATTTTCTTCTTGTTTACGTCTTTTTAGTTCGCTTTTTAAGCAGTCGGGTTTTTTGATTTTTAAATTAACTTTTTTTATATACAACTTTTTTTTTTATTAGGTACATTTGAACATATAATTGTTATATATTTTTGAAATCACCTCTTAAAACACTCTTTTTTGATACCCCACACGAAGGGTTTGGAAGAAAAAAAATTTTTTTTCACCCCACTAAATGGCGCCCAAAATCCGCGATTTTTTTCTTTTCCAATTTTTATGTAGGCGGTGACACTCGCGGGGTTAAGACGAATCGATTGACGTAAGAATCATCAAAATTGGCCAACGCGTTTTGTCTCTAGAACGCCACATAGGAACAAACATACATAAATACTTACATACATACATAGGGGAGAGTGTGTGAAAGACCAGTTTTAAAAAGTATAAAATAAAATACATTTTCGGCTGTTTATTTTTAAATAAAAATACTTTTTTTCAATAATGAGTTTAATAGTAATGGTACAATTAATAAAAAATGATTTCTAACATTGTTACCTAACAATGTTAGAAATCTGAAATATAACCACTTAAAAAAAGGGAAATCGGCTCTTTCAAAACAATCTGTCAATGAAAGAGCTACCGTGTGCTTTGAAAGAGCCGGCTTCCATTTTGTAGAAATAAACAATTAAAACCTCTTAATAGACTCAAATCTAATCAAAATTAAACATAAGCGAAAATCATAGCATTTGATCAGTCTCAAATAATCAACTTACAAAAATCTTAATCATAAATAATACTTTCATAAAAATTAAAAATCAGAGTTTCAAATAATGTTGAAACTCTGATAAAACAGTTAAAAACATTTTTGGCAGAAGAAACTAATGACTCCTTTGTAACCACAAGACTCATGTGAGGATGGGCCTCCACATATTTCTAGGCTCTTTCATGGACACTGCAATCGGCTCTTTCAAAACATACTGTATTAAAAAAAAAAAACTCAAACTACATCTAAATTACCTGAACATCATAACAATAATATTTGTGTAGAATAATACAAAATATGTGCATAACAATACAACATATTCATTTTGTCAACATATGCTTTACACTTCTTGTCAAAAAAACTTAAGTAAATCCAAAAATGCTTACATTTTGGCTTCAATTTTTTCAATGCAGCCCTACGACGCCATTTGTTTTGCTAAAACTGTCAAATCTCTGTGGGTCCAGGACAGCTGTCCAGTGTTGACATATATAGAGTAAAATTTAATTATGATAGGATTTTGTTAAGTGGGAGAAAATCGCATCGGCTCTTTCATACACACTCTTCCCTACATAGACTGATAGACACATTACCCTCCTTCGGCAGTCGGGTAAAAAGGTGTGGTTTGTATAGTATTATAAAACGTAAATAGACTAAAAGATGTGGATCTGTACTGCAGAATACTACATTAGTAGGTAGAGACATTATTTTTGTAACACCCGATTACCATATTGAGAAAACCAAAACTGAAAGAAGAGCTAGAAACAGAAATGATTATAGAACCACCAGTATCTTTATTCAATATCAATACATTCTGTTAGTCTATACTAATATTATAAAGAGGTAAAGTTTGTGGGTTTGTGAGTTTGTGAGCTTGTGACGTTGTAAGGGGTAATTAATCTCTGGATCTACTGAACCGATTTTGAAAATTCTTTTACCAGTAGAAAGCTACATTATTCCTGAGTGTCATAGGCTATAATATATTTTCAAAAAAATTTGAGATCCTTATGAAAATTGCAATATTGTAACCCAAGGTAGCAAAATGTTGCCTGTAAAATACATTATTTGGCGTGCGCTGAGAAAACTATTGATGATAGATATAAATTAGTAGGTAGGTAGGTAGGGTAGGTAGGGTAGGCAGGGTAGGCAGGGTAGGCAGGGTAGGCAGGGAAGGCAGGGTAGGCTGGGTATGCAGGGTAGGCAGGGTAGCCAGGGTAGGCATGGTAGCCAGGGTAGGCAGGGTAGGGGCAGGGTAGCCATGGTAGCCAGAGTAGGCAGGGTAGGCCGGGTAGCCAGGGTATGCAGAGTAGCCAGGTTAGCCAGGATAGCCAGGGTAAGCAGGGTAGGGGCAGGGTAGGCAGGGTAGGCCGGGTAGCCAGGGTAGCCAGGGTATGCAGAGTAGCCAGGTTAGCCAGGATAGCCGGGGTAAGCAGGGTAGGGGCAGGGTAGGCAGGGTAGGCCGGGTAGCCAGGGTAGCCAGGGTATGCAGAGTAGCCAGGTTAGCCAGGATAGCCAGGGTAAGCAGGGTAGGGGCAGGGTAGGCAGGGTAGGTAGGTAGGTAGCCAGTTGACGGGAGCGAAGCCCCGAGGGTCAGCTAGTTTATTATATTCCGATAAAGTTATACAAGATATTGCCTTTATAATCTCATTATTTCAGATCGAGAGGAAAATTCTATCAGAGAAAGACCACCTGCGGGTTTCTGAGGCTAGACTTTGTGTGAGTTCCTTCTTTGTTATTCAATAATGACTGGCCATATAATTAATTTATTGTTATGTGCCTGGGTTTGAACGTTAGCTTACCATGTACCTATGTATGTTGGCCAAGTAAAAAAATTAAAAAGTACGTCATTACTCGAGATTTTTTCTGCAGTTCGCGCGTCATCGAAAATGTTATGAATTGCTAATATAGTCTGCTGGTATGACGTGTGGCATTAATTCGCACGTCAGTGGTCCACTTGTTTCGATACTATATCAAGAGTTCGACATCATCTTCCTGCCCTTGTCCCATATTACTTGGGGTCGGCGCAACACGTTTTCTTCTTCCACACCGTCCTGTCTCCCGTCACGCCATCACTGACGCCCTTTTCTTTCATATCACTTCTCACACTCAGTCCATCCATCTTTTCTTTGACAGTCCCCTCCCTCTGCACCCATCCACATTTATATTCATAACTCTTTTAGTTCGACAAACAATAAATCTGATACCAAAATATGCTAAAACCATCGCAATCACGCCGAAGGAGTTAGTTACGTTGAAATATTCAAACATGCGCATGAATTTTTTAATCAACTAACTTACAAAATCTTTAATTCAAAATCCATTTAAGGGCGTTCCACCGCTTTAGTGCCGTAAAACGGTTTCTTTCCAAAGCATACACCTTAGTAAAGGCTAGGTTAAAAGGTTTAAAATACATTCATGAACATTATTTGTGATAGGTACATGGTTTTTTCGTATCACTAATAGTTTTGCTTTAAAAAATAATTAATAACACGATTTTTTCTAGCTACTTTTGGTTACTCCTCTAAAACGACTTGGATGTTTAAAAATATTTCTACACAGAAAAATTGATGGCTAGAACTTCTTCATAAATGAAATAGCATATGTAAATCAAAGAATATTTTGCAAACAAAACTGTCCAAAAGGAGGTTCAATATTGATATTCTGGCTCCGAGCGGGCGACTTACTGCGTTAGCATTGCGGCATATATACGCCTTAACACACAAACAATATCAGAAAACAAAAGTGAAAGTCTATATTCAATTAACAACGCCCTAAATGGATTTTGTTCGCTAATTATATTGTTAATTTAACACAAACATGGGCGAGCGTGCCAATGGCAGACGGCGATATTATGCAAATAGGACCTTCAAGCCTATTTAGCTACGTATTCGGAATCTTAAGTAACGCTCCCTACAAAGTTATAACCATCGTATCGCGGTAGCGACGAACAATACAATACTAAATTGAAGAGAAATGCATAATATGACGTTGATGAAGTTTGACAGTAAGATAAGTATAACCGGGGCGCAGAAAGTTTGCCGATGACGTCATGACGGCACTCTGACGTTTGACGAAAAAACTAGGCGAACGCAGCATGTCCCCAGCATGAAACATGGCAAGATTTTGGCGTTGTGTAGGTAAATTGTGGTGACCAACCACCATATAGAGCGAAAGGAACGCGGACGCGATGCGATTGGTCAGTCGATCCTTGTGTCAACTGACCAACCAAGCGCGCGCTCGGGACACGTACCCCTATTTGTCTACTGAGTTTTCCTATAGTGGCCTCCTTCACCAACCTTACGTTATGGAAAGCGGCACACTATACCAGGCAACCCCTTACGAGGTGTCTGGGACCATCTTCGGTAGGTCACGCCTCCGAGAGCACTCGCCCCTGGTACTCAAGAGAAAATGTGAGTTGCACCGTGATTACTCACTACCATTTGTCCAGAATGGTACCGGAGCAATAAAGCCGCTCACCACACGCACCCCAGCACGCCAGCACTAGTGCAAGCACCAGCACCAGCGCAGTTGGTGCTAGCGGATTCAATCCCCGTTAAGGACGCCAGAGAAGCTGGCTCCCATTTCTCCAGAATGGTCCCGGAGCTGTAAGCACGCTCACCTCTCGAATACAGGACGGGACAGCGCGCTCGGGACAGTGCTAAACGTTCCCCGCGTCCCGCTTGGTAACCAAAGAGACCTAAAAAACTTGTGCGCATCTAACGACTCTTGCCAAGTTACGTGCCGACAACTATAGTCATCGGCAAGCTTTCTGCGTCAGGCTAGTAAAAATATGTTTAATTACTTTTCCGGGGCCTCGCTTCCGTGACCTATCTCATAGGAACTGTGCATTTTCCGATAAAAAATACCTGTGGTACTCAGTGATAATGTGGCTCTATCAGTAAAGGAATTTTCGTAATCGGATTAGTGCTTATAGAGATAAATTCTAGTAAACAAACAATTTCAACCTCCATAATATTAGTTTGGTAGATTTAGATTACCTAAATATTATATAGCCTTAGTGTGTATTCACTCAGATATTGTTCCAGAATACTGATGTGTTGTTGTATTGGAAATTTTGCCCCTCTCTTGGCCAAAACCTTCTTCGCAAAATTCTCATGTGCCCACATACCATTAAGCAATTTTCATTTTCGTCTCTGCTCTTTAAATTAAAGAAATATTTTCTCTCACTCTGATTGAGCATTCGAATCTTCAACCAGACAAGTATGTTGCCTACAAACCGATCTTTAAACAAATACCTAGTCTTATTGATATTTTCTGACGCGTGCCAATACGCGGTCCACGTGGAAATACTACTTTGCATCGAAGGCAGCGATGTTGCAGGCACGTTCCTACTTTGATATTTAAAGTGAACACAATATGTTATCACAGTTTTATGCGCAAAAGTGTAACATAACATGATGTCTGTATTCTCTGAAGTATAAGGCAGACCTGTACTTTTAGTACCTCCATATATTAGTACCTCCATATATTCGCAAATAAAGTTTAAGCCCCAATAGGGGGGCGAGCCTTTTAAGTTCAACAGAGCAAAAATTCAGATTGAGAATCTCCAGAAGGAAAACCCAAAAACACTTCCTCATGCTCACCGGTAGCGCTTGCGACCATACCCCTATTTGTCTACTGAGTTTTCCTATAGTGGCCTCCTTCACCAACCTTACGTTATAAAAGGCGGCACACTATATCAGGCAACCCCTTACGAGGTGTCTGGGACCATCTTCGGTAGGTCACGCCTCCGAGAGCACTCGCCCCTGGTACTCAAGAGAAAATGTGAGTTGCATCGTGATTACTCACTACCATTTGTCCAGAATGGTACCGGAGCAATAAAGCCGCTCACCACACGCAACCCAGCACGCCAGCACTAGTGCAAGCACCGGCACCAGCGCAGTTGGTGCTAGCGGATTCAATCCCCGTTAAGGACGCCAGAGAAGCTGGCTCCCATTTCTCCAGAATGGTCCCGGAGCTGTAAGCACGCTCACCTCTCGAATACAAATCATCGCATCTACCCAATGCCTACAGCTGGGTTGCCGGAAAACTAATCCAACGGGTAGTCCTCCTCTTTCTATCCAGGAAAGTGCCGGAGATGCAGCTCGCTCACAGGAGCTCACTTGCTTGAGGGTTACTCACGAACCCCGCGTCAGACCACCAGGTGGTCCTTTGCCTTGGGCCGGTAACTTCAGACACTTGTCGCTTGTTGAGCGCTTGCGACCAGGTAGACAGAGAGTGATGTGTACCATGTTTTGACTCAGCATCGCCCAAAGGTAAACTGACAAAATGGCTAAAGCATTAAAATCTGTCTTACACATATTGCATTACATGAATAGATAAAGCCAGTAACAGTATAATACTCACAACGTATCTTTGTGTCTCTGAATTGGCTGCAAGACAATGCGCAGTAGCTATTTTTGTGTCAATGTTGATGGTGAATATAGCATTTTACACTTTCTCTTTCACTCCCTTACGTTTTTCGCATCGTCCTATCTCGCTTACTCTATACAGTATACTCGATGACTAACTGTTTCTTGCGTAATGGTATAATAATACAGCTTCAGAGATTTGACATTGTCGGAAGTCTTTACAAGACGGGATGGTAAATTGCAAATGCTCTCAAACTCTGCACGCAATATGCTTGAATACTGTTCGCCATATATTGCGGCTCGGTATATTATGCGTATTTGAAACTGGATTACACAAACACGAATTTCTCGGAGTCTCGAGCCCAAATTGAGTTTGAGGTGTCAAATTCGCCAATCGCAGTAGTAAACTCATCAAGATAGGTAACAGATAATCTGGGATTAATCTAACTATCTCCTTATCTCGAGATTGAATTGAGAATTGAAACCTATCGACTTATTACTGAGCTTACTTGGTGAATGGTAACAAAACGCAAACAAAAAGAAATCCGAAGAGTTGTTTGTCCGAATTAGTGCTTACTCAAAACAGACAAGACGAAAAAATACGCAATCCACGTGTTTGCGAATAAGGTATCAACCTAGCATATTGACAACGAAAAACATGAAGCACGAGGCGACCATGTGACTGCAATCTGCTTACTTTACATACTTACGCATTCTTATATCAAGACTAACTGCAATTTATACGGCTTTCAATAAATTGGAATTGAGGCAAGATTGTGTTGATATTGTTAATATAATATTCATAATGTAACAAGTATACAGGGTAATAAAAGATTTACCAATCTAGTTCAAGATGTATTCTGCGTACACATGCATACTTTTTGCTTTATCCACGTAGATTGAATTTGACTTCGCTACACCAAATCGCAGCTAATCTGATGTCTTTGTATCTCGCTCCATTATGGTCTTTATAGTAACTAGCGAGGTGTAAAAGGCCAAGTTTAATGACATGGAAACCATCAAAAGTAATTCCTTAATGTATTGAATCTTCAAAATATTCCTAAAACAAAGTCTATTCACCTTCAAGTTGACAAGTGATGTGTTTTCTAGCAAGGTGAACCTCCTTGACCGTCCTTCCGTCCATCCATTACGATATGACACGGTGTTTGGTAGTTCGGACACGATTTTTAATGTCATCGATGATAAACATTGTTTGTATAGCAAGCATGCTACTGATAACTGGTTTTATGTTCGCTTGTTGCCTTGTTCGATGGAGGTTGTTCTAAGATAGGTTGATTGACCTGTAGGACGGGATTTTCTACCAGATTTTTGGTATAGATGCGTAATAGATGTTTTTTTATGTTATCGCGATTTATGCAAGCTTTGGAGTTGGTAAGATGCTTGGCCGATTTAATCATAAGCCGCAAAAGAAATATTATTTAGTTACATATGTATATCGTACGAAATTTGAAGGACTCTCATGTGCTTCCGCATTGTAGGTGATTCCCCAATTTAAGTATGCGGAAATGCACTTAAAATAATGTTATCAAATAATTGATTTTTAATTCAGATCTTATCATAAAAGTATTGTGCCATTGTGTCTGCAGTTATACTGGTTTTAGTATTTTCCTCAAGATATTGATTAATTAAACACAGTCATATACATCTGCTTGTTGTTTTAGACAGCTAAAATGTTATAACGAAAAGTAAAATAGCTTATTTTTTGTCCTGTTGAACATAGGTTGCTATAATAACCTCATGGATACGTTATGATACATAATTATAGCACATGTGCGTCTTAGAAGGGGAAAACGATCAGACTAATCCAAAAAACTGCTGGTCTTGTTCCCTATGCACACGCGTCTTTAAAACTTGTCCCATCCAGTTCTACAAAAGACACTACTCGACGTCAAAACATAACCTAATCCGACACGATTAACCTCATGGATACGTTATGGTACATATAGCACATGTGCGGCTTGAAGTGCAAACGTTCAGACTAAACCTGGACTTGTTCTCTATGCATAGTCACGCGTCTTTAAAACTTGTCCCATCCAGTTCTACAAAAGACACTACTCGACGTCAAAACATAACCTAATCCGACACGATGCGACACTATTGCTAGTCAAAATTAATTTGGAACAGCTCACAGGGCACAGAGACTCCTCAGGAGACGGTATTGTCAACACTTTTCATACTAAGTTTGACTGGTTTTCAGACGAAAGTCGAGCCTTTTTAATATTTCCCCTTCTCTGTGCGAGATGGAATGCCTCTTGTCCATGCGGGTTCAGTGAGGGTTGGTGAACGTCACATGTCTACGAATTTTTGGTTCTAGGACATACCGGTTTCCTCACGATGTTTTCCTTCATCGTTTTAGAGCAGTGGTCATGAATTAATTTACACAAAGTAAAGCGCCTGCCTGAGTTTGAACCACTCAGGAACCACGTAAGTCTGGGCCGACAAATAAATACTCAACTTTCAAATTCTTAATTCAAAACTCGGGGCTATGCTTGCGTGTCAGTGAGTGTCACTATTTAAGCCCGGTATCAACCAAAGCAGAGAGGAGAGGAGATGAGACGAGATGTGCTGCGAAGCTGACAGGAGGTGTGAGCTGTGAGAGCTCGAAGTCAGTCAAGTGCAGTCCTCGAAAGGTAGACGCCATGCGGTGAACGGGGCGCGCGAACGCGGGCGCCGCCCGGTCGCCCGACTACACACATCTCCGCTCTGGCTCTGCCGCGCCGCCGCCGCTTGCTCGCTCGCGGCAATAAATTCACATAGAACAATGAGACATCTCCTCTCCTCTCCGCTTGATTCATTTCCACTGAAGCTTAGCGGAGTGGAGAGGGAGGTAATCTGTGTGTGGCAATAACGAAATCTCATTGGTTATTCAAAACACATCTCTCGTCTCCTCTCCTCTCCGCTTTGTTGGATACCGGGCCTCACTCCTGTGGTTTACTCATAGTAATTACGGCCCTAGGGCTCTAGAAAAAGTCATATTCTATCAGCGATAACAATTGTCAATAGTCTAATTTATATGGGTTTGACCACATGATATTTCTATATCACGTGAAAGTCCCATATATTATGGACTTTTCGACAAGCGTTATCTAACACTTAAGGAATGGCAATTTTTTAGACCCACATAACACACATGATGCGGTGCTTGCACGAATATAATATTTATACCACGGTCAACTTAACTGTGCACTTGGCACTGTGACGTTCGACTCTCGCTATGGCGCTATAACGCGGGGCGTCACACGGGTAGGCGGGAGTGGGTTCACATTCCAGCGAGGTGCAAAGTTAAATTAACCGTGTAGTAGTAGCGTCCGTCTCTAGTCGCTTCCGCGTTCTGTCGAACAGTACTGTTATTATAATGCTGCATCGAGGTTCTAGTTCACGTAGGAGGAATCAGGAACGTGCATGAAACCCCTTCATTTCTGCAGCTGCACTGGATTCCTCTTTCAAAGACACTTGACATGTTCTAGAATATGTGTGGGTATTATCACGGCTGCATCTAACCATTTAATAGGACTTCACGTACTAGTGTTTATCTCATAATCTCTCATTTATTTCCAACGTTGCACGCAAGGTATAAATGAATTAAAGGGAAATAGACGGTCTTGTTGGCTGGCTAAGGGGGATTTCACTGTAGTAGTTTTTATAATAATACATGTATTTAGCCCATGTCTTGCATATGGTCGAAAATAGAGTTAAATTTATTTTCCGGGACTTCGTCGAGCTTCATTGCCTCGGCGCTTTTCTGTTGGTCGCCACTGTTGATTCTGGCTTTCAGAAGTTGCAGTGGTTTGGGAATAGTGCGGCTGGATTATGGTCGAAAATATCTTGGTTGATCATCTAAGCTGACTAAATTGCTATGAGCAAAGACAGATTTATGAACCATTGACGATAAACTAAATGCTAAATGGATGGTGAACATGGTGTGTCAAGTAATGAAATATTTTACGAGCATGTCAACAATTACGTAGCTCTTCAGTAAAATGAGTCATTTGCACACAGACGTATTGTAATAAAGCTTCGAAGGTCAGCCATGTAATCGGATAATATTAGAGTCACATGGTTTCATCTCAATGTTTGGTATTTACCCAACGCAGATGATCTCATTTTGCCGTTATATTTAATTTGCCGTGATATCAAAGCGTTTGCTTATGTGCACGTACTTATTACGTACACAAATATGTCTAGACAATTGGACCGATGAATGGCATATAATAGAATAGAATATACTTAATTATACCTTGACCAAAAAAGTCGAGAGACCAGTCACTTAGTGGCACGGCCTCCGGGATGGACGCTACAACCCAATAGAGCACTTCTTGTGCTACACCAACGGCACATCTTTTGAAAAACCTTTTAAGGTAAGCTTAGATTAGAAACGCTAAAATTGTATATAAAACCCCTGTTATTATTCGAAGAAGGTTTCCTCTATTGCGTTGTATAACTTTTACGGAACACTAAATAACTTTTAACAATAAAAAAAGACTTCTAAAGCACTATAAATCGCTTTTTTTTCTAAGTCGGTGTCTTTGGTACCTACTGTTTTTCGTTTTTTTAGACACCGACTTCGGAAAAAAAAAAGTAATTTTTCGATTTGTAGTGTTTTGCTTTAGAAGCTTTTATATTCACTTTTTAGTGGTACATAATGGACAAGTTCTATAGTAGGTAAGGGACCTATAATGCCCGGAGTGATGCCAGAATAGATTAGCCATATAACATGTAACTTGAACATAGCCGGTGGAATGAGAGTGTACCAGGGTCAACTTTATACATCTGCGTATCCGTTTAGAGCATACTGGCGTAATGGTATCTAATGAAATGGTGTAAACAATAAACAGACATACGATCAGCAATCCGTCGATTCCGCCGATTTGCCGTCATTTATTGAAGAGTTATGTTATGTCCGAAGTTCTTCATCAGATCTTTAACAAATTTAAATGGGACCATTTCGGAATAAACTTCTTCCAACCAAAAAAAAAAAGAATTTTGTAAATCCAATTATATATGAACCTCCTACTTTTTGGGAAGTCTGTTAAAAACTAGATCTGTTAGTATTCTCTAAGAGAAAATATTACGTTACGGCTACTTCTTTTTTTACTTTATTCTTGAAGCGCTCTTTAATCTATACATCAGTGCGCGTTAGAGGAGGTACGAAAGCAAACATCACTTTTTTACTACAATCTCTTTTGAATAGTGTATCCCGAGATAAAATGAAACTACTGTAATAAGCTACGTTTTCTGTCTTTCGTTCTCTGTACACTTCAGGTTTTCGAAAATGTGTGGGACGAAACGTATAAACCGGCTGATGAATCAAAAGCAGAGATCTTATCAAAAGATTAGATCATGCCAACAGCTCTAATGAGCACCGTCTTCCATCATGAACCTATGCACGAAGTAGAAATCCCGTTATAAAAAGTTTGTTATGATATGACTAAGGCATGCGAGGAATACTAAACAGCTGGGTGTATCCTCCGTGTCTACTATTAATCGTTGCGTCGATAATATTCAATGAATATGACTCATCACGAGGTACCAACTTTCACGGCCTTATATGTTTTTCTTTTACTTTCATTGTTTCCGAATCGATGACTTACATTTATTAATTTAAAATGAAAATCTAGTCATAAAATCTCTATAGGACTTAAGTTCTTTAAAAAAAAATCCTTTGAAAAGATGATATTACGGGTGTCTCAGAATGTTTTCTTTTTTGATACTTAAAAAAAGATACTAGAATTAGTTAAATCTCTGTTTATTTATCGTTGCAGTTTTCAATTTTATTTGTAAAAAACGATATTAAGTAAATTCGCACCCTCCACTTCCTGACACTCATTTGGCCTGGAACTAAAATTTTCATTTTTATTACATCTGTGAGTCTTTGCCTGCTTTAGAACATTCAGTTTAGGTGGCAATGGTTTGTAAACTTTACTTTTTAGGAAGCCCCATAGGTAAACATTTAATCTGGGCTATTTGGGCTGCCATATCACGTCAAGGTATTGTCGGTCCCTCACTCTTTTGCGTGTGATTGAAGATTTTAGTTACAAGAAAATTGAGTGTCAGGAAGTGAAGGATGCACATTTACTAAACATTGCTTTTAATAAACAAATTTGAAAAACTGCTCATTAATTCAACAGTAAATAAACCGAGTTTTAACTAATTCTAGTATCTTTTTTTTAAGTATCAAAAAAGAAAAACATTCCGAGACACCCTTTATTAGCCATTCGCAACGGTGAAGTTAATGTGAATTGTGATTTTCCTCAATAATATCTAGTGATACCTACCTATAGCTGGCAAACCGATGTTTTGTTTACGTCTACCAGACCCCTAAAACAGCCATCTGGGGTACGGAGCGGTCCCCCATCCCGTGCTGCCTCGCTACGTCGAATGTTTAACATTCGATTAAGGTACCCAGGAAATTCGTCTCTTGATTTTTATTCACCACACCTTATTGAACACTTGATTCCATTCAAAAACTTCATTTGAATTCGGTTCACGATGTTTTTGTTTCTTTCCGCTCCGTGAGTACGGTTGCGAACGACTTTTTTCTAAGTTACGGAACAGTATCAGTATTTTTTTATTTACTCATATTATTGGGTTCTTGTTTGGTTTCGGGTCATTAATTTTTACGACGGGACTTGTTTTAAAAGGTATGATTATAAATACAAACGTGACCGCAGCAAGTTCAAGTTATTTTTCTTCAGTCGTAAAATGCTCTCATGTGGACAATCCAACATTGTTCCAACCACTGCAAGCTGTGGGCGACTTATCCAGTTCTTACCCTCGGTTAGTCGGTAAGTCATGCTGCTTCTCAACAGCCATATTAATATTATGAACATCTTTTTTGGTCTTGAATAGAACCATTTTCCTCCACCCCTACCACAAAAAACATGATATTCGCCACATAAAACCGGTACCTTGTCGGTACGGTAATAAACAAGTGTGGTATTTTTTCACGGAGTACGGAGAACGGACCCGTTGTGGGCGTAAATACTTTAAGTGATCCCAAGCTTTTTCCTTCAGACATTTGTTTTCATCTATACCCTCTTCGCTTGACGTTTTCTTGACCTTCAGTGCTGAGTTGTTTGCTTACCGACTTGTTGCGTGGGTAGCAGAATGAAGAATATTTTCTATCCCTTCCTAAAGGATTTCGAAAACTGGAACTTAGGAACCTGCTAAAAGATCGATCGTGATGGTGGATTATTGACGCGCCCTAATTACAGGTGAGCGAAGATAGCAACTATGCCGTCTTCCCGTCAATCCTACAGCATCCAATATCCGACGGAAGACACATAGGAATATGGATGGAACTTGTCATTGCAACAAAATAACAATACGGTATGGTGTGGAGGAATTGTGGACGTCAAACAGGAACCAAGACACGACGTTCAGTTGAGAAAACTCATCTTCTCGTAAAGTCACAAATGTGGAGCATAAACAATGTCTTGGTTTCTTTTTCCACAGTTCATTAAGCTAAGTCTGTATCGGTTTGGATCAGATGTGTTCACATCTTATGCCGTTCACATGCAAGCTTAAAGTTTGAGTTCGAGGTATTACAACTTTTCTTTAGCTTACTCTTCGAACGTAAATATATCTTCTCAAACTGTAAGGTGCTGCTAAAGTAGAGAAAATGTTTTCATTTATTTAGTAACGAATATCAAGTTTCAGACCTACGGCTGACAGCCCAAATACTCGTACATCAATCCTCGTCAGAGCCAAGTTGGGACAGGGGTCGGTTTTATCGTCCGGCATCCAAACAGCTTCTTATTTCCTTTTGGCTGGAACAGGTTTGATATGCAGTTTGTCCTCGTTTCTTGTTAGAGGGTTATCTATGATCAGAGCAAATGTATGTCACCAATGCCACCATTAAAGAAATCTTGCTGGACTTTTTCAAGTGTTGTTTGTAGTTGGTCAGGGGAGTGAGCTAAATCGTTATCGCCTTAATTATTTAATCGTGACGATAAACAGAGCCCTGTCAAAAATCAATTAGCGATTTAATGGCCACTGACAGTTTAATCAACGTTCCATTAATTTCATACTTTACTCTGTCTGTCGGAAATTACGTTGATTTCGCCAAAAGGCTTTTTAGATAAAGCCTTTGCATCAACGTCGGATCCTCGATTAACCGCTTATCTAAATCGCGATGTCAGATTAACTTGTTTGTATTCGTGGTTGTACTCAAATCTTATCTGAGGTGTTACTATGATACGTAGGCGTGAGTGATAACATAATTTATTATTTGATTTTTTCCGGGTGATAAGCGCTGTTTGCGAATCTGGATCATTACATGCCTACTCATTTTGATTATTTTACCGTCCTTGATATGTATTGTGTTGACATCATGTTTTCCTTGAGTACCCTTTAGTACGTTTCTTCTATTATAATAGAAAACTTGCCAATAACACGAAAAGTTACCATACCTGTTCTTTCGCCTTTCGCTTAAATAAACCACAGAAAAAACATTTCCATTTTAACTTTCGCAGCGGAAAAGTTACGAATGCAAACAGCAACTTCCATCAGAAAGGCGGAAACTATAACAAAACTGTGGGCAGGCTAGTTCGTGGGAATAAGGCAGTTATAGACACACTTATATGCCCCGATGCGGTGGGTTCGGCACGTAATAATGGTCTGATCGACCGCAGACAACAGTGTAGGCAGGCTTTAACGATTCTAATATTACTTACCGTATTGTGGCGGACCGATGCTTGTGGTGCCTTACAATTTGTATCAGTTTTTCGAACCTATGTTCTCTCTGTGAAAATTGATTATACAAAGTATTAGTATAGTCATCGGTATCCACTATTATTAGGAAATGCATTCGCAGACGCTCGGCTGAATTTACGTAAAAGAAAAAGTTTATGACTTTTTTCGAGGTTTACTGGACCAATTTAAACGATATTCCACAAACAGAAAAAGAAAGATATATACTGTGTCTCTATGTTTTCCTTTATGATGATACGTTATCTTTAGAAGCGCTAAAACCCTCAAAAGATGCTCAAAATTGCGCTGTCAACAGAGGCCTAGTGTACAACTCTATAAATGAAAAAAGGAAAACGATACGCCTATCGATTGAGATTTACAATATTGTTATATAGGTAGGTACTTAATGCCACAAATTGATTTATTACGTTTTCGTAACAATTTTGTACTTTTCATTAAAATATACCTACGACCAATGATATTCAAATAAACAGATATGTTATGAGCGCGCGCATTGTGAAGACTCGAATAGGTCACAATTGTGACCTTTAGTCTTTAGTTTATGTCACGCTTGGCGAAGAACGATAGGCTTTGTTGAAACAAAAACTATATATAAAAAAACGCCATCGTGTGTATTTAGAAATTGTACCAATTATGATACCAAAGTACATAAAACAGAAGGGATCTCATACCATATGTAAGTACGCAATACGCCTCAATTTACTAATTTATTTAGTTTTTTCTCCTAATATTCTGATATTTGGAGGTTAAAAAAGGTAACAACAGTGGTGGTCAGAATAATGTTTGTTTACATTCACACGCAAGTGACAATCACTAGCTGTCTCTTTTTTCTTGTTGGTTTTATCAAGCCATCCCTTTCGACTTGTAGTGAAATGTCAGATGAATGAAAAGTGTGTGTGCGGAACACTTTTTCAATTGTTTTGTGAGTGTATAACGTATCTGTTTATTTGAATATCATTCCTACGACAATACAATATAGTCATCGTGACACAAAAGTATTTTTTTTGCTAAAAGTTCTTACGCAATATATTGTAAAATAACTTAAATGAAGACAACTTGTGTTTTAAATTAATGAACAGAATAGTATGGAAAGATCACAAGAAGAAAATAAAAAAGACTTCCCTAACAGAACAGGCGTTGCACAGAGGGGGTCCCGGGGTAGTCTTTTGAGAGGAGACGGGGAGATGGTGATCACCGGGGTGGTTTTAGTGAGGTAAACTTCCCACATCCCCCCCAAAAGTCGAGCCGCCGTTTGAAGGGTTCCCACCACAAAAACACAAAAAAAAGGCGTACGTAACGATTCCATGTAAGTATTTACTTAATATATTGTTTTTCTACTTATAAATAAATCAATGTGGAGAATAGAGAGATGTTTTTTGAGATGACGCAGGAAAATCACACGCTTGATTGCTAACTGCAGAAGTAAAAAACGTTCACGTATAGTCCAAGCCTCTATACGGGCAAATGGCGGTTGAGTCAGCTGGCGTTCAAAGGCTTTTCCCGTTACGACCACCAACAGCTAGCCAATCCAATCATATGTCAACTGCAAGTTGAGCGCTTCGTCAATTCCGAAACAGGTTCCGACTACCGACCCCAATCATTTCCTAGACCCAGTTTGAGAGTTACACTACACGTTTTCGGTACCAGCCTTTGATTCAAAGCCTTTGGTTAAAACCCATCGAATCAAATCATACCTACGCTAGCAGCAAGTTGAGCGCTTCGATAATTCCGAAACAGTTTCCGAGTTCCCCCAACCATTTCCTAGACACCAAAATGTTACACGTTTTTGGTACAGCCTTTGATTAAAAGCAAGGATTGTTCATAAATTTAGTCAAAGTGTGGGCTTTTACTTAGGCTTCAGTCTTTACAAACAAAGCTTAATGAGCTGCTCTGTTATCTTAACTCCTTTAATGAAATCAGGTGAATCGAGATCTTTGAAGTAAATGAGTAATTTTTCCTTTGTTTAATTTTCTTGGAGTTGTGGAACAATATATTGTTTTTAATCTATACTAATATTATAAAGAGGTAAAGTTTGTGAGTTTGTGACGTTGTAAGAGGTAATCTCTGGATCTACTGAACCTATTTTGAAAATTCTTTCACCAGTAGAAAGCTAAATTTATTCCTGACTGTATGACAGTTACATTATTATAGGCTATAATATATTCACAAAAAATTAGAGATCCTTTTGAAAATTGCAATAATGTAACCCAAGGTAGCAAAATGTTGCCTATAAAGTTCATTCTTTGGCGTGCGTTGAACAATCTATTGATAATAGATAAAAAATATTAGGTAGGGTTGGGTAGGCAGGGAAGAGTTGACGGAAGCGAAGCCGCGGGGGTCAGCTAGTCTTAAAGATTTCAAATTGTTTAACCACTTATATTATGATGGTTAAATATCACATTATTGATATATGGAATGCCTCAGGGAACTGTTTTTAGCCCAATGCAAAAAAAAAACACTCTTTTCAGTAGGTACTCTTTCAAATAAACTGAATTGCTATTCAAAATACGGCGGAAAAACTATTAGAATTTCAATGCCTTCAAATTAACTCCATTCTATGACTACTGCTATCGATAAAATTTACATTTTTCCCGTCCTATTGATCAGAGCAAACTCTGCCATGCATACAAAATTATCTTCATTGAAACTCCCACGACTGTTCCTGTTTTATTCAAAAAGCCAATGCGTACATATCGAGGAAATTGGAATACCACAGTGTCAAGGGACTTAATGATTGGTCGGGTTGGCAGTTTGAACACACTGTTTTTTATTGGCGGGAAGTCGTACAAAATGCCATGACTGTTTTCCAATTAAGGGTAACACAACACCCGAGCGCTACTATGGTGTAATTTCCCCTGTGTGTGTGCCTTTTCGGTTGATTTTCTGTACCATTTACGGTTGATGTAATGTCGTGTTTTGTAGTAGTTCGAGTACCTAAATATATACATTTGAGGCTGGTTTTCTAGAACCGTCACGATTTCTACAATTTTTATTTAGTTTCACCTGTATCGGTGTCTGTGTCATCAAAGCTTGCAGGTTAAATTTGGCCCACTTCCCGGTGTTGGATTGAACAGATCCTTTTTCGTGGCAATGCAATTTTTTATGTAAAAGTTTTTTTTACATTAAAAATTGATAAACATGATATTCGCCACATAAAACCGGTACCTTGTCGGTACGGTAATAAACAAGTGTGGTCTTTTTTCACGGAGTACGGAGAACGGACCCGTTGTGGGCGTAAATACTTTAAGTGATCCCAAGCTTTTTCCTTCAGACATTTGTTTTCATCTATACCCTCTTCGCTTGACGTTTTCTTGACCTTCAGTGCTGAGTTGTTTGCTTACCGATTTGTTGCGTCGGTAGCAGAATGAAGAATATTTTCTATCCCTTCCTAAAGGATTTCGAAAACTGGAACTTAGGAACCTGCTAAAATCGAGATGGTGGATTATTGACGCGCCCTAATTACAGGTGAGCAAAGATAGCAACTATGCCGTCTTCCCGTCAATCCTTCAGCATCCAATATCCGACGGAAGACACATAGGAATATGGATGGAACTTGTCATTGCCACAAAATAACAATACGGTATGGTGTGGAGGTATTGTGGACGTCAAACAGGAACCAAGACACGACGTTCAGTTGAGAAAACTCATCTTCTCGTAAAGTCACAAATGTGGGGCATAAACAATGTCTTGGTTTCTTTTTCCACAGTTCATTAAGCTCAGTCTGTATCGGTTTGCATCAGATGTGTTCACATCTTATGCCGTTGACATGCAAGCTTAAAGTTTGAGTTCGAGGTATTACAACTTTTCTTTAGTTTACTCCTCGAACGCTAACGATGCTAAAGTATAGAAAATGTTTTCATTTATTTAGTAACGAATATCAAGTTTCAGACCTACGGCTGACAGCCCAAATACTCGTACATCAATCCTCGTCAGAGCCAAGTTGGGACAAGGGTCGGTTTTATCGTCCGGCATCCAAACAGCTTCTTATTTCCTTTTGGCTGGAACAGGTTTGATATGTAGTTTGTCCTCGTTTCTTGTTAGAGGGTTATCTATGATCAGAGCAAATGTATGTCTCCAATGCCACCATTAAAGAAATCTTGCTGGACTTTTTCAAGTGTTGTTTGTAGTTGGTCAGTGGAGAGAGCTAAATCGTTATCGCCTTAATTATTTAATCGTGACGATAAACAGAGCCCTGTCAAAAATCAATTAGCGATTTAATGGCCACTGACAGTTTAATCAACGTTCCATTAATTTCATACTTTACTCTGTCTGTCGGAAATTACGTTGATTTCGCCAAAAGGCTTTTTAGATAAAGCCTTTGCATCAACGTCGGATCCTCGATTAACCGCTTATCTAAATCGCGATGTCAGATTAACTTGTTTGTATTCGTGGTTGTACTCAAATCTTATCTGAGGTGTTACTATGATACGTAGGCGTGAGTGATAACATAATTTATTATTTGTTTTTTTCCGGGTGATAAGCGCTGTTTGCGAATCTGGATCATTACATGCCTACTCATTTTGATTATTTTACCGTCCTTGATATGTATTGTGTTGACATCATGTTTTTCTTGACTACCCTTTAGTACGTTTCTTCTATTATAATAGAGAACTTGCCAATAACACGAAAAGTTACCATACCTGTTCTTTCGCCGTTCGCTTAAATAAACCACAGAAAAAACATTTCCATTTTAACTTTCGCAGCGGCAAAAGTTACGAATGCAAACAGCAACTTCCATCAGAAAGGCGGAAACTATAACAAAACTGTGGGCAGGCTAGTTCGTGGGAATAAGGCAGTTATAGACACACTTATATGCCCCGATGCGGTGGGTTCGGCACGTAATAATGGTCTGATCGACCGCAGACAACAGTGTAGGCAGGCTTTAACGATTCTAATATTACTTACCGTATTGTGGCGGACCGATGCTTGTGGTGCCTTACAATTTGTATCAGTTTTTCGAACCTATGTTCTCTCTGTGAAAATTGATTATACAAAGTATTAGTATAGTCATCGGTATCCACTATTATTAGGAAATGCATTCGCAGACGCTCGGCCGAATTTACGTAAAAGAAAAAGTTTATGACTTTTTTCGAGGTTTACTGGACCAATTTAAACGATATTCCACAAACAGAAAAAGAAAGATATATACTGTGTCTCTATGTTTTCCTTTATGATGATACGTTATCTTTAGAAGCGCTAAAAACCTCAAAAGATGCTCAAAATTGCGCAGTCAACAGAGGCCTAGTGTACAAATTTGACAACTATAAATGAAAAAAGGAAAACGATACGCCTACCGATTGAGATTTACAATATTGTTATATAGGTAGGTACTTAATGCCAAAAATTGATTTATTACGATTTCGTAACAATTTTGTACTTTTAATTAAAATATACCTACGACCAATGATATTCAAATAAACAGATATGTTATGAGCGCGCGCATTGTGAAGACTCGAATAGGTCACAATTGTGACCTTTAGTCTTTAGTTTATGTCACGCATGGCGAAGAACTTGAAGGCTTTGTTGAAACAAAAACTAAATATAAAAAATGCCATCGTGTGTATTTAGAAATTGTACCAATTATGATACCAAAGTACATAAAACAGAAGGGATCTCATACTATATGTAAGTACGCAATACGCCTCAATTTACAATTTGTTTCCTAATATTCTGATATTTGGAGGTTAAAAAAGGTAACAACAGTGGTGGTCAGAATAATGTTTGTTTACATTCACACGTAAGTGACAATCACTAGCTGTCTCTTTTTTTCTTGTTGGTTTTATCAAGCCATCCCTTTCGACTTGTAGTGAAATGTCAGATGAATGAAAAGTGTGTGTGCGGAACACTTTTTCAATTGTTTTGTGAGTGTATAACCTATCTGTTTATTTGAATATCATTGCCTACGACAATACAATATAGTCATCGTGACACAAAAGTATTTTTTTTGCTAAAAGTTCTTACGCAATATATTGTAAAATAACTTAAATGAAGACAACTTGTGTTTTAAATTAATGAACAGAATAGTATGGAAAGATCACGAGAAGAAAATAAAAAAGAATTCTCTAACAGAACAAGCGTTGCACAGAGGGGTCCCGGGGTAGTCTTTTGAGAGGAGACGGGGAGATGGTGATCACCGGGGTGGTTTTAGTGAGGTAAACTTCCCACATCCCCCCCAAAAGT
Organism: Orthosia cruda; assembly: GCA_964057195.1. Classification (NCBI taxonomy): domain Eukaryota; kingdom Metazoa; phylum Arthropoda; class Insecta; order Lepidoptera; family Noctuidae; genus Orthosia; species Orthosia cruda. The sequence continues at coordinate 18,767,512 of OZ059843.1, read as the reverse complement.
CGAGCCGCCGTTTGAAGGGTTCCCACCACAAAAACACAAAAAAAGGCGTAGGTAACGATTCCATGTAAGTATTTACTTAATATATTGTTTTTCTACTTATAAATAAATCAATGTGGAGAATAGAGAGATGTTCATTGAGATGACGCAGGAAAATCACACGCTTGATTGCTAACTGCAGAAGTAAATAACGTTCACGTATAGTCCAAGCCTCTATACGGGCAAATGGCGGTTGAGTCAGCTGGCGATCAAAGGCTTTTCCCGTTTCGATCACCAACAACTAGCCAATCCAATCCTATGTCAACTGCAAGTTGAGCGCTTCGTCAATCCCGAAACAGGTTCCGACTACCGACCCCAATCATTTCCTAGACCCAGTTTGAGAGTTACACTACACGTTTTCGGTACCAGCCTTTGATTCAAAGCCTTTGGTTAAAACCCATCGAATCAAATCATACCTACGCTAGCAGCAAGTTGAGCGCTTCGATAATTCCGAAACAGTTTCCGAGTTCCCCCAACCATTTCCTAGACACCAAAATGTTACACGTTTTTGGTACAGCCTTTGATTAAAAGCAAGGATTGTTCATAAACAGATATTTATTCAAAGTGTGGGCTTTTACTTAGGCTTCAGTCTTTACAAACAAAGCTTAATGAGCTGTTCTGTTATCTTAACTCCTTTAATGAAATCAGGTGAATCGAGATCTTTGAAGTAAATGAGTAAAATTTCCTTTGTTTAATTTTCTTGGAGTTGTGGAACAATATATTGTTTTTAATCTATACTAATATTATAAAGAGGTAAAGTTTGTGAGTTTGTGACGTTGTAAGAGGTAATCTCTGGATCTACTAAACCTATTTTGATAATTCTTTCACCAGTAGAAAGCTAAATTTATTCCTGACTGTATGACAGTTACATTATTATAGGCTATAATATATTCACAAAAAAATTAGAGATTCTTATGAAAATTGCAATAATGTAACCCAAGGTAGCAAAATGTTGCCTATAAAGTTCATTCTTTGGCGTGCGTTGAGAAAACTATTGATAATAGATAAAAAATATTAGGTAGGGTTGGGTAGGTAGGGTAGAGTTGACGGAAGCGAAGCCGCGGGGGTCAGCTAGTCTTAAAGATTTCAAATTGTTTAACCACTTATATTATGATGGTTAAATATCACATTATAGATATATGAAATGCCTCAGGGCACTGTTTTTAGCCCAATGCTAAAAAAAAAACTCTTTTCAGTAGGTACTCTTTCAAACAAACTGAATTGCTATTCAAAATAGGGCGGCAAAACTATTAGAATTTCAATGCCTTCAAATTAACTCCATTCTATGACTACTGCTATCGATAAAATTTACATTTTTCCCGTCCTATTGATCAGAGCAAACTTTGCCATGCATACAAAATTATCTTCATTGAAACTCCCACGACTGTTCCTGTTTTATTCAAAAAGCCAATGCGTACATATCGAGGAAATTGGAATACCACAGTGTCAAGGGACTTAATGATTGGTCGGGTTGGCAGTTTGAACACACTGTTTTTTATTGGCGGGAAGTCGTACAAAATGCCATGACTGTTTTCCAATTAAGGGTAACACAACACCCGAGCGCTACTATGGTGTAATTTCCCCTGTGTGTGTGCCTTTTCGGTTGATTTTCTGTACCATTTACGGTTGATGTAATGTCGTGTTTTGTAGTAGTTCGAGTACCTAAATATATATACATTTGAGGCTGGTTTTCTAGAACCGTCACGATTTCTACAATTTTTATTTAGTTTCACCTGTATCGGTGTCTGTGTCATCAAAGCTTGCAGGTTAAATTTGGCCCACTTCCCGGTGTTGGATTGAACAGATCCTTTTTCGTGGCAATGCAATTTTTAATGTAAAAGTTTTTTTTTTAAATATATTTAAAACGTTTATTCGTTGTCTCTTTGGCGCTAATGAGTAGGTATTTAATTATACTTATACCCAATAAATAAGACAAAGTTAAATACAGTTGTTGACGAACAAATTAAGCTTATACAATCTCATTAAAAGGCAAAGAAACAATTACAAATGCTGACGGTTTTTCCTTATAGGCGCTCGTCTTGTTTATTTTTTATTAAATCCAATTTGTCTCGTTAACGTTCTTAATTACTGCATTGATGAGATTGCTAACATGCCGATCGGGCAAATTGTATTTTTAGGAGTCGTAAAATTGAGTTTGATTTATTTCGTGGAAATTCAAATTATCCTTGTTACGACCTTTTTTTTTTCTTTTTCTCAAGAATATATTCTTTTCAACACACTTGCTCATAATGTGGCTCTAATTTCACCGCAATCAGGCACATAATGATACCTGTAATCAAACGGTGAATTTTTCATTGCTATTATTCACAAGTGAGTTATAGAGTTTATTTTTTAATTTTTTGGTTGAGTTACTTTGTTCTTAAAAAAGGTTTCGATTTCACTCGCGCGCGCCGGGCATCGCACGCATATCGAGTCCTATTTTGCACGTAAACCTACCGTGCGGGTGGGGGCCGTTACTCATAATGGTTTCCAAAATCGTGAAATGTGCAAGTTGTAATGTGGTGATCAACGAGGTGTTGGCTTTTATTTGTAATAAGCTTGACGTTATGAACGAGCAAAGTATTAGTCAGATTTGTGCTAGTGCTTTCGATGACTCTGAGATATTGGCTGCTAAAAACTTATTGTTCGACTCCATGTCGACAACAAGGCGTAAGAAGATTAGAAGACGACATGGGAAAACGTTAAGGGATATCGACGATATCATCTGCGTGCTCAAGGAGACTGACCCGGAGGATATTCCTACTTTCGTAGCACGAGATCTGCATAGATTGCCGCCGGTTCTTTTTGATCACGTAGATGTTACACGTTTACTAAAGGATTTGGTGTTAATGAGAGGCGAAATGCAGCGAATTTGTGACGAATACGTGACAGTAAAACAATTTGAGGAACTGGAATTGGAAATTAAAGAGCTCAGGAATGCATCGATTGTTAACAATGTTACCTTAAAACGGGGTGTTGGAAGAACTAGATTATCGAGCTTTGAGTACGAGAGTGGGCCCCTAGCATTGTCTCCACAGCATACCATCCTACCAACGGAGGGTAGTGTAAAAACACCGTGCGGTATTTATAACGGACGGCCGCTCGAGCATAAGTTAGCAGGTAGTAAGCCGAGCGACGACGGCCAGTCGCCGCCGCCGCCGGCACCGTCGGTGAGTCATCCGACTCCGCCACTGGTGCCCGCTACTGCGGTACACATAGATCCACCGAATGAAAACAATCGATGTGCTATTGCAAAGAAAAGTTTCTCTGATGTATTGCATGAGGGTGAGTGGAAATCCCAGAAACAGGATGAGAAATGGAACCTTGTTCAAAGAAAAAGGCTTCAGAATCGCTTTGTGGGAAAAACTGGCAACGCTACGGTTGATGCTGACTCTAAGTTCAAGGCGGCAGACAGTAAAGTACCTCTTTATATTTATAATGTGTCAAAGGACGCGTCTGTGTGTGACATCATAACATATGTTAGGAGCAAGACTAACATTGACGTACGCTTAGAGAAAATGAACATGAAATCGATGAAAGATTATGATGCTTACAAGGTGTATGTCCCTAAGTGTAAACTGGATACATTTTTGACTGATGACTTTTGGCCAGAGGGAGTAATATATCGCCCTTTTGTGGAACTTAGTCGACGTACCGCCTCCATGAAATATCGAGATTTGGCTAATTGAACACTCATACAAAGTTAATGCTTAACAAAAATACACTTGTTAGCTTTAATTGCAAAAATGTCAAAAGATCCGTTGAGTGCGTGAGAAAACTTTGCCGCTCGGCGGACATTGTGGCACTACAAGAGACCTGGCTGCTTCCTCACGACTTGCCTTTCCTGGGTGACATTGACGTCGCTTTTTCATATGCGGGCAAGTCTGCTGTGGATACGTCTGAAGGAGTTTTAACTGGGAGGCCATACGGCGGAGTAGCACTGCTGTGGAGAAAATCTGCCTTCCCGTCGGTGTCGGTTATACAGTGTCGTAGTGTGCGTCTCGCGGCGATTAAGGTGAAGCTTGACCTTGAGCGAACAATAATAGTGTTTTCGGTATACATGCCTACAAACAAAAGTGAAAACCTGCCAGTGTTTTCGGAGTGTCTTGGTGAAATATGTGCAATAATTGATAGTAACAATGTGGAATCTGTATTTGTGCTCGGTGATTTCAACTCGCCCCCTGGCGGTTTATTTGCGAGAGAATTGTTGGATTTCTGTGAGGAACAATCGTGGTCGTGTGTTGATTTGGAGTTGTTGCCGAGTGACTCACATACGTTCGTATGCCAGGTGAGCGGTACACAGTCTTGGCTAGACCACTGTTTAGTAACTGGCGCCGCGCGTTCGTCTGTACTTGCTGCGTCCGTCATGTATGATACCTACTGGTCGGATCATTATCCTATTTCAGTTCAATGTAATTTTAATGTTGTTTTGCCTAAACGTATTGATCCTAGTAAAGTTTGTAGTCGGGTAAAGTGGGGGGAAAGGGATCAAACTCAGATACAAAAATATTTTAATTATTGTAATTCAAATCTTAGAGAGCTAGATTTTCCATTGGAATTTGTTAATTGTGCGGATACATTATGTAATAATCAGGACCATAAGTTGATATTAAACAAAATGTACCTTGATATCGTTTGTATATTGTCTAGGGGCGCGGAACTAAGTTATAGTGTACCTAAACGGAAGCTCAATACATATGTACCTGGCTGGAACAAATATGTGAGTGGTGCCCACAGGGAGGCTCGACTTTGTTTTCAGATGTGGCTATTACAGGGTAAACCTAAATCCGGACATATTTATAATAAAATGTGTAAGACTAGAACAATATTTAAATCAAAATTAAAATACTGTCAAAACAATGAGGATCAAATAAAAATGGACATTATTGCAAAACATCATACTGATAAAAAATTTAATAAATTTTGGAAGTCAACTAATAAATTAAATCCGAGGTCGAGCCTTCCAGTGAGTGTAGGTGACGCTCATGAACCATGCGACATTGCTGGCCTCTTCCAACGCCATTTCAAGGTGGAGTCGCCGCTTGGGCCTTCGGCGCAAGTGCTTGGTGCTGAGTGTCGGCATGGCAACGTTAGTATCAGCTTTACAGCCAAGGATGTAGCTGTCATTATTAAGAATATGGTTAGAGGTAAGTCTCCAGGTCATGATGACCTTAGCATCGAGCACTTGAAGCACGCCGGTGTGCATCTGCCGAGGGTACTAGCAATGTTGTTTAATCTGTGCATCAGCCATAATTACTTACCTGATGATCTCATGTACACGGTGGTAGTTCCGATTGTAAAAAACAAAACCGGTGATGTGTCGGATGTATCTAACTATAGGCCTATCTCACTCGCTACTGTCATAGCCAAGGTGCTGGACAGGCTGCTTGACAGACAGTTGGAGAAGCACCTTCATATACATGACGCTCAGTTTGGCTTTACGCCTGGTTTGTCGACTGAGACGGCTATCCTCTGTCTCAAGCAGACTGTACAGTATTATACGGCTAGAAACACTCCTGTTTACGCTTGTTACCTGGACCTCTCGAAAGCATTTGATTTAGTAAATTATGACAAGCTGTGGCACAAGCTGCACAGTGAGACACGGGTGCCGGGTGAGATAGTGTCGATATTTAGGTATTGGTACAGTCACCAGCGGAACAGTGTGAAATGGGCAGGAGAATTTTCCAAGGTGTACGGGTTGGATTGCGGTGTGAGGCAGGGGGGTGTGACCTCTCCACGCTTGTTCAACCTGTACATGAACCAGCTGATTGGCGAGCTCAGCAGTGCTAATGTGGGTTGCTCAATAGGCGGAGTGCCTATTAATAACATCAGCTACGCGGATGATATGGTGCTGCTGAGCCCGTCGGTTGGGGGGTTGCGGAAACTCCTGTGCATTTGTGAGACATATGCTGGGGCTCATGGGCTCAGGTATAACCCTAAGAAGAGTGAGTACATGATTTTCAAATCTGGTGCCAAATGTTTCTCTTTTGTACCTCCGATCACTCTTTGCGGTGTTAGTCTGAAGAGGGTTAACCATTTTAAGTACCTGGGCCACTGGGTCACAGATAACTTGTCTGACAATGAGGATATAGAGCGGGAACGTAGGGCGCTGTCGGTGCGCTGTAACATGTTGGCACGTAGGTTTGCGCGCTGTACTGAACAAGTAAAGGTGACCTTATTTAAAGCATATTGTCAGTCTTTTTATACGTGCAGCCTATGGGCCAACTATGTGCAGCGAGTATACGGTGCCATGCGTGTACAGTACAACAATGCGTTTAGGGTACTGATGGGGCTGCCGCGGTTTTGCAGCGCTTCTGCGATGTTCGCGCAGGCGCAAACCGATGACTTTTATGCTATTATTAGGAAGCGAAGCGCCTCGCTACTAAGTCGCTTCCGACGCAGCTCTAACAGTATCCTGAGCGTATTGTCCGAGCGGTGGGACTCGGTGTTGTTGGAGAGGTGGATGCACCTACATGCCAGTTCCTCACCATTTATTAAGTGACAATTGTTTTTATAATTATGATTATTTTATTAAATTACTTATTAAATATTAAATGCTGTTAAGTGAATTGAACAACCTAATAACTATAATATTGTACTCTTCAATCAATTTTAAATTTTGCATGCAATGTTATTAATGTGTTAATTAATGTATATGAATTCTTATGTATATTTAATGTTATTTGTAATGCTTTATATGGGAAAAACTTCCTGAAATAAATGACAATTTAATTTAATTTAATTTAATTTAATTTAAAAAAGATCGTGCTCAATACTACAAATAAATGAATGTACCTATTGCTTGCTCATTTCATGCAACTTGTACGTGTTTAATAAATAAAACTTTCACTCAAATATAACTTTTGTTTTTCTATGTAATAAAGAAAACTTGAAATTCCCCATTTATTATGTGGCTAAAACGCTATCCGCGAAAAGCCGAAAAAAAAGAAACCTCATTCTTTTAGTCTATGGTCGATCGCGAATTTTTAATATATTTAATATTTTAATATATTTAATATTTTTTCACTGTCGAAATTTTTTTTTTTGTATTATTTTCTTCACAAGTGTGTTGAAAAACGCCGTATGATACAAGAGTGTATTGATGATTACCATCCTCGGCTCTCGCCTCAGCGGTAATCACCAACATTACACACTTGTACCATAATGTACTATTATCTCTGTGTTTCATAAGAATCTTAATACTTAAAGATAACGTTATTAAATTGCTGTAAATACGCAAAGATACCTTTCAAACCCAAGTCTGGTCCGACCATTTCAGTGGGTCCGTGGGTTTACGTTACCCTATTTGTAAATCAAAATAGCTGACGTGTTTAGCATACCGCAATCCAATTCACCAGGTTGCTTCCATTTCATGTGAATTCAGTCTACCGACTACCCAATGCCTCGGGTACGTCTGCCCGAAGAATAGTAATGGATTCTTTTCAAAATACAACGCTTTGAGATTGAAATTTATTCAGATCCCTACGCATAATATTTCCACTTGAGTTAAATGTCCGTAGGGTGCTTGTTCGCTTGAATGTCAGTTTAATAATAAATAATTATAAAATTGAAATTCAAATGCAAAAAGTGAAAGCATTAACATCGAATTGAAATTTAATTTTAATTTCTTAGTCCGTTTTAGATTCCATTGCGAAAGTTTAGGGCTCTTTCAATTTATACGTTTTGTATCGGACTGCAGCAACGCTGCAGCGGGTGCGGGTGTCGTACTGCGCATGACTTGTTGATTTTTTCCATAAAATCTATGCACAGACCTCAGATAATAGAACAGTAAACAGAAATAACGTATGGAACAAGAGAGCGCAACCACCAATACAAATACAAATTGAAAAACTAATACAATCTCGCGTTAGTACGAAACTACGCGTCGTACTGCTTACACGTCACAAATGATTTCTTATTTTATTTGTAAAAATGCCGTCTTGTATATTTAAACTTTGCAAAAGTTGTTCCCAAAAACAAAAAAACTAAGATGGATTATCTTTCCACATGTAAATATTGATTATTTTATAGTTTGGTTATTGATTTACCCACTAATATTTACGGCTCACTCGGAACATAAAATATTGGCAGTAATTGGTTAGTGTTGCCAGTTTACATCAAAATAAGTTTCCTTGAATTAGGGAAATGTACATGGGACTTAAGAAGATCGATTAATTTATACATTTATACAGGAAAATTTTGTAACTAGTGTGCAATTGTTTTTAATGGTTCAGTATCAGTAATGGAACACATTTCCATTAATTGTTCAATACCTTTTTTTATAACCGATTTGAAATCTATAAAATATGGACAAATCTATTCGTATAAATATAATTCAATGAACCAGTGGCACGCGGTGGAGCTGTGAAAGGGTCGCGGGTTACCCGGGAGGGGGTATAAATGATAATATTGAACCTTCGTTGATCATTTTTGCGTCCATTTTCGTTTAGCTGAAATCTTTGGAGCCTTGTTTTTTATTCATTTTTCACATAATCCTTACAAATTTTAGCTTAATAGATAGGGTTTGCACACTTACTCAGTTATAATATTTGCACATTTTGCCGTAATTAAAAAGTTTCTAAAACAAAAACAGAAAAAGTTCCGGTTTGTTAACATTTTCATTGTAATGATTAGCGATTCTCTCGTAAACGCGTGAACCGATTTAGATGATTCAAATGGATAAAATGGTTCTAAGACCTTTCATTTGACACCAACATCATCAAAATATCTCAACAAACAAAATATCACATTATCAAGTTCCTCGCGTAATTATTCAACATGTATGATATAGCTTATCAATTCTTTAAAAACTATCTATTCTTCTATCTATAATTTATTTGATAGCCATTATTCTGTCCAAATACTACTTAAGAAAGTACAATAATATTCTTGAGAAACATCGAAAAAAATGTGGTAGTTTTTCCCCAACATCTGGCATCCTTATACGCACACAGATGTACGTGTCCCTACAGTGCTGCTCCTCGCTGTTACGCACACTTACGAGTATATAGATCGCGGCACTGCTCTCTTGTTCCGTACGTTATATCTGTTTACTGTTTGTTCTGAGGCACAGACATACACGTCCTGCTGTGGCGCCGCACTTGCTTTATATATTGTACTTAGTACTAGCGGACACCTCGCGGTTTCACCCGCGTAGTTCCCGTTCCCGTGGGAATGTAGGGATGAAAAGTAGCCTATGTCACCCGTGGATAATGTAGCTTCCCAACGGTGAAAGAATGTTTGAAATTAGTCCAGTAGTTTTTAAGTTTATTCGTTACATACAAAAATACAAATCTTTTCTCTTTATAATATTAGTATAGATATAGAAGTTTAGATGGAAAATAACATCACCGCTGCGGCGCCGCAGCAGTCCGGCACGTAACGTATGAATTGAAAGAATCCTTATAGAGATGGATCTCTGCATAGCCAGAATTCTAAGATGAGAATAATGTAGGACGGGGATGGCGAATCTATGGCACGCGTACCAGTGGTGACACGCGGCAAAATTATTCGGGCACGTCAAGGTAAGATGAATTAGCATCTAGGTAATTTACAACAACAGAAATCACACTATTTTATACTTTATTTAGATTGAATGATTAAAACATAAAACTGTAAACATTAGGTACGATTGCTTCGGGTTGCTAATAGTTACGCTAATAGCATCTAGTTTTTTAACCCCCGACGGAAAAAGAGGGGTGTTATAAGTTTGAGGTGTGTTGCTGTGTATCTGTGTATCTGTGTATCTGTGTATCTGTGTATCTGTGTATCTGTGTGTCTGTGTATCTGTGTATCTGTGTATCTGTGTATCTGTGTGTCTGTCTGTGGCATCATAGCGCCTCAACGGATGAACCGATTTTGATTTAGTTTTTTTTGTTGGAAAGGTGATTGTGTCGAGAGTGTTCTTAGCTATGTTTAAAAAAAACCGGTTCAGCCGTTCAAAAGTTATGGGCGTTTTACTGTTTGAATCGGGATGTTTTCGCAAGATAAATGTGTCGGGGGTTTTTTAAATTTTTAAATTTTACTTGTATGTCCATTCAATTATCAATTCGATATTTTGTCGCCTCGTCCTGGCCACATTATTATTATTTTTTTATAAAAATGGCACGGTTACCAATGAGGGTTCGCCATCCCTGATGTAGACATTGCCTAAAAATTACAGTCTGTTATTTTATTTTCTAGTAACGAACATAAAAACTGTAATAAAACGCCAAAACAGTTCGTAAAAGTCGTCCGTTTTAATAAACATTGCATCGCCAACACTGAACAGAGCTGCGATGTTCGTAGTTTCAGGGCCGTAACAAACTAACAATGAGCTTAGTAAACATTCGGTGCAGGAGTTAATTTTATCACCAGTTTCAAAGACGAGCTAAACGTGGTTACAGTTTAAAGGGTGATAAATAACATTGTAGGGCTTTGATGTTCTAGGTAGGTACATTTTGCCATACTACGAGCAGAATAGGTACCTAGGTACATGTGGTGTAGTCCTTGACAACGGAAGCTTACCTACCTTTTGTCATGGTTTTTTTGATTAGGTTGGTACAGTTCCTCGTGGCTAAATAATAACAGCCGCACTGGTCGATCATCAAGGTTAAGCAAAGCTTGACGAGATCGGTTCGTGGATGGTCGGACCATTTCAACATAACGAGTTTCCTCCGTGCCTCGGAAAGCCCGTTAAGCCGTTGGTCTCGGCGCTCATTTGAATATCTATGACTGTCGTTAGGAGTAGTCAGAAGCCTGAGATCTGATACCAGTCTAGCCAAGGGGTACAGTGTTACCCAGTTACTGGGAAGTGGAGGTCAGATAAGGCAGTCGTTCCATGTAAAACATTGGTACTCAGCTGATCCGGTTAGACTGGAAGCCGATCCCAATATAGTTGGGAAAAGGCTAGGCAGATTGATTTAGGTACAGTTCTTTAAAAAAAGTCTGAAAGACAGAAACGCTCTTTAGAGAAGGTTCTGATAAAATTATCATCAATCAATCTTCATCAATATCATCATCATAATAAATCTGTAGAAAAGTCAAAAAGAACCAATTTTGAGCTTCTTTGGATTTTTCGTCTGTAAATAACTTTTATACTTAAAAATTATGCGTAACCTAATACTACTAACTAAGTATTACTTAGTTTTTGTTTCATCGCAATCGGTTCACTACAAAAGATAAGTAATTTAATGTTTTCAAGAAGTAAAATATCACAACGCACGCAATTCAGATACTCGGATACTCGGACATTTGAACTCCATATTCGATAAATCGCGTTGTGTATTTGCCGTCATTTTCTGAATATCGGTGTTAAGATTCACCGCGGAACAAAGAACATAGAAAAAGTAAGTATAATAAAAACAAATAAAAGAAAATTAAACGTCTCTCACACACGATCCTTTTTCTCAACCAACCAAATCAAAATCAAATCAAATTTATTTAATCAAGATGTTTTTTTAAAGTTTTAGCATTGGCCCCAAACTAGGCTAGCCGTATCTTGGGTACCACTTGTTATATTTGCAGTGATTATTAGCGAAACCATAATTAAGGTATAGTTACTATTAATATAATAATGTACTAAGGTTTATGAGTAGGTAAATAGGATTATCAATTTATCAGAGACCTGCCTACATTCGCGTGCTAATTTGCCAACTGATTCAATCAACGGTATTGGTGTGTTAATTATGATCATATCGATTTTCGATCATGAAGTTAGGACTTGAGAGGACTAGGAGATGAGTTTTACCAGGGCATAAAATAAATTGTTTTTCGCTTTTTCTTCTTGCGAAATAGAAGAATTTAATAAGAGGATTAGATGCCTAGAGCAAGTGACACTCCATGGGCTATAATGGGTAGGCCAAAAATACAAATTATTTTGGGATTGGCGGCTGTTAATGTTTTTAACCCCTGACGGAAAAAGAGGGGTGTTATAAGTTTGAGGTGTGTTGCTGTGTATCTGTGTGTCTGTCTGTGGCATCATAGCGCCTCAACGGATGAACCGATTCTGATTAAGTTTTTTTTGTTGGAAAGGTGATTGTGTCGAGAGTGTTCTTATATATGTTTGAAAAAAATCGGTTGAGCCGTTCAAAAGTTATGGGCGTTTTACTGTTTGAATAGGGATGTTTTCGCAAGATAAATGTGTCGGGGGTCTTTTAAAATTTTGAAATTTTACTTGTTCTAGTACCTATTATATAACAGTACATGAGTAATACTTACTTGTTTTAATACTATATACCTGTACGTAGTATAGTGTGTAGTGCTATTCTGGGTGCATTGTATTAATGTATGTAGGTACTTATGTAAATATTGTAAAACACTTTTTTTTTTTAAAGAGTAAGTATGGAGTTTCTTGTGCGTTCTTCTCCATACGTAGAATCAATTTTGACTACTTGTGAATTTTAATTGTCGACATTCAAAAGTGCCGCTTAATGGCCTAGTTGAAATAAATATATTTGAATTTGTCTTATTTGACTTTTTCACCCGACTACGGCGAAGCCAAAAGGAAGGGTTATGATTTTAGCAGTCTATGTGTGTATTTAAGATTGTATGTACTTATGTTCCTTCGTAGCGCCTACACTATTCATCCGATTTTGGTGAATAAGGTGTCAATCGAATGGTTATTATGGCCCGGGTAACAAAGGCTAAAAAAATCCGTGGCCGGGTTACAGTTTTTATTAAACTTTTTTGACTTCTGACAATTGTGGTCGCTGATAAAATTTTAATATACCTATGTCACGCAGTGTAGAGTTATATAGGTATGTATTCCTGAACAATTTGTGTTAGCATAGAATTACCTAACAAATATTTTGTTTTGTTATTGTTAACCGGAAAATCATATCGTAACTTAAAATAGCACTGTTGCTGTATTTAGATTAAAACCGCAAAACCTGTTCAAAAACCTTCGATGTTACAAAAAAAACACACGTGATGTGAAAACAAGGATTATTAATAAATCAATCGCTGATAAGGTAAAATATGTCATGCCTATTGATTGTTTGCCGGAGGCGTAAGCAGAAGGATCTAATAGCTAATTACCTACTCCCACTATTCTTACCAGGCAAAAATTCGGACTGCTTCTGTGAAATCCCAACAACCTTTGAGCCTTAGCGAGTGTGACTTTAAGATTTAAAACCTTTGAGCCTTAGCGAGTGTGACTTTAAGATTTAAAACCTTTGAAAATCAGACGCCTAATTTGGACTACCGCTTCACTTTCGACGTAGCCACCGTTTTGTGCGTGCGGCCTCGATAAATATTAATTTAGGTGCTCATATAATTTGTTTAGAACTGTTTGAAACATTGACTTTACTAGCTATACTAGAAATATCCGCTGATACCTGCTATTTGACAGAGATTTTTGATGATCGTTCGTTGCTGAATTAATTTGCAGGCCATGCCTGGCAGAATCCGCCTCTTTGCGATAATACAACTTCAAATCTACTTATACTAAGCAGAACATAAGCAAATACTGAAGTTTAGATTTGTGGAATCACAACTGTACGTTGCAAAAAGAAACTCTTTGGATAACAGTACTAAACTCTGCACAAGAACCATCGGTCCAGTCGAATCCTTGAGCAGAAAGGGCGATGAATCATGCATGCATTGCAACTTTGCAAGCATAGTGTGGGAGGTCCACTTTGTTTTCGCAAGTGCAGATTCACAGTCTTAAGACACTCGATTGAATCAATCTGTGGCAGACTCAATGCTGTAGGTAGAAAATCGGAATACAGTGCATCATGCGGGAACAGTGCAGGTTGGTGAATATTGAAAGTGTTTTTGTTTCCGATGTATTCCTTCAACATTTTGAGAGGAACGGCCCTTTAAACGTATGATATTGCTTGGAAGCCGAATAGACTTACCACTTGCATGGAAATCTTTCCTCGACTGTGAAGTGAGAAAATAGTGAATTGTTTATCTAGGGAGCAAACAACTATTTTAGAGATGAGTGTGATTTTTTAATACAGAGCGGAGCGAAGGATTCTAAAGTAGAATCCTGAGCGCAGCGAGGGATTAAAAGTACGGCACTCGAGCTTAAAATAGTGTTGCTCTCGAGGACGACTTTTTATCACCCTCTATGAGAAAATTATTAATTGCAACTTGTGAACAAGAACGTTATGTTTGTTTATTTACATAAAATTAAGAACCATTATTACACAATTATGGAAGTGCATCGTAACAATTTTATTAGTACCACCCGTTACAGTTGTAGATTTATTTACAGCTTGGGAATTAGAAATAGTCTCAGAAAACGATGTCTCAGGATGTAGTTTTTGAGAAACTTGATTATAATACTTTCACTTAAGGAAGACGCACTAATTTTTTATAACTCCTATATCTGAATTTGAAACAACTACGAACGTAGGCAGAATGCATTTAATTCGCGTGTTGTTTATTTTTCATCACCTATTTTTTTAATTTGGCGCGCTCACAATTTTTAGCCAGTCACCTTTGTGATTCATCTGTTTGCTGATTGGAACATTTACTAACAATATCCACATTCCAAATTCAAATCACTTTTAGTCCCTAAGGGGTTAATGAGCTATTCTGGTCCTTGTTTACGAGGAATAAACTAGCTCTTTTTGAATAGATGTGATAAAAATTGAATTGTACTTTAAACCTGAGATTATGTAAGTAGTCAATCACGTGAAATGAGCTATCTCTATCAACACTATATATATGTAAATCAGTTCGTCATTCATTAGAACTACGTACGTTTCACAATATCTTGTAAATCAATGATAATAACGTTAGAGTGTATGGAACTGCCTTTACCGTTGTTTGTGCTAAAGAAAATTCTGAAAAGGAAGACGTATTTTCAATATCACGTGCCAACGTGTGACGTCACTGTTGAGTTTCATGCTTGGCGTTTTATATTACGAAATGACAAAAGAGAACGGGAAGTCGAAGTCTCGAACTCTCGGGAGGCGTGGAGTATTAATAATACTAGCTGTTTCAGCCTAGGTTTTTCTCAACTATTTTGTATAATTATAATTTTTAAAAATTATATAAAAACTATAATTATAACTGGCCTGCAGTCTAGCCGGCTACCTGGGGCGACTGCCTATCAGACCTCCACATTCTAGTATTGTTCTTGCCAAACTTCTTGTTCGCCCTGAAGTTGGCTAATATGGCTGCGCAGTAAATATCAAACAAAAAAAAGTTATTTAAAAAAATCAAAAAACCCGACTGCTTAAAAAGCGAAGTAAAAAGAAGTTAACAAGAAGAAAATCATGCTGTGCAGTCGGAGGATACATATTCGCAAGCTGGCTGACCAAAACCAGATGTTATTAATATATGTTGCAGATTCATACCACACGATGGGTTACAAAGAAAAAAAAAAAAACCCCCTACAAAAAGACGCCCAAAAGCCGCCATTTTTTCTTATCCAATTTTTATATAGCCTATGACACTCACAGGGTTAAGACGAATCGATTGACGTAAGAATCGTCAAAATCGGTCAACGCGTTTGGTCTCTAGAACGCCACATAGGAACAAACATACATACATACATAAATAGACTGATAAACACATTACCCTCCTTCGGCAGTCGGGTAAAAAACAGCATCGGTCCGTGCCTTGCGCATCGGAATGCCAACCTCAGGGCGGTCCAGAAATATGGCGAGAACTAGGACTGTATAACGTTAATAATTTGCAAAATTTTACATAATTTGCGCACAAACGCGAATACAATCTGTCCCACCGGTCGTAGAGTTTATAAATACAATTAGAATAGTAGGTGTGTACATAATACCGTTTTAGTACAACAGTCACGTACGCACATATGTATCTAACAATATGTCACAGGACGATTGGAAACGCGTTTTTATTTCTTTTGTTTAAAGACCAGACCTTTATGGAAATTACAGTTTTAAAAATATAATAACGATTCAAACGTAATCGTACTAAATCGTATAAAAATTTGGTGTGTTCAGTGTAAGATTGCGCCTTGTGTATTTCATTAACTGAATATTGGTCCCGCCATTTTGATAATAAAATGGCGGGATCACTTTCTTTGTAGAAAATAGTATTAAATCCTAATTAAATGATATTCGAAAAACCTGGCAGGGTCCCGTCATCTTGACAGTCATAGAATTACACCAATATCTTTCATATTGTGTCCAAACAAAAACGATTTTTCCTATAAATTATTCTGCGACGATTGCAGGTGTCTATAGAAAATTCATAACGTGTCGTAGATCATAGACTCAGTTCATTTATAATTATTGAAATATTATTATACAATTCATAAAGGTATGTGAGCGAAGACGATACTTAAGTGTGTCCAACACTTCATAATTCCAATCATTATTTTTGGAAAAATTTAAGTTTTCACTTAATCTATGTTTCCTTTTGACTGTACGTACTATATTTACACAAACTCAATGTTACCCGCTTCGGTCTCCTTCGGTGATGACGTCAGAGTGGTACAGGATCGTGTTTTAGCGTAATGACCCAAAAATGTAGGAAATTCACCGCTTTCCGCCCCCAGTAACTATCTAGTGGTTGTAAATGTCCTTTTTTAAGAGGACAGGAATGAGGTTTATGGGCTAATGGGGTTTTTAAGTAAGGTCAAAAGGTATTAGCTTTATTTTTAAAATTTTCTTATTGTGGAACTTGAACGATGTCGTTTGTCTTTGTCGACATTTTTTTATCCAAAGTTTTAATGCAGTCGTGTTCGGGATTTGAATATTCGGCAGCCTTGATTGAGTAAATGAAAATTGCTCTGACATTTGAATCTCGAATTTCGTAATGTTATTTCAATAATACATTTAACGATGACATAATTATCATTTACGTAGATTGTTATTAATTTCATAATATGTACCTATTTTTTTTTAAAACATGTGGCACTTAAACTAACACGCAACGTCTCTTGGGTGTCAAAACCATAACTATGCTAGTATTATATTATCTGTGCCATAACCAATATTAACATAATAATATTTTATCCATAATATGTTCCAAATATGAATTTAAAAAATATTGTATAAACACGTAAATTTTTTTCGTGGATAGATAAATTTCAAAATTGGGTGAAACATTTTCCTTTCAAACAACTGTATCATAAAATAACTTCTTAATTTTAATAAGAACAGTTCTACTTTTAAATTTATTAGCGCGTATGGGCTCATTGACTTAATGTAGAAAATTGTGTCATTGTCTATGGATGCGCGCGCTGCGCAGTCATGCGCAATCAGAATCTAAATTGCCCGCCATACCACATTTTTTTTTCCGTTTCCACTCTTGTTTTATTTCAACTGTATAAGTGTAAATAAAATAGTGTATGCAACGGCGTATAATTAGGTATTAAAACATTCGTGTGATATTATTATCACAACAAACCCACACTCGTGTTATAATAACACCTATTATATGACCATTGCATAAACTACCATTATATGCTGTATTATTAAACACTTAATCATCAGCTGTGTTAGTTCTAATTCTATATGGAAAAATAATTTTCTAGTGCAAGTGTCTTATCAAAATATGATTGTATTTGCCCAGCAGTTTCCTATGTTGGGGTTGGATTTAAAACGATCGATATCCTTTGGTAAGGTTTTTGGTGGAACTTTTGGGATTCTGACTTCCCGTTACGACTGTCAAAGATCTGCACATTAGCTGGGACTGTGTCAAACGAAGCACGGTCAAGCATTCACGAACCTTATTTGGTAATTGTAGCTTAACCTTCGTCCAAATCGTGTGGATGAATTCACATAATAAAGGCAACATTGCCAATACGCCGCACGCGCATGTTATCAATTTTTCATTTCTCTTTTTCGTGTAGCCACCTCTTGTGTCAGAGTTAATTAAGTTGCCTCTGGGAACCCCACATGCCTCTGACGACCCGTTGCGTTACGACTGTCAAAGATCTGCACATGATAGGTTTAGCTGGGACTGTGTTATCCGAAGCTCGGACAAGCATCCATGAACCTTTATTGGCAATAGTAGCTTAACCTTCGTCCAACTCGTGTGGACTAATTCAAATAATAAATTCAACATTGCTAATACGCCGCTCGGGTTTGTTATCGATTTTTCATTTATCTCTTTTGTGTGGCCATATCTAGTGTCAGAGTTAATTAAGTTGCCTCTGGGAACCCCACAGGCCTCTGACCAAGATCTGCATATGATAGGTTTAGCTGGGACTGTGTTATCCGAAGCACGGACAAGCATCCACGAATCTTCTTTGGCTATTGTAGCTTAACCTTCGTCCTACTCGTGTGGACGAACTCAAATAATAAAGTCAACATTGCCAATACGCCGTACGCGCATGTTATCGAGTTGTCATGCTTCAGTTGGATTTAAAGAAAACGTGTTACTAATCAATAGTAATCATAGACTTTTATGGCTGTTCCATGAATATGACGGTTCAAAACAACTGCGCTTGCACACAACACAATGCATTCATCACCTGTTCGGATTCGATATCTCGGCTTAATATTAAACCAGGATAAAATGAAATTGTTATTCGATAGCTGAAATGATGTCATAATCTATGTTACTTTTGTTGTAAAACCAATAATATTTGGTTGACGCAGTAACACTGCTCACTGATTGACGTCATTCGATGGAGTTTTTTGTTGTGCTGACATAATTTCGACCTTGATCAAGCTAGGTTACGCATAAATCGTATATATTTTGTGAGCTATCATTTTAAAATCTGAACGTATTATTAGTACTTTTTAGGGTTCCGTACCCAAAGGGTAAAAACGTGATCCTATTACTAAGACTCCGCGGTCCGTCTGTCTGTCTGTCTGTCACCAGGCTGTATCTCATGAAACGTGATAGCTAGACAGTTGAAATTTTCATGATGATGTATTTCTGTTGCCGCTATAACAACAAATACTAAAAACAGATTATAATAAATATTTAAGTGTAAGTAAAAATATCACATTTTCATCATGAAAATTTCAACCGTCTAGCTAAATAAATATTTAAGTGGGGCTCCCATACAAAAAACGTGATATTTTTTGTATGGGAGCCCCACTTAAATATTTATTTTACTCTGTTTTTAGTATTTTAACAACAAATACTAAAAACAGAGTTAACAGAAATACATCATCATGAAAAACGTTTTTTTTTGTGATAATGGTACGGAACCCTTCGTGCGCTAGTCCGCTTCGCACTTGGCCGGTTTTTTTGGATAACATTTTTTCAAACTAAACTAGCTCTCAATTCAAGAGCAGTCTTTCTGATCAAGCTCCAACCTTAACCTCGTCAACGTCTAGTTGAACACCAAGTGGCTTCAGGAAAGACGCAGGACGCGGTGATCACGTGCTGCCGTGCACAGCGAGGTGTCAGGGGACACGCTTTCCCGGCCTTTTCCCCAAAATTCCAGCCGTCTTTTGAAGGTTTAACCCCGATAAAAAAAAAAAGTGCTATTGGCTCCACAACATTACAATAGGGAAAGGCACCCTGTATTCAAACACAGATTGTGTCCGTCATGGAGTTAACAAGCAACTTCATGGAATTCTTGTAATTAATCGCAAATTGGTTTTCTTATACTTTTCCTACAGACGTAATAGTAATTTAGATTTTCTTTGAATAAGAAATCGTTTATTATTGGTAAAGGTAACCCTTTTCTGGCTTGATTGACGGCAAATTTAATCCAAACCAACCCGTCCGAAAGTAATAGAATTGCTGGACAAACATAAGGCATCGCCAAATTTTCCGCTTCGCATTCTGAATAATGATCGGTCAAACATAGAACTTGAGCCTATAAGTTAAGGCTGCTAAGGTCCTTGGGCTCTCCTTACAAAGTAACAAGAGTTCCACCATCGAATGGCTTCCGTTTTTGTGCCCACCAGTTGGCGGCACTGGCGAGTGAGGCTGTTAAACTTTATGACGTGCACGGAAGCAAAGTTTGAATTAAAAACATTTCTTAGCCGTAGAAGTGTGGTTAAATATAAAATCTACGATGCAGTTTTGTTCAGCCCTGTTTTTCGAAAAAAATAAAAGATATTTTTGCGGCAATATTATAACTCTATTGGTAAAACCCGTACCTATCTTCATCTGCCATATTTGCAAAATATTCATAACTATATAAATGTAGTAAATAAACTCGCGTCAAAGACAAAAAACTATGGTTTTTGACATTTTGAAGACCTCAATCTACACCAGCGCCCCTAGCGGCATATTCAAGTGTGATAGCCCTCATTATATTAGAGGCAAGGTCTTGGACTTCAGACAGAGGGCATTCTATGAGAAATAACAATTGGTAAAAATCATTTCAATCCCATACATTTTGAACTTTTGACAATATTGCTGATATCATTTACCTAAAGGCCAAAAGCCCGCTTCTTCTATACAGGTCCATAGCCCTTAAATGGAAGTATCATGTTGAGAAGTTGGATTGCATGCTTACTGCCATTTAAACATTAATAACGAACTAATGAAACTTCTAGTTTCTCCTGCGTCTACAAAGATAGATATGTAGGAAAGACTATATAATTGTCAGGCAAAGCCATTATTGCATGGGTCCTTTTCGGGCTAGTCTAAATAAACCAACTTCTTTGCGTGTATGAAGGGTCACATTGTAACTAATCACGTTATATGTCACGAGAATAACGTAAACGACATTCCAAAAAGTACGTAGTCTGATCTACACGAACAAACGGTAACTCTCACTGTATTTCTCCTAAGGTTTTATCACGAATTCACAACTAAATCCAACCCGCCCTCTTCTTGTTCTTACTCGATCTCCTGTCCGATCCCTCCTAGTTCGCGCCAAAAAACAAGTGCTTCGTGTTATGTCAAGTTGACATCTGTCAGTGTCATTCGAAACCATAGCTCTCTTCAGAACTAAATCCTTAGAAGTGCCGACAGATAGATAAGTTTATTTGTAAATAAAGAAAAACACAATACATTGCACATGAGAAAAACAGTAGGTGGTTCAATCTAGTCTTATTGAAAGATTTCCGTCCCCGCAACTATAATAGGTGCGGAGCCCAGTCTCAAACACTAAGGAGTCTGAGAAGAAAACTTCTTTGTTTACGGTTCGTTCACAGTGTTTTGTATTTCCGAACCCAGTATTTCTGTCAGCTTATTTACTAACACTGTCTTACTGAGACGTGACTTACGATTACGATTTCCGATTATCGTCACTTCGATTTACTATTCCTAGGATCGTGCAATGACGTCATGTTTCTTACACGTGTTTTTGTGACAAATTATTTATTCTACTTCTTTTTTTATTTAAAAGTTCTCGCACACACATATTATGACCTTGCTATTTCTGCCAAATACTATCTTGACCACTAGCAACTTTATGATTACGGTTATAAATTATTATTATATTATTCTAATAGTAGTCGACAGATATTGGCTCATAAATTATTATTAATAGAATTTTTAAAGAAATAAACTAAAATATATTATTCTAGCGGACGCCTCGCGGTTTCACTCGCGTAGTTCCCGTTCCCATGGGAATACAGGGATAAAAAGTAGCCTATGTCACTCGGGGATAGTGTAGCTTCTCAATTTTTAAAATCGATCCAGTAGTTTTTATGTTTATTCGTTAAATACAAAAATAAAAATCTTTCCTCTTTACTAAACAACTTAACCGATTATAATAAAATTCGCACACCATGTGCAGTTCGATCCAACTTGAGAGATAGGATAGTTTAAATCTCAAATTTCTTAAGATAAAAAAAAAAAATGGTAGGTACCTTACCTACATAGGTGGGGTAGGTATGTAGGTAGGGTAGAGAACGTAGGGTAGGGTAGGTAGGGTAGGGTAGGTAGGGTAGGGTAGGTAGGGTAGGGTAGGTAGGGTAGGGTAGGTAGGGTAGGGTAGGTAGGGTAGGGTAGGTAGGGTAGGGTAGGTAGGGTAGGGTAGGTAGGGTAGGGTAGGTAGGGTAGGGTAGGTAGGGTAGGGTAGGTAGGGTAGGGTAGGTAGGGTAGGGTAGGTAGGGTAGGGTAGGTAGGGTAGGGTAGGTAGGGTAGGGTAGGTAGGGTAGGGTAGGTAGGGTAGGGTAGGTAGGGTAGGGTAGGTAGGGTAGGGTAGGTAGGGTAGGGTAGGTAGGGTAGGGTAGGTAGGGTAGGGTAGGTAGGGTAGGGTAGGTAGGGTAGGGTAGGTAGGGTAGGGTAGGTAGGGTAGGGTAGGTAGGGTAGGGTAGGTAGGGTAGGGTAGGTAGGGTAGGGTAGGTAGGGTAGGGTAGGTAGGGTAGGGTAGGTAGGGTAGGGTAGGTAGGGTAGGGTAGGTAGGGTAGGGTAGGTAGGGTAGGGTAGGTAGGGTAGGGTAGGTAGGGTAGGGTAGGTAGGGTAGGGTAGGTAGGGTAGGTAGGGTAGGGTAGGTAGGGTAGGGTAGGTAGGGTAGGGTAGGTAGGGTAGGGTAGGTAGGGTAGGGTAGGTAGGGTAGGTAGGGTAGGTAGGGTAGGGTAGGTAGGGTAGGGTAGGTAGGGTAGGGTAGGTAGGGTAGGGTAGGTAGGGTAGGGTAGGTAGGGTAGGGTAGGTAGGGTAGGGTAGGTAGGGTAGGGTAGGTAGGGTAGGTAGGGTAGGTAGGGTAGGGTAGGTAGGGTAGGTAGGGTAGGTAGGGTAGGGTAGGTAGGGTAGGGTAGGTAGGGTAAGGTAGGTAGGGTAGGGTAGGGTAGGTAGGATATTTAGTAGATGAATGTTTGGTGTTTTTATGGCAAAACAAAGTTTGCCGGGTCAGCTAGTACTAGTATAGATTTGAGATGAAAGAATAATATTGCCTACACAGTTATTGATAAATAATAATGGAAGCTTAGTATAAATCCAATTTTGTTCCCAATCCATCACCCTCTGCTCTCTGGGAGCTTGATTACAAATGTCAGCTGGAATGTGATGATAAATTGGTCATTATGAAGAGTAATTAGACCAATACGTGTTTGTTTATATGCGCTGCAGTGATGATGAGCGCAAAGTCTGACTTTGTCGGGGAACTATTACATTTAACTTTTAGCTACATCTGGTTTTGGTCAGCCAGCTCGCGAATATGTATCCTCCGACTGCACGGTATGACTTTTTTCTTGTTACGTATTTTTAGTTCGCTTCTTATGCCATCGGGTTTTTTGAATAAACTTTTTTAACATTGGACTTAAAAGTTAATTGAATGGGTTACTTAAAATATGTAACGTAACTTAGAAATTAAAATTCAATTATATTTTGAAAATATGAATACAATGCAGTGTTGGCGACTATACTTAAAGTTTTACATTCTCTGATAAAAATTAAATTTTTCAATAGTTTGGGAGAAAAATTATAATTAGCCTATAAATGTTAAAATAAAAATGGGGTTACTTTGAAACTCTATTGTTTTTTCATTGCAATATAAAGTAACCCCCCAATTTGCAGGTTATTTTTAATGAATTCTTACTGTACAATCTAAATATCTTTCTGCAACAAGTAAACTTATTCTTGCGCTGACGTTGATGAAAAACATGGCTGACATGTCAGTGTCGCAAATTTTAAAAATAAAATTAAGGTAGGTTCCATCTTCATGCAGTTAGATTTAAAAACCTAATAAAATTAGATCTCATCATTTAAATCTTATTTTTTGTTAATATCTACTTTGTTATTTTAGTCAGTTCAAGGTTGATGTAGGTTACCAAAGAAAACCTGGCCGTTTTAGAATTTTTACTTTTACAATTTTTTTTTTTACATGAAAACGTAATTGCTGAATCTTCGATTTGCATACTTAATTTAAAAGAGAAAGGACTGATGTTCGGCCCTTGATTAATAATTGAAACTCTTCGACATTTTTCTTGTTTTATTTATACTTTGTTCTTTTCCTTTTTCTTAGAAACAATTTTCAATCCATTTGTATAAATTAGTTTCCACCTTAACCTTATTTGAAAATATTCTTTTTTCGAATAAACTTGTGTCAATAGACAATCTTATCAATAGAATAAAGAGTTTCGATTTGGATTAAATTATAGGAAAGTATCTTAGTTCTCGCCCGAGTGAAACGCGAGAACTAATCCCAAACATGATCTACCCGTGTTCCTTTCCATCCAAATCTGTTCAGCCGCAGAAGAGTGATTTTTAACCAACATCTAGAATATACTATTATAAAGAGGAAAGATTTGTGTTTCTGTATGTAACGAATAAACTTAAAAACTACTAGACCGATTTCAAACATTCTTTCACCGTTGGGAAGCTACACTATCCCCGGGTGACATAGGCTACCGCTAGTGTATAATATTAGTATATCTAGGTAGGCTACTTGACTATTAAAGCTCATTATGAATCATCAAAATATTGGTCTGTTTACATACTAGAAACTCATCTAGAATACCTCCCATTTCCTTATTTATTATCATTATAATAAACTAAGAAACAAATGACCTTCAAACAAAATAAGGTACGCCATCAAATTGAAATGGTAAACATCTAAAGTGTGATCCACCACTGAAGCTTCGAGTAGTTTCAGTAATGAAATTGTTAATGTACTGAACAACCAAGTTCCGCACGCGACTTGGCTTGCGTGAGGCAACTAGTTGACGTATGACGACACTCGTGACCTGAAACCAGGTTTGCTAGAGTGAAAAATAATTGCTTAGTCTTTTTGAAACTATGTTGGGGTAGATTTTCGATCTAACCGTAAGCAGCTGAGTATCATTATTTTAGTTGGAGCAACTGCCTGTCTGACCTCCAGAACAAGTATAGTTTCACTCATCTTTGCGCGTGAATCAAAGAAGTGGTCCGGAAAATATAAGTTTATTAAAAGTACTTATTCAAAATTGTCACAGATTTTATAATAAGGCACCGTAATTTCACAATTCTTAAGGGCCGATTTCACCAATAAAACTAACCACGATTAGTTCAACTAAACTTAGTTTATGCAAATACAGCGTTCTGATTGGTAGTTTCTCAGCGGTCTCAACCAATCAGGACGCTGTATTTGTATAAACTAAGTTTAGTTGAACTAATCGCGATTAGTTTCATTGGTGAATCGGCCCTGAATAGTTCGTGGGCATTCGCTAAGAGATCTCGCCGCGACTGCCTTCTCCTAAGATTACCTATAACTTCCTCCCAAATCCGACCCCTCCTAGATGAGTTGTACTGTCTATAATTGGGTAACTTTGTAGGTACCCCTTGCTTGGGTAGAGTCGTGTCTGATATTCTGACACTGAAATATTATCTCTTCATGGCATTATTCGATTATAGTAGATAGTAGAATTCGTTACAAAAATGCTACGCGTTTAAAAAAAAAGTTTAAATTTTCATGGCCAAATGAAAAAACGGAACCATTAAAATTCGCGTATTGTGCTCAGACCTTTTGATATCACAATATCAGAAGAATAATTTATATTATATCATTCTGATTTCCGACATTTTCTGCTTGAGTACCTACCCCTAATGGTCGTTCAGCTGCATCAAAGACGACATCAGCGAGGCTACATAGATGACGCGATTTTACATGGCCAGACAGATCAATTTATCTTAATCTCATATTCACGAGAATATCACATGAATGTAGATATGAGAAAACCAATAATCGTCTTCTACAATAGAATAGAATAGAATATACTTTATTGTACACCAAAAAAAGAAATTACACATTTAAAGCAACTTAATACTATGGGTACAATGTCCCTCTCACCGCTCTGGTTTTATCTATTCCTCCTTCACCGCTCTGGTTTTATCTATTCCTCCTTCTTTGTCCAGGCGATCTCTATTTGGAATGCGTCTCCCTCAGAACATCAGGATGGCAAGCAGTCGGTTCTCCTTCTAATTGAAGCCACGTGAGCATATTCACAAGAAAATTGCAGAATCATAACACAGTTAGTTTGTTGGAGTCGGTTTCTCAATGACATTTTTTTTTTCTGCTTGTTCTTTCATTTTGTTGCACCTGCCATGTTTTATCTCTGCACCACCATGGTCGACTGGTAGAAAATACCTCTAAAGCCCGTCTTTGTATTTGTGAATAAGTTTTAATAAATTAATAAATGAGCCAAAATTAACCATCTCGTTAACCAAGGTAAGCGAGATGGTAGCCAGTTAGGAAGATGGCCCTGGGTAAGCTAGACGATGCTTTTTGAATGAAATACGATGATAAAAATGTGGAATCGTCAAAGAAAAGTTACCTAAAGATATTCTGTAGAAAAAAAGCAGAGTTCGTGAAATACACGTTCTTAAGTATTTGCTTATTACAGAAACCAAGGAAGAAGTACAATGCCTTCTTTTACTAGCTAATCATAGACGATGTTATTATTATAGATTAAAATCCGTCTAGTACATCAGAGACCATGTCTTTAGTCTACAATAGATATAATATTATAAAGAGGAAAGATTTTTTTGTTTGTAAGTTTGTTTGTAATTGATAAACTCAAAACAACCAATTTAAAAAATTCTTTCATCTATGGAAAGCTTCATTATTCCGGAGTGACATAGGCAATTGTTTTATCACGAAAACGGGGACACGGGAGCGAAGCCGCGGGGAAAAGCTGGTCTTCTTATATTTTTCTTAGGATTTGATTTGCTGCAACCCTTTCTCGGATGAATGGAAATGTTTTCTTCGGTCATGCAATCTTTCATTAACTGGAAGCCTACTAAGTACAGCTTTGTTTATCGCAAAACATAAACATACACTTAATTTTGAGTTCAGGCCAAAACTGTCTTTGTAATATGGATGTTGCTTGGGTAGAAAAATGTTAATTATATTATTCCCTCAGTGAGATTATCAAATAATATTGGACCCGTATTTTTTGCTTTATCAAATAAATTAAAACTGACAAAGATAAGGCGCATCAAAGTTCAGGAGTGAGGGCTTGTGACGTCACTTTGTCAGTATAAAGTGTAGCACACCGTGACGTCACACAATATTTCAACGCACTGTATCGCCGTATTTTTTCTTTACGTGGCAAAAGAAAAATACGTGTCCAATATTTTTAGGTTATCTAACTGACGGACTAAATATATATTTTTTGATTGTTTGAGCTACATTGCCTCTTGTACAGATGTGGCCTAATACATACATTCAGTCAGCTAAGCTAACCACTGTCCCTAAAAGCTTTTGCGGTGGTTACATATTGAAATTTCTCCCTGTTGATCACAGGAGAGCATTTTCATGTAAAAATTTACAAAATCACAGTGATTTGGTTTTATATGACATAAATACCATGTCATATAAAACCGAATCACATCGCAAGTTACGAAAAAAAAAGGAATAAATGAAGGCGCGGAAAATGATGATAAAATGCTTTTCCTTGTTCATTCTTTCATAATGTAGCAAAACATTACGAGACCAGAGGAAATGTGATGAGTGGGGCAGACGTTTGGGCTTAAAAGCGTTGTTATTTTGCATTCAACCGAGCGCCTGTGACGCTAACTGAATTTTAAAAAGAACATCTTCAAGAGAGACTTTCTGGAGAGTTCGTTGTTGTTTTTTTTCTTGTGTCACAGAATCCATATGTCCTTCGCATTTAGAATTCCAGTCCCAAGTCGTGTCACGAAGCCAGTAGATAAATAGGGCTCTCTCTGATCATTGAGATCATTAGCAGGCTTATTACGAAAGAAACAGCAATCAGCAATTATTGCGCAATCAAACACTGAACTCGTATGTAATAAAACTCGCACTAATTCTAAAAAAAACACTATTACATCTGCATTCCTCATCATCATCAGCCTTTTAATATTCCCATTGCTGGGACACAGGCCTCCTCTCTATGAGAGGGAATGGGCCGTAATCCTAGGGTTGCCAACTTTTATTAGAAGAAATAGAGTATATCTGATTTCAAAGAAGGTAAATAAAGAGAACGGACTTCCTTTTTACCCGGCTGCAAGGAAAGGGTTATTTCATTTTTTTTTTGAAGATATTTCTTCGTAATTTTTTGCAGCACATAACAATTTTCATGGTTTTTACCAGGCTGCAAGGAAAGGGTTATGTTTTTCGAGCGTATCTTGTATGTTTGTATGTATGTTTGTATGTATGCAAACCGCTAGATTGAATTTTATAATTAATACAACGTTAGATAGGGCTTGGCCGCCCAAGTGTTCTTAGGTAAGCGACGTTAAAAAAAATAAAAAATGGCGGCTTTTGGGGGCGACTCAATATTTTTTTTCTTCGAAACCCATCGAGTGTATCAAAATGATAGATTTTAAAGGTGATTACAAAAATATATACGTTTAAATGCTATTCGAAAAAAAAAATAGGTAGGTAACTAAAAAGTTGTAAATAAAAAAAGTTAATTTAAAAATCAAAAACCCGACTGCGAACTAAAAAGGTGTAAACAAGTAGAAAATCATGTTGTGCAGTCGGAGGATACATATTCGCGAGCTGGCTGACCACCTGATCCTCCGACTGCACAGCATGATTTTCTACTTGTTTACATCTTTCTAGTTCGCAGTCGGGTTTTTAATTTTTTTAAATGGATTGTATGACTCCAAACATTCTAACTCTAAATGTATATAGATAAAGAGAAGAGCTCATTTTTAATCAATTTCCATGAAGCTCTGTTTTTCTGTTCCCGCCACTTCACATTCATGACCGAAAATACTCTCTCAGTAAATGCTGAAGTGGCGGGCACTAGTATAGTAAACATTTTGTGTAAAAAAGAGTATTTCAGCATACTCTATTAGTGTTATAGATTATAGAGTATGCCTACATGATATAGAGTACAATGCTCTATTTTAGAGTACGGTTGGCAACCCTACGTAATCCACCACGTGGTTTCACGTGCGTGTTGGTGAATGTCACATGTATTCGAATTTTTGGTTCTATGACATGTCGGCTTCCTCAAGATGTTTTCTTTCGCCGTTTTGAGAGTAGTGGTGATCCAATAATTTACACAAAGTAAAGCGCCTGCCTGGGGTACCCGCGACCTACGACACGTAAGTCGCGGCCGTTACCTCTGGGCCACCACTACGCCCTAACTGCTGGCCAAAACTTCTGTATGAAGAGCAATTATTGCGCAAAAATCGCTATCGTTTTGCTCTTGCAATATACGTAATAATATGCCTGCCGGTGGCTCTCGCACGGTCAAAATGCCAAATGTCCCTTACATTTGGCATTTTGTACACTGTTATGTGACTTTTCGATAGCGCTTGGCTTTGCCATTATGTTTTGGCATTTTTCCCATCGCCATTGTGACGATTTCGTTGATGCTTCACTTGTCTAGAGCCTCTAGTACTCAATCATAATCTGCCTAGCCGTTTCCCAACTATTTTACAGTTGGGAAACGGCGACTGCCTTTCTGACCACATTCCAGTGGCTGAAGAACACCAACCACTTGGTAAAACTAATGCTACTGGTACTAATTTGAGAAAAGAAAGAAAGAAGACACATTTATTTGTCACAAGCCACTACACAACATAACTGTTACGCAAACTAAATGTGCAAAAGAAATCTAAAAAACAGAAATAAACATCCATACTATAATAGATACTACTATTTTTTTAAGTTTCTGTCTGTTAGTAACTTATTTAAAACAATACAACGTCCTTGAGACGGTATTGTTTTTAACACAAAACAAGTACTTAACATAATATATGGTAAGACGTTTTTCACTATAGATTCAACGGGCAACTATTAGCAATTTGCATGTTTTACTGAATTGCTGTCAGTATTTTTATTTGAGTATATTTTTTAGGGTTCCGTACCCAAAAGGTAAAAACGGGACCCTATTATTAAGACTCTACGATCCGTCTGTCTATCCGTCTGTCACCAGGCTGCATCTCATGAACCGTGATAGCTAGCCGTGATAGGTATTTCTATTGCCGCTATAACAACAAATACAAAAAATAGAATAAAATAAATATTTAAGTGAGGCTCCCATACAACAAACGTGTTTTTTTTTTTCGTTTTTTTGCTATAATGGTACGAAACCCTTCGTGCGCTAGTCCGACTCGCACTTCGCCGGTTTTTTATAAACGTCTGTATAACTATCAGTTCATTAAGGTTACACTAGTCGATTATTCTGCCATACAAACGTAGTCTACCGATAACTCCACTGTCTCACGATGTACGTTCAAAATAAAAAATAAATCAATTTGTCTCATCATTATCTAGCCCTGCATGTATGGAAACAAAAAAGTAACAAAAATAAATATTTTAAAGTTATGAGCGTCGAAAGTTCCATATTTCAACACTAATTTTAACGCATCTTTGGGCGGAAATGAATAACATAAGAAGAAGGAAAATTGCAAAACGGCCTCCATACAGGGATAGATTAGTAATTCAATAATGCAAATAATTTTATTTTGAAAATATACATTTAGTAGTTTTTTCATGATATCTAGACTCCCAAAGGTCTGTTTATAAAATTTCGCGCGCTCGTTTTCGTTCTAAATCATCATCCATTTCGATACAAATTTTCACATGTGCTAATTAAATTAGTACGCGAACTAGCTTCTTACTGCTCATCACAGCATCTATCTCATTCACACGTGTTGTCGGATGAGATGGCATGCATTTTATCCTCGCGCATAAAATAGTTCGTGCCGTTGGCTAGTTGAACCTTAAGAACTGTGTCGAGGAATTGAGTTCCTTAAGTTGTCAGAGTGAATTCTTTAATTGGGTCAGAGGGACTAGTTTCGTCTCCTTCTAATCTAGGACAAGACATTGTTTAGTAACGATCAAGTTACACGAGATAAACATTTGTTTTCTATGTCATGAAGCGACTGTGGGATTCGGGGTTTATTACAGGTCTCTACCTTTTGGACCTACTGTCACCTGACCTCCGACAC
The DNA here is from genome assembly GCA_964057195.1 of Orthosia cruda. Taxonomy (NCBI): domain Eukaryota; kingdom Metazoa; phylum Arthropoda; class Insecta; order Lepidoptera; family Noctuidae; genus Orthosia; species Orthosia cruda. The sequence continues at coordinate 18,736,846 of OZ059843.1, read as the reverse complement.
CCAATTATTGGGGATATCGATTCCCGAAAACATCTTAAATTCGATTAGGATAGTACTACAGGTAAGGTTGTTCTAACGATCAATGTTGGGTACATAGATTTAGTATTTTTATCCGACTGCCTAAGGAGGGTAATGTGTTTATCAGTGTATGTATGTATGTTCTAGAGACAAAACGCGTTGGCCGATTTTGATGATGACGTCAATCGATTGGTCTTAACCTTGCGAGTGTCACTAACTACTAAAATTGGAAAATAGAAAAATTGCGGATTTCGGGCGCCATATTGCGGGGGTATTTATTTTTTTCTTCCGAACCTATTTTGTGGGTTGTCAAAATAAAGGGTTTTAAGTGGTGATTTCAATTGTATTCAACACTTACCTTTATGTATAAATGTACGTAATTTGAAAAATTCCCGTCTTCCGAACTAAAAAGACGTAGACAAGAAGAAAATCATGCTATGCAGTCGGAGGATATATCTAGTTTTGGACAGCCAGCTCGCGAATATTTATCATCCGACTGCACAGCATAATTTTCTTCTTATTTACGTCTTTTTATTTCGCTTGGGTATTCGAACTCAACTATGTCTGGAAAATCTTCAATCGTGAAAATTCATCGTTCAATATTATTTCGTCAGGAATTTTATGGCTAAAAATAGAACGTGTTCAGGAATCCTTGGCCACTATTAAAGAAATAGGACAGGGACTTTACCTATCCCTGTTGACGCTTATCCTGAATTTATCTCCTGTGACAACCCGTATCCTATAAGCTATCAAAACCGACCGACTTGCCCTTTTCGGTCAACGCTTCGTCCTAATATTATAAAGGCGAAAGTTTGTGAGTGTGTTTGTATGTTTGTTACGCTTTCACGAAAGAACTACTGAGCGGATCTGGATGCAATTTGGCACAGAGATAGATAACAGTCTGAAATAGAACACCATCATCATCATCATCAGCCTATTAATGTTGGATGTCACATGTCTTCGAATTTTTTGGTTCTGGGACATGCCGGTTTCCTCACGATGTTTTCCTTCACCGTTTTGAGAGCAGTGGTGATGAAATAATTTTACACAAAGTAAAGCGCCTGCCTGGGTTCGAACCCACGATCTACAACTTGTAAATCGCGGCCGTTATCAATAGGCCACCACTGTACCGGGAATAGCACATAGGATACTTTTTATCCCGGGAATATGTTTCTTGGGATAAATTTCGACATTAACGCGGGCGAAGCCGCTGGCAGAAGCTAGTAAATAATATAACATTGTTTTTTCATACCTACATACATTTTCTTTACTATATGAAGATATACTTATGTACAATGTTTTCGGCATACTTTTAGTCAGGTTTTGACCTGGGTGGCTTGAACAAGGATTGCCGGGCAAAACTTTTTACTGAAACCGGGATTGACAGAATGTTTTTAATCGTCAATAAATGGTAGTGAGGATGCATGGTATTCAACATGAGATTCGTTTCTCTATGTGAGGCCGTTTCACTGCAATAATATTTGCTTTTAAATTTCAAATTCAAGACTCGATACGCGTCGGTCGAGTACCTATATACGCGTAGAATAATAGTGCTGGGTGCATCGTCCTCACATATATGAATTTATGTATTTATGTAAATGTTGTAAAACACTTTTTTTAAAGAGTTTCTTGTCCGTTCTTCTCAATAATAAGATACTTTTCAACACACTTGCTCATAAAGTGGCTCTAATTTCACCGCAATCAGGCAGATAATGACACCTGTTATCAAACTGTGACTTTTTCATTACTATTATTCACAAGTGAGATAAAGAGTTTTTATTTATTGGTTGAGTTGGTTTGTTCTCAAAAAAGTTTCGATACAAAAAAGATAATTAAAATTAAAAAATAAACTTATTAATTATAAACTTCGTATTTAAATTGATAATTTCAACTTGTACGTGTTTAATAAATAAAACTATCACTCAAATATAATTTTTGTTATTGTCTGTAATAAAGAAAACTTGAAATTCCCCATTTTATACGTGGCTAAAACGCTATCCGCGAAAAGTTCTTCATCTAAGACGAAAAGCCAAAAAAAGAAAACTCATTCTTTTTAATCTATGGCCGATCGCCATTGTTAGATGCGCGCGCATAGGAAAACTGATTATTTTGCCCGCCATTGCGAATAAATATTCACAACTCGTTTTCACTGTTGGAAATGATTTTTTGTATTATTTTATTCACAAGTGTGTTGAAAAACGTCGTATGATACACGTGTGTATTGATGATTACCGTCCTCGACCCTCACCTAACGGCTCGGGTCTCAATGGCGCCTCAGCGGTAATCACCAACATTCCACACTTGTACCATAATGTACTATTGCCGAATAGACGGTAGAATCAATAATTATTCATTTTAAATTTTTGCCCTAGTTGAAATAAATTGAAATATTTTTTTGTCTTTTGTCGAACTTTTGCCAGAAGACACCGCTGTTTTTGTTTAAAGATACTCAATCTGAGATGCCAGACACAAAGGGAAATGCCCACTAAATTTCGTCTCCATCGAACCTTAATAAACCGGGAAGAGAAACTTCTAATTAAATCTCTATTAGATTGTGCCTTCAACATTTACCGAGGGAAGGCAAAATACGGGCTCGGTGTAAAAGCGTTTTCGTGCAGATGCACAATTTCATTTGCCGCCGGCAAATTGCCTGCCTCTATCTTCCTATCCACTTCTACCTAACGACCTGGTATCCCTCTCTCCTTTATTGACCGCTATATCACGCCTGTTTACTGTTCAATACACATTTTCAAACAGTTCCTATTGCCTTTTCTGTTTGGAAAATGGGTATTCATTCGCTTTATTTTCTAACCGTATTTTAAGATTTGTTAGGATTTTCTCCGTGTTTGAATATCGTTGTATTGAAATGCGTACCGAAAAAAAACTCGACTGCTTAAAAAGCGAACTAAAAAGACGTAAACAAGAAACAACTTTTTAGTTAGGTAATTTTTTTTTGGAATTAGGTTCATTTAAACATTAAAGTGTTATATATTTTTGAAATCAGCTCTTAAAACTTTTTTGATTTTGATACCCAACACGATGGATTTGGAAGAAAAAAGGATCCCTCAAAAAAAGGCGCCCAAAATCCGCCATTTTTTTCTTTTCCAATTTTAATGTAGCCAGTGGACACTTCCAGCAGGGTTAAGACGAATCGATTGAGACGTAAGAACTAAGAATCATCAAAATTGGCCAACGCGTTTGGTCTCTAGAACGCCACATAGGAACAAACATACATACATAGACTGATAAACACATTAACCTCCTACCTCCTTCGGCAGTCGGGCAAAAATATTTTTTTCATAAATTTTGCTTCCAACTATCGGTAAATTGGGCAATTCCATTCCATGTTTGTTATTGATCAGTACAGTAACAGCTACAAACGAACATAATGCAATCGAAAAATATTTGCGGAAATTGGAATATGTAGTAAATTTTCACGTTTGTGGCGCTCAGTAAATGGGTTGCAGGTGTAAAAGCTATATTCACGAAATGTAAACGCTGCAATGTTATGATTTCGGTGATTCAACCGTCCAATTTATACAACAACTGTTTTGTTTCCAAGACGAAAATAATTTGAGCGCCAATTCAGAATTTAATTATCCGTCAGCCGGGCTTGTCAGGATAAGATGTCAATCCAAAGTGTCGTAAGGTCAGGTTCAGTTATTTGTAGGTTGACCCCATTCTGGCCCATCTGCCTCATTAAATTACGGCCAAACTTGCTTGAACTTAGCACGTTATGTCAAACTACATCGCCGTGATTAGTGCTCGCGGAAGTTAGCAGCTGGAAGTGTTGGAACTTATTCGTTGGAAACTGTATTAGACACGAACCTGTTAAGTCTAATCCGCTGAAGGTAATGCGAAATGATGTTGGAAGCTCTCTTTACTCTACTTAAAACTTGAAAATTTCCCTTGATAATCCTTTATTTGTAAAAATAGATATAAGTTTTATTTACAAACTGTGAGTGTACGATATCAAACCTGTGCCCAGTCCTTTCGAGTAACTCCATCGGGAATTATGGGTGGTTCGGTTACCTTTTATGCCTTTTTTATTCAGTCAAGAAAAGCCCACAAAGTATTTGGGATCAAAATAATCCCTAAGCGCTCAAAGGCAAACACGTAGGGACGAGGGACGAAGCCCGTCTTGAATAGGAAAACCGACCCATTTTTCTTAATTTCTTCTCCGACAGATGTTACTTTGTTTTTCTTTCACTTCAGATCAGTATGACAACAAAGTATATCATTTTGAACTTTTCGGTACAGAAAGTTGGAAGCTTTCGCAAGACCAATACTCGTTATAAGTTTGACCCCATTTTTCTCACTATCAAATCTGGAAATTACCAAATGGATAAGCAATATCAATTTATCGCACAGTATTATTACGATGACTGCAAAGTTTTCTTTTATTTTTTTATGAGATTATATAGTACCTACTTTTAACCTCAGATCAAATAAAAAGTCAAGATGGAACGTTGCAAACAATAAGGTAACGCCGGTTAAAACTACTCCTTGCCGTATACATTCACAACTACGCGCACACACGTACAACGAAACTACACCTTAGCTTGTCAGTCGAGATCTCAGATCAAATAAAAAGCTCGACTGACAAGCTAAGGCGTACTTTCGTTGTACGTGTAATTGTGTATGTATACGGCAAGGCGTAGTTTTAACCGGCGTCACCTTGTTGTTTGCAACGTTCCATCTTGACTTTTTATTTAATCTGAGCTTTTAACAAAAAAATGACTGAAAAACAATAATATGTTTAAAAATCTGATGAGTGCACTGAACTATATAATAGGTAATGCATTATATTCAAAAGTGTGGAACACAATCAGTGCTCACGTTCCCATATACAGTATATTCAACATGGGCCATGCCAGTATTGGCAAACAATAAAGACAAAATACGCCATTCTTTAATCCAATCATTGCGTGGAAAAATCCTCCTTATCAGCCATTGAATTTCTGCTTTGACTACTATTGTAGCATTCTTGTGTAATGTATGTGAGATAAGGCGATTTCCGCTTGACATCAAACTATTTTTTTTCTTGTTACAACTCATGTCATGAATGAATGTAACTCGTGCGAATTAAATTGAAGGTTGCGCTATCGTGTCTTAGGAAGGAATGCATTTTTATCTGTAATTACAATGTTAAAACTCGTGTCTAGAAGCGTTATTATCTTCATAGTTCATATCTTCATGCATATTGCATCCGGCAATAGATATTCTTATCAGTTTTTATGTTTGTTTAAACCGCTGTATGCAAATGTTTCGAAGATATTCACTATCTTGGACTTACGCTTAGAATTTACATTAGTGCACGGTCCCCTTGAGAGCTATGAACTAGTAGTATTGTAGTTCAAGAAGAGCTAGACTAAAGATAAAGTGCAATATAATAGTTCACTAGTTTGGAAGTAGGGAAAATTTGCTAATAGCTCTCGATGGCATGGAGGTGCCATCGAGAGACTATTAACTAACTATTAGAAAATTTTCCTTACACTCTTTGACGTTTGAATCTGAAGTCTTATTCTAAAGGCCTTTATTATGTACTAGACATTTACTAGTATGATGTGTCTGGTACAGCAATGGGTCTACAAATAGCACGCTGAGTGGTTTCACATCAAATCCTTCATCGAAACCAAACGAAACTATGAAACTAGAGAATAATGGGTTTCCATTTGATCACTCTTGTATTAAAGTAGCGTGGAGCTATTTCTACTATTTGCGTACGCTTACATTCCCGGCAAAGTTTAATTAAAACCATGAAATATGAATTTGAGTGAGGCAGCCAGCCTGTAGACTGCGCGCGTTGTCTCGACATCAAACCTTTGTGGTTCTGTGGCGTAAATTTTAGTTAGTTTGAAAATTTGGATGTATCCATTCTATTTGTTACGAATACATTTCATTCTTCGATCTATTTGATGTTTTGAATCTATATTTTGTCGTGTCGAATAAACCAATGCAAAACTGCCTCGATTGATTTTTATCTGATAATTAACAAATCCGTTCTGTAGTTTCTGCCTATGATGTACTACCAGATCCTTATCTTTGTATCTTAAAAAATAAAAAGAACATGTCTTAGTTATTTTTCTCCTTTGGGTAATATCTCCGTTGGTTTGATCTGTTAAATCTGAATTTACATATTTTACATATTATTATTTTATACAGGTCTACTGTTATTTCTGTTAGTTCTTGTTTTTGTTAGTTCCACTGTGGTTGTTAAAAGTTTTCGCAGTTCAACATGACGCTTTTGGAAAACTATAATTAAATGTTTGGTTATCTAACGAAACGAATTTGGTAGTTAGAAACTTTTGTAAATTTTCATCATATATGCGAAACGAATGTTTTTTTGATTCTCTCGTATAGATTATATATTTAATATACTTAGGTACCTAAGTAATGTATCATTGTCTGTTTCGTTCTTTAGTTTGATAATAATTTGGTTAAATCTTCGGTATTGAACTCGTATGATTTTGGTCGAATTCTTCGTTTGGTTTTTCTCCTTATCTGTTGTATTAGTTAATATATCAACTAAGTATATACATTAAACCAATATCTACTACAACCAGTTTTGTTATTGTTAACATGTGAACCAACCAATATTAACGAAAAGTTAGTTTTAAGTTTATAACATAAGCCAGCCAAAATTTAACCTCACAACATAATATTCATAGTTGTCTTATGAATAATGCAACACTTGTGCTATTTCAATTTTGCTCTAGGTTGAGGAATTGAGGTACATTTTATTTTACGGAAGCAACCGCATGTTATTTTTACGACAATGTCTGCGTAGAATGTAAGGTTTTGCGAGGCAGATGTTCGTACACACATTTTTCGCCTTTATTCTCTGATATACTCTGTAGTATATGAGGATACTAAAGACGAGATTGCAGGAACAATATTTGGATGGAATCTGTCTGTCTTTTATGGAACTTTTTATTGCGACAAGGTAACGAAAATAGGCTTATAGTTAATTATGATTTACTATATGATAATTTGAGAGATGGGAAGGGAGTGTAATATAATGTTTTGTGCTGCACATCACATCACACTTCATACTAAAACATACATATTATAAAGGCGAAAGTTTGTAAGTGAGTGTGTGTGTGTATTTGTACGTTTGTTACTTCTTCACGCTCAAACGGCAGGACGGATCTGGATGAAATTAGGCACAGAGATAGAATACTCTGGAATAGCATATAGGTAGGGCTTTTTAGCATGGGAATATGTTCCCTTGGGATAATTTTCGACACTAACGCGGGCGGAGCCGCTGTCAGAAGCTAGTAGTCATAATTCGAGGTTTATCTCTCGCCTTTTTCCTCCTCCATTATGGCACAAATTTAAAAGGTATTCCATAATTTGAATAAAAAAGATATAATTATGTTGTGCCACTAAGTTTTTCTTTTTTCATTTATAGCTGTCAAATTTGTACAATAGGCCTCTGTTGACTTAGTGCTTCTCAAGATCTTAAATCATTCAAAATAAAAACAAGGGCATAGTATATCTTTCTTTTTTTTTGAGGAGGAAAAGGGCGATAGGTAAAAACCTCGAATTATGACTTTTTACTTAGAATATTTAGTCGAACGTCTGCAACCGCATTTCCTCTTTAATGTAGTTACAGCGTTTATGTAAATGCAGTTCGCCAAATAATTGCCTTCAATAAATCCCCCAAAATAATTTCCACTGGACCTCTACTGCTTATTCAAACGCTCAAGCACACCATTTAATAAAAGTCAACTATTGAGAACATTCCGGTTTTCGGAACAACCCCGAGTTACCCCGAACCGGCACGAGCAAAACAAATATTTTGCCGGGTTCCCCGTCAATTCGCTGTGTTCACATTTGCGTCCCGTTTAATTTCCCGTTCGTTGACAGTCCCGATGTCGGAATTGCTTGAATACTTACTAAATAAACGTTGTTGTATGTTACATGGATGACGAGATTGTCTTTATTCGAATCTTTCATGCGACTAACTTGGAGGATAGTGATTTTCCGCGCAGAACTAGCATTTGTAATGTACCTATCTTTTAATATTCAAAATTTTTAAATTCGTATTTTTTATTTGACAATATAAAGTAAAACCGCTGTAACTGCCGCACCGATCGATCTTCAAGGTTAAGCAACGCTTGCCGAGGTCGGTCCGTGGATGGGTGACCATTTCAACATACCGAGTTTACTCCGTGCCTCGCAAAGCACGTTAAGCCGCTGTTCCCGGCTGTCATTTGAAGTTCTTTGACAGTCGTTACGAGTAGTCAGAAGCTTGAGATCAGACACCAGTCTAGCCAAGTGGTACCGCTCCATTTAAAACACAGGTACTCAGCTGAATCCGGTTAGATTGGCAGCCGACCCCAACATAGTTGGGAAAAGGCTAGGCAGATTGATGCAGTAAAACTGCTAGTGCTGTGCACACCTATAAGCGAAAAGTTTGCTATAGTCTGTGGTCAATTGTGATTAATTTACTGTCAATATTATTGAGAACAATTCGTTGGAGTGCCATAATATAAAGAGCCAATACAAGAAAACATTATATATATATTATTTGTTATTTATATAAATTCTCTAGAGAAGTTCTTTTCCGGCCATGTCTACCCCCATGGATAACAGGTTTGACTGTTTGTAGGTAAGTACCTATTGTCAAAGGAATAATAAATATTCAGAAAGATCTGGAAATATACAATAAGTATAAATATCAAGAGCACAAGAGCCGTTGAGAAATTTTATAACCGTATCCAAACGGAAGGAAAAACACCGTGAACTTTCACGTCTTTAATAAAATGTAACGACTTTTCGTGACGTGAAAATGGTGTGAAGGTAGACGAGAAAACACCTGGGGAATATGAAGAGGAGTGTTCTCAATGTTGTCAGTTGTCTCAATTATTGTTATTTGATTAAACACTAGAGATGGACCGACTATGAAACCGGCCGACTAGACGACTAGTTGTCGGTCAAGCGGCCGATTAGTCGCCGACTGTGGCTGTGTAGATGGCTTTCACGATTATATCGAGAGAGAGAGCTGTCCAGGTGGCCACATTCTGTTCGGAAAATTTGAGTCTAATCGACATGCAAAGAAGAAGAAGAAAAATAGTTTGATACTACGCCAATGAGACCATTGGTCTTGTAATATTTAAAAATACCCTGATTTCACTGAAAAAAAAAGAAATAACGGAACATGTTTTGTAACTTTAAGGCTCGCGCTTGACCACCGTCTCATCTGATGGTAAACGACGATGTGCAGAAGAGTGACAAAAGTTATTATAATAATACAAAACTTATTAGCAAATAGCAAAACTCTGGTTTGTTGCTGGTGAGATTAAGTTCGCAAGTCCTAATAATTTCGTAACCATCAATCAAATTCTTCTAATATTTTTTTTCAGTGTTCCTGTAGCTCATTAAAAGCTGACTATTCAGCTCGTTTTACCGACTAATCGCCAAGTACTCGCCGACTATTTTCACCAAATAGTTGACTTACTCGACTAGTTGGTCACAGAGGTAATAAATAGTCTCTTTCACTTACCCCTTGTTCTCATATCTTTATTATGAAACGTAATTAAGATCACGTTGCAAATCTCAAAGGGTTAAAAATGATCTGATTATTTCCAGGCTGCGTATGTCTGACTACATCTCTCCATGCCATTTTTATTTAATAAAAGTAACTCGGAATAAAATTCATTTTACGCTTAGGGGATCGGAACGTGCTTGTGAAAGAGGTATACGAGCTTTCTTTGATAACACGGTGATTTCAACCGTCAAAGAATATGAATCGCAATGAAACATACATATATTTTATCGGCACGGCTGAACATTAGCCAACTAGAGGCAAGATTTGGTCAATTTAATAAAGTACCACCCAAGCATATTGCTACAGATATCAAATTAAGTGTCCATGAATTGGCTTGTCCAGATTCTGGAGCCCTGACGAAAGCTGTGTTAGAACCTCTTGGTAATGACTATATCCAAGAATAACTTAAAAAGTTGACCAGCTTTTATGTGTCGTATAGCTACCCCCTCATCATCATTATCATCTTATAAGCCGAAAGACGTTCACTGCTGGACATAGGCCTCCCCAAGCGTCGCCACATTGACCAGTCCCGTGCGTCCCGCATCAAGAGAATCCCCGCAACTTTCACCAGGTGATCGGTCCACCTGGTGGGAGGCCTACCAACGCAACGTCTTCCGTTTCGCGTTCGCCAGTCCAGAACTTTTCTGCCCCATCGGCCATCCGTTCTGCGAGCAATGTGCCCTGCCCACTGCCACTGAAGTTTAGCAATTCTTCGTGCTACCCCCTACGTAACGTGAAATATTATGGGTAATTTTCTACTACTTGGCTTCAAATAATCATCTAGTCCAAAGGGCAGTTCCTGCGAAAGCAGACGACCGCTAGTCAGAGTCAGGTAACACTTCTACTAAGAGACGAAGAATACAAAGTCCATTTGTGTGACATTTTATAAATCTGCTATGCAAATTCAAGTTCATTAAAACAGGACAAAAATAGACGTCCATTTTACGTGACAAAGAAATAAATTGAGAGGTCAGGAGAGTTCGTTGCTAAAACCGCTGTTCCTGGATATTTAGGGGCCATCCGTTTGCTTTGAAACTAACTTTGTAATTAACGGAACGGACCAAAGACCTGTTTTGGTCAACTCTAATAAACTTAGTTAGCTTCTGAGTACTTAACCTAATTAAAGACGGCGTTGGCGATGTTTTACAGATGTTTTGAAATTTGGTCAATTTTACTCGTTTTCTATAAAGCTCCCACGTTCATTGGTCAGCATTAACTTATTATTTAATTTCATAATTGCTCTTCTAAGATTCGAAACGAAATCTTTTGTAAGACGAAGCCTCTCTGGTTCGTCCTGGCAGTTTACGGAGCTTAAATCATAGGGCTGTAAGCGCTTCTTAATGCTACCTATCTATGTACCTGTCTGTATCTTAGAGTAGCGTAGAGCTCAAATCGCCCATAATTCCGTGCACGTGTGTATGAGAATAGTGACAGCGGAACGAGGAAATAGAGGCGAGGAAAAGGGAGCGTTTGTGTTGTTATTAATCGTAGCAGTTACGATATATTCTGGCAAAAATAAGATCAGTGTATTATGAAAATCGTTTACTATAGAGTTCCGACTCGAAAATGTTTGTAAAACCAGCAACTTTATTGCGTAACTAGCTGACCCTCGGGGCTTCGCTCCCGTCAACTGCCTACCTACCCTGGCTACCCTGCCTACCTTGGCTATCCTGCCTACCATGCCTACCCTGCCTGCCCTGGCCCTACCCTGCCTTCCCTGCCTACCCTGGCTACCCTGCCAACCCTGCCTGCCCTGCCTACCCTGCCTACTCTGCCTAACCTGCCTACCCTGCCTACCCTGCCTACCCTTCAAACCCTGTCTATCCTGCCTACCCCTGGCTACCCTGCCTACCCAGCCTACCCTACCTACCCTGCCCCTACCCTGGCTACCCTGCCTACCCTGCCTATCCTGCCTACCCTGCCTATCCTGCCTACCCTGCCTACTCTGCTTACCATGCCTACCCTGGCTACCCAGCCTACACTGCCTACCTTACCTATCCTGCATACCCTGCCTTTCCTGCCTACCCTGCCTATCCTGCCTACCCTGCCTTTCCTGCCTACCCTGCCTATCTTGCCTACCCTGCCTACTCTGCTTACCCTGCCTACCCAGCCTACCCTACCTATCCTGCCTAACCTGCCTTTCCTGCCTACCCTGCCTACCCTGCCTATCCTGCCTACCCAGACTACCCAGACTACCCTGCCTACCCTGCCTTTGTTGTCTACCCTGCCTTTCCTGCCTACCCTGCCTATCTTGCCTACCCTGCCTACTCTGCTTACCCTGCCTACCCAGCCTACCCTGCCTACCCTACCTACCCTGCCCATACCCTGGCTACCCTGCCTTTCCTGCCTACCCTGCCTATCCTGCCTACCCTGCCTACTCTGCTTACCATGCCTACCCTGCCTACCAAGCCTACACTGCCTACCTTACCTATCCTGCCTACCCTGCCTTTCCTGCCTACCCTGCCTATCCTGCCTACCCTGCCTTTCCTGCCTACCCTGCCTAACCTGCCTTTCCTGCCTACCCTGCCTAACCTGCCTATCCTGCCTACCCTGCCTATCCTGCCTTCCCTGCCTACCCTGCCTACTCTGCTTACCATGCCTACCCTGCCTACCCTACCTATCCTGCCTACCCTGCCTTTCCTGCCTACCCTGCCTATCCTGCCTACCCTGCCTACCCTGCCTACCCTGCCTTCCCTGCCTACTCTTCCTTTCTTGCCTACCCTGCCTACCCTGCCTACTCTGTTTACCCTGCCTACCCAGCCTACCCTGCCTACCCTACCTATCCTGCCTACCCTGCCTTTCCTGCCTACCCAGCCTATCCTGCCTATCCTGCCTACCCTGCCTATCCTGTCTACCCTGCCTACCCTGCCTTTCCTGCCTTTCCTGCCTACCCTGCCTATCTTGCCTACCCTGCCTACCCTGCCTACTCTGCTTACCCTGCCTACCCTGCCTACCCTGCCTACCCGGCCTACTATGCCTACCCTGCCTTTCCTGCCTACCCTGTCTACCCTGCCTTTCCTGCCTACCCTGCCTACTCTGCTTACCCTGCCTACTCTGCTTACCCTGCCTACTCTGCCTACCCTGCCTACTCTGCCTACCCTGCCTAACCTGCCTATCCTACCTACCCTACCTACCCTACCTACTAATTTGTATCTATCATCAATAGTTTTCTCAGCGCACGCCAAATAATGTATTTTACAGACAACATTTTGCTACCTTGGGTTACATTATTGCAATTTTCATAAGGATCTCTTTTTTTTTTTTAATATTTTATAGCCTATGACACTCAGGAATAATGTAGCTTTCTACCGGTGCAAGAATTTTCAAAATCGGTTCAGTAGATCCAGAGATTACCCCTTACAACGTCACAAACTCACAAACTCACAAACTTTACCTCTTTATAATATTAGTATAGATGAGTTCGGCAAGGCAAAAGGCAAAGAGTATGAACAATCTACCAATCACATGGCCAGATGAAAGACGCCATGTGGATTTCCGTCTATGTGATTGGTAGATTGTTCATGTTCACACTTTATTTGCCTTGCCGCATTTATTATGCAATAAGGCTACGGGTACTTTTTGCTTTGCATTTCCTTCACAGAAGTTTTTCTCAAGATCAATGCAACGTAAAGAGAGGTCTTAGCCTGCAGTGAGACAATATAGATTCTATTAAGATTAGATAATGCAGTGTAAGAATTGAGCATTGAGTAGCTGGAAGATTATCCTGTCTTTAATTTGTCTTTCTGTGCCTGTAAAGCCATCCAAAACGTCAAAAACTGATTAAATATGCTCATTTCGCTCCGCTTCCCGCTCCGTCACCACCCTGTGTGTACTCTTATGCCGTCACGTATCGATTTAATTGATGGAACCGGGCTGATAGGGATTATACCTGACCCGCAGGCTAGGAATAGGTTCTCTACGTAGTAAGTACCTACCTAATCACTTCATTCATGGTTTGTGAGATTATATCTGCTACAGAGTGAACCACTTGCATCCGCTTATGAACTAGGAAACTACTTACTACAGTGAAGTAGAATTCAGCTCGAAATTACTAATTATTTACAAAATAATTGCGCTCATAATCGCGGGAGCTTGAAGAAGCGCCAGCAGAAGTTTGTTGTGAATGGAAAACCTCTAGAGATACTTAACCCTGCAACTGTACCGGGTCAATTGGCCTTTTTTGTCGGTGAAGTTTTTAAACCAGATTGATGTGAAAAAGAAGGTAGAACTACTTTTCAACCTCTTCAGTTTCATAAGCCTCAAGATTGATGAGAAATTGATGGCAATAAAGGAGATTGATAGTGACCGAATCAATCAAGTATTAACAGGTACCTACTATCTGAGACACCGACCCTCAGCAAGACATTTTTTTGTAAGGGATGTCAAGTCGTTTGTAAGGGAAGCGATCAATCTTCTGATTAGTCTACTCGAGAAGTCTAATCAGACAATGATAGAGCTCTTAAGAGCTATAGACTGATAAGATTAGATTTAGATTTAAAGCTGTCGGATTTGTGATAATAATCTCAGCACAATAGAAATCTCTAATTACGTATGTTATAATAGGTACTTTAGGATCAGAATGTTCGGCTATGAAAAAGATGGATGAAAAGAGATTGCATGTAGCAGAGATGAGAATGTTGAGATGGATGTGCGGAGTGACGAGAATGGATAAAGTGAGAAAATTAGAGGAAGTTTGAAAGTGGCGCCAGTGACAGAAAAGTTGAAAGGAAACCGTTTGTCCTGGTATGGTCATCTGATGAGGAGGGATGAAGCGCATGTTACTAAAACAAATATGAATATAAATGTGGATGGATGGAGATGGAGGGGACGGCCAAAGAAAAGATGGATGGACTGTGTGAGGAGTGATATGAAAGAAAAGGGGGTCAGTGATAGCGTGACGGGGGACAGGATGGTATGGAAGAAGAAAACGTGTTGCGCCGACCCCAAGTAACATGGGATAAGGGCAGAAAGATGATGATGATAATAGGTACTTTAGAGCATTGAGGTAATAATGTACTACGCACTAGAGAAGTCACCACACATCACTGCTGTGTTCAGAGGCCTTAGTGCGAGTTTTTACTCACGCTCACTCGTGATACGTAAACATCATTTTGTATTGAAACTGGATAAGCGCCGTCTGGTGACGGTAAGGAGAAACCAATTTTTTTTGTATAAATTTTGACATAAGAGATCGTTTACGTATCCCGAGTGAGCGTGAGTAAAAACTCGCACTAAGGTCTCTGTTCATGTGGGGTCGGCCGGCCGCACTTTACTCAGTTGCTTGCTAGATGTTGAACGCCTATGTCATTGTTTGTTTTTAAACGAAAAGACGTTCAAACGCATTAAATATGCTGTCGTGTGTTTTAAAATATTGCATTCATAATTCAACTAATACGGCGAAATGCAAAGGAATAACTTTTCGTCAATGAGTAACTAGAAAATCATTTTTAAATTTAAATATTTGGTGGACGCCATGTTGCCTCATTTCTCATATAGACTAAAAAATAAGATGTGACAATTTGTGTAACAAGTGTAGGTAGAATTAGCTGACTTTGGTTTTTATAGCGGAAAATAACAATCTTAAGTATATTCAGAAAGTAACTGACTGTGGTTATTCAAATAAATAGTTTAACAAATTGGTAGTTATGATAGGTGGGTAGGTGTCTAGGGTAGGGTAGGGTATGTAGGTATCCAGTTGATGGGAGCGAAGTCACGGGGGACAGCTAGTACCTAAATAATGGGACGACGTAAATTACTTCAAAGTCAGCGTTTAGCTTTGATATTCTTATGCAAAACAAACAGGACGGTTAGAACTGAAACCTTACCGGTACTTGCTTGAACGATGTGCTGCAATGTACTATTCAGCACGAGAAACCATGGACGCGGAGTGACCGTGAGAAAATCTCTAGATTATTTGAAGCACATATTGACGTCTGGGAGGAACTTTTATCCGAATGGCAATGTAGGTGGGATAATTCCATCAAGGGCCGACACCTCTACCAATTCTTTCAATCTGTTCACGTGCGACTGGCCAGGACGTGGCTGGAGGTGGATCACTGTGTTGCCCAATTTCTCACAGGGTATGGTAACTTTAAAAGTAAATTATTTTCCTTCGAGCTCGTTGCCTCGCCTTTATGTCAGTATTCTACATCTGACTGCGAATATGTACAATCTGCACATCATATCTTATGGGAGTGTATTCTTTGGCAGAATGAAAGCAATACTATGTTGAATAATGTACAGGCTGCATCAGAAGAGGTTTACTATACGGATCTTGTGGTAACTAGAACAAATTTCCGTGCGTTCAAGCGTTTTTGCCATACCTATTTATTATTGGAATCAAATATACGAGTAACACCTCACAATGTTAGGACCCATTAATATTAATGCTAATTTTTATCCGTGGTGCCAGGCAACTGGGCTTATCCCAGTTGTAAATGACCCTTTGTGCCTATTGACCTTGTTTGTTCTGTCTCCTACTTGATATGGAGGGAACTGGAAATTTTAATTTTTTCCTACTCCTCCCCTATTCTATTCTGATTAATTTCGTTGCGGGATCCAAGACAGTTAAATTCATTCTCCGGGACTTCGTCGAGCTTCATTGCCTCGGTGCTTTTCTGATGGTCACCACTATTGAATCTGGCTTTCAGGAGTTGCAGTGATTTGGGAATAGTGCTGTGGGAATGTCCCAAAAAAGAAGTACATAAATATAATATTAAATTAATTATTACTTTACTAAGGGTATTTCAACTATTTTTTTTTTTTTTTAGATATGTGAATTCTAATGAAGCTTGTTAGGTATAAAGCTATGTAGGTACCGCTTCTGTAGTCAGTCAGCAGTTTAGTCTATATGAGTGACAAGTTGTTGCAGAATGTTGAACGAAACGCGTAAGCGCCATGAAAATCACGGCGCTTCCGTCTTTTTGATCGCAAGAAAACTATACCTTATAAGCGCTCTAGCGCTGCGTGTTTATACTGTTTTGTTAGACGGCTAATTATTGTTTCAGCGCTGCAGCGAAGTTTAGTTTAAACTCTTCTCAAAATGGAGCATGTCCTTTACTTAGGATAGGTACATATTAACTCAATGCTTTAGAGTAGGAAATATAGGAATCATAATAGCTATTTAAGCAACTGTTACGTTATGGACGGTCTTTTAATACGAGTGCCATTTTTCGGTACAAGCGTAGCGCGTACCGAAATAGGTGGGCACGAGTTATTAAAAGACCAATAACGTACAGTTGCATACATGATTTTATCTACGAAGGAAGGAATAAAACACAAATATAGACAAATAAGTGAGATAAGCATTTCTCATATACATGTCTTGATTTTTCTGGTAGTAAATTATTTGTAGCCGCAACTGCTCTATTTGTTATATCTGGTAGAGTATTTTCATTATCACTTGATGTTGAAGACATTTTTAATAAAATTTGGAATAAAATTTCACTCAGAAAATTTATCCCGCGTCCACTTTTTATTTTATTTAGTCTTTATTAGGTATAAGGCAAAGATCTTGTAGCCGCAACAGCCAAATAGTATACGATACTTTTGTTCTAAACTTGTTCCATTTTTAAAAACATCATTTACATTGTATCGATTTCGAAGTAATATTATAGGTGGCTTACCTGGCTGTATGTTCAGAATGTCTTTGCTTGTGTTTTAGAATTTATGACGATTCGCATAATGCAACCCGATGTCGTTATGGGTATCATAATGAAACCGCTGTCAATTTTGTAATTAGAATATAACGAAACCGAAGTAGATAAATCTCTTTATAGAAATCATACTTGTGATATTAGACAATACCTGTTACCTTACCTACTGCAAGCGCCATGAATCCACCTCTGATGTGTTAATCCGTTCACATGCAAGTATAATTACTGGATTATATCAGGTACAAAATGAACAGATAGTAAATAAGCGTTTAATTGTCAGGCGCTGATTTAAATTGGTAAGTAATTAAGTACAAATACGCACTCAATTATAACTCTGTATTGTGGTGGTATAAATACTGCTTCAGACAACGTATTTACTACAAAAAATGTATGCCTCGTGTTTGTAATTAAAACGTGTGCATTTATCGTGTACGTTTGTCGTTACACGGGTTATTGCCAGTGCCATTGCCAAATCGGCTAAACCTATAAAATTGTTTTATTATTACATATACCAAGGGGCACATTCTAATGAACACCTAATCAAACACTTGGAAGCGCTTATAAATTTTATTTTAGCAGTAGGCAATTATACGTAGTACCCCAATTAATGGACCTTCGTATCACTCGTCCCACAGAAGAATGTTGGACACCACTTATTTAATCTGAGTTTAATCTACGGTTAGTCCCTTATTGTGGTGACTTAACACAATTAAACGGACCGATGCTTTTACGTGGATTAGAAAATATAATCTACCCAGATGTAAGGTTAACGGGTATTGGCCTCCTTTGCGAATTGCCAAATTTGCCTTTACGAGACCGAAGTGCCATTTTATATTTTTCGTTAAAGCATCCCGACGGAAAGTGTTCGGTGAAATTGTGGCGTTACTCAAGATCAAAATGAGACATTATGGAAATTATCATTTGAGTGAAATGAATTCTTTTGTTCGTGTAGAAACTGTGAAAATTTTCTACAGAACCTTTGTGGAAAATTGGTGAATTTACTCATAAATTGACAGTCTAGAAGCCGTGTGGCTATTACTAAATACAATAAAGAAAATGTAAATAGGAACTAAGTTTGGTTAGAGCTTTTCGATTCGACTGACTTTTATTACAATAAAACCGGCCAAGTGCGAATCGGACTCGCGCACGAAGGGTTCCGTACCATTATAGCAAAAAACGGCATAAAAATCACGTTTTTTGTATGGGAATAGAATAAAATAAATATTTAAGGGGGGCTCCCTTAAATATTTATTTTATTCTGTTTTTAGTATTTGTTGTTATAGCGGCAACAGAAATACATCATCTGTGAAAATTTCAAATCTCTAGCTATCACGGTGCTTGAGATACAGCCTAGTGACAGACGGACCGCGGAGTCTTAGTAATAGGGTCCCGTTTTTACCCTTTGGGTACGGAACCCTGAAAAAGCAAATATTTATTATAACGGAAAAATGCTCGACACTTAATTAATATAATGGCCTACTGACATAAACGAAAATGTCACAAAATGCGATACTTCGTGACACTTAATTACGAACGTCAAAAATGGCCGCCCTCGATCTCATAAGATAACGGTATTCAGATGGTCTAATTAATTATAGACGTAAACCTGGACTAAGAGTTCCCTGTCTGGTCATCAAATGGGTCTGAAAAGTGAGAGAGAGACAAAACCATCGTGCGGCCAGCTGTTGTCTTTTTCCAATATTCTGATTACTTCTGAGTATATCAGTCAGTGTCATTTTCTTCACTACAACCAAGAGAAAAGAGACAGGTATTGGCCGCAAATTCGCTTTGTCTCTTTCTACAGATTTGTAAATTTGATGACGGTAATGCTCAGTCCGGAGGCTCTAGAGTCTAGAAAAAGTGTTGTTATATCAGCGAAGGCTATATATGGTCGAAATGGCAAAATGAAAAGAATTGGTACGGTACCATTTTGATACACTTTTTTGGCATTTTTCAAATCACTTACGATGAAACACGCTTGCCTAGAAATAACCTATTCACTCTTGACTTAAAGACCCCCAGATTTTAGCTGTCGGGAAACACAGACTCCGCAGGGAATTCCACTCCTTAGCTGTACGCATAATAAAAGTGTTCTCAAAACGTTTTGTGCGTATGGGTGGAATGTCCACCATGTATCGATGGCGCATCGCCGTACGTCTGGTAGTCCGATGATGAAACGGGCTCGGTGGAATTAGATCGTGCAATTCCATCGCACACTCCCCGAAATGTAACCGATAAAAAACTGACAGGCTGGCAACTCGGCGACGATGTTCAAGACTCTGGAGCTTTGACTTGACCAGCGCCTCGTCGCCGATGAGCCTCTTAGCCCGCTTTTCGATCGACTCTAGTGCATCAAGCTGGTATTTGGCAGATCCATCCCAGAGATGAGAACAGTACTCCATGCATGATCGAACTTGCGCTTGATACAAATTGAGGAGCTGCTTCGGCGTGAAGTACCTTCTCACCTTCGCAAGGATCCCCAGCTGTTTGGCTGCCAGCTGAGCTTTTGCCTCAATGTATGGGCCAAAATTGAGAGTCGATGTCAACGTAACGCCAAGAAGCTCAAGATGGTCCGTTATTGGCACGGTCACATCTCGGCAAGTTGGAGCCGGTTGAAATTGGCTCTTTTTTGCTGAAAAAAGATACGCCTGGGTTTTAACAGCGTTAAACCTGACCAGATTGGCATCGCCCCATTCGGAGACTGCCTGTAAGGACAGGTTCAAACGCTCCACCATGGCTTCACGGAGAGACCGGATCTGCGGCCCGGTAGCCCGTGCGTTGGACAAGTATCTCTCAGCAACAGTGCTGTTGTCTGCATACCCAAAGGTTTTAGCAGATCATTAATGTGCAGCAAGAATAATGTTGCTGAGAGTACCGACCCCTGAGGGACCCCGGCATTAATATCCAATTGGTCAGATGAGCAGCCATCGATAAACACTCGAATGGACCGATCTCTCAGGAAGTCCGCAATCCAGTCACATAGACCACCGGGCAGACCGAAAGAAGGAAGCTTACCAATAAGGCTTTCATGCCAGACCCTATCAAAAGCCTTCGAGATGTCGAGGGAAACAGCAAGTGCTTCCCCGTGGCTCTCGATGGCCTCACTCCATATGTGAATGGCATACGCTAGAAGATCCCCAGTAGACTGATTTCGGCGGAAACCGTATTGGCGGTCACTAAGGATCTCGTTAGTTTCTAGGTATGCCAGGAGCTTCGTGTTAAGTACACGCTCCATACTCTTACAGAGTATGGACGTTACAGAGATGGGTCTGTAGTTGGCCGGGTCAGCTCGACTATCCTTCTTGGGCACGGGTTGTACGTTAGCTAGCTTCCAAGCGTTCGGCACTTTTCCAGTCTCGTACGAAAGGCGGAATAGGCGTGTCAAGATCGGAGACAGTTCAGGCGCACAGGTTCTGAGAACTATCGCTGGTATTCAGGGCCGCTAGCCTTGTTCACGTCGAGTTTGCGCAGTACCCTACGGAATATGTTCCCTCGGGAATATTATCCCGGGTATATGTTCCCTCGGGATAATTATCGACTTTAACGCGGGCGAAGCCGCTGGCAGAAGCTAGTACACCATAATAACACGAAGTAGTTACTAAATTAACTAGCCAAAAACGTTCGTTAAGATAACGATCGGTTAATTGCATTGTAGCCAAGTGAATAGAATTTTGTCAATATGGTACAAGTTCTGATGTCATCCTGTGCGGCGAATTAGTTTTCTTTGCTATTGAAGTATGGATATGTTGACGTCATTCTGTATCCGCGAAGTAATTTGTAAGTTACACAAACAATCTGTGTAGTGAAATTGAGAAATAAAAATATAAGGCCCACTTGCATGAAAAGCTTACCTTGGAGTTAGTTACTAACACGAGGTTAAATTAATATTTTGTCATACAATATTGTATTTAAACTCGTGTTAGCAACTATCTCGGAGTTAAGTTTTTCGTGCAAATGGGTTTAAGTGACAAAAGTTTCAGAGTTAAGTTTAGTGACTCTACCATACCACAGATAATATAATACTAGCATACAGATGACTCATCCCATACAAAAAAAAACCGTGCCGACATAACTAGCATTTTTCGTCTGATTAAACAAATTATTTTTCTTCCACGGATATAGATGGTATTGGCGGCGACTTGCAAGTAAAAGGGTTTACTCGGGTCGTGAATACTTTTTTTTAAAACAGCGCTGATTTTTTTATAGTATTTTTTTGCATGTTTTTACAGTTTCATTGTACCAAAATGTCAAAATCAAACTTTAAAAGATCGAATGGCTGCCTCAGAAATTTAAAATAGCGCCATCTATTGGAATCTATTTTAAATGATCCATTTGATAATCTTTGAAATGTGAATTAAGAGCCTAATATTTCTTAATTTTGAGCTTTGGGGAGTTACCTAATTAAACAATAACGTTATTTTTTATGGTCTCTAGAAAATCATAATGTATCAACAAACTCAATAACAAATCGAAGATAATCACGCCATCTAGTGCAATTTATCTACACCAAATTTTCTTGCTTCGCGTTGGGTGCCCGTGACCATACTTAAAAAAAAGGTTCTAGAATCAAAATACATTTGAACTATTTGTCATTTTCGTTGCTTATTAATATGTGTGATGGAATTGATGTGTGTTTTTCGTTTCATCTGGTTAATACAATGCTACGAAACAAAATTTACATAGGTGTGTGTGTCTTGATTACCTATGCTTAACGTTTGTTAACAAAATACCAGTTTTTCACCTAATGGAATCAACCTGCCAACCGTAGGAATCAACTAACAGTAAAGAGATGAATCGGCGTACCTACCTGTTCAAGATTAAAACCCACTCCGTAGCGTACTGGAATCTGAAAAGTGGTCCAAAGCTTATTAGAATTTCAAATTGATCCCATGTTTACAGTTTATCGAGTTATTAAAAGGATTTCATTGTCTCGACTTCATGATAAAATGGTTCTAAACTTTTATGCCTTTTCATCATCGTCATTATTGTTTACGCATTTTACGTCTTGGCCTCAGATCAAATAAAAAGTTTATTTGATCTGAGGTCTTGGCGTGCATTTTCAATATGGCTGTTTCAGCCAGCAATTCTTACGGTTTTAATATTTTTAATTTATGTTCTGCTGAAAAATGCGTTTCTTTTTTTTAATTCAAAACACATTCGTTTCAGTGCCTCTTCCTACAGTTTCTTCGTCTGATGAGTGTCCTTGAGATACAAATTAAACACTGAATGAACAAGTTAAGACATTGTTTTTGCGAGTTTAAAAGTAAAATTACCTGCTTAACATAAATAATTTTACCACAAAGTTTTAGTTAGAAATAAAGAAAAAAAACTGTCTGTTTACTTTCGTGGAGGTTTGACTAGCGCCATCTAGTGGTGTCCGTATTCACTACTTCAAAGCATCGTCGGCAGACTAGCTCCGTATAAATTCAACTGTCCAACGATTCCGTCACTTCACGTAGGTTGCTCTGCGCCTGCTTAGTTGGTCCAGTCGACAATAGATGTCGTTAGATGAAAATGTAGTTATGGTAGTCTATTTTCGCACCCTCTCTCCTTTCGGCTAAGAAGATAAATCCTTTTGGGATTTCG
The DNA here is from genome assembly GCA_964057195.1 of Orthosia cruda. Lineage (NCBI taxonomy): Eukaryota > Metazoa > Arthropoda > Insecta > Lepidoptera > Noctuidae > Orthosia > Orthosia cruda. The sequence continues at coordinate 18,714,031 of OZ059843.1, read as the reverse complement.
ATTGTGCACGAAACGGAGTTTAAAGCAGTTACCAACATTCTTGTTGCGTTCATTACAGGATCCTTACCTTTTCATCTCCAGCAATGAACAATCTCTTATTTTGGACATTTCCAATGCTGGTATTTCACTGATCCCTGCAACTTTATAACTTTAATCGTTAGAGCCAATTTTCGTGGCATAGCCACACGTGCGGTTTTTTCCGATACAATCATACTAATATTATAAATGTGAATGTAAGTTTGTTTGTAATGATTTCACGCGTTAACTACTTAACCGATCATCATGAAACTTTGTACACATATTCTTGGAGGTATTAGAACTAACAAATTATTGAAAAAATAAAAAATAAATTTTACGAAACGCCACTTTTGCCGCGATAACCGACATTCACGCGGACGGAGTCGCGGGCAAAAGCTAGTATAATATTATAAAGAGATAAGATTAGTATTTTTGTATGTAACGAATAAACTTAAAAACTAATGGACCGATTTCAAAAATTCTTTCACCGTTGGGAAGCTACACTATCCCCAGGTGACATAGGCTACTTTTTATCCCTGTATTCCCAAGGAAACGCGAACTACGCGGGTGAAACCGCGAGGCGTCCGCTAGTATTATGTATAGGCTCGCGCTTGATCACTATCTCAAATAACAAGTGAGATCAACTTCCTCTACCACAACTTAAATATCATTAATTTAATAACTGTCCAAGATGACGACATACCCATAACAATATAATCACACTTATCAATCATACTAAAGAAAGGCTTTTGTTTTCAGGTGACGGCATCAAGCTGGCATCGTCGGGCTCGGGCAGCCCGGCGCCGCCGCCGGTGCAGTGGCGAATGCGGAGAAAGCCAGGTAAGTTCAATACAAAATACGTTATTTCGAGTTGATGCTTAACTCTTGAGCGGCAGTGGCGTTCATTAAGACCTCGATGGTGCATTTGGAGCTTGGAGCACTCGAACAAATTGGCCATGTTTTGGACAAGGACACAGCACCCATATTTACAATATGATATCTTAAAAAAAACAGTTCTGAACAGTAAGCGTTGACCAATATGATAGTCTGAAAAATCTAGAGCTTTGATCAAAACAGATAGGTGGATGTGGGAGGGCCCCCAGGGGGGTAGCTCAGAGAGCTCAAATATTATGCAGAAATTACTTTGAAATGTTATATCGACTCAACAACGTGCTTGCCCTAAGGCAGCTTTTACAGAAGTGACAAGCAAAGCTAAAAAAAAACATCTTCAATTATTTTCCTAGCGCACCTTCCAAAACTAAATAGTTACCTCTAAGTAGGAGAGGAGCCCTCACAGTACTTTCCTTTTTAGACCCATTGGTTAGAAATAGCTTAAAAAGCTTAAAAGCCTCAGCTTTCGTATGCTTTTATCGAGGCTTTTCTAAAGCTTAAATGATTCACAACTCTGAAATTATTTTCAAAATTATCATGTTCTAACTACGCCTTGGTTTTCGGAACGAAAATAATGAACTCGATTCATCAATATGTACTTCATCAAATATCAATGAACGAAAATCTGTGTCAATCCCGACTCCACACTCAGTTCACAAACTTTGTAGATCATATCAACATCCAACATCTACACACATTACCCGAGTATGCAGACAGCTATAAACAACTCATGATAGATGTGTAAATAACACTCCAAAAGCAATAAAACCTATACGACAACAATATGTATGTATTAGATTATAACACTACAATATTTCTCGATTGCCTCAATGATAAATCTCTGTTGACCTATTTCTCTGGCACCGTTTAATATATCGATGTATCCGAAGAACGATATCTAACTGAACTGTAAACACCGAAGACCCAAATATAAAAATATTGTTAATCTAATCGTAGAATCCGACTATATATATAGAACATTTTCAAAAACATCAGTCGAGAAATACAGAAACTGTGTTGATGTTTGTGTGTTTGCTATATGGTAGGCCAAACACCTGTACTAATTCAATGAAACTTGGCAGCTAGATGAATCATATTTGGCATTGCTTTGCCTACATATGCATAATGTAATAGAGATTGATTTAATATCTGTTTCAAGCTTAACAAAGACGAATCCCTCACAAACTTTCATCGTATTGTTTTCATCCACTCTGGAACCTCAGATCAAATAAAAAGTCAAGATGGAACGTTTTAAACAACAAAGTGAAGCCGATTCAAACTAAGCCTTGCCGTAAAATTACACAATTACACGCACTCACGTACAACGAAATTACGCCTTAGCTTGTCCTTCGAGCTTACAGATCAAATAATAAAGCTCAACTGACAAGCTAAGGGGTAGTTTCGTTATACGTGTGTGTGTTTAATTGTGTATTTATACGGCAAGGCTTAGTTTGAACCGGCTTCACTTTGTTGTTTGCAACGTTCCATCTTGACTTTTTATTTGATCTGAATAATAATAGAAAACGACGGACAACCATTATTTTAACCTTTCCCATGTTATAAAACTGATTCATTTTACGATTCCCGTGAAACGATGATGTGATAAATATGCTCATAAAACCCACAAACGATTTCCTCGAGAACTGTTTCATGATTCATAAAATCCTTTATTTATCGTAGAAGATTATTATGCGATTTGATGAGTGTGAATGCATCTGAGAGGTGGTGTAAATATGTTTATTGTTGGTCTAGTAATCTTGAGTTATTGGGACAGTTTTACGAAACCAGTAAAGTTTAAACGGGCGTCTACATGAGATACACCTCTTGTCAGTCTGGTGAATCTTTTAATTTTAGATTCTTATCATTCAGGGAGCATTGGTTTATGATCCATTCTAGCTTTTCCCATGTTGGCTTTTGTTTAGTGAGATGCGGCTGAATGCATCAGATGCAAATAATTAATTCGGCTGTATACTCGTGACATCTAATTCGTAGAAACTACTATTTTATTTTGGCAAATAAAGCTGAATCATAAAACGTTATGTATCAAAGAATGACTATAATTAAAAACCTATTTACAAAAAAAACTACCGACCTCCAAATAAAAAAACTACAAAGTGAAAAATAACTTCCTTTTTGGAAGTCGGTGTCTTTGGTAGGTAACAACTTCTTTCGATATGGGCATATATTTTTTGTAAAAAAGCTTTTCTATTTTCTCTTTTTAGTTGTACCTAATAGGCAAGTTCTTTAGTAAGGTACCTATAATGGCAGAATAGATTACCCGAATATCATAAAACTTAAACATAACCGGTGAAAGGAGAATGTACCAAGGTGAACTGTACACATCTGCGTACCCCCTTAGAGTGTACTGGCGTGATATTATGTTATGAAATGGTATAAACAATAAACAGATATGCGATTGCAGCAATTCCGAGAGATTTGCCGTCATTTATTGAGGCGTTCTGTTGTATATCTCCGAAGTTCTTTAGCAGATCTTCACCAAATAAAAATAGGACCAGCTCGGGAACAAACTCAATAAAACAAAAATAAATTTCAATATCGAAACGGAAACATCGGAGAACAGATTTAAAAAAAAAAAACATGTGCGAGTCGGTCTCGCGCACGAAGAGTTCCGTACCATTATCGCAAAAATCTTCAAAAATATCACGTTTGTTGTATGGGAGCCCCACTTAAATATTTATTTTATTCTGTTTTTAGTATTTGTTGTTATAGCGGCAACAGAAATACATCATTTGTGAAAATTTCAACTGTCTAGCTATCACGGTTTATGAGATACAGCCTGGTGACAGACAGACAGACAGACAGACGGATCGCGGAGTCTTAGTAATAGGGTCCCGTTTTTACCCTTTGGGTACGGAACCCTAAAAAGCAACCACAAAAACGAACATTACCACTGAACACAACCACTGCTCCTCCTTCTCCTTTTTGGAAAGTCGGTTGAAAATGAGTGTTAATTTGAATGGAATACATTAGAAACATGTGTCAGTTTATGTGCAAAATATATTTATCTACTTCGGTTTCGTTATATTCGAATTATAAAATTGACAGCGGTTGCATTATGATACCCATAACGACATCGGGTTGCATTATGCGAACCGTCATAAATTCTAAAACACAAGCAAAGACATTCTGAACACACAGCCAGGTACATATAATATTACTTCGAAATCGAGACAATGTAAATGATGTTTTTAAAAATGGAACAAGTTTAGAACAAAAGTATCGTATACAATTTGGCTGTTGCGGCTACAAGATCTTTGCCTTATACCTAATAAAGACTAAATAAAAAAATAAAATAAAAAGTGGACGCGGGCAAACATTTCTGAGTGAAATTTTATTCCAAATTTTATTAAAAATGGTTTTAACATCAAGTGATATTGAAAATACACCACCAGATATAACAAATAGAGCAGTTGCGGCTACAAATAATTTACTACCAGAAAAATCAAGACATGTATATGAGAAATGAAATACTTAAAACACACTTCCTGAAATACTTATTTGTCTATATCTGTGTTTTATTCCTTCCTTCGTAGATAAAATCTTGTATGCAACTGTACGTTGTTGGTCTTTTAATAACTCGTGCCCACCTATTTCGGTACGCGCTACGCTTGTACCGAAAAATGGCACTCGTATTAAAAGACCGTCCATAACGTAACAGTTGCATAAATAGCTATATTGACTGAACTATTGGTCGCATCATGTGAGTATCCAAAAAAAGTCACATGAGATTCCCCGAACTATTTGTAACTGCAATAGTCAAACCAATTATTTTCATACAACCGCCGTGCACATATTCAACTAGTAGTTAACTGGTAATCAACATGGAAACTAGTTAAATTGATGGTGTTATTAATTGGCACCCACCCTACGTAAACGTATCCTTTTAATCTCTAATAAACGTAAATGGTCTTCTATCTTAGTGATAACATCTCGTAATTATATTTGAGTGTTGGTGAAGTTTTCCCCGAGGTCATTATGTGGCGAACTGGCGATACTAGAAACCATTGCGTTGGTATGTAATTTTGTACCAGTGATAGTAATTTTCCTTTTGCGTCATTCGAAGCGTTTTCGATATACCTTATTTGTGTGGCGGAGCTTGAAGCTTGACGGGTGTCCTGATGAATTTGTTTTCCAGCGCGGTCAGGAATTAAGAGCGCTCGACTTTACGCAATTGAATCACTTGTCGCTCCACTTCATATTCTAAGTCACTTGAATTATTTGGATTGCTGGATGCTGAGATTGAAATTCATTTTTAATTCCGACGCTAAAGTTCCCTGTACACTGCGCAGATTTAATTTTTAAATAGTAGCAAGATTGTTCATAGTCCGAGCGCGAGTGCCTCGTATTAAACGATGCGGAAGATTTGGCCGTGAAAGCTGAAAAGAAAATAAGCTGTGCTAACTTTGTTTAAAATGAATTAAACTAAATGGGAACACCACAAAGTGGTATTAATTTTGTAAAAGGTACAATTGCTGTTATTTAATTTTCTCGCAAGACGATAAAACTCTACCTACCAGCGATGGAATTTAAACGATAAATATAGATCTCGCCAAACTTATTGGCCGCCCTGAAGTTGGCTACAATGGCTGCGCAGTAGAAAATCTCATACAAAAACAGCACCGTTTCGTGCCTCGCGCATCCGGTAAACCAACTTCAGGGCGGCCATTAAGTTTGGCGAGGGCTATAAAAACGATAAAATATTAATATTTCCGTGGCATTTTATTTAAAATCGTTAGGTGATGCTTGAAGGAAGATGGTTAATAAAAAACCGGCCAAGTGCGAGTCGGACTCGCGCACGAAGGGTTCCGTACCATTATCGCAAAAAACGGCAAACAATCACGTTTGGGAGCCCCACTTAAATATTTATTTTATTCTGTTTTTAGTATGTGTTGTTATAGCGGCAACAGAAATACATCATCTGTTAAAATTTCAACTGTCTAGCTATCACGATTCATGAGATACAGCCAGGTGATAGACAGACGGACAGACAGACAGGCAGAGAGACGGACCGCGGAGTCTTAGTAATAGTGTCCCGTTTTTACCATTTGGGTACGTAACCCTAAAACGGCAAAAAATCACGTTTGTTGTATGGGAGCCCCACTTAAATATTTATTTTATTCTGTTTTTAGTATTTGTTGTTATAGCAGCAAGAGAAATACATCATCTGTGAAAATTTAAACTGTCTAGCTATCACGGTTCATGAGATACAGCCTGGTGACAGACGGACAGACAGACGGACCGCGGAGTCTTAGTAATAGGGCCCCGTTTTTACCCTTTCGGTACGGAACCCTAAAAACATTCAGGGTGACACACTAACTATAAATCTTAGCGGAACACTGGATAAGTAAATGAAGCCCTTACTTCAGAACGTTTGCTTACAGAATTTAATTTAAAGAAGCATTTTCTTTAATTGTTTTGCTGAAAATATATAGGCACTGTAAATTCACAGAAGGACACTCATTTAGACAGTTACATTTAGTTAAATTCGTTTAAATGCATTACTTCGATACCGACACTATTCCAACTGAAGAAACTAATTTCAGAATGTTATTTTTGCTCTACTGAATCCGAATTGTGTTTTTATTTTCCTGAACTTAGCTTAAAATTGCTTTTTAGTGGTACGGAATTACGGATCCGATGTAAAGTTTAATAAAAATAATGTTAGCTTTCCATATGTATGAGCAGACATTATTGAATTCAATTAGTTCATACTATGTACTGAGTGCAGGGTGCTTTAGATTTCTGGAATGCTTTGTATTCAACGCCTTGCCAACGCTGTGTTCCATTTATTCTCGCACGATAATATTTACAATAATCCTCTTTTCAATAGAATATTTACATTACTGTTACTGGAAGCAATGAGGAACATTTATAAATAAATCATTTACAAGATCCAGGAACAGGATTCTGTACATTTTTCCTCGAAGCTATTTTCTAATGAATTTTCGCAAACGATATTTTCTGCATTTGTTTTCTGGAAAACGTTTATTATTAATTTCTTAGGTTGTTATGATTAATCGTTTGCTACAAGGCGGGGAGGAAAACTAGCTAGGATAATAAATTATCCGTATCGCACGCACAATGGGCCGGCGGCGTTTTGTTCCTTCGAGAATTGAGTGCGACGGTATTATGATAATCTCGCGCCAATTCATCATCTGTGGACTTTTCCTATTTTCAGATGGGTCAAGGTTGCCTCGGAGGTCAAGTTCGTAATGTCTGGTGGGATGTCATGCAATGAATAATGATCTTTTGAGGATGCTCGCGAGGCTTTTTATATGTAGAGCTGGAACAGAAATATTGGTATCTTTACATGAAGCATCAATCAGTGCGTTCAATTTATTACGAGTAGCTACTTTCAAATATGAGAAGATTACTTTTGTAAAAACTACGACAAGCCCAGTAGAAATCGAGGCAACGAAAGAAGATTTAGATTGAGGGAGGGTCTAGTGGTGTCGCGGGTAAGAAGAGACAGAGACAGACACCTATAATTTAACCTACTTCTACTTAACTGTAGGTGCATATCTCTTTTTAAATAATGGTACTAACATTAGATGGAAAACATGATGAGATTTAAAGTCTTTCAAAACGGCTGTCAGAAAATAATAGCCAAGATAGGCTTAAGGGCCTTCCATCGCTTTAGTGCCGTGAAACCTCGGCGTGAAACGGTGACTTTCTATTTCTAAGGCATAATCCTTAGTAACGACTAGGTTAAAAGGGTTGAATTTTTTTTTATTGTTTATTGATTCATGTACATTATTTGTGAAACATGATTTTTTCGTGTAACTAATAGCTTGCTAACTAATTTGTTTTAAAAAAATAATTAATAACACGAGGCTTATTTTCGCTACTTTTGGATACTCCTCCAAAACGACGAAAAAAATTGGCTATATTTTGGCTAGAATTTCTTCATAACTGAAATAGTATATGTTAACCACAGAATATTTAATTTTGCAAAAAAAACTGCCCAAATGAAGGTTCAATATTGATATTCTGGCTTCGAATGGGCGCACTGCTAGTGCTGCGTTAACATTGGGGAATATATACACGCCATAAAAACCCGTAGTTCGCTTTTTAAGCAGACGGGATTTTTTTTATTTACCACTTTTTAGTTATCATTTTTTTCGAATTAGGTACATTTAAACATATAAGTATTTTATATTTTTGAAATCGCCTCTTAAAACCCTTTATTTTGATATGCCACAAGATGGGATAGGAAGAAAAAAATAAATTGGGCCCCCACAATATGGCGCCAAAGAGCCGCCATTTTTCTATTTTCCAATTTTAATTTAGCCAGTGACACTCGCAAGATTAAGACGAATCGATTGACGTACGGATTATCAAAATCGGCCACAGCGTTTGTCCTCTGGAACGCCACATAGGAACATACATACATAGACTGATTACCCTCCTACATTACCCTCCTTCGGCAGTCGGTTAAAAAGCATTATCTTTCAAGAACCGGATACAGGCTGCCTAGTTTGGGACACGTTGCTTATCTGTCAACGTCATTGTTAGGTTTAATTAATGTATCCCAAGCTAATACAATCATCTAACATGTAACTGTGTAAGGTAAATAAACGAATATTATTTTATTTTTAAGAACCCATATGTATTAAAAATCTGTAATATGTAAATTGAGATCGCATCTTTTAGCGTAGTATAGCTTAGATAGGGGCATAAAAAATATTATGTGCTTTTTAAATTAACTTTTATCCCTGTTCTTTTAAATTTACAGCGCATAGTTAACTTTATGTAAACATATTTTATGAAAATTGTATCATAAAATCATTTTTGGTCGTTGTTATGTGTGGTTAATAAAAGTGAGTGTTATGTCTATATTAGTATTGTTAACATCTGACAAGGCTATAACATATTTTAACATTATTACAAGCTTTTATTGTGTTTATGAATCATCTGCTCATAGTTAAGTAGCACTTTAAGATAATGTAAGTATTAAAATTCTGATTAGTTTGATGGTTTGCATGACACCGTTGGTTTTATACTCCATAAACATAACCGGAATTTGTGGGCGAAATGTTGTTTGTTATCAAATTGGTTTTATTAAGATCTTTGTTGCTGTGCTAGTGATCTTAATAAAGTTACTACCCATTACTAAGTGTTGTTCTTTATATCACTAGCTTCTGCCAGTGGCTTGGCTCACGTAAAAAGGTTTTTTTATCCCAAGGGATGAGAAGTAGCTTTTGTGCTATTCCAGACTATAATACATATATCGAAAGGAGTTTGTCCTTTTTTAAGGGAACTTGAGCCGGAAAAAAAAAATTGTGCCTTGATGATTTTTTATATATATTTATTGTAGATAAGACAATTTACATTCATAATTAGAAAACCTGATTTCATTTATTCACCCAAATTCATGAGATATGAGACTTATTACAATGCAAAAACAGGTGTATATAAATGTCAAAGTGAAGTAGCCAGATTTCCTGTTGTCCGTGCATATTATTAACCGACTTTCAAAAAAGGAGGAGGTTCTATGTTCGACATTATGTTTGTTTTTTTTTTGTGTATGTTCACCGATATCTCCGCCAATTGTGGACTGATTTTGAAAATTCTTTTTTTGTTTGTAGAGTATGTTCCGACATTGGTCCCATTTTAATTTTGTCAAGATTTGATGAAGAACTTCGGATATATACAACAGAACTCTTCAATAAATAACGGCATATCTCTCGGGATTGCTGCAATCGCATGTCTGTTTATTGTTTACACCATTTTATAACATAACATCACGGCAGTACACTATAAGAGGCACGCAGATGTGTACAGTTCACCTGGGTACACTCTCATTTCGCCTGCTATTTTCATGGTATTCGGGTAATCTATTCTGGCATTCTATTCTGGCATTATAAGTACCTACCTTACTAAAGGCAAGTTGCTTAATAGGTACGAGTACAACTAAAAAGTGTAAAATCTACCGACTTCCAACTAAAAACACTACAAAGTGAAAAATAACTTTCGTTTTCGAAGTCGGTGTCTTTGGTAGGTACCAATTTTTTTCGTTATGGACACCGACTTCGAAAAACTAAGTTATTTGTCACTTCGTAGTGTTTTTAGTTGGAAGTCGGTAGATATTTTTTGTAAAAAAGTTTTTTATTTTAAAGTAAAGGACACGTATGGAGTAAACGCAAAAAATAAAGCCGATTTTTGGAACAATATTTAAATCGCACCCTCATAAGGAGCCTGTGTGTGGGCAATATCCTTACATCCAGATCAGTACAGCCGTACTAGCGTGATTGCGTAACACACTATACATCCATCCATCTATTCATACATTCAAACTTTCGCATTTATAATATATTAGTATTAGGTCACCTACACATGAAATTGGCGTTTTGTAAGGGAGGAACATAAGTCGTTTTATTTTTTAATATAATATATTTATTTAATCAAAGTATGTATGTACCATTGCTATCTATGCACTTTTGCCATCTCATAGGTAATTAATTGATCCCTTTACTAAAAAAACCATTCGGACGGAAATCGATCAAATCTTTGAAGGCGCTTTGGACTGCCCCATCGGAGTTGATTTTTTCCCCTTGCAAGAAGTTATCCAAATTTCGAAATAAATGGAAATCTGTTGGAGCAAGGTCCGGGGAGTACGGTGGATGTCTTAGACATTCCAATTGAAGCTCCTCTAATTTGGTAGTCGTCTGTTGTGCAGTGTGTGGTCTAGCGTTGTCCTGAAGCAGCAGTGGCCTAGAGCGATTGACCAGCCTCGGCTGTTTAGCAGCTAGCTTTTCCATCATGGTTTGCAGTTGCTGACAATAGACATCCGCCGTAATCGTCTGGCCAGATTTAAGAAAGCTGTAGTGAACGACACCGGCACAAGTCCACCAAACGCTCACAAGTAATTTCTTTTGAGTCAATTTTCGCTTGGAGCAGGATTTGGCTGGTTCGCCAGGGTTCAGCCATTGCGATGAGCGTTGCCGATTATTGTACATGATCCACTTTTCATCACAGGTAATAATTCGATTTAAAATCCCTTCATTATTGTGCCGGTTGAGTAATGTAACGCAGCAGTCGACGCGCGTTTGTCGGTTTGCTGCACTCAATTCATGAGGTACCCACCTTTCAAGCTTTTTCACCTTCCCAATTTGCTTCAAGTGGATTAAAACAGTTTTATCACTAACACCGCAGCCTGCAGCTAACTCGGACGTGGTTTGCGATGGATCCGCTTCCACAATAGCCTTCAATTCTTCATTATCAACTTTGGTCTCCGGCCGTCCACGGGGCTTGTTCTGCAGGTCGAAATTTCCATAACGAAAACGTTGGAACCAAAAACGCACTGTGTTTTCTTTTTCGACACCGTCGCCATACACATCATTAATCCTTCGAGCCGTTTCTGAAGCACTGGTACCACGATGGAACTCGTACTCGTAAAAAACGCGATACTTCAAGTTTTCCATTTTGTAAACTGACTGGCGCAAAGAAAAACCAAAAGAGGAAAAAACAAATGAATTACGGTTTTCCAAACACAAAAGCATGAGTAAATAGCTGTATAAATTTAAAATTGGAATTCCAAACCAAAGAGGTGATATTTGAGATCAAAGTGGCCAGTACGACAAAACGCCAATTTCATAGGTAAGGACCTAATATTATTTATTAGTAAGGATCGGTATAGGTACAGTGTATTTACTTAAACTTAAGCAAAGAAAATAATATAGTACGTCACGATTATTATGACAAGATTTTCGAGGTGATATTATCCACTTTATGTTACTTACATTTGTTTAAGTTTAGGTAATACTCTACTTATTCCTATCCCTGCTCATTAGGCTTATGCACTAGATATTTTTTATACACCCAACTAGAATTTCTGTTCTTTCTCCATCAATTTGCGGCTTATATCAAGTTTCAATCGTCAAGGTAAAAATCGAGCCAGGAGCGTTTACATCATCATCATCCACAGCCCGATTTCGCCCACTGCTAAGCATAGGCCTGTCTCTTCTCGTACCAATCACCACGTTGCCGTGCCAACCTCATCCAGGTTCTACCCGCAATGGCAACAATATCATGTCATCTGCCCATCTCGCCGCTAGACTAGACCGTTTTACTTCGTGCCAAATACTACTCCACCTATTTCGCCCATATTCATTGAAGATTATAATCGCATTTACCAAAGGAAGAAGTGAAGAGTGTAGAGTTTTAAGACATGACCTATTCGCTGTCGTTATTCTAAATAAGCAACTTCGAGTAGGTCATGTAAGAATATACTTCTCGCGGTGATCCGCGAGAAGTATATTCTTCTAGAATGTTTTTAATTTGTCAAAATTTTAACATTATTTTGGGTTCTTCTAGTTAAACTAATTAAAACTTAGTAAAACAAATTGTCTGACCGTCTTGACGGTATATTCAGATAACCTCATAAAACTAGCCCCTTGACATAGGCACGTATCGGTTGTACTTCGTGCCGTAATGTGACAGGCGGCACAGAATAAAGTCAAAGAATAAGAATATCTAGAAAAGCAACTCAGTGGATTGGCTTCTTTTTACCGGACTGCTGAAGGAGGGTAATGTGTTTATCAGTCTATGTTTGTTCCTGTGTGGCGTTCTAGAGACCAAACGCATTGGCCAATTTTAATGATTCTTATGTCAATCGATTCGTCTTAACCCTGCGAGTGTCACTGGCTACATTAAAATTGGAAAAGAGAAAATTGGCGGCTTTTGGGAGCCATATTGTGGAGGCCCAATACTTTTTTTCTTCCAAACCCATCTAGTGGGGTATCAAGATAAAGGGTTTTAGAAAGTGATTTCAAAAATATATAACACTTACATGTTTAGTTGCACCTAATTATAAAAAAAAAATAACTAAAAAGTTATAAATAAAATAAGTTAATTTAAAACATCAAAATACCCGACTGTTTAAAAAGCGAACTAAAAAGACGTAAACAAGAAGAAAATCATACTGAGCAGACGGAGGATACATCTGGTTTTAGTCAGCCAGCTCGAGAATATGTATCCTCCGATTGCACAGCATGATTTTCTGACGGACCCCTTAAACTTAGGGGACGTCGTTGAAAACGGGCATTAATCTGCCATATTTGGAAAATATTCATCATCATCATCATATCAGCCAAAATACGTCCACTGCTGGACATAGGCCTGCCCAAAGCGTCGCCACATTGACCAATGACTTGCGTCCCGCATCCAGCGGATCCCCGCAACCTTCACCAGGTCAGCGGTGCACTAGGTGGGAGGCCTTCCAACGCAACGTCTTCCGGTTCGCGGTCGCCACTCCAGAACTTTTCTGACCCATCGGCCATCCGTCCGCACCCACGATACAGGAAGAAATGAAGAAATTCGGCAACGTTGTTGGGAAGAAGAACACGAAGAAGATTGATGAAGAAGTGGGGTGCAGGAATTGGAAGAAATCTAAATCCAGCAGTGGGTGGCGATATGCCGAATTTTTCGATTGATTATGCGTTCCTTATTTGCAAGTTATAGAAAGCAGCAGCAGGTTATAACGACTTCATCGGCCCACTCACAATAAAGAGTGTCGAGTGTCGCTTCTCTACGGTATTCTTAGTCTATACTATAGTTGAGAATAATGTTGTAGCCGTCTTGCCCTCTTCAGAATATTACGCCAGACCGCGTTGAATTTAAAACTAACATCGTTTCTTCTTTGTTAGTTGTTGTAAGTCAATTTTCATGTTCACAGGTCAGATAAGTTAGTTTATATTTCTTGGAAGCTGGACTGGATTAGTTTTCAGGGAAATCTTGATTTTCTTTTCTAGATTCATTGAGACCCCTTCTTTGAGACATCTACCAGTAGGTCAAACTCACAGACATAATTCTAACTAGATAACGCAAGTCCCTCCATCTGTATGAAAACCAAGCGTGCCACTTTTTCACACATAATTTAAAAACAAAATTTACTTACCAATGAAAGAAAACATTTCCAATTTCTCGGCCAACTTTTTTATACAACGGCAATAGGCATATAATAAGGCATTTTTTTTAGATTTCAGTGCATTTCCGGTGCCGATAATGCTAAATGAAAAGCTCAAAGTACGATCGTTGATAGTAATTTTACTCCGTTTTTAGACACGCGAAATACATTACAATCGCGTCATCTAGTTAGAATTATATCTGTGTCAAACCTTATTTATAAAATGAGAAAAAAAACCGCTGATCACACCTCAGCTCTATTCTTTTGAAGTGATAAAATAAATGAAGAACGATATTGATTATTCTATGGCACACGAACTTAATTCAAGTTTTCTTCAAACTTCATTGCAGAGAAGAATATTTGGGCTATGCGGTGGGTGGTTTAATAGCATCTCTTCATCTTTTCGAGCCACAGCGAGGTCAGACTGGAGAATTTCACGTTTATGTCGTTTTTACTGGCAACCACCGACATTGCAGCAAAAGACTATAAATTAATTCGGCTGAAATCTCGACACTAAGTCTCTCGAAATACAGCCAGTATTTTTGGACTTAATTAAACCATATTTTATCATTAGTTACCACATATAGGTGGCATGAAAGTAAGGCGTGAAAGTGTGAACTTTTATATAATACCTAACATATTGTAGAAATATAGTCGTTGCGTTATTTATTATTTTTATGACCTAATCTGGATTATTCATTGCTAGATTTGTATTACTATAGTTCTACTATATCTATTCTATAATTCTATACTAATATTATAACGAGGAAAGATTTGTATGTAACGAATAAACTTAAAAAATACTGGACCGATTTCAAATATTCTTGCACCATTGGGAAGCTACACTATCCCCGGGTGATTTACGGGTGTATTTCCACGGGAACTGGAACCACGCGGGTGAAACCACGTGGCGTCCCCTAGTATAATATTATAAAGAGGAAAGATTTTTTGTTTGTTTGTTTCAATTGTTCCAAATAGACTCCGAAACTACTGTAACGATTTTAAAAGATCTTCCACTTATGGAAAGCTACATTATGCCGGCATTAACAAAGGCGATAATCTATATAAAAAAAATACAGATCCCTATGAAAATTGCAATAATGTAATACAAAAACGCAAAATTATGCGTTTAAAATTCATTTTTTCGCGTGCGCTGAGAAAACTATTGATGACACATAATAAAAAAAGTTAATTAAAAAATCAAAAGACCCGACTGCTTAAAAAGCGGACTAAAAAGACGTAAACAAGAAGAAATTCATGCTGTGCAGTCGGAGGATACATCTGGTTTTGGTCAGCCAGCTCGCGAGTATGTATCCTCCGACTGCACAGCATGAATTTCTTCTTGTTTACGTCTTTTTAGTTCGCTTTTTAAGCTGTCGGGATTTTTGATTTTTTTATTAACTTTTGTTTATTTACAACTTTTTAGCTATACATTTTAGAATTAGGTACATTTAAACATATAAGTGTTGTATTCTTTATTTTGATACCCCACACGATGGGTATGGAAGGGAAAAAAAAAATCCACAAAAAAATGGCGCCCAAAAGCCGCCATATTTTTCTTTTCCAATTTGAATGTAGCCAGTGACACTCGCAGTGTTAAGACGAATCGATTGCCGTAAGAATCATCAAAATCGGCCAACGCGTTTGGTCTCTAGGACGCCACATAGGAACAAACATACATACATACATAGACTAATAAACACATTCCTTCGGCAGTCGGTTTAAAAAGATGTACTACATGATTAAAGCACTCATTATTACTTACAAAAAAGTCTGCGAGAGAATATATCTGACTATCATAGCTAAGTCACAATAGCAGCTTTTGTGTTCTAAAATTTAATTAGATCGCCGCCGCCGCCCGGTAGAAAAAAAGTTGGTTACATTCGTATTTTCTTATTCAAATAAATAGTTTAACAAATTGGTAGGTAATTAGATGGGATAGGGTAGGTAGGGCAGTTGAGTAGGTTGGTGGGTAGGTAGGTAGCCAGTTGACGGGAGCGAAGCTGCTAGTTTAGCTAGTTTTATATAAAAAGAGAAACGACTTTTTAATTATGAATCTAAATTAGATCTAACATGTCTGTAATTTTTCTATTTTACGTTAGACTGATAGTTTGCTTTCGTAAGACTAAACCTGACCTTGCATGACACAGCTTCTGTTGCGTTACTTCTGATTTCATAGATCAAATCGTAATCATCAACATCATTTCAGCAGAAAGACTTCCACAGCTGGATATAGGCCTCTCCCAAGCGTCGCCACACTGATCGGTCCTGTGCGTTTCGCATCCACTGAATAAATAAATATATAAATAAATAATCTTAATCAAGTGAATCAAATTCGCAAAAGTACGAAACCAGAACCAATTATATTTTCTAGGAGACTTTGGGACCTTCCTGATGACGCGCCGCAATTTAAGTTGCGTCGATAGGCGATAAAGATACTTATAAGTATTATCTAAGAAAATTTTAAGTGAAAGTGGATCGAAGTGCCATCCCATTGCGTCCATGTTAACGTACTTCCAATTACGCTTAGTAACAAGAAAAATTTAAATATTCAAAACCCCCGATACATTTTTATTTCTTGCTACATAATTTATCTAGTAGGTAGACACGCTTCAATAGACACGTAATTACGACCTGATATCTTGGGACAACACCCCGATTCAAACAGTAAAACGCTCATAACTTTAGAACGGCTGAACCGATTTTCATGCAACATAGCTGAGACAGATACACAAACTCACAGGTACAAACGTCAAACATATAACACTCCTCTTTTTGTGTCGGGGGTTGTAAACCGCGTATCAGTGTGATATAAATCGAATTGCGTCGAGCCATCGAGAAGGTCGCTTTTAGATTTTTAGTTCCAATCTTTGCAGATTTTAATACACTTGCAGTTTTTACAAGCTTTTGATTAACTTGCAATGTATATGTACGTAAGTGTGTTCGGGTCAAATCTTGCATCTGAATTTTAAAGCAGTTATCCTCCACCGATTAAGATAAAATTTTGCATACACGTTTAGTTTGGAAGACAATGCATGGTTAGTTACGTGTCCTCATTCTAAATTTAATATGGCGGACGGCCCAAGATAGTGGATTAGTTATTTTTTGTGCACTGCCATGATATGGGTATCAAATGAAAGGATTTGCTGAAAATAATACTAAAAAACAGGTTTTAAAAAAAAAATGTTTACCTATAATTTTATTTTACATGAACAATTTTTTGTTTTTCTATTTGTTGTGGTGTAATTGTGTGTGTTAAAATTAGCGGTTTCGCTAATCGTCCGTGTCGAGCGAACTATGTGAATTAGGCAACACATTGTTTCACTAAATTATGTGAGACGGTCACAAATTCAATTAATTTGAAAAGTTGCAAACTTCTAGCGGTCTGCCAGCTAAAGTTCACTTCTAATTTTGTTATAATAGCTGTAGGAGTTAGTCGTTTGTTTTTCGGAAACTAATACCGTAATAAAAAAAAAACGAACTGAAATGAATGAATTAACATACTGTTGGATATTTTAAGTGTGAAACGTCGGCTACTTTGAATTGAATGTTTTGCGTAAAAAAATACCCTTTGACACATTCTGTTTCAAACTCATTTTAATTTAGTGTTTAAGGCTGCCTGTCCACCAGTTTTTATGCAATTCGATTGGTTGGATTCGCTCCTCTTTTCTCCGCTCCGTGCGAAGTGGACAGGTAGCCTTAAGGTCTATCCACTCATATCAGGGCTGTGCCCGGGACGTGACAGGGCCGGGCCCAGGCATTGAAGATTCGTCACTGGCCCGTGCCCGGCCCGTGCACGGACGTGTGTGAACGAGTTCATATAAAATGTGCACAATCCCGGATCTACGATTTTTTCGAACCGGCAAAACCTTGATAGTGGCGCCCCCTTCCTTCAGTGTTTGAGAAAAACTGTTAAAACTGCCAATGAGTAGCATTTTTGTGACCATTTGTTAAAATAATAATCCTTTAATAAATTTAAACTTTTTATTATCCAATAACTAAAAACGTTCATTTGTGGCATAAAACAGAAACGCAGAAAAAATATATAACCAGCAAAGACTACAACTTTACACGGCGTGCTTTCTTTTCTGCGAAAGAATCTATTAGCTCCTCAAAGTCCGTTGCATAGGCAGTTTTGTTTTCAATGGCTAAAAAAGTTTGTTTTTCAAACATATTAAATTAAGATTCGATTACTTGATAAAAACCTATGAGATTGTAGGAAAAGAGGCTTCATTTGTTCGATATTTCGATTTCTTATCTCAAGGATTTGGCGCCCCCATGAAACTGTCTCCCGAGGCAAGTGCCCCGGTTTGCCCCCCCTTAGATCCGGGGCTGTTTTGAGCCCCTGACGGGGAACGGTCCGTCCACGTCCCTGGCACGGCCCTGATATGTGCTGATAGACCTTTAGGGTGCATTTCATGATATATGACACTCAGAAAATGTAGAAAAACATCATTAGCATGTTTCCTTTCGAGTTTCGATAAAGTAAAGGAATATGAGTACCGAGCAATAAGTGTCATCGTACTAAATAAAAGCACCAATCTATCGTTCCGCGCAAACGCAGCCAATCCTAACTAAAGTTAGTATACGGTTCCAAATACACATAGGTACTTGCAAAACCTATTATCAGATAAAGCTATAAAATTTTATCACAGTGTGTGTGAGCCCTCATCGTTATCGATGGCTTTACGAGATGTTATTGGCGGAAAACCAATTATCTGAATACTAAAAAACCTCTTTTGCAATTTTAAAGACAGTTGAGTAAATTGGAATCCGTCGATATACTTTGCTACTGATCAATATAGTGAATTGGGTGCACTCACTTCTAAATCCAGTTTCAACAAACACAGAAAAAAAAATCTATTAGAAATATGTAGATCATCAATCTGAATTGAGACCGAGAAATGGTTTAAAAATGCATTTTTTTGTGTTGTAAATTCTCTTTGGACTCGAGGCCATAGGCCAGTGATATTTATCAACAAAAGCGTCGCCATAACGATTGAAAAACGTCACGTCATCACGTGATCAATCTCCTACATTTTGGTATTTAGACCATCTCCATCGCTGATAAAATGACTCTTAGGGTGTTTTAGTATCACGCGGATTTGCTTACGCACGCGGGATTGGCCTGCATTTGGCCCCGCATGCGTGAGCAAATTTGCGTCAAATCCGCTTTACAATTAAGGATACTCCTTTATTGTAAAGCCCGTGTGCGTGAAAGAACGCTAGTGTAGCTGGAGCATCAGTACAGTACTGCATTATTCATTTGCCTGAACACTTCAACCATAACTATCATTGTTAATCATTTATTTCCAAACAAAACAGTTCGTATAAAAACATGTCTAGACTTAAGACAGTTTCTTAACGAACTAAAATAATAAACCTTTCACAAGTGCACACGTCCGTGAGTAAATACCATAAAACTGGATGATTTTTATGTTCTAGATGCAATTTAAGATTTTAATTAAATGGAAGAAAAAAAGGTTTTTATATTATGCTGTAAACGAGTGTTTCTACCGCACAAAGGCAGCCATTATAGATTTTTAATTGTGTTATTGAACTAGAAGTTGATTTAAGATCTTGCATAGCAATGTTTAAAATAAAAATCTTGTAGTTTTCCAATTCCAAGTTTTTGTGCTAGGTATACACTGTCACATTAATAAAATGATCGTAACAAATAATGAAGAATCAAACTCAATACCCTTCCATTTTTATAGTCGGGTAAAAAGACCGCAACGAACAAAAACTTTCAAGTTTTTACAGTTTTAATGGCGCTTGGGTTTTGTATTGTAATTTTTAACAGAATTCATATGTTCAGAGATTGGAGTAATCTTAAAATGTAAAACTAACATTATAAAGTGGTAATGATTGTAAAATTAGCTTATAATCGGGGATTGTGTAACTCTTTGTCATTGAAAAAATGCTCGATAAAAACTCGCACTAAGCCTATCGAAGTGATGCCACTTCGATGGGCTTAGTGCGAGTTTTTACTTTAACCCTTTATTGTCACCAGACGGATGTGCGGGGTGACGAGAATGGATAAAGTGAGAAATTAATACACTACATGTTAGAGGAAGTTTGAAAGTGGCGCCAGTGACAAAAAAGTTGAGGAGAAACTGTTTGTCCTGTTATGGTCATGTGATGAGGAGGGATGAAACGCATGTTACTAAATGACTTATGAACATGAAATGTGGATTGATGGAGAGGTAGGGTACGACTAAAGAAAAGAAGGATGGACTGTGTGAGGAGTGATATGAAAGAAAAGGGAGGCAGTGATAGCGTGACGAGGGACAGGACGGTATGGAAGAGGAAAACGTGTTGCGCCGACCCCAAGTAATATGGGAAAACGGCAGGAAGATAATGATGACTGTTACCAGATGGCGCTTATCCAAATCTACTTTTACGATAACTCGATTAAATACGATTAAAAACTGGCACTAAGACCATCGATATGATGCTGCTTAGCTACGA
Organism: Orthosia cruda; assembly: GCA_964057195.1. Lineage (NCBI taxonomy): Eukaryota > Metazoa > Arthropoda > Insecta > Lepidoptera > Noctuidae > Orthosia > Orthosia cruda. Next base: position 18,693,723 of record OZ059843.1, on the reverse strand, counting down.
TTTTTTCAGTGATAAAGTTTCTTCGAAGAATGAGAATATTGTACATCTATTATTTATTTATGAATTTCGAGGGCAATGAACAAGCAAACATTAAGCTGGCATGCAGCATACTGTAGAAATTCAAATTACTTGCGAAGTTACAAACTTATTGTTTTGTTGGCGCGCTAATAATTCCCGTGAGCTAACCACTGAACTGCCTTTGTACTGTGAAATTATGTTACTTAGGTTGGTATACGTAAGGAGGTTTATTGCAATGGAACTTTCAGTTGAAAGGGTTCTGTTTGTATTCTTGTAAGACATTAAACAGTCGACATTACTTCTAGCTCTTGTAGGGAGCAAAGGTATCAAAGTGAAGATGGTTTTAAATTAAATGTGAAGTCTTTTGCGCAAGGTTTCAACAAAAACACTAATCCTGAAAAATATTAAATGCTTCTTCCTTGAATGTCAATGTCAAATATATTTATTTTAACTAGGCCACTTTTGAATGTCTATAAAATTAAAATTTACAAGTAATAACTATTGATTCTACCGTCCATTCGGAAAAGTAGCTTGTTTTGGAGAAGAACGGCCAAGAAACTCCATAAAAACTTCTAGAAAATATAGGCGGGACCGCAGTTAGGAGAACTGGATCCTGTATAAGTTGGCCAGAAACCGCTGCAACCAGATGGTAAGGGCATCTAAATGCCGATATATTTGTGAAAATGTCCTCAACTCGTTACCGGCTGTTATTTGGAATTTCTTGAAATCTCTTGGCATAGCAAAGTCCCCTTCTAGTATTGTTTCTCTTAATCTGCCTTTGGATGTTCTTAATAATCATTTTTCAACATCCGCTACGCTTGCGGCTGTCGTCAAAAATAAAACTATCGCTGAAATTACTTCCAAGCCAATCCTTTCTCCTGACTCTTTTTCTTTCGTGACTAACCTTGACGTCCTCAAATATTTTACCTGAATTAAGTCTAGGGCTGTGGGCTGTGATGAGGTCAGTCGAACTATGTTATCTTTTATGATTGAGAACTTAATTCCAATTATTACTTACATCATCAACTCGTCGCTGCACGTTTCCTGCAATGTGGCGTAAGGCTTACATTATCCCTCTTCCTAAAATTCCCAACCCCAGTTTGGCTATTCACTTCAGACCTATCTCCATTCTGTATTTCCTTTCTAAGATCCTAGAAGCAGTTGCTCTTAAACAAATATCCTCCTACGTCTTCAAGAATAACTTGTTGTCCAATTGCCAATCCGGTTTTCCAGACCACAGCACAGCCACAGCTCTGATTAAAGTTACTGAAGACATTAGGGACGGCTTGGAGAGTTCGAGGTTAACGGTGCTGGTTTTAATAGATTTTTCCAATGCTTTTAAGACCGTTGATCACGACATTCTCCTGGCCATACTGTCTCAAATTGGGGTCTCTTCGTTTTCACGTGATTGGTTTTCATCTTATCTTCGTGGTCGCCAGCAGGCTGTACGTGCTGATCAGGATTGCTCTGACTGGTGCGACTTGGTAACTGGTGTTCCACAAGGCGTTATACTTTCTCCTCTTTTATTCTCTTTATTTATAACTCCATTACCGTCATCCTCAAATGTTCTTACCATCTGTACGCTGATGACTTGCAACTTTACGCTCAATCAGACATTGCCAATCTTGACAATTGCATTTCATTACTCAATGCTGATCTTTGAGCTATCCGTGAGTGGTCTGGCAAATTTGGGTGGGTTTCTGTTAACGTCGGGAAATGTCAGGCCATCCTCATTGGTAGTTCCTACTATTTGAGAAGTGTGAACACTGGCCAACTTATGCCACTGATGTATGAGAACTCCGTCATTTCTCTTTCACCTCATGTAAAATATTTAGGTCTGTACATTGACGACAGTTTTAGTTGGAATAAACACTTGGCTCAGGTGAGCCAGAAAGTCGCGATCTCGCTGTGGTCTCTCTATAGATTTAAGCATTTCCTCCAGCACCAAAATTACTTTGGTCCAGACACTTGTGCTTCCCATTATCGACTATGCTGATGTTTGTTATCCTGATCTATCCCAAGAACTTCTAAATAAATTGGATCGACTTCTCAACAATTGTATTCGCTTTGTTTTTGGCCTTCATTAATACGATCACATTTCTTCCTACCGTTCTCAGCTTAAATGGCTGCCTATCCGCCTCAGGAGATCCCTCAGATCTCTCTGCTTGCTCTTCACTATTATGAACGATCCTTTTGCTCCCGATTATCTAAAAACTTATTTCAAAGTGTTGCGCAGTTCTCACAGTCGTAATCTTCGAGCTTTCAAAAATCTACTTCTCCAAATTCCTTCACACCGCACCGGTTTTATGTCCAATTCATACGCTGTCTCAGCAATAAAGCTCTGGAACGCGCTACCCTTTGGCATTAAAAAGGCTGAAAGCAACTTCACTTTTAAAAGAAAAGTTTGTGACCACTATTTGAATCAAACTAAATAGCTCTCGTCTAGTCATAATAATTATTAATAGGTTTCTCGTTTTTTTATTGATATTTATTAGTCTATTTTATTTGTGTATTATTAATATATATGTAAGTATATACTTTTTCGTATACAAGTTGTCTTTTTAAATATTTTTTTGTACCCGCTCACAACGTTGTCCTTATTAACCCAAAGGTTGACTGGTAGAGAATGCCTTGTAGCATTAAGTCCGCCTATGTACCACTGTTGTACATGAAGTTTAATTAATAAATAAATAAAAACTGACAAGAAACTCCATATGTATCTGTAGTATATGCTTTATGCCTTAGTATACTTATATCTGTCTTATGATATTGGTCGTTAGATTGATAGGACTGCCACCGTACCCTGACGTGTCAAAACTATCATGGTTCGACTGTGAAAAAGGGACAGATGTATACAAGTCATATACATCTGTCCCTTACGCAAACTCAAAATAATCTTGCTCTAAGAGCTTATAGTCACCCCTCTGAGGCCCTGGACAAGTGACATTCTATCGTCGAAAACGTGGCGATATAGCGATTGTAAAAATGACTGATATTTATGGGATTGTCAAATGCTATCGAAATGTCAAATTATCAATCCATTTTGTCATTTTGACCATTTTTATTTATGACTAAGTTGAATGTAAAAATATCGGAAGACTATAACCAAAACCAGTAGATCTCCCATAAATTGGGGACTTTTTCATCGCTAGTCGTAGTTGGTACAGCCCATCCAGCCGACAACCGTACACACGTCCGAATTTGGTACGAAACAGACCATATCCGATGTGAAAACAAGCGGACCGAGACGGAATCAATTAATAATGTCCGGCGGATCACTCTACACACGCTCGGATATGGTACGGCCGGACTAACCCCGCCCACAAATCCGTAGTCCGGCCGTACAAAATACGAGCGTGTTAGCAGTATTAGCATAGCAATGACGTCAAATTCAAATTGAATTTATTGCATCCATAATGTACATACAGGTGGTAAAAAAAGCAATATAAACAATTATGGACCCTTTCGGGCACAGCCACATTTGATATATTATCAGTATCTATGAAAAACAAAAAATCTGGAAAATGCGTTTAAATCCGACGGTATTTCGTTTGCGATCTCTTCATATCGACCTCGACTTATTAATGAGCATACGTATTTCCATAAATGGGTGATATTTTCATCATTCCATGTCATATTAAAGGTGCTAAAGTGACATGGATTTGACGAAGGTATCCCCGTTTCGATGAGAACTATGTTATTTGATATTCAACGTATATAGCACTTGTTTCTCGACCTATATTTGGTTGTATTTTTTTCTATATTAAAAGGTTAAGGTCACATACAATTTCTGAGTCATGCAAGCTGGCCGAATATCGGATAAGTAGGTAATGTGGGTTACATACATTTTCTTCTCTCGAAAAGGTCTGATATTTACTGAACCGAATCTTAACACGTTTTGATTATATAGGTTATATACTCATTCTTACTTAGTGTTATTTTGATAATCTTTATGGACATAATATTTGCAGAATTTACGAGGTTAAGCTAAGATGAAGTTGACTGTACTGTGTTTGGCAATTCGCAAGGTCCTTAAAGTAAAGATTCTGTTTTGACAGTTCAGAAATGTACTCCAATAACTTCATGAACAGGCGTTTATAACAAACTTTTCGTGTGTAGGATTCATGTTCGAATAACTCCATTTTATCTCTAAAACTGTTCATCTAGTGACGAAACATTGTTTCCAAAGTGGACCCAAAACTGGGACCCAATTGGATATCAAACATTACTTCGTATTATGGAAAGGCCTTTCGCGTGACTACGTTTATTTACAAAACCACTACAAACCGCAATTTATCGCAATTTCGTTTCCACGTGTATCTGAGAACCGTGACGAATTTCCTTCAACGATACCCATAACTGGTTATTGTACTACATTGTTATGTGATATTACTTACCGAAATACGTAATGGAATTTTATCGCTTCCCGTAATACTTTTGTGCTACAAAGTAACCAAAGTTTACCGAAGTGCATTACTTGCCACAGTTGCCACTGTTTCCACTCGAGTTAAAGAAAACATGAAAGTCGCAACATGAAATATATTCAGCTGAGAGACGTACAATGTTGGATATCAGTCAAAGTTGAATGATTTGCGATGATATAGAGATCAAAACAAAAATAGAACCACACATGCTGATGAATCGACTGCGTAGTAAAGGTAGTATTCCACGGAGTGAATAAGGCTGGATATACAACGTATTCAGACTATGGCTACCATACAAGGGCAGATCAATTTGAATTCTGAACAGACGAATCCAATCGGCTTGACGGGCCGGATGCACATACATGAGAAGATAAGATTGTTCAGTTGTAGCGATTTCCTTCGACTATTAATCGGTTTTGTAGGCAATCGATCTTGGGTAGCATGGTACGGATTTTGGTTAAATTGGGCAGATCTGAAGATGGAACAAGGTAATAGAGCTGCATAGTGCGTACTGTACTTCGGATTGCTTTTGTATACTACAATAATAGGAGAGTAAGGTCAAAGAGAATATGGACGGATTGTGTGACGAATGAATGTATGAAAGAAAAGAGTGTCGGTGCTAGCGTGACGGTTGACAGGACGGCAACGTGCCCCGAGCCCAAGTAACATGGAACAAGGACAGGAATGATAAATATCCAGAATATAATCGATTATAAGAAAGCAAGATAGATACAAAAACTTTAAGATAACAAATAAGAATCCACCAAAACTCTACGTAATGATACTGTATGATTCATAATCTTAATAAATTGTTACGAAATATGAGGATGAGCACGTGCCGACCGCGTGGCTCAGGCCTCTGTTTGTGTTTGTTACGGCTTATTCCAGTGACGTGGTTCATAACCGTCCCGCGAGCCGCGACGCATCCAAACCAAACATACGCTTTCAGACTTTCATACGAGTATATAAATACCGTTAATAATACTCAGCTTGGTTTATAATTTGGTGATCTTTCGGAAATATCGGTTGTTAGTTCCGAAATATTGGCAGTTTTCTTAACCTCTTTAATGTTGATTTCGGAAGATTTGGCTGCTGCAGTTGTAGTTTTGAAGAAAGACAGAAAGAAAAGTATTTATTTGTGACTCGCACAGGAGACACGAGATAAGCAAAAACACAAAAAAGAACAGTAATAAAAAATAAAAATAAATAATAACCCCGTGCGAGACCAAAAAGGATCCTATCTCGACATGTGCATCGATATTTAATAGATATTAACGCAGCGCTGTTATTCTGATAAGGCCCACGGACACATTCACGGAAAAGGAACATACAATATATTAAAAAAAATGTTATGTTAGTTTTGATCACAGACTACTTAGAGGAGATACTACGTATGTTTTGATCGATGATTATGACCTTGTGATTTGGCCAGTTCTCTTCTATGTATGTGCTTACCTTTTATTTAAAATACAGAATAGAGAGAACCCAACACTGGCAAACGCGTCTATCTACTAAAATTACCGACCAAACATTTAACCCTGGCACAACCCAAGTGCCAGCCAAAGCCATTACTGTAACCCTATCTCACGGAGGGAAGTCTATTCGGTTGCTAACCCATCTACGACTAAGGTAGGTAAAATACAGAGGTATTACGTGATTAATTTGTTTAAAGCTTTGTCTTAGACATTGCTTTACTTAGATTCTAGCGCTTAAGGGTCGAATATTTTTACGTTTTCATTTAACTTTGTACCATCGTTTTCACTAACTGACACACAGCCACTGACTCCGTTATCGCTGCCAATAAACTTGTCTAGGTCTTCTTGAATCTGACTGATGGATTTTGGTATTGGTGTATTTGAAAACTCCTAAAGTCCTTTAATTCGTTACTAATAAACTCTTAATATCATCAATACATTTAATAAATCTGTAGAAATGTCGTTTTTGAACATCAAATTCATAAAAATATAAATAGCCAGGGTGTTAAAGGATAACCAATAAAACCCATTTCCAGAACTTTTGGATTTTTTATCTGTTTATTTGTGGTCGCATCACGTAAAATGTATGGAACTAATGTAGATATCTTTTAAACAAAACTTGTGCGTGACTTAAAGTATTACTTATTTTTTGTTACATCACTATCGGTTCACTCTATCAAAAGTAAAATATCACAACAGCAACACACGCAATTCAGATTTCATATACTCGGACAGTTGAACTCCATATTCGATAGATGGCGTTGTGCATTTGACATCATTTTCTGAATGGCGGTGTTAAGATTTTCCGCGGAAGAATGACACTAGCAAAAAAACAGTAGGTAGGTATGGTCAGTTATAGTGCAAATAGAGTAGGTAGGTAGGTCTAGATAAGTAGGGTAGGTAGGTAATTGACTGACGGGAGCGAAGCAGCGGGTACAGCTAGTATTATATAAAATCTTTATCCTTCTTTCTATATTATGTATTTTTTGTTTATAACCAAATCACTTGAATCGTGTCATATTAAATATCTCAGTCACGTCTTGTTAACCTATACCTACTATACAAGTATACAATTATATCTTTCAAATTATCCATTCGTACATTGTTCATTCAAAAAGTATTATCCATTTAAGTCTGTATTGTTGTTATATTTTTTGAATATAAAACACCGGCTGCGTTCCCCCTTCGCGGCGGGCAACGTTGTATTGGACTACGTAAAGGTAGCTACTACTTATATGTATGTTTTTCTATGGATTCGTGAACAGATGTTCATGTGGGTAAGGGTTAGAGGTATCTAAACACGTGTATTTGCTTGCCCCTACTAACGCAGTCAAGGTCTCGTTTATCTGAAGAAGTTTGAAAGTTTCGTACAAATATTGCGAAATGTAAATGGTACATCACAATGTTTACACGAACTTTTTATAGGTTTAAATTTTGATAGTCTAATCGTTGGCGTAGGTCGCCTCATGTATACCTAAAATAGACTTGTATAATGGGCTTTAGTAGTATCAGAGTAGGATATGTTTTCGTGTGCACTGGCAACAGTGTTCGTGTATCAGTGTCGACGATCGTGTGACTACTCAGCTTTTGCTTGTTGGGACACGATTTCATCGCAGTAGCGATATCGATCAGCTGTTTGTTTGCATTGCGCTACAGGGGTCGCCAACCCACAATCCCACATCACATGCGTGGCGATGACACCATTCCGATACGAACGGCAAGCCAAAAATACATTAGTGAATGAACGAATCCCGCCAATTCCGACCGATCCTAAAGCTGCTGTGGAAAATTTCACATCCGGCGACCGCCTGGAAACCTTCCGACGACATCACGCAAAAATGGACTTTGTACACGTGGATCAAGGGTTCTAGATATCGTGTAAGGCAGAACAGGGTTTTTTTTGTTCTTGCTCATGCACTCGAAATTCGATAAGCCAGGTGTGAATAACAAAAGGCTTGATATTCAATATATGAAAGCACTTCAACGATACCTGTAATTTCAACAGGCATTTCATTTCAAGCACCCATTCGCTGCGGAGCATTTCACCTTTCTAAAGCAACATTTTTATTTCAAACCCAGTGATGTATAGCTTGGTATATCTGAGTAATTTCAGTGTCGGCAGGACCGCAAATCCCGGTAATTTGCACGGAACCGTTCGCCTGTCATGATGGGGTGCTTAATCTTCGGCTTGTGCCGCACGTTCCTCAGATGTTAGGGTGTGCACATAACGTGTAAGCTTACTCTATTTTCGGAACACTTCGCTTGGTGTTAGTGTCACTCCCGACACCGGAGTTACGTGAAATATTTTACAATGTGAAATTCGAGATGTCTCGCGCGGAAATTTATTTCACGTTAATTTACACCGGGTGACGTGTCTAAAGCTATAGAATGCGTTTTCACGGCGTATACCTCAGTGGAACTGGTTGATGTAGGTTTGGCACGAATAAAAACATTTCCATCCTCTTTGTTAACGCATATCAAAGTTCAAACATGACCGTGAAATAAACACAAACAATGGTTGGAACATTTTTAAGGTTTAATAAAGAGTAGGACCCTTTTTGAAAAACGGAGGATTTCCTACAGAATTTTCCCTTTTGTTAAGCGACCGACGTGACGAATGCATTACAAACACAATGTACTTAGTTGTTGTGACAAAGTAATCAAAATGAAAGCGATGGATCCAATTAGCTGAAGAATTTTAAAGAGGAATCTTCGGAACTGTTATCCCACTGGCTAATTACCATCTTTGTAGAAACTTCAGCAGTCAATCAAAACTGTCCCTTACATTAAATAATGTAACTCGAGAAAATATCGCCGATAATTTATTAAAGTCCCAACTAAGACGCGTGTCCTAGAACTTGGATAAATTACTCTAATTTATTAAAACGATATTATTTCCAAAGGCGTCTCTTTTCAAGATCCCTTTTGTAAAATGACTAAGACTGGATAGTCGTTATTTATTTTGGACCGTCATTAAATATCTCTGTTGGGAGTTAACTTGAGAATTTATTAAGGAATGTTTTTGAAAAGTGTCAAGTATTATTATGGGCTAACGAAGGCCTCTGATTTCAGGGACAGCTCCAAAGATAGTCACGTAAAATATAAACTTGGGGTTTGGGTGCGGTTATTTTGTACATGAAAAGGCGCCGCATCACGCGTTTGTATGTAGTTTTATTTACACCTATATATCCGTGGCGTACTGTAATTTATTACAGACTAGCACTCTGCCCGCGACTTCGTTCGCGTGATTTCGTTTATGCTATAAATGATATTCTTATATGCAGTTAGTGAAGGAAACCAAAAATTTGCTATTATTAAAACAATAAAAAAGGGGATCGTAGATATACAGGGTTTATTGGATTTGGACGATTCGTTATTTGACTTAAAGAATAATAAATTTTAGGTTACCGCCACAAAGTAAAATCCTCCCTATAACTAAAACTTATCAACCCCTTTTTGCCCCGTTGGGGGTCGAGTTTTGAAAAACCTAAATATGCTATTCACTCTTTTCTTCTCTTTTTTATTTATCGTTTATTTAGTCAGATAGCGCAGTGAGATTCCTCAAAAAAACTTTATATCCCCAAACCCTATCTGGGAGAAAGTTTTAAAAATATTTTATGTAAATTTTGAGTATCAACCTTATCCCCAAGGAATTTGATTTTACATACAAACTAATTTTTACCTTTTTCAGCTCCTTAAAGGTTGAATGACCGCAAAATTGCGCCTTAGTGCTCCCCTAGGACCCCACGCCAAAAACGAAACCCTGTCCAGTAAGATTCTTAGCTTGAGTTAGTTACGAAAAACTTATAATGACAACCTTTATTGTATCCTTATGTTGGTTAAGTTTTTTTTTTTTTTTTTGTTGTATAAGATTCTTCAAAAAAACTTTACCACCTCCTTAACCGTATTTAAAACTAATAATGACAACCTTTATTGTTTATTTAGGTTGGTATTTATGGCAAGTTTCAAGTTTATTTACCCAAGAAATCAGATTCTTCCATACAAACTTCAACATCCCCTAAATCATCATTTGGGCATAGTTTCGAAAAATTAATAAAGACAACCTTTATTGTATACTTAGGATGGTATTTATGTCAACTTTCAAATGTATTAACCCAATAAATAAGATTCTTCAAAAACACTGTATTAAATCGTTTTTTGAGGGTAGTTGCAAAAAACTTATAACGAAACCTTTATTGTTCATTGAGGTTGGTGTTTATGTCAAGTTTCATGCTTATTAACCGAAGATATAAGATTCTGCAAAACAATTAACATCCCCTAAATCATCTTTTGGGGGTAGTTTCGAAAAACCAAAAATGAAAGCCTTTATTGTTTATGTCAAGTCTTTATTGTTTATTAACTGAAGTAATAAGATTCTTCAAAAAAGATTTAAAACCCCTTAATCGAATAATGACAACCTTTATTGTTTATTTAGGTTGGTATTTATGTCAAGTTTCATGTTCATATACCCAAAAAAACAGATTCTTCCATACAAACTTCAACACCCCCTAAATCGACTTTGGGGGTTGTTTCAACCTCTATTGTTTATTGAGGTTGGTGTTTATGTCAAGTTTCATGCTAATTAACCGAAGACATAAGATTCTGCAAAAAAAAATAACATCCCCTAAATCATTTTTGGGGGTAGTATCAAATAATAACAATAACAACCTTTATTATTCATATAAGGTAGTATTTGTAGCAAACTTCAAGTTTATTGACCCAATAAATCAGATTTTTCCATACAAACTTCAACACCCCCTAAATCGACTTTGGGGGTTGTTTCAAAAGACGAATAATGATAACCTTTATTGTTTATTGAAGTTAGTATTTATGTCAAGTTTCAAGTTCATTAATCCAAGAAATAAGATTCTTCGAAAAAAATAACATCCCCTAAATCATGCTTTGGGGGTAGTTTCGAAAACTAACAATGAAATTCTTTATTGTTTATTTAGTTTGTTATTTATGTCAAGTTTCATGTTTATTGACCCAAGAAATCAGATTTTTTCATACAAACTTCAACACCCCCTAAATCATTATTTGGGGGTAGTTTCGAAATACTAATAATGTCAATCTTTATCATTTATAAATAATAATATTTTAACTAAGTTTCAAGAATTTTGGCCGAAGGAATTAGATTTTTCATACAAACTTTCAACCCCTTTTTTACCCCCTTGGGGGTGGAATTTCCAAAAATCCTTTCTTAGTGCACACTTACGTCACTTGAGGAACCTTTCTGCCAAATTTCATGCTTCTAGGCTTAGCAGTTTTGGCTGTGCGTTGATTGATCAGTCAGTCAGTCAGTCAGTGAGTCAGTCAGTCACCTTTCGCTTTTATATATATAGATAAGGATCAGGAGCATGCTTGGCTCCGTTCTGCGGGCGAATGACTAATTACGTAAGCACTGCCAACATCAAAAGAACCTTCGTTTGTTTCCCACTTGGCACATCTACTTCAATAAAATTTTATGACAAAAAAGTAAAATTCTTACTTATATTTTCTTTAGAATATCGCATTGACCCAAATATGTAACTTGATAATACTGATTCTGAGGCAGTTCGTTGCCAAAAACTGGCAAAACTTACATATACTGTTATTTCATTCAGTAAATGCTATTCGCTGATTTTATTTCATTGAATTAAGTTTTACACTTAAGACGTTTTAGATCCACTTGAAAGCGAAAATCTATGACCAGTGTGTGTTGCCAGTTTTGACATATGGCTCTGAGACGTGGTCGCTCACAATGGGCCTTATCAGAAAGCTTACAGTCACTCAAAGGGCAATGGATATGGCCATACTCGGAGTATCCTTGCGTGATAGAATCAGAAATTTTGAGATCCGCAAGAGAACCAGGATTACCGACATAGCCTGAAAAATTGTCAAACTTTAGTTGCAGTGGGCAGGGCACATTGTTCGCAGAACGGATGGCCGATGGGGCAGAAAAGTTCTGGAGTGGCGACCGCGAGGACCAGGTGGACCGAAAACCTGGTGAAGGTTGCGGAGATTCGCTGGATGCGGGACGGGACCGGTCAACCGACCGACCGCTTGGGGGAGGCCTATGTCCAGCAGTGGACTTCTTTCGGCTGATATGATGATGATGATGAGATGCACTCAAAAATATCAAATGCATGGTGAGAAGTAACAAATGATACAACATTTTTTTTATATTGGCCTAAGAATATTTTATAATCATATCATGTTGTATATTATCTACGTTACACTTCATTATTTCGTCGAAATAATTCTCAAATTATAAATACATCGTGTAAAAGAATATTTTATAAAGTCATACAAATATAGAAAAGCGAAGGAATATTCATATTTCGACACAGCCTAAACTCTTTGTAGTCAGCATAGAAAAACTTCTAGTTAAAAGTACAAAATGAAAAGGGTCCAGATTGGTTTCATTTCTTTTTATCCACGAAATAATAACCACGACGATCACATTGTCTAGTTTTAACTGTTTCTATTTCAGCGAAATCAAAATCGGTGTACTGTGAAAATGATACGAAAAATTCTTTACAATTGTTTTGATATTCCGTTTTTCTGAATCCTTTGTAAGGTTGAGTGGAGCTTTTGTTGAAATGCACAATGATTTTAAACGCGGGTAAGTATTAAATGTTTTGTCCTTTTCATGGAAACTCCTATCTACAGCTCCATCAGAGTTCAATTTGACGGAAAAACACGCGTTTTTATTGAAAAAGGATGTGTTCTTCAGCGTGCAATATATACAGAAACCTCTCCAAGATCTTGTCTATATCCTTGCAAATATTTTCTTTTAGTGCTAATAGTCTAGTATTGTACACATCATACTAGACTATTAGCACTAAAAGAAAATATTCATAGACATAAACAGAGATACAAGTACCCTTTTATTTTCTTGGGCGTATTGTATTTGGATGGACTGTGTGAGTAGTGATATGAAAGAAAAGGGAGTCAGTGATAGCGTGACGGGGGACAGGACGCTATGGAAGAAGGAAACGCATTGCGCCGACCCCAAGTTATATGGGATAAGGCAAGGTTAGGAATATGATGATAATGTTTTGATTGCAAACTCAATTTCCATTTGAATAACTATGAAGCTCATACGATACCAGAAAGGATCATTAACTTTAATTGATCCCTTCATCTACAATTTCGCTTTCCCGGATCCGAATATATACAAATAATTTCTGACATATTAATATGTGCCAGAGAAAATATGGTGGAGAATAATTGTGTGAACCACGTGTATCGGATAAAGGATCATCCAGATTGAATTAATCACACGGACGAGATCGAGTGTGTGGGCCGAGGACTGGACGTTTCTCCATTGCTTTTGTATCTACATATAGTGTAGCTATAACTATATATTGTGCTCAACCCTGCCGTGTTTTTCTAATATCGGCTATATTTACGTCGTTCTATAGTTCCTCTTTCAATTATAAGTTTTGTATGCCTTTATATTCTTATACATTAATATATAAACTCACTTCTTTTTATAATAAATAGGCTTGGGCAGATACTATAATATTAGTACATTATGGTACAAGTGTGTAAAGTTGGTGATTACCGCTGAGGCGCCATTGAGACCCGAGCCGTTAGGTGAGGGTCTTAAGAGAGCCGAGGACGGTAATCATCAATACACACGTGTATCATACGACGTTTTTCAACACACTTGTGAACAAAAAAATTCTAAAAAATCATTTCCAACAGTGAAAATGAGTTGTGAATTTTTTTTCGCAATGGCGGGCAAAAAAATCAGTTTTCCTATGCGCGCGCATCTAACAATGGCGATCGGCCATAGACTAAAAATAATAGAGTTATATTTTTTTTTGGCTTTTCGCGAATAGCGTTTTAGCCACGTACAAAATGGGGATTTTCAAGTTTTCTTTATTACAGACAAAAACAAAAGTTATATTTAAGTGAAAGTTTTATTTGTTAAACACGTACAAGTTGAAATTATCTATTTAAATACCAAGTTGCATGAAATGTGTTGCATTTGTACTACTGAGCACGATCTTTTTTGTATCGAAACATTTTTAAGAACAAAGCAACTCAACCAATAAATTAAAAAAAATCTCTTTATCTCACTTGTGAATAATAGTAATGAAAAAGTCACAGTTTGATAACAGGTCTCATTATGTGCCTAATTGCGGTGAAATTAGAGCCACTTTATGAGCAAGTGTCTTGAAAAATAATTTATTTATTTTCCAAATAAACTTAATACTACTTTACAGCAACTTCAATTTGGGCAAAGAGATACTACAGAACGCCATCTGCAACGACCCTTACATACTCCTTTTCCTCTTACACAAAATAATTGATTATTTGATAATAATGATTATCTGGTTTATAAATAACTTCATTAATACTCGTATTAACCCTAAATTCATGTCTAAAATTAAACTATGTATTATTCAAGTTGTTGTCAATTAACAAAGTAATTTTATAATAATATTAGTGACCTATAGTTTTTAGTTCAGAAAGTTCAGTATCCCTAACTTTGTTGGGCACATTTATTATTTGATTTTGAATCTGATCATCATCTGCCTAGCCTTTTCCCAACTATGTTGGGGTCGGCTTCCAGTCTAACCGGATTCAGCTGAGTACCAGTGTTTTACATGGAGCGACTGCCTATCTGACCTCCACAACCCAGTAACTGGGTAACACGGTACCCCTTGGCTAGACTGGTGTCAGATCTCAAGCTTATGACTACTCGTAACGACTGTCAAAGATCTTCATATGACAGCCGGGACCAACGGCTTAACGTGCTTTCCGAGGCACGGAGGAAACTCGGTATGTTGAAATGGTCACCCATCCACGGACCGACCTCGTCAAGCGTTGCTTAACCTTGAAGATCGACCCATGCGGCTGTTATTATTTATTTGATTTTGAATCTGATATAGACTAAAAATAAACTGTTAGCTTTAACTTTCTTATTTTGTTAACTTATTATTTAGTAGTTCTAATATATTTAGCTTTCCTGTAGATTGTTCTAAACAACGGCTATTTTGGCTTTCGACCATGGAAACATCAGTCTGCCGATCTGTAATTCAATTATTTTTCAGCACCCCCCAATTTTTATTTTACTTTACCAACTCTTCCCCGTTCTTTTTTAATTGCTCAAGCAGGCAAACAACACATGTTTGCCTGCTTGAGCAATTAAAAAAGAGATATTTTACGAAGCTCAAAGTCCGTCATCGCCTTGCTCAGCAGCCGCCGCAAAAAGTATTGACACACTTGGCTGAGCATTGTGCTTCTTCTCCAGGTCTTCAAAATAGGCTTTATTTTTATCTTTCTTATCTGGAAGCATTTTATTTAAATGATCTTGAAGTCTTAAGGTTCATCGCTTCATTTAAAAATGTTTTTAGACAGAGAACGCACAAAGGGGAAGAGTTTGTGGTATTCTCAATAAATTCGTATTTAATATATTCCGCATTGTACTGCCGTCTCTTCTTTTTGCCTTCCGACATGGTTTTGTTTTCACAAGTACGTAAGTATAGTGTTGAGCTTAAGTACCTACTTGCTTAACGATGACGATTATTTAAAATTTGATTGCTCACGGGCTATCCTGCGAAAGCTATGTTAAATATTTTTAGTTTTTATACAATCAAACAGGGCAGAAATATGAACTAAATAATCGATGTTGTGTAGTAGGCAGGTTTTAATTTTAGTGAATTTTAAAATATTAAGTAGATGAAATTACAAATCAGCAACCATTTCAACGCCCCACATTTTTTCTGGGCCCCTTACTGCCCTCCCAGCGCCCACAAAGGGGCGTTATCGCCCACTTTGAGAAAGACTGTTTGAAGGATTTTATTTCAGAAGAAGACATAACGTAACGTCTTCTATTTAACAATAGGAGCTTTAAACAGGCGTGATTAGAAAGTTCTGCATCAACTCTACCACATTTCAAAAAGATGAATAGAAAACAGTAAAAAGGAAAAATAAGCATTGTGTTTCTTGAAAAATTTCCTGTACAAATTGTTCACTGAACAATCGGAACTCATCAAATGAGGAAGGTTAAAATTTTTGGACGGTAAAATGTACAACATTCAATTGGTAAAAAGTAATCAAATCATGAGCCTTGCATTTTATACCAGGTCTAGGGCATCTTCCAATTCCAAAATTGATTGACGAAATATCGTATTACCTGTGAGACAGAGTACGGGTGACTTGAAATTTCATATAATAGAATTTTAAGTAAAGTTTATATCTAATCTTATTACAGCATATTCTACCTACATGCGATATATTATTTACATAATACCATTACTCAAAACAGGTTAGGATTGTTACGGTTGTACGGGGTTTCTCTCATTCCAAATTTTCGCTGGCATCCTGAAATAAAATTGTACTATTCTGCCATTGCAACGCATATTACACATATTTAACGACTCAAGTTTTACATCTTGCGCTTTGAATGATTACCTTTCCAATATGAATATGATTATAAAAATACAAACAATTTGTTAAGCCAGTTTTACCACATCTATCATCAACATGCACTGTTCTTATTAGTACTTGCCAACCTTTAACAAACGAGTTACGAAGTTCTGAAGAAATTCGGCACACTTATTATTAGGCACCATCATTTATTACGACTTTCCATTTCGTATGTCACGTTGTTTTAACTATTGCTATTGATAGCATACCCCGTGAATAATAAGTTGACTGAAGATGAATAAGCATTTTTTGTGTTGTTGGCATTTCAACAGTTATGAATGGATTATAATCTTTCGTCATTTTACGAAATATGGGATTTTGTTTGTGCCCATGCCCGCAGTTTTCTTATCGTGGTATATCTTCTCTGCCAAAATTGACCCCGCGTAACTGGTTAAAAAACAATGAAATAATTCGAAATGCTGGTGACAACAAGATGAGAGCTGAGTATAACTGACAAATCAATTTCCAACGTTTTTTTATCTCTAGACGTGTGTCGATACACAAATACAATTTCACGAAAGCTGAAATTGAATTTCTGAAAGCGACGTCGTAAATAAATCTGTTTCGAGAAAACATCTTGTAAATAATAGGTGATGCTTCAATTGTTTTCGAGCTATTTTGGAATCAAAGTGACAAAATTGACACGAACATGATTATCCTTTCAGAGATCAAGTTACGAGACATACAATTGAGCCTTTATTTAATTCTTAGGTAGTAGAAGAGTTTTCAGCAGATTTAAATAATAGAGAAAAGGACAAAATGCGTCCAAAAGAAGATTTAAGTGCTTATTGACAAAAAATTGCATTCACATTTTTCACTGCCAAGTTTCAAATAAATCAAACATGTGTCCGTCGTCGGTTCCTACATAAATCGGTAGAAATAAAGATCTCAATAGAAGCAAAGATTGTCAACTCATACGTTGACCCCACTTCGTTCAAGTTGAAGATAGAAACATTTTATAAAAGACTTTCGTGGAAAAGTTTCACGAATATAGAAATCACACGCCATGTCATGTCAATACAATTTTGTAGTATTGTTAAAAAAATTACAGAACTAACAAAGAAATGCTTACATATATGAAGTCTATCCATAAATAAATGCGAAAAATTCTGAATGAATCTGTCTTTCTAAAAGTTGATCAAGTTTCTTTTGTGATTTCAGGTAATTTCCGTACATGCGACCAAACCGATGGATTCTATTTCCGTAAGTATTATTTCTAATTATAAATCTTATTGCATCTTGATCATCATGCGAAACATCACTAACATCTGTCATGTGCAGTATATTGTTATTTTTAATTAAAGGTTTGTATTTGTTTACTTTTTAATTAATAGTGTCATAACAAGTAATAATGTTACACAATTGCTTCAAATCGTTATCACGATCACTGTTATCGTTCTTATCGGAATTGTGGTAATTATTACGCAGTTAACCCAGTGTCCGGACAAACGTTGAATAAATAATTTTGAAATGTTTATTAGCTTTTGGAGTGATGTTTGTTCTGTTCTGGTTCTGTCTGTGTGTCATTCCGAAATACTATAGTGGGAGCAGTTATCTACGAATAGTCGTCGCATAGATTAAACCCTTGCGTATCATTGAATGCAGCAGTATCTCCGGACTTCATTCATTAGTCCCCGTGCTCGTCTCCTATCGCGTCTGCTGTTGATAACTGTCTCTATACGACACGCGGCTCACGTACCTACTCGTATGTTAAAGAGTGAGTGCGTGTTGCGTCTCGTCAATCGCTATTCGACCTCTCTGTTTATTGTCCGTGTTTTCCTGCTCCGTTTGTGTGCAATGTTCCGTTGCGCACAGTGCGATTAAAATCGCGTTTACTGCTAAACACTCACCATTCAATCGTCAGTGGAAACCTGTTTTAACTTTACATACCTGTAGCTATATCTTTATCTTGAGTTATTGTCACTCAGATTAGTCACTTGCTATTGACTTTCTATTCGATATCGCATGTTTCTGCTCCAGTGTCAAACACACAAAAGCAGGAAAACGTGGAATGATTATAATTATGTGCAGTTGCAGAGTGATGTTGTGTTTTTATGCCGTTTATCAGTTTGGGATTGAGTATGTGTGAGCCGTATGAGTAGTGTGACTGTGTTTACGATGCGGCCGCGTATGTGTGTGGTGCGCGTCGGTGTGGGTGTTCCTGTGTCGGCGAGGCGCGGCGGACGGCGGAGCGCGGTCGGTCGGCGGCGCCAGTTTACTTCTGAGCGCCACGGGGCTGCCGCGCTCTTGCCGCGTAGAGCCCGAGTTCGCGATCCCAATAACTTTGTGCATTGGAAACTTTTCAAAGCGATTCCGGACGGATCCGATGGCCGCGGATTGCTTTCGTTTCGAATTTCGAGTCGCGTCGTAAAGTAAAACGTGCGAGCGATCATTGTTGCGTGTTTATACGAGTCGGTCGGTCTATTTTTGAATATTCTCTAAACGCTTGACGGCGAAGTTTTCGAAACGCAGCCCGCCGGAGCCGGGTTAACGTCCGCTGTGTATGCAGCACGCCTGCATCACGTCTCTTGTGTTTTTGTTGATGGATTTTTGTTGTTAACCTCCACAGTTGTATTCGACAAACGTTATCTGTAAGTATGACCCCGGTTGATTTACGATACTGGCTTGGCTGTGTTTTAATTCTAAACTGAAGCAATAAGTTAAAGAGCAATGTTGCTACTTTAATATAAAGTTTGATATCGAGTTGTGGCTGTTAATTACCCAAAAACAGTAAAAATTGTTTGCAAAAAATAAACAAGCGACATTCATATCGTCGCGCATACATGTGGTGTGTGTATAGGTACAAGTATGTGTGCACACAAACATACACATCAGTCCATAGTGTCGGCGTTCACTACGTGCATTTTAGCACAAACATAATAAAGCATTTATTACGAGAACCTTTATGCATTATTGCATACACTGGCCGTTCTGAGCGGAGGGTTCCTCAGGGTTCTAATTGCAATCGTGTAAAGGAATAAGGACTTAATAGTAACAAATTTGATCCCACTTCTAGTTCACTTACGTTTCCCCTCTATCACAAGTGATACATGATTCATAGTTGTTTGGTCAAGCGAGACTGACACTGTACGGACGTTTATCTTTATAACACACTTCTTCGACAGCGTTTTGTTTTTATTATTCGTGTTGTGTCAACTCGGTTTATTCAATTATTGACTCGTTCATATTTAAATTAGTTAAGTAAATAGGTATCGTGATATGTTTGACAAATCAAATAAACATAATTATGATAATATGTACCAGTATATCGGGTTTTACAGATTAGTATAAAATTACCAATAAGCACATGCTTACTAATTGTTGTTTAAGTTCCTTATGAAGGTCTGTGAGCCTCTTCAAACAGAAGCTAACAATTACTCCATGTGGTGAACCAGATAACACGCGTAGGGGTTGCCAATTTGTTTTATTATTTGGGTTAGCAACACTAGCAACCGTTGCGGGTCCCCGGTTCACCTAAGCAAAGATTGAAGCAACAATTTTGCTGGTCCATGGAAGGGTTTAAAACGTTTTCTTTAATGCATTGTCTGACAGTTGTAAACCCGATGTTTACGAGCATCAACGGAACCCTTTTCCCTTATTCGTCTTTTACGATTTTCGCACAATGATACGCACAACATTCTCGTTTTAGGTCGCTGGTGGATTACTTCTTTCAATCATTTGATTTGGGACCAGAGAATATAGGCATACATATATTATGTACCTATATGAGGTGTTTTTGTGGACGATTGAGGGAAAGGTTCACAGAGAGCCTTCAATTCAAAAAGTCAGAGAACAGAGACATTTTTTAACCATCGGAGAATTAATTAAACACTTGTGTATATGCTTGGAATATTTTATATAAAAACTAGTTTTAGGTAATAGATTTTAAAGCATATTAAAAATTATGATATCCTAATAAAATTCGAGTAAAAATTTGAGTTTTGTAGTTGTCCATGAGTTCTACATAAAAATGGCTTAACCGGTTTTGACGACTTTGCAGTACCTTTCGAAAATTAGGTTTTTTATTATATATTCTTCTGCATACATTAATATATTGTGTGGTGTTTGATAGATCTTGGAAGGTTAATCTTTTTTGCTCTAACTTGTTCTAAGTCTAGGCCAAGGTGTTAGAAAAACGACGTAGTGCCTTCATAGAGAAATAATAAAACAATCTAGAAGCAGTAACATAGTTATGTAACTATTAGTCATATAAAAAACCATACAGAAATAGGTAAGTTATTGGCACAAAGACAGGCGTTTCTTAAAAGTTTTCAGCAGCTATTGCAAACTTATTTGGCTTCGTATATCAAAAGTTATTTCTTTTTTTAAAACAATTTTCTTTTATCAAATTTAAGATTTACTGTTGTACTTATTCATTGTATATCAAAACTTTTCAAAATCAATCATTATAATATCGTGAATAAGCGTGTATTATATAACATGACTGGAGACCGGATTATATGAATTTGCATATTTGCATATGAAATTGCATATTTACCCCATTCCCATCGGAAATTGCATATTATATCTAATATCTAGTGATGATTTTCGCTATATTTATTATATGTTTCAGTAGTTACCCTATTGATAAATGTTATAATAAACTCTTTAACCAAAATTTCGCCATATATAATATACTAACATTTTCCACTTATTAAAATATTATTATTGATTAAAGACTATATACATTTAGAACACCCACCTACCTGATTGTTCACGCATACAAAAAAGTTAAATAATTTTTCGTTTTAGTGCATTGTTATCGTCTACAAAGTTTTTACATTTTGGTATTGATAATTTATGATTGAATAATTCACTAATTGTATGCTAATTTAGAAATAAAAAAATAAAAACCTACAAATTTTTTTTATTTTTCGTTTTCTAAAACATAAATGTAGCATATTTATGCATATTTCAAGTTTTTTATGTTGCATATAATCCGTTCTTTAAATATAACAATACAAGAGTTATCATTATCTTCCAGCCCTTGTCCCATGTTACTTGGGGTCGGCGCAACACGTTTTGTTCTTCCATACCGTCCTGCCCCCTTTCACGCCATCACTGACTCTCTTTTCTTTCATGTCACTCCCCACACAGTCCATCCATCTTTGCTTTGGCCGTCCCTCTCCATCCATCCACCTTTTTTATAACTCTTTTAGTAACATGCGTTTCATCCCTCTTCATCAAATGATAATACCAGGACAAACAGTACAAGAGTACATGGTATATTATCGCTAACGGTTCACGCTTCATTATACTGTCTAAATATTATGTTAATATGTAGGTACCTATGTACTAACCCAAATAATTCCATTCTAACGCGTAGTGTTTTGCGGTTTATCAATTTACATTACACAACCTCACACATACACGACTCACGCACACAATCAAACATCTAGCGTCGTCGCTACACGTCCAAGATGGACCCTCCCACTCCCACCCTTAGAGGTCATCCGTGTCAAAGATATTGTCCACGTCCATGCTTCTCAATGAATTGTTTGTACGTAAATTGTTGGGATTAAATGTTCCAGGCGCATATATAAAGAACAAGTACACTTTATTTAGGGTTCCGTACCAGAAGGGTCCAAACGGAGTCCTATTGCTGTTACTCACGTGTCCGTCTGTCTGTCGTTGAAATTCGGTGATAATGTTTATTATCTATACCAATATTATAAAGAGGAATGATTTTTTTGTTTGTTTGTACCGAATAGGCTCCAAAACTACTGGACCGATTTCAAAAATTCTTTCACCGTTGGAATGCTACTCTATCCCCGGGTGACATACCTCTTTTTATCCCTGTATTCCCACGGGAACGGGAACTACGCGGGTGAAACCGCGAGGCGTCCTCTAGTTACGTATATTTTACTAAACAATACCAACATATTGATAAATTAGCTGACTCCCGGGGTTTCGCTCCCGTCAAGTGACTACCCTGTCTACCCTGCCTACACTACCTACCCTACCTACCTATCTAATAAGACCTAATATTTTTTATCTATCATCAATAGTTTTCTCAGCGCACGCCAAAGAATGAATTTTATAGGCAACATTTTGCTACCTTGGGTTACATTATTGCAATTTCCATAAGGATCTCTAATTTTTTTATAAATCTATTATAGCCTATGACACTCAGGAATAATGTAGCTTTCTACTGGTGAAAGAATTTTCAAAATCGGTTCAGTTGATCCAGAGATAACCTTACAACGTCACAAACTCGCAAACTTTACCTCTTTATATTATAAGTACTTATAGATTCGTTTTTTTCTTTGGCTCGGAACCCTAAATGTGCGAAGTCTGACACACACTTGGTGGGTTAATTGGACGAGTTCAAGTTGCCCAGTATAGATAAGAAAATAATTAGTAAAACGCTTCAAAAATTCCGATAAATTACAATAACAATTTTATATACCTAGGTCCAGGGAAAATCCATTAGGTAATAATCTATATACACATTTAGTTAATTAATCATCGTTGGATCTGCTTGACTTGCGCTGGCGCAGCATATCTCAGCTTATAAGTAATTTATCTATTATCTATAATAATTAGGATTGCAATTAATTACGTTTATCGACCACGTGCGTTATGCAATTGGCTAGTAGAGTCAAGAATTTTTATAATACTAGCGGACGCCTCGCGGTTTCATCCGCGTAGTTTCCGTTCCCGTGGGAATACAGGGATAAAAAGTAGCCTATGTCACCCGGAGATAGTGTTGGTAGTAGGTGGTAGTGGCTTTCCAACGGTGAAAGAATTTTTGAAATCGGTCCAGTAGTTTTTAAGTTTATTCGTTACATACAAAAATACAAATCTTTCCTCTTTATAATATTAGTATCGAAGTACTAGCTACGTGCCAGCGGCTTTGTCCGCGTGAAAAGTGGCATAAGGGAACATACCCCGGGATAAAAATGATCATAATGTTGTTGTAATTCTGAAAAATCACGCTCTAAAAACTATGAAACAAGAAAATATTCTCATCTGAAATTGTTATGTACTTACTACACACTATTCGGCATATATCTGAATAAACTACTTACATGGTATAAATAATTTATTGTATTTCATACATATTCATAGTGGTATTCAGAGGATAACCATGGTCGTATCGTATGCTACTTTGCAGAATGTATTGTAGGTGGCACACGACCACGGTTATCCTCTATCCTCTATAATTGTTTTTGTTCTTGATTTCTTGCCCCCTAGAGGAGGCAAGAAATCAATATTCAATTTAATGTAACGTCACATAGCCTTAGCATATAACCAGCGGGCAAACAAAACGCTTCCATCGATACCTCATTTTTCAAATTATGATATGTAGTTTAAAAGTTGTGAGGGAACAGATGAAAATACATACATACACACAAACCAGTCAAAAACAAATATACAGACGGTCGAGTTCCTTCGGCATTAATAATATTGGTATGGATAGCCTTTACAGTTAATTTATATAGAGCACATTTTCAACAATTATGAAAATGCTATAACGCTAAAATCTGAAGATTTTTACGAATAGCTCTTAATGTTTAATAATATCCTTAATTGTTTTTCTTCACATAGTCTTGACATCAACACAGAACAAAAAAATCTTAAGTATTTTATGTAACTTCCACATGACATAATTGCCTCATAAATTTATAATGCCATATTCATTGTTACTGTCTTGAGATTCCAACTACCAAATATGACATTGTCATACAAAGCACGAATTATACGATTTTGCCAAATTCGAAGCAATCACAATCGAATTTACTGGTAATTTACCAGTGAAATCGTGTTCTGGATACAACAGAGTATAAGATATTGATAAACCCGTATGTTTTGATTCTATATCTTCAACTATTGGTTATTAATGAGACAATTTGAGAAACTAGTTGGAACAGCTGAGGTTTCTGTAGGTATATCTTACCTAACCTGTATGATTTCTCACGTGATCTATCTTTTGCATCATATATCATCAAACAACAGTTGATGACTACAATTTTAAGACAAAGAGGCCAAATATTTTGCAAATTTAGTTCTGAAATTATGGGCGTAATAAGTGGACTCATTTATGGTCCTTAAGGAACTAACAAACAGCAGGATGGATAAAGCTGTAATCCTAAGGTTCTTGCTACCTCATGTTCTTTAAAATATTCTGTTCGAAGGACCGTAGGACATTAGAAACGGGTCACACAAATGTTAGGAAGTCGCTAAAAGGCCAAATTCGGCGTAAATCTACTACGTATTTAAAACAGTAACGTTAATGTATTAATCTCTCTGAATTATTCATAAGACAAACATACGCCACACCAAGATGATACGAGATGTTCCTTATCTCGATGCTCACTAATTTGGCACATTACGAGAATTCCGATTCGTCTCTTGATCCATTTTCATATCAATAAGGATTAATCAGAAGTCGGGTTAGGAGATTCGTAATCACGAACATTGTTCGCAGTTCTATTTCTGAACGATATCCTGAGGAGCGAAAATGAATGATCGCATTATTATTATGAAAAATATCTTCGAGGATAGGTAGTAGGATTGTTCGTAACTACGTAAATGGAGTTACCTGAAATGAAGGGCTCTATTTCATTAGGTCTGCATTGTTGGCTAGGCCTGTGACTGAGTGTTTGGAAATGGCTATTGTAATCTCAAATTGGTTCGGTTCAGCCTGTGTTTACTCCTGTACCGCAGCGTCCGCAGACCAATTAATGGCTATCGATGACCTTACAGTTTATGTAAGACAGTAGCTTTGTGGAAATTGGTGTATCCACTCGGGGAGAAGATTGCTTATATATTAGAGATAGTCAAAATTCTCAAAATTTTGACTAAAGAATGATTAAGATGTCAATGTCAAGGATGTTCAATTTACAGATAAAACATAATATTCTGGATAAGGTGCTGGTTGATGATAATAAATGACATAGAGATCCAAACCTTACCGTATGCGTGTAATAGAAACTAAGAAACTGCGATTTAAATGAAGAAGACGAAGATTTTGTAAGACCGAACATGTTCTTAAATACGGGACTTAGTGCGGAAGCACTTAAACAGTAACAATACAAATTAATTCAAGGACCATTACAAAGTGTCCATTCAAACAATATGACACTATGAACGGTCATCGTAGAAACTCCAATAGGAATTTAGTCGAGTAGCAATTAAGGACGGATAGGCTCCTCGTGGGTCTTAGAACCGTTCAAGACAATGTAACGCAAATGATAATTGACAATTTGGCTCGGACTCCAGTTTAATTGACTGAACGATTAACTTTTATTACTATGAACATCTCGGTAAATATTGATAAAGATATTATTCGCGCGCTTCGACGCAAATGTTGCTTGATGATTTTTCCATTGGCCCTAAGTGATTTTTGATGGCAAAGTAGCGTTTGAGGGCGTCGATTATTTGTTTAATCGCGACCTAAAGGAATATTGCTTAGGTCAAACAAATTGATGATGGAGAAAATGTATTTATGGAAATTACTTCTAATTCCAGTTTTGCTTTGCACTTATTCTTTGCGTTTGTTATTAAAGTACTGTGTGATGTTGACAATTTAAACGATAGGGCGTGCTCGAGTATGACTTGTGCTTTTCTTGAAACCATTATCAGTGTTTGTAAGACTGTGATGTCATTTTGAAACACGTGGAGAAAAAACATGATTGTTAACTCAGAAACAAATATGTTCTGGTCTATAGAAGATGGAACGAAGTACCTTCGTTTAACCTATTTACAATTTATTCCCTACTTACCACCTACGATACAGCGAAAAGAGATTTTAATTATGATGAAAACAATAATTCTTCAACGAACACAAAACTTTCCCTTCGTTAGTGCAAGCATGTGTTGTCAAGTCGTTTTCTATTTAATAATACAGAAAAACGCAAATGATATACATACCAGCATCGCACATGTAATGTTTTGAGTCACGCAAACCTATGTAGCTGTTAACAATACTTCGTAGTAAATTTTCCATAGTGAGAAAATTGTTTACTTATTCGTGAAACAGTAGTCTCACGAGCACTCGGGCTAATGAATCTAAAAGATCTGGCAGACGAAAAAATGAGACGTTTAAGAGTTTTTTTGTTTCATAGAAAACTGGAGAATCTACTACTTCTGATTCTTTTGTTGAAGCTGATTGCGAAGGCTTTGTACTAATATCCAAAATCTTAATACTTGTCTTATATATGCTACTAAAACATTTTTCTATTCCTGATTATGTGTTTGAAATCTAGCTGCACGGATTCGGATGTAACTTGGGACATAAGAAAAATATTTCCTGGATGGGTCTTCAAATCTCAGAAAATTAAGAACTTTGCGCACGAGTAGAGAAGAGCCGCAGGGAAAGCCAGTTATCGTTTAAGTTTAACAAGTACTTAGAAACTTCCTGTTCCGATCCCTTAAGGGTATATGGCACGTAACTATGAAGTATTATGATACAGATCTTAATGCGTGGAACGTGGATCCATAATATCTATCGATGTTCGTATCAGTTTCGATACATTCCCAAGAGGATACCTAATAATCGATACCTATAAGTTACACCGAGTAATTCTGCTGTATAATATTTTTGTGATGGCTTGATATTGAATATTGAGGTTGATAGAGCTACAAATCATGTGGGATTACAATTTTATAAGATATTGGGTAAAAATGTATGGATGGATAAACGAAATGACGATTTTGAACAAATTTTCATAGACCTGTGCCAAATCTAAACAGATATTAAACTGGCTATTCAATCATTGTTTGATGCTCAGTATAATAATCATTGAAGAATCGAAGTATGTGTTTATGAATCAAGATTGTGCAAGAATACCGAACTAGCTGAACCTGCAATGTCAGTAAGAAAATACTAGTTTCGCATCAGAATCAAGCGGATTTCCCTTAAGAACTGTGTCGAGGTGGGTCTGCCGGCCTCTTCACTCTACAAAGTCTGCCGCTATCTCATCCATGACGTATATCTGGCGCCTCTTAATTGCTTCAGACTAATAATTATTATCAGTTCGCGTGCGGCGCCCCGCCCCCCGTCCGCTCGACTACTCAGATACGCAATAACTAATGTATGTTGCACACACACATTTATAAGGCAACACTAAACACGTGCTGGTTGGTAGCCACGGTTTTGCCACCGCAACGGGAAAACATTACGCGGCGACGGATTAATTTACAATGATAATAAAGTTATAAAGGCAATTCTCTTTGAAGTTCACTTGATTCAGTTGAAGTGGAAACGGAATCACGTGTATTCGTATTATTATTTATATTCAAATACACTTGTTTCTCCTCTTCACATGTCTCTAAATGTTGTAAAGTTTAATTTGTGTTTATGAGATAGCGCGAGCTTGGCTTAGGCAATTGCATTGGTACAGTGCCAAACCGTTGCATTACGTATCATAAAGTTGGTTGCAAACATCTCTATATGCATTGCTTTCAAGATCAAAACAAATTGCATCGTCATTTCTGGCCGTTTAAGTCCCATTTACAAAACAGCCGACTTATAACGAAAGTGAATATATTAATATTGTTTACGCGACTCCCCTTGAGGAAACCAAGATTAAGTACCACTAAGGCATTAGTAAGTCGTGCCATTAATTCTTTAACGGGTGAATAACCTTCGTCTTTCTCGAAGACGTCTCGTCTGGAATAGTAATTATTATTGTTGCTTTGAAAACTACTATGTTACTCTACTTCGTGTCAACGGCCAAATAAAGTGTCGCAAAGAAAATTTTATCAGATGGTTCTTGTATTGTTTCGTCGTCTCTAAACTGGCTTGCAAAAGCTGTTTCTTTGTATTATGAATCATTATCATTATGCATCTGATTATGACGACAATCTTGTATCTTTGGATTCTTCGAAAACCTTTTCATAATTCATCTAATCAGATTTAAAAAGATTTATCTTCGGTCAAATTAAATTTCAACAGTGCATTTATTGTAAACTTTTATGGTTTTTCCTTCTATTTTATTTCTAAAATTTGCCTATCTTGTTCTACCTGTTCCTAATTTTCCTGTTTATGGCTAGGTCGGGCTCGGTCCCAATTTTTCCTTTAGTTCTGCCCAAATATCGTAATGGAGAGCCCTCAGATGGATCTAAAAGCGACCGTCATAAAGTCTTCCATGTGATCCGGTTGAAATAAAGTTGTCTCGGCCTTTCCGCTATCGAGTTTCTCGAGATCTAAGAAAACATATGTAGTAGACAACATATTTCTAGCAGTTTACAACTAGTAGAGAATTCAAACAAGCTTATTGATTTTGCAGTGTTTCTCTTGGTTGTAGATTTTGCATAATTTTAATAGCTAGTAGACAAACTTTGGCCCTTTAAACTCTCCCACCTAGCTTTTGTCTGAATAATAACATAGGCCTGCATGTGTTTTAGTCAATGCCCCAAAGTTTTACCATATTGAATATCTTCAAAAGGATTTTTTTTAAATACTGAATCAAATATCGACCCAATATAGGCCTCTGCTTTACTGATTCCATTACGGTCCAGAGTCCCAACATCGCGCGTCGATCATGAGGTGTTCTTATCAGTTATAAATTATGTCACGAGGAAACAAGTACATATGGAAGAAAGAGGTCGATTTAAAGTCTGCACGAGTAGGTAAATCATATTCACGAATACAGGCGTCGTTATTTACAACAGAACGGTTTATTGGCTGTCTGACCTCGTGTTATCGCGACAAGCCTCCGTCATCTTCCAAGTCATCGCTTATCGCTGTCTATGACGTATCGCGAGATGTTGGGTTTTTGTTATTATTTATGTTATCCTTCGTAATATTGGGCTGTATATAAGTTTCAGGGACGATGGATTAAAATAACCCTTGTAGGGTACTTGGACTCGAACAAGCGCAAATCGCTCACTTGACTGGTCTTATCTTCACGAGGCTGTCGCGAAAGGCGACTTTCATTGCAATGGTCTATAATTTTAAGTAATTATGGTCTAAATACATGAATAATGATCATATTTTGCTTCTTTTACTAAAAGTTAAGTCATAACAAAAGATTACACTTCTTTTCGGGCACAAAACTTAAACGAATGTTGTCTAACATATTCCCCAAGCTACTTAAATTATGTACTCCTTCGTTACCCAAGTTTTTATCACGACTAACTTATTTTTTTTTACAAAAAGTACACACAATTTTAACTTTCTGAACCCTGTTAAAAATGTAGTGTCAATTTTTCTCCTTTTATAATTTACGCCTAGTGCCTATAAAAGAGGCGTAAAGGCAAAGTCTAGTTCATAATAAATTGATGGAAACTTTTTAAGCTCTGCTGTTCTAAAGTGATTTTATCCCAACTTTGATTATCGCTCAGTTACTGCGAAACCGGCAAAATTGAATTCTAACTGACTGGCAACAAAAGTTACTAGCTAAATTAATCCAGCAATTCAGAATTTTTGATTGTTGTATTATGTATGGTACTACATGCATTTCGAAGTAGGTTACCACTTTGTACTAACCTTTTTGTGTACGTAAGGAAAGTTATAATATTCCTATATCTTACCTTTTGGTAGACATAAGAATACATTTTCCAAGAATCCAGAAGTATAGATTCTCCTCGCAAGGCAGGGATTTGTATCTTTGACAGCCCTATTTACCTGCGCCGCTAAATCTCTTGAGGGATCAGCGAGGACAACGGTTCTATCAACACTCTGTCGGGTTAAACCCTACCCTCTCTGACCCGTGATCGAGGTCCAATTCCTTTCTCCGAAGTCTACCTTTATGAGTCACGTCTAAAAATTTGACTGTCCAAAATTGCACAACCTTTATGACTATTTTGCCACACAATCAGTAATAGCGTCCATAACGCGTTACAAAAGATCGCTTACTATTGTTCCTAAATCATAAAGGGGCCATAAAGCGTCCTTATATCGATAACCCGGCCATTTGCAATCCCATCCACAATTCTACACACGGACCCCACGTGCGGCCACATCTCATTAATGCAATCGATACGCCCTCACTAAAATATTATGTTAGTAACGCTATAGCATTACTTTATTGCCGTGCAAACCGGTTGAGTTCAGACGCTTTATCTCGCCGTGGACAGCCATACTCAGAACCGGCTTCTCGTATGCGTCGCTTGTTTTATGATTGTCAATAGCGACCGCTGCCGCCGTTTTATGTTTTTCGTCCATTCATTGTCTATAAAACATGTTCGATTCGTAAGTCCTTTTATATCAGTATCGGCCATTTTTCAATTTCATTCTGAAACCTATCATAAATTCTTAGCACAGCTTTGAAGCGTTTGTCTACTCAGACGACAGCTGCATTCAAATGGTATTTTAAATGCATTAGTGTCATAAATTCTTCTAACACAACACTTTTCTGGTTTACACACATGTTTACGTTTTGAACAGTGTTTTAAATCCCACATATGTTTAAACTTAAACGAAATACGACCCAAAGTGAAACTGGTTCGTGATTCATATTATCAAGAGTAATTGGCGTCCAAAAAATTCCTCGCCTTAATAAGAAGAAATGACCATCTATTAATTAAAGCGTGTCTAATCAATCAGTGTCTACGAACTTTAATTAAGGACAAGTGTCGGTTTACGTTAGATCGACGGTAATTTGATGATTTTCCGAAATGTAAAAGTGTAGCCAAAGGTCATGTTGATATTCAGTGAGGTATTTTTCGTCGTTTATTCTCCTGGCGGTGCACACAAGGCCGGTTTTCTAATTTACAATGACAAAAATATAGTTTTGTGATGTCGAGAAACTTAAAAAAAATACTTTGTTTAGCTCCTTCAATAAACGAACAATAGGATCATAAAACAATAACATTGACTAAAGTAACACAAAAGCCTGTGTAAGCGCGCTTTGTATCCCTTTTTTCGCAGGGCAAACGTGAGTCAGTTGCGCCCGAAAGCTTGACTAAGTCAACACGTTTGTTTTGTGCCCCAGTGTATAAAAATTGTGAGTTTTTAACATGGATATTGAAGCGTCAGGTGTGTACTCTAATTATTATCGTTTACTTTTCAATTTTCTTTATAAATCGAGGAGTAATATAACTTCACGTGGAAGCCTAATTTTATACGTAAATCTTTAAGATTCACTTGAGTTTATAGACATTTAACAAATGTTCCACATAGTTCCATTATATTTTATAATTCCTTAGAAACTACGACCCGTGAGGATTCAAAACATGCAAAGAACTCGTCCCCGTATCGCTCCCTTTGTAAATTATGCCCTTTATTTCCAGGTAGTCGAATTGATCCCGTTTCACAGCAGAGGAAGTTGTATAGAAATGAACTATTTTTGTTGTTAAGAGATGAACGTTTTTTTCGTTTTTCGTCATCCAAGTGTAATGAACGGTTATTACGATATATAATGAACCAGTTAAGCATAGTGGACCCGTCTGAGACTTTAATAAAACAGTTAAAAGATGTTGTTAAAGTGTTTGTGACAAAGCTTTTAGCTAAATGGCGTGAATGTAAATATATGTTCGACCGTTTTACAGCTAAGCATGCCAATTGGCTCAGTGAAGAATTTAACCTCCCCGAGATACAACCAACAACTTCACAACAACCTACTTCTTCAGAGAAGAAGCGAGGTAGGCCAAAAAAATTGTTTGAAGTCAGCTCTGAACGCAGCAGAAAGAGAAAACTTAAGTCACTTGTCTCGCGTTTTACTCCTGAAAAGCTTTGTTTAGCGACTGAAACGAGTCTGGTGAAATCTGGCAAACGAAAAGCAGCTCACGTCATAAAACTTGCGATAAATTCGACTCCGAGAAGATTGAAAAAAATGGAACAGGTTCATTCATCGTGTTCTGTAAATGTAATACAGTATAGTGCTGAAGAAGCTTTGGGTCTCATAGTTGACCTTAATTTAACAAAAAAAGAATACGGGACAATGCGTTTAGGTGCAAAGAAAAGAGGTGCTGATATTTATCCCTCTTACCATGTGGTGGCAGA
The DNA here is from genome assembly GCA_964057195.1 of Orthosia cruda. NCBI lineage: Eukaryota > Metazoa > Arthropoda > Insecta > Lepidoptera > Noctuidae > Orthosia > Orthosia cruda. The sequence goes on along the minus strand of OZ059843.1, from coordinate 18,661,486 downwards.
TGCAAAACTGCAGTGTTATCCGCTACATTTAAGAATAACCGAGACTGAAGCTGTGGTGCCATTACAAGATCTTTTAGATCACACCATACGGAGACTAGCAAACGTACAGTCAGAAGTAATTTTATCCAACATTGGCGACAATAACGATACTCTGGAAGTTTATTATAAGTGGGGCCTAGATGGTAGTGGAGGTCACAGTATATACAAGCAAAATTTTTCGAACGATTCAATTTACGCTGATTCCAACATAATATTATGTACAATTGTGCCCCTTGAGTTATCGCAAATGAAAGAAAGGAAGAAAATAATTTATTGGAAAAATCAGACTCCATCTTCCACCAGATACTGTCGTCCACTTTCGTTTAAATTAAAAAAAGAAAATGACCAGAACACTAAAGATGAGTACCACGAGATTGAGCATCAAATAAGGCAGTTGCAGCACACAAACATGATTCTAGGAGACAGATCGATACATTTTAAACATATCCCCATTTGCACAATGCTGGATGGTAAAACAGTCAATGTTTTAACAGAAACCAAAAGTACACAAGCCTGTAACGTGTGTAAAGCTACACCCACGCAGATGAACGACTTAAATAATATAAAAAGAAGAGTATGCAACGAAGGCACATACAAATTTGGTATTTCCATTTTACACGCTCATCTCCGATGCTACGAATATTTATTGCATATTTCTTACAAATTGGAGTTGCAGCAATGGCAAGCTAGAGGCAAGGAAGCACAGGAAAAAGTAAAAGTACGAAAAAATCAAATATGCAAAGATTTTTACAAAGAAATGGGACTTGTTGTTGACCAGCCAAAACAAGGAGGGGGCAACAGTAACGATGGCAACACAGCAAGAAAATTTTTTAAAAACCCCGTTCTGGTATCTCGAATCACAGGTGTGTCCAAAGAATTAATTGAAAGATTTTCAAATATTTTGTGTGTCATTTCCTGCGGACATTACATAGACGAAGAGAAATTTAGGACATATTGCATCGGCACAGCTGAAATGGCGATCAATCTGTATAAATGGTACAAAATGAGTGCAAGTGTACATAAACTTTTAATTCACGGTGCTGACATTATTAAATCTCTGGCATTGCCAGTAGGGCAATTATCAGAAGATGTAATAGAAGCAAGTCACAAAAATTACAAAAAATTGCGACAATATCACTCCCGGAAAACGTCCAGAATAAACACTAATACGGATATTCTTCACTGGATCCTGTCGTGACTAGTCACAGGGAAAAGCCCAAGAAACAAAGAGAGATATATAATGATGTTGTTGTAGGAATGTTACGGATGCCTACATATCTTTGTAGCAAAGAGGTTGAAAACAGAGATAATGAAGATTCCGATAGTAATATGGATGACGATGAGTTGTAGGTAGCAATAGAACTTAATTTAAGGACCTTTTTACATAATACTTTAAATAAAGCTTATTTTCATTTTAATTTTTTTTTTTGTTGATAGTACCATCTCCAAATTTTGTTTCTACCTTGTAACAATTATAATACATAACTAACAAGTCAGAAAGTAAGTAAAAACCTACACATTATTTTTGTCATCTTAAATTGGCAATCTGGCCCTGTGTGCGGTGTGGGCACGCGAGGGCACGACCTCGCGCGTGACGTCACGCCTCAGATGAATGAACATCACCCCAGCCCCCATGCTCCCTCCCTCCACCACCCGACGGTCAGCTTTGCTAGCGATGAGCACCGTTATTGCAGTCAAAACATCTGTCGTACAGTCAAAACGACTTTTACGTAGAAACCGTCGATGTTTTCACGTAATACGAACATTCTGAGAATTTGAGGAAATGGAATGTTGAGATTGTTGTGAATGAACATTTTATCATTATAATCTCAAGATTCGTCGGCTTCCAGATTCCTGTGTAAATTGTCAACAGAGTAAAAATTCAAAATGGATTTCTCATATTATTGTTGTATTGCCGGTATATTATTATCAAATCAAATAACTGGTTAATCTGGCCATCCATAAAAAAAGTGGTTTTAAATGCAGAATCTGCTTGATCCTTTTATAATAATACTTTTAAACTGTTATATTATATTATCTACTATTACGCGAGCACGCGTCCTAGAAACAACGATATTTGAACTAAGAAATGTTCAACATGTACTTGTACTTGAATAGAAAATAATAGTAGAGTCGAGTAATATGGAGAATCCGGCTTCGTTTCTCGGTGCAACAACGCCCAAGGGTCTTGGTCAAGTTCCATATTTGGTTTACGGTGAGTCATCCGAGTGTGCACCGACTCACGTTAACTGTTGCCATATCGAGGCCGTTTTAAGGAGAATCTAAATCGATAGATACTCGTATGAGAAGAATTGTTGATAGATGAACGTTCGGCAACCTCGTATATTTTATCCATTTGTCAGATACGAGTAGATATATTGCTTGTAATTTTTCACTCAGTCTTTATATTCTCTTCATTTAAACCAGTATTATTTGCATGAACAAAAATTTATGATATCGAAACGTCTTCTATGGGAAATATGTTTAAAGCTTTCTTGAGAATATAAGCATTAATGCGAACAAATAAAAAAGCCTATAATTATTTTCATGATTATGAACTTTTTCATTGTTTCTTACAACAGAAGTGTCTGTTTCTTTTAGTAGGATGTTCTTAAATCCGTCTATTCATCTTTCTTTATTACAGGGAGATAAGTTTGTTCATTAAGCTGAAACTTCGTCTTAACTAAGGGTGGAGCAAAAACTGCCCACACGAGCGCTCAGGGCACGATGACGCGGTGTCTCCCTAAAATGGAAACGAGTTCTTGGAAGCCATTCCTTGACCATTCTTTGCTAGTGCCTATCTTGTAATTCTATGAAATAAACGGTCGACCAACTCCTCGACTAGGAATGGTCGGTAACAAAGAAAATAGACTGGTCGATAGGTATCAATAACTTTGCTTTGAGATTCTATGAGCATTTCACTGGTTGATAAATGCTTCGTAGAAATAGGAATAGCAGAAATGTTAGATTTAGCTTTGTCTTCGATTTCGTAACCACGATAGTGATCTATTCTGGTTAATAAACTAATATTAGCGATATCACTATTATTAACAGCATCAACAGTTAAGTTTAACGCTGACATAATTGATGCACAATGCAAACTATTATATGTTTTCTCATATTGAGAATATCATCTTTGATACACACGTTGCTTTTATAAAGTAAACGGAAGAGCGATAAGGTTGTCCTTGTTTAGATACGTGCCTGTGTATGCATATGTGGATTATTGTGTGTATGTATGTGAGAGCGCGCTTTGACCTTCCTTGGCCGGTGGACGAACGCTAAACGAACCCACTGAATGATTTTGTTAACAGCTCTTTAAGTATTATGACACAGAAGAATGATTTCAGTGTGGCTATAAAAAAATATTTCTCTGTCACTACTCTCTTTATTACTCTATCGATTACAAATTTTCTTTTGTCGCCACTACCGTTCCTAAGAACAACCTTCTTATTAGATTCAAGCCTATATGCTTAGACATTCTAATGTTTACCTTTGGCCTTTGGCCCTATATATTCTTAGTACTTATTATATTTTTTTATTATATTAAAATATATCTACACATTAGCTTTGAGTAGCGTAGTAATTTTTTTTTTATACTCACGATAACCTTGACTTTTTGATAAAACGTCCTGTGTGTGTTATAATAATTATGCTATATCGAAAAAACGTTACTCGTTAAAAATGATAAGAACTAAACCGGTTATTTGTTGATCAAAAGTCAATGTAGTTATATTGCGAACAGTAAAGACAAAAAAATTCAACACGTTTGCTAAAATATGACAAATACAAAATCAAATGTTTCTTCAATCCTTGTCATTAAAAAAAAAATGGAACTGGTGTAATTTGAGAAAAAGAAACACGTGTAATATTAAAAATCAAAGCGTTTTGAGAACCATGAACGCATCATGAATAAAACAATAAGCATATAACATTTTTGCGACTTGTTTCAGACATTTGGGTCTGGGTTGGTGAACAAACAAAATGAAATAAAACTGTTTTAAAACGGGTTTCCTTAGCATGCCTCACATCATGAATTCAGACCCCTTATAACATCTGCTTCGTATTTAAACGTCCAAATTAATTCTTATATCACAGTAATCCGGTCGATTTTATTGTCAAAAGGGACATTTACAAGTTAATGTCGCGTTATACCAGTTACACGTGTACACGTCATTATGCCCTCGATTTCGTTTCTACGAACAGCCATTGCCGCTACTTTTTCACTTCTTAGAGATTTGTCAGATAGAAATAAAACTAGTCCTAGCGACGTAATGAACAAACAACATTGGCGTAGACTTCCACTTTCATATGTAACGGCACAAAAAACGCTGACTCGCCGCTCAAATGGGTTTTTTGTTTCACTCTGTCTTGATATGCCACAGCGGAAACAACCGTACATTATGGAGCACTCAGATTGAACTATTCAATGGCTTCGTCCCACTTTGGAGACTAGAGAACATGCAATTTCATGTGTGTGTCCCTATTTTTTTTCTGCCTAGGGGAAGGGTTTAAAACTAAATTTTTTCTTTTTTTTTTTTTTCAGTTACGTTTGTGCGGGGCCTCTCCCATGTAGTCTTTCACTCGGACGGTGATGGCTACGGATGACCTTGATTTAGTGCTTGTTTTTGTGATTGGTGCTAGTGAGTGATTGGCAGCGAGAGTGCTTGTCTACGGCTAAAGCCAGGCCAGTGTGGTTAGTGTTATGCCAGTGGTGCCAGTGATGTGACAGTCTATGGAAGCGTCAGGGTTGACTCGGAATGTTCACGAAGCACGGCAAGCCCGCTGAGCGGTGCCACCATCCCCACTCGCATAGGGGCTGTAAGAAGAAAAAACCGGCACCGCACACGCCCTGGAAATACTTGATGAATTGCCCACTCGTTAGAAAATGTTTTGGTACGGTATTTATTTTTCTTTTTATTTTATCTTCTGTTTAAACCTTTGGCATTGGTGTAGGTGAACTAACTCATTTTAATGAGGTCAAGATTATAATCGATGTTTTTAAAGTGCACATAAATGCTTCATTAATTAACTCGATTGAATTTATTAAAATTGATACCTATGGTAACAAGGTTTAAAACAAGCTTGAATGCAAATAATAAAACAGTGAACAAGCACTAAAGAATGGGTGTAATGTGTCTATAATGATTTCATATGAAGTGCTGTATTATCTATGCTTCTGATAGACGAAGATAAACATTATCAGTTACAAATCGATCATTTGATAGTGCTGGCCGTACAGTTTGACGACAGTTCAACAGTTTTGTTCAGAGTTTGGAAGTTGAATAAAATTCTTGTCTAATGGTTTTATCAAAAATGATCAATGATGAAGGATCAATGTTCAAAGTTTGTGCTAAATGGGTAAAAGTTTTGCTTGGCCTCGTCGCGGATGGATTCTGCCATTAAGGGTTAGAAAGTTCGATTGATACCGATCTCTTGGATTACAGTTTTACCGATGTTGAAAGGGCGCAATAATTTCACAGATGTGCGGTCGAAAATCAGTTTTTCTTCTTCTTGATCGCCAAAACCTCCACCATTATTCGTATTACGATAAAATTTATGAAAACAATCAATATCATTGATATAATATAACTAATTAATATTTAAGAATGTTACGTACAAGTACGTAAACTTAACTGTATGTTTAATATTTGCATTTAATTTAACCGGTCATTGTACTGAATGTTTTATTATTGTTTGCTAGCAAGTTCATAAAACAGTATATTGTCTGAACTTGAGTTTTTGCAATTCTTGCATTACAGTTCGGTGTCATTGAATTTTACGAGTATTCTGCAAATTGATTTGCCCAATGTACTCGTATTTTGTTGCGTTGCGTGTGATTCGTGTGATCTTGCAATAATGTGCGTACTTACACTGAAGTAATGTAGTGGAATTGTAAAATTACCCTTAAAAGCATCTACTATGTTCATTATCATGAAAATGTCGTTTGAACAGAGTCAATCGACTGTAAGATTTCATGAGAATACGATGGAACTTTATACCCAAGTATAGTTTTAGGTGTTACAACGATATTCATAGTATTTTAGACTACATATACTCTAGATATTATTAAGCAAATAGTAGCTTTGAAAAACTCGAATGTTCGTTGAAATGCGTTTCATACAGTTTTCAATATGCAGCAGAGCATTGGTATGTCCGGTGCAAAAACTGTAAAAAAACAAATAGTATGTATTGTTTTTAGAGAGAATAGATAGACACTGTCACAGAATTGCATTGTTTTCCACGTTTTTTGTGGAAACAATTTTATAGGTAGGTAGATACTACAAATAATCTTTATACAAGTAATCTTTATTGACATATTTTTTTACTCCCGAACTAGGCGGGCCTGTATGACAGGAGTCAGAAATATGATACTATACTTTATGTACTTTTGAAATTCGCCAAGATTGTCCAGTTTGAAAGCTTATATTAGTTTGCGGCCATTAACAATTGTTTCGTTTTTGTCGAGTTTTGTTTCTAGGAATACCTAGTATTCTGAATGTTCTTTTGAAAAACTGTTGATATTTCTTATATCTATACCGCTATTTAAGTCTCATGTAATGACGTCAATGTTTATTTCAAGTAGCCTGACTGTTCGACTTCAACCTCAACGCTAGGTAGTGAGGTCAATATCCTTAGCTTAAAACAACTGTATTTTCATAGTCGCTGATAATCTGATTATAATTATTTGTGCAGCAGTTTCCGCATCACAAGCTACATTTAACAACGTCCATATTTAAAGTTTAGTTTGCGTTTCTACTAACTTTTAATGGCCATTATCGCTTTGCTTACGTTGTCTTAAGTAATTCAGCTGCAACAACTGAAACAGCCTATGCGTATTTACGTAAAAATGTTAATATTCTGCATGGTGATTTTACTGTTGTAAACCACAGCGTGGTTTGGTCAACACGCTCATTTCGTTCCGATGTTGGAGTCAGCATGTCTTTAGCTCTTTTTATCTTCAATATTTAATCATCCAAGCTACTGTTACATGTATAAGGTCCAATGATGCGTGTAGCGTAAATCTCGTACGATCTACGGCCGATGAACGTACCCGACCTTGTGGCGGCATTCCGGTGCATCCCGACTGCCAGATCGACGTTTAACTCGACTTGTCGCAACTACCAGAAGTACCATAAGAGGAGCTGCAGATTTAAATCTAGAATATCTAGATATATCTTCAAGCTGTATTCGTCCAGTAGGGACAGCCCTTTGAAGTGTATCATCTCCTGTTTCGTTCATAGGCCATGTGCAGCCATTTTTCTTTTAAAACATAAATCCTTGTACGTTATGCCTAAAACACAAATCATCTAATAAGCTAGAGTTATTTATTTGACCATTTGTTAAGACTAACAATTGATGTATAAAAGCGTTTATTCAAATTTGAAACTATTGGTTGAGTTAACTTCGGATCAAAAAAACTGAACCTAAGAAGTGCTTTGAAATTGAGTTTGTATGTTTTTTTCTGCACTACTTTCATCATTGAAGTACCTATTAGTGCTTTTTGTTTTTCTTTATTACCTATGGGTGCAGTTACGTACTAGTATAAGTACGGATAATCATCAATATTATTGACAGTCTTGTCCTTCGGATCCTACTGCTAAATAGGGCTCACCATTTTATGCATGTAGTGGGCACACCCACAATTATAGCAACAAAACACCACCCTTGAAACTAACTGCCGATGCACACTACCGCAGTACCTATTGCTCCATCTCATTACGGATCTAGCTGAAGATGGTGGCTGTTTGTATATAGAGGCCGTATACGGCTATAACAGTGTTGAACTTAGATTGTAGTTATGTTAGTACGTAGTTGCAGTTTGCTGGACCATTTGCTTTGCATTCGAGAATACAAGCATTGACCTTCACTACTCCTTTGTTTAATATCACTGTTTCTCTGTCTGCTGCCTTGTGTATAGAATAGGGAAGTTTCCTGGGTAGTAAAATGAAAATTATATTTAGTCCGTCGGTAAAATCAAATTAAATAATATTGAACCCGTACTTTTTGCATTATCAATTAAAAAAAATAGACAAAGATAAAACGCTTAAAAGTTAAGGAGCCTTTTTGTCCGCCTGCCTCTTTTGTATCATTTTTAACACAAAGGTTGACCGGTAGATAATGCCTTGCTGCATTAAGTCCGTCTATGTATCACGATTGTACATGAAGTTTAAATTCTACTATATACTAACACGCCATGTTTCTTTTTCATGCCAGAACGGCTGAACGGTTCTAGATGAAATGGCACAGAGGTAGATTATAGCCTGGAATAGCAGATAGGATACTTTTTATCCCGGGAATTTTTTCCCTTAAGATAATTTTCGACATTCACGACATAAATGACGAAAATTAATTGAAGACAGTGAGAAGAGGGTAGGGATGATGCCAAATCAAATCTGCTTACGCTTTTCCCAACTATATTGGGGTCAGAATACAAAATATTATTGTCATTTGTCCAATCACCGTTATGAGGTCGGCCGGACGCCGGATGAGGTGTCGTTTTTGGTGAAAATACAAAATATTATTGTCATTTGACCAATCACCGTTATAAATACACTGCAACTATAGAAAAAAAAAACCGCCAATCTATGACAACAACCATGAGCTGTTTTAAGTTCAAGTTCAGTGAATCTGCGGAAACATGCGATAACTTAGATTAAATTTATGTCATGTTGCCAAACCGGTATAAATCATGTGACCATAACATAATTGTGATATCCTCAATATTAACATATAACAATCGAGTTACAGACAACTTCACATCAGGCGAGATAGTGATCAAACGCGAGCCTATAAAAAAAACAAAACTTTATTAGATATTCCTGTTTGTAGTTTGTATGCAAAATTAAAAATGTTAGTTAACCAAAATTCCAATTAACACCATTTTTTTATCATACTAGCTGACCCCCCCGGCGGTTTCGCTCCAAACTGGATACCTAGCTACCTACCCTACCCTAACCTACTCTCCCCTACCCTACTCTACCAACCCTACCTATATCCTTTTTTTTTTAACAAAACTTAGCCTATGTCCTTCCCAGGGTCACGAACTATCTCCATACCTCATCTAAATCAGCTCAGCGGTTTAAGCGTGAAAAGGTAACAGACTGACAGACAGAGCACAGATAATATAATACTATGACAGAGTTACTTTCGCTTTTTTAATTTTAGTATGGATTATAATAAAAATGTCAGATGAATTATCAGAATGTGCAGCTAAGATTAGAAAGCTGAGAAGCATATGTGTGGTGTTATGGGAATAGATATAATGAAAAATGAGTGAGTAGAGGAAGTATGAAAGTGATCACGGGTGATCGAAAAGTTGTGCGGAAATCGGTTATCATGATTGTGATGTGCAGTAATGAGGATCATTCCGTGATAGAAGTTCTGATTATAATCTATACTAATATTATAAAGAGGAAAGATTTGTATTTTTGTATGTAACGAATAAACTTAAAAACTATTGGACCAATTTCAAATTTTTTTTCACCGTTGGGAAGCTACACTATCCCCGGGTGAAAACCGCCAGGCGTCCGCTAGTTGGTTATATAGCTACATAAAACCTAAGAAGCGATGAATGGATTTTGTAAAAGCCAGCCATATCAAGCTAGAAAAAAGATGACAGTACATTGAGATGAAGAAGACCTGCTGCCCTGACCCCAAATAATTTAGGCTAGTGGTAGGTATTTTGTCTATGAAATGGACCTATTTCTTTTTTTGACCTATCATTTTGTCTATTTATTGGAGCTATAATTCCGATTGAGTTCTTTGTCATTGAATAGGTGGGATTTTGTGGTTTTGTCAAAAGCTTGCTATTGAATGATATAATGTATTTGCTATAGGCACTTCTTTATGAGTACAGTTGTTGACGATCGATCGCTAGTTCAGTGACTTTCAAAATAATCTTGTTCCCATTAATCATCAGAGCAAAAAGTTTGACATCTTTCCTACTCAGTGAAAGCTGGGCTTTGTCAAAGTAATATAATTGACCTTGTTTATTGTACCAACAGTATTTGAAATGGCATGTTTATTTCTATTTTTTTCAAAGACTTTCTAAGGCTTATCGCGAATTTTTGGGCCATGTTGCATCAAGCAGTTGGCAATACTTTTTCGCGTTATGACTTATTAAGAGAAAAAGCCTTGTACATAACCAACTAATTATTTATAATAGTTTTAATGACCTATACCCTAATTATTTTTATTACTTACCTAACATTTTCAAATTAGGACACACACAAACGATTACCGGTATGAAATCGCAGAACGTTCCCGAACATAATTTCAACGCACTTAAAACGGTAATCATTGCTCATTGTTTCAAGTACGTACTGTATGAAGACAATGACACCGTTCGTTTTATTTCTTCAGGGAAGTTCAGTGCCAAGGAAACATTTCAAGAATCAAGCTGGTATAATGCCGACTAGTCGAGCGATGTATCAGCCTTGCCGTACGAGGCGACCGCGACCGCGCAATCAAAAACTGGATATGCGCTTGTAGCACATATGACTCATTCGATATTTAGAGTACCGCATGCGAATACAAAATATTTTAACGTAATTGAACTTTGTAGACAGAATGTGGGTACTAGATGCCTGCCATTTATTATTTTTGTTTTCTTCTTATCGTGTGAGGATTTCGCCACCTCTGGTGTCAGAGTGAATTGAGCCGCCTCTGGGAACCCCACAGGCCTCTGACTTGGTTATTTCAGACTTACATTAACTATGTATATAAGTCCAGGTTTCCTCACGATGTTGTCCTTTACCGTTGCCTGTAATGTCAAAGATAAACTTAGAAAGTACATTAAGAATTTGAAAAAGTCACTTTGGTACATGCCTGGATTTGAACCCACGACCTCAAGCGGTCTTAGCCACTGGGCAACCAAGACTTTAATTTTTGTTATTAATTAATAAATGTACACACTGTGGGAATGTACAAACTGCGCAGGTGTGTTTTTATGTTTCATGTTCGTAATGTTCTTCAGTTCCCCAGTCGATTATATTTAGTAATTTATTTCAGTCGAGCGACACATAAGTTCCATTTTGTAATTAACTTTTATTACATCATTTCGTTATTTTATGTCTGATCGGTATACCGATGGGGGTAATTAGACCTCTTTAAATTTCATTTGACCTTTTTAAAAAATATATAATTTTCTATCCCTCCACTGTGTCTCGTATTTTCGCCAGTACGATTTCATACTTTGCTTAGTGAACATGAAGTTGCTAAAGAAATGTAAGTGTTTTGTCTTTTATGTTATCTTTTTTTTTAAACATGTGTATTCTTGTTAATCTTAATTAAATACAAATGTAATTTGTTTTCCTAGTCATTCGTATGTAAAGTTACTTAATTTATTGCAACAGCAAAACGAACCGAAAAATCTTACGTGCGGAACTCCATGCGATCTCAGTGTTGTTTATTGACCTGTCGCAAGATTAGTCGAGCGAACACACTTGTTGCTTCACCAATAACGCCACCGTGTACCGTGGCTATCTGCAGCTTATTCTACGCTCACCGCAACTCTGATGAGCCGTAACCACAGGCTTAATCAAATCTAATCTCGGATTCACAAAGTCCGGGGCTTAACAAAACCCGGAAATTTCACAAACTTTTCATACCCTTCTTCTCTAATTCTCAAACACAATTAGAATCTACGTGCCTTGACTATTAAAACGAAATTACTCCGTCTTCTTTCAAATTTATATTTCCGGTATATTCAACTGACTTATATGGCTACTGGCTGTAACTATTTGTGCCATTGCCAATGCTGGAAAGCATTTTAACGAGATTTTAATGTTTTCGCTTGCAAAATTTATTGCCCTCGGCGCCAAGAGTGGTATCTTCAGGGATTTGCTAGTGAACGCAATTTACCGACACTGTTTATTTCTTCCAAGCAAAATGCAGGAATAGCCACGTTTGTAAAAACTTTTTGCATTTTGTGGGAATGAAAATGGGATTTGAAAAAACTTTAAACACTATTTCAAAGTTATAGTTGGAGTATAAAATAAAAGGAATGTGGTTAGAACATTGGCTTGGCAAACATTCAACCGATAGACAAGAACATTCATGAAAAATGATTTGTTCAAATGCTGGTGAGTTAGACCTAAAGTTCGCTGCAGCGCTAAACATGATTAATGTTGTCTAATCAAACTATTAAAACATACAGCGCTATATCGCTTATAGTTTAGCTAGTGCGTAGTACATAATATTATATGTATATGGATCGGTTAGAAAGTATCAGCAATTTCACGGAACCTAAATTACTTTTAAATTTAGTTTACTTTGTAACATAAAGAATGGTAGAAAGTTATCACGTTAACAGTTTTTACAAAACTTTTCTCTTTCGACAATTTATACATTTTCTTTCGCAAAATACCTAATGATTTACCTTCATAAACTGCTACGGTCCTCTTGTAGATAATCCTAATACTGATCTACCTAGATTTTTGACAACTCAGTTGCAGCCGGGTTTCAGTCTAATCGAATGCTGCTGAGTAGCAGCATTTAACATGGACGACTGCTTATCTGATCGCAACAACCCAGTAACTGCGTAACCCTTGACTAGTATTCGATTTTCTGTTTGCCCGTAAATAATGTTCACAAATGACAGCCGGGGCATAACGTGCTTTCCGAAGAACTTAGAGCCAAAATATGTTAACCCAGTCGGAGCATAAATATTCGCAAATTGGCTGACCCCTGATCCTCCGAATGCACAGCATGATTTTCTTCTTGTTCACATCTTTGCAGTCGGTTTTTTTCTTCGATTTTTTTTTTGATTTTATTAACTTTTTTATTTTCAACTTTTTAGTTATACTTACTTTTTTTTCGAATAACTTTTAAACATATAAGTGGTTTATATTTTTGTAATCACCTCTAAACACCCTTCATTTTGATACGCCACTCGATGAGTTTAGAATAAAAAAAGCCCCACAAAATGGCGCCCAAAAGCCGCGATGTTCCTTTTTTTTAACGGCACTTATTTAAGAACACTTGGGCGGTCAAGACCATAAATATCCGTCAAGTGGTTTGAAAGGTACAAGGTAATAAAGAATATTACAAACATACAAGATACGTGCGAAAAACATAATCCTTTCCTTGCAGTCGAGTAAAAACAGTCCGATAAAATTATAGACCAATATGCACTCAACAAGCATAGTCTTTCTGAATCGTCCTCCATCCAGATACACACGGTCGGCAAATTAGTAAATCGTGCGTTAAATGCGACATCCGTTTGCGATGGTACAAGACGACACACAAGCATACGCGACATTAAAATCGCAATATTCTCGCTCCTACATGCAACAAGTGATTTAAATAACGTTTATACATTTCATGAACTCTACTTGATACTAAAAATCGACGTAAATAGTCAAGAAGAACCCTTCCAAGTAAACACAAACGGATATTGGGTACTCCATGTCAATCTTTGAGGTTATTTTCGCTGAAAGCGCCTCGACTGAGATAAATATAATTCTGAAATAATATGATTTAACTTTTTATTTTTAAAGTACTTTTAAAAATAAAAGTTTCGTAGCTTACTGGATTTAGAAGAGAGCATAAGGCGTTTTTAACCCCCGACGGAAAAAGAGGGGTGTTATAAGTTTGACGTGTGTTGCTGTGTTTCTGTGTGTCTGTCTGTGGCATTATAGCGCCTCAATGGATGAACTGATTTTGATTTTTTTTTTTTTTTGTTTAAAAGGTGATTTTGTCGAGAGTGTTCTTAGCTATGTTTGAATAAAATCGGTTCAGCCGTTCAAAAGTTATGGGCGTTTTACTGTTTGAATCGGGGTGTTTTCGCAAGATATCGTGTCATAATTACGTGTTCAATAGATTGCCGATCGAAGCGTGTCTACTATGTACTAGATAAATTATGTAGCATGGAATAAAATAAGACAGGGGTTTTTAAATTTTGTAATTTTACTTGTAGCTATTTTAATCTGACTTTATCTTAAAGTTTTTATTTACAATGCTGGCTTCCTATTTTGAATAAGCTGGACAAGTATTTTTATAAATGCCTTTCGGTTTTAGCGACTTTCCTTTAAGTATTCTGTCAATGCCAAAGTGAAGTCAATTCTTTAAGCTTGTCACGTGCAGCTATCATACTTACGCGCTACTTATATGATAAAAAAAAACACCCCGCTTTTCTTTAATATATTGAAGGAGAGGTAGACAGAGACAAATTTAGCAAGTCACGATACTGAAATTTACTAAAATTTATATGCTAATTTTGGATTGACCTGTTTTGTACATTCAATTAATTCATATTGTAATGGTAATCAATTAACATGGATATTAAAACGAATGTCCTTCACCTGCAATTTCGCATACGATTCCTGACATTGTTTTTATCACGAATTTAACGGACACGATAGCTAAAAGATTTGCGTTCTCTGAAGAATTTTAGAAAAGATGAATCTTTTTTATCTTACCAATAAAATAACCTTAGCCCTAGACAAAGACACATTCCATCAGCGATTACTGTTACGAAAAGTCCTAAATACTTGGGACTGCCCTCTTAATATTTCGGTATGTATGATATTTTATTTTGATTTTTTTGATTTTAAGTATTTCATGTCAAACACATAAAACCCGACATCGACACCGTCTTCCGAAACGAAAGTTATTTTGCACTTTTTAGTGTTCTGCTATTGTAGTCGGTTTCTTTTTTTGTGTTATAGTTTCCTTTTATTAGTATTTCTTTCTTTTTAGTGTTAGTACACTATCACTTAAAAGTGGCCAAGCTCTATAAAAAGGTAAGTACCTAAAGGATTGACAAAAATATCCATAATAACTCAATTTATACATTCGTGGTGTTTGTCGCTAAGGAGTTTGATTGTATGTTCCATAATTATATTGAAAACTGCTGAACTGATTCTGATGAAACTTGCACTATTGCCTAAGTGAGAGATACCTAATCCAATAAAAAAGAATGGTCACGATCCGATAAGTAGTTTCGGAGAAATGCGTGGACATACATACACTTATGAAATTCGCCACACAATTATGTTTAGAAGCCCAATTAGAGTAAAATGTGAATATTGGACAACTCCAACAATATTACATACAAATACGTATAGAATTGATTACCTCTTTTTTTGAAGTTGGTAAAAATAACTTTTTGACGTTGCTGATAGAATCGCATTGTCCAGGCCTTCTATTCTCATTTTCTCAAGATTTTCCTACACGAAACGCAGAACTTTGACCCTGAAGATTCAGCTCTCGCTATTTCATCCTTAATTTCTAGACCCCAGATGTTGTACCAGCTGTAGGTACTCCAAGAGTCATCATATTTTCGATATTACATTCAGGGGACGGCTACGACCGCGATTTTTCCAAGATGAATACATTACGGTCGCTTAGTATTCAGCTCTGTGATCTCAGATTGCGCTATCCTGTCTAGAGGCACATTGCATATTGTAGCAGCCGGTGAAATACTGCTGACTGAAATAATTATGCACCTCGGCTTATCAGCTAGGAGTTAGTAACACAAGTAAAATTTCAAATTTTAAAAACCCCCGACGCATTTATCTTGCGAAAACATCACGTTCTAAACAGTAAAACGCGCATAACGTTTGAAGGGCTGAACCGATTTTATTCAAACATAGCTAAGAACACTCTCGATACAATCACCTTTCAAACAAAAAAATCAAATCAAAATCGGTTCATCCGTTGAGGCGCTATGATGCCACAGACAGACACACAGATACACCACTCTCGATACAATCACCTTTCAAACAAAAAAATCTAAATCAAAATCGGTTCATCCGTTGAGGCGCTATGATGCCATAGACAGACACACAGATACACAGATACACAGATACACAGACACACAGATACACAGCAACACACCTCAAACTTATAACACCCCTCTTTTTCCGTCGGGGGTTAAAAACAGTGTGGTTGTTGATTTTGCCAACTATGAAAATACCTGGTTACTGGCACAGTTGAATAGATTCTTGTATAGCATCGTTTAATATTATTACTACTACATGGGAAATCAATCATTTTCGGGATAAAAGTACCCTTCCCCATAGAAAAACGAGTGGATAAATCTATGCAACTTTCTAAACTCCATTTGCGATAACTTTAGACATTTAAAAAAGCCCATTTTACAGCCCGTTCAATCGATTTTGATTTCTATTGCGTTAGTGATACGACAAATGGGAGCTGTAGTAAACAGTTGATTTTGGTAACAGGTTTATGCTTTTTGTGTCATCCTTATGTTTACGGGATAGAAATCAAAATCGGTTGAACGGGCTGTAAAAAGAGTTGTAAACATGTCTAATGTTATTTCAAATGGAGTATTTTTATTTTTTTTATTTGTGATGGGTTTGCTCTTGAGTCTAGTCTAAGTCATAGGTGACAGAGACAGAGTCGACGATGGAGTAAGCTTACCCAGAAGAAGCCTGTTCACTCTAACTTTGAAGAGATTCGGGTTGAATGCGTTCGTATAGTCAATCTTCAAGATTCGATCCAAAGGCAGTGTGACTAACTTTCGCATTAGATACGAATGTGGTTTTGTCAAAGTCCATATTTATAATTTATTATCCTTAATCTCTTTAATACACACGTAGGAACCTCATCATCAAACACGTACCTGATAAAAATTAATGCAGGAGATACAAAGTTTCGCAATACCAACTATCTGAACTTAGTCATAGTTAAGATTGACGCCGGTCCCAACCGAGGTTAGTCCGATTATAAATGTGGGTTTGAAGTAGAAACGACAGCCCAAAACCAATCTTGATCAAGGAACAAAGTTCCTAGATTGATTTTAGACCTATGTAGGTACTAAAATTTCTGAAAATCAAGTCATAAGCTGACGTATGTGATTAAGATCGTCTTTGTACAAAAATTCTGCTGCGTGTGCTATATGATGTATTGGTGTAGAATAAAGAATTAAGAATCTTTCTGGCACCCATTGCTATTGCGGTGTTCCAGACATACCTATTCCAGTTGCTGGAGTGTACTCGAGTATTCGAAAACTTGAACCATAATACCGATAACCAATGTTATTAAGTACTTAGTATCGATTCGATATCAGGAAGAAAGCAAAAAAGTTAGGTATCTAATATTGTTAGTTCCTATAAGTAGTTTACAATACAGGCTGATTACCGAAGACCTTTGCTCAACGGTGAATAAGACCTAGTGCAATCATGCCATCAATCAATCAATAAATCAATTTATTTCTCAACACTGGTTAGGTATTTTCAATTGCTAGGACCTATTTAAATATGGAATTTAAGACAGAATTTGTTTTGCCAAGGAATTAGCTAAACATTTTTGGTAAGGACAAGCGTGCCTTTGTTACTTTAGGTACATATTGCCCAATAACTGACTATAGAGATACCAGAAATGTAGGCCATGCAGGAGATGACGAGATGATCTGTCTTCCTAAAGAATTGCAAAGAAGTAAGGAAGAAACGTGAACGATGGAAGGAATGGAGGAAGGCCTTTGTCCAGTAGTGGGACAATACGAGCTAATAATAATAAATAATGTATGTCTTACTACTCAAAACGTTCGTTTATTTAAATATTTCATTTAGGATTGTATGAGATTAAATTCGTGAACATACTTCAAGATTTTTCCAAAGTAAAATAACGTGAGGGCGTGCAATCTGCTCATGCATAAGAATCTGGTTTCAGATCCGATTTCTGAATTATGCATGATTTTATAGAGTTAGGTAGTCCGACAATAAATTCTTGTACGAAAATCTTTTGAATTTTCACTGATTCCCGGGGTTTGGTTCAATATCTTTGGGGCAAATTCCTATAGTTATTACTTTAAAATAGAATTTTCGTTGATGGATTAAATGAGGAATGATATGAAAGAAAAGGGATTACTACGAGTACTATGACGGTTGACAGTCGGAATGGAAGAAGAAAACTTATACCCGGAATAACTTGTGACAAGGGCACAGGATGTATAATGTACTCAAAGTAAAGATGATGAATGTTGCGAGAGTGGTTCGTGTGTGAAGGTCTGCTTGCACATACGTTGCGGAGTCGAGGTACACTGCGTTGTGCGCGGTCACAGTGCGGCCTGTGAGTGTAACCCTGGCGTCCATGGACTGGATGCCGCAGAGCCGAATGTGTTGTAGACTACGATTGCTCCTCGTGGCTGGCCTGCTCACGCATTCTTGTGTGCTCAGGGCGCAACAAACAAGAAATTATAATTATCTGTTGAGGTATGGGAGCCTAACAAATGGTAAATATCAGATGTGTTAACTATGATTAGACTCGTAACTAGGAGACGATGAAGTTAAATTTTAAGGGACCATTATCCCAACAGTATCACTTACAAACTGATAGGATACATATAACGATATTAATGGACGCCGCCCTTTACTGGCTTAAGGCTTATGAAACATGTCCAAACTCATTAATATGGTTCGAATTCCTTGTAGTATTAGGCAGAGAGACGCAACTTTTTATTCTAGCGAATCGTTTTTATGGCCGAATTTCGAATATACTCCTTATAATGTTCTCCAGACAGTTGCAATGCGACAGCGACTAAGTACACAACGAGTTTTCATAGAAGTTTATCCGTATCTTTGTAAATGTCGTTGCCTAATTTTCAAGTTAATAATCATTTTTTTTCCATAATATGCCATCTAATGTTAGTTTTTTTTTTTTTTGAGTTGCACCCCCACACTATTTACGGCCCTGGGTAGTTTGGCTGCCAGTTTCAGCTTCATGCGTCGCATTGTCTGTGGAAGTATTTTGCAAAAAGACAAGGAATGCATTTAATATATAGTTCTTTGGCTACTTGATACACCAAGGCCTAACATCACAAAAAGATCTGTAAAGCATCATCACAAAACACTTTCTCTGACTAAATCATTGAATGAAACTTAAAACTAAACACATGGCTAACAGCGTAGGTCGTTACGGCCATAGCTGTCGCAACCTCTAAACAAGTCATTAATTACAATTGTCTTGTCTAACAGACAATTTAATGGCACTTTAGACCTTAACCCACGCGTTTTACTAAACGTGCACTGTCCTAAATGCCCTAACCGTCAAAAGACATACCCTCGGTTTCGAGAAAGATACCGACTTGTCTAAGTGCTTCTCCTTCACATTTATTATGTACACAGGCAAATTGTGGAACTCTTTGTCAGCATCTTTGTTCACTATCATCTACATAATTATGTCCTGTTTGCCTTTAAAGCAACAGGGAACAGGCATCATCTGGGCTTGCTTCCTCCATTGTAGACGTCGTCCATCGTTTACCATCACTCAAAGTCGAGGTCGAGGTATCATCGGGTATTAAAGAAATGATAACCTCCTCCTTTTCGGGAAGACGGTTAAAAAAAAAATTATATCGATGCGTTACAATTTAAACGCAAATCAAGTGATGCGATTGGTTATTGAAAATTCATTCTGTCAATCACAACATGTTGTATGTCTTAATTTAGCAATAATTTTCTTTCTAGAAACTGGGCCGTAATCTTTATTCGATTGTGTTATTTATTTTGTGTGATTAGTATTTGAAGAGAATTTAAGCAAAGGCTAGATAAGTCGGCCAGACATAAGAGTCAATAGTTATTTTAACCTTGAGAACGTATTCTGCTGCCTGATTGCGTAAAATAATCGTAGGTAGGTATTCAATAATATTGTACCAACCAAATAGAATCCTTTTTTTCGACGCTATGAATATCTTTGAAGTGTCTGCTCTATTGCTATTGGAAGAATAAAAGAACAATTGGCAATAAAAATTACCAATACAGTTACCTGGGACTCTAGACGCAAATTCCTCGTGTTTACAACACTTTGAAGAAAAATAACTAGAATGTTAGAAATCCTTTGCCTATTCCTCAAGTGAAAAGTCCGCTTGGTAGTTGGTACTGACCACGTGACGTAACAGTAGCGCTTGTGAATTTTATACATGGAAGGATGGATGAATTGTGTGAGAAGTGTTGATAGCATTACAGTAGACAGGACGGTATGGAAGAAGAATACGTGATGCGCCGACCCCAAGTAACATGGGACAAGGGCAGGAAGATGATGATGAAGGCCATACATATTGAGCTTTGTGACAATCATTATCGCTATTGGAATATGAGTTTGTCTAGACCAGGGAACACCAAATGGCGGACCGCGGTCCGGATCCGGACTGCCGACCTCTTTTTTATGGACCTTAAGTAAACAGTACAATATAATTCACTTGTGTTACTCGCTTTCTCTATACTGCCGTCGATTAATAACTCCAAGATTTAATGACAAATAACCTCCATACTTCGGACTTTGTTTTACATAATTAAGTTTATTATTTCAGTTTTAACAAAGTAAATACACGTGACAATGTAAAGGCAAAGGGGGGGCTTTAAAACTTACGGACCGCGACGGCCATATTGTTTTAAAGAAACGGACCCCAAATGAAAGTAATTGGTGACTGCTAGTCTAGACCAACGATCGGCAACAAGCGGACCGCGGTCCGTATCCAGACCACGAAAGGTCGTAACTTGGACCGCCAATTATTGTTAAATAGATTAACGGACGCCCACCTTGAAGACACTTTTTGTTTTAGCTGTTCCACGCGTGATACAAACTATAAAACAAAACTGGCTCAAGACCGCAGGTGTAATATTTCGCATTTTTTTCGACTACAAAGTATTATGAGTATTTTTTTCTGGACCTTTTGATAAAAATTCAACGGTATCCGGACCCCGATTAAAATTACTTGCCGATCCCTGGGAGGCTCTCTGGTTTTAGGAATAGGTACAAAGTGCTGATTAAAGCAGTTTTTTGTGAGAAGGAAAAACGTTCTCACATACCAATGGTTAATCACAGAACATATATTCACTGTTCTGTGGTTTTAATGAAAACATAAACTGTATCCCCATTCCTTCCTTGAGTGAAACGAGGTAAACAAATTATGTGGTCGTTGTACTCTAATCATTTCTACGTAAGTACCTAACTGTGGTCTGCGGCTTTCAGAGGCGCCAGGTATATTTATATACTAGGTATTTATTACTGCATGAGGTAACTGTTTGATGAGAGGAAATGTTTTGCAATTGGTTCAGTAGGAAAAGATACAGAAAAATATTAGCATCAGTGTCAGTAATGATATCTATTTTAGAATGGATAGTATTTAATCGTGTGACTGTAAATTAATGTTTTAAGTGACAAAAATAATTAATTTACGCACATATTCGTGAGCTGGCTGACCAAAACCAGATGTATCCTCCGACTGCACAGCATGAATTTCTTCTTGTTTACGTCTTTTCAGTTCGCTTTTTATGCAGTCGGGTTTTTTGATTTTTTTAATTAACTTTTTTTATTTACAACTTTTTAGTTATTTTTTTTTAATTAGGTACATTTAAATATATAAGTGTTATATATTTTTGAAATCACCTTGATACCCCCACGATGGGATACGCCATTTTTTTTCTTTTCCAATTTGTATGTAGCCAGTGACACTCGCAGGATTAAGACGAATCGATTGACGTAAGAATCATCAAAATTGGCCAACGCGTTTGGTCTCTAGAACGCCACATAGGAACAAACATACATACATGCATATATACATACATACATAGACTGATAAACACATTACCTTCCTTCGGCAGTCGGGTAAAAAAACAAATACAAACGAACTCACGCGCATTTCTAGTCGCTCACTAAGTAATTTAGTAGCACGGCTAGAATTTTAATATCTGAAATGGTTTAATCACAACCCACTTTTTGTAAGCTCGTTCTGGATTTTATTATTAATCAATATTCGTCGTTAGTGTAGTTATTTTTTCGCTTACTCAAATTCATACCGCTCAAGTCATTAAAACAGTATCTCATCATCAGTCGCTAAGTTTTTTTTTATTCGATCGTTTTATAGTTCCCCTTTTAGAATGTAGATGTGAATTTATATTGTTTTTCAAAATACTGTGTAACATTATTAATAAATTCCATTTCATAACGCTGTCTTTACTATATAAATAAAGATGTTAACTATCAATAAACCAATATTGAAAGTACTAGTATACGTAATAACTTTTGATTTGGTTTGAATCTATGTCAAATGACTGCTGTTAAGGTTCCCCTAGTTGACGGCACGAACTATTTTGTGCGCGAGGTTAAAATGCATGCTATCTCATCCGACAACACGTGCAAAAGAGATAGATGATAGAAAGAAGCTAATTCGCGTACGAATTAGCACTTTTGCAAATTTGTATCTTTTGTGAAATTTTATAAACAGACCTTTGGTAGTCTAGATATCATGAAAAAAACTGCTAAATGTATATTTCCAAAATAAATTATTTGCATTGTTAAATTACTAATCTATCCCTCTGAATGGAGGCCGTTTTGCTGTTTTCCTTGTTCTTATGGTATTTATTCCCGCCGTGCGTTAAAATTAGTATTGAAATATGGAACTTTCGACGCTCATAACTTTTCTTTTTTTTTACTTTTTTGTTTCCATACAGGGCTAGATAACGATGAGACAAATTGATATAATTTTTTATTTTGAACGTACATCGTCAAACAGTGGAGTAATCGTGACTACGCTTTCGTATGGAAGAATGATAGACTAGTGTAACCTTAAGCTTCACGTACTAGATTAAAATATGGGCTATAGGTATTAAATCCGGTAAGCGGTCTGAAGCGTTTTGTAAAAATAATAAAACTCCCTGAATTATAAAGTTATTCCAGGTTTTTCGCAAAGAGCTGACTGTAAGCCGTATTCTGAATACATAATCCCCGACCTGACGACGACGTTTATATCGCAGTTTGCAGTGTCCGGGCTAGCGCGGCTCTGCCATACTACGGACCAGACTCACTGTTACGGATTACCGAGATATTTCAAATTTCAACCGCCCGTACTTTACTGAAATCCTGGTATAATTTCACGATGAAATTCCCATTATATGGCAAGCTTTAAAGCTTTAAAACTACATAGTAGGCGCCCAAGTTAATAGTCACGAACTATTTATCGTTAAACGTAACTTAAGGTTATACTGATGTGGGAAAGGCAATTTAGAACTTAATTAAAGTTTAAATTGCAGACATCAGCTGGTAATTCATTGAAATTCTTTACAAAGATATGCGTTCGTCATTCGTTTTGAACAATAGTGAATTGAATTGATTTCTACGAAAGGCAATTTATTTATTTTCTCAAATTTGCTTGGAAATTTGAGCATTATTTTGACAACCTTCTTCGAGATAAATCGAAATTGCAGTACAGGCCAAATACATGCGAGCAGCGGCCGGCAAAAGTTGTATGAAAATCCATATCTGTCGTTTGTAGCGGCCAAATAAATTACATAGTAAATTCATATCTGTCGTGTAATTTAAAAATGGAACGAACTTTTACTCCGAATCATGGCAACCAAGGAGGTAACTTATCAAAGGTTTTATTTAAATTTCGAATTGGCTTGCAAATAGAAAGCTGTTTATTGAAAAAAAAAACAAATGAAAACTTAAGGCTTAGGACGCACTGGGATTTTTATTTGAGCATATTTTTGTAGTATTATTCCCGCGTGATTTTTTTATCGCAACGCTTGCGGCTTCATACGATTCCATAGGCCGCAGAATGGACGAAAAAAAATCGCGTGTATAAAAATCGCAGTGCGTGCTAAGCCTAACGCGGGAATAATTATTGATGTTCGTTGGTCGTCATTGATTTTGAAAAGTAATTGAATTTAGTTACTTAGTTTTAATTTCCGCGCATTATTTGAGAAAAGCACTATACAAGCCTTGGCCACAACTAGGCATTGATGGGCTTACGTATGTGTGCCTCGGCTTCGCCTCGGCCCATATTTACACGTTCGTCCATCAATGCCTCTTTTGCTGGCCGCTGCAGTAATGTACTATTGTTTAATGCTTTATGCACACAAGCGTACAGAGGCGGACTTAATGCCTCAGGCATTTTCTACCCGTCTACCTTTGGGTGATGCAGAGACAAATAGTGGTAGGTGCAATAACGATGGTAAAATGCGATAAGGTTTTTTTTTTAATTCAAATACAAGACATAAATACAATATGTACTTGAATTCTATAACTAGGTATATACTTAACTTTCTTTGTCAATTAGTTGAAATAGTCAATAGAATAAAAATTGCGCTGTGACGATACTACTGCCAACTTCTTGCGAATGTGTTCACGAATTTGACTTTGAAGGCTAATCGGTTGGTTGCCATCCTGATTTCCTGATGGAGAGCATTCCATAGAGAAACAGATTGAATGAAGAAAGAACAGTGAATGAAGTCAGTGCGGTGAGTGGGACATTGAAGAAGGCAGTTATTTGAAGATCGTAGATTTTTATTGTGGTTGTCACAGATATTGTAAGTATTGAAAGTGAGGGACCTGCCGCCAGATAACTAGGGGAATTGGGCGAGTTATGAAATGAAAACAATGTAGTTGGTGTCCTTCCTTTGCAATTAATACTTAACATAAAATGAAAACCTATCTATGCACAGATTTTTTGTACAGCCTACAAATCTTTCAAGCGAGGTTCGTTGGCGAATAAATTCGAATAAATCAAGACAGATAACAATTTATGTCAATTCCCAGCAATTAATGTCACAGTATAAATAAATTTTCATAATTACCCAAGATTTATTAAAACCATTCTATAACAGATAGCTTTTTACTCTAAGGGTTTGAAATGCCGAACAGATATGTTGGGAAATAATAAAACAGTCGTTAGCGGTTGCCAGAAAATTGTTAATCGGAGTATTTCTCTTCATTAACGAATGTGGAATAATTTTGCATCGTAATCAAACTCGTTTGTGAATTTATGTGACGTTATCCAAATGAAAGCGATTTTGTTATCTTTCAACTATGTAATTGATTATTGTACAACATCTTAAGATGGTCAGATGAATTCATTTCCTGATTGTATTTGAATCTTTGATCTTCTTTCGTGTCGATAAACTCAAACCATTCAGTTTTTGGCCGGCCAATATGTAGCTACTCAGACAGCTTTGTCATTTGCTACGTTCAAATCCCGAAAGGTGCAGGTTGTCGGGCCTGAAGGGCAGACAAGGAAGTGGGCCAAGGGGCCCCACACTGGCACTGTTTTGGATGTGTCTATGATACTCCATTTGGCCAGGTTGTTTCTACAGCGGCTTGTTTTTAGGGTTCCGTACCCAAAGGATAAAAACGGGACGAAACGGGTAAAAAGGCTGTATCTCATGAACCATGATAGCTAGACAGTTGAAATTTTCACAGATGATGTATTTCTATTGCCGCTATAACAACAAAGACAAAAATTAATATTTATATATCATAATATTTTTACAAAAATAAAAACAGAATAAAATTAATATTTAAGTGTGGCTCCCATACAACAAACATGATTTTATTGCCGTTTTTTGTGATAATGGTACGGAACCATTCGTGCGCGAGTCCGACTCGCACTTGGCCGGTTTTTTTTTTGATGTGTTTGCTCTTGACTCTAGTCTAAGTCATAGGTGACAGAGACAGAGTCGACGATGGAGTGATTATTGTATCATAATCTCCTCTCTTTTGAACTCCGAAACCTTATTACTTTTTACTACTTTGTTTTATTTAACCACTTGGTAAAACAGGCAAAGGGGGAAGAGAATATTACGGCCTTACTAGAAATTCTGAAGGTTATCAACATTTGCCAATTAAACACGTCAAAGCTTATTAGTACGAACATGTATAATTAATCAGTTCCTCGTAATGTGTGTGAAGTTAATTACATCGTTCAATAATGTTATAATATATATACTGACTGAGGTAGATACGTTTTACCGACGTCTGCGCGGCAATATAAACACAAGCTGACCAGCTTGAGTGAACTCAGTGCGTCCTGCGACTGGCTGCGACAAGAACGTACGTTTGAACAGTATGTTTATCTCTTTCTGACGACGGGGTCCTATTTATATCTCTGTGATCTTTTAGCCTAGTCAGTGATAAAAATAAAGTGCCATATTATATGTAGGTAGCTAAAGTTAATTATAATATAATCAAATTTGTTTGACCCTTGGCAAGAGCATTATTTTATTTTTGTATTCTAAGATTAAACCTTATTTTATCTTTTATAGGTTATGTAAATTAAAAAAATATTTGTTAAACAATGACATGACTAGATCAATAATACATTGACATTATGGGCGAGCGGGCGCACGGCCAGTACTGCGTTAAGATGGATATTAACAAAAAAACAAGAACAATAACAAAAGTTAAAATCATTTATTTATTTATTTATGTACTCACAAAACACTTAACAGAGAAAATAAATAATACAGATAGAAGAGCACAAAGGTACTGCTTATTTCAATAGAAATTTCTTCCAGCAGACCTGTGAAAGGAAAGTTGGATGATATACGAAGACACAGTGTGTATAAGAAAATAAGGAAACATGAAATAGACTAACAACTATATAACTTAACTAATAATATATAAATAACACATACCTTAACTTAATATATAGAAAATAAAAATACATATTTAATAATATATAATAATTACTATATGGTGGAGAGGTGATCTATGACCTGTTTCTTAAATATATATACATTTTGTGAATCACGAATTTTAGGTGGAAGTGAGTTCCACAGTCGTACTGCATGAACAGAGAAGTATATAGTAATAATCATCTAACTCGGGAAGACCTTTAATATCTAAACCTTAGTTAATCTTCATCTTTGTAGCCTGTGTTAAATTGTTAGAATGTTAAGATAAGTTTAAAATGTATTGCCTATAAACCAACAATAAGAACAATATTAAGTGTCATTATTGCTACTTGTATTGTTTTAATATTTCAATAAAGTTAAACTAATTATTTCAATGTAAAGCAAATATTAATATACATACTGAAACAACTGTACAATATTTAATCACGTTTGGCGGTTTAGTCACGTGTTTACAATCGAAATATACACGTGTGAAGCCTTAACGTGTCAACCATATATTATACAAATGTACTATTCAATCAAAATCGGTAGAGGCCCGCCCGCTTTCACGAAAAATTTAACTCAGAGTTTAAATTTAAAACAGAGGTTAAATTGACAATATTGGATGACAAAATGACAATGACAATTTAAACTCGTGTTACCTACTAACTTCACATTAAGTATTTCGTGCAAGTGGAGCTTAGTATCCGCACGAACCGATACGAAATATAGCAATCCTACCGCACTATTCCCAAACCACTGCAACTCCTGAAAGCCAGAATTAACAGTGGCGACCACCAGAAAAGCGTCGAGGCAATGAAGCTCGACAAAGTCCCGGATAGTGAATTTAACTGTCTTGGATCCCGCAACGAAATTAATCAGAAAAGAATAATGAAGTAGTAGGAAAAAAATACAAATTTCCACTTCCCTCCATATAGTGATAATGGCAAAACATTAAGCTTTGTTTCATGAATGGAAAAGCGATTTTCCCCGAAACCGTTTCGAAACATACAAAACTTTCCCCCTTATAGTTTTAGTATGATTGTCCAGTGTGTTCCCCCCTTGTTTGTGAGGGCGGGGGTGGAATCGATCGACAATGATTTACTACTACTACCTTCGTTCATGAATGACATTCCATTCGACTGCTCTACGATTCATCAATGACAACTGTTGTTTTGTGGTGTCATTTGTTTTGGGATATACTCTCCATTCGATGTTATTCACCCGTTTGTAGAACTAGAACATTTCACCTTCAACTTTACTTATGATGTGTATTTTGTCTCTGTCAGCAGTTCGCACCTGTTTCATATCGTTGGTCTTCTTTTTGTTTGTTTTGTCTATGCTCCTGGGACTGGCTGGATACTTTGAAAATACACTTATGAAAGACAGATATTAATCTGTAGGTAGGGTTGAGTTTACTGCAGAAGAAGTCTTTCGGTTAGCGTAAAGCAAGGCGGACACTTATGTATGGAAGTGAAGGTTGGGTATGGCAAAAAATACATGAAAGTAGGATTAATGCAGTAGAAATGAGTAGTAGACATTGCGAAGTGTGGTGTAACTTTTAATGATAGATTGAGGAATGATGTAATAAGACAACGTTGTGGTTTAAAAGAAGATGAAGTTACTAAAATTGAAAAGAGTATGCTAAGATGGTTTGGCCATGTTGAGGGGATGAATGAAAGGCGACTAACGAAAGGTGACAAGGCAGACGTGAATAAAAACGTCGGAGGGGACGCCCTAGAAAGACATACATAGACCTTATTGGTGATGTTCATCAGAAAGGCCAGGTGCGCAGTACTCATAACCGGCGTGCGTGTATGACTAGATATGAACGTGTGTTGCAAAATAAGTATGTAAGGATCATAGCAGGTGGCGTTCTGTAGTTTCAGCCTACCCCCATGAAAAAAAGGCGTGAGTTTTTTTTGTATGTAAAAGCAAGGCTTACATGCTTGAACAAATAGTTTAATCTTTAAAATGTGTTCGATTGAGGTAAATACCGTGATAATAGGCGTTTAGCTCGCTAGCTTAGTATCATTAAAGTTAAAGATACACTGCGCCGTACGCTCCCGCTTTAAGGAAGATTAAAATCTGCATAACTGATGTCTTTGTTGTTTCGTCTCCATACCTACTGAAGTAGGTAGGCAAACTATCCGTGCTGCATTTTGTTGGGGTTGCCCGTCTATTCCAATATTGTCTCAAAGAAATGTTAAACAACATTTCCTTGAAAACCTTTTACAAAATTAAAAATATGAGCGTGCAGGTTACCCTTTTTCTAGGAATGGCTGACTATTTCTAGTTTTGTCTCTGGTATATTTTTAGATTCTTACCAAGTATAAATAGGTTAATGAAGCAGTTTCCCTTTTAAAATTTCCCCGAGTGACGTAGGAGTTTCTTGGTAAATGTGGGTGTAACAATCTAAATTTCTAATATAAAATTCAGCACGAAGTGTATAAATAATAAGTTGGATTACGTCTTATTGCACAATGACGTCATTTTATCTTGTCATGAGATTCTTCATAATCTGCGTTTTATCATTATGGCAAGACAATTGCTTACCGATATCAATACTATTTATTTTTTAATTGAATTTGTATTTCTCCATAGAGACCTACTGACGCTTGTGAATGTGCAACTAGATTCATATTTTGTTTGAACATTCAAAAGTACAAAGTATTAGTAAGGTTAGTCGAATTAAAAATATTTTTGATTTTGTGATTCAATGTATGTGTGTTATTTTTGTTGACTGTACCTTTAAAGTACTTGTCATATGGGACGAAACGCAACTTGTGATATGGGACGAAATAAGTTTTTTTTGGAATGTGGCACAAATCTTCAGGACGAGCGAAGAATAAATCTTGTCTCAATAGCGTTCTGTAATGAATTATCAACTAAACACTCAAAATTTATTGATTGACACACCAAATGATTTTATACAATAACTAAATTATCACAGCCCAAGGTCACTGCAGATTATTCTTTTACTTTATGCGGGTTATTAACGGTATTTCCACAGCCTAAAAAAGTAAATAAAAAACAGCCCGTATACTAAATCAACTGCGGTTTTTTTACTGTACAAAAGATGTTAGGTGTGACGAATAGTGTTGTACCAGTGAAGTGTTATGGAGTGTCGATAAGGTTCGGGATGTAGACTGGACTGGAAGCGTCTGGTGACGCGTGGATGGCGACTAGAGCAAGGTAGCGCCCGCATGGGGCAAACGGCGAGCATGTGCCGCCTCCACGGATCATGTCTGCACCACAAGAAAAGTATGTATCTAGATAAGGTAGAATTTTCGTAAAATCCCGAGATTCCTTCCTTTGATTGTTACTCTTGATCCACTGTGCCCTCATTTGATTCCCTGATGACTATTTTAAAGTTGCTGCACAAGTGAATTAGATTATTAAGGATCCAGCTGAATATATTCAGACAAATGTTCCCAATATTGGAACACATTATGCCACCTCTCTGTGAGAGGTCGTGGTCCACGGCCCTAATTTCTTCGATTTTTCGGTTCTTGGACATGCTTGTTCTGAATATTTGTAAACAAAATAATTCCCACCAAGCTTGAAAAGGGTAATTGCTAAATGAAAATGGCCATCCCAAAAAGCTGTACAGAGTGGTTGATTAAAGGTCTATCCACACATATCAGGGCCGTGCCCGGGACATGGGCGGGACGTGGATGGACCGTGCCCCGTCAGGGGCTATAAAATATCGGTGTATATACATTTTATATGAACTCGTTCACATACGTCCGTGCACGGGCCAGTGACGGAGCTTCAATGCCTGGGCCTGGCCCTGTCACGTCCCGGGCACGGCTCTGATATGTGTGGATAGACATTAATTGAGCCTATAATATTCCTAGAGCTAAAAATCAGGCTATCACTAATTGATAGACCAAGCGTGGTGATTATTACGGTATAATTCCGAATATTGGATACAACCGTCATAATTCGTCGCGGCCTTGTTCAAGCAAGGCCAATGTTCAGTAGTAGACCGTTCTACTATTAGGTTATTAAAATATAATATAATAAAAAAACGGCTTCTATATTATAAAAACCGTTTTGGGATACTGATTATTTTTACTTATGGCATTTTGAGAACTCATCAAGTCATCATTCTAAAGTTTGATGAATTTTTGATGAGTTTAGAGAACTCTGGTAATACCAGTTTTTAAACTGGATGCGCATTACCATTTTTATTTCTTTTTCAAGGAGGTTGTATTAATTTAGTGTCAAGGTAAAGGACTGTCAATAAACAGACATAATTTATGTTTTTCCGAATCTGATCTTCAATATCAGATCACTCATGGCCGATTCAAACGTAACTTTTCCGATAACGTGAAGAAACTTTTTCTTTTCATGTAACTAAAGTCACTGACCTATACGAAACTCGACCGCAATGTGAAAAGAGACAATAAAATTCAAAATTGGAATACACTTACCGCATAAACATTGATTGAATCACGAATAAACATCAATCAACATAAATATTATGCAATTTAAAATGATATCGTAACGATATTACGTAATAGGACTGAACCTGTCTGTCATCGGTCGGTCGGTGTGGTCAGTAGCTCTATTAAATAATTTATACTGCAAAGTAATCCACTGAAAGGAATCTTCCATTCGAGCTGAGGCCATGGCTATATTATTACGCAGCCTTTACAGCTGTGTAACGATTATTGTTAACACTTTTGGCCTCTCTTTAACCCCCGCCAGAAAAAGAAGGGTGTTATAAGTTTGACGTGTGTTGCTGTGTATTTGTGTCTCTGTCTGTGGCATCCTAGCGCCTAAACGGGTGAACCGATTTTGATTTAGTTTTTTTTTGTTTGAAAGGTGATTTTGTCGAGAGTGTTCTTAGAATAAAATCGGTTCAGTCATTCAAAAGTTATGGGTGTTTCAACTGTTTGAATCGGGGTGTTTTCGCAAGATATCGTGTCATAATTACGTGTTCAATAGATTGCCGATCGAAGCGTATCTACTATGTACTAGACAAATTTAGTAACATGAAATAAAAATGTGCCGGGGGTTTCTTGAATTTTGAAATTTTACTTGTGTTGCTATTTTAATTTGAAAGCTATTTAGTGTTTTGGGGAAATTATTTTGTTCCAGCATATTCAGTTACACATATTAGTTTGACCTATTCTACAGTGTATTCTATCGTGACGAAACCGGCATGCCTTACTAGAACCAAAAATTCGAAGACAAGTGACATTCACCAACCCGCAAAGGGCCCGCGTGTTGGATTGTAGCCCATTCCCTCTCACAGAAAGGTGGCCTGTATTCCAGAAGTGGGAACATTAAAAGGCTGATGATGCTGATGATGGTCCTGCAGTGTTGTGAGAGTCCCAGTATGAAATCTGGACCGTGGACGACGGGCCACTTTTCATACAGCTTTTGTTAGTTCCACTTTCCGCCACCAGGCCAGATACGTTTGTGGCGCTATAAAACTCTTTTCATTCAATAATTGTTTATTTTCGCGCCGTAACGTGTAGAAACCTTGTGCGCATATTATTGTTATTTGAGCGTAAGGTCATTGACTCTGATAAGACCATTACAGTAACATTTTATGTATCCTAATGTAAAATGAGTACAATCGGTTATATCTGTACTTATTTATGTACATTTGTATATGTTTGTGTTGAAGTCAGATGACAATATTATTGGCGTGTAAGTGATAATTTTATTGCTTTCGATCAATTGCATTTATGTAGTTTTCCTAACTAATCTGTGCTAGTAGGACTGTCACGATTTTGTTCAGGTTCAAACAATAATAGTAATACTTCATACTGTTTCATGTAAAAATCTTCAAATTGCTTTCGGCAATGATACTAAGGGGGGAAAACACTATCATATATATCTAGGATCACAGATCTATGAGTCATATTTATATGATAGTGTAATATAAACATATGATTTCATATGAATCATATCGACTTCGTTAAAAAAAAAAGTTTATTTCTAAAATAAAAAAAAACCCGACTGCTTAAGAAGCGAACTAAAAAGGCGTAAACAGGAAAAAATCATGCTGAGCATTGGAGGATACATATTCGCAAGCTGGCTGACCAAAAGCAGATAGTATCTTATCTTATAGTATTTTTAGTTCGCTTCTTAAGAAGTCCGGTGCATTTAAGCATATAAGTGTTATATATTTTTGAAACAATCTCTTAAAATCCTTTATTTTGTTAACCCACGATGGGTTTGGAAGAAAAAATTATTGGGCCCCCACAAGATGGCGCCCAAAAGCCGCCATTTTTCTATTTCCAATTTTAATGTAGCCAGTGACACTCGCATCGTTAAGACGAATCGATTGATGTAAGAATGATCAAAATCGGCCAAAGCGTTTGGTCTCTAGAACACCACATAGGAACAAACATACATAATACATTCATACATACATAGACTAATAAACACATTACCCTCCTTCGGCAGTCAGGTAAAAAATATGATGATGATGATTCTGTCACGGTGATCGTATGTATGATCATATTTATATGATAGTGCAATACCTTCCTATCGTTTCGTTTCCTTCGTTTAAAGGAACTACTCCCTTCGACTCCGTCGCCATGACAACGGAAAATTCTTAGATTTTGTCAATAAATAACAATCTATAAACTGTCAATTTATTGATTGGCTTGGAGTCGAATTGACGTAACTTGTAATTAAATATTTTTTAACCCCCGACGGAAAAAGAGGGTTGTTATAAGTTTGACGTGTGTTGCTGTGTATCTGTGTGTCTGTCTGCGGTATTATAGCGCCTCAACGGATGAACCGATTTTGATTTAGTTTTTTTTTATTTGAAAGGTGATTGTGTCGAGAGTGTTCTTAGCTATGTTTGAATAAAATTGGTTCAGTCGTTCAAAAGTTCTGGGCGTTTTACTGTTTGAATCGGGATGTTTTCGCAAGATAAATGTGTCGCGGGGTTTTTTAAATTTTGAAATTTTAATTGTTGACCTTTCTGATAAACGTGTCGTTTAGTGAATTAAATTCACGGAGGAGGTCGTCACTCCAGTCCAAACATTACCTGTAGAAAACGGCAACTTCTTCAAATACAAATACACATTTTCCGCCCATTTTACTTTCTCCCCCTGAAATATTTGCATACAATGATTTAAAAGTCACACTGTCAATACGAACTTTTTCGCAGTTCAAACATTTACCGCAAAGGTAATTAAAAAAATGAACAGACATGGAAGTCAGCTAATTTCATGTTTATTCATACAGTAAACATGGTCAAATAAATTCAAGTACGTAATCACGTGATTTTGTTCTGTGAACTTTTAAAATACGTCATAAAAATAATTAATATTTGTTTCGGGATATTTACCATGTATATTTTGATTTTATTCGTCGTTACAAGCGCCATGATCACGAGAACTAAAGTCTTTGCGGGTGTTGTTTACGAGCTGACATATCTGTCTACCCTCTTCCTCACTCGTTCTTCACGCACAATGACATTACTACCAGAACTCGTCTCACTAGTTACTCGACATTGTTCACGACAGACGATTCTCACTGTATCCACTTTTGACACTTGTTCAGTAGTTTTACGACCTTTACATAGTTAAACCACTGGATTCCAGGCTCTCGACAATTGAAACCCGTCGTCCCTATTAATACAAATATTAATTCTAATGATTGTGAACATGTCAGCTTAAAAAACAAACCGACTTCCAAAAAAACACTGCAGAGCGAAAAATTACTTTCTTTTCCGAAGTCGGTGTCTTTGGTACCTATTGTTTTCCGTGTTTCGACACCGACTTCGGAAAAGAAAGTAATTTTTCGCTTTGCAGTGTTTTTTTGGAAGTCGGTTTGTTTTTTTGTTAAAAAGTTTTTTATTTATCTCTTTTTAGTTTTGATAGGTACCTCCAATATCCATAAAAATCATATATAGCCAAAGTTCATCTCATGACGATTGCAATAAGCCCAAAAACGACTAGGATATAGTGTTTTATTTCGTAGTTCCAGTACCTACCTGCCGGCTTCATCATCAGATCAGTTCGATGGTACCATTTACATCACTACCATTTATTTATAAGTATTTGCTTCATCATAGTCGTTTAACTATTCGAGATATCTTATACCCATGACATACTTAGCATTAAGAAGTTCCATTGGCCATCTGTGGTCTTCTTCACCAGTTTCACTTTACCAAATGATACTTTCTGAGTGCAAATGATTGCATTCTTGATGAAAATACCAAAATTGCTATATGTATGCCTATAATATTTGAAGAGTTCCCTCGATTTCTCCAAGATTCCATCATCAGATCCTGACCTGATGACTATGGGACCAACCTGGCAGTATACCCTTTCAAAAGAAACCAGAATTTTTCAAATCGGTCCAGGCGTCTTTGAGTAATCGGGGAACATACATAAAAAAAAAAAAAAAAAAAAGATTCCGACGAATTGAGAACCTCCTCCTTTTTTTGAAGTCGGTTAAAAACTGATAATGTCATAAAAAGAAGTTATGGAGATGTGCTGAAAAGGCGGGCAGATATACTGCTTCCCACATTTCATCCGTCCTATTGGTTCTGTTTCAATATTAAAACAGTTATGTGCCTGAAAGAAAAACAGAACCATAAATACACAAGATAGCTTAGACCACTGAAAGTAGATAAACATACGAAATTGGAAACATGTTTTCCTCTCAAGCTGTCGAGTGCAAGACAGAGTGTCTGCATACACACATAGAACTGCATAATGCACGAAGAGCCCCAAAATTATTCAGTAGCTATAATATAAGCTGCAGTAACAGTAATTATTCAATGTTTATGCTGCAATATAAGCTGCTGGCATCGGCATAAGCTAGTTCATGCAGCGGTTTCGGCTACATGAAAATTGCCGGCAAATTATAACTTGGGAACAAACTACCAACAGGCTTTTTACCTAAGAAACAGCAATCATTGCAATCGCATCGCATCAAACGTTTTATGTCATACAAGTAAAATTTTAAAAATTAAAAAAACCTCCGACACATTTTTTGTTTCATGCTACATAATTTATGTAGAACATAGTAGATACCCTTAGACCCCTTACCCGTAGACAATTTATTGAACACGTAATTATGGCACGATATCTTGCGAAAACACCCCGATTCAAACAGATTTTAACCGATTTTATTCAAACATAGCTAAGAACACTCGACAAAATCACCTTTCAAAAATAAAATAAATCAAAATCGGTTCATCCGTTTAGGAGCTATGAAGCCACAGACCGACACACAGATACACAGCAACACACGTCAAACTTATAACACCCCTCTTTTTCCGTCGGGACATAAAAAGTCGGAATTACCTACAGAATCGTTTGCTAATCGCTCTCTGTTTGTCAAAAGCACTAATTTAAAAAAAAAACCGTCAAAAACTCGAAGACTTCTGTATTGAAGAGCAATTATTGCGCAAAAATCGTCATCGTTTTTCTCTTGCAAGATACGTAAAAGAAATAATCCAGGTCATGGTTTACTCGTGTTCCAAATTTGATTTCCAATTTGAACCATTGAGACTTGATTGATATATAAACACTCGAATTTACAGACAACTGAGCATCCACACATTTACGTTCATAAGTACTAAAATACATATTAGAACTGCGAATGTGCGTCTGTCTGTTAAGTTTTCACGCCTAAACCGCTGAACGGATTTTGACATACAGGTAGACTAATAATAAATCCATGATACAAATATTATGCGAAAGTAACTCTGTCTTTCTGTCTGTTACCTTAATCGATTTAGATGAAATTTGGTATGGAGATAGTTTGAGATCCTGGGAAGGACATAGGATATTTATCCCGCAAATCACCCTTTAGGGGGTGGACCGGGGGGTAGAAATTTGTATGGTGAACTAATCATTTCTCAAGTAAGGCGGGCCCACACACCTATAATATTATGGCACGATATAAAAAATAGGCTTTTCAAAATACTAGTCTCGGGCAACAGCTAGTATAATATAATTTATTTATTTTTAGACACAATAGTACATAATATTACATTCATAATAAGCATTACATATAGATATGATCCATTCGAAATTAAAATAAAATGTTATTCATTAGCATTGGAGTATAAAAACAGAAACGATTAAATTTAAATACATCCAAGTTAAACTAAAATTGTCAGCAACACTATCATATTATATTAAAATTATTATTATTTATGCCTAGTGTGGGGCAACGTTTTTTTTTTTTTAAAAAAAGAAATTAAAAAAAAAGATAGAAACATGTGAGCAAAATGTTATAAAA
Organism: Orthosia cruda; assembly: GCA_964057195.1. NCBI lineage: Eukaryota > Metazoa > Arthropoda > Insecta > Lepidoptera > Noctuidae > Orthosia > Orthosia cruda. The sequence goes on along the minus strand of OZ059843.1, from coordinate 18,624,854 downwards.
CCATAAAAAAACGTCTGAGAAGCTAAAATGAGGCATAGGATACTTCTCATCCTGCTAGTAACCGCTTGGGATAGTAAAAAGCTTTTCATGCAAGTGAACCCACGGGCAGAAGCTAGTTAATAACAGTTTCTAAAGGAGCTGCTATTGATTAATCATAAGTGGTTCCAAAGAGGGGGATGTATTATTTGTGTTTGATGTACTGTGAACAGTGCACAATTAATCATGTAGGGAATTTGTGAAGTGGATGAGAAGCTTTCATAAGTTCAGCTTTCAGGATGTTAGGTGGTGGTCCTTTGTGAGATTAATAGTTCTTTTTATGTGGAAGTAAATGTTTTTGAAGAATATTTGTGAAACATAGTTTTTTCGTGTATCTAATAGTTTTGCTTTAATATAATAATAGTTTCTTTATTTTCTCATATTCACAAACACAGTACAAAGTCATTGTAACACTAAATAGAGACTGGTGTCTGCTGTAGGTAAAACCTGTATTACAGATCACCAGGCTTACCCTCCATTGGGAACGCCACAATTGTGGCGATAAGGCCCCTCTTTGAGGAGTGGCTTCAGAGGCGTCACGGCGTCCTCACCTTCCGCCTGACGCAGGTCCTCACCGGACATGGCTGTTTTGGGAGGTTCCTGTTCAGGATAAGGCGGGAGGAAACGCCCGGGTGTCACCATTGTGAGGGTCGCCCGGAGGACACGGTAGAACATACGGTGGAGGTTTGCCCCGCTTGGGCGGAGCAACGCCGTGTCCTCGTGGAGGCGTACGGCGGTGGCGACCTCTCGCGTCCGGCCCTGGTTCAGGCCATGGTACGGAGCGAGAGAGCATGGGAAGCTGTCACCTCCTTCTGCGAAGCAGTAATGCTCGCGAAGGAGGAGGCAGAACGCGTGAGGGAGACGCAACGGAGACGCCCTCACGCCCCAAGCCACCGCAGAAGACGCCCTGGGCGTCGGGAGTCGCAAGCCGATTCCCGGCCACCGTAGGCGAGGGCTTGCGGACTGCGAGTAATGGGTAGCCCGCCGTCCGATAAGGACCAGGCCCGAGTCGACGGCGCGTAGTGTTCCACGCGCGCCTCAAAGAGATGTCAGCAATAACTGACGGGGTCCGCTAGGGCCGATGCCTGTCTGGGTCGCGGATAAATTTGAAAAAGAGTTACCGCGGCCCTGTCTCAAGCAAATGAAGGAACACGGGTGGGTTTTAGTCAGTAAAAGTCTGACACACCCTCCTGCTTCACCCAGAGCGGGAGAAGTCATTGGATGTGTAACACAAAAAAAAAAAAAAAAGGTTTACCCTCCATCGGACAACTCACTTATGATTAATAACTGTATTAAAATAACATACAGTTCGTACATAATAAAACATAAAACAAAAGTGAAACAAAAAGAAAAATAAAACCAAAACAATTGTGGTGGCAAAAATGACTTAATGTGGATTTGGGGGATGAGAATGTGCGGAGGTGTGCGAGTGAGAGTGAGAGAGTGTATGTGTGAGAGTGAGTGTATGTGTCAGTGAGAGTGTGTTGATTGTGTGATGGGCACATGTTAGAAATTAATAAAACAATAACAACACGTTATTTTTCCGCTACTTTTGGATACTCCTCCAAAACCACCTCCTCACATAAAAAAAACCTATAAAAATCAATTTTATTATATGGCGGACCACCTACTGTGATTTATTGCTATAATCAACATTCAATTGATTTTGCTCGCCAAACTAGACTTTATAATAGACTTGTGTAAGCAAATTACTTTCAAAGAATCTACTGAGAAAAGTAATGAGGTCCTATTTATCTGTCTGTAAATAAATTGTACTTAAATAAGAACATAATATTGAAAAGAAATCTAAATCTATTTGTGTATCAGCCCCTGTAATACGGCTAGTTGATATCTAATGTGTAGTCTCCATAATTTCATGGCCAAGAATCTGTGCCATCTATAAATAACTCCTAATTTGTGGTATCAACAAAGAGAATCCAGTGAGATTCAACTCTGTAGACACTGAGATCCTTTATCTATTGCTGACATTTGAAGACAGATGGTAGCTTGTATTTACTTTCTATTGTTAGTGAATACTTTTAGGATTCTTACCGAGATGCCCGCTACGACAACAAAGGGTGGATAAAATATATGATCAGCTCCAGCTCCAACTCGACTGTTTACAAGGCTTGGCCTCATCATATTTACATAAACTAGCAACAAACCTTTGACGCTGATGTTTTTACAAACGTTCGCACCTACACGCGAATTTGTTGTTTCTATACGATCAGACTTTTCCATGTGTTATTTTAACGCGATTTTTGCGGTTTTAGGTTCACAGAACCATGCTGATTTATTTGTTTCAAAGCACAAAGGACGTCTATGAATATTGGGCCTAGGTCAATCTACGTCACTTTAGATTTCCTTTGCCCTCTCTCTTCTGATTTAAATTTAGCTGCCATTACAAATGCTTACTTAATGGTGTTTTTTTAATTATCTCAAAGAAAGCACAATGAGTTTAAGATATTATTTGAAGAAGAAACCGAGACAGAATTTAATTAAGAATGAGAAGCAATGTCGATGCTAATAAGCATACGAACCGACAGATGTCTTGGAACGAAAAGAAAAATGTTTATTAATTAAAGATTTTTTTTGTTGTTCTTATAGTTACTCTCTTAGTAACTAGAAATATGAATTAAGAATACTCAAAATAAATTGGGATAAGAACGAGACTGATGAATATGACGTATATAGTTGATAGTATAACAGGGTAACATAGGGTAACAGTATCCTCGTCTGGTAAAAATATACCAATCCATTAGGTTATCTGTAATTTGCAGTCTATGGTTGCTTCCGGAAGATAGAGGGATCAATTTCATCTTTGGACGCATGCTGTTGAGTTAGGTTGTCGATAATACTAAATTCCTAGTAATATGTTTGGTCGATGTTTCATAACAAAAAACAAATTCAAAATATTTTTAACTTAACCATACGTAGGTACTTTTGAATTGTCAAATAAAACTATGAATCTAGTTGCACGTTCGCAATCGTCAGTAGGTCTCTATGGAGAAGAATGTGCAAGAAACTCCACGGACTGTCTTTCTAACCGATGCTAGGGATTGAGAGCTTATTTCAAGTTCACTTCACCTAAATTATCACAGTGATTTTTATAGAATAGCACTTAAAGCGACACTTTAGTTCGTAGGCGAGGAAAGTAAAGAAAAGTATTATACAACTGAAACTTGTCAATAAGCTGGTTCCCGCTCTTTCCATTTCAGAAGTGATCAATAATATCAGAGTTGATGAAACCAGAGGTGAACTGTATTCAGTCGAAGAGTTATGTTTTGTGGTATACCGTGAACGGAAATGCTGGCACGTGGGCAGATAGTTTATAGCGTTGTAATACGTAATCGATATATAATTGGAAGAGTTTATTGCCTACCGTAGTTGCGAGTAGGCTGACTTCCTGAAATGGTAATATTTATTGGTGCCTACCATTGAATAGTCGAAGCCTTTAATATGTTAGTGTTTGTTTATTTGTTTTTCTTTTTTGGAAGCTGGTATTTTTAACTGAATTCAGTGGGATATTGCTTTCACGGTTGTCATATGAACTCCTATTGATGTTTGTTTTATTTCACCTTAAGTTTGATTCTTCTTCTAGTTCAGTTCAGCCGTTCTTGCATGAATGAGTAAAAAACATACACACTCATAAACTTTCGCCTTTATTATATTAGTATGATAAATAGACTTGTCTTCTAACGGCTTACATTTCATCCATGCCGAAACATCTCATCGCTCAAAAGTTTTTATCAACCCTCCAGTTTTCCGTACTCGTTTTATATTTAAAATTTTCTTTGTCGCCTTTTTCTAGCAAGTCCTTTTTTCCAAAAATAGCTTTTGTTCTTTATTTGTATTCACAACGTTCGCGTTTTCCACTCAATTGAAACCGGAACGGGAAATTTTTCCTTGGGTCTACGTGGCGCAAAAAAATGGGTAAGAACCTTTAGGGAATTTTTCTTATGATGTCCACATTTCACATGTATCATGTCAGTTAGACTCTTTGTCCGCTCCGAAAGGGTACGATGTAGTTGTATAGAGAATCAAGTGCACTTCAATCCTTATACAGTTTTCTGGATTCTTACTTTGTTTCCTTATATATACATGGCCAAGTCTTTTATTACGTTGCGCGTTGGCGGGCATTTTACTGGAGTTCTTTGTGTTACTTTGTAAACTGATCGTATAAGTTTATATTTTATATTTTAGAGTTATTAAAAGCTGGATCAGTTTTATTTATGTTATTATACTTCTATTTCTAGTTTGTTTCTTAACTAACTTTGTAACCATTTCCGAAAACCCATACATAATACTTAGGTATCGAAATATTACAAAGTTTTGTATCTTATTAACCCCGAGGTTCGCTACAAAGTTTTAAGGCCTTTGCTGAGTAACGAACGTCGAAGGCCACAAGCGGTCTAACATTCTAACAAACCTGGAGTCTATTAGAACAGTCGAGAGTTATTAAAGCCGTGTGACTCATTAGGGGAATTAATGGAATTGGAAGACCATAATGGATAGCGAGTAGGGTGGATACGAGTGGCCGCCACCTGGCCTGGGATAGTTACGTTGCCACAAAGCAATTTAAACTTGTAGAACGAATTGCTCTGGTTCGGGTCGCCGGTTTCCGACGAAGTCTGACCGTGATTTGAATTCAAGAAAACATGTGGCAATCTGGAATTCTGCACCCTCATGGCCTCATCTGTACATTCAACATAGGAATAAAATGCTTGAAGTATTTTGTCTTCCGCTGATTGACCTGAAACAGATACTAAAGTGTTTTTTTTACTTAAGCTTACCTTTGGTCTCTCTGTGTGTCTATATAAGGGCTCTGTGATAAAATTACGCCTCAATTCGCAAAAGTATTTTCGACCAGTTTTTTCTTAGACGAAAATTGTAACTTGACAAAGCTGTAGTCTATTTTTGTAAAAAGTATAAGGGACAGAAAGGTTTTGTGAAATTACTAAGTCTATTTTCGGTACAAATCTCCGTTGTTAAATCTTTATCTAAAGAGTAAACAACGGCGATTCGGTGGGTTTTTAAGATTTTTCACTACGGATATAAAGAGGTTGGAAGAATTAGGAGCTTTCGGGTTTTTCTTCTTTTAATAGGATCCAAGGCTCGTGTTAATTGGGCCATTATTAATTTACCTACAAAAGAATTGGTTTTTCGGAGTCTTAAATAAAATTCACTCCGATCTTGGAAACCCCAATGACGAAAGATGTATTTCATCTATAATCATCTGAAAATTATTTTTTCTCGTATCAATATTCCTGACCTTACTGAAGTAGATATCGTATTAAATTCGCAAAACCTAAGTTATTGTTCTCAGTAGTCATAACAAAATCATAATGTTATTGTTTCTGTCAACTATTTCAAATAACGCAGACAGTTCTGAGTAGTGACTGCAACTCGATACTGGTTGCCAGTTGCTAACTTGATATGTTAACGATTCCTGTGAATAACTGACTGTAGGTGGTCGCTGTTAGAAGATAAAGTTTATAGCAATCGATTTGTTGAAGGATGTTGGGCTGTGAAGAAGATGGATGAAAAGAGATTGCATCTAGCAGATATAAGAATGTGGACATGGATATGCGGAGTGAAGAGAATGGATAAAGTGAGAAATGAGTATATTAGAGGAAGTTTGAAAATGGTGCCAGTGATAGAAAAGTTGAAAGGAAACCGTTTGTCCTGGTATGGTCATGTGACGAGGAGGGATGAAACGCATGTTACTAAAAAAGTTATGAATATAAATGTGGATGGATGGAGAGGGAGAGGGAGGGGACTGCCAAAGAAATGATGGATGGACTGTGTGAGGAGTGATATGAAAGAAAAGGGTGTCAGTGATAGCGTGACGGGGGACAGGACGGTGTGGAAGAAGAAAACGTGTTGCGCCGACTGCATGATTTGTTGAAGGATATGAAGCACTCAATAGTATCTAGGCATTATTATTATCCATACTAAAATTAAAAATGAGAAAGTGTATCCGTCTGTTATGCTGGCTGTACAGTCTCTCAGTACTGAGTTTAATCATGAAGTATTTTATTTAAAAGCTCATTGTACTGTAGTGTTTCCTCGGGCACGCGTGAGTCTCGCTCGAGAGTGTACAGCCGGCATTACGTTTTTAGCTGTTATGAAGGGATGAACGGATTTCAATTATACTTAGCACACGAGTAGATCATGTCCTGGATTTAGTCATAAGGTAGTTCAGTCAGAGTTGGTCATAGGATACTTTTTACACGGGGAGAGTGTTCCCTTGAGATAATAAAATACTTTTCAAGCGACCGAAGCGGCGGTCATAAGCTATAGTGCTTGGTGTATTAGGCGAATTATCATTCTCTTTCATAAATGGTATTCCAATTGATGAAATTAATACGATTACCCGATGTTGTATGGTTTCGAATTCGAATATGTAAAGAGATATAAGAGCTCTATAATACACGTGGGCTGTATTCAGTGTGTTCATTCAATAGGAAAGTAGGTAGTCGCATTCATAAAATTATCAGAACGCTCCATTTGTTTGAACTTGAATTATTGGAGTAATAATACAACTGATTATTTAGCGGGAAGGCGGGCGTGTCAGACTTTTACTGACTAAAACCCACTCGGGTTCCTTCAGTTGCTTGTGCCATGGCCGCGGTAACTCTCTGTCAAATTTATCCGCGATCCAGCCAGGCATCGGCCCTAGCGGGCCCGTCACTTTTGCTGACATCTCTTTGAGGTGCGTGTGGAACAATACGCACCATCGATTCTGGCCTGGTCCTTATCGTACGGCGAGCCCGCGCCTACGGTGGCCGAGAATCGGGTTGTGACTCCCGACGCCGGAGGTGTCTCCAGCGGTGGCTAGGGGCGTGAGGGCGTCTCCTTTGCGTGTCTCTCACGCGTTTCGCCTCCTCCTTTACGAGCATTACTGCTTCGCAGAAGGAGGAGACAGCTTCCCATGCCCTCTCGCTCCGTACCATGGCCTGGACCGTGGACCGATGATCTGAAATCCGCTGGATGCGAGAAACCCAGGACTGATCGATAGGGCGAGACTTGGGGAAGCCTATGTGCAGCTGCGGACATCTTTCGGCTGAAATGATAATGATGAATTAGAAAGCCAGGTACAACGCGTATTAGCAAGGACCTAAAAACCACTGAAACCCCCACCTAATTAGTATGTAGCTCAATTCCTCATATAAAAGAACGTCCACGCTTCACCAGCCATACTATAGAAAACGAAAAAGAACGTTTATTGGCAGTAGACAGGCTACAAACATATCTAGAAATCGAAATCCAAATACTACCGCTAAACTGGCAAAGTTACACTTTACGTAACTTAAATAAAAACCAATTTCCTCAAAAATATTTTCAACATTCCGCCATATCATATTTGTTAATAAACTTTTATTAAGGAATTTCCTTCGGGCGCTACCAAATGTTATAGCAAATTTTATTTGGACTGCAAGGCACACTATCAACGTTTCTGTTGCACTCAAGTAGAACTTTGTGTTTGCAGTGCACTCACACAGAATTAAATTACTAAAGACTGCAGGGCTCTGAACACCCTTAACTTTGAATTAGGAGTTACGTTAAGATTGTACGACTCTTTATAAAATAAAACTCTGTGGGTTACTAAGAGACGGTGTTGAGTAAGTATGTTAAAACTAACTATGTTGCACGAAAAATGTCGTTAAGGCACAACTGATAGTTAACACGAAGGTTTGGCAAGATCTCTCTAAACATGTATCAGGATAGCAAGAGTCTTAGTCTTAATCCCTCTCATGGCACCAACAAACATGATATCACTGAATCTCATCAACCAGGATAACCACAACAACAATGGTGATACATCAGTATCTAAACCACACAATACCGCTCGCTATGATAGTTATTGTACACATTTATGCAAAACATCGGCCGCAAACGAAAATGCTGCTCTAACTTAGTACTAATATGGGCAGAGCGACTAACGCCGCATACAAAGTGGTCATTGGCCTTAACACGAAGCATATTGGTTGCACCATTGATTTTAAACAAACATTGGTGCTAACGACACATTGTTAAACAGACCGACTCCTATACTTTTACGAGGCAATATTTTTCTTTCTTACCAACTAAAGCAGGCTTAAAAATACCCATGTGGGAAATTTTCCTACAACGCTCGAGATACGCGTTTTATGGTCAACTTAATTTCCTCTATTGAAAGCCGTTTTATGATGAATAAAAACAAGCCTCGTTTTATGACGTCATATATTTCGGCATGGGGGTTATCAGCCGATATTTCCTTTTTACGAATCGATAAATTTATCACAGTTTACGCTTTCGTAACGACGCCAAACAAATGTAATAACGTTTTCGAATGCTTTGTGTCGTCGTTCATGCGATCAGCTTCGAGGGTCTCATGGAAATACCGATTATTTATACGTTTCTTTTGTAAGGTATTAATTCTAAGACAGAACAATTCCACTACAACCGACTTGGGTTTTCCATAGTTCTTGGATAAGATCGCGTAAATTATCTAGTTGTAATTACCGAACGAAAAAGTTCCATTTGAACCATGACGAGCATACAGTATCTATTATTGCAAAGCCTGTAATTATTTATTTCTGGATCATATTAAACTTTTTATAAACCACTGCTTTCAAGGTTTTTTGTAGGTATATGAACTAATGTTTTAAAGTTAGGCTATTCAGAACATTTGAAACAGATATTAAATCATGTAGAAAAATAATTTAAATTGCGCTCAAATCTCAAGTTAAAATTGGCGCACTAAATTGCTCTGCTCAAGTTGCAATTTGAAATTATAATGTATGAAAACATTGAATAAAAAACTAAAGTTTCTTCTGTTACAAATCAATGTTTAAAGTTTGTTCGTTCCATAGCGTTTCAATCCACGTAATGTGCCACAACTTGGTTCAAGTTCAATCTAATTTACTAAAATGTTTCTAAATTTTATCTCATTAGAATTCGCTTTTTCACTTTTGTTGAAATTGACAGTAATATATTTGCGATCAAAAAGTTGAAAGGCATTTCTTCCTAAAATAATAATATGAATTGAGTATACTTACTTTAATATTAAACTTCACAGACGACTGACTAAATTGTTATTCAATAAGAGAAAAACTTTTAGGCTGAAGCATTCTTTATTAGATCATCAATAACATTAATAAATTCACGAACCACAAATGTATTGTTAGGCTCAAGTCAATCCTTGTCACGGAGGAATTAGCAGCGCATTATTTCACAAAAAAAGAAAAACCTCCAAGAACATTTTCCGTTTATTTTCTTCTACCACACCCATAAAACAAAGTCCATTATTACGAAGACTGGTGTCTAGATCACACTAAAGATTAGGATCTAAATAGCAAAGTACTACGTCAATAAGTGGGAGTTAGACGCATCGTCATGTCCTAACAGTATTTATGTCAAGTTCGTAAGATCTGATAAGGGAACAAGTGTATGAAAACGGACACGGCTGGGACTGTTCTCATGGATTTTAAGTGAAGTAATGACGAATGTCGAATGTTCGTATTTTCATTCACACCTTCACTGGACTGCAACTTCCAGCATGTTTTAAATAAATGAAATATAGATATGAATGAGTAAAATATCGTTTCTTTTTTTCATAAATACCGATGTTACTCGGTGCTCGCAAAACACTAAATATGATTTCATTTCTGCCAACCAAGTTTCGTTACAAAATAATTACTGAAAGCAAACACAAAAAGAAAGTAAGAAAGGAAACAATTATTTCGGCGACTTTGGTCAATATGGACTTATGAAATAATTATTTCTTTGTCAAAATAAGGTCCGCTATTCGTTACGGAAAATAGGACTGTTCTTATAATAATTAAATTTAGTTATTCCGTGCTGCCACAATATGAGACTTAATTAAATCAAACTATGACACTGCGGTAGGTACCAATTTTCTCCATTTCTTCTCGGAGTCAGAATATTATTAACTATGACTAAATAGGCTGAAAATATACTTTGTCCACTCTTGTTTTCCAGTATATAAGCCTTGGCAAAACCAGTGAAAAGATTCCCTTCCTGACCAATTTTTGACCTCCGCATCCCGTTGGGTAAGCCCAACTTGTAAGTTCGTGGTTTACTTAAGAAATTGTCTAACAAGCTTTTGCCCGTAACTTTGTCCGTGTTAATTTTTGGCACTGCTAAAGTTTTAGTGTAAATGTATCTTGTACTAATTCTGTAAATGTTTCTATAAACGTCGGGTTCATTTTGGCAAAGCTTTTTGCTTTGCAGCATTATTTAAGGGTGTCTTTTTGCTTTTATACTCTTGCTGTACGTGGTTTAGCTAACGAAAATTTAGTATCCTTACAGAACGCAATATAAAACCCATTTTTTCTTGAATTACGATAGCTTATTCTTTAATACTACCAAATTAACAAGAACAGCTTATTTCTTCCTCCCTTTGTGTAAAAACCTCGCACAGGAACCCCTTGTGTTACGTAAGCAAACAATACGTAAGTTAACAAGCTTAAATATACGTGTGAACATTATCAAATATTGAGTGGAAGAGCCTTACATATTTTAACAAGGTAAACAGGCTTACGAGTTACGGTGGAGTCGGAGTAAGAAGTCATGTTTCTACCCTTTGAGTTGCTCTAAATAGCTGTGATAAACATTGAGTATGTTTTTAGCTTTGAATTAATTTCATCAAGCAAGTACAACGCTAAAGAGCAACGATTTGAAGATAAAGCAGAAACGATTGCCATAATACAAAGCCTTTGTTCTCACTAGTTCGATTCATTAGTTCGATCGTCTGACTAGTGAGAATCATTTTCTTAATATTTCGACCGTCGAACTACTGAGATTGATTTTTCTCACGACCATGGATTTTATTTCAATCGAGAAATAAAAAACAATAAAATAAAATTTAAAAATTGCTTGTTTCGTTAAAAAAGGTTTGAGGATGCTAAAAAATATTTACGTTCAGAAAAATACGAGCAGTTTTTCTGAAAGTTTAGAACTGAAAAATAATATTGGACATATTCCATTTTATAACTAAACTGTTTATCTTAAATTTTAAAATAACCAAGGCATGTGTTTGTGTTGTGTTTCGTTCAGTATTTTAATTTAAAACTTCCGTAATAAACATTTGCTTACGCGTCATAAGTTTTCCAGGTTTGTTGATTTGCTAGATCTACGACTATATAAAAAACATAAACTATTACAACAACATTATCAACATCTTTTGATATTTACGTAACTGCATCAATAAATCAATGTTTCGATATGTAACATTTAGACACCAATCAACAATCCGATAAGTTACTACACACGAATGTTTGTCGGAAACTGCGTATCTTAGCAAGAATTTCCACATAAGTTCAGTTAAAATGCCTTCCCTTGCTTGTTATGTAAATGGCAGGAATTGCCCTCCTCATCTCCAAAGGGCGTTATGCAAACAACTACAAACTTCGACCAACAATTTTATGTATGCAGGCAATGTTGTTAGGACTTTGATCCTGTCTCTCTCTCTAATTCCAAATGTTTGCTATTCGTTTGTTTTACCGAGTGATGTTAGATGTGTCAAAGAAGGAATTTGAAGCATGAGAATGTTATGTGTTTAGTGTGGTATGACTGTTGTGGTGGCGCCTTGAGGAAAGGTTTTCAACCTACTCTTTAACAAACATAGAATCAATTTCGTAGAATCTGAAAGTATATTTGTATTTTGGGGTCGAAATGCTTTCGAATATTTTGATTCAGTGGAGAAACAGTTGTGGTACAACCACGACTCTGTATTGTTTGTAATAGTAAACATCGTTGTTATTGATCTTGGAAACAATAAACAAAATGTTTTGTACCTACTAACTACCGTGCCGATAATGATCCATCTTTGCGAAATGCCCAGAGACAATGCAAAGTGAACTACGTCTGGGGAGTTGTAATTGTTACCTTGTTCACTTCTACCTTACTTTTACCTTATTTTTATACTTTTGTAAAGTAGTCTAAATTAAAGAGTATTCTCAAGCACTGTGTAAAAATAGGTTCCATTATTTCCACAGGTGGTTTCTAGCTCTTAAACAAGTTACAAGACTCTCTACTTTACAGCAAGAGGTGGATTATTTCTATGATTTTATATTTTCTTTGTGTACATTGCCGAGCGCGAGAGAAGCGTCTCCTTTTCAGCTTGGACAAAATGCTTTCGTATGTCCGGATGTCCGACGGATATTCAGCTGTTCTCCTCTTCAGAGGCCTTAGTGCGAGTTTTTACTCACGCTCACTCGTGATACGTAAACGATCTCTTATGTCAAAATGTATACAAAAAAAGTGGTTTCTCCTTACTGACACCAGACGGCGCTTATCCAGTTTCAATACAAAATGATGTTTACGTATCACGAGTGAGCGTGAGTAAAAACTCGCACTAAGGCCTCTGGTCGCATTTCTAAACCGATTCTCGTGAAATTTTGTGAGCAGGTTCGATAATTACTTTCTAGTCGACTTTTTTGGATATTTTTCAAATGGCGGTGCCAAAGCGAAAGATTCGCGAGGTCTACATCTCACAGGGCCACTAGTGTTATATTTCTTGGATAAACAGTTCAGTACTGCAGTTGTGAATATGATATCCTTCCTCAAATATTTGATTTATTAAAGACAAACTTTGATAAGAACTCGGATTTAAAGTACAGACAATGAAAATATTTCTTTCATATTTTTATTCTCTCCTCATCATCATCATCATATCAGCCGAAAGACGTCCACTGCTGGACATAGGCCTCCCCCAAGCGTCGCCACTTTGAACGGTCCCGTGCGTCTCGCAACCAGCGATATATTATTCTCACCTAATATTTTTTTTTTATTATATAACTTTTAGATACAGGGAGTAGACGTAAAGGATATTTTTAACAAGACGAATTTGTTAACAAGATATTACAACAGCTTTTAAAAGATACCTGATATATCTGTAACAAAATCGACCGAAACCATTAATGCAACTTTTTCATAATATAAAGGTTAAAAAACTAAGCATATTGATGGATCAAAAGAAGATGAAGGCTTTTAGCTGTTTTAATAACAGAGCAACGGGTTTGAGCAATAGAGGTACTCTATACTGTAATAATTTCTGAGATCGTTTTACAGTTTTCATAACAAAGATAGGTTCAGATTCATAAGCCGGGAAAACTAATTTGTTTTCCATTAATGTACAAAGGGTGGAAGAAAAATCAAAGGCTAAATACTTTCGCAATCTTAGATACAATTATATATAATTCATTCTGGTACAAGTTTGTTTCTCTTTGGGAAAGATAATTCTGCCATAACATTTAAAAGACGTAGGAGTCGATATTTGGTAATCTCTGGAACTAAAACGATTATGTTAATGTGATTTCTTGAGATTGTTGCGATATTATGAATCATAGAGCCTGCAATCTCAAATATAATGAGATATTAGTGAGAATATATTGTGGAATTATGCTGAAATCTTTTTGATACCCGACTACGGCGACGCTAAAAGCAGGGTTATTGTAATATAAAAAGCTTTGAAGTCATAAAAATATTGTTTATCAAAGCCAGAGTACGTTCATAATTTCTATTAAATATACTGATTCCAAATACCTAACCATTTCGGCGAATCGCGATATACCGGATAACAATATACTATTTAGGCTTAATTCCTAATACAGCCTTTAGACTTTATCAACGCCGGGTCTAAACCTGTGTCTATACTTCGGCTTAGCGCCTACGATGAGACTACAAGATAAATAGAACTTTAATTAGCTAGTTACGAACACTTACATCTTTTAAAAGTCTTCGAAGAACATCTTACTTCTTTTTTCCTAGCCTAAAGTTAGGATTTACGTTCTTCAAAAGAACTGTTTGTGTCCTCGGCTTGCAATTAGTTCTTTCAAACATGCTAGCTGATTTCTTGTTTATCACGAACTGCCTTCTGACTTTCCCAACCCTTTGGGAAACCCAGCTAGGTTTTCGCTGTAAACACTCATTTATTAATTAATAATACTCAACAAGAATCATATTTTCTTCTGAAGTTTAATTGTTAATAAAAGGCATACTTATAGCCAAACAGCAGAACCTCCTTCTGGTGGGATACCAACGGGGCTCAGAAAACTGCCTTTGTCGACCAGCTCTTAGCTAGGGGTGCCGCTATTTTCATTTTCTAAATCATATTTCTCATCATGAATCATGTGAGACTAATAGGTCCACTTTAAGCCCAGAAATTAACAAGATTGTTAACATCACTGGAATCTCTTTTCAGCGGGGCAGAGTTTACAGAATTGGCTTTTCCAGCCAAATCTTTAGACAACCTGGCTGGGGTTTCGCCGTTGTAATAATTAATTCTTATGAGTCATGTAGTTTAATTGTAAGTTCGGAAATTCCTTAGATTTTAAATATTACTGGAATCTCCTTCTTCTACAACACAAGGAGAATTGATTGGAGTGGCTTTTCCTGTTTACTCTGTTTATCTATTTTAAGAGAAATCCGTCGTTTTGTCGGAAGTCAGCATTTTAGCTGCACAAGATGCAGTGATTACTTTGTGTTCAAGTATATTGTTACACGATAACAACACTGTGTTAAGGAGTGCAGTATCCTATGTTTTTCATTACAAGGCAAATGGAAGCAGTGTTGGATTGTAACGGGATGCGGGATTACGTCAGCACTGTATATGCAATCTTGTGCATATATTGTGTTTCTCTTGAAGCAGAATTTATTGCTCAATCGTCTGTATTGCTCTTGTTGCTAACAAAAATATACGTTCTTGCACCTATATTATAGCTGAATCAGCTTTTACCCAGGGTTCGTATCGGCGCTGTCTATCTGATTCTTCATGCATTCGGATACAACGTATTTCAAATCTTATTGCCCATAGTAACCGATTTTAAATATTGACATAGGATAGACTCGAATTATAATATTGACATGAATGTTGAAGACTACCTGATGCAGTATTTTCTGTACAAAAGTTACTTGTTCTGTCTCTGTTCCTGTATGCATAAATCGATATTTCCTGTTTGTAAAATTCCCTCCCGCCAGACATGTCTGCTAAATTGCGAAGGGTTGGTTTCCCTCGCAAGGGACTTATGTCGCTATACCTATACCGGTACATATATTGATGTCTTACCCTCTTGCTTGGTGACTGTTATAGGATATTATATAAATATGATGAGTCAGAAATGTTGCTATCCAAAGGCATTACGTCATTCTGGTATCATTTTCCAGTACCTATTGATTTATTCTGGGATATTATAACATGTCGCCAACCTAAGTAATTTATATTGGAGTCAAGTTTAACTATTGATATTATTAAAAGTTGTAGATATTGGTATTATCAAAAGGTTGGGTAGCTAAGGTATCATAGTATTGTAAAAAAATATTGATATTCCAGCGCATCTGTTTAGCCCGAAAGCGGCCAATATGGCGGCCGCCTGAATATGAAAACGGGCGACTTTTTTTCGGCACTAGTAATTAATCCAGGATTAATTGCACGACCAAAGCTCTATTTTAAATAAATTCAATAAATATGCAAACAACAGACACGCGGTAAAAGCTTGAAAATAGTTGGGAATATGGAAATTTAATAAATATTAAACATGGCCTTTGAAATATGTATCATACAGCGATAATGTTTCGTTGATTTATGGGTTTGGCCACGAAATTAGGTAGACCTTTTGGGGGGGTGTTATGTTATACAGCGGTCATTCAGGAAAGTTGTGTTTTCTACAAACCTCTGATATTTTTTGTAGAGGTTGGTATACAGTCTCGATGCCCTATCTAAAGGCTGATGAAGCCCTCATAGAGGAGGTTTCTTCAGTCTTTTGATAGAACATCTTCAGGAGTTGCGAACGATCCGTCGCTTCGTAACCCTTTTCAATGTTGGCAACACTTCAGTTGATATCTCACAGTTCATAATAGGGATGTTGACTGAAATTTAGTTTTTAGTCCGGCAGGCATATTAATAAAACAATATTGGACACGTATTTTTCTTTTTAAAAGTAAACATACAATGACGACGATATAATGCGTTGAAATATCTGTGACGGAGTGACCGTTAGTACATTTTATACTGACATAGTGTCGTCACCAGCCCCCACTCCTGCACTTTGATGAGCTTAAACTTTGTAATTTTTTCTTGATTTTAAAGCAAAAAATACGTGTACAATTTTAATTTGATAATCCCACTGACGGACTAAATATAATTATATTTTTCTCATGTAACTCTTCAAAAACTGGATCAGAAAGCGTTTTTTAAGATAAGGAGTTGCTATTGAAAAGTTTTGTAGAAAAAATATATACCGTGTATTTCCTATTCATACTATAGCATAATTTTAGACTCCAGAAAATAATTTGGGGCTTTTAGCAGTAAACATATGTGCAAAATATAACAATATGAATTATTATAAAAATAATAATTTTTGCGTCGTTTTGTTCAGCAGGAAAATCTCCTTGTTTGGTCCCACGTGTACGACTTGATACAATACACGTGGATGGCTCTTGAGATGTATTTCTGTATTTCGATCATGTGCACAAAGAATAAAAGATTTGATTTCGAATTTGTCTATTTTCGAAGACTACTTTGTGAATGGGGATAGAGCTTTATTCAATCGGTTAACCTATGTAGAAGAAATGTTTTGGTAGGGTTGTTGCGACCTTCTTCGCCCCAGATAAAGTTGTAGGAGGTGAAGAAGGGTGGCAATTTTGGGGTAGTCTGTTAAAGTGCTTAGTTTCGATAAACTACGGATCCCATTTATAAATACTGTTTAGCGATGTTTAATTCTATTCAATAGACAAATTTTAATCGGTTTCTAAAGATCATCCAGGTTTTTATAAAAAAGGCCCTCTAATGTCTTTTCTATTGTGATGCTGTGATTTAATCCTACACAGTTAACTCCAACAGACAGACGTTTTAATAATTCCCTTATTTTAACACTTTTCAGCCTCATTAGAATATTCAATTACTAATTAGATACTGATTTAATTGCCAACACATTTACTTCGTAGCTAAGCGGGCTATCTAAATTGCCTATATCTGCCGTAATCTGCATAAGTAATTAACGCTGATTATTTTAATTAATTAATTAAAATATGCACTATTTTCCCACGCCAGCGGACAGTATGTTTTATTGGAAGAACTTAGTTTATCGTTGGCTGGCATATTTCTTCAAGCCTATAAAGCCTGATAGTGACTTGAATCTTGATAAATTGAATAAACATTCGGATTGAAATAGATTCATTAATATTGGATTTTTTGTTATACTTTTCCTAGTCGGTTATTAAGTACGTCTAATCCCGACTTCTTATTTTTGGTGCCCACTGAACAAATAAAAAACAAACTGACAGGTTCAGGTCAGGTTATTTCTAGGCAAGCGTGTTTCACCCTCGACCACATCATAGCTTACCATTAGGTGAGAAAGTGGTCAAGCGCGAGCCTAAAGGATAAAAAAAAAGAAAAAAAACTGGAAATGATTATGATTATTTCCAGTTTTTTTTATTTGTGGAGTTATGACTCCACAAATAAAAAAAACTAATGTGCAAAGGTAAGACTTCTTAGTCTAAAGAAAAAAGAATAGTCTTAGGTATCGAAACTTAGCGTAGCGTAGCTTGTCTCTTGCTTGCCAAAAAATGGCGTAGCACTAACAGGCAAATCTGCTACGTGCGTACTTTGCGTGGCAATGGCTTTCGGCAATAACCTAAACAAAAGCCGACGACTGAGTGCGACTACGGAATCGCGTTTTCATATTTTAATGAATGAATGGAATGCCGTATATGCAGATGTGTATATATTACTCACATCTGTACAAATCCCGCATATATGGACTATTTTATAATATTTATAATTGTTGTTTTTAAAATAATAAAAGTTTGGTAAAACCCACTACACGTTGGCGTATTACAAAAGCAACACGTAATACCCACCATCCAATTATATCTGCCATCTTCAATTACGACGCAAATCACCCATGCTACCTTGTGTCAATTTCAATTAGGCAAAAGCAAATGTTTATCCTCGCTAGCTCAATTAACAACACGCTTGATATAACAACTATACGACAGTCCTATTCTATTGCAGTTAATGGTCTCATTGTTACTATTAACACTACTTAGTTTACTTAGAAATTGATGTCTTCGGTTAACTGTTACTCCGGAATAGGGAGTTCATTCATCAATGATATAATGTAGCTGATGTTTGGACACTTAGCCGGAATTATTGTTTTCGCTAAACCCCAAATGTTTGGCCATATGTGCTATACTTGACAAATATGTTGGTCATACATTTTGGAACGGTATGAATCTTCGCCGAAGCTGTTCCGAGTAAGCATGGCCCTCGGGCTAGTCTAGACATTATTTAGGTGGTCAAAGATAAATGGGGATGCGGGATTCTGTTACAGATGTTGCTGTCCGATATATTTAAGCTGGAATTTCAGTAACTACAATGAGAAAATGTTTCATAAAACGATGCTATTGAAAATATTGTTTTCAATATGCAATTCAATGTAGACTAGATGTTGGAACTGGCCCGTAAACAAAAGAATTAACAACAATAACAAGGATGCCACATTTTGTTTTTCAATGCCAACAATCGTTGTTCTGAATTCAAATAGCTTGTACTTAATAAAGTAGCAGAAGGACTTCTGACCTTAAATGAACAATCAACAGGTGAACGCCGGCAACAGCACGTACCTATTGCCACCAAAAGAAATGTATGTCACGTTCGATCCCAGAAGAACGGCTAAAGGTTACAGCGTCACAGTATATAAAATTGGTAACGTTATTAGCGAAGAACGAGACGTTAAACTAATTATTGGGGTATTGTACGGGGAAGATGTATACACTGAAATATTGTGGCACAGTCTTAACAAATTAGGAGCGTGTACCTTACTTTTTTGTGTGCTTAGAATAATAAGAACTGCTGGAATTAAACATAAAGATAATAGTTGCTATTTGCTGGCGCAAGTATAAGGCAACGTTTACAGGAAATGTAAAATGCTATTTTAGGTATATGAAGCTTGTTAAATAACAGCGTTTGCCATAGTATTTTTAAGAGCAATGTTAAATTTTAGTCGTTGATTGTACTGTTATCTTAACCAGTCGATATTAAGCTATCCGTGGCGGAAATAATATCTAAAGAGAAACCTACTGTTCTTGTTAAGTCCCACCTTAATCCCAGGTATTACAATTTTCACTTGAATTCTCTGGTAAAAATCAGATTCTCTAATATTCCATTTCAGCGAACTGGTTTGCGATTTGGGATTCCAAAACATTTTAGCAATCTGAATCGTTTTACCACTAGACCTTATGCTGGTAGCATAAAGTAGATTGTAATTATTTCGAGTGTCCGTTGTACAGATTCTATTATATCAAATTATTTTTCAATCGGATACGTTACTACCACTGCGAGTTTATCGAGAGCAGCTGCAGTTGAAGATTTGTGGGTAGTGATTAAATAAATTGTTTCTTGAATTTATAGTGGGTATTTGAAAAATTATAATTAATTATAAATACCCTCTTTTTTACTTTATTGTACACCAAAAAAACGTACAGGACAAACGTTTATAATTTTTTCTCCATTAAGGTGTAACTTTTTGGTTGCCTGATATATAATCAAAACTCCATGGAGGACGACCGCGACGTTTAAAATATAACAAGTAAATAATGAAAGTTTGACGTTTAATTGTGTTGACATTTTGTTGAATAGTTTGTTTACCCAAAAATGTTTTTATATTCAGTTGGATATTTTGGTAAGGCGCAAATTAATACTTTGTGGATGGTAAAATTGGTGTGGAATGCGTTACATTTGTATTCTAATAAAACAAAGTTTTTGTTAATTGACTGTGTTTAAGAAATGTCTTCAATTTGTTTTAGATGTTTCAATACCTTTACAAATTGTTCAATGTCGATTTATTTTAAATGTTGTTATTTTATAAGTCCGTGGAAGGATAAACATAGGATCTCAATCACAGGTACTACAAAACAAAATATAAGTAGGTATTGTTTCCAATTCTGGTACTTTTATGCATCGTTTGCTCTTTTTACTACACCTTCAGTAGTATTTTCCATATCTTTGCCTAGTATCGGGTTTGTAAACAAAATCTCATTTTCCAATCTTATATTTTGTGGAAGTCTCGTCTCGTCTCGACATTTACTTCGTGTTTATGTATGATTCGATGCAGACAGTTCTCAGTTCACTTGGATGGAGAGGATTCATTATTATTCCGAAGAGCCTCATTAACTACACTCGGAAATACTTGAAACTATTCTTGTACACGGTTATAGAAAAGCTCTGAAGTGGTTATTATGTTTGCTGTTATGTCTTTAGGGATGCAATCGGCAAATAAATAATAGATCTGTTATTATAATGATCTTGGATATAATTATCTATTTTGATGCTTGCATTCGAATTCATAATTTTTTTCTAAAACCATTCATTGGCTCGAATAATGCCTGCCTACTAAAAAGACGTCTTGCAGCTTTTTGAATATCTAAACGATTTTCAATCCGTATTTTTTTACAAAATCAAGTTACAATTTGTAAGATGAAAACATGACGACCAACAAACCAAAAGTATCCAGATATGTTCAAGGCATGCGAAAAGTAGCTTATGTCAAGTCCTGTTAATTGCAAAAGAGAAGCTTAATTTAAGTACCTTTAAGTCCATAACTGAGTGTCTTTCTGTATTGTCGCAGGCCTACAGTTGCGGAGCATAGAAGAGCCGGCGGGAGGCGCGGGCGGCGGCATGCCCGCGCCTACCTGCTACGATGCTGAATGCGCGCGCACCGAAGCCTGGCTCGATGAGAATCAGGAGTTCGTGCATGACTACTTCTTGAGGTAAATATATTCATCTCTTTCTTACATACTGTCTATGGCAAACCATGACAAAGACAGCGATCATTGGGATCTTCTGTTCTCAAGAGTTGGTGTCGAATTCCAGCGCGACTTTGTTTACCTCTATGGACTGTATTTTCATTTGTGTAATTTTTAGGGCGTTTTCAATGACATTTTCAGGGAATAAGTCTCTGTAAGCCGACTCTTACAACCTACACGTGCTGCTACTATTCATGCGTAAGTTGTAAGTGCCAGCTGAAGGAAACTAATTCAATCATCATGGCGGGAATGCAGAAGAACATTTACACAAGTCTTCGAAGCTCTGCGATCACCAACACAGCTAGTCTTTGGAAGAGAATTTACCATCACACATAGCAGTCTATAATGTTGTCAGTTCTTTGACAGCCCATCTGTGCGAGGAGTGGGCCGATATCCAATAAGCAGAGCCCCGTTGCGAGTTTGTAACATGTCACAATCAATCAATCTGCCTAGCCTTTTTCCCAACTATGTTGGAGTCGGCTTCCAGTCTAACCGGATACAGCTAGACCAGTGTTTTACATGGAGCGACTGCCTATCTGACCTCCACAACCAAGTGACTGGGTAACACGGTAGTCGGTACCCCTTGGCTAGACTGGTGTCAGATCTCAAGCTTCTGACTATTCGTACCGACTGTCAAAGATCTTCAAATGACAGCCGGGACCAACGGATTCACGTGCTTTCTGAGGCAGGGAGGAAACTCCGTATTGTGAAATGGTCACCCATCCATGGATCGACCTCGTCAAGCGTTGCTTAACCTTGATGATCGACCAGTGTGCTCCTCGAGTTTTCTTTATATTTTTGGTTCTAGAACAAGTCGGTTTCCGCTAGATTTTCCGTAGCATGGACTCAAAATGTATTCTCTAAAACGTCCAAAGTTTTAATTACATGCAACATAATAATTATGTACATAGTTGTTGTTAGAACCTAAAGTGCGGCGCTTACCGAACTAAGCTTAGCGCTACTCACACAATTAGCGGTGGCACTAAAAGCACAGGGCACCCAATAGTTAGTCCTAATCCTGTTTAGTAAAACAAGCGTTAAATGGCGTTGGGACAAGTATGTGTGGGAACAAATATAAATCTGTAGGCGTATCATTTGTGTCTTGATGTGGAAATCGAATAAATGACTCGACAAACCTAATGCGCTTTACATTAATCCGACCAATACCTACAATGCTCAATACCTGATTCGAAATTCGAGCTAGGATTTAGGACGCAGTGCAATGAAATAGTACATTGTGGTGTATTAAGGTCGGTAAGTAAGGAATTACGATCGAGGCTCTAGTAGAAGCCCGAAGTCGAAGACTGAGGGCTTTCTGAGTCGAGGTTCGTAATTCCCGTACCGCCCGTGATACATACAATGTTTTTCATCACATTTGCGAGTAAAAATTATAAATTCTAGCTTTAATACACAAGTCAGCACAGCTGTTATTACGAAAAACGTGAACTTTTTTTAAAGCGGTTGGCGAATTTTTGTCCACACCACAGATTATACAGTGTTTCGTTCAGAAACTTTAAGGGCAAATACTTACGTAGGTATACAGCCATGACGGAGTGTAAAAAGAATTAAATAATTTCGACGTTTTCATACTATAACTATTAAAATCGATTATTAAAAACATTGGTTGAGTATTTAAGATGTTACTTAAATTAAAGTAGCGAGATTGCAAAGAAATTCCTGTTTAGATAACACTTTAAGACAATTTTTCAATTGCGTGTAAACTCCTTGCTTGAATTTGCATGACCTGTGTGCTGTGCCATAAATTAAAAAAAATATTACTTACCGCCCTAGGGTTTCATGACAAAAAGAAAGCACGAGGGTTTTATGTGGGGCATTACGGCCAAGTTAACCTGTATGTTTAGATACTTTTTACGTGCAAGTGTGATGAAAAATGATTCCTTATTCAGTTTGATTCAAATCTCTGAATGGAATGATGCAAATCATTCATTATACATTCATCCTGTACACCAACTATCACTGTTTTGATTGAAGTACAAGCCATTGTAAACATTATCGTAACAAAAGCCAACTACAATAATTGACGCGCTCTGACATGCGGGGCATTTGTTGAAAACGTTGCCCGAATGTGCTCTATTCAGGTCATACGGATTCGTACACAATGGCTAATTCAAATGACCCGGTTGCAGGCGGGCGAAATGCAAATTACCACTGAAACTGGATTTAGGAGATTTGCTTCAAATATTTATATTTTAACCCCCGACGGAAAAAGAAGGGTGTTATAAGTTTGACGTGTGTTGCTGTGTATCTGTGTGTCAGTCTGTGGCATCATAGCGCCTCAACGGATGAACTGATTTTCATTTTGTTATTTTTTTGTTTGAAAGGTGATTGTGTCGAGAGTGTTCTTAGCTATGTTTGAATAAAATCGGTTCACCTGTTCAAAAGTTTATGGGCGTTTTACTGTTTGAATCGGGATGCTTTCGCAAGATAAATGTGTCGGGGGGTTATTTAAATTTTGAAATTTTACTTGTATTTATTATTTATTTATTTTAGTACATGGAGGACTTACAGCTAATAAATGCAGACAAAAAAGAAAACCATAGTCAACAGAAAGCCAATTACAAATCCTCACGTATAGACTTATAATAATAATTTATGGTGTGAGCACAAAAACAAAAAAAACCGGCCAAGTGTGAGTCAGACTCGCGCACGAAGGTTTCCGTACCATTATAGCAAAAAACGGCATAAAATCACGTTTTTTGTATGAGAGCCCCCCTTAAATATTTATTTTATTCTGTTTTTAGTATTTGTTGTTATAGCGGCAACAGAAATACATCATCTGTGAAAATTTCAACTCTCTAGCTATCATGGTTCTTGAGATACAGCCTGGTGACAGACAGACAGACAGACGGACCGCGGAGTCTTAGTAATAGGGTCCCGTTTTTACCCTTTGGGTACGGAACCCTAAAAAAACACCTCTTTAATGAAAGTAACATGCAAACAACATGATTAAGAACTGCGTGGAATATAAATAAATTAGTTACAGTTACACTAATATGAATGGCACTGAACACAATTGGATCTCATAATACTGACTCATTCTCATCGACATCTTAAATAACCGATAAAGTGACAGTAATATGATAATGACATACATATCTTGACATCTTGGCACGATCTCCTTTTCTTAACAAGAGTGATAAGCTATAGAATACGATCTAAAAATATTCTGACTATGAATACAAATTCTTACAAAATTATATATTCGAGTCATTGACGAACACCCACGCATCCTGAACTGTTGTACAAGCGATTTATTTTTGATTCAGATTTTTTGTCGAAACTACTAATTCACTGTGAAAATAAACTCGGTTAGTATTCATAGGTTTAAACGGTTTTATGTCATCGTACGTGCAACACAGACAATTCTATTTATCATCGAAAGCTTTCCGTTAATCCCGTACTGCATATCCGATGGACGTTTGTGGACCAATAGATTGTGTCAATAATCACGTGTTGTTCGGCCTGGTTAATTATTATGAAGAGAAAGGAATTTTATTGAAAAAATTAAAAACCGTAGTATATTATCTAAGTTTGTATTCGAACAAGTGCATATTACCCATTTTTTTAGATTTCTAGTTCGGAACTCTTCTTTCTCGGATATATTTCGACGAAAATTTAATCCGTCTTTGAAATAACAAGTTTCCCAACTTCCATTGAATGACTGGTGCAATTCAACTGTCATAACAAGATTCGCAGAAGCTTATTCCACGAAACCCGCCGTCCGCATTTAGCTGAACCGTAAAATGTAGCTCACAAAAGCAATCAAAAGCTTTTCTCAAAACGCCAATCAGGAGAATAACAAGTTCGGCTGCCGTCACTCACCGCGTACTGAAAAAGCAGCAGACCGTCCGACAAGTGATGCTAACAAGAAAATGTCCATACAGGACACCCAGTTAGCAGCCCTGACAGATGATCCTAGACTTGACCCGTCCTACAAAACACTAGATCTGCTAACTAGGTCGACGACATTTGTTTTGTGAAGACGACGATTGATTTGATTCGTTGACGGCTCTTGTTACACACTTTTAACTAATTATTTACATCTCCCACACAAGTCTGTTCTTCGAGACGCAGAATTTTCTAAATTTTAAAGACAAGGGTCTTACTCACATGTTGTTCATTCAAATTTGAAGGTGGCTGTGCAATTCGCTTTTCGCTGCATGGTACCCCATTCTTCTCCTCCGCTGTTACATGAAATCGCTACTGCGCAGCGACTCGACTCGTGTTTCCAGCCGCCTTTAGGTTTGAAGCTATCTGTAATGGGTTGGCCATACCCATTTTTGTGTGAAATGACAACACTGATATTACCGAGGTTATTTTTTTGATAAATTAATGATTACTTAGTTACGTAAAATAAGTCATCACATTCGACAACATGACAAAGATTTCAGTAAGGCCTTTGAATGCCTTTGTCAAAATTGTAGGGACTACCTAAAACTAAATTCGATAAGGGCTATCGACGCCGCGGAGGGCGACTGGCCCTCCATACACAAGCTATGCCGCCCACTGCTGGGCACTGACGGGGCGCTCAAGTATGTAGCCTTTTAATAAAATGCTTTAGAGAAATCAAAAGGGGTTTCCTTTAAAACATTTTGTGGCTTTTTAATGAAGATTAATGTTCCTGACGTGGTGATTGGATTGAAGTAGGTTGATATATTGAAATATAATGATAAATGCGCATATATTACTTAAAAAAGGATTAGAATACAAATGCAAGAACAAAATAATAGAACAAATGTGCCTTAATTGATGTCATAGCTAGTTAACTGGTCATACTATTAACCCCTTATCAGTCGGTATAGCTCATTAAGAGGTTTTCCGCCATTTGACGCCATTGCATTGACAAAGCGCTATACTGCTAACATTATCAAAAGCGGATTTTCCATACACTAATTAAAACAATTCATTACCTGCATAATTCATAGCGTCATTTCAAATGGCCTGTTGATATTGATTGCCATAACCTTGGTAATGTCATCTATATAATGAAATTGGTATTCAAAGGTTCGTTCTACAACAATTAGAATTTCATCTACAGCCGTCATTGTTCTCAGGAAAGATTACAGCCTTCATAAATTAAATTTGCTTTCCACTTAATCGTAAATCTTTGATTACTGAATGGAGTGTTTTATAGAAATTCTCAACCCTTTCGTTGAAACTCTATTAATTTTCAAAGGCTTATCTCATTGCAATGCGTATTCAAATGACTTGTTGTTTGTTTTTAAAACAATTCAATTAAGGTTTTGTTTTGAAGTTTTAATTGTTCCATTGTGTCATAATCAAATTGTCACCAAAGAGTAGAACAATAGAACTGCTTCGGTGATAATGTGGACTAGCTTTTAATTTGGATGGACAAGGTCGATAAAATCTTTAGCCTATTTTACATTGTTCGCCTTAGTAACATTTTTATGTAAGGATCATGTGTGACTAACCTCACTTAACACGATTTTCCTAAGTAGGTAGACAAACAAATCAAGTTTCCAAGAAGGTATTGTGACTGGCTTATGAAAAGGGTCCCAAGAAGCTTTCCCGTCTTCATCTTTGTGAACTTCAAAAACTTCCCTATTGTTTTAGGGTTACCATTCAGTCTAACGAACTTCAAACAAAGAGACTGTTGTCTGCATCAGACCTTTTCAGCACAAATTAAGAGATACCAGTATACTATACAGTTAAAAGACATAATCTAGTCTTAACAGATAGAATTTGTAGCGATTGCACTACTACATTTAAGTTCATTGTCTTATTCAGTTACAGTTGGCAACCGTAGTGTATCAAGTTAGCAACCCACTCATTAAGCACTAACTTCACCAACTTGATTTGCCAGCTTTGTCTAACGTCTTTAATTTCACCAGACTTTTTGTAATGTTAGCTTTGTTTGTAGCATTTTGTTTTATTTTTCGAAGACAAACTGCTAAAGGAATTTACGTTTGCGATTTTTCCTGTTGCGATGCAAGCATAGATGACACGGTTGGCGTAGTGGTTGAGCGATCGGCTGCTGCGCTGCATGTCGTGGGTTCGATTCGTGTCTTGTGTATATGAGTTTAAATGTTTGTAAACGCACCCACGACACAGGAAGAAATTCCTAGTGCCGGGCAAGGTGGTTTGCTTACTCGTATTTTGAATTTAGCAAAATACTCATTATATTTATAAACTAAAAGTTTTCCTTAAATTTACTAACAAAACTATTACCAGTATCAGTAATATGTATTCTCGTAGTTGGTGGCGTTTGACAATATACTGAACACAACTATTTTCATAAAAAACATTTATTATCGAGCAAATTTTCTCATATTTGAATTCGGCAAAACACGCAAACTTGCTCGCCGATGATGGCGGCTGAATGATGATTCGCTTTTTCTAATATTTATTCGGTTTTAAGAAATTTATTTCTGATAAGAACTTACAGTCCGCTAATAATGAGATACAGAGTAACAAATATGATAATACAGTACAATACAATTTCTTCCATAGCATTAAAAGTTATAATGTACATTCATGTTTCTTAAGCTTATTCAAAAATGTATTCATTTTATGACACTCCTTTATTTACTAGAAGATACCTATATCTAAGGAGATACAGCCCTAGACTTGACATAGCATACCTACCTAATATAAATTATAATTTATTAGCAGAAGGCCGCAAGTCTTAATAGTTTTGTTTAGGTCTCTTAATTACTATGCCCCAGTTGTTGAAACCCTCGAGCTTTGTCACTTAGCTTTTGGTTTATTCGGGCTGTTCAACAATTTGGAGTTTAATTAAAATTAGTGTTATGTAGATTAGTTTATGGGATGAAGCTTCGTTTATCGTCGCAGGCCTCGGATCTTTGTTACCACTGTTTCCTTTTGTCTCTAGAGTAGGTAGCGCAGTGTGGTTACATTTTAAGTTGTTAGTATTACAAGGTTTGCGACTTTGCACGGATACATTCTGTTTTTAAGGGATAACGTTGTTTCAACTTTATAATCCTACAGTCAAATAATATTTTGGTTTTATTAAGTTTTGACGAGCATTCATTATTTTGTGTTATGTATTATTATGTTGTGTTTCTGTCACTATACCAGTGACATGCTAATAATATTATTACGATTGAGTAAAGAAAAGCTTCTTGAAAATCAAGATAAACTTTTTGCCTTACCTAGATATCGATCATCGATGTGTTTAATATTTATATCATATAAGGCATCACAGCTTATTATTTCAATATGACCGTCCATGCCCCATACAAACAGTAAAGTGTCATTGTCTTCCCTAATCGCATTAATATTGCTTAAATCATCTATTGAGATTTTCTGTCTAAACGTACTAAATTGTTGAAAGTTTATTTTTCTTCAATATATATTGATATATCAACAGCCATTTTATGTAAATTAATTCCCTATGGCTACAAAATAGCAATATATCACTCGCTAATGACGTCACGTAAAGCATTTACTTAAATTGACGCCGTGTTTTTTAAATTAGACATTTCCACGATCCAAGGAACGTCAGATCGTAAATCATAAAATTTATGCCGCTTTTTCTGTAATAAATTTACTGGTTTTACGGTTAAATATACTTCCGACTGATAAAACAAATAAACGTAGACCGGGCAATAAGGAAATTTGAGTATAAGGAAATTGACGGATACTCGTTACTTGACCGGTCGCATAAACCAAGTGATAAAGTTAATAAGAACAATATATGAACCGGTTTTAATCGGATCATACCAGTTTCGGTTCCATGCTTTGTACGAAGAAACCACAATTCCACTTCCCGTGGGTGTTGAAGACAATTAAGAGATTATATCAGAGCTGACGGCATCCCGATACGTTCCATACTTAGTATTGACTGTGATTGGAATTTCAATTTGATGTATAGAATTAGCCGACGATTCCTGAATTTAATCTACCTTAGAATAGAATATACTTTATGTTTATTGTACACCAAAAATGAAGTTACACATCTCTTTTACAATAATACTTATTTCTACGGGTACAAAGGCGGCCTTATCGCTGACAACGATATCTACCAGACAAACTTTGGATGGACCTAAAGAACTTAGAACAAAACAGGGGGTAGTCTGTGGTGTAATGCTACATTAAAATTAAATACTTATATGGAAATATATTACTATATTAAATACTATACATAAGCTACATAGCTACATTATCCTTCATTGTTCACTAGTTCGTTCTGTCATGGTTTTGATCCGTCCCTCTGTTGTATTAACGACACCCGTGTCTTCCAAAGCATCTTCTTATTTTGTAAAAATCTGCTATAAAATAATATGTGGTTTTTCTATTTTGAAGTCGTTTTAAAATAAGATTTCTCTAACATTCTATTTCGACAGTCTCATGTTCACTATAAAATATAACGGCCATAACAGCAATGACACCAATTTTCAGCCAGTAAAGTACTTCATGCAGTAAAACCTAACAGAAACCAACTTATTCTGGAAGTTATTATTTTTATTGAAGTTGAATGACAATGCTTCTGTCGGTCCTGAATGGGCCATAAAACGTTTAAGATATAAACACACTGATTAGTTTTATGAATGGATGAATTGCCTTGAATAATTACGATGGTGGGTGGCAGGCAGTAGTATGAATAACAATAAGGCACTTGGCCTATTCAAAGAAATGGGCCTGTTGATAATTTACTGTAGTGACGAGATATTATAAAAATTTGGTGGAACTAACTGCGTATAATATTTCATGTCATTTTCATTTATATTCGTAGTAGGTATGTTATTATTGCATTTATCTCAAATTATCACTCCGATTTGGATTACGACTACGTGAGGGCAATAAAACCCAATATAAATTCGCCAGCACGTAATGTTAATGTAGCGAATACATTAAATGTAGTTTTATCGAACCTCATTGAATGTGAAATGCGATATGCTGCATAAGTATTTTAGTGGCAGCTTATAAAATTCTTAACTATCTCAAGCGCATTTCAAGTTTCGCAGACTCACTGAAATAAATTTGAAATATAAGGACCGTATGTTATTGTTGAACTCCCTGGTATACAAATTGTCACATTGGAGAATTTCCATTTGTCCTTTGGTTCGACGCCCGGCAAATGGGAAGGAGGATGTCAGTGCTATTCTACCGTATGGAATAACATGCTGAATATTTATTAGTTTAATATGTCTGTCTTTGTGCTTATTTTGTATACAACTTCATTTGCTGTTCCTTGTCTTTCTTTATTGTGTCAACTTTGTTAAAGCAACGAAAACAATTTGGTTCTACGTTGTCTTACAATTACTGTTACATTATTTCAGTCAAGATCCGCTTTCCTTCCTGCTAAGTAGCCTCAGTAATTAGTTTGAAAGTTTTGATATAGGCTTTCACAACATCCTGCTGGAGATTCCAGAGCTTGTCGCGGGATTTCATTGCGGTCGCAGTTCGTAGTGTATATATTTAATAATGCAGGTATGCTAAGACCAAAGTCTACTTAGTATGTTTGTGCAATGCTGAAGTTTGCAGCTCCAATATTGTTGTAGAACTTTCGAAATATCCGTTAATAATTCGAGTTTCTTGGCGACCTTGTCGTCCTGACGAATAAAGTCGACATCAAAAGACTTTTCTGTTGTTGAATTAACATTGAAATTATTATAATAACATTAATACTTGAAAGGCCTGTTATGACTAAACTTATTATCCCTGAGTGCTTTTGTCCCTTCAAGATAACTCATTATAATTTGGAAAACAAAGGCAGCTGGGCACAGTTCGTGTAATTATTATGTAAATTTGATTGAACCCATGGTCGACATTTGTTGGGGCTTTAAGCAGGAAGAATATTATTTCTAATGATGTTTCAAATTATTGCCGTAACAAGGATTTGTGTGAAGCCATGTAAGACAGATTGGGTCAAGCATGGATTACCAAATCCTGATGGTCGAGATGTGATTACAGTCACATTAGGATTAGAGATTTCAGCTTTGACTTTTGATGTCGATGCACAAGCGATGACTCTGGTAGGTTGCATCAAGTTAATCGCCTGCTTGTTTACTACCCAATAATATATATATACTAGAACCTAGTTATCCTTGCGAAATGAATAAGAATTAGTTAGTTAGAATGGATGCGAGACGTATATTACCAGCGACGCTGTAGGGAGGCCTTTATTCAGCAGTATTTCGGCTGAAATGATGGTGATAATGATTATATATTTGAAGAAGTCCCAGCCTCCTAAAGTAAATCGTCAAATAACACAACACATTTTCCTAGCCATATTTACTTTAAGATTAGTTTTAAGTGCAGAGATATTCTCGTCCTATACAAACATTGACAACGATGCTATTTCGCGTCAACTAGTTAATATGAATACTATTGTTATCAAAGTTTCCGTTACAATTATGTTTATGTTCATACGTATGTCTCTAATGATCGTTTTGTCCTGCTTTGGTTTATGCTGTAAGCTATGGATGGAATATATTCAAGATATATTTAGTATTGTATCATCCAATATAATGTATTGAGGCGTTTTGAATTTTACATTTGCTACTGTATTCTTTAGAGATTAAATATGTTTTTTCATTGAAGTGGATTTTGTTAATATGTTAATCACAATGGTTTTAATTTATCCATGATTATCTCAACTTTTGTCGTAATTATGATAGTAATATCGTTCTTATAATGTAATGTTAAATGTAAGGACCTTGGGGGTACCACAAGCTCTTAGAGTAAGGTTATTTTGAGATCGAGTATGGGACAGATGTATATGACTTGTATACATCTGTCACTTACTCGATATCAAAATAACCTTACTCTAAGAGCTTGTGTTCAATAACCTTACTCTAAGAGCTTGTGGTCACCCCCCTGATCTTTACTGTAGGTATATGTGGTTAACTTATTTGTTAATCCAATCTTCCTAACTGTTTCAACTGCTCAAGCATACAAAGAACGCAACAACGCACATATGCGTCTGCGCATTGTTGACGAGTTAACGTTTAAATCTCATAATCACGCGCACTAAACAGAAATTCTTTGAAATCCTGGAACTCAGTTGGAAGTAGAGATGGGCCGACTATGGATTTAGCCGACTAAACGACTTGTCGGCTCTGAAATGGCAGACTATTCGCCGACCATAAATGGGGCCGAATAATCTGCTTTTCTGTAGTCCGTCCATCTCTAATAATTAGTTTTGTTTTTTATAGTTCGATAGTATGTTACTTTTAAAACTGATCTTATTCTTCAAAATGTAAAACGTGTAATGTCTAAATGTTAGCGAATTATTTCCTGTTTTCTGTTGATCATTCTGTGACGAGTATTTACAGTTTTTGCCGACTAATCAGCGGTTATAAATTTTGCCGGATGATCCAGTCGGTGTTCCAGACTAGTCGATTCATCTCTATTAATTTGTTTTGTTTTTAATATAAGGTATATTTTTATAGTATGCACTGTTCTTGAAAGAGTGATTTAATTCGTAAGAATGTAAAACATACCTATAGTACTTGAGTATTGGCAATTAATTTACCTCATTAAGTGCCGATTAATAGTCATCTTTTGCGACTAATAGCCGACAATTTTTGCGACTTATCGCAGACTAGTCGTCAAATTTTGCGAATAATCGCCGACTATTAAGTTGGTCAGATTCGGTCCATCACTATGCGTATAAAATAATGTGAACGGCAATTGTCGACAGGAAGGCGACGCGGCAAGTGGTGGACGCGTGGCTGGTGTCGCACGCGACGCCGCCGAGCGCCGAGCTAGCGTCGCCGTCCCGCGCTGGCTCCGGCTCCGGCGCGACCACTCCTGTCAGGTAACAACACTGATAATTGGATATTGGTTTTATTAGGGTTTTTACTGTGTTTCCGAAAAGAGACTGCCTACATGAAACCTATGGGTGAGCAGCCCGCAGTGGGGCAGCATTGGCAAAAATACGTCTTCATATAGGTGAAGATAAATTCATTGGCAATCTTTGAGAAGGCGAAAGTTCTCTTTAATATAAAAAAAAATCAGAGTGGGACCAATTATAAAATAATTATGATAATAAAAATCAGCTCATCGATAAATTATGTTCGAATAACTTGACAAAGTGTAGGGAAGACTATCTGAAGCGACAGGCTTGCTCTCGAAAAATTACGCTGCTGGCGTACGTTACTCCCAGTTTCGCATCAAACCATGTATTATATTCTGAACACACATTGAAATACACAACTCGACCTCAGTGTATTTGAATCTTATTGGATCGTAAAAGAAAAATTCGAAAAATATGTAGACGTAAAATATTTCGGAAAGGGTATCCCTATAATATTGCGTAACCCGCTAAACCCTTGTTGTGGTAGGTAATGGATATAAAAATACGGTGGAAGCCAAAAGGATTACGATGTTCACATCAAAGTGACTGATATTAAGAGCACTGTAATGTATTATACTGGAACATTTTTATTAATTAGCTTCCTCTGAGATATTACCTATTTGGTATTCAGTTTAACCGATGATCTGGTGGTGTCGGAATTCACTGGATTTTCGATGCCCGGGACTGTTCGATGTGGTGACACTTGGTCAGTGGAGGGGAAGTGCACATCTTTCGACTGAAATTATGATAAAGTATCAGTACTTTCTATCTAACGTACCTAATATTAATCTCAAAATCATAGGCTTAGCACGGGTGCAAGTTATCTTCCAGTGGTATTTTCAAAAATATTCTTAATTTTTTTGGTGACAGGGATTGCGGACAGGCCCGAAATTACGAACACAGCCAAAAAATATCAGTCAAATCGGTCAAGCCGTTCTCAAGTGATGACCTGTCATATAGGTGGGAATGATTTTTATTATTTTTATTGAAGATCTATTTTCAGATACGTTTTGGAAATACTTAGATATTACGTATTATTTTTGAGCAAAATAATAATCCTTTGCTTCTACAGCAATAAATAATATTCTTAGCTTCACATGTCATTGTTGTTATTTTCATAATAATAATAGGATTTGTAGTCTAAATTGCTAAACTAATATTATAAAATCGTATTTTTTTTTGTTTTTCTTTGTGGGACAATACAGACTGAAAATAATAATTAAAAAAAAATTTTTTTTTTTTTTTGTTTGTAAAGGATCTCGAAGTTCTGATCTTATTACAAAAGTATTTTAGTGACAGAAAGCTATTCTACCTCTAAGGGCGGTCAAGCACTACATCCGATCCGTGTCCGTGAAGTTCCGAAGTTGCCGTAGTACTTCTTGTAGGGAAGCTTACGTACTACATCCGAACTCTATCCGTCATAATCTGTCATAATTGAGAACATTTTGAACTCACAACTCAAATCACGGACACGGATCACGGACGTGTAGAGCGTAACCGCCCTAAGTTTTTACAGTACAACAATTTTCTTAATGCCCCTCGGAAATCATCGCATTTCCGAATACAAACTAATGCTAATTTCCATGTCCATCAATTATTAGATTTATCGTGTTTATTAATTCTTATTCAGAACTAAGTACTTTATTGTTGTTTTCGTTTGATTTCCGTTTGAAATATATAGAGCTGTAAAAATAGCAGCTTTACTCCCATTTTTTAACCCCCGACGGAAAAAGAGGGGTGTTATAAGTTTGAGGTGTGTTGCTGTGTATCTGTGTATCTGTGTATCTGTGTATCTGTGTGTCTGTCTGTGGCATCATAGCGCCTCAACGGATGAACCGATTTTGATTTAGTTTTTTTTGTTGGAAAGGTGATTGTGTCGAGAGTGTTCTTAGCTATGTTTAAAAAAAACGGTTCAGCCGTTCAAAAGTTATGGGCGTTTTACTGTTTGAATCGGCATGTTTTCGCAAGATAAATGTGTCGAAGGTTTTTTAAATTTTAAATTTTACTTGTTAAATAAATTACATTATGTTAAAAGAGTATTAACAACTTATTATACTTCCAAGTTGATTGAGAGCGTCCTGTCTGCACCAAGTGCAAAGTTTGACGTGTGTTCCTGTGTTTCTGTCTGTGGCATCATAGCGCCTAAACGGATGAACCGATTTTGATTTTAGTTTTTTTTTGTTTGAAAGGTGATTTTGAAGAGAGTGTTCTTAGCTATGTTTGAATAAAATCGCTTCAGCCGTTCAAAAGTTATGGGCGTTTTACTGTTACAATCGGGGTGTTCTCGCAAGATATCGTGTCATAATTACGTGTTCAATAGATTGCCGATCGAAGCGTATCTACTATGTACTAGATAAATTATGTAGCATATAATAAAAATGTGTCGGGACTTGTTATCCCACAAACATGCACGGTTCCTGTAGAATAGGCTACGGGAACAGAGTCGCGAGATAAAGCTTTCTATTGAATAAAATCAATATTCTAAGATCATTATATCGTTTCAATTAGAATCTGTATCAATCTGAAAGCTATACAAACAGTATCAATTCGATACTTGACATGATAAACAATGTCTTAAGTCTAATTCATGAATGTGTAGGCAGCACCAACAGTTTCCAGTAAACTTGTCCTAAATAAATAGACTGTGTTCCCAGCTGGGAAAAATCCTATCCGTTTGTTTAGGAGAAGCAAACATCGCTTAGAGTCAACAACTAACGAGTTAAGATAAATAATTAATTGATGTAAATAAATAATTTGGAAGTGGAAATTAATATTAAAATCTTAACATCTCTGTAGGTAATTGAGCAGTAAAATTGATTGTCTTTATTTATTTATTCTCTATAGGCTCGCGCTTGACCACTATCTCACCTGATGGTAATGATGTGGTCGACAGTGAAGCACACTTGCCTAGAAGTAACCTATTTACTCTTGACTTAAAGACCCCTAGATTGTAGTTATCAGGAAACACAGACTCCGGAAAGGGTATTCCACTCCTTAGCTGTACGCATAATAAAAGTTATTTCCAAAACGTTTTTGCATATGGCTGGTAAGTCCACCATGTATCGATGACGCATGGCCGTACGTCTGGTAGTCGTGATGAAATGGGCTAGGCGGAGTTAGATCATGCAATTCCATTGCACATTCCCGAAATGTAACTGATACAAACCGATAAGCTGGCAACTCGGCGTCGATGTTCAAGACTCTGGAGCTTTGACTTGACCAGTGCCTCGTTACTGATGAGCTTCATGGCCTACTTTTCGATCGACTCTAGTGCATCATGCTGGTATTTGGCAAATCTGTCCAAGGTATGAGAACAGTACTCCATGCATGATCGAACTAGCGCTATGTTTGTTAAAGGTAATGAAAATTAATTCACTGATACTTAGAATGTTTATTCTCTGTGAGGTGGCCACGGGAACGGAGCTGCGCGTAAAAGTAAACGAAGCTTAGGATAGATGGACCCCCTTTTCCGCACTAAGACTCCCATTTGGTCTGTTTTGCGCGCAGGCCGCCTCTCTGTGAACGGGAATGCGGGCCCCAGTGCGGGTTGGTGAATGTCACATCTTTTCGAATTTTTGGTTCTAAGACATGCCGGTTTCCTCACGATGTTTTCCTTCACTATTTTGAGAAAAGTGGCGAGTCAATAATTTACACAAAGTAAAGCGCCTGCCTGGGTCCGAACCCACGACCTATAACTTGTTAGTCGCGGCCGTTACCTGGGCCGCCACTGCTCTCGCAAACGAACCTTATAGTGCTTTGTAAGGACTGGGGAGGATCCAATAAATAAATAAACATATCTGTGGTCAAGGCTCTAGAAAAATAAATCTTCTAACAATACGTGTTAAACTAAAAAAACAATGGCAATATGATATTGATCAATTCTTGTTTGCCACATACTAACTGTTATCTTGCATCCGGAATTTCTCGATATCTTCCAGATACCCGTATTGTAGTATCGAAATGCCAAGTGTTTCCTTGACCTGTCGATTACGACATTCTAAAGTCTATTTGGAAATACGACGTAGGGCTGAATAGGTGCCAACATTCCTACACGCGTATGAGAAACATTTCATACATGAAGAATCGGACTTCATCGGAAAACGTGAACTTCTAACTGGCTACCCCAATAAAAACAGCATGTCTGCTTATATTGATAAGACAAACAATCTTAGCTTAGCAAGGCTCCTTCCATAAGAATATATAGAACACACAGAAAATAAATTCCCGTCTCCTGTCTTAGAAATCCACGTCGCTAGTCACCATCAATCTTGTGTCATCGTCTTATCTGCCAGTGCTAAACCACCCTCCGTAGATTAGGAGGACTTTGTAGTACGCTAACCTACATGCATAATGATGAGCTGGTTGTAAAGTAGAATTTCGTGGCAGACGAGAGAAATTGGAGATGGGATTTGACATACTTCTTGTAACTAAATTGACACACTCCTTGTAAGTGGTCCTTGTCAAGAAAGGTAAGCTTCTTGATAAACGTGACAGTCTATATTGTGATTTTTAATTTCGTAGACTAAACTGACAGCTGCCAATGACCTTAAGGCCGTACCCTGACCAATCAGCATGAGATATGAGCATTCCTATTGGCCTAGCGGCACTGGTGGCGCATGAATTACAGTAGTAAATACTGATTTTGGAATAAAATCTTTATAAAATCGAATATTGGTCTTTTGAAAAAAATAAAATGTTCGTTATCAAATTGTCTATCCATTAGTATTAGTACAAAAATTATTAATGAACACTTTACGAGGAGATGCATGCAATCAATCACTATTTCTCATTTTTATGGTTTTGTTGGAAGGAGATTAGTTTAACATATACTACATAAAAAAAAAAAGAAATCTACAATTTTGGAATCAATAATATGTAGAAATTTAATGTATTTTTATTAGTTGATATTTCATTTTAAATAACGAGTATATAGCTCCTAAAAACTGCACGGAAAACGGCTAGCGCGGCGTTTTGCTCGGGGTAGCACCTTAGCTGCCCATACAGTTCAAGTCCATTTATAATTTATCTCAGTTTAAGCGCCAACGATAAATGCTATTACACGCTTGATAAGTTTCTCTGTGACACTTACACCTAGACTGTTACCAAATCTATATTATTGACATTATAATTTTACTATTGACAATTATAATAAAATTTGAATTTAATTGTTTTATATTTGCATAATTATGACATCTTTATATGACATAATAGGATATTTTTTTTTTCTTTTTTAATTTTGCCTAATTTTTTTGTATTTTTTTCAAAGTTAGTTTGTATCGTGTAGTGGTGCTCGAAGTTGCCCATTATGACTGTTCGACACAATGTAAAAATTGTTTGGAATAAATAAATACAAATAATATTTTAAATGTTGCAGCGCGGCGCAGTGTTGTAGGTAAGGCTCAATCATAAGTGATTCATCGAATCGATGTGACGTGACCCCTCAATTTAATTTTACTAATTTGTGTAAATAAATGTTTTATGAATAAAAAAGAATATTATAATTATTAAAATATATTATATTTAAATGTAACAGTATGAATACACATCGTACCTACATAAACTGTTATTGTAATAAATAAGAAATCAACAAGAAAATATATGCGATCGATAGAAAGAAGTGTGACCATAAATGAGCAGAATTTAAATAAGAGCCGCTAGTTTCTTAACAAATTTATTTGTTTGCCGTGAAATAGTTGCATTTTCGGATCTACTTCGATTTTCGATCAACTTTCGATCACTCAGGGAACGACACAATTTTTAAGTGATGATAAAGTGGCAACCCCCCAAATGTCAGTTAAGTCTACGAAATAAAAAATCAGAGATTAGCTAATTATCAATTTTATTTAAAAATAAAACCCCATAGTTATGTTTATAAATACGACCCTTAGTGTTTTTGTAATTGCCAAAACCTCCTTTTCATAACACTTTAGATTAAGTTGAGTAGACTCAGTAAGAGCTATGGAGAAAATATTTTTTTAATAATTCTTTAAAATTTTGATTTTATTCTTGAAGTAAGTAAAAACTGGATAAAGTTAAAGTAAATTCTTATCCGACGTAAATTCTTATGCGAAGTAAATTCGCTCTCCCTTCATTATCTTTAAACTTTGACGACTATTCATAAAAGTTTTCTACGAACGTGGGATGATAGCAAAAAAGAGACTGGTCTTGTAAACCATAAGCAAGTATTCTTTTTATTTAAAGATCACATAGTCTCAGCGCCTCGATTTTGATCAGAAATTAAATCGTATTCCTTACTTAGAAAATTATTTTGGTTTTATACATACTAAGAACATTTGATATAATTAGCAACATTCCTCAAGGGCTATCTTGAAACAATCTATCAGACTTAATTTTGTCCAGCTTCATGATATATTTATCTGCTAAATCCATCTGGCGGCTGTCCAGTTCACTAATTGCTCGCTCCTAGTTTGAATATTAAAAAAATGCATAATGGAGTAAAATATTATTAATTTTAATATTAATTGGAATACTATATATCCCTTATTCATAATAATTTATTCTTTTTTTTTTAAACATGCTTTTTTGTCATTATCAAACCCATATCATGGCAGTGCATAAAAAATTACTGGTCCGCCATCTTGGGCCGTCCGCCAAATTGTATTTAAAATGACGTCACTTAGCTAACCATGCATTGTCATCCAAACTAAACGTGTATGCAAAATTTCATCTTAATCGGTGGAGGATAACTGCTTTAAAATTCAGTTGCAAGATTTGACCCGAACACACTTACATACATATACAAATTGAAAGTTAATTAAAAGCTTGTAAAAAGGCGTGAGCTTACACATAAGTACCTATGTAACTATGCTAAATATTCATTCATAGTATTACTGTCGTATATTGGTAGACAAAGAAAGACATAATTCATTATCATCTCAGTTGAAGGACGTCCACTGCTGGACGTCCTCTCCAAGCGTTGCCACACCAACCGGACCTGTGGGTCTCACATCCAGCAGACAATCGAAAAAACCTGTTTCCATGATATTGTGTAGTTGTCTATTCTGTGGACACACTGAAAGTGCTCAGGAAAATTAGTTGGTGTTAATATAATATTACAAGCAAGCACTTCTTAGAACTATACAAGTATTTAGCGAGAACAATCATAATTGCTCTTGTGTATCTAATCTCTCCTAGTTTCATCCATGTTTAATGTTTGCGTACTTAATATTTCACGGAAAATTGGATATGAATTCGTGGAAGTCTATTCTCTACTGGTTCGCAGAATTATTTTGGCTGTATCTAACGATTATGTACTAGGTCAGGGATGATCAACCTTTATTGGTAAACGTGCCATTAAATTATATATTTTTATAATTGTGTAAATGCCGTGCCGCCAAAGAATCTTAAATAGGTGACTTAATTAAAAATGCTACTTATTAAGTCTATTTGCAACCCGAAATTCGTGCAGCAACAATATTATTTACAGATTTATGTTTTGTCGATATAAAAGTAGAAGTCGATGATATACCTGCAATTTCAAATTATCTAGATGCTAGATTCACTACATAGCACTGTATTTTGAGAGATAAGAGCGATTTTTTCATTCCCTTTCCTGCGTGGTAGCCGTGCCCCGAAACTTCAATTGTTTAGTATCACCCAGGATTCAGCACAAATATGTATTTTGAGAGATAAGAGAGATTCTTTTTATTTCCTTTCCTGCGTGGTAGCCGTGCCCCGAAACTCCAATTGTTTAGTATCACCCAGGATTCAGCACAAATATGTATTTTGAGAGATAAGAGAGATTCTTTTTATTTCCTTTCCTGCGTGGTAGCCGTGCCCCGAAACTTCACTTGTTTAGTATCACCCAGGATTCACCACATAGCACTGTATTTTGAGAGATAAGAGGGATTTCTTTATTCCCTTTCCTGCGTGGTAGCCGTGCTCCAAAACTCCACTTGTCTAGTATCACCCAGGATTCACCACATAGCACTGTATTTTGAGAGATAAGAGGGATTTCTTTATTCCCTTTCCTGCGTGGTAGCCGTGCTCCAAAACTCCACTTGTCTAGTATCACCCAGGATTCACCACATAGCACTGTATTTTGAGAGATAAGAGGGATTATTTTTATTTCCTTTCCTGCGTGCCACAAAACACCACTTGATTCCTGCAATTACAAATGATCTAGATGCTAAATAACCTTATAATGGCGTGCCCAAAAAATGATCTGATGTCGTGTGCCACCTCTAGCACGCGTGCTGTAGGTTCGCCATCCCTGTAGTCCCTAGGTAGTAGGTACTGTTAGAGTTTGCAAGATTATTTTGGTTATTCTGATATTGGCAGATACCGAACTGAAATACGTTAGTTACTGACTCGGAATATGTAATTATCTGTGTAGAAGCCTAAAAGTTTTCTAAGTTAAACGTTCTGACAGCTTAGGGTTAGAATGAGGACACACTCTGTAATAGGTATGAAAGACTTCATCCACAGTACACAACCTATAAAGTTAAGTTGTTAAGAAGAACACAGAATAGTTTTAAAAGGAGTTGCAGCAAACTGCCAACAAACAGTCCGAACATGGTTTTAAATGAACGTAGCTGAATAAAAGTTTTTAGGATTCCGTAACCAAAGGGTAAAAACGGGACCCTATCACAAGACCTTCTCATGAACTGTGTTAGCTAGAGAGTTGAAATTTTCACAGATGATGTATTTCTGTTGCCGCTATAACAACAAATACTAAAAACAGAATAAAATAAATATTTAAGTGGGGCTCCCATACAAAAAACGTGATTTTTTTAGCCGTTTTTTGCTATAATGGTACGGAACCCTTCGTGCGCGAGTCCGACTGGCACTTGGCAGGTTTGTTTTTTACTTATATCCTCAAAATCGTTAATTTAGCGCCATTCATGTCAGATTCAAAGTACTAATTTTAATT
Source organism: Orthosia cruda (assembly GCA_964057195.1). Classification (NCBI taxonomy): domain Eukaryota; kingdom Metazoa; phylum Arthropoda; class Insecta; order Lepidoptera; family Noctuidae; genus Orthosia; species Orthosia cruda. The sequence continues at coordinate 18,583,305 of OZ059843.1, read as the reverse complement.
CCCTGTCCTACTGAAATTGCCCTCTATAGTCTTAACAACTGCCAACAACTAAATCACACATCTCATTCGACAGGAAGATCTCAGCGCACGAGTTTGAGCGCGGCGGTCTTCTGAAGCCGTTGGTGACCACGGTCGACGGCACACCCACCTTCCTGGGAGACCAGCCTCCTCACGCCACTCCTTCGCGGCCGCAGCGGAGGTCACGGCATGAGCTCCGGCAGCTGGATGAAAAGGAACTTATATTTGAATTAGTGAGTAGACCTGATTTTTTTACCCATCTACTGTCTGTGTATGGTTTTACCCAGTTACTGGGTTGTGGAGGTCAGATAGACAGTTGCTCCATATAAAATGCTGGTTTTCAGGGCCATCCGGTTATACTGAAAGCCGATCCTAAAAAGGCCAGGCAGGTTGATTGAATGAATTGGAATGATGGTTTTGCTTAGGATAGTATTTAAACGAAAATTAATTCAAATTAAAGGTGTAAAAAATACTGAATATTGCTTACTGAAATACTAAGTGGGCGAATACAACGGGGCTCCTTCTCCTGTCTGCAGAGTCTAAAGTAACCTACCATGAAGGAGATGACGGGCACCTAACCTATCCGCGTCGGGCACTGACCTCTATCATACAAGTACGCTGGACTAAACATACTATATGAAATGACAGTTGATTTTTGTGCTGATTCAAAGCGCCCCGCTCGAGCGTATTAGGAACTAAAATTGACACATTTAGAGATAGGTTAATAACGATATTTCTCAAAATTAGGTAATACTAATATATTCGCCTGGAAATATTATAATATTGTAACTAATATATCAGTATTAGTGATATTTTTAAATTACACTAATATAAAAATAGTAGACTTGGCAAGGCGTATCAGTCACTGTATTGACTTCTCGTAGTATGTTGGAACTAAATATCTCATATTGGTATTGGTGATGAATGTTATATGAATGCCTAATAATCAGTAATAATTTGTTCAAAAGCAATGTGTAATACTAAATTCTGGAATCATCATCATGTTCATCCACAGCCTGATTCGCCAACCGCTGAGCACAGGCCTCACTCTTGTACCAATCACCACGTTTCTGAGCATTGAGTTAAATATACTACGTACTAGAGGAGACTCCTCAACTCAATTGTTTGTAACACGCGTTAGAGCGCGCGTACCCCAACTCACTTACTCTGTGGCAAGCGCTCGCTGCAACGTGACACGTTTGAGTACTTAGTTTTGTTTCTTATAAAATGCCTTCGTGTGTATTGAGATACTGTTCAAACAACTCGGGAAATATAAATAAAAGTCAAGGTATGAGTTTTCAACAGTAAGTTGAAAACACGCTTAATTTAATTATATTTTATTAATGTATTGTATCTCGTGACGTTGCGTCACCGCGGAGGCGGGAGGGCGGCCATATTTGTGTAAATTTCAAAGAGTAAGAAAAAGTTCGTCTGCGCGCATTGATTGTCTATCTGTGAGAACATAACCCCCCCTCCCCCCTGCTTACCTCGCTGTCACCGAATTACCTACGCGCAATCTTTTGTTTGAAATAGCTTCTATTCTTCTTTCTCGTAGTACATTTAACTCAATGTTCCTGAGCCTAGAATTAATTCTGGAATAATATCATGATAATAATAATTTTATTAACAAATGCTTTGAAGACAAACAATTTATTATCGGCATCTGAAACAGAGTTGAAAATTGATATAAGTCTTCACCTTGCTGGAATGCGATGTCACTATTATTTGCACTTCTACAGACACAGGATCTCAGCGATGAGAGCGAGAAATACGACCGTTGTAAATGATTATCCATCTCATTTATTATTATTATTGTGTAAATGATGTTCCCTTCACGAATCCGATGAGCACCAACCGAGTGAATCTGAACAATTGTAAGTATTAATCTAACTAGTGTACTTGAGCGAGGAGATACTTGCTCAAATATACTAGTTTTAAGGATAAGTTGTTAGCCTATCCCCATATTTAAATCTCACTGATCTGACAGTAATGCGCTATAAATTTACTAGCACCACTAGTTTATAGCTTGCAATCTGAATTAAAATATTTTTCAGTTAACCTTTACAGCAATTATTCTATTACTTAAAAATGAATCATAATAAAAATAACTGGGATGTTTTTTTCTCTTACGTATTTAATTATTCTCACGATCGATAAAGCCCATAAAAGTATTTTTTTTAACGAAATCTGTGTCCCATCTCTAATATTAGTTCCATGTACTCTCACGTTAAGTCACGTTGCTATCAGCGCCAAAATGGCGAAAATCAAATGTCTTCATTTTGTCATCGTTAATATGTAGTCCAGGGTAGGTACTAGTATGATAGAGGTCAGTGGCGTCGGGGTTCTCTAAGCTCCCGAGCTCGTTTCGCTCGCTCTTGGACTAATTCGTTGAAAACACGAATACACCCGAACTCCCGCGCTGAACAGCGATGTCGCTTCGATGGCTGTTCTCAAACTATTTTCCAAATAATAATATGCTAAAATAGAGAAAATAGAACCCCAAATACAATTAAAGTATGTAACAATATTATTACCGCAGCTCACAAAAACCCTCTTAAAAGATATTACTCAAACCGGATAAATAGTTACTTACTTAGTATAATAGTCGCCCATTCAGTATATTTTTCGCCCGGTTAATAATTTCCCTTTGCTTATCGAAAAAAATGCCATTTTTTTTCTTTCACGTCTTAGATTACATTTGAAACAAAACACACCGCCCAAAAACAGTCATTTTAGCAAGCCACACGAATAAAAATTAGGACCTCTCCGGTTTCTAAAAAAAATATCGACGTGTAATAAATAAAAACGCATGTCAAGTGATGCAATTGGCTGTTGAAAATTATTTTAACCAATCATAGCAGTGAACGTGCGTTCCAGGATTCGTCACATAATTTTCTTTCTTGAATCTGAGCTAGTGTAGTGTAAGTAGGACTGCCAGTAAATAAAATATCACGAGTGCCTTGCCCGCATTAAGGTCTATACACACATATCAGGGCCGTGCCCGGGACGTGACAGGGCCGGGCCCAATCATTGAAGATTCGTCACTGGCCCGTGCACGGCCCGTGCCTGGACATGTGTGAACGAGTTCATATAAAATGTATGCAACGGGGCACGGTCCGTCCACGTCCCGGGCACGGCCCTGATATGTGTGGATAGACCTTTACTGGCGTAAGTTGGGGAAAGACTGAGCTTTCAGTCGAACGAGACCGATTGAACCATTCGTCTTCCCCCGGCTAAGGGTATCGATTATTACCCCTCATAAAAAGGCCATAACTGACACACTGCGGCAATGTTGACAGTCCATTAGAGATGTCAGCCAATCAATTTATTTATATTGTGCCAATGCGCCAATTTGCGCGGAGCACTGTTTTGGCAAGCTCTCTTTTAATAAAATTTCACAAGTGTGAGAAACAGGTCGATGCTATCTTATTCAATAAATAGTCTTGGGGCTACTGATATAATAAAATACAGGGCCCGTATGGCCAGTTATGTGATAATGGCAAACGCAAATGTCTTTCTCGCATACTTTGGATGGAGTTGAACCTAAGGGTATCCAAAGTTAGCATCAAACTGTATTTGGTGATTTTAATGTTCATTCATTAAACATATTTTTTGAAAACAAGATTTTTCGTATTTTCCTCACGAAAACCCTTTCATTTGATACCCATATCATGACAGTGCACAAAAAATAACTAGTCCGCCATATTGGGCCGTCTACCATATTGGATTTAGAATGAAGTCACATAGCTAACCATGCATTGTCATCCAAACTAAACGTGTATGCAAAATTTCATCTTAATCGATGGAGGATAACTGCTTTCAAATTCAGTTGCAAGATTTGACCCGAACAAACTTACATATACATACATACATTGCAAGTTAAATAAAAGCTTGTAAAATGAGAGTTCTTTCATCAATTTAGATTACATTCACATCTATAACATTTTAGTTTCACAATTACAGAATAATTTTCTTTTTCAAAGTAATTTGAATAAGTGTCACTGTACCTACTGATCTTATAAGATCTTTAAAGTCCCAGCTGGCTTTACGGTCGAATAATTCCAGATACAAATTTACTTGCATTCTGAATTTAAATTGTAATTAAAGTGTCTTGTCCAAGTCCATAGATTTAATTTTAAATTCTAATACTAAATTATTATCGTATTTATTCGTGTATTCGCATTATATTTAAATGCAATAAAATAAGTACAGTTGAATAAACTGATTGGTATCTGGCAGACAACTGGCATCTACTTTTAAATACCATTTAGTAGTGTAAAGGACTGTTTTATTTTGTTACCAAACTTTTCATGTACGAAATATTTCAAATTCAAGCACATCGCGTCCATGGCCTGAGATAGAGCACGTTCCTATGAAAGGCATCACTTAACAATACGAGCCGCTTCAATGACTACCGCTTATTATTTTATTATAGGAAATCCTCTGTAGTCATAATCTCTGGGTTTTGTTCAACACTCAAGTATCAGGAGATTGCAAAAGATTGTCTAGTGGCAGCATGATCGGTACTTGGCTGCAATCATTCATTTTAGTTTGGAAAAAGATAATCGCAATAATAGTTTGATGGTCAATCAAAATACGTGATATTGGCAAAATTTAAGAAAAATAAAAGCCAATATTATAGAGTAAAAAAAGAAAAAGAAAATTCTAATTATACAACAGTTCAGTTTGAAAAGATTAAGGGCCTGTTTCACTAACTACGATTAAGTTCCCGCTAACTTAGCAGATAACATTTTAAACAAATTCTATTCCATTTTCGAATATAATTGCCGAGTGCTGTAAGGGACGTAGTTAGGGTGCCACCAATAAAACTCAGAAATTACTTCTATCTGATATAATAATTTAGCAACAATGTGCCTGCCCTAAGGCGGCTTTTCTAGAATTGACAATCAAAGCTTAGCAAAAACATCTTCACTTATTGAAGTGTTCGAATTTCAGTTCCCTTTCAAAACTATATTCTATCTTTTGCCAGTCTTATTATAGGCAAGGAGTTTGCCTTCAAATTGGTTTACCCTCCTGTGACGATGAATAAAAACATGTAGGTACAGTGCCTACTCGGCCTAAATATAGCACACCGATTTTCTGAATAAACCCTCTTTGTAAGGCGTCATCCCTATCACTCATCTTTATGACAGATTCTTTCTGAAGCTCGATGTGTCATAATTACACTTGGTCTATCTGGAATTCTCTGAACCGCCTCAGAACCAAAGTAAGAAGGTGTAACGCCAACTTCTCAAAATGGGGCTACCTCAACAGAGCAGCAGCGAGGTGTGCATGTGGCCCGATTTACAAACCATGGCCCACCTCCTGCTCATGTCCTCTGTGCACCATAATTTGCGGTCAGGGTGATATATGCGCTGCCACAGACGACGCTGTGGAAGTGGCTAAGTTTTGGGCCAAACAAATTTAAACGACTGCCGTGCCAAAAGTAGAAGAAGAAGAATTACAAATGGGAACTGAGAGTTTCTCCGTCACTAAAAATAAATAAAACAGTATTAAGTGAAAACTCGTGCGGCGTTTAATGAAAAATTCACTTAATGAAAAACTCATTCTCTTCGCAGAGACTACTCGTGTATGCAGTTTGTAGACTGAACTGTTGTTTGCCACTCGAAATAAATAATGAAACGACTGGCTTTACATTTTACGTAGGCTTAAACAGACAGGTATTTAATTTTGTAGCTGAGGAGAGCTTTATTTGTGAAAAAGCTTGACCGTTAAAGTACAAATACTAGGGGCAGTACTTTGAAGTGTCAAGTCAATGCAGTCATAACTCCGTTGTGAGAGAGAGACGTAGCTCGGCAACATGAACTATGTGTGTTTTTATTCAGTACTAGCGGACGCCTCGCGGTTTCACCCGCGTAGTTCCCGTTCCCGTGGGATTACAGGGATAAAAAGTAGCCTATCTATATATCACCCTGGGATAGTGTAGCTTCCTAACGGTGAAAGAATTTTTGAAATCGGTCTAGTAGTTTTTAAGTTTATTCGTTTCATACAAAAATACAAATCTTTCCTCTTTATAATATAAGTATAGAAGAGTTTAGACATCCATAAGGATTTCCACACGTAAATAAAAGGTATACAGATCGATTAGCACTATGCCTTCTTGACAACGGAGTCCTGATGGCATTGGCACGTCATAGCCTCCAGAGCAATTTCTAGTAGATGACGGAATAGGGATGTTAACTGAAAATGAGTTTTTGTTCGTCAGGTATATTAATAAAACATATTACACACGTATTTTTCTTTTGACATGTAAATATAAAGTGACATCGATATAATACTTTGATATATCGTGTGACGTCACGCCGTTAGTAAACTTTATATTGACATAGTGACGTCACATAGTCACACCTGAAGATTGATGCACTTTTTCTTTGTAAATTTTTATTGATTTGGTAATGCAAAAAGTGCATGTCCAATATTATTTGAAAATCTCACTGACGGAATAGAATTAACATTTTTTTACCCAGGAAACAAACCTGTGCATAGATTTGAACGGTGTGCGCTTTGCGGTTGTTGTTATTGCAGGTTGGAAGGCACTTGAGATATTTGAGCTTTATATCTGGGATAGCAAAGCATCTGCGATGCTTCTGCATATTGCATATTGCAGATGTCGAAACGCGGGGAGACCACTAACTATTTAATTACCCGACTGCCGAAGGAGGGTAATGTGTTTATCAGTCTATGTATGTATGTATGTTTGTTCCTATGTGGCGTTCCAGAGACCAAACGCGTTGGCCGATTTTGATGATTCGTACGTCAATCGATTCGTCTTAATCTTGCTAGTGTCACTGGCTACATTAAAATTAGAAAATAGTAAAATGGAGGCTTTTGGGCGCCATATTGTGGGGGCCCAATTTTATTTTCTTCCTTTCCCATAGTGTGGGGTATCAAAATAAAGGTTTTGAGTGGCGATTTCAAAAATATATAACACTTGTCTGTTTAAATGTACATAATTCGAATAATATGTTAACTAAAAAGTGATAAATAAAAATAAAAAACTAAAATAAAAAAAACCCGACTGCTTAAAAAGCGAACTAAAAAGACACAAAACAAGAAAAAAATATGCTGTGTAGTCGGAGGATACATCTAGTTTTGGTCAGCCAGCTCGCAAATATGTATCCTCCGACTGCACAGCATATTTTTTTTCTTGTTTTGTGTCTTTTTAGTTCGCTTTTTCAGCAGCCGGGATGTTTATTTTATTTTTGATTATTTTTTTTACTGTTTGTGCTTAGTTCCATTGCTGGGCAAATGCCTCAGACCATAACTTTACTGTTAAGGCGTATTTATTCCCCAATGTTAACGCAGTACTGGCCGTGCGCCCGCTCGGAACCAGAATATCATTATTGAACCACCTTTTGGACAGTTTTGTTTGCAAAAAAATCTTTTATATACATGCTATTTCAGTTAAGAAGAAATTATACCCATCAAATTTTCTGTGATCAAATATTTTTAAACATTTAAGTCGTTTTGGAGGAGTATCCAAAAGTAGCGAAAAAATATCGTTTTGTTAATTATTTTTTAAAGCAAAAATATTTGTTATACGAAAAAACCTTGTGTTCATATTTATTTACATGAATCAATAATAAATACTTCTTTTTTTCAAACCTTTTAAGTTAGCCGTTACTAAGGAGTATGCTTTAGAAAGTTACCGTTTTACCGTTTCAGTAATTGATGGTAAATATTTGAAGTACGTGATTTAATTATACAGTAATAACAAATACTAATGTCCTAATTATCAATTCAAATCATTCAACTCGACCTTTCAGGATGAAATCGTATTTTTCCTCAGAAATTCTTTTTAAACTAATTAGAAAAGGCAACTTAATCAGTTTGACGTTTATGTTTTTCGCAGTGCCTAAAGGAGAAAGCTAATACTATTTTGAAGGGACCCTTGTACAAATTGATTTATGTCTCTGGATTACCCTCTTTTTTAGAATTTATAAGCCTTTAACTTGGAAGTTGTTTTTTTGGCGTTAAGCTCAAAGTGATTTATAAAATGAATTATCTTAGTAAAAATTTTATTTAATATACAAGATGTTACGGAGGAGCTCGTGTCTAAATAACAACAGCCGCACTGGTCGATCATCAAGGCTAAGCAACGCTTGACAAGGTCGGTCCGCGGATGGGTGACCATTTCAACATACTGAGTTTTCTCTGTGCCTCGGAAAGCACGTTAAGTCGTTGGTCCCGGCTATCATTTGAAGATCTTTGACAGTCGTTACGGGTAGTCAGAAGCTTGAGATCTGACACCAGTCTTTCCAAAGGGTACCGTGTTACCCAGTTACTGGTTTGTGGAGGGTTTTTTTTTTAATAATTGGGAAAAAGGCTAGGCAGATGATGATGATGATTTATAAAATTAATTGTCTTAGTAACAATTTGATTTATTATACAAGATGTTACGGAATACAAATCAAAGCCTAGGCAAGTGTTGCTCTTGGTTGGTCACAATTTCGTAAGTCGCATTTCAGTAAAGTTCCGTATTTTCCTGAAATTATGTACTTACCCGCCGATAAGGTGCCTAGCAATAAGGAAATAAGTACGATATACGCAGTACAGCCGACGTTTCAGAACACCATTAACCCGGCGTGACGTCAATTTAAAGTTAATTTACGAAACAATCGGGTGTCGTTTTACATGTGTACCTAAATTAGGCCTCTGTCGGCTTGCCGCTGACAAGCACAGAGGTCAGCGCCGATAAAACAGCGGGCCGACTTGATAATTACATGTAAACACACCGCTTGATCCCACACACCCATAGCTCAATGGAAAGGACACTCAAATTTCGATTAACATCAACGAATTTTTCACGAGGAGGCAAAATAAATCTGCTGCTTATATTTTACACGCGATTCATGTTTATAAGATAATACACACCTGTCTGTAGGCTTAGCACGCATTGCTATTTTTAGCCTTGCGGTATTTATTCGCGTATAGCCCTCGCCAAACTTATTGGCCGCCCTGAAGTTGGTTTACCAGATGCGCGAGGCACGAAATGGTGCTGTTTTTGTATGAGATTTCCTACTGCACAGCCATTGTAGCCAACTTCAGGGCGGCCAATAAGTTTGGCGAGAACTTTACTGAATCGTAACTAACACGCACTGTGGATAGAATCCGCGCGATTTTTGTCTCTGTCTACCTGTTCATAGACCTCAAAATATTTGCGCGAATTTAATCCGCGCCGCGGTGCGGTAGATTCTATGGCAAAACACGGTTTTCTTGCGGTATTATTTCCGCGCGATTTTTTTACCGCAATGGATGCATCTTCATACAATTCCATGTGTCGCAGAATGTGCGAAAAAAAACCGCAGTGCGTGCTAAGCCTTATTGTTTTGTTTCAAGAGATTTTTATCAAACACGTGAGAAGCACAAACACATGGTCTCAATAGCATAATAATAATACTTGACTGAGATTGAAACAGTTATCGCATCCACTCAAGATTACACCTTTCCCGCCACGCAGTCTTGTCACCGTCTTATCGGGTACTCGTAAATAAAATTATCACGTACCTTTCTTTCGTCAATCAAGTTAACATTATTGCGCGTTACCTACACCTGAATTATGCAGACCACGTCTGGTTTTCGTAAAAACGGTCGCACTTCGCTTCCAGTAACTTCGTTTCTGCGTTCTGGCTGGCTTGCCGACGGCTCGCCCGCATTTGATAAACGGGCGCCATACGCGCCAGTACACATGCACCCAATGCGTCTTTAACAGGGACGTTTTAATGTAACTGAATACTGAAAATGATCCTGCATTAATTAATTTAAATGGCTATTTACGCCTACTGTGCTGACTAGCGTATAATAATCTGATTTTCGCTTAAAACTTGCGTCATTATGACATCATACACCTGCACATTCAGGTGCAATATAAACGAGGAAATTGTGGTTATCCTCAATCATGCATTACCTTCCTAATCCGTAATATCAATTTGACCTTCAGGCATTACCTTTTCTTAACCCTCCTAGTATTGCATCAAAACTAACCTGCAAATATCTTGCTTGTATTGAGTATTACGTTCTTTTGACGTAGCACGTATAAAAACAGTTGGTTGACTGGACGGTTAGATAAATATCTCTACCGCGTGTGTGCGTGGGCGACCGTGAATATTCATAGCGCATTCATTGATGATGGCTGACGTCTACTCTGGAGCCGTTTATCTGCCAGCTATAGATAAGTAGGTTATAGGTACTCTCGTGTCTTGTAACCTTTCATCGTGATCGTTCGGCTCGGCTTCGACAGTGTTCGTATCTCACGCAGTTTCGAACTCGTTAAATCTTGGTACGGTTTTCATATCGTGTCTTTTGCGACTTCTTTTTAGTATCTGCGTTGCGATATCTAAAAGAAATTCATTCCATAATCCGAAAGAAATGTAAATGGACAGTCTTCAAACAAGCAAAATATGAACAAACACTATACATACAAGTCGCCTTAAATGAAGTCCTAGTATTTTCTGCTTCAATCGGGGACCAGACGGTGTGATCTTATTACCCGCTTATTCTGCCAAAAATGGTCTATTTTCGAAGAAAGAATAAGCTTTCTCGAACGTAAACGTACGCCTACGCAGTGCAAATACCTTCCATTCAGAAGTTCTCTCTCGATTGAGTTATTAAACGAAGTTCCTGTCCTACCTAAATGTTTGGTTGCTGGGGGTCTCGGATTACTAGAGCGTCGCGTTAGACCCAAATCCCTACTCCCTACTATATAATATTATAAATGCGAAAGTAACTCTGTCTGTCTGTCTGTCTGTCTTTCTGTCTGTCTGTCTGTCTGTCTGTCTTTGCTTCACGCCTAAACTACTGAACCGATTTGTGTGAAATTTCGTACAGACATAGTTTGGAACTTGAGAATGGACATAGGATAGTTTTTATTACAAAAAATAAAAAATAAAATAAAATTTATTCCGGACATACAGCGCCATCTATTGGTCAAGAGTCGGCATCAGAAGTCACTATTCCACGCGAACGAAGTCGCGGGCAAAAGCTAGTTGACTATAATTAATCATTTAATGTACGTATTAATCGAGACAGCGTCGTATCGAGGGGGGTTTTATGTTATAAACCAGATTATGAAATTAGAACAGCTCTGAAAAACATGGCTCAATTACATCATCGATTTATATTAATGGGGAAAATTTTACCAGTTTCTGAGTATAAATCCATGCCAAGGTCATGTTTCTCTGCATCTACATGATTCAGAAATATTGTAAACAAACATTTATGAGACAAAGTAAATCCCATATACTCTTATCTTCTTATGAAATTAGAACAGCTCTGAATAAACATGGTAGGTATTCATTTCATCATCGATTTATATTAATGAGGAAATATTAACCGGTTTCTGTGTATAAATCCATGCCAAGGTCATGTTTCTCTGCATCTACATGATTCAGAAATATTGTGAACAAACATTTATGAAACAAAGTAAATCCCATAAAACTAACATACATTACTCGGAAAAATTATTACAGTACAAATAGTCCAAGGTGAAATTTTATAGTGGGCCAACATAAGATGAAATCAATGAGAACAGGACCTTTCCATAATAATATCCATTGTCCGCAAAGTACAGAACATGATTTTTCTTTTTTAATGTATTTTATGGTGTACAATAAAGTATATAATAAGGTAGACACTAACAAAACCAACATCCAGCATAAATGAAATACATTCACAAAATGTATTAGTGTATTCAGTAAATAGACGACGCTGCTAGAAATTCTTGGCGGAAATTAGTTCGGAAATCATATTCGACGTCTAGTTTTAACGAAACACTCGAGCTGGGATGTAACGTGGGCGGACAGCGTTTGTTGACGTCCCTACCTCCATTGCATCTTGACGTCGGTCAGACGTTCCTCGACGAAAACTTGTATCCTTTTTGTGACACACAATAATCGTAGATAACTTTTGGATTACAATTTGTTTGTATCGAACGTTTTGTTGCTTGTATTGGGGCAGTTGAATCTGAAATATTTACTGTATTTGCTGCTTATTCTCTTTCTTCTCGGTCATTGATCGCTTCTGCAAAAATGGCTTTAGCTACTTCTGAATCTGTTCTTTATACAATTTTCCATTACCGTCTGCTGTTTGCATTGTATTTGCTGTAATTTTTCAAATCTGCCAATTTCCAAGAATTCGCTACGTCTCTATTGTTAACAGCATATTAGGCCACCAGACTAACTTCAGAAGTTTTCGAAAAATCAAATAGTATTAAGGTAGAAACTTCACTAAAACTTTTTCTACTTTCAGTACTTATTCGCATCACAGAAGAGTGATCCGTCTCCTAGTAATGTTCTAGAATCTAGATAAAGTTTCGAACAGACTTCTGCAGTGGTTGTATTCCAAAATTTTATAGCCCAAGTCCCGGTGTCTCGTGTTGTTTTATTCATTTGTATGAAACTGGGTTTGCACTTTAAACTAGATTCTCGTTTTATTTGACTTTTATCTTGGTACGGATCCAAGGAGAAAGTTTATTTTATAAGTTGTAAGCGTTGCCAGCAAAGAGTAGCGAGAGGCGACTAACTACCAGAGAAGCAGAAAAGAAGCAGAGTCCCCATGCAACCTCACCCATTCTGACTGTGGCTAATCCGAATTCTTCTTATTTATACTGCGTGTATTAATTGATGATGGCTTAGTTTCTCCAAGTTACAATTAAACAATTTATTATATTACATAAAAATCTTTATTTCTGATACTAATAAATTTCCTTTCTTTTTGCCGTAGGTGAAAGACATATGCAACGAGCTAGAAGTTCGGGTGCTGTGTCACAAGATCTTACAAAATGTATCAATACTGCTGGATGCAGATCGAGGGTCCCTGTTCCTGGTGCAGGGAGAGAGGGCGTCACCGAATCCACAAAATGGCAGGTTAGTACTGAATGAAACTGAGTGACAGATTTTGTCTACCAAGTAGAGAATGAAGTGGGGTGTTTGAAAGCTGAACGGTAATTTTTGATGGATTCGCAAATAGTCTGATGTAAAAAATAAAAATTTAATGTGTATTTTTATCTCGACATCTGATTTTATTGTACGTTGTAGTGGCCAATCTTTATAGAGATTTTACTTCGCAAAAATTCGGTAGTGCCTCTTAAATTTTTGTTTGCCAAAATGACGTTATGAGCAAGCACTAACAACCTTTATCTATTCATACGCAATTTTCTTTATTTTCATATCATAGTGTCATTGCTATGTTTTTCATTTTATCTCAGATGGTATTCTGCCTCAAAATGTAAAGGTATTTTATATAAGCCTTTTGGTTTGGATTTTCCTTCCTGTACAACTACTCTTGGCTGGCTAAGTGCCCTTAGGGACTGTCGTTCGCTTACCGATCTAAAAGTTTAGGTCAGTCGTTACCTGGCCACTAAGATGAGAATGGCCAATGGGAACGATTGACATTTTGAATAAACTATTCGTCTCTTGGGATTGCTTCGCCGTTTCTTCAAACCACAAAGTTTGAACCAACTTTGATTTAGCAACAGCGAAGTTGCAGATATTATTGGCGTTTGTGGTGACCACTTAAATCGTCTGAATGTCACACAGGGTTATTAAATGCTAGATCAAACAGCCATTCACACTATCCAAATGGTGAACTAAGTGCTTCTGAATAATTAATGGACCAACCATGGAGATCTCAGTTCATTCCACTACTTCCAATTTGCCGGTATAATTGGCGCATTCTATTTATCTATTAAACAAGAGCATAAAACTAGGAAATGCGGGCTGTAACAATTAATTGGAACGCTATTGATTAGAAAGGCGTACCACACAATGAACTCAAAAACATTTCCAATAAGAAGTAGAAAATCGAAATGAGAATTTGCACTTGAATGCAAGTCACCGTTCGTAATCAGAATTTATAGCTTCAAGAACGAGTTTGTGCTACTGCAGTGCTGAGATGGATGCCTGTGTAATTCTACAGACATTTCAAGTTGCTGTACATCACTATATCCGTCTCTTTCCTTTGTACGAAAAGCGACGTAAACGAAAAAGAACGAGTAATTTGGCCGTGGAACCGTAATACTTCTGTCATGGACACTTGCATGAATCCGCCAATATATATTTGATTGCTGCTTTCTAGATCCTCGACAGCTGTATTTCCGTTCGCCAGAGTGATTTTACTGTCTGCGTGGACGTTTATGAGGCGTTTGATTCATAGCTAATGAAACCATTTCTAATGAAGAATGGGCTATAAAATCTATACGAGACTTCGAGTTCTAATGGTTTTATGCCTCAACCAATAAAAACAAGAGTTGTCTAAAGTCTAGACGTTCATCAAACTTTTTGAATGCATTCCCCTTTACAAGCTCTCTTCAAATAATCATAAGAGAACACACATCATGTTTGCATTTCTTATAACTTCACTCAGACTTTTTATACATTCATATTTATTTCGTCTTGTTTAAATCTACGTACCTATTTTGCGTTTTCATTTGTGGTTTTTCTTTTAGAGTTTGCATTCAAGTCAATTATTCTACTCAGCCTTGTTCCGATTTCAGTGCCAGGATTACTTGTATGTGCCCACGCGATATCTTTTATGATCGTACACATCACAGGATTAAAATTGGTACAAGGTTTAACCATTCCACCTTTCGCTAATTCTAATAGCTTTCTTTAATGTGGTTTTGCAAATCTAAGAGGATCTAGAGGTAATGAAATTGCAAGGAAACTGCTTAAGGGGATAATAACGTCTAGACGTGAAAGTGAATTTCGCTGTCTGAAGGGTCAAATTTAATTACGTAAATTAATAGTCTGTCGTCTCCCGTCGACGACCTTCAGTGATGGAAACTCTGGATGACACTGGCGGGCCATCAAGTGCACAATGTGCAAGGGTTGTAAACTTTATGGCGGGTTTAATATTCATAAAATAATAATTATGCTAATGAGAACTGGAGAGTACATGGATGGTGTTAGATAAAGGCAGCTGTTTTGGAGCAGTTATAAAATATTATAAGTTATAATTAAAAGGATAATTTGAAAGTTGTTCTGTTTGGTATTTTGTGTATTTTTTGCGTATTGGCTGCATGTTCTTGAATTTAGATATCGTTGCCATCTAAGGAATTCAAATGATGCAAATACCGAAGTGCATTTTTTATTTATTTTTATTTACAAACAAACTTTTAAACTATTTTCATAATGGCTTTTGATTTCACAAGATCGATATTGAATTTTTAAATTCGCATGTTCTAACATACTTTCTGGAACAAAGACTTGGCTTCGCAAAGAATGGTCAACTGTCTGGCAGTTAAATTAATATCGTGACCGCGCATAGTTGTGTCAAATGCAAACCACTTACATACACCATTCACTATATTGGTCTGGGAGCTAACGCAATTTTGTACTAGTTTGTATTCGACGTGGCTCGGACCAACGGATGCACTTAACATATCGACAAAGTTCATAACAAACATGAACACAATGCATTATGTATTGCAAATGTATTCTCCTTGTATTGATTATGGCATCTTGGGTTATTCTGAGAGATGACGGATGTTTGTATCGTCCACTTCACAGATCCGGATTGGATTACTTAACTATTTTAAATTGTGTTCTATTGCTATGTACAAGGAATTTGGTTAAAACATTGAAAGCATAATAATAGCCTGCTACTTTTACTACTCGTACGAACTAAAATTTTCATGTTGCTCATCCACGTTTACGAGTATCGTAGGCGTTAAAAGCAAAAAAGGCTTCATACGTACCTGCTGCATATACTTTCCTCCTACGGCCTCTATATTGAGCCGAGTACAAAAGCGTTCATAAAATATTTTCAGCGTTTGCCCGGTTTGTAAATTCGTATAATTTTTTCTCTGAGTTTCAACGGCTCTAACCCCTTTGAGGTTTCTCTAAAATAGAATTTCGCATGG
This sequence comes from Orthosia cruda, assembly GCA_964057195.1. Taxonomy (NCBI): domain Eukaryota; kingdom Metazoa; phylum Arthropoda; class Insecta; order Lepidoptera; family Noctuidae; genus Orthosia; species Orthosia cruda. Next base: position 18,567,407 of record OZ059843.1, on the reverse strand, counting down.
AAATTCATTTGGAAGCGCGCAGTAAAGGTGCTTTACCATTAGAGACTGCTGTGGTTTCTGTTTTTGTCTATTCCTTTTTGACTTCATCCCGAAATCCCGACGTTTTATGCGTCGAGCTAAAATTAAAGAGCGGTATATATTTTTAGAGCTATCATTTATTCACTCCGCGTAACAGTCCATTAAAAGGATAGAAACAAAAGAAATGGCCAGGAAATGATATTAAGTTATCGCATTATCTGCCCGGAAAAACATTTTTCTTTTTCGTTATATGTGTCTTTGGTTCGCCGTTGATTTCTTTTAGAAACATTTTAAATGTTTTAGAGGCTTGACGCAAGACTGTCTTCGTATAGGATTTTATTCCTTTTCAGCTACTTGTACTTCGTTAAAGTGTCGCTTTTTTTCTACTAAATTATACAAAATTAAAACTCTTTTGAATACTCAGAATTTCTATTCCTTTTCAGCTACTCGTACTTTGTTGAAGTGTCGCTTTTTTTCTTCTAAATTATACAAAATTAAAACTCTTTTGAATACTCAGAATTTCTATTCCTTTTCAGCTACTCGTACTTTGTTGAAGTGTCGCTTTTTTTCTACTAAATTATACAAAATTAAAACTCTTTTGAATACTCAGAATTTCTATTCCTTTTCAGCTACTCGTACTTTGTTGAAGTGTCGCTTTTTTTCTACTAAATTATACAAAATTAAAACTCTTTTGAATACTCAGAATTTCTATTCCTTTTCAGCTACTCGTACTTTATTGAAGTGTCGCTTTTTTTCTACTAAATTATACAAAATTAAAACTCTTTTGAATACTCAGAATTTCTATTCCTTTTCAGCTACTCGTACTTTGTTGAAGTGTCGCTTTTTTTCTTCTAAATTATACAAAATTAAAACTCTTTTGAATACTCAGAATTTCTAGTTAGAACAAAAATGTTTTATTGAACACCATCTATTTTTCATTTCATTCGATCGGAAAAATTCCAAGTTATCGCGAATTTTTTACAATTTCGTTTTGTTATATTAATATTCCATCTTTCATTTTGTACAGAAATAGTTCAAAAGTACAGAATCGTGTCGATTCACAATACTCCCTCCTACGCTTAGTCATCTCAGACATTTTCACGCTTTAATTTAAGCTCGCTGATCGTTGAAAAACGTCGTCTGCTAGTTTTAACTGGATCTTAACTTTGTTACCAACCGACTGTCCCTTGTTATAAACTACAATCCACAGTTCGGATATCTATATTAAAACTTGATTCTAGCCGGTATTTCACGATTTGTGTAAGTTTTGAAGACTATGGCGATGTATAAGCGGAATGGAGTCTGAGGACGGGTTTTGCAACGATAGATATAAATACTAAATGCCTAAATAGTGGATATTTAAACATTCCCAATCGCTGATACTCAATTGAACAGAATCAAGCTATTTTGAAAGAATAATATTATTATATATGTACAATACTTCGAGTAACTTTTCTATTTTCCTTAACGATCTGTAAAAATCGTAAGTTCTAGAGTCCTTCCTACCCACATAAGTGTAATTAAAACCACATAATATACAGCAGTGGTCAGAGGAAAATGCCCACATAGTGGTTATCTGTTGGAGAGATAAATCATACCCCCATGGGAAGCCTGAGTTAATGGGAATTACCGTTCTCCAGGCGCGAATGTGTCCTCGATCCGAGGATTAATACTGTCACATGGCTATAAATGCCACGTTTTCTTTGGGACGACATGCTTAACATACGTCACAACTGTTTTCCCTGAAGAGGTAGACAGAGATAGATAAAATATCTACTCTTTTGCATCATAACTTTCAAATACACAAAGTTGAACACCCACCTTTGGTGGTTATGTTAATGGACTGACCAGGACTGAGTGTAATAGAGGCTCATACTTCTAATTCTTTTAGTTTACTTGAGGTTCTAGGCAAGTGGCATTCGATGTCAGCGAAGTCGATAGTCGAAATGTCAAAATGTAAGGGATTGATCACGCGATTTTTCGATATCGCTTGTCAATCTCATACAATTTTGCCTTTTTATCCGCCTAAGGCGAAGACAAAAGGAAGGGTTATGATTTTAGCAGTCTATGTATGTAGGTATATATGTACGTATGTTCGTATTTACTTATATTCCTCCGTAGCGCTAAACTATGCCTATTCATTCGATTTTGTGGAATAAGCACTTGCAGCCAATTTGACAATCTACAATCGATAACGCTAGTAGAAAACGAATCAATGTATGGGAATGACACATCTGGACGTTAAGTCACGTGGTCACACCATACAAATAGAAGGCGTTAACGATTTTAGAAAGGGATCCGATACGAAACTTTTGTAACTTGGCTAGGGAGAAAGGCGCCAATATTTTTTTCTTTTTGCTTGTTGACTATCGCTATCGCCACGCTTTCGATGGTAGAATGTCATTTGTCTAGGGCATCTTATGTACTTTTAATAAAGAAAACGAAAAGAAAGAACCATTTTATTCTAAAACAAAATAGGAATAAAAGAATTTTCCCGTACTATTTCTTTAAGTTTAAAGAGCAATTAATACCTATATAACGAGCTTTTAGCATTATTATCTCATTAGCGCCGAGTTTATACGATTTCAGCGCAATGCAGCGAAGTATGCTACAGCAATGCCGTAAACATTATTCTTTTAATTTTATCTTACTAACAAGAATGTTTTTATTCTAAAGAAGATTCAAACAAAGGAATGACTAGCTTAGAACGTCGTGTAATATAACTGTAACAATTACCGACTGTCGCATTTACAATTCAAGGAAATTAAATGTAACTCACTTTGGCAGCCTTTATGAAAAAGCGGAAAGGATAGCGGAAACGTGTCACAAGTTAATACCTACCAAAAAACCCTTCAGGGACGTTAAAGGGGCTTTTAAACTTCGTCCATAATAAAACGTATTTTCGCGTGTTCACCGCAACCCCGTTAGTCACCATATAAAATAAACTAGTCGGCCTACTAATTGTAAACGCCGACAAATAAGTAACGTCGAAAGTTTTAATTAAAGATCGTGGTTTTCATTAACTTTACAAAGTCGAGAGCGAATTATTTACCATGTTCTACGGAACGAATAGTCGCCCCAAACTCAAACAAGCGCATATTAGCATATCAGATGGTAATTTGTCTTAATGAAAACATAAATATAATTATGATAATTTTCCATTATGATTTAAATCTGATAAGGAACCTTTTGGAGTTATAATGAGTTGGAAAAATATTACCAACCATCTTTTATAATGTGTTCAGGTCCTTTGTGAACTGCTTCAAATGATAATATCTAGTTCAATCTAGTATCTAGTGTCAAAAAAGCGCTTTATTTGAAATTATGTTATATATATACTGAGGTAGATACGTTTTACCGACGTCTGCGCGGCAATTCAAACACAAGCTGACTAGCTTGAGTGAACTCAATCCGTCCTGCGTCTGGCCGCAACACGAACGTACGTTTGAAAGAATGAAAGAAAGAAAGAAAACACATTTATTTGACACAAGCCAGAGCACACAACACACACATAAAAAAATAAATAACTTAGACTAAACAACAATAATATAAAAAACGAAAACAATATATTAGTAACATTGTGTGTCCCACGGCTGCGCCAAATAGGACCAGTTCAGCATAATGTCGGGCAACTAGTGCCCGACGCTGGTTTTCAACTGGACCTGTGACCGATGACGTGACGGACGTAACGCAGTTTTATTAACTAAATGTGTATGTGAAACAAATACTTACTTATATAAAAGATAAAAAAATAGGTGTATAGTATGTGTATATTACAAATAATAAAAAATAAATACGTGTACACTACATAAGATAAATAAGGTGAGTCAGACAATAAACGAGGTGTGGGTAGGTAGGCTAGTGCGTTATATTATTGAGGCATTCAGTGCGACCATATCCAGCTTACGCTGCGCTTCCACCAGATACTGCCGTAATCGTCTCCTAAATGTGTCCATAGTGTTGGCTGTTCTGATCGGTGGTGGAATATTATTCCAAACTTTGGAAGCCGCATAACGAAAGCTGCCTCTGAATGCTGCTGTATTATGCGATTGCGTCGAGAGTTGCTGCGAGCATAGCCTTCTCCCACATTCCCGTCCACTCGTTATCCATTCCAGTTTATTATATAAATAGGCCGGCTTTTTACATTTAACCACACCAAACAGAAGGCATGCCAAATGCAATTTACGCCTGGATTTCATTTTTAGAACAAAATGTTCATTGAGAAATGGTGTTACATAACTTCTGCGGGGAATGTTATAACAGAACCGAGCGCACGCGTTTTGTACCCTTTGTATGAGCCTATCTGTACGAGCTAACAGGCGCGGTCCATACACAGTGTCAGCGTAGTTCAACCTAGAGAGAACTAATGTTTCAACCAGTTGTTCCCGCAACGATTCAGATAAGTAAGGCCTCACCCTGTACAAAACTTTCAAGCGATAAAAACAATTTTTAATTGATAATGCCACATGTTTTTCAATGTTGAACAATATGTTTATCCCTTTCTGACAACGGCGTCTTATTTATGTCTCTGTGATCCTCATTCTCTGTTATGATCCTCGGGGTCCTATTTATATCTCTGTGATGTACCAACTGTGTGATACAAATAAAGTTCCAAGTTCCATGGTCCTATGTATATAGTTATAGTAAAATATAGCCATGTTATTATTTCTTTGTAATGAGTATGACCTCTCTATTGGTAAAATCTCATTGCTTATTTGGCACTTTTTACGTAGGATTCATCGTGGGCGGATTCATGAAACGTCCAACTAGGTATATGTTAGTCCAACAACAGCAAATAACAGAGAAATTCACCCTCACGTCCACAAAGAATTGAGTTAACACTGTGTCACAAAATGACAACATTCCAACTCCTACGTGACAAAAAGAAAAACAGAAAAACCTACAGCTGCCCACATACCTACGTCTTGATTACTTACAGACTAATTTTCTCTTACATGTCCAGCGTGGCTATCCTTTAATCCACGTGCCGACATTACACGTTCAATATAAATGTACCTATATGTACACTGAGTTGCACAAGTAACTGTTAAAGAGATGACGAAGACACGCTTAGGATGCAATTAGGGTTACCCGACCGTTATACGGTCAGACTGACTTCATTTTGTCAGGTATTAGTCATTTTACAGCTTTTAAAGATCGACTGTTTACGGTACTTTGGGTACTTTGTTTTGATTATATTGACGTAGGCCAACACTCGATGCTCATGCTGTGCAGTCGGAGGATACATATTCGCGAGCTGGCTGACCAAAACCAGATGTATCCTCCGACTGCACAGAACTATTTTCGTCTTTTTAGTTCACTTTTTAAGCAGTAGGGTTTTCTTTTTTTTTTATAACTGTTTAGTTATTTTTATTTTATTAGCTTCATTGAAACATATAAGTGTTTTATATTTTTGAAATCCACACGATGGGTTTGGAGGAAAAAAAAAATTTTGTCCCCCACAATACGGCGCCCAAAATCAGCCATTTTTAAAATTTACCCAATTTTAATGTAGCCAGTGACACTCGCAGGGTTAAGACGAATCGATTGACGTAAGAATAATAAACATACATACGTAAATAGACTGATAAACACATTACCCTCCTTCAGCAGTCGGGTAAAAAGAACATAGTAACAATACAGCAGCTTGGAAAAATTAAGTCGAAAATACATTTTTTGATAGTTTTTGTCTAAATAGGAGTGAATGAATCAAAGCTGAGACATAAATACCTTAAGGCACTCTCAACAATGCTTGAGATTCCAAAGCCATGAATATAACATGCCACAATCCGACGAGCACATTTCCCGGACCGTTTACATCTGCCGTCATATCTCGGCTGCATTTACAGTCTTGGCGTTATATTTGTTAGTGAACAAAGTGGTTGGTCGATTCCCTAGTGTGTTGCCGGGAGGCAAATGGAAAGGCTGTAGCAGACAAGCTACTTTCAGCATTGGCGATTGACGATTTGGCAACAACATGTCTGTACCACGTGTATACCTACAGTATGAACCAAAGTTTTGGTGACTCTACGTTCAGTTGTTACAACGTTTGCTTCAACTCATGTAGAGTTTAGGCGACTCTTTGCGGTGCGGTTGACGGTATTGAAAAGGTTTCCGGTAACACTTGGATTAGAGACGGTCGGAAAAGTGAAATATGCCAAAAAAAATAGGTGTGTTTCCAGCAGTGGATGGGTTCGGGCTGAAATAATGATGATGATCAAATTGCTCGTTTTCTATCGAAGCTGGATCGCTTGGCGGTTAGTTACTGAATCGAAACCATGATCGTAAATGCTCAGTAGATCTATCTAGCTTCCAATATTAAACTGCCGATTGCTAACACTAAAAGTAGCATGTCTGCTAAGGCTCTAACATACCCGATATAACTCGCTGTCACGCGACAAGCCACTACGAGCCTTTGTTTTCATATCCCTCAGAGGCGTTGGCGTGCAATTTATTTTGACAGCGGAGATAGAACGTTTCAGATGGTTGAACGTTGGCCCCTAGATTGTCTGAAGGTTTTCGTGTTTTACTTGATTGTTGTAGACTTGTTAGAGTCTTTCGAACAATGACAACCGCACACTGGAGTAAAAAACAAACCTATAACTTTGCCAGTTAATCCTTAAAAGCGATTTGCATAATTAAATGACTCTTAAATTCATCTGAAGCAGTAAAGGTGTTCCTGACCTTCCACGCTTTATGAAGCGACGCACAAAGTCAGTAAATTGCGCTTTATTTTTTTGCCCTAATGTGCATCGTCTGGTAAAGGCGTAAAAGCCGAACAAGAACTTGAAAACTGGCAATTTAGACTCCATTGAGTCTATCGGCCAGTGAATATTTAAGCTCTTGCGCATAACCGTTAAAATGCGGGGTATCGGAAGTGGCCGAGAGCCCGAGGGAATGTCCGGTCGCCGAGATTTTCATGTAGCTCGGGTTAACGATGTGCTTACTACGCCTTGTTTTAAAAATATTGTGTTTGGCCATAGAATTTTATTAAATTCTGATGTAATTAAGGGTTTCGAAGTATTAGAAGCTCTGAAATGAAGTTATGAAAAGCTCGATTAATTATACTTATTTGGTGTTTGGGGTTAAAACGCTGAGGCAAAATGTGTATAGCTTTCCTATCTGCCTAGCCTTTTACCAACTATATTGGGGTCGGCTTCCAGTCTTACCGGTATGGGTATAGGATTTAGCTGAGTACCAGTGTTTTACATGGAGCGACTGCCTATCTGACCTCCACAACCCAGTAACTGGATAACACGGTACTCCTTGGCAAGACTGGTGTCAGATCTCAAGCTTCTGACTACCCGTAACGACTGTCATAGATCTTCAAATGACAGCCGGGACCAACGGCTTAACGTGCTTTCCGAGGCACGGAGGAAACTCGGCATGTTGAAATGGTCATCCATCCACGGACCGACCTCATTAAGCGTTGCTTAACATTGAAGATCGACCCGTGCGGCTGTTATTATTTAGCCACGAGCTCCTTAAAATGTTTATAGCTTTGCGAAATATAAAAATGTTGTTTGCTTTGAAGCCTGAAATTGAATAAATTTTACATATCTAGAGCCTAGAAAGTTCAAATTAATCTAGTATCTGCGGACAAAAGATACACAAAGCAAGTCAACCACAGTAGATACTTGTAAAAGTAAAAAACGAACTCGGGGAAATAAGTTTCTGTGGTTCAAAGAGAGGGGCTGCTGGGTTGCCGATCTCTGTGCTATTATTGTATTTATGTCCTGTTCTGGACCGTGCACATTGAGGTGTTTTGTGGTGCAATGAATGTTGTGGTTTCCGTAAATTTGGGTTTTACTTGTTGTTAACTGTAAAAAAACAAAAATAGGTAAAATTTTGTCAATCCTTTTCAGAGAGAAGAAAATATCAGAATTAGGGTCACTTTGTTTTCAGCAAGTCTGTAAGTCATTATTTTGCTCCCCGAAACAAAAAAAGAAATACAGTTATAACTTGTTGTTTCTTGACATAAATCTTGGGTTTCTTTTACGTTTTCATGGCACTTTCAAGAGCAATCACTGTCCATATTCTAGAACAAAGATGACACTGACCCCAAATTTCTGAATTTAGTATTTGAAGTTGAGTATTTGTCATACTCTACTTTAGCCTGAAAACCTGTCTAATTTTGGCATTAAAATAGGGTTTGAGAAGTTTCCCTCAATTTCTGAATTAAGCATTTGACAAACCCTACTTTAGCCTGGAAACCTCTTTGATTTTGACATTAAAATAGGGTTTGAGAAATTTCGGCTAATTTCTGAATTACCTAAGCATTTTAAGTTGAGTATTTGACAATCTCTACTTTAGCCTGAAAATCTGTCTAGTTTTGACATTAAAATAGGGCTGGATACTGTTCTTAACTCAAAATACTCAAATCAGAAATCAACCCTGATAAGAAGGTTCTACATTGAAATGAAGAGCGCCCTCAGTCCTCATGAGCAGGTGTAAAGAACATTTATATCCAAGTCTTATTCCTCCAAACTAAACAAAACGACATATTAATAACACTCGTGCTAACAGTAATTTCATTGGTACACGTAATTTTCCTAATTGATTTGTATGCGTCGTTTTGATGTAATTTCAATAACGTAATATTCGATCGCACGTTTCCAATTTAATTTCGTAGAAGATTCTCTATCTCTAGTGCTTAAAATAATAATCAAAGGCCTTCATGGGCCCACGGTTTCTGTAGGGCTGGTTTCACAAAGCGTTGAAAGATAGAGACATATTAAAGAATAGCTTTCTGCCAGTGGCTTCGCCCGCGTGCTAGACGGAAATTAAAAAAGAAAAATAATTGCCTTTTTATTCCAGACTACAATCTATCTCTGTGCCAAATTTCATCCAGATTCGTTCTGGCGAGAAAGAGTAACACATATCCATCCATCCATCCATCCTGACAAACTTTCGCTTTTATAATAATAGCAGGATTAAGAAGACCATACCTATATAGTAAAATTATTATATAACATACTGTGAATTGTGTTGGTATGATCACAGATAATAATAGCATACAGATGCCTCATCCCATACAAAGAAACCGTGCCGAAGTAAATAGTATTTCTTCTGATTAAACTGATTATTTTTCTAAAAACATCGATCGCGTTCGGTTCCGTTCCACCGATATAGATGGTATTAGCTGCGACTTCCAAGTAAAAGGGTTTACTCGGTTCGTGAATACTTTTTTTTTAAATACAGCGACGATTTGTTTTATAGTATTTTTTTGCACGTTTTTACAGTTTCATTGGACCAAAATGTGTTACAAAACAAATCAAAAAAATCGAGTGAATGCCTCAGAAATTTAAAACTGCGCCATCTATTGGAATCAATTTTAAATGATCCTTTCAAATAATCTTTGAAATGTGAATTAAGAGCCCAATATTCTTTAATTTTGTGCTTAGGATAGGAGAGTTAATTAAACAAGAACATACATGTTTTATGATCGTCTCTAGAAAATCTTAATATTTCACAAAACTCAATAATAAATTGAAGCTTATCACGCCATCTAGTGCATTTTTTTAGCAAAATTTTCTTTCTTCACATTGAGCGCCGTTCATGTTGCAAGTTATATATAGGTAAAGACAGCACTAGAAGCAATCGGTATCGATACAAAATGAAGAGTATCTTTATCTTTTTATACGATCTGTGGTACTTCGTCTGTTCCATAAATCGCATGGAATATTTAGAAGAACAAAGCCGGCTGCGAATTTAGCGTCCATGGTTATAGCTTTTGGCGTCAATCCAATACGCAATACGGTTGTTTGTATTTATGGTATATACGCATTTTGAATAAAGGGCCATGCCGATACAAGCTTATTTGGCAATTGCTCTTCGTATGAGCGGTTTCAGCGATGTGGTTGTGGTCATTCGTAGTGGGTCTAATTAATGAGCGGTCTACCAAACAGGTACTAATGATCGTACAATTATTCACGTGAATTCCACTAATGAAATCGTCATTTTAATTAATATTATTAGCTTAAAGATAAAAGTCTGTTCTTCACAGGATTAACATCCCACGCTGCCTGTAGAATCTATTGAGGGAAAAACGTAAGTGAATTAAAGTCCTTGAAAGAATATGGGACGATCTATTTATACTGCAAATTGTCTGACGTAGGGATTAGAACTCGAACAGGAAAAATATATAACTAGCTAATAAGTCATTTGTAGTCGTTCGTAATCGTACCTATTCTATGCTAGTTTTTGCTCGTGACTGATCCCTAATTATTTTTTGTTAAATTAGCCTATTTTACTCCTTATAACATCACCTCTTTGGCAGTGATGGTAGCCCGTCGTCTTCTTCGTGTTAGGTTACTTTAGACCCTGCAAACAGAAATAAGAGGCCTTTGAGAGGTCTTTGTTGCTTAAATAGTAATCTTACCTATTCTATATTAAAATCAATGTCAACATTAAAATATATATATTTACTAGCTGACCCGGCAAACTTTGTTTTGCCATAAAAACACCAAACATTCATCTACTAAATATCCTACCTACCCTACCCTACCCTACCCTACCTACCCTACCCTACTTACCCTACCTACCCTACCTACCCCACCCTACCTACCCTACCCTACCTAACCTACCCTACCCTACCTACCCTACCCTACCTACCCTACCTACCCTACCTACCCTACCTACCCTACCCTACCTACCCTACCCTACCTACCCTACCCTACCTACCCTACCCTACCTACCCTACCCTACCTACCCTACCCTACCTACCCTACCCCACCTACCCTACCCTACCTACCCTACCCTACCTACCCTACCCTACCTACCCTACCTACCCTACCCTACCTACCCTACCCTACCTACCCTACCCTACCTACCCTACCCTACCTACCCTACCCTACCTACCCTACCCTATCCTATCTCTCAAGTTGGATCGAACTGCACATGGTGTGCGAATTTTATTATAATCGGTTAAGTGGTTTAGGAGTCCATTGAGGACAAACATTGTGACACGAGATTTATATATATTAAGATTAGCTAGCTCAATAAATGACGGGCATTGTTTAGAAAGTCCGGTCAATTTAAATATTTCAATAGATTTTATCGTATTGCCTACTTATATTGGGTATTTTTCAAATTGCCCGGGTATTATGAATAATACCGTATAAATCACTTGGTCCATAACATATATGTATTTGTAGATTTATAGTTGTCCATAATCGTATATTACAAGTGGCCAATCGTGTGGAAATCTAAATGACGCAAGATCGGAAATGTGAAACAGAAGTCAAACGATACATTATTGATTATATGTATTTATGATATGCAAAACGACTTCCGCCAATCTTATCTTAGATTTAAATTCTTGGGGTACAGTGATTTATAACCTTCTAGCGGTTTTCCCACGACTTCGCCCGCGTAGTTTTCCAAGTCTCATAGAATTTCCATCATTATTTGATTCGGTGGTGTGATTTCGTCTTAACGAATACTTATCTTAGTCTTTCTCAGTACCTTCTTGACAATATTCATCGGAATCGGTTCGGTGGTTTAACGTTTAAAACATGACTGATAGACAGACGCATTCACATTTTGTGTAAGTAAAGGATTAATCCACATCATATAAAACTTATTTTCATGCAAAATATTACGATTATCCCCCTTTTGTTGTTATATCTGGTGATCCCCTTTCATATTTGTAGATATTATTTATGGCCGCACTGACCTTTGGCGAATATGTTAAACGGACAGACACGATACAGATTAAAACTGACATTGTCAAGGTCAAGGTCGACGAAGAAACTGTAAAGCGTTTTCTCTTATTTCTTATCACGTTCCTATTTGAATAATGTTCCTGTGTAATGCTAATTTGTTATTTTACTTTAGATATGAGTTATAAAAATACAATGTTTATTTTTATGTATTAAAAATGGTCCTATGATCCACAAAACCTAATAAAGAAAGACAAAAAATTTTCGTTTGAACGCAGAATTATTTCATGAAGCTTTTAAATAAACAACTGTCTCCAGCAGTCTGCACGTCTTATCTTAAAAGGAATTATACTATCCAGCACCTTCTAAAAGTTTATATTTACGTCATAAAATTAGGTGTAGGTCAAGTCTTTTTAAGCACTATAGTTTTCTCATTTCCAAAAGCCAGGACATGCTACAAACCCCTTTCATATTTGTAGATATTATTTATGGCCGCACTGACCTTTGGCGAATATGTTAAACGGACAGACACGATACAGATTAAAACTGACATTGTCAAGGTCAAGGTCGACGAAGAAACTGTAAAGCGTTTTCTCTTATTTCTTATCACGTTCCTATTTGAATAATGTTCCTGTGTAATGCTAATTTGTTATTTTACTTTAGATATGAGTTATAAAAATACAATGTTTATTTTTATGTATTAAAAATGGTCCTATGATCCACAAAACCTAATAAAGAAAGACAAAAAATTTTCGTTTGAACGCAGAATTATTTCATGAAGCTTTTAAATAAACAACTGTCTCCAGCAGTCTGCACGTCTTATCTTAAAAGGAATTATACTATCCAGCACCTTCTAAAAGTTTATATTTACGTCATAAAATTAGGTGTAGGTCAAGTCTTTTTAAGCACTATAGTTTTCTCATTTCCAAAAGCCAGGACATGCTACAAAAAAACGTAATCCCGAATGTTCGAACACCGACTGAATAATAAATGAAAAGTGACACTTAAAAGTTCTTCAGTGTCGGGGGTAGGTTGAAACAGTTACCAACCCTCCAAGGCTCAAGGTCAAGGTCAAAGGGGACCATGTATGCGGCAATCATAACGGAATGAAACAACCGATGAAGTTTGGAGGGTTATATCCTGTCCCGTATGTATTCGTATTTGTCATCGTAACAAGGATTTTATTGCCTTACTTATGTTATTGCCCCTTTTGTCGTATCTCCAGTTGTTGATCATAAATATTACTTTGCATAACCTACTTATTGTATTACATTATGCATGTAATGTATCTCTGATGGAAGATTTTTTATTGTAAGCTAACGCTTGTTATCTAAGTCCTCTATAGTACCGTAAAAATATATGTAAATACAAACAAGCTATAATTATTATTTACTCAGCACTACGGTTGATTGGTTAGATTTACGAGGCAGAATTAATTAATTTTAACATGTTACCTTTTACCTTTATGGTTTACAACTGAATGAGGTTATATTCTCATAACCTTTCAGTACAACGTCCTTGGCGATCCTTTCTGTGGTGTATCAATTTTCTTAATAAAACCCTTTAGACGCCTCAAAGGACCAATTTTCAGTTGGATAAATGTTTAAATTAATATACAATGAAGGCAGGTGGTTGTACTCATTTTTGTGACCATCTAGAATAGAATAATGAGAACAGAGAAGTACCGGTTATGCTTTGGCAATAAAGAAACACAAATCATTGTTGACAAGCACCTTCAGAATGAAAGTGACCTAACTCAAAAAACGCAATATGTGGGCAATGAGCAAAAAGTCTTATAACAATATAGTGTTAAATAGTGACTGAGTTCTATAGTGACTGCTGTGCTTTTCTTACTCATAATTGGAGCTCTTTTTCACCACAGGGTTTTAGAATAGGGTTGTTAAGATGCGTTTACAAGAAAAGCAGAAATAACAGGAATTTTGAGTTATGTCACTTTCATTCTAAGGGAGCAAAAAGATTGGTAACATACGTACGTCTCGCCTTTTTTACCATGAGGGTAGGCATAATCTACAGAAGCCCAATTGCTGCGATCCTAACATACTTCTTTTGCTTCAGATTAGTAACAGTCTTAAAATATACCAAAAACTTTCAAGCGCTTTCTGATCATACCATGCACTTAGACTTGCATTTGGTCCGTTGTGGCAGGCCTTCTCTCTGTGAAAGGGTATGGGCCGTAATCCACCACGCGGGCCCAGCCCAGGTCATACCTAACAAAATATCGAATATAGAAACTTCATAATACATTTCAGCGTAACTAGACTAAATCTAATAACCGTCGGTAATCAGCACGAATCCTTTCTTCATTAACTTTATCCATTCACATTGAAGTGTACAAAAGCCTTCAACGTGTTTCTCTTATAAAGCTTATCCAATTATTCAATTTGACTGAACGAAAATGAAGTTACGTGTGTAGTCGCCACTTAAGCCTCCGTCTGAGGGTTTATTGAGTTTGAGTGCTCTCTTAAGGACGAGAGGCTTCCTGGGGAGTCCAAGATTCGTTGACGTAATGTCATTGTAAGATGTATGTATGTATCGTTTAAGTTGTTCGTCTGTGAAAGACCGGTTAGATAAGGGAACTGCTGCATTTTGGGGTTAATAAATGTACAAAATAAATGTTCGTATGGGAGTCTAAACTCCAGTTTCTAGATTTTAAATTATCGACGCAACAAATTCAAGTGATGAAATTGATTATTTAAAATTTTCTGCATTTCATTCATTTTTAATCAATAAGCAGCTAACGAAGGTTTGACAATTAGTCACATTAATTTTACGGTAATTTTCAATCCATAATCTGGGCCTTAATTCGAGGGACCTGGGGTAAGCAAATATACTGTTAATATTTGTTCATGTCTCTCTAGGGGTGTTTATTATTGCGTTTCAGGGTAGGTAAATTAAAAAGGCAAATGACAACGCTGTTGGCGTGGCTGAATTCTGGTCAAAATATATTTAATTTTGGAATCATCGATACGACAAAGAAGAAGGGTAGGTAAATAAAGCAAATACAAAATAAGTATGATATGGGAGACTTTATGTAATTTAAATGCATCAATGATGGTGAAGTCAGTTTTATTCTCGTATGTAAACAAACAATAAGTCGACCCGATTAACATAATCACATTAATTACCTTGCAAGGGAGCGGCCATATCAACGATCATGGAACATAAATCACGCAGCAGATATCATACGAAATGCAAGTACAAGATAATCTCTAAAGTAACGTCCTCACTGAGAGCATTCACGTTTAATGAGCATTCGACGTCGCATATTCAAGTGGTGTGGACGTTGAGTTGAGCCGAGCGTTACAAAGCTTACACGCAAGCGCGAACTTCGGTCGGTGTGGACGTCGCAACGATTTTCGCGGAAACGGCTCGGATTCGAATGTTCAGGCAAATAAAACGCTCGAAAGCCAGTACTCAGATAATGAAATCAATGAGTACGTATGTAGGTAATATGTAGGAATATTACTGGCCACTTGTAAAACTAGGAACAGTTCCTTGATCTAAAGTGTTTGTGATCTTCTTGGTCAATCGTATTCGATAATGACATTTAACGAGATCGTATTCGAATGCTCCAAGCTCAGAAGGGAATGTTCGACTCAAACGTTCATAGTTTTGCTCGAAAGTAAATGCTGGGCTCGCTGGAAAGCATTTGTTGCTCGCCTACGATTGCTTCTTTACAAATGCTAACGAAAGAATGCTCTCACTGAGGACGCTCCTTTACAAATAAATAAATCTTCAATTAGTATCTTGTAATGTAATAGTTTGAAATGTCACGTGTATCGAGTTTTACTTAGTTATACGTAGGCAGGGACAACATGCGGCAACGACACATGGCTCTCAAGGTTTTATTAAACGGATTCTTTTTCCTATTTGCCGATTGGAAAATTCCCGGAGAGGGAATTCGATTATGCCTGTCCTACGCTTCTCTTCTTTGCTTGTAATGAAATGTAGTGACTTCATTGTTTAACAATTTTTATCCTCGTTCCCATCGGTTATTTGAAAATCCGGCTAAATGCTAATAAAGCCTATACGGGCATCGAAAAATTGACGCTCATTGTTTGTTATTATTCTAACACAAATAGTACTTGGCATTTTCAGAACAAATGGAACGCGAATATTTGCACCTCTATAGAATTCGATATTGCGATGTTCAATACTCGTATTTATTCTTGTTGAAAAGTCTGGTGCTGTGCACGGTCAATATGTGATAACTTCAACAGTTTATTTCTGTGTCTATTCAAAATGTTTTCGAGCCAGAATCAATTTTAGATTATTGCCAACTTTTCATGCAACTTATTATATTTACACTTTTAGAATCGGTTTTCATTGTTGTTTTTATTTCCAGGTGTTTGGTGTCGAAGTTGTTCGATGTCTGCTCAAAGTCAACCCCCGAGCAGATGGAACAGCTCGATGAGATCCGGATACCGTGGGGCAGCGGCATCGTCGGCTACGTTGCCGAGAGCGGCGAGCCCGTCAACATACCAGATGCTTATAAGGTTTGTGGAATATGTTTTAGAGAATTATGCTTCTTCTTCGGATTTTTTTCGGATATTAGGATTGAAGGAAATGGGTCCGAGACCTTTGCAAACCAGAGAGAGGACTAGAAAATCTTACATAAAGCAGCGTTTCAATTCAGCCAAGCTTTGACTAATTACCTATATTTTTATAACAACTGCGATAAATTATTCTGTGACATTGAACTGTCTCAAAATACTCGTAATACTCAATGTCACAATTTTCGTCTGTCGGCTCTTTAATACGGGAAATTGGCGAAACTATTTTGTTTGTCAAAACTGAAAAATATTTCACCAGAATAATCAGCAAGTGGAAAATTGTTGAGGGTATTTTCGGACTAAAATCCTAGAAGTGTTTTTCACTACTCCTACTTGACCCTTACGATAGGCTCGAGAAAATCGAAGTAAAACTAATCTTATCAAATAAGAAAGGTGAGGTAATTGGATTCAAGGAAAAGCGTTGGCTTTCTAAATGAAAATCCCGACTACTTTACCTAACGAACACTTAGATAATTAGGAAAAATTTCACGACGCGAAGTTTCTTGCGAACAGTCTTAGGCGTTGTCCTAATACAACGCGAATACGCGATCATCGCAAGTTCGCGCGAAGTTTAGTCGTACGAATCCGTTATCAAACTTTCTATAAATGTCGAATAGGTGTCCTAATTGGCATTCGCGCGAACTTAGTTCGTATGAACGCGCGATCAAACATATTGATGTTGAATAGGTGTCCTCTTGGCGTCCTAATTGGATTCGCGCGATAATCGCGTCGCGTCGCCTAGGGGGTATTTTGTAATTCGTAACCATGCGGTTGTAATCGGCTCTGATTTTGTTGCATATGTAGTAAAATTAATCTTGTGACATAGACATATAGGTAATCATAAAATACAGACCCATCTCCTAGTAAGTCAAAATATTGATTGTGAAATTCGCCACGGAATACGTCTCATTTTCGACAAAGCACTTTGCTGACTTCGCACGTGTTTTTGTTTTTCATTGCAATTGAGACTCGCAAAATAGGTCATCCACACGTTTCCAGAAAGTAAAAACTTTGTGTTTTCGTCGTCCTGCGTAACTGGATCCGCGGTCGCTCGCGTCGTTAATTCGCGCAACGTGATGGTCGCATCGCTTATGCACGCGATAATCGCGTATTCGCGTTGTATTAGGACAACGCCTTAGCCTTAAGACGTGTAATGAAAAGAGGTGAACACGACTTTGCTCAAAGCTGCCTCATTTTACGTTCCACTTGATTCCAAAAATAACCGCCCGCGCCGTAATGAAAACTCGCATTTTAAGAATGTTTGGAGACCTCGACCAAAATAGCAATTCCACATCATATTACCATTTGCATTTTTTACTTTATTACGTCCCCGAATAAGTCAGCCGACATTTTTTTAATTGGATTAATTTCATCGGAGTAGAAATGCCGTGTTCGTTTCATAATAAGATTTTCACTGAGTTAATACAGAACTAGCTGTTGCCCGCGACTTCGTCTGTGTAGCATTAGTACTTTGAATAGCCATTTTTTTTACATCGCGCCATAATGTTAAAGTAGTGTGGGCCGCCTAACTTGAGAAATTATTAGTTCACCGTACAAACTTCTACCTCCCCTCCAAACCCCCATTATGATGATTTCCGAGATAAAACTACACTTTTTCCATTCCAGGGTCTCAAACTATCTCCATACCGAATTTCATCTAAATCTGTTCAGCGGTTTAAGCGTGAAAAGGTAACAGATCGGCAGACAGATAGAGTTAATTTCGCATTTATAATATTTACTAGCTTCTGCCAGCGGCTTTGCTCGCGTGTATTATACACATAAACCTTCCTCTTGAATCATTATATTTATTAAAAAAACTGCATCAAAATCCGTTGCGTAGTTTTAAAGATCTAAGCATACATAGGGACAGACAGCGGGAAGCGACTTTGTTTTATACTATGTAAGGATATGTCCAATGGAAAAAGTTAAAACTCGGTTTGGTGTTACTTATTTTAATCTCGTAGAATACCACGGGATGCCAGTGTAGAAGGTAAAGTGAGAGGAAAATCTTTACCTACTGAGAAATATTGGACATGAAGATTGTGTGTGATGTCACTGTAAATGGCATGATCTAACCCCCGATTTCTGAAGTTGAGTATTTGTCAAACTCAACTTAACCTAAAATGTTTGGCATTAAGGTAGGGTTTGACAATACTGACTACAGAATTCAGAAACCGGCCCGCAGTCCAGTAAAGTCGTTGAAAACAATTTTCAATTTTCTGAATTTTTCGTTGAAGTTTCTTGCCTAAAGCTCGGTTTCTGAGAATTATTTTTCAAATGTCTTGTCAATCATGAAATTAGGTCTCACGGTTGAGACCTATTTCAATTCATTTCACACCAGTGAATATTGTAAAATATTTTACTCGCAGAAGTGATATTGAAATATTGAAAAATTCTGCTTGCCATGGTTTGAGTATCGATTGACGCTTTATGAAAGGAACAAATAAAGATTCTGATTCTGGTTGTAGGTATTGGCATTGCTTTTTTGTTAACCCCAGACGGAAAAGAAAAGAGGTGTTATAAGTTTGACGTGTGTGCTTGTGTGTTTGTATATCTGACTGTATCTCCTAAACGGATGGACGGATTTGATTTAGTTTTTCTTGTTTGAAAGGTGACATTGCTGAATGCCCATGTTAGACCCACTCCTATCAAGGTCGGAGACTCTACACTCGAAGTTGTGGGTGACTATGTCTACCTGGGACAAACGTTCCAGTTGGGTAGGGCCAACTTCGAGAAAGAGGTCAACCGTCGAATCCGACTCGGCTGTGCAGCGTTCGGGAAGTTGCGCGGTATCTTCTCGTCCAACTTACCACAGTGTCTCAAGACGAAAGTCTATGACCAGTGTGTATTGCCAGTGAAAACATATGGCTCTGAGACGTGGTCGCTTACTATGGACTTCATCAGAAAGCTTACAGTCACTCAAAGGGCAATGGAGAGGACTATGCTCGGAGTTTCTTTGCGTGATCGAATCAGAAATGTAGAGATCCGCGCGAGAGCACAAGGGTTACCGACATAGCCCGAAAAATTGCCAAACTTAAGTGACAGTGGGCAGGGCACATTGCTCGCAGAACGGATGGCCGATTGGGCAGGAAGTTTCTGGAGTGGCGACCGCGAACCGGAAGACGTTACGTTGGAAGGCCGCCCACCAGGTGGACGAGACGCACGGGACCGGTCAAAGTGGCGAAGCTTGGGAGAGGCCTATGTCCAGCACAGACGTGTTTCGGCTGATATGATGACGATGATGAAAGGTGACATTATCTGGAGGTTTCTTAGCTATGTTTGATGAACATCGGTTCAGGCAAGAGATGGGCGTTTTTCTGTTCTAAAACTGTTTGCCATAATACAATCTTCCTACCCTACCCTACCTACCTACCCTACCTACCCACCTCCTACCACCCTACCTACCTACCCTACCTACTACCCTACCTACCCTACCCTACCTACCCTACCCTACCTACCCTACCCTACCCTACCCTACCCTACCCCTACCCCTACCCTACCCTACCTACCCTACCCTACCTACCCTACCCTACCTACCCTACCCTACCTACCCTACCCTACCCTACCTACCCTACCCTACCCCTACCTACCCTACCCTACCTACCCTACCCTACCTACCCTACCCTACCTACCCTACCCTACCTACCCTAACCTACCCTACCTACCCTACCCTACCTACCCTACCCTACCCTACCTACCCTACCCTACCTACCCTACCCTACCTACCCTACCCTACCTACCCTACCCCACCTACCCTAACCTACCCTACCTACCCTACCCTACCTACCCTACCCTACCCTACCTACCCTACCCTACCTACCCTACCCTACCTACCCTACCCTACCTACCTACCCTACCCTACCTACCCTACCCTACCTACCCTACCCTACCTACCCTACCCTACCTACCCTACCCTACCTACCCTACCCTACCTACCCTACCCTACCTACCCTACCCTACCTACCCTACCCTACCTACCCTACCCTATCCTATCTCTCAAGTTGGATCGAACTGCACATGGTGTGCGAATTTTATTATAATCGGTTAAGTGGTTTAGGAGTCCATTGAGGACAAACATTGTGACACGAGATTTATCTATATAAAGATTATGCGCAAGAGATAGAGTCGGTGGATATTTTTTTTAAATTTGTCTTGTTATCACACTAATATTATAAAGGCGAAAGTTTGTGAGTGTGTGTGTATTTGTATGTTTGTTACTTCTTCACGCACATACGGCTAAACGGATCTGGATGAAATTTGGCACAGAGATAGATTATAGTCAGGAATAGCACATTCCCGGGAATATGTTCCCTCGCGATAAGTTTCGACATTCATGCGGGCGAAGCCGCTGCCACAAGCCAGTCTATAATATATATTAGATCGTGCTCAATGATAAAAACGGTCGGTGTTCCACACAACATCAAGTCCCGAAAACAAATGACTGCTTTTAAAACGACATAAGTTAATGAAGCAAAATAATATTTTTGTTCCCGGCGACCCAACTCAGGGTCTCATGAAATATACGAGACGCAAAACAAAAAAAATGTTACAGTAATATCCTTTTACGACAGGTCATTAAACACTGACAGTGCCAGGACTTACATACTTTTCTGTGTATTAAGCTAAGTGTTTGTTTGTATATACAATTGTACAGAACAGATATTTTTAGGGTTCCGTACCGAAAGGGTAAAAACGGGACCCTATTACTAAGACTCCGCGTTCCTTCTGTCTGTCTGTCACCAGGCTGTATCTCATGAACCGAGATAGCTAGACAGTTGAAATTTTCACAGATGATGTATTTCCATTCTTAAGTTTAGTTAATTAGTGCGAAGCAATTATACATCTACACATAGTTTTGTATTCGATCTTGAATTTGTATTTGCTTTGGTGGTTTCAATTTTATTTTCAGTGCGCGTTGTCTGGTTTTTCCTCTGAGTCTCTAAATTTGCTCATATTAAATCCAGAAAAGTGGACGCTATATCAAAAAATACTAAAAACAGAATAAAATGAATAATTAAGTGGGGCTCCCATATAACAAACATGATCTTTTGCCGTTTTTTTGCGATAACGGTACGGAACCCTTCGTACGCGAGTATGACTCGCACTTGGCCGGTTTTTACAGATAGTTTCAGTTTGCTTTCGAAGTCAGGGTCACAAGTTGGATGTTTAACGTTCGTTCTACATAACAAAATATTTAGGTTTTTATTTATATTTTACTTAGAACCCCCGCAAACTACAGACTTTTTATCTGCCGGCAGTTTGGTCGCATTAAAAATAACATTAATTATTGAATCGTTGTAATGTGGATGTTGCATACTTACTCATACTGATTAAAGGCCCGACCTAATTATAAGCCGATAAAAAAATTAATTCAAAAGTTACAGAAACAATAATACACACTGTCGGGCACAGCAACATTCTAGATAAAGTACTGACTTAGCGGGGGCTTTAAGTAAAGCCTAGCTAAGTTAAAAACGTTACTAATGTATATTAAACTATTATTTCAAATGAAGTTGATGAAATATTCTATAAAAGATTTTTTTAGGGTTCCGTACCTCGAAAGGAAAAAACGGAGCCCTTATAGGATCACTTTGTTGTCCGTCCGTCCGTCTGTCTGTCTGTCAAGACCCTTTTTATAGTTGACCCGGCAAACTTTGTTTTGCCATAAAAATACCAAACAATCACCTACCCTACCTACCCTACCCTACCTACCCTACCCTACCTACCCTACCCTACCTACCCTACCCTACCTACCCTACCCTACCTACCCTACCCTACCTACCCTACCCTACCTACCCTACCCTACCTACCCTACCCTACCTACCCTACCCTACCTACCCTACCCTACCTACCCTACCCTACCTACCCTACCCTACCTACCCTACCTACCCTACCCTACCTACCCTACCCTACCTACCCTACCCTACCTACCCTACCCTACCTACCCTACCCTACCTACCCTACCCTACCTACCCTACCTACCCTACCTACCCTACCCTACCTACCCTACCCTACCTACCCTACCCTACCTACCCTACCTACCCTACCCTACCTACCCTAACCTACCCTACCTACCCTACCCTACCTACCCTACCCTACCCTACCTACCCTACCCTACCTACCCTACCCTACCTACCCTACCCTACCTACCCTACCCTACCTACCCTACCCTATCCTATCTCTCAAGTTGGATCGAACTGCACATGGTGTGCGAATTTTATTATAATCGGTTAAGTGGTTTAGGAGTCCATTGAGGACAAACATTGTGACACGAGATTTATCTATATAAAGATTATGCGCAAGAGATAGAGTCGGTGGATATTTTTTTTTAATTTGACTTGTTATCACACTAATATTATAAAGGCGAAAGTTTGTGAGTGTGTGTGTATTTGTATGTTTGTTACTTCTTCACGCACATACGGCTAAACGGATCTGGATGAAATTTGGCACAGAGATAGATTATAGTCAGGAATAGCACATTCCCGGGAATATGTTCCCTCGCGATAAGTTTCGACATTCATGCGGGCGAAGCCGCTGCCACAAGCCAGTCTATAATATATATTAGATCGTGCTCAATGATAAAAACGGTCGGTGTTCCACACAACATCAAGTCCCGAAAACAAATGACTGCTTTTAAAACGACATAAGTTAATGAAGCAAAATAATATTTTTGTTCCCGGCGACCCAACTCAGGGTCTCATGAAATATACGAGACGCAAAACAAAAAAAATGTTACAGTAATATCCTTTTACGACAGGTCATTAAACACTGACAGTGCCAGGACTTACATACTTTTCTGTGTATTAAGCTAAGTGTTTGTTTGTATATACAATTGTACAGAACAGATATTTTTAGGGTTCCGTACCCAAAGGGTAAAAACGGGACCCTATTACTAAGACTCCGCGTTCCTTCTGTCTGTCTGTCACCAGGCTGTATCTCATGAACCGAGATAGCTAGACAGTTGAAATTTTCACAGATGATGTATTTCCATTCTTAAGTTTAGTTAATTAGTGCGAAGCAATTATACATCTACACATAGTTTTGTATTCGCTCTTGAATTTGTATTTGCTTTGGTGGTTTCAATTTTATTTTCAGTGCGCGTTGTCTGGTTTTTCCTCTGAGTCTCTAAATTTGCTCATATTAAATCCAGAAAAGTGGACGCTATATCAAAAAATACTAAAAACAGAATAAAATGAATAATTAAGTGGGGCTCCCATATAACAAACATGATCTTTTGCCGTTTTTTTGCGATAACGGTACGGAACCCTTCGTACGCGAGTATGACTCGCACTTGGCCGGTTTTTACAGATAGTTTCAGTTTGCTTTCGAAGTCAGGGTCACAAGTTGGATGTTTAACGTTCGTTCTACATAACAAAATATTTAGGTTTTTATTTATATTTTACTTAGAACCCCCGCAAACTACAGACTTTTTATCTGCCGGCAGTTTGGTCGCATTAAAAATTATATTGAATCGTTGTAATGTGGATGTTGCATACTTACTCATACTGATTAAAGGCCCGACCTAATTATAAGCCGATAAAAAAATTAATTCAAAAGTTACAGAAACAATAATACACACTGTCGGGCACAGCAACATTCTAGATAAAGTACTGACTTAGCGGGGGCTTTAAGTAAAGCCTAGCTAAGTTAAAAACGTTACTAATGTATATTAAACTATTATTTCAAATGAAGTTGATGAAATATTCTATAAAAGATTTTTTTAGGGTTCCGTACCTCGAAAGGAAAAAACGGAGCCCTTATAGGATCACTTTGTTGTCCGTCCGTCCGTCTGTCTGTCTGTCAAGACCCTTTTTATAGTTGACCCGGCAAACTTTGTTTTGCCATAAAAATACCAAACAATCACCTACCCTACCTACCCTACCCTACCTACCCTACCCTACCTACCCTACCCTACCTACCCTACCCTACCTACCCTACCCTACCTACCCTACCCTACCTACCCTACCCTACCTACCCTACCCTACCTACCCTACCCTACCTACCCTACCCTACCTACCCTACCCTACCTACCCTACCTACCCTACCCTACCTACCCTACCCTACCTACCCTACCCTACCTACCCTACCCTACCTACCCTACCCTACCTACCCTACCCTACCTACCCTACCTACCCTACCTACCCTACCTACCCTACCCTACCTACCCTACCCTACCTACCCTACCCTACCTACCCTACCTACCCTACCCTACCTACCCTAACCTACCCTACCTACCCTACCCTACCTACCCTACCCTACCCTACCTACCCTACCCTACCTACCCTACCCTACCTACCCTACCCTACCTACCCTACCCTATCCTATCTCTCAAGTTGGATCGAACTGCACATGGTGTGCGAATTTTATTATAATCGGTTAAGTGGTTTAGGAGTCCATTGAGGACAAACATTGTGACACGAGATTTATCTATATAAAGATTATGCGCAAGAGATAGAGTCGGTGGATATTTTTTTTTAATTTGACTTGTTATCACACTAATATTATAAAGGCGAAAGTTTGTGAGTGTGTGTGTATTTGTATGTTTGTTACTTCTTCACGCACATACGGCTAAACGGATCTGGATGAAATTTGGCACAGAGATAGATTATAGTCAGGAATAGCACATTCCCGGGAATATGTTCCCTCGCGATAAGTTTCGACATTCATGCGGGCGAAGCCGCTGCCACAAGCCAGTCTATAATATATATTAGATCGTGCTCAATGATAAAAACGGTCGGTGTTCCACACAACATCAAGTCCCGAAAACAAATGACTGCTTTTAAAACGACATAAGTTAATGAAGCAAAATAATATTTTTGTTCCCGGCGACCCAACTCAGGGTCTCATGAAATATACGAGACGCAAAACAAAAAAAATGTTACAGTAATATCCTTTTACGACAGGTCATTAAACACTGACAGTGCCAGGACTTACATACTTTTCTGTGTATTAAGCTAAGTGTTTGTTTGTATATACAATTGTACAGAACAGATATTTTTAGGGTTCCGTACCCAAAGGGTAAAAACGGGACCCTATTACTAAGACTCCGCGTTCCTTCTGTCTGTCTGTCACCAGGCTGTATCTCATGAACCGAGATAGCTAGACAGTTGAAATTTTCACAGATGATGTATTTCCATTCTTAAGTTTAGTTAATTAGTGCGAAGCAATTATACATCTACACATAGTTTTGTATTCGCTCTTGAATTTGTATTTGCTTTGGTGGTTTCAATTTTATTTTCAGTGCGCGTTGTCTGGTTTTTCCTCTGAGTCTCTAAATTTGCTCATATTAAATCCAGAAAAGTGGACGCTATATCAAAAAATACTAAAAACAGAATAAAATGAATAATTAAGTGGGGCTCCCATATAACAAACATGATCTTTTGCCGTTTTTTTGCGATAACGGTACGGAACCCTTCGTACGCGAGTATGACTCGCACTTGGCCGGTTTTTACAGATAGTTTCAGTTTGCTTTCGAAGTCAGGGTCACAAGTTGGATGTTTAACGTTCGTTCTACATAACAAAATATTTAGGTTTTTATTTATATTTTACTTAGAACCCCCGCAAACTACAGACTTTTTATCTGCCGGCAGTTTGGTCGCATTAAAAATTATATTGAATCGTTGTAATGTGGATGTTGCATACTTACTCATACTGATTAAAGGCCCGACCTAATTATAAGCCGATAAAAAAATTAATTCAAAAGTTACAGAAACAATAATACACCCTGTCGGGCACAGCAACATTCTAGATAAAGTACTGACTTAGCGGGGGCTTTAAGTAAAGCCTAGCTAAGTTAAAAACGTTACTAATGTATATTAAACTATTATTTCAAATGAAGTTGATGAAATATTCTATAAAAGATTTTTTTAGGGTTCCGTACCTCGAAAGGAAAAAACGGAGCCCTTATAGGATCACTTTGTTGTCCGTCCGTCCGTCTGTCTGTCTGTCAAGACCCTTTTTCTCAGGCACTTCTAAGCCAACGCAATCAAAAGATACAGACGTTTATGCCGCAAATTTTCGACACTCGCAAGGGAATCAAAACCTACAGGGTACTTCCCTTGAACTCAGAATCTTGAAATTTGGTACAAAGCAACGTCTTATATCTATACCAATATTATAAAGAGGAAATATTTTTTTGTTTGTTTGTTTGATTGTTTGTTTGTTTGTACCGAATAGGCTCCAAAACTACTGGACCGATTTCAAAAATTCTTTCACCGTTGGGAAGCTACTCTATCCCCGGGTGACATAGGCTACTTTTTATCCCTGTAATCCCACGGGAAGGGGAACTACGCGAGTGAAACCGCGAGGCGTCCTCTAGTCACAGATAAAGGAATAATTGCGAAAACCGTAAATTTTTAGTTACATCATTATAATAAAAATATTTTTAATAATTTTAAACTTACTACCCCCTTTTCTCATGAACGCGTAGAGGTATTAAATTGAAATTCATATCAAATACTACCTTTAAGCTGAGGTTTGTACGGAACCCTCGATGCGCAAGCCCGACTCGCACTTGGCCGGTTTTTTTTTAATTTCAAGAATCTGACTTCTATATTTTAGGAGATATTGCAATTTTAAAAGTGTGGTACCTACTTAGTTTTGAAGGCCAGTGTATAATATGGAACTTATTTATAAACTCTAGAATTATAATTTCATTAATATAAGAAATTACTCGTTAAAATGATGGTAAATCATTCTCTCTTTAGTTCATAATGGAGATACTTAGATTGTGATCACCTGATCACCTATTTTATCATTTAAAGTAAATAAAATTAACTTTTTATCCCTATATTAATGGGTCCATTCAACTTAAGATGACGTATCTTAAGGGCTCATTATTTATTTATGTCTGTTAGCCCTTGACTTAAGGAGTAAGTACTTCGCTTGTGTTTTACAAGGACAAGGTTACCTTTTTTGAGCTGTAAATGATCTGCTTTTCTAGGATAAAATGTTGGCATGTATTTTGATATATAAACAATTCGATATTTGCTATGATACGGTAGCATATTTTTTACAAAGATCAAGCCTATCTATGAATATGTACACGAATTTCTTGCAAGGTCAAAATAAAGATATTGATAAGTTAAGAAAAGTGTTGCTTTGACTACGATTTCCAGCAAATTTAGAATTACAATAAAGTTAGAAATCTATTCTAGTCACACAATCTCAAATAGATCTTAGCGTTTTATGACGCGCTGATGACATTCAACCTTAAGGTGATGATAATTTCCATGTTCGAGATACATAAAAAACAAATGCAGTGTCTTCTTGACCAACTTTATTGTAACCTAAACTTTACACATACAGTAGTAAAAAAGCTTTTTGCAACAAAAACAAGCCGCATTTTGCCTAACTCCGTGACACACGAATATAAACTACAGTCGAGCATTTTTCAGCAGACTGCCATTAGTCTGCGTTTTATCGCCTGGACATTTATCTACGCACATTTGTGCTTCTTGCTCACGGCGT
The DNA here is from genome assembly GCA_964057195.1 of Orthosia cruda. NCBI lineage: Eukaryota > Metazoa > Arthropoda > Insecta > Lepidoptera > Noctuidae > Orthosia > Orthosia cruda. The sequence continues at coordinate 18,539,683 of OZ059843.1, read as the reverse complement.
CACGGCTGGGTTCCGTCAAATGACTTTCGAGTAATGTGGCATTTTTATCTGGCTGGTAATTTTGACTTTGGGAATTTTATATAGCACTAGCTGTCCCCCGCGGCTTCGCTCCCGCCATCTGGCTACATACCTTCCTACCTACTCCATCTACCTAACCACCTCTCTACCTACCTACCCACCTGCCCTACCTATCAACCTATCTACCCTACCCTTTATTTGAATACGAATTAATACTACGATACGAATGTAACCAACTTTTGTTTCCAACGGCGATCTAATTAAATTTTAGAACACAAAAGCTGCTATTGTGACTTAACTATGATCGTTAGATATATTCCCCCGCAGACTTTTTTGTAGATAATAATGAGTACTTTAATCACGTACTACATAATTTTGATGTATAATAGTTTTCTCAGCGCACGCCAAATAATGAATTTTATAGGCAACATTTTGTTACTTTGGGTTAGATTATTGCAATTTTACTTCCTGATAATTTAGCTTTCTATTGATGTTTTTTTTAAATCGTTCCAGTAGTTTCGGAGCTGATTCGGTACAAACAAACAAATAAAAAAATATTTCCTCTTTATGTTATTATTATTAGTATAGTTTAGTACAGAAGTATAGAATTCTTTTTAGTGGCACATTGATCACTATGTCAGTTGTTACGCGTTTTAAGAACTTGGTTTAAATCTTAAAGATAAAAATAGAAAATGTCTATGAGTATTTTTACCATAAAAATGTGACACATTTTCCTTTGACACAAATTAAGTCTTTTGACAAAGAGATCTAACGTGCAAAAACAGAAAAACTAAACACATTATGTAAATCGAATCTAAAACTGAAAGAACAACCAGTCAATCGGACTAACAATATGATATTTGAGACGATTGTAAGTACTGCTGAAAGTCAAAATGATCCTTAACACTTCAGTAACGCTTGAAGTAAACCGGTAAAGCTATTTCATCCGTCAAACATGTTTTGGATAAAAGATTTCAGTTTGAACACCCTTCGCCCGAATTTGTATACAATCTACTTATACTACTCGTAAGCTTTTAGGTTTAGCCTCTTACATTCAAAAGATTTATGTTAGGAAAGTTGAAGGTGAATGAGAAATGTATTACCGGTATTAAGATAACCCTTTGAAAAAGTAGCGTTTGACGTATGATTTTGGGACGGTAGTTCTAAGAGATTTTTCAATAGGAAATCTAAACTACGAGTAAGATTAAAGAAGTAAAATTAAAAGTATGGAGACTCCCACAGTGACTTATTGAAGATGGAAGGCGTCTGCCGTTGAGGCCGGTCCAGAAAGAGGTGGCGGGACGATTTGAACGCGTACTTGGAGGATGCCGGGACGATATGGACGCGTACTTGGAAGATCAAAGGCATCCTCCAAGTACGCGTCCAAATCGTCCCGCCACCTCTTCAACCCAGCAGTTGCTCAGCAACGGCAAGATTTAGTAAAAACACCGATTATCTACCCATTATTCTGTCTTATATAACACTGTTGCAATTTTTATACCTGACACATTGTTGGCAGTCGCTCATAGTTGCCATTCACGGGACAACATAGATTTCTGAGAAACGGTTGTAATATGTTTAGAGTGCTAGTTCATCATCATAATTTCAGCCGAAAGACGTCCACAGCTGGACATAGACCTCCCTCAAGCGTCGTCACACTGATCGGTCCCGTGAGTTTCGATTCCACCAGATTCCCACAGCCTTCACCAGGTCGTCGCTCCACCTAGAGGGAGGCCTTCCAACGCTACGTCATCCAGTACACGGTCGCCACTCCAGAGTGCTAGTTGAAGTGAATAATTTATTTTATGACTAAATTCATCCATATTTATTTTCCTTTTAATCTAATAAGGGTTTTCAAGATGTTAGACAACCCCAATGAATTAGATTGAGGATCTCTGTAATTAACTTAGTCCATAATCATAATTGCCGAAGAATGACTCTTCCCATTTATTATATATTTTAATTTAATGAAGGTTATTTTAAAACCATTAAACATTTAATAGGATAAGATCAAGTGGTTCTTGTACATTAAAAAACAGATTTATATATCCGCATAATTGCTAATTGAGGCATGTTATCACGGCAGTTTGACGTCTTATTATGTATCTGTGTATCATTTATAGTGCTATGTAGTGTACGTACATTTATTTCCTAATGAATATAAATGCGAAATTAATCTCTCTTTCTACTACTTCTCGGTTACTTACTGAACTTGATAGTATTGGTGTAGTTAAGCATACTTTTATTCACCAAAATGAAATTACAAAAGGAACAGCTATTAGGCATAGAAAAATACAATAAAGCAAAAACCGTTTAGCGTAAAAAAACTTAAACACGGCTAAGTGGTTCGAGCCTTAAAAGCCAAGTCAAATATTAATAAAATATAACAATGGATATTTGTCCGCTTGTATTTTTAGCGCCGTATAAATTAAGTGGGAGTCTAGTAACAGCTCTCATAGATCAATTTCAGTCTCGCACCTGTCAAAACTTTCCCTTAACAGTCTGTAGGTAATTGTTTGCGGTGTTTCGCCCTAAATATCCACCCCGAAAATTCCTACCCACTGTCGAACTGCCTGTCTGCGAATGTTCTGTGAGAACATCCACTTTGCCGTAACGATGAGATAACTTAACTTTTAGGGCTGATTTTTCAATAGTCAGATAGTTTTTAACTGAAGAATACATATAGCTGTTTGGTAAATCAAAAAGCGCTTTAAAAGCTAGTGACTTGCAGTTTCGGAACTTGCAGAATGCAAACATTCAATGAGCGATTCTTGCCTTTCTTGCAAGATGGCGAATGAAACGTACGGCGCTCCGTTAGTGGTTTCCCGATAGTGTAAAACGGGTTAGCGAGTTTTTGCATGATCTTGTAAAGTCCCCGGTTTCAGAAAGACTTTTTTAATTTGATCGGTGCTAAAATTTATTGTAAATGATGGATCTTTGTAATTTCTGGCTATAAATTTATTCAAAATGATACTTGAAAGCAGAAACATGAATATTGACATGAATCTACTACACAGGTCGTCACTCTATTAATGAGGGTCACTTCTAAAAGATAAAATATTTTGTAAAATAAAATACAAAAATAAATCTATAATTCAAAAGCAGTTTGAGTCTTAGACATATATCTTGCTAAACGTGTTATTAATATGTATGCATCTGTAAGCAAATTTAATCGCCCATCATTTAATTCAATCGCAAACGAAAAGAAAATCTGACTTGATAAATGTCCTCCACTTTTATATTTGTGTTGCTCTATTAATATTCTCAACATAAATCTGTCATCGATTGTTTCTTATCTATTGACAATCACTTAATCCAAGTATTGTAATATATCTTCGCTGGACATGCCCTGATTTATGGCAACAAATGACCATTGTACTGTGTCATGGATGGGGCTTGTTCGCAGAGCATTCTCAGTCTTCAAGCGAGTTTTATTCATCGATGTCAATTTTTCATTCTCCCCGCAAGGATCAAGCGTATCTCATTCATCAAGGTCTTCGAGGAATCTCTCGAGAGGTGATTTTACTTATGTAAGCGGTTTTTCTTGTTCGGTTTTCTTTCTCCCACAGGGTTTTATTTGTGAATTCGTAATTTCGGATGAAAGAATAGTAGCAACAAAAGCAGTGGCTTTTGTTGTTGTGAGGCATATTATGTTCGTAAGGTTAGGCAATGTAGCAGAATATATAAATTGAGTGCGGTACTGGAGTCTGAATATTTATTACCTTTTTGTTAGTATTCTGCTACTGGCTGAAAAGGATTCCTAATTTATCTACATACCTAAATAAAGAGAACACGAACAATCAAATAACTTACATATGCGCTAAAATGCATTAGTTTCAAGTTTTCTGAATAATGTGAACTCGTTTGTATTTATTTTAAAGCATCCCGCTTTATGTCATTTTTATATTCTGCAACATTGAAGTTAAATTGCAGAATGAAAACTTCTCTGGCCAAAACAGCAACAAATGTAAGCGTCCAAATTTGTATTTCCCTGTGAAGAAATTCTAGCATTTCATGTAATCCGTGGAACGGGCACTCCGCCTCTGCTGAGATTCGTCAGGACAGGACGAGTGCACATAAATTATTCCCAGCGACACGATCCACTGCTGGATAAATTGCGCGCTTAAAAATGCTATCCCTCTTTAGTCACTTCATGAATTTGCTGATGCCGACCCAGCTGGATTTACCAACAGACTCGCATTAACAAACTTCCAAATACTATCTTTAGTTTATTCATCTCCAGATGGTGTGAGAAATAAATATGTGGGTGTTTTCTTAAAGATAGCTTGACAAATAATAATGTTACACGTGTTTTGGGTGATAGGCGACAAATGTGCGGTGATAGTTATACATTATTCAGCTAGCAAAAGGTTCATGAGTGCCTATTTCAGACTCAATAAATTTATTCAATGGTAAAATAAATTTTATAAAACAGGGGACATTGGAACCAAAAGTCCAAGAGAATATATATAAAATTAATCCGTCTCGTACGTGAGCCTTATAAATGTACATTTAGTACGCTACAATTCGGTAAATTATGGGTATTTTGTGTATGATACATACGCCTCCGGTCATGAATATTATAGCAGAAGAATATGTTTTCTTGAGGCTCTGAGCTCGTTTAAATTATGAACGTGATTCATTTATCTTTAGCGTATAACTGCCATCCAACGAAGAGAAGTTTTCTTTTTAGACGTTTTGAATGTTCTGTTTTTTTCTTGAAGGCCGATCCTTTTGCAGAATAATACTGTGTCTTAACTAGATGGTATCTTGGATGACTATGGCTTCCCATCCTGGCCCGCCTCCAAACCCCTGACCTTGCCAAGATTGGCAGTTCATGCGTGCTCACGTATCCACTGTTTATGAAAACGATTTGCATACAAATGCCTGTGAAAGATCGCACTGAATAGATTGCGTACAATATGGCTACACTTCTACACAACATTTGTTTTGTTCTACTTCGATAGTCACAGGATTATATACTCGTAGTTTGATGCTGACAAACTTCGTTATCTTGTGACAAAGTGCGGCTATGATCGTCAACTTGACTGGAAAATTGTCATTTAGTGTCATAACGTTTTCTATTTCATGCTCCGTTACTTTGTGTGATTGCTTTATGAAGAACACTAATGTTATGTCATTTATATGTGTCATATCTTTATCATTTCTGTTTTATTATCCAAGACCTAACCTTCTTATGAAAACGCTGTCGAAATTGCCTGAAGGATTGTTTAATTTCCTTTTGATTTTATAATTTGAGTAACCAAGAAGCTCTCGTTCGTTTACGCCTACCTCATTGTGACCTTGAAGTAAATTAATTTCGTGATAATTAAACGCCGTCATGGTTTCTTCGTTACTTGACACCCGTCCTCGTTATGTAATTAAACATGCCTTTGCTCGCGGCTTCTTGGCGAAACAATCTTTGAAAATTTTAGGAAGGTGTAAAACAACGGGGTTTCCTTTGTGATCCTTTCATTTTCGTTTGTGTTCACTCTTGTAATTTTCTTCTTAAAACTGATTCGAGTAGTAAATCAGTTCTAAAATAGAGCAATGAAACAGATAAATAATAAAAATATTTATTTTACAAAAAAATACAGATCACTTAAATTCTGTATCCCCAGTTAAATTCTGCTGATAATCTTAAATGCTAAATGGTATATTGAGGTAGGCACAGTAAAGATACATAAATAACCATAACAATATTGAAGCTTGAACGTTACAGGAAGTTTCCTTTTACGCTCCGCAGTAATATGTATTTATTTCCTAACGATAATATTTTAAAGAGAATTACACTTAGGAATGCTTACCACTTGAACAGCACTGTTATGAAAATGAAATATTTGTCCATTTAATACGTCAGGTGTAGGCCGGAGGCAGTTCCTATCGCCTACCCTAGGGGAAACTTAGTTGGGTTGGACTTTATCTACGCGTCCGTATTTTGAACAGGGTTTGACCCCTCTAATCTGACTACTTTTCAAAGTTCTTGGACGGATTAGTGAGTTTCGTACATATATCAATCCGCAGGTCTGTCTGCTGCTCAGATAGGAGACCCTCCAAAGGAGAAAATCGGTTCGAGTTTACCTGAGACAGTGAGCAGGTAACAGGCAGAAACTGCGTGGCATTGAAATGGACTTATCAGGCCTCAAGACCTAGCTCTCCAGAAACACTAAAGCCCGATAAAACTATTCTATTTGTTTAAAAAAGCCCCCAAAAGAAACTACGTTTATTTAGGCAGCCTAAAATGTTAGTTCTATTATTTACGAAGTTGTTCCAAGTAGTTTGTAGACAATAGCAGCGGAGCGAATCGTGTAACTTTCAAAGGGGATAATGGAGCCTTTAGAAGAAAAGCCTAACATTAGCACTTTAACGCTAAGCCGGCCACGAAGCTGTTACATGGCGAAATAAAAAGTTCTATCCTTTGTTCGGGGTTTAAGGATTTCCGAGATTTTAGGTCTAATGAAAAAGAAAGAAAACCAACAGCGCAAGCCTGCCTCAATTACAGTTAAGTTTGAGATAGTATTGAATTCATGAAATAGTGTGGGATAAATCCATCATGAAATAAATATTTTGATCTCTGAATAAATTCTGATTGTATGAGTGAATACGTCGTGTGACACGATTAAAGATGAATATTTTGTCAGGCACAAATAGAATTTACGATGAAAACGTAGCAAAGGCCTTTTATTTCTGTGATGTTCAATATTAACACTGTCACAGTCAGTCCCGTCAAAGCATTTAGCATTCCTGAACGTCCAATTGGTACCTATTACTTTTACGATCCGTCCAAGATCAGGATCGTAAATGGAAACTTCGATCGCTGACGTTTCATTTTGATATCGGGTTTTGATTTCTGTGAACTCTTATTTGGACTAAAACTCTGTCTGAGATAGTACTTTCCCACGAAGAAATGAAATACTTCCTCAGGGAAACTTGTATCCGAATTCAATCTCGCATATTCGATTTAAAGCTATTGAGTTGGCAAGCGTAAGTTTTTATTTAAACAAAATTTTATATTCGGTCATGCTGCGCTAGGATAGATTCTAACTTTGGTTAAGCTGATTATGCGGAAGATTTTTTGATCCCGTGCCAAATATTCCATAAGAAAATTAATACCACAGTTATATTTCAGCATCTAATTTGACAGAATTTCTAACTCCGCATAGTAATTTAATTAATTTAAAGGTTAAGTTGACAGTTTGATTTGCTTGTCAGACTGTCGAATTTATTAACTTAATTGGAAGTCTGACTGTCTCTCAACGATACACGTGCATAGTAGTTACCTGCCTACTAGTCGCAATCTATATTAAATTACCGAATGTCTCAAGCAGTAATGGCGGACGGAATTGCTACACGAATGCCGCAATCTGTCTTAGTCACTACTTTGGTATCGCTAAACATTACATTCTCATTACGAGCGGACCAATCAGAATATTGCGATGTTTGGCGAAGATTGGCCGTTCAAGTTTTAAGATTTGTCAACATTGTTGCCGTTAGATTTAGTTTATTGCGCGAAGGTGTGAGTAATAGAGCAATTGTTTTCCTGCTCCCAACTTTACGAAAATGTCAGCAAAGGCCCACGAATTCGAATTCAAATTTAAGACCTCAAGTTTAAACTAAATCCTTTAACAAATTTTGCAAATTCAAGTTAAAGACGAGAACGATATCTCGCCGGCTATTAATATGCATATCAAGAATTTATGTTGCCAAAAGGTTTTATTGGTACAATTTCGAATTTCGCCGACAGATTTATACCGGTCAGACGTTTGACAAACGGCCTTATACTCCAAAATATTACATTACATGTAAGCTCAATGGATGGTTTAAGCCCAATCTGGCTGGATGACAGGCGTTGATAATGTACGGCGGCTCGCAATATAATTCCCCTTTTGGCTTGGCTTCATTCGTTGGATTGTGGTTCGACAAATTTTCGTGTCCCCACTGTATTGTGAGCTCGGTATACCGGTGCATCCAGTCATTCAAGTCACAAATTCACCGATACAACGGATTGGCGACAGATTTACGGTGTTTGCTCGAATAAATTATTCGAAACTAGCGTTCGGCCGCGAATTGGCGCACGTGATGCCTTTTGCGTGATATTGCCGATAATTTCTAAGATTAAACGGTCTGTTGCCTCAACTTCTGCAATGGGTGATCATAGTGAGCTCAATGTGTATCTTTAATTAAATAAATTAAAAATGTTTTTTAAAATTTAATTTAATGGCTTTAGAGAACTCTTAGGGACCCAATAATTATAAAACATTAAGTTGCTACCCTAAAAAGTAGGGTTTATAACCCGCTGAGGATAGTTTGTTTAATGTATTGTTTATTGTTGACTAGAGGACGCCTCGCGGTTTCACCCGCGTGGTTCCCGTTCCCGTGGGAATACAGGGATAAAAAGTGGCCTATGTCACCCGGGGATAGAGTAGCTTCCCAACGGTGAAAGAATTTTTGAAATCGGTCCAATAGTTTTGGAGCCTATTCGGTACAAACAAACAAACAAACAAAAAAAACTTTCCTCTTTATAATATTGGTATAGATTTGTTAATTAATAAGTGCAACTTATGGTAACAAAAAAATGCCATTTGATTTAATCATCTCATCGCAATAAAGCTAAAAAAAATGTTATATTAAAAATTCTGTAGATACTCGAGAAACAACTCTAAAAATCCTGGTCGAGAATTCTTGTGCTTAGAGAAATAAAAAAGATCGAGAAACCAGAAACCATAGGGTGAAGAATATTTTATCCAGACTTGTGTCGCTATCTTGGTTGACGAAACACAAAGTGACGCACCAAAAAAACTGTCGCCCTTATATAGCCCTTATTGGATAAAATACCAACTCCCACTCATTTTAGAGTTGTAGGTACCTACTACATGGTTGTTACGATATTGCGAATAAGGAGAATTTGTTTAATTTAAAAGCCAAAAATAAAGGATTCAAAATAATACGCTATTTCCAACACCCACTTACTTTTCGCAGTAATTCTTTGCCAGCTATAAATAAAATTTCATTAAAATTCTCGGTCTTGTAACTAAAATAGTAACATGCAATTGCCCACCAAGTAAGGGATCTGATGAATGGGAGTTATTTTCGTAGTTCATAAAGATACCTCTGACTTCTGAATGTAGTAAAACTTTACTTTCGCCTGAAAAGCTTTTTTATTTATTTCATTAAAATAGGGTTTACACGTTCATAAGGTTACACTAGTCGAAAATTCTTCCTTGCAAACGTAGTTTGGCGATTACTCCACTGTTTGACGGTGTACGTGCAAAATAAAAAAATAAAAATAATTTGTCTCATCATTATTTAGCCCTGTATGGAAACAGAAAAGTAAGAAAATACAATATTTGAAAGTTATGAGCGTCGAAAGTTCCATATTTCAACACTAATTTTAACGCATCTTTGGGCGGAAATAAATTCCACAAGCAGAAGGAAAATTGCAAAAGGGCCTCCATACAGGGATAGATTAGTATTATTTATATTTGTTATATTATGTTATATTCAACAATGCATATATTTTATTTTGAAAATATACATTTAGTAGATTTTTCATGATATATAGACTCCCAAATGTCAATTCATAAAATTTCGCACGCTCGTTTTCGTCCTAAATCATCATCCATTTCGCTACAATTTTGCAAAAGTGCTAATTCGTACGAGAATTAGCTTCTTACTGCTCATCACAGCATCAATCACTTTCGCACGTGTTGTCGGATGAGACAGCATGCATTTTAACCCCGCGCACAAAATAGTTCGTGCCGTTGACTAGGGGAACCTTAAATCCAAATATTCAATCCATACATCGGCCCTATATTGCAGATGAAGCAATAATATTGAGAGAACTAAGAGGCGCCTGCGTCTCTGACGGCTGCGGTCTGCGGTCACTACCACGGCTCCGATTACTCGGCCCAGTTCCTATTATGTGACTTCATTTAGAAGTAGCCTCATTCAGACGAGTAATAATAGTTCAATTAAAGACTTGCTCAATGAACATTGTCATTATGCCAATGTCACTATACAACGAGATATATGCCCATCAAGAAGAAGATTATTGGCAGTGTTTTTATATTTTGTTTTTTTTTTGTTGCAGGATGAAAGGTTTAACCACGACATTGACCAACAGACGGGTTATAAAACGAGGTCACTTCTCTGCATGCCCATTAAGGACATTAATGGAGAGGTCATCGGCGTTGCTCAGGTATGTCATCATCATCATCATATCAGCCCCAAGACGTCCACTGCTGGACATAGGCCTCCCGAAAGCGTCGCCACATTGACCGGTCCCGTGCGTCCCGCATCCAGCGGATCCCTGCAACCTTCACCAGGTCATCGGTCCACCTGGTGGGAGGCCTTCCAACGCAACGTCTTCCGGTTCGCGGTCGCCACTCCAGAACCTTTCTGCCCCATCGGCCATCCGTTCTGCGAGCAATGTGCCACTTAAGTTTGGCAATCCTTCGGGCTATGTCGGTAACCCTGGTTCTCTTGCGGATCTCTACATTTCTGATTCGATCACGTAAGGAAACTCCGAGCATAGCCCTCTCCATTGCCCTTTGGGTGACTGTAAGCTTTCTGATGAGGCCCATTGTGAGCGACCACGTCTCAGAGCCATAGGTCATAACTGGTCATAGACTTTCGTCTTGAGACACTGTGGTAAGTTGGACGTGAAGATACCGCGCAACTTCCCGAACGCTGCCCAGCCGAGTCGGATTCGACGGTTGACCTCTTTCTCGAAGTTGGCCCTACCCAACTGGATCGTTTGTCCCAGGTAGACATAGTCATCCACAACTTCGAGTGTAGAGTCTCCGACCCTAATAGGAGTGGGTGTGACATGGGCATTCAACATCACCTTGGTTTTGTCCATGTTCATCCTCAGACCCACTCTTTCGCTCAGGTATGTAGCTGGTTTAAATTAAACGGATACCACGACATTATCCATAAAATTTTCATTACACCGCTTCTAATAACAAGATTTCTTTTATACCATTACTTAAATAAATCTTGTTTGCTACAAATTTCTGCCTGTTTACATTTGAAATGTTGTTTCAAAAACATCTGGGAAACAGCGAAATGAGAGTTCAGCGAAGAAAAATATGAAATCAAAAAAGTTTCCAACATAAGCGTATTAAGTTATAAATATTCCGACGTGGAATTGAAATTGCTTGGTGAATGTTGGCAAAGTTTGTATTATCTCGTGGCATCTGCCTGTTAACAATGTCCCAGCAAAAAGTGAACTGGCACGTCACTTTCGGACAAATATTGAAATACGATAATTTTTTAATCTAATATTTGCTTTTGCGCATAAATTTTGTTTTGATTAACGAGCGTCAAATATTGAAACTGTTTTTGTAACGTTTTTCGTCTGTATTGGACGATGGAATTTGTTTACTGTTTTGGAGCTATAAATCTGACGCGATTAAAATTATAGCAATAGAATTCTGTAAATTTTCTTGTTGAAAACAATATTGAATTATTTTTCGTCTTTTCCTACAAAAAAAATAATAAATTATTGAGAATATTATATTTCAACCAACTACAGTTCACTGCCGTCATTATGCATAAATTTAGAAAAAGTTTTATTATTATCTCGGTATTTGTCGCCTTTGTTGTGTACCAGTGTAACTTTTAAAAACTCGATGGGCTATAATAGCGACCGGGTTATTTTGTTTTTAAAGGACCATGCGTCATTTTGGGCCCACTTTTCAACATTGTTCAACAGTAATGAATTGTATGTCATATGAATGCTCTTGAACTGTAGTTTATTTCATTATATGGCAGTTAAGTTCAAATTCAGCGCGAAATTGGTGTTTGGTGCGTTTTTGATAATCTATTTTTTTATTGATATTACATTTCTAGTTAGCTGTCAGTCAGTAGCTGGGATTATAAATATATCTTATTTTGATCAACATATAAGCTGTAGAGTGCCCTGTTAGGATAGGTTTGTGGGTAATTAGGGTAGGTAGGTAGATAGTAGGGTAGGTAGGTTAGGTTGGTAGGGTAGGTGGGGTAGGTAGGCTGCCTGCCTACCTTTCCTACCCTACCTAATATTTCATGCGCATTTTTCATTTACAATATTTTTTTGAGCGTACCTAAACTCCATTTTCGCGCTGGATTTGAACTTACCTGCCATAGAATGAAACAAAGTGCGCCAAGAGCTTTCGTATAACATAAGTTTCATCACTGTTGCACAAACTTTAAAAAATTGGGCCCAGTGTTCATACAAAAGTGCCCATGGTCCTCTTTTATTTCTCTATATAACACACACTTTATCTTCCAGGTTATAAACAAACAGAACGACAGTCCCTTCACGTCCTACGATGAGAAAGTCTTCTCATCTTACCTTCAATTCTGCGGCATTGGTCTTCGAAACGCACAGCTTTACGAGCGATCCCAGTTGGAAGTCAAGAGGAATCAGGTCCTCTTGGATCTCGCAAGGATGGTGTTCGAAGAACAGAGTACTATAGAACACATGGTGTTAAGGATACTTACACATACGCAGAGCCTCATTAGATGTCAGAGAGTACAGGTGAGTTCAAAAAGTTCAATATTACTGTTATTTTCATATTATATAGCGGTAGGATCATCTATTATAGCTCCTAAATGAAGAATGGAGACGTTATATTATCGCCAAGGCTTTTTATTTCTACAGTATTTTTTTCTAAAATTTCGAGTAATTGCAATTACTGTCTTCGTAAATCTTCATTACTCATCCACTCGGCTTGATTAGGTTTGGTTTGTATCATCCATGTTGAAGAAAATCTTGTGCCCGTTCGTTCCGTCTCTAAGACTTTATCTGCTAACTCCTTCAGAATCCGTTACTATATCAAGTAAGTCGAAGTTAAGTTCACTCGCACACGCCCCAGGTAACGTGCCAGATAATACATGGTGGAACTTCCAAATGTTAGCTTGTTAGTCCAAATGGAAACTTGGAAGAGATATCTCGTAATACGTAAAAAGTTGGTAATCCATACGAAGTCGGGCAAAGCCAGCCGGTGTACGATCCCCGAGTTATCACAACTAGTTACTTGTATATTTATTGAAGGAAATCTAAATAAAATGTGCCTGTATTCTTTTTAAGTCCACCTACGCAGAAGACACGATAACACTCCATTTAAAAGACTTCATAGTCTTCATTACTTCCACTAAAACCATCAAAGACATCATGCCTTCGCATTTCAATTATGTTCTTTGATATATTGAATTTAATTATCCCTTTGAAGATAGCTTACCCACCAATTTCTTAGTGGTATTTATTATTTCCATAGCGCTCTTTATTTTATGATTGAAATCGAATTTCAATATCGAAATAAGTTTTCATAAATTGATTCATTCAATCAACGAACAATTTGGGCCGACTCACTTTTAATATCAATTTCAATTTAATTCTAAATGCTTTGAGTCGAGAAAATTAATTTTGCTTGTTTTCCTAATGAAACGTTTGAGTCGAGGCGTTTTGTTTACCATTAGTGTTGCCGATAATTGATGTTAAAGTACTTTCATATTGCACTAGAAGTTGGCGATATTATTTCGAACTAATACTTGGGTTATTTCTAAGTATCTGCTGTGGTTGAACTTTGAGTTAAAATGATTGAATTTCAACTATCAAGTATTTGACAAAAGCATACGAACATTCTTGCATGTTTATTCGACCGTGTTTACTTTAGCAAAGTCTGGGTCTAGCCGTTTTAATTGGAAATTTTGTTCAAATATTACAATAATATATTGTATGGATTGAAATTAATCCGCTTTCAGGTCCAATGAATTGAGCAGCTTTGTGAATAAGCGACAAAAAGGGGTGAAAGGTGTTAAATTTACATCAGAGTAATTAACATTCATATCTTTTGTTTATTATTCACCGGTTGGTCGAATATTCCAATTTGTTTATTAGTTAATGGGTTGCGGTTTGATGTTTGAATGCTGAGGGAACAATGCTCGTTATGGAATATAACGTTACGGTCATTAAAATTCTTCTTTGTCCATGTGAACATTTTACTTTTGTAACGTTCATGTTTTTAGTTGAACATTATTGCTGCTGCTTCTAGGATCAAGTTTAAGACTTAAATAAAACCTTGAGCACTAGCTATCTTAACAATCCGTAACGTAAGACATTTCTCCAAAGCTAGATTCAAAAGATATTCCAATATTCCTCTGACTTTCCGTCCAAGAACAAATAAAATACTTGAATTTATTCCTTTTAAGAATTACCTACAACTTTGCGTAGGATAGGACAGATAAAATTGCTTTCAGCTCGGTCGCGTTTATCATATCAAAAACATATTGTAGGTAAAAGCAGTAATAATTTCCAAGTTATTTATAGAGTGGCCAGCAATTATTAACGCCTCGTCGTCTGTGGTAATGACAAGGGAATCCTCATCGTTGTCGGGCGTAGGAAAAATGTTATTCGGAATTGTAATGGGAAAATCATGCTCGTGGCTTAAGGCGCAGACATCCCTCATTAGCTGTTTTTAGGGTTCCGTATCAAAAGGGTAAAAACGGGACCCTATTACTAAGACTTCACAATCCGTCTGTCTGTCTGTTTGTCCGTCTGTCTGTCTGTTTGTCCGTCTGTCTGTCTGTTTTTCCGTCTGTCTGTTTGTCCGTCTGTCTGTCCGTCTGTCTGTCCGTCTGTCACCAGACTGTATGTCATGAACCGTGATAGCTGGACAGTTGTAATTTTCACAGATGATGTATTTCTGTTACCGCTACTACAACAAATACTAAAAACCGAATAAAAATAATATTTATGTGGGGCTCCCATACAACAAACGTGTTTTTTTTGCAGTTATTGCGATAATGGTACGGACCCCTTCGTGCGCGTGTCCGACCTGCACTTGGCCAGTTTTTTAAATGAGAATCACGTCTGCTAGTAGTAATTTTTTGAATAAAACATATGTTATATTAGACCATTTTCTTGATAATTTGATCTATGAAATTTTTTAGTTTCATATTTACTCCCTATTTGATAACAATAGCGAAGCCTCCTTTGATATAGTAAATTGATTTACAAAACAAAGACACTATTGTTCATCCCTTTCTGATAACTGGCTCCTATTTATATCTCTGTGATCTTTTAAACTACTCAGTGATAGAAATAAAGTTCCAAGTTCCATAGATCCTATGTAGGTAGCTAATGTAATATATCGCCATGTTTTTATTTTGCTTATAATGAGTAGACGGCTCTATTGGTAAAATCTCATTGAAATCACCACTATTCTTGGACCATGGGGAAACCATAAAAACACAACCAGACCTCTTACGAAGAAATGGCGAAGTACTAAAAGGCCACATAACATTTATCCTGTTACGTCACAATGTGAACATAACAGCACATTGTCCTATCAACTGTTAACATTACGAGCGGTGTTCACCCGCGCTTATTAACTCCCTATTTGATAACAATAGCGAAGCCTCCTTTGATATAGTAAATTGATTTACTAAACAAAGACTCTATTGTTCATCCTTTTCTGATAACTGGCTCCTATTTATATCTCTGTGATCTTTAAACTACTCAGTGATAGAAATAAAGTTCCATAGATCCTATGTAGGTAGCTAATGTAATATATCGCCATGTTTTTATTTTGCTTATAATGAGTAGACGTCTCTATTGGTAAAATCTCATTGAAATCACCACTATTCTTAGACCATGGGGAAACCATAAAAACACAACCAGACCTCTTACAAAGAAATGGCGACGTACTAAAAGGCCACATAACATTTATCCTGTTACGTCACAATGTGAACATAACAGCACATTGTCCTATCAACTGTTAACATTACGTGCGGTGTTCACCCGCATATTTACTCCCTATTTGATAACAATAGCGAAGCTCCTTTGATATAGTAAATTGATTTACTAAACAAAGACAATAGTCAATTGATATTGAGTTAGTTATGATTGGGTTAACCAGTATATAGTCTTGATTAGTCATATTTCGATATCAAATATCTTGTGCGCCTTATTAGGTTTGGTTTATTAACCGTAACGCCCTTAATACTTGGATTATAGTCCTTAGGAGCGATGGCAATACCTTTGTTAGTGAATATAACATTATTGATAATCTTTATAGATAATGATAGTTGTTGACACAAGTCTCGCCATTTAAGGCGCAGATACCCCTCAGTAGCTGATTTTAAAATGAGAATCACATCTAGACGGCTAGCAATATATTTAGAAAAAAAAATATGGAAAAAAAAGAAAAGACAAAAGACGCTTTTCTTAATAATTTGATCTATGAAATTTTTTAGTTTCAGTCGTTAACATCATGTATTTATTTGTAAAGTTTTGACTAAAATTGGCATAAAATACGAATAAAATTCAAAATTTTATTAGATCAAATTATTAAGATTAATTAACCCAATCATAACTAACTCAATATCAATTGACTATTGTCTTTGTTTAGTAAATCAATTTACTATTTCAAAGGAGGCTTCGCTATTGTTATCAAATAGGGAGTAAATATGCGCGGATGAACACCGCTTGTAATGTTAACAGTTGATAGGACAATGTACTGTTATGTTCACATTGTAACGTAACAGGATAAATGTTATGTATGGCCTTTTAGTACATCGCCATTTCTTTGTAAGAGGTCTGGTTGTGTTTTTATGGTTTCCCCATGGTCCAAGAATAGTGGTAATTTCAATGAGATTTTACCAATAGAGACGTCTACTCATTATAAGCAAAATAAAAACATGGCGATATATTACTATAGCTACCTACATAGGATCTATGGAACTTGGAATTTTATTTTTGTCACTGAGTAGTTAAAAAGATCACAGAGATATAAATAGGAGCCAGTTATCAGAAAGGGATGAACAATAGTGTCTTTGTTTTGTAGATCAATTTACTATATCAAAGGAGGCTTCGCTATTGTTATCAAATAGGGAGTAAATATGCGGGTGAACACCGCACGTAATGTTATCAGTTGATAGGACAATGTGCTGTTATGTTCACATTGTGACGTAACAGGATAAATGTTATGTGGCCTTTTAGTACGTCGCCATTTCTTCATAAGAGGTGTTTTTATGGTTTCCCCATGGTTAACGTGACCATACGTCCCGTTTTGGGCGGGATAGCCCCGCTTTCAGGCTGTCGGTCCCGCTGTCCCCAGCGAGGGCAAAAATGGGCCCGCTATCGCGAACAGATTTTGGTCTATAATTACGAATAAATATAAACAAAACAATTGCTTAGTTAAATCTTAGAGGTCTGTGATTAAGGCTAGTAACCTAACTAATATGTACTAAGGCCCACTTTGCATGAACATCTTGACTTTGCCAACACGAGGTTAACTTGACAGGTTGTCATTATAATCTTTTCAATTTAACCTTGTGTTAGCAACTAACTCTCAGTTAAGTTTTTTGAAGAAGAGGGCCTAAAAATTACTTAATATTAGGTGTTGGAACCTTTTGATCGTGGTGGAGAGGAGTTTAGGTAAATGAAAGTCTGACGTTCAAGGTGACTGTCTATTATTGATTACCAGGAAATATTGTATACAGTGCACTCCTTATACTAAGTTATACAGACGCGAGTTAATGCCACGGCGTGGGGAGGACGACTGACTGGCCGCTAAACTATATGCGCGGGGAACATTCTGTTTTGCCTTGTTAGCATTTCTGTTACCTGTAGTTCCTACATACCTCCCCCCTTTACAAAAATAAAAAAATATATTATTTTTTTATTTTATAACATAATCGCTGCCATTACAATGAAATGAAATGTAATCATCTACTCATAGTTGGCTGGCGTTCGTCTTGCCCACGTGTGCATACATACATTGTTATAGTTATATTTTATTACGTTACCGAGAATTGTTATCGGTAGTCTTACATGTAATACAATATATTGTTTATACATACCATGGTTTTTTATTTTAACTTTCGATACATTGTTAGCGTTAATATTATTTTATTTTCTAAGCACACTACAATTTTTATAGACAGATTTTTACCACTAAGGTATTGGGTATTGACAATAATACCTTACTTACTTTTAATATTCTATGTTACTGTTACACTAAGTCACTAATTATTCACTGATGGATTCACTGTGCCTTTTTTTCATTATTAATACTAAAGTTACACTGTAATCACGCATATGAAGCTTGCGGTATGGTGGACTGCGGGGCTGTTGCGCCTGCAGGCAACACAGTTGTCAATTCCTTCCTTATCCATTTCTTTGCACGGGAACAACATTGTTTGCCACATAGACAAATACACAATATCAGTAGGGCGATACCGATCACCATTATGACTATGCCGAACGTTTCTAGCTGCCTCTCCATGTCTCCGACATGTTTTGCATTATTTGCTCCTTGTTGAGCAATTATGACTTGATCATTTTTAGTGTTATAATTTCCCATTGTGAAGACTATTGAAATATGCTTTTTCCACAACTGGATGTTAGTTATTTATTGACTTATCAACACACAAAAATTGGCACAATGATTTCTACATCAATTCGCCTATGGCAACAAAAATCGCACCGGTAGCTTTACACGTCGACCACTGCGCGTGGTATGTCCCATGAGCGGAAGCGATTTATCTTCTGACACGTTCGTATTGTCGTTTTCTATACATTTTTGCAAACAGTCATCCTCAATATTTTGATCGTTATCTTGTAACATGTATGCTGGTTTTAGTCTGTCTATTGATAAATCGCTTTCTCTATTAGGTAACTTAACTCTAAAAACCTTATCATTTCTACTTAAAACTTTATATGGGCCATCATAGGTAGGACAAAGTGATTTTTTTATCATCTCGTTTCTTACAAAAACGTGTGTACGTCTTTAAGTCTTTACTAACAAATATATTTCGTGACTCGCTTTTCGCTCTTGACGGAGGCCGCAACTTGTTTATTGCTTGCCGAAGCTGTCCTACATAAGTGCTCGGTTCGTTAACCTGTTGGTCGTGCACGTGGAAAAAATCCCCTGGCAACCTGACGGTTTCACCATATACCATCTCTGCCGCACTAAAACCCGAGTCACTTCGGCCGGCCGCGCGAAGTCCCAACATAACCGTTTGCAGTTCGTCTACCCAATCTAAACTACCTGTCAAACGTGCGGTTAATGCGTTTTTCAACGAGCGATGCCACCTTTCTACTAACCCGTTACTCTGAGGGTGGTATGGGGTTGTCCTAACTCGTTGTATGCCTAATAATCTCATAAGACTGTTAAAAAGGTCGCTTTCAAATTGCCTACCCTGGTCTGTCGTTATTCTATGTGGGCAACCAAATCTGCATATCCAATGCTCGTAAATAACCCTAGAGACCGTATCAGCCGAAATGTCTGAAACTGGTATTGCTTCAGGCCAACGCGTGAAACGATCTATCATGGTTATACAATAACGATGTCCATGCTGTGACGTGGGCAAAGGGCCTACGATATCTGCGTGAAGATGTTCAAACCTGCTACATGGCGGAAAACTACCTAAATCCGAAATTGTGTGCCTCGTTACTTTCGCTTTTTGACACCGAATACATGCTCTCGTCCATTCGTTAATATCTTTATTCATTCCTGGCCAAAAGTACCTCTGTGCAATCATCTTCCGCGTTGTGCGAACGCCAGGATGACTAATGTTATGAATGTTTTCATACGCCACTTTCCTAAATTTCCCTGTAAGGTAAGGTCTGGCATTACCTGTTGATACTTCGCAATATATCTGTTGATTACTTTCCGGCATAACTATGTGTCTAAATGCCAATCTACTGCTGACGTCTCGTTCTACTGTAACGCGATCGCGCACCTGCGCATGAGCTAATTCGCTGTAATCGAGCACCGTTGGACAAACAATAGACTCGACGCGTGATAAGGCGTCCGCAACGGTATTTTCTGGGCCTTTTACATACTGTATGTCGCTTGTAAACTCGCTAATATACAATAATTGTCTGGCTCTCCTTGGAATTTCCTTATCGTTCCCTACCTTAGTAAACGCGTACATTAGGGGTTTATGATCTGTGTAAATGGTAACTTGTCGCCCCTCTATCAAGTTACGGAAATGAACCATGGCCATGTAAATTGCAGATAACTCTTTATCATAAGTACTATACTTCTTTTGTGCCTCTGACAGTTGCTTCGAGAAGTAGCCTACTGGTCTCCATTGCCCGCTTATCTTTTGTTGTAGTACTGCACCTACGCACGAGTCTGACGCGTCCGTCATGATTGATAAAGGCGCGTCCACGCTTGGGTGAAACAATGTTGTTGCTTTTTGTAAGGCTATTTTACATTGTTCGAAAGCTTCTATACTTTGGTTATTCCATGCTATTTTTGTCTTATCCTTTTTCTTTGCATTGTGTAAATACTTATTAAGTTCTGCTTGATACTCTACAGCGTGTGGTAAATGAGACCTATAAAAATTGACCATACCTAAGAAACGACGGAGTTGTTCTACTGTATCCGGCCTTGGGTAGTCTGTAATCGCCTTAACTTTATCTGGCAATGGTTTAATTCCGTCCTGTGTTACCTCGAATCCCAGAAATTCTACTCTAGATTGTCCAAAATTGCTTTTGCTTAGATTTATAGTTATACCAACCTCGCTGAAGCGTTTAAACAGTTTATGAAGATGCTCCTTATGAATATCTTCGTTGTCCGACGCCACGATGACATCATCTATGTAACAAAAAAGTGCTGACTTACCATTTTCGTTCTTTATGCGTTCTATACCTCTGAGTACATGTTGATCCATGAACCTCTGAAAGGTTTGCGCTGCATTCCTCAAACCGAACGTCATGCGCGGGAACTCCCAGAGTCCGAAAGGTGTTGCTATGGCAGTTTTTTCTATATCTTCTGGTGCAACGGCTATATTATGATAGGCTCTATTTAAATCTAGTCGCGAGAACCAAGTCTTACCTGATAATATATACGTGAAGTCACCAACTCTAGGTATAGGATAACGGTCCGGCTTTGTTATGGCATTTAACGCTCTATAATCTCCGCACGGGCGCAGTTGCCCATCTTTTTTAGGGACAACGTGTAGTGGACTAGCCCACTCTCCCTGTGAAGGCCTACATATGCCTAATTCGTTCATTAATTGGAATTCTTCTTTTACTTTATTATAACGGTCCGGCGGTAGCGGCCTTGGACGCGCGTGTACCGGGGGACCATTTGTTATGATGTGATGCACTACCGCGTGTGCTGGTGGTTCTTTAAACGACATTGGTTTGGTAATGTCTGCGTATTGTTCCAGCAATTCACGGTAGGGATTATCATCTTGTATACTTTTGATTGACGCTTCATCATACCGTATGATTGACCCATTTGACCTTAAATTCGTTACACTATCTATTAGCCTTTTATTATGTAAATCTACAATTAATTTGTGCGACTCAATAAAGTCTGCACCTAAGATTGCTTGCTTGACGTCACTAACAATAAATGTCCATCTAAAAACTCTGCGCAAGCCTAAATTTAGCTCTAGGGATTTTACACCGTATGTTTTAATTTCTGTATTATTTGCAGCGTACAGCTTATAACCGCTTTCAGAACGCACACAATTTTTAACACTACTCACCGGTAAAACGGAGACATTTGCACCTGTGTCCACAAGGAAATTGATTCTTGACTGCCGGTCTTTTACGCACAAACGATGGTTCCCTGTTGGGGTAACGCAATCTCCCACCGAACAAGATTGCACCGCCTTCAGTTTCCCGAAGTCGAGTTCTCCTTCCAGTTGCATGGTTTCGTACATTTCTTTGCCGCTCTTCCGTACGCATAATGGTAGCTACATAGCCAGTCTGGACTCTCTGGAGTGCGGCGTGGTCCTCTTGACCTTGACTGTGATCTGCGCCAGTTTCCACGCTGTACGCGTCCCCTACTACGCCCGCGTATCTCATCCACTTCTCTCCGTAGTTCCTTTAATTCAGTAGTCAATCCGCTCATTAGAGTCGCTATGTCGGGCGTTGCTGACGACGATGTCGAAGAAATGGTGGCTACTTCTCCGCTTTTCAGATTCTCCATGACCTTGTCTGCCATTTCCGCTAGTTTGTCTATTTTCTGGTCCTGACATACCGACAAAACTGCCTTTAAGGATCCAGGCAATCGTGAAATCCACAAACGCTGTAAGGTCTCTGCTGATATCTCTGTATTTTGCGCCAGCTCGGACATACGTCGTAGCAGATGGGAAGGGCGTTGAGACCCTAAGTCCATTTCACTAACCAACTTTTGAAATTGTCTTTCAGCACTCTCCTCATAGGCCGCCAACAGCCTGTTCTTCAACGTACCATACTTGTTATCGGTCGGGGGTTTAAAAATCAAATCGCTAACCTGTTGTAAAGCGTCTCTGGTCAGTTTTGATATCACCAAATGAAATTTTGCTGCATCCCCTTGCTTCTGTGGTTCCATGGCGGACTCGAACTGTGCGAACCACATCCGTGGCATGTCGGTCCAAAACGTCGGCATCCTGTCCGCGACATTGATGCTATCCAGTCGGTCTGACGGTGATGGTGCTGGCTGGCTCATCTTGTGGAACCCTTAAAATGCCCGCCGATAGGTCCCGAGTCGACGGGGAGTCGTCTTCCGCGCGTGCGCACTTTATCACTTTACTGCTTACCGTTCGTTCACTTTTACACCCTGTCCGTTTTTATTTTCTCACAACCACGTCTCTTAAATCACGTCGGGGTCACCAATGTTGGAACCTTTTGATCGTGGTGGAGAGGAGTTTAGGTAAATGAAAGTCTGACGTTCAAGGTGACTGTCTATTATTGATTACCAGGAAATATTGTATACAGTGCACTCCTTATACTAAGTTATACAGACGCGAGTTAATGCCACGGCGTGGGGAGGACGACTGACTGGCCGCTAAACTATATGCGCGGGGAACATTCTGTTTTGCCTTGTTAGCATTTCTGTTACCTGTAGTTCCTACATTAGGTGTTCCACATTGTCTAATAAACGCTAATAAAATATAAAAAAAAAAAAAAAATCTGCGGTTGTCCCAATCTGACGTCAAAAATAAATGGTCACGTTACCCTTGGTCCAACAATAGGGTTTTACCAATGAGAGACGTCTACTCATTATAACGAAATAAAAACATGGTGATATTTTACTTCCGCTATCTACATAAGACTTATGGAACTTGTAGCTTTATTTCTATCACTGAGTAGGTTAAAAGATCACAGAGATATAAATAGGACCCCGTTGTCAGAAAGAGATCAACATACTGTTCAAACGTACGTTCGTGTCAGGATGGACTGAGTTCACTCAAGCTAGTCAGCTTGTATTTGTATTGCCGCGCAGACCTCGGTAAAATGTATCTACCTCAGTATATATATAACAACATTGGGTAATTTTGGTTTGTTGAGATTAAAGAAACAGAGAAGAAGAAGATTGTGTGAGGAGTGATTCTGATGACGTATGTCAGGATGGGATGGAAGATGAAAACGTGTACCGCCGACCCCAAGAAACATGATACAGAGGCAGGAAGATGGTGATAGTTATTTTGTTAGGTTGCGTGGAGTGCTACGGTTGTTATATTGTTTGATTAAATTTTTGTTAAAATGGGCGATATGAATGAGATTCCGTTTTTAACCGACTTCCCAAAAAGGAGTAGGTTCTATGTTCGACTTCAAGTTTTTTTTTTTTTTTTTTTTTTTTTTGTATGTTCACCGATTACTCCGTCAATTGTGGACCGATTTTGAAAATTCTTTTTTTGTTTGAAAGAGTATGTTCCGAAATTAGTCCAACAGAACTCTTCAATAAATAACGGCAAATCTCTCGGGATTGCTGCAGTCGCATTTCTGTTTATTGTTTATACCATTTCATAACATAACATCACGCCAGTACGCTCTTAAGGGGTACGCCGATCTCTCATTTCATCGGATATGTTCAAGTTTCATGAAATCTATATTGGCGTTAAAGTTACCTTACTAACTTGCCTATTAGGTACGTACAACTAAAAAGTGAAAAATAAAAAATCTTTTTGCAAAAAAATACTACCGACTTCCAAATACTTAACTACAAAGTGAAAAATAACTTAATTTTTTGAAGTCGGTGTCCATAACGCAAAAAAATGGTACTCACGAAAGACACCGACTTCAAAAAATTAAGTTATTTTTCACTTTGTAGTTAAGTATTTGGAAGTCGGTAGTATTTTTTTGCAAAAAGATTTTTTTTATTTTATACGTAAAGGCTGTATACCGTCATTTTGGAACCAAGTTAGCAGTGTTGCTATCACTTTTTTTTTTTTTTTTCCTTGGCTCCCGTTTGACCACTATCTCTTATGGTGTGGTCGACGATGAAGCACGCTTGCCTAGAAGTAACCTATTCACTCTTGGCTTAAAAACATTTTTGTTTCATAATTTCTTCATTATGTTTCTTCAAGATCAGGTGTTTATTAATCTATATTCAGTTGCAAAATTTACAAAATTGTTTTTATACGTGCTGAATAGGTGCGGCAACGGTACGCAGGCCGGTAAAGCCTTAGTTATTCCAGTTTCCATTCGTTAAAATTATTTCATGATATCGTTATAAAGTTCCTTCCTACCTACATAAACTTCTACTTTTGTATTGTTGCATTGTTATCCGTCAACGATTACACCTCATAATATTATTTGATAAAGTAAAATATGTAAATGAGTAGGTACCCTCGCTGAAAGTTTAGTGGTTCTAAACCCGAAAAGGGACTGTACCCATCAAAATGAATAATAAACTTTGTTCCATGGTTAAGGGAAGTGAAAATAAAATGTTTTACACTCCGATTTTATTATTTTAGCCTCTACTAGAGGGTAGGGAAAATTACGATCATGAAAACGTTACCAACTTACATTTTTGTGACCAGTTTACGCAAACATTTAACGTTACAATCATTAGCTAATTTAAATTCAAAATGCGAACTATTTACAGCTCAGTCCTTGCCTCCTTATATTTTTAATAAAAAAAAATATGTCAGTAACACAGTGTACTGATATTTATATGACCATTATTCATTGTAGCGCTGACGGGTGAACCAGCACCGCTAACCTTGACCAAGGCTATACAAAGGGCTCGGAACTTCGGAATAATTCATGAAGTTAATATTATTTTAATATCCAAACAATTTATAGTTGCCACGCTTTGAAGTACAGTCGGCAACAAAGTTTAAGTCATATTTCGGCATTCCGAAATTAAATCGAGCTTTTCGCAAAAAGAATATTCGAAATTAGAATTGTTTTTTTTTTTGTTGTCATAGATTTTTGTATTTGGAAAACCTTCTTTGAATTCGATCCGATTTACTATAAGTTACTTAGAACTGTTTTATTGCCTAGTTTATGTATTGTAAGGTTGCGACCATCAATTGTTGTTTTATGATCGATATGTAAATGCTTAAGGTCCCACAAGTACGCACACGATGTCATGGGTGTTTGTGACGTAATCGCGTGTAGTTAGCAAGGTTTTATTGTACCTGTTGGAATAGGAAAGGACCTAGAATAAAGACAATTAATTCTCTCACATCCTGCGGATATTACTATGCGCAATATAGCTTTTTCTTTTCCTATCGGAAGACGGAAACCGTCTGCAAAGCGTGATGGTGGACATATATTTCGGATAGAAGTAATAAATGTTGGGTTTGGTTGCAAATGTGTGTAGCCTAGTCGTTTCTTTTTGAGTGTGGTGTCCCTGTGCAGAATAGAACACACTTGCTAGAGTGTCCCAAGTACCATACACCTGCAATTTGGCATGTCTAATGAACGCCACTGATGCTGCAATTAACTTGGCCACCTACTGAGCTATTTGAAGAGTTTTGAAGAAGGAGTTTATTAACACGCTTTTATTAGCTTAGTTTGTATGTATCTATGAATCTATGTAACGGAATCTTTGAACATGATTTTCACCACGTTCAAAAAGCCGGATTAATTTGAAACTTTGCACACTAATCAAGGACCGATTTCAATGTAATAATTTAAATAGTTCGTCCCTTTGTCCTTACCAGGATCTTCAGGATTAGCGATTTAAATAAAAAGGTTAAAAAAAAGTTCAAAAAATCTAAAATACATGCTTTAATAGAAAACTAAACTAAAAAGTAGAAAATAATTTTCAATAAATTTTAATTAAGAATAGTGTGATTATCAAACACATGTATTTTATTATAAAAAAGCGCGGGTAGTAGCTATTCCATGTAGTAGGTTTTCAATTAAAGCGTGCTTTTTTAATTTTTTTTTATTATTTATTAGCTCGCTATCTCACCGCGTAGTAAATGATTTTAAGGTCCTTCCACCTTCGTTGCAGTTGGTTACGAAACCTTAGAGTTAGAATAAATAGCAAAAATGAAAAGTATAACTAAGTATAACTAACTGAAAAAATGTAATTCAAATCAAAGAGAAACTATGCAGTTTAATTTTCTTTTCATGAAATAAATTTTGCTTCGACTGTACTAGACGTTTACTGACGGCTGCAGTAATAACGAAAATTGTTGCGAGCGTTTTAAAACGTAGAAAACTGTTATGTCAATTTAGTATGGTAGAATTATGCACGGAGACCATAACTCTTCCGCCTGTCTGTCGCCACAAAATTGTGTGGACTACTTGGAGTATGAATGTGATATAGAGTAGGTATCTACTAATCTTGAACATTTGAGGTACAACACTGTGATACGTTCCACAGTTTTTACTTTTTTTTATTTTAGCGCCTTTCCTGGGTTAAGCTCGTCTTTGTACGTAAACTGTCCTTTTGTATTTGTATGTTTTTATGTTTTGTGTACAATAAAGAATAAGAACTTCTTAATATTTTTGGGAAAATTAAAACTTTCCCAAAAAGACGTACTCACCATTTAAAACAAATTTTGCATTGCAAATCATTATATAAGCTTGGTTTTGTAATTACTTAGGTACTTAGTTGTCCAATTAGTCCAGACTCCAGACATCAAAATTATGTTGTCTGCAGACTTTAGTGATCAAATGCGCTTTAATATAATCTGTACAGCTTGTGTTATTTGTACGCTAAGCTGTACATAATCGTGGCTATCTAATGATGATTGAAACGTCGCCGCTAGGTGGCGCCAGGCGCTATCGCGGTCATCTACGCAAACGGTGGAATACTAATTGAGAGTTTTCGCAGATTAACATCTTGTTCTTCATGATAAGTCATTGCGAGAATGTACCAATTGAAAAAAAAAAAAAAACAACTAGCGGGAATAACCCAACTGTAGAATTTTCAGCTACCGGCAGATTTTTTTACTTGTAGGAATAGCCCTGTGGTAGAATTTTTTATCTGTAAGAATAGATTGATGTTAGTATTTTCAACCAGTAAGAATCGCCCAATGGTAGACAAAGTTCAACCAACGTAAAAGGTGTAACTTGGGTGAGAGTGAGGTCGTGATTTCTATCCACCTGTTGCGTTATTGACGCAAACACATACACTTTTCTAGCACAAATATGATCTAGCTTAGTAGGCTAATTTAATTTAGCTCAAGCGCAACCTACTTTAAGAACAAAAAAGAGCTCTTGTTGCAGACAGGTAGGTATGTATGTAGATACAGCGGAACACAGCCTTATTTTTTATCTCATTATTTTTCCAGGCATTAAGTATCAATCAAAAACACGAATTATTCAAAAAGCCACTCTCATAAAAATAAAAAAGGCTGTTCCCCACATTTTGTCGCATTATGCATACAAAAATGTATTGAACATTTTGGACGGTGCTAAAAAATCAGGTTGAGAAGAAAATCTAAATCCAAAAATTTACTTTGTTTAATCATTTTACAAGTGGTAAATAAACCGACTTAATTCAATTGCTGCAGTAATCCTCTGTGCAGTGTAGTGATAAAATTTTACAGCGTGCTGGCTGGACCACTATTCGCAAGTCATGCTATTAAGTACCTACAGTATAATCCCCTAAAATCGGCACCAGTGTACTTGGCTTGGTGTCCATAAACGCTTAGTGTCGACTGTACTACTGCAATATTGTTTTAAGTGAGAATATTATTTGTCAACGCATTCGAAACATTTGACAGGAAATAAGTTTCGGATTTTTTTATATGTGTTTTTGCATTCGACTGTACAGCAATAAAAACATAGAAATCAACTTGATCGGGTATCATTCGAGGGTTGAAAGGCTAAATAAAATTGTGTTCCAATATCGTTGTTTACAGATTTAACGCCAGCAAACAAAATACAATTTCATCAAGCTTTGTTCATATAAACATTATTTCTCTGTTTAAAAAAATATCAAAAGCTAGAGAAACTTATTTTGATATTACAAGGCTTGGTATTTGGCATACAGGCTTTTTAAAAATCCTGTTATAAGTTTGAAGTGTGTATTTGAGTAATTGTGTATCTGTCTGTGGCATCATAGCTCCTAAACGGATGAAACGATTTTGATTTAGTTTTTTTTTTGTTTGAAAGATGACTTTATCAAGAGTGTCCTTAGCTAAGTTTGATGAAAATTGTTTCAGCTAGCCGTTCAAAAGTTATGCGCATTTTACTCTTTGAATCGGGGTATTTTCGCAAAATTTCGTGTTTCGATGGATTGCCAATCCGAGTCAAATTTGTTGCCAAAGCGTGTCTATTAGTAGATAAATTATGTAGTTTAAAAAGTATAGTTAAATAAGCCTCGGGGGTTTTAATTTTTTTTAATTTATCTTGTTTCTTTAAAAATGTTCTTTTAGACACATTTTTTGTCGTTGAAAATTTTCACATCGGTTTCCATTGTTAGCCTCAGACAGAATATTACCTGTGGCAAGTACACCGCATTGTGGTAACAGCCACAAGAACGCAGTGCCGCATAGTGCTAAAGTCATGTGATGTAGTGTTTATTAAATTCTGACCGCACTGCCTCGGATACGAGACAAAAACGTTTAATAACTCTTGTATGGGGTAGCTTGGTGATATTAATTTTCTGGACGGTCGTTCTAGGTAGATGAAGCACTTATTTTTTTAATAAATATATCACTTGCTGATAGCGTTTATTTTTATGGGGTAAAGGTATGATCGAGCGTAGTTTTCACCAAATATAATTGGGATAGCATGCGCCAAGAGCATAACGTAAATAATAATAAACAAATTACTGCAGAAAGAGTGACAGTAAGGGCGGTTACGCACTACATCCGATCCGAGTCCGTGTTTTGAGTTTTGAAAATGTTGTGAATTATTACGGATTGAGTTCGGATGTAGTGCGTAAGATTCCCTTCAAGAAGTATTACGGCTACTTATCCGAAATTTCTTGGATTCGGATTGGATGTATTGCGTAACCGCCCTTACTATCACTCTTTCTGCTGTAATTTGTTTATTATTATTTACGTTATCCTCTTGCCGCTCGCTATCCCAATTATATTTGGGGTTGGCGCAAGATGTCTATTGCTTTCTTGTACTTCTCTATGAATTCCGTCACCTCAGTAGTCACCCCGTTTCTAGACATAAAATCTTCACACAGTTCATTCACCGTTTCTTTAGTATTCTCCTACTCCTATAAAGTTATGTTCTCCTACTGTTATAGCATTTATTCAACATGTCCCAATACAACAGTATTTAGACTGAAGAGGCCCTATTAAATTGTCCTCAAGTTTTACTACTAACGGTCACAGACTCGAATACTGTGGTTTTACTATGGCCATAACTGTCAAGTAATGTTGCCAGACCTAGTTCTTAAATGTTAAATTTTACGTCTAGCACAATAATTGTGGGGATAGTTACTTTTGTTAACGGTAAATTAAGTTTTTATTGCGCACTAACCTGAAATTGGGTCCTTTATTTTAAGTTTTATTGTAATGTGAGAAATAAAATAATAGATATATTTAATTTTAAGTATGAAATAAAAAGACACCACCAATCCGCACTGGGTCCGAGTGATGGATTTCGGACCATTCCCTCTAATAGAGATGTGGCCTGAGTCCCAGCAATGGAACAAATTGTAAAGGCTTGTTATGACTATGTTTTATGAAATGGAAGGTTACTACTCGGTTGTTTACTACTCGGGTCTGTTAATTAATGTAATGTTGTCAATAGTTGAGAAAGTTGCATCTACAACTTTATTGATCACAAGAAAGCTTGTAATTATTCTTCTCACAAAAAAGGCTCGCGTCAATGTAACAAGAAATTTGTACTTAGACTCAAACGGTGTGTTTTGCAATGTCGGCTACAAAATTATTCATTATTCATAAGAAGTGACATTTGAGGTCGAGAGATATCAGTTTAACAAAAAATCCTTTTACATAAAGTAGTTCAAGAATCTCCATACAAAACAATACGCTAATGTTTTTACGTAGATAAACGGTTTTGGCACTTATCCCTTCAAGGCTCATTTATACGGGGACAACTTCTCGCCTTGATGCTTTTGCTGAAAAGTGAAATAAAATGATTCCAGATTAATCATATTCAATAAGGTTCCGTTTTTCCGAGGAGCTCGTGGCTAAATAATAAAAGCCGCACGGGTCGTACTTCAAGGTTAAGCAACGCTTGACGAGGTCGGTCCGTGGATGGGTGACCATTTCAACATACCAATTTTTCTCCGGAGTAGTCAGATGCTTGAGTTCTGACACTAGTCTAGCCAAAGGGTACCGTGTTACCCAGTTACTGGGTTGTGGAGGTCAGATAGGCAGTCGCTCCATGTAAAACACTCCTCCGGTTAGACTGAAAGCCGACCCCAACATAGTTGGGAATAGGCTAGGCATAAGCAGGTTCCGTTTTAAAGTAGGAACCCTTAAAGACTAGAAACATCACATATTTAAATCATTATAATTTTTAAAGCACAGTTCAAGGAAACCACTTGACAAGTGTTGTGTGACATATCTTAGATGTACTTTTAATTCTTGCATAAAACAGATAAAAATACACGGCGATTTTCGCGTACGAATCCCGCTTAGGCAATACTCACCTCTCGCAGAATTCCTTGCCCGTTGCATGGAATTCTCTTCGTGTAAATGAGACATAAGACGGTTTTGGCTGTCAGTCGTTTAGGCGTACTCTATGTATTATTGAAGAATGTATCAGTGTATTGGACTAACGCCAACCTTTCCTAACTTGTACTCTTGTAAATGTATAGACAAGGCCGTCAAACGAGCTAGTATATTTGTCAGTCATTCTGGGTCTTATATGCTAAGTTTCCTTGAACTTCAGTGTTGTTGTGTTGTTCTTGAACAAAGACAATTGGAGATGACGTTTAAAAATTAGCTCTTAGCCTTTGTTTAAGCTTATCAAAGTTTAACTAAAGGTTTGGGTGATCCTTTAATTTAGACGGAAGTTCGCTCCCGTTTTTCCCGTTTCAAAATGCTTCAGCGCATAGTTAGATTACAGGGTGGGAGAAGCATAATGGAATGTCGTTTATCACTCCCACACTGTGTCGAATGCCGCTTCTGAACGAATACTCGCGTATGAGCAAAGGTACATAAGTACATTGTACCTAAAGCACTCTTCCTCGGCTATGACGTCCGTATTCTGAGTGCCTGAATGCTAAACGTAAACGCTTTGCCGTCTCTGTTTGTGCAAAAGGTCTTATGAATAGAGAAGCAAGGAATTTCAACTTAATCTACATTAACTTCTACGTAAAAAATATAGGGAATACGAAATCTTTCACGTAATAAACCAAAGAGTTTCCTATGAAAAAACTTAGGTAGGTAGTAACAGCTTTGTTACATGAGAGCAGTGGTGGCTCAGTGGTAACCGCCGCGACTTACAAGTTGTAGGTTCGAACACAGGCAGGCGCTTTACTTTGTGAAAATTATTTCATCACCATTGCTCTCAAAACTGTGAAGGAAACTGAGGAAACCGGCATGTCTTAAAACCAAAAATTCGAAGACGTTACATCCATCAACCCGCAATGGACCCGCGTGGTGGATTATGGTCCATTCGCTCTCACAGAGAGGTCCTGCATGCACAACGGACCAAATGGGAGTCTAAATGCGGCAAAGCCATCTATCCTATCCTAGCCCTGTTACATTCTTATAATTGTTGTATTAAGATAAAAATATATTTTTAAACCCCCGACGGAAAAAGAGGGGTGTATAAGTTTGAGGTGTGTTGCTGTGTATCTGTGTATCTGTGTGTCTGTCTGTGGCATCACATAGCGCCTCAACGGATGAACCGATTTTGATTTAGTTTTTTTTGTTGGAAAGGTGATTGTGTCGAGAGTGTTCTTAACTATGTTTGAAAAAAAAAACGGTTCAGCCGTTCAAAAGTTATGGGCGTTTTACTGTTTGAATCGGGATGTTTTCGCAAGATAAATGTGTCGGGGGATTTTTAAATTTTGAAATTTTACTTGTTTATCGAAAACTTCACACTATAGAAAAAACACCCCGACATAATCACGCGTTTTACCCCAAGTGTCTTATAAAAACTGATGGATTGATACCATCACTCAAATAATGAGATAGCCTCGAGAGGCTTGAAATATTAGAAAAAATATGTCTGCCAACTTTCATTTTTATTGGAAAAGATGACTTTTATTTTTTCAATATATTGATGTAAAGAACAAAGTTGTACCCACAGGATTTGAAGTGTATTAAAGGCTTATATGGGCCCGATAGATGGATTACGTTATCATGTTAGCCAGCTATATTTTCAGAGATAAAATGTATTGACAAAAGCTCTTTAACATTTTTGTTATAATCCTCCACCCAATGGCCGGTATCGGACCGGATTATTTTTAATAAAAGCTAAAATACCGAGTTTCCGTTTGCTAAAATAATAACATAAAAGCAAAATGTCAAGTGGTGTAATTATATTTTTGTGTATTCTACTTCAAAAAAAATGTTGACCGGAACATTGATAAGGCAACAAAAATGTTATCGCAAACAAACATTCGCCATTTTGTGAGAAATAGCCTTTAGAATAAATAAAGTTAGCCAGAGTCGGGTCGGGTCTCAGGATCAAGATAAAAGCGTGTCATGAGCCCTAATGAGAATGGAAAACGATAAGCTCGCGAGCAAAATCTTCACTCTTGGGACCACTATGAAAAGGTTTCAGACAAGCATCAGGTTTACGACGCGTTAAAAGCACTTGAATTAACGTTTTTGTGGTGGCTTTAAGCCGTAATTACCTTTGAATTGATCACCTCGTAACGTAGAGTTTTGTAAAGAATGTTACTTAGCTAATGTAGGTTATATATATATGCTGTTGTTTTATTACTGGTCTCTGTTGGTTTCTTAGGTAGTTAGGTAGGTACTGCCTAAGTTTGTTTTTTGCAAAGTCACGGGGTCCCAGCGTTAAGAATGAAAATTTGGTTCAAATAAATATCAAGAGATGGCGCGATTTACACCAATTTTTTATTGAATTGTGTGTAATATTAACATTTTATGGAATTGAACATAAAAATTGTATGTTCTTGTTTAATCGACTCTCCTAAGCACAACATTATGGTATATTGGGCGCTTAATTCACATTTCAAAGATTATTTTAACGTATCATTTCAAATTGATGACAATAGATGGCGTGCTTTTAAATTTCTGAGGCATTCCACTCGAATGTTTAAATTTGTATTGTAACAGATTTTGGTCCAATGAAACTGTAAAAACGTGCAAAAAAATACTATAAAACAAATCGTCAATGTATTTATGGAAAAATATTCCCGATCCGAGTAAACCCTGTTTCTTCTTCAATCTATCGCAGTGGAACGGAACCGAACGCGATCGATGTAAAAAAATAATCAGTTTAATCAGACGAAAAACGCCAGTTAAGTCGGCACGGTTTCTTTGTATGGGATGAGGCATCTGTATGATAGTATTATATTATCTGTAGTAAAGTGTAGAAATGTGCCAACAGCGTTTTAGCGAAAATGTCTTCAAACGGACCTCACAAAATATGAATATGAATACAGTTTCAGGAAGAGATCAATCCTTTGTTTTTAAAACAAGTTTGATGCATGTCCCAAAAAAGCCGGTAATAGGTATAACATCGATGTAAGCTGTAACTAAACTATCAAAATGACTTAGCACCAGAATTCACCAGATTATCGCCGATCATCGGAACCCGATGACGTGGCCTACGTCCGATCATATTGCGCGACAACCCACCATCCCTCGGGCAAATAGTTTATTGGACCGTTTCCAAGGCAAACTCAATTATGAACGAACAATGTGCAGAAATAACACAAAATCCTTTAATGGAAGTTGGGGTTTGTTCTTATGAAAGTGGAACCCAGAGATCCGGTGCGGCGTTGATAGAAATTAGAACGCGTTGAAAGTAATACGTTCAGGCATTTTACTGATGCTGGTATTGATGTTATTAGTTTTAGTTGGGAATTGTTCATTGGTTTAGCTTCAATTGACTTACCTGATGTTTTATGAGACCGTACAGGAAGAGTATATGAAGTAAAGTTGTGTTCAGTCGCGGATAATTTCCGGTGAGATTTAATGTTTATAGAGAACCAATCAGTTAGTATTGTTTTATTAAATCCTAAACAATATAATGCCTTGAATTAAGCGCTGGTGTCAGACAGAGTAACAACAAAGCGCAATGCAGCGAGCGTCCCTATTATACTTGTATTATTATATTACTATGGTAATCCTAGTGAATCAAGGAGAAATCTAGAGACAGAGGAAATTGATTAAAGTAATGAGAAGATGCTTCAGTTAAAGTTATTAAGTCTAAATAGTACTACGGAATTGATAGGATTACTTAGATTCAGCCAGCCAAGCTCTAGCCTAGCAGCAGGTTAATTTTAGAAAAGCCTTATCGAAGTTTAACCAACTTAGTACGCACTCTGAAAACATAATTGAATGAACATTGAACAGGTGTGCTCTGTTCGACACAATATTAACATAGTCAATTTCCCACGATATAGGCTACAATAAAATTAGCATTCAAATCGAGTCCCAAAAATAATTTTAAATCGGACGGGCCGGCCCGTGTAAATTTGACCGAAACGAATTTTGTTTTTGGCCGCCCAATTACCGATGTTTGCAAGACAATATTGAAGTTTAATATCGCTTTGGTTACTTTGTGCTTCGCTCGTGGTAAATGCCAATTAAAATATTTGGCTTAACATCTGCGGTTAACAATTTGGAAGCGTACAATCGCTAATCGATTAACATATAACCATCTATAAACGTTTCGAATCTGGTATAGTATGAAGACTAGGCATTGAATAGTCGTCAATATGGTCGTAAAAATATCGTAGAGCATTAATGGTCAGTTAGAGAAGTAATAACACATAACGCGGCCGGTTCTGTCGGCTTGGGAACAATCATAGAAGCTGTGTACATATTGCACTTGTGTGGCTATTCCTACGCGTCGTGCGGACTCGCTCTAAACAGAAGGTCGGGTGGTCCGTATAACCAGCGAAAACACACGTAGATACGCTACATACAGTAAGTGCAAGCGCACTCGCGGCTGACATTCGCTCAACGTAAGTACAAGTCTATGTGCATGCGTCTGTTTTCGCTCGTTGCATGGAACCGGCCTTCTGTGATATATGCCGTGGTGTTCGCTCACAGCCAGACAGACATCATAAATGTTTTATTGGTACAATACCCTCGGGCCGTACGTCCGCGACGAATCCCGGCGAGGAGGAAATCCCTATCTCTGTCTGTTTGCAAGAACTATTCTAATCTTGAACAGCCATTCGGTGAATTTTGATAAAAGCTTCTAAAAACTTGCTAAAGATTACAGAAAAGTGTTTGTTTGCAAATTGTAACTTAAAATGCTGTAATTGCATGTTAATTAGGGCCAAAAATGCAAAGCATATAACGTGAGAATTTGTGTGCTGTTTAAGATTCTTGCACTGCAGTCATACCAAGTTCATAGTCAAGTTCCAAATTATGTAAACCTAATTTACATTTAAATAAAGGAGCCCTGAGGAGTACCTGTAATATTTAATACGCTTAACATATTGAAATGCACGGCTGCATGCCGTTTCGGCTACGATTGCCCATATTAAATTTGTGAAAACACACTCGTATAATTAAAATTCTCTTTGTAATTTACATGAACTTTTACAATTAACTCTGTAATGATTAGAATGAAGTATGTATAAATAAGTTTTTAATGAAGACGATGAGAATAACAGAAATGCTGTATTGTATAGCTGTTGCCTCATTACTGGGGATCCTGACTTTTTAAGCACTCGATGAGTTCTTTCTATCGATACAGTTGGAAGCTAAATGAAGAACTGCCACATTATTCAAAGTATTTGTGCTGTCTCCATAATGAAATATTTTTTCATTCGCGGGTTCCGATTACTTCCGAAGTATTTTGTTTCGATAGATGTGTTAATGTCGTTCATGTCCAGTCATGGCGTAAAGGCAAATAACTGTTTGCTGTATTTGTTAAAAAACTAATGTGTTGGAGCTATGTATTATATATTTTTCATACCAAAGAGCTCAGAATTTCTCAGCTTATTTTGCGTATCATATGATTAAACAATATCTTCTTGTTTCAGGTACTCTTAGTCCACGAGGCGTCAAAGGGCAGTTTCTCCAGAGTGTTCGACCTGGAAGCAGGAGATGACACTGACTTAAATGCATTAAGGACCTCGCCTTACGAAAGTCGGTTCCCTATCAATATAGGCATCACAGGATATGTTGCTACTACGGGAGAGGTAAGACCTGATCTTCTTTTATGCCTGCATAATATTTATGTATGTAAAGGTATTGACAATGATGAAACATAAATATTAAAGGGATGAAATTAATAATGAAAGATGCTAAATTGTAAGCCACTTGATAGGTGAAGATGCGTTAAAATATTTTGAACAGATAACCAGTCAAAAAGCTTTTCCATAGAAGAGTGAACTAATAAAAAAGTACCCCGCGAAGAGTTTTGTAGGATAAGTACTCAGAAGAAAAGTCATTGTCACCTTTTGATGACTCAAATATAAAATCTGAGCTTAAAATAACCAGTGACAATTTTCCTTTCGTCACTTTTATAACATCGCGCGTGGGTAGCATACTGTTCTTTTCTGTGGTAAACTTTTCAGCTGCAAAAGGCCACTATTAGATACTTAAATTTTGCTCCAAAAAGCTTTGTGTGTAGTCTGCTATAATTTTATTTATGAAATCGTGACTTGTAACTTCTCTTTGCCCTAGAGCAATTGCTGTTTGCATTTAAAAGTTAATATCATTTATGGCTGTATCATTTAGGTACGTATCTGGCAGTATTGCTTTTTCTTTCGACTATGTTGCTATCTTTTGTCTCAGATTAGCAATATCTTTTACCTCACTTTCCACTAGATTTGACTCGCCTAGATCTCTCCAGTCAACTTTAGCGTTCCAGCGGTTGTTAGACCACGGAGCCAAGTCAGCTTAATAACTGTGATAAGAATTAAGAGGGAACACGTTTGTATTAGAGCTAATGGACTTAGAGTTGAAACTTTAAAGCGCTTAGTGTGTGGGTTACTATGAGGATAGGAAGGAAGTTTCAGTACTGGAGTTTATGATAAGGTGTAAGATGTTTGAAACTTGCCGCAAGTAGTAAATATTTCTAAAGAACTTAATTTAAAATATGAGCTCATACCTCTTAATAAAGCTAAAGAACTTAATTTACTCAAATTAAGAATAAGAGCTCGTTTTTCTCTGCACCTAAAAGTTTAAAGGAATTTATTGTCAATGGCTTAAAGATATGCAGCAATTTCAAAGTCTTCACAAAGAGGTTTTCAACTAATTCACTGTGGTTCATTAAAATTGTCTCGCTGAGGGGTTTAGCACGTATTCTGGCGTATGTCACGAGCGTATTCATTCTGGAGAAGGTTAAGTGAGGGCTTGCGGGAATATTAGATCCTGTTAACACCGTGAAATAACATTTTCTTTACATTTCCAGACGGTGAACATTCCGGATGCCTATTTAGATCCCCGTTTTGATCCGTCCGTCGACGAAGGCACCGGATTTAAACACAACACAATACTTTGCATGGCCATTAAGAATTCCGAGGGGAGGATTATCGGAGTCATTCAGGTAAGTTGGCACAATTTTACAGAAACTCTTTGTTATTTTACGCTAGTCGCAGAATCAGATTAACTTCAAATTCTCAAGGGTAGCGTTTTAATATTAGCCTAATTATCTACGGAGTATGCCAAAAATGTGTTAAAAAATGGTAATTGGTTCATAAAAAATAGCCAAACCGTTCCCATAAAGTGACCGGAGTTATTCGACAAACGTGCTGTTCAAAAAGTTGGTCACGTTGAATTAATGAAAAATTCCAAAAAAAGAGTAGAGTAACAATTGTTATAGAAACAGCGCATTGCGGTTGTATGCGACGCTACAAAACTGAATACATACATATTGGGAGAATACAAGACAAGGTTGTAAAGGCATAACGACGTGGATTTTGATAAAATTAACACTGTATATTATTGAGTACTCACACAGTTCGTTTCAAATATTGGGCTTTGGAATTACGCGTCTTCCCCTGAATATATTAGCTTCCAAATAACTTTACGCGAGAGCATAAATTACACAGTCATGTCAACCGTTAAAAGAACTTGACAGCAAAAATATTGAAGATTAAACATGTTATAAACAGACGGAACTAGGAGAAGACGAAACGTCACATAAAAATGTACTGGATATTTTGCAAACGCGGATGATAAAACCCTGTTTATTGCACAGTTAACGTGAATCTGTAGAAACACATTAAAATTTTCCGCAATGCGACGAATCATATTTTTTTATTTCAGTCTAAATAAGTCGTAACTGCAGAGTGTGCTTTTCTTATTTGTTAACATAAGTAGATACTCATTAGTGAAAATGTTGCGGCTCATTTGCTGTATATGGTTTCCCTTTGTGGCAAATGTTCTTTATGTGTATCTGTCATGCTTGTAGAATGAAAACATTGTTTTAAGCAACATTGCAAAGGATATTTGATGCACACAATATACGAGCTTTCCTCTTATGGGGACTATTTATGAATTTTCACACAGTACAATACAAGTTTTCATTGCAGAATTTTGAATATAAATACTCGTACATTACTGCAGCGGCCAGCAAAAGAGGCATTGATGGAC
The DNA here is from genome assembly GCA_964057195.1 of Orthosia cruda. Classification (NCBI taxonomy): domain Eukaryota; kingdom Metazoa; phylum Arthropoda; class Insecta; order Lepidoptera; family Noctuidae; genus Orthosia; species Orthosia cruda. Next base: position 18,500,836 of record OZ059843.1, on the reverse strand, counting down.
GAACGTGTAAATGTTGGCCGAGGCGAAGCCGAGGCACACATACGTAAGGCCATCAATGCCTAGTTGTGGCCAAGGCTAGTATAGTACTTTTCTCAAATAAATGCGCGGTAATTAAAACTAATTAGTACCTAGAACCTCCGAAAGCGGCTATGGACGTCAGATTCCAAGTAGGTCAGATTCCATGTACGTCATTTTCCAGCTAGGACATTTTCCAACTAGGTCAGATTTTGAGTCTGTAATGCAAAATACAGTCAGTATCATATTTTTCTGACATGAAATTAAGCCATCTAAATAAGAAATAATTTTATTCGTAGTAATTTATTTTCAAATTACTATATTTCGAAACCAAAAAAAAATGCTCTTAAATTAGCATAATATATTCGGCAATGGAGCTCAGAATCCAAGAAGGTCTTTAGACTTTGTAGTGTTTATTTTTTCTATCTTTAGGTCATACAAATATTTGTTCCGTGCGGGAATCAAACCCGTTACCCGCGACACGCAGCGGAACAGTCAATCGCTTATGCACTGCGCCAACCGTGCGCCCATTCAGGTCAGATTCGAACAGTAGCATTTCTTCTATGCTTGAAATGTTGTGCTCCGAATCTGAGCTTAAAGATACGATACTTTGACTTTCAATTAAAGATAAAGTTCTGATTCGCTAACAGCAGCCGAATTCCGCAAGTGAATTCGACAAGGCGAAGGGTTTGAGCGCCATCAATTCGACCAATATCACATGTGAGATGAATGACGCGATATCAATTCCCATCTGTGTGATTGGTCGATTGATAGCGGTCAAAACCTTTGCGTTGCCGTATTCACTTACGCAATACGGCTGCAGAACTGTCGCCCGTATCATGTTCTGTATTTTCTCCTGTAACTTAATTTGGATGCTCTTCTTAAAAATTCGGATCAGTTATGTGCCCGTTTATGCACTCTTCATTCAAAATTTTCAAAGAGTCATCATATTTTATGTCAACACTTCTAGATTTTTTTACTGGCTTACGTACCTCTTGCATCTTTATTTTTAAATAATTATATGGAGTTAACATACATTTAGTGTCATCATTTCTAGACTATAAATTCCGTGCCACCAAAGAAATCTCGCAGACATTTGGCGATGAATATAATGTGAGTAAGTGTACCAGAAACCATTACTTACTCAAAATCTGACCTAGTTGGAAAATGTCCTAGCTGGAAAATGACGTACATGGAATCTGACCTACTTGGAATCTGACGTTCATTACCGCTTTCGAACCTCCTTGGTTGCCATGTTTTGGAGTAAAAGATCGTTCCATTTTTAAATAACACGACAGATATGGATTTTCATACAACTTTTGCCGGCCGCTGCTCGCATGTATTTGGCCAGTACAGCAATTTTGATTTATCTCGAAGAAGGTAGTCAAAATAATGCTGAAATTTCCAAGCATATTTGAGAAAAAGTTATTAATCGCCAAGGACTACTCATTTTCCTTTGTGAAGTAAAATGAAGTGGAGCGAAAAGCTTAAAGCAGAGACAAATATTTTACTTTTTAATTGTGTTTACCTTTTATTCGTCATTCGGACCCTAATTGAGGTGCTTAATGTAAACTTTTTTTATTTCTGTTTGTATTTTGAATGTTAACAGGAAATCTTTACGTCGTAACACAAAAAAGTACTTTACGAACATTGTTTGTTATGGACATGGGTTACATTTTTTTACACAGTTCGCATTTGTGTTGCTGGCCGTATTGAAGGGTTGACAAAAAAAAAAGAAAGATACTGAATTTTAATTATAGAAGGTAAAAGTAATTTTTAAAAAGTCGGTAATTTACAAAGGAAAGTAGCTTGCACTTACAATCAAGCGCTTCTTCTTTTAAAAATACATAAGTAGCTCAAAGAAGATATCTACATCCAGTGTTCCATCCCAAGGGTGTCATCTGCTAACAAACTTAGTTGTTTTCTTAATTCACAGTTTTAATGAAAGTTTGTTGATGTAACGAATTATAGCAGCTTGGAGTATCGTTATTAGAAATATCTTACTTTGTTTTAGTTTGATGAACATCTGGTATATGTAACTTCTTCTTTAGAAAATCCAATTACTTTTTGAGAAAAATAAAACTTATTGCCTTATATATTTTCGCACTACTCACACTTAGCACATGTAATCCAATATTGTTTTCATAATATGTTCTATTTTATGAAAATGTACTTGTAAATACTTTTCTAGCCAATAAACAGGCCTCATCCTTTGGACCTTTCCAAAGAGATGAGACCTAAAAAAAGCGTTTAAACTATACATTGTCCTTCTAAAAGTCATGGCTTTTATCGAAATTTTCTTTTTCTTGACTTATATTATGTTCATCTTCCAGTTAATCAACAAATTCGACGAGCTCCTCTTCACGAAGAATGACGAGAACTTCGTGGAAGCGTTCGCAATATTCTGCGGCATGGGCATCCACAACACGCACATGTACGAGAAAGCTATCACTGCAATGGCCAAACAGAGCGTTACTTTAGACGTGAGTTTACTTTATTGTATCATCTGCATTCTTATCATCATCATAGTCTCCCTGCTCTCATTCCGTGTTATTTAGGGTTTTCTTCTAGTCTATGAGATTCTCGGGACCCTTACGCGTACCAGGGGCGAAACCAACTCGCAAAGGCCTTGTTAGACATGTAGGATGAAATGTGACAACAACCGGCAATTATACCTGTATGCACTAGTGAGCACCCAAGGACCAAGGACGATCCCCGGCTGGTGCAGGACTTTAGCAGAATATTGAGACAAAACACATTGACCTATGGGTTTGGGAGGTTTCGTGGATCGATTACCTAAAACCAATGATATTCAAATAAACAGATACGTTATATACTCACAAAACAATTGAAAAAAGTGTTCCGCGCAGCAGCGGCAGCACACATACACACTTTTCATTCATCTGACATTTCACCACAAGTCTAAAGGGATGGCTTGATAAAACCAACAAGAAAAAAAGAGACAGCTAGTGTTTATCACTTGCGTGTGAATGTAAACAAACATTATTCTGACCGCCAATGTTGTTATCTTTTTCTAACCTCCAAATATCAGAATATTAGGAAAAAATTGAGGCGTATTGCGTACTTACATATGGCATGAGATCCCTTCAGTTTTATGTACTTTGGTATCATAATTGGTACAATTTCTAAATACACGCTATGGCATTTTTTTATTTTGTTTTTGTTTCAACAAAGCCTCTCGCTCTTCGCCATGCGTGACATAAACTAAAGACTAAAGGTCACAATTGTGACCTATTCGAGTCTTCACAATGCGCGCGCTCATAACATATCTGTTTATTTGAATATCATTGCCTAAAACTATCTTTATCGTTATGGGTAGTAAAAACATTATTCAAAATCTATGCAAACCAATTTGATATAATCGTGGCTGTTATCAATTTTTTATATTAATTCTGTCATAATGCTTTTTCTTGGAATTTACTTTACTTCATCAAAATCGATAGGAAATCAATGTTTGAATATATTCCTATAGTAGGCTGGTGGTGAATGATGATGGCATTTCTTTGTTTTTTTAGTTTATTCATTTTAAAATGACCTCTCCGTCGACGTCCGATTCGCATATAATTGTATGATGTGTCCCAATTTAAGCTAGGTCGTGGCCTTTTATTCCATGTAGCTAAATAGGACTTAAGCCAAAAGCCTTCGAATATATATAATTGTCCATTGTGTCATACTGAAACGCCTACATGTATCTGGCACTATTCCAACCTCCTCACTTACCGTATTATTATAATACTCTCCTAAAATTTTATAGGCGACAGTTAACGCCTGAATTAAGTCGCCATTTTCTCCTAATGTTTGTGCTACAAGGTCCATTTGATCTAAATGTGTGTTATTTGTATGATTGCAGGTACTAAGTTACCACGCGTCTGCTTCATTAGATGACGCTCAACGGTTACGGGTGAGTTCACAACACAAATGAGCACGAATGCAGTCATCTGTTTTACAAACACACTGTATAATAAACCTAACTTTCATATGGATAAAGTTCAAGTTTCTGTTTTACGGTTCCATAAACAGATGACTACAGAAGTGTTCGATGTATGTGCCAGGTCGTATGTTGTAGTTCGTAAAGTTGGTAGCTCCAAGCGAAACGCCTCAGCCAGTCATATAATTAACAAACTCAAAGTGTAATTAGATGAACATGTTTATGTTAACAGGTTTGTTTCTAAACTTGGCTCATGATTGCTCGCGGAAAGTTGGTAGTAGGCACCGGCTTTCGTTGCCGCTAGCGCGGCGGTGTAAGAAACGAGGATAATTATTAATTTGGCAGAATAATTGAAAATTGTAATAAGATGTTTAGCCAGTATAATTACAATCAAGGTTTCTGTGACCATGAAATTAAATTAACTATGCCTTCAAAATAATATTCTTCTCATTTTTTTAGGGTTCCGTAGCCAAATGGCAAAAAACCGGAACCCTTATGGATTCGTCATGTCTGTCTGTCTGTCCGTCCGTATGTCACAGCCACTTTTTTCCGAAACTATAAGAACTATGCTGTTGAAACTTGGCAAGTAGATGAATTCTGTGAACCGCATTAAGATTTTCACACAAAAATAGAAAAAAACAATACATTTTGGGGGTTCCCCATACTTAGACCTGAAACTCATTTTTTTTTTCATCAAACCTCTAAGTGTGGGGTATCTATGGATAGGTCTTCAAAAATGATATTGAGGTTTCTAGTATTTTTTTTTATAAACTGTATAGTTTGCGCAAGAGACACTTCCAAAGTGGTAAAATGTGTCCCCCCCCCTGTAACTTCTAAAATAAGAGAATGATAAAACAAAAAATAATATATGATGTACATTACCATGTAAACTTCCACCGAAAATTGGTTTGAACGAGATCTAGTAAGTAGTTTTTTTTCATACGTCATAAATCGTAAACCGCAATTTACCAAGTACGGAACCATTCGTGCGCGATTCCGACTCGCACTTGGCCGGTTTTTATTTCTTGTTTCATCTTCTGAAACAATTTATGTTCTTCTTTAGCATTTCATTGGATTAAAAATTAATTAAAACGAAGTTTACTGTGGCCACGAGAACATTCTACATAAAACAAAAAATGTAACAATGTCTCATTCGACAATTATATTCTCCTAAAAACGGCCCGTAGATAAAACCGCAGGGAACCTTTGTAGTTCGTAATTTTTAGCTTAGTCACATTGTTTCTATCGTTTTCATTCATAACCTGAAGACTGAATGCGAGTAATTAAATTCTCTGCGATCTCACGTGAAGTATTTAATAATGCACTGCAATATGCACATAATTTGCTCGGTACTCCATATTTATTGATAAATAACTTCTTTCTGCTTCTGTGGATACGCTCGCGTGAAAGTCGGGCAAATACCCAACGGAACGTACTGAAAAGTACGTTGTAAGTAAACATAATATGTCCCTCCATGTTCCAGTTTATCTCTATGTATACCAAACATTTTTCTTTCGTTCTTCCGTGAAATGAAAACCTGACAAACAGACAGGCAGAGCTAATTTACAATAATTTTCTGTATGGATGAATGTTAATGTTTACCGTGTTTATAAATAACGCGTCCAAATTCGGTTTTCGTCGGCGTGGGTATTTTATATATTGGCAATTTCTTCGTTACATTCTTTTACGTTGGAATTTTTATTTATGAATTTACTTGAAATGATACTGGCTGACGCGGAGTTATGTTAAAATCTGAAGTTAAATTTGGAACTCGATGCAAAAAATAAACGGTAGCTTTTTAAATGCTTGAATATTTATATAAAATCAGAGATGTATACCTACTTATATTCTGATTTTTTATTTCGTAGACTAAATTGACATTTGGAGGGTTGTCACTTAGTGATTGAAAGTTGATCGAAAATGGAACTATTTCACGGCAAAAAAAAACATTTTTTTAAGAAACTAGCGGCCCTTATTTAGTTTCTATTAATTTATGTCAGACTTAATTTTATCGATCGCATTTATTTTATTGTTGATTTCATATTTAACACAATAAAAGTTTATTTACTATGTGTATACATATGTTATTTTTATATTCATAAAACATTTATATACACCAATTAGTAATATTAAATTGAGGACTCATGTCACATCGATTGGATGAATCAGTTATTATTGAGCCTTACATACTATGTTTCGCGCTTGCAACATTAAAAAAAAATAAGGTAATTGGCAGCTGTCGGTTTAGTCTACGATATTAAAAATCACAGTATAATTAGTTGTTGCATTAGCCGATGATGATGTCTGTCAACATTTTATTATGTCAATGACATAAAAGTCATGCGAGTCGTTCTTGTGACTTGCGACAACTTTACCTAAATACATTTTGGTCAATTCTTTTACCTTCCACAGACGCTAAGGATACCATCCTCCGCTCACTTCAGTCTCCACGAGCTCGCGTTCGATGACATCGAGATGACAGATGACGACACACTCCGTGCCTGTCTCCGCATGTTCCTCGACCTCGACTTCGTGGAGCGGTTCCACATAGACTACAGCGTGCTTTGTCGATGGTTGCTCAGCGTGAAGAAGAACTACCGCAATGTCACGTACCATAATTGGAGGCACGCGTTCAATGTTGCGCAGATGATGTTCGCGATTTTGACGGTGAGTAGCTTTTGAGGAATGGATTTTTGGTACTAAGATTGGCGATGCATGAACTGGAAGCGCATCGCGAAGGTTGTTTCTTAACGGGGCAGGAAAATATAGTGTAGGAGGAGGACTTAACCCAGAAGTAAGACATTATAGGCTTATTAAAAACAAAAGATTTGTCAGTGCTGATTCTCGAATATCACTTAATTCTGACTTGCCTAAGATATTTTGGACATTGCTTAAATGCCAGAGCTATTTAAAGTGAAATGATAGAAATAGAGGGGAGAGGCATATAATATGGAGAGGGCTTTGCTCGGCATTTTCTTGCGTGATCGAATCAGAAATGTAGAGATCCGTAAGAGAATCAGGGTTACCGACATAGCCCGAAGAATTGCCAAACTTAAGTGGCAGTGGGCCCATTGCTCGCAGAACGGATGGCCAATGGGGCCGAAAGGTTCTGGAGTGGCGACTGCGCTCCGGAAGACGTTGCGTTGGAAGGCCTCCCACCAGGTGATGATAACCGATGACCTGGTGAAGGTTGCGGCGATCCGCTGGTTGCGACACGCACGGGACCGGTCAATGTGGCGACGCTTGGGGGAGGCCTATGTCCAGCTGTGGACGTATTTCGGCTGATATGATGATAAAAATAGGATTGCGAGACTTGTGGCTTAGTGTGTGGCACGGTAACCACACATGAAGTCACAAGTCTGATTCTTCTGTTCAGTTCTGAAAAAATAAAATTGAAGCATCTTGCAAAAAATTAACTTCTTAATCTGCTGACACATAAAAGTTCGATAGGAGAAAAATGGACTACTTAAACTCGAGTAATATATGGCCTTGCTTCAGGAGACGCAGTGGTGGAAGATATTCGGGGAGCTGGAGTGCCTGGCGCTGATCATCGGCTGCCTGTGCCACGACCTCGACCACCGGGGGACCAACAACTCCTTCCAAATCAAGTGAGTAACACGGCAAACTTCTGTTAAAATATGTATGTGGAAGTAAAGCTATATTTAGGAGAATAAATTTACTATGGTTGTCGTGAGTATTTTTAACCTACTTACCAAAAAAAGACGAGGTTCTCAATTCGGATGTTTTAATATTTTTTTATATGTGTTCCGGCATAACTCCGTTTTTTTGATTGAAAGGGTATACTCTAGAGGTCTTCCCATTGTCACAAAATCAGAATCTGTTTATGGGATCCCATGGAAACCGAGTGAACTTCGAAAATATTATAGGCAGACATATAGCGATTTTGGCATTTTCAATAACGTGGCAAGCATTTGCACTCAGAAAGTATCATTTGGTGAAGTGGAACTGATGACGAAGACCACAGATGGCCACTGAACTCCTTAATAAGTATGTCATGAGTATAAGATATCTCGAATGGTTAAGCAACTATGATGAAGCTTATACATATAAATAAATAGTTTTGATGAAAATGGTACCATTGAACTGATCTGATGATGAAGCCAGAAGGTAGGCACTCCGCAACAAAACATTGTATCCTAGTCGTCTTTGGGCTTTTTGGAATTGAAATGAGATGTATTCTGGCTATAAATGATTTTCATGGTAATACCAACACTAAAAAGATTTCTCTTTTTTTTATTAACAAACAAATTAAACAGATTTTAAAGCAAAATAATACAAAGTTATTTTTCGCTTTATAGTGTTTTATTTTAGAAGTCGGTTATTTTTTTAGTTAAAATGTTTTTTAGGAAACTTAATTTAGTTTTAAAGATACAACTGAATTTCTTTTTGCACATTTAAAAAAGCTCAAATAAACAAGAAAAATATAATTAAAAAAATTGACAAATATTTTAATTTTCAGCCTGGCTTCCGTGGCTACATGCAAAATTGCCTTACCATTATTATAAATATCTTACATAATACTTACATCGCATTACCAAATTCCAGGGCGTCATCACCTCTGGCCCAGCTGTACTCCACCTCGACGATGGAGCACCACCACTTCGACCAGTGCCTGATGATCCTTAACTCTCCCGGGAATCAGATCCTGCTCAACCTGTCCTCCGATGACTACGAGAAAGTCGTCAAAGTGCTCGAAGATGCTATTCTGTCCACGGATTTGGCTGTTTATTTCAGGTAGATTAACAGCCAGTGCAAACAGTTTCACCATTATCATTTCAGCATTAAGACGTTAATGCTGAACTAGGACATGAAAACAAATTCATGATGGCTAATTATACTTATGACACTTTCCTGTGTTAATCAAGTAGGTATAGTCTCTCTAAGTAGTGAGGAGCTCGTGGCTAAATAATAACAGCCGCACGGGTCCATCTTCAAGGTTAAGCAACGCTTGACGAATTCGGTCCGTGGATGGGTGACCATTTCAACATACCGAGTTTCCTCCGTGCCTCGGAAAGCAGGTAAAGCCATTGGTCCCGGCTGTCATTTGAAGATCTTTGGCAGTCGTTACGAGTAGTCAGAAGATTGCGATCTGACACCAGTCTAGCCAAGGGGTACCGTGTTACCCAGTTACTGGGTTGTGGAGGTCATATAGGCAGTCGCTCCATGTAAAACACTGGTACACAGCTGAATCCGATTAGACTGGAAGCCAACCCCAACATAGTTGGGAAAAGACTAGGCAGATTGATTGAGTCTCTCTAATAGTGTGCAAAAGAAAAAAAAATACTTTAGTTGTTATTTATTTACTTAAAACTTCATGCACAAAGTTACAATGGCGGACTTAGTTCCTGTTATTCTGATATCTTACAAGAAAGAGTTGCGTTGAGATGACCCACCCTAAGGAATCCCAAAATTATATTGATGTTTGCTTCTAGAATAGAAAAGGTTCCATACGACATTGCCTGAAAAAGATTGTTCGCGTTTGACCACTATCTTGCCTGGTCGTAAGCAGATGTGGTCGACGGTGAAACACGCTATTTTCAGCCAAATCCAAACACATTAATTCTAAAATTCCTTTCCCATCTTCCAGCAAACGCAAAGGCTTCATCGAGCTGGTCAGTGAAGAACGCCAGGTGACCCCTCAGTGGGGCTCGTGCTCGGACCGGCGCGGCTTACTGCGTGCCATGCTCATGACTGCCTGCGACCTGGCCGCCATCACCAAGCCCTGGCCTGTGGAGCGCCGGGTGGCAGCCCTAGTCGCTGGCGAGTTCTTCAGGCAAGGGGACCTGGAGAGACAGAACCTGAATTTGACTCCTATTGTAAGTATATTAATTATAAGAAAAACTGTTTCCTCAGACACCCCCTTCAACTGACTATATTAAACCCGCAGAAAAGCTCCCTTCGGGCCACCTGTAAAATCTCTAAATCTACTACGAAGCCATGCGGGCCGGAGCAGGCATTACTTCGTCAAATGAGGGTACTCCAACGAGCCACAATGCGATTGCGGTGCCACGTCCCAAAAATGGACTTTTGTCGTGCTCTCTATGCAATTGCAACTGCACTCTGAAAGATCTTTTCGAGGCTAGCCCTAACGCTGTTGACGTGGCTGAATTTTGGTCGAAACAAATATATACTAGGAATGATAGATACGACGAAGTAGTATATTTCGTGTGGCGCATAAAAAGTCGCGATTCTAACACGAGTGATTTAGCCAATTTTAATTTCTACATGCGAGACGCGAGCGATTCTTTTTCCACTACCTGATGAGCTTACTTAATTAAGTGCAAATAAGTTCCAATAACAATTTATTAGAACGGTCAGACTAAAAACCACAAACTATATAAACACAATCAACGCGCGCTTTTTCGAGAGGTAACAGGTTCAGTATCATTCTGCCAGTTCCATAAAGATATCAACATTAATCACCACGCTTGCTCAAGTCGGGTTGGCGATTTTAAACTTAAATTAACATGTAAGTCCAGGGGGGTAACCATAAGCTCTTAGAGCAAGGCTATTTCGAGTGAGCGTAAGGGACAGAGGTATATGATTTGTATACATCTGTCCCGTTTTTCCAGTCGCGCCATGATAGTTTTGACAGGTCATGGTTAGTTTCGATGTTTTCCTTCACCACGGGGTCTCAGCGTTAATAAAGAAAATTTGGTTCAAATAAATCTCACTAGATGGCGCGACATGCACCGAGTTGTTATTGAATTGTGTGTTAAATTAACATTTTCTGGAATTAAACATAAAATTGTAAGTTCTTGTTTAATCAACTCCTAAGCACAGAATTATGCAATATTGGGCTCTTAATTCACATTTCATAGATTATTTGAACGGATCATTTAAAATTGATGCCTCGGTTTTAAATGTCCGAGGCGTTCCACTCGATTGTTTAAATTTGTATTATAACACATTTTGGTGCAATGAAACTGTAAAAAAGTGCACAAAAATACAATAAAACAAATCTTCACTGTATTTAAAGAAAAAATATTCATGCACCGAGTTAACCCTTTTACTTGCAAATCGCTGCTAACACCATCTATCTATCGCCATGGAACGGAACCGAACGCGAACGATGTACAAAAAATAATCGGTTTAATCAGACGAAAAACGCTAGTTATGTCGGCGCGGTTTCTTTGTATGGGATGAGGCATCTGTATGCTAGTAAGTAGTATTACATTATCTGTGCTGTATTCTAAACTAAACATCAAGCACAAGAGGCGAGGTTTTGGCTACTGGACCTGTAAATATGAATTGAAAAAGACAAATTGGTACTTCTCACAACTTCAAGCACAAGAGGCGAGGTCTTACAAAGATATGATCTTTGTGGGCTTTAATGCAGCAAAATACGAGAAAGGATAAGTGCAACCAACCGCACGTTCCATTGTTAAAATTCAACATAGACAGCGTCTTTGTGTCGTAACAGTAAGAGCGATTTTCGGAGAGCAAGTGTTTCTGTGGATTTGTGATTCACTGTATTCATATACGTGCTGTCTACTGCAACCATGCAACTCGGATGGCTATAAAATTTATGATTTGTATGCTTTATTATGATGAATGTAATTTAAAGTTGGTTCTCGTTTATTTCAGGACATAATGAATAGAGATAAAGAAGATGAGCTGCCTGCTATGCAAGTCAAGTTCATCGATACGATCTGCCTGCCTATCTATGAGGTAACAATTATTTTATATTATTTTACTAGCTTCTGCCCGCGGTTTCCGTCAAAAGTGTTTGTATCATCCCAAGGGAATATAAACTATCCTATGTCCTTCCTAAGGTCTTAGACTATCTTCATGCCAAATTTCATCTAAATCGGTTCAGTAGATCCTGAGATTATCCCCTACAACCTCACAACTCGCAAACTTTACCACTTTATAATATTAGTATAGATTTGTCACCAAGAAATTGGTTTGATTCCTCAGTATCTTTTTATTCTTAAAATAAACCTTTGTCCCATACTAGGCATTTCTTCTGTGTCGTGTGTGCTTTTATGAACATTTAAACTCATCAATACAAACAGCTAGACCCGGAGCAACTATCTTTAGGCAGTGCTGGGCAAAATACATTCTTTGCCTAAATTATTATACAAATTAATAATAAAACAAAATATATTTGAGTCGTGTATTCGAAATATAAAATACAATATTTTTACTATCTTTATTATTTTAAATACAAAATACTAATTACTTTAAATACAAAATACTAATTACAAAAAACAATCAGGTGTGAGGTTATGCAAATAACCGTTTAAGAATGAAAATGGTAATTGACAAGATATTTGTAAACTTGACATACAGTATAATATTCACAGTGGATCTTTGTGTCTCTGAAGTTGGTTCTGTCAATTAATGCGCAAGAAACAGTTTAACTGCATAGAGTAAGCGGGATAGGATAATGCGACAAACGTAAGCGAGTGAAAGAGACAGTTATACAATGATAACTTCACCTTCAATATTGACACAAAAAAAGCTACTGCGCAGGCTCTTGCAGCCAATTCAGAGACACAAAGATCCGTCGTGAGTATTATACAGGTTTGTCATATTTAGCGGTCGCCACTTTCCTTACGAAAGCTATCGAGCGATATTAACTGCAAAACGCGTCCATTAAATAAGATTGCCATACATATATGCTAAATGTATTTATGTTCAAATTTATTTTGAAGTCATGAAGTATTTGAAATACCAATTACAAATTATTTTTTTATGTAGTAATTGAAAAACAAATACCAAATACGTATTTGTATTTCAATTACGTTTTTTAATTAAATACTGCCCAACCCTGTCTGTACGCCATTCAGATATGCATTCCGTACGAGAATCGAACCTGCAACACACACCCTTAGTAGCTAACTAAGGTATTTATTTTTGATTTCTAGGCGTTCGCAGTCCTGTCTCCGGCCTTACAGCCGATGCTCGACCGAGTGAAGAGCAACCGCGGCCATTGGATCGACCTCTCGAACAACGACGAGAAGTTCGACTACAGTCTCGACAAGGAGCTCCCGGAGAGAAACGACAAGTCCAGCATCAGTTCACAGAACGTTGATGACACGGAGAACACTTATGAAGGAGACAGCAGTGGGGCAGTTTCTCTCTCCTCAGAGACCAACTCCAAATACGAAAACCTCGAGAATCCCGTCGTTGGTCTCCTGTGCAACAACGTCCTCAAACTCAGAGACCCCAACAACTTCTGTCAACTCAATGACTTTTAAACGTTCTATAGACTATTACAATGTGATAAAGTGAATAAGCGGCTTGTTAGTGCTCCCACGTTTCAAAGGCCAATAGCGAAGCCAAATCGTCCATTTAGGATGTTAGGAATAGAACACTTTAATTTTCTAAGTATCTAGCACAACTAACAATGAAATTTCACTAAGTTTTAATCGTGATTCGTAAGTTGTATTGCATTTTAGAGAGTGAATGTATTCGTCATTGCGTGTCTGTCCATTTGTTTGTATGTAGCATCATTATTCTCCTATTGGTCTGCTTGGAATGTTGGACGATGACGTGAATGTATTCAGTTCGCGGGTATCATCTGACAGCTGTGTGATATTCGTTTAGTAAATAGATGATTTAGTCGAATTTGAGGTTTATCTAAACGCATGGCGTAATTATTCGATAAGTTGTCATGACCATCGCCGCACTATTTTTATACACTTCATTATGTAGCTTTACATTTTTATGTACAGTACAACAATTTTCTTTGTGCCCCTCGGCAATCATCGCATTTCCGAATAAAAATGAATGCTAATTGCCACATCCATCAATTATTAGATTTATCGTGTATAATATATTTGAATTCAGAACTAAGTACTTTATTGTTGTTTTGTTTTGATTTCCGTGTGAAATATATTGAGCTGTAAAAATAATAGCTTGCATCCCATGTTTTAAATAAATTACGTTATGTTAAAAGAGTATTTTAGCAACTCTATATATTCCCAAGTTGATTGAGAGCGTCCAGTCTGCACCAAGTGCAAACGGCAACTGATAGAAAGCCTACGACTGACGAAACACGAAGTATGCCGAGGGGCATTAAGAAAATAGTTGTACTGTTCCTATAAGAGAAAATTTTACAAGTAGGTATGTAATGTTTTAATTTACCTCATTCGTCTATTCCTACTACGTATTACATGAAGTCGTTTCGTGTGTGTCGATAGTTTTGGTATCATTTAAGATACATTATACAGCTAATGAAATATTCAATTTCTCATAGAAACAAAAATATTTCGACATTTTTAAAATACTCTAACCCACGCTAACCGCAGTAATATAACGAAACAGGGCCTAACTGTCGTGACGTAGTTGTATGACCAAAATACCAAAAAGTTTTATGTAGTTGTCGTACTAAACATATTATTTTTTTTATATTCGGACTTATCATTAATTTTTCATACTTATGTATTTCATTATGAAAAAAAATTAATTATTATAAATTCTATTCATTATACCTCTGAGTATGAGTATGTGTGTGTGCGGAAAACATATAATTAATACACTAGCGACAGTTCGTGTATTTAAAATAATAATTTTCATTCGCACAACGTAATTTTTGTAAATAATTAATCAATGTTATAAATACTGTACCTAATACTAACATGTTGTAATTTTGGTAAGTACTTATTATAAATTCGGGTTTTCTCTATTAATTATACATGGATAATTTTGTTCTATATCTGCTTATAGGAACATGACCTCGCATTCATTATTTTCAAGACAGTTACGGCACCCGCTGATCCATTCCAATATTATTTTCGATTTAAAATAGCTTTTTTTTGCATCGATTTTGTTTGTGTTGTCCATTAAGTTTTTGTAGAAAAGTGTCAATTATAAAAATAACGATATTGTTTAAAGAACGTGTCCGTTTTTTTAATAATATTATGAAATAGCACTTTCTTAGGCAAGTTTTAATAACTGCAATTATTGCGCGTTTTTTTTATACATGAATTTTCACTATAAGTAGGGTTGCCATCTCGAAAAACTGACAACCAGAACCAAAAACCCCGAATTTCGGCGATATAATACGGACAATTTTTTTACAACTTTGTTGATCTATATTAGCGTTTCGCTTTTGACTAAAAAGACAAAAATTGGTCTTCTAAATATGACAAAATAAATCTTCTTAAAGTAAGACAATAATCAGCAGTAATCGCGTAAAATGAGTCGCGGAGTTAAATTCAACTGAAATTCGGTTAGGCAGCCAGACGAACGGACGTAATTTCAGTTGCTATTCTACGTTTGTACGGGGCGCTGACGCTTGTCTCGCTCCCCTATCTAACCTCCAGCGCAATTCGGTTGAAATAACATGCGTGAGTCAGCAGATAACTCATTTTGCGTCGCCGTGTGGCACAAACAGCAGCCTAATTGCTTAAGTGAATTCGGCAAGGCACAGGGTTTGACTGCCATCAATCGACCAATTACGTGTCTCTCATCTCGCATGTTTGATCGTTTCATATCGGTTAAACCCTTTGCCTTGTCGAATTTACTTACGCTATTAGGCTGCAGGACTTTAGAATAAAACCGAATGCAGCGTAAATTCCGCGGCGTATTTTACGCGACTCACAAAAGCACGTTCGTTTGTCCTCACCCTTAACTGTCATCTCTTACATTTTCTAGTAATTACATTATTGTACAGTAATTCCCAGTCCATTTGGCCAGTGTAAATGTAGACTCTCAGATGCGCATGGCATGACGCTGTTTTAGTATGAGATTTACTACTGCGCAGCCACTTGTAACAACTTCAGGCCGTCCAAAAAGATTGAGGAGTACTGTACGTGTGGTTGTTAATGGTCACGAGGACCATTTTTTGTTCAGGAAGACCGGACGTCTTCCTGAACAGTGCGAGAAGGGCACGGATAACTTTAAAACCCGGAGCGAAACTCCTAGTGGGATAGTCTTACGGGGTTGTCGCCTTCCAATTTTGGACAAACCGGGGAAACCAGAACGGATGGCAACCCTAACTATAAGTTATTCATCTAGTCTTTTATAAAATTTGACTATAATCATGTCTTAATTTGGATTCGTTTTGTGTATTTAATGTTTTTTAAAATATTGCAAATTAATAAATGATAAAATTTTAACGTACAAAGTTATATTTTTTTTTAAGATTCGGCAATGATTCCCATTCTATGTATATTTTACCTTTGGAAGCAAAACAATTTCGAGTCTATACTTCACATTTTGGATCGAATTTTTCTCTTGTTTCATATATTATTATGACCAAATCCTCTGTAACGAAAGTTAAAAAAAATATATTTTGTAATTGGAATAATTCTCTCTATAAGCATTAGATATTTACATGAAAAAAATCTCAAATTAATTGTGGTAATAAAACTGTGTACAACATTAATTTTAAGATTGCTGTAAGTATTATTAGAAAGTAATTAGAAAATTAATAATTGTAATTCACTAAATGACGAGTTGTATGGTGTGTGAATAATATGGAGGTTGTTTTGTTCCAAACAAAAATGTTATTTATTTATGATTAAACAAATTTTGAAATAATTATTGTTTTTCATTTATTTTTACTACACTCGGCGTCACAAATCGCGGCTTTTCCTCCTAATCTTATTCAAAATAATTTAAAACATATTAATTCAATGGTAGTATCGCTATGTTAAATTATTTGAAAGTCATATTTATTCAGCTCTCAGAAGTTAAGGGTTTTGGTTATCAAAGACATGAAATAAAATGGGTTAACTGAAGAAAGAAAAATATTAAGTTTAGGTTTGTTTTTTTTTGCTGGAGTTGTTTAATTCAAAGTGGATGGGTGGTTTAAGATCGATTTGATTTTTAGGGTTCCGTACCCCAAGGGTAAAACAGGACACTATTACTAAGACTCCGTGGTCCGTCTGTCTGTCTGTCCGTCAGGCCGTATCTCATGAACCGTGATAGCTAGACAGTTGAAATTTTCACAGGTATTTCTGTGGCCGCTATAACAAAAAACGTATAAAATAAATTTTTAAGTGGGGCCCCCATACAACAAACGTATTTTTTTTGCCGTTTTTGCGATAACGGTACGGAACCATTCGTGCGCGAGTCCGACTTGCACTTGGCCGGTTTTTATTTAGTATAGTCTTGACAGGAATTTTCAGGCAATCCACTCGCAAAATATTTTTTTACATATTCAACAGATGGGTGAAGGAAGGTCGCTCCTTATTTTTGGGAAAATTCCCCCGCACTATTCCCAAACCACTGCAACTCCTGAAAGCCAGAACAACAGTGGCGATCACCAGAATAGCGCCGAGGCAATGAAGCTCGACGAAGTCCCGGCGTTTAACTGTCCGGAATTTAACTGTCTTGGATCCCGCAACGAAATTAATCAAAAAAGAATAATGGAGGAGTAGGAAAAACACAAATTTCAACCTTTCTCCAGAACAAGCAGGAGACAGAACAAATAAGGCCAATAGGCACAAAAGGTCGTTCTGCGGTGGTGTAATTAAACTGGACGCCATTGACACTAACGGCGCCTTGGACGCTTGCTTTTCTTCGACTGATCCATCGTCGTGCGCGGATGTCGTGACGGATGTGTTGCTTCAGGGAATGGATGTACTACATTCCGTTTTCTGACGCGAAGACCGGCCATTGTTTGGCGCCGAATGCAAGCGCGCCGACGACGCTCTTAAATATGAGGCGTACCTGGCTCAATTCAACCACATTGGCCGAACAGGCAGGAACCAAATTTGCTTTTTACCCAGCAGGTAGTAAACCGCTTTGGTCCCTGGCTAAGTCGGTCGAGTCGAACTTCTGCCGTCCTTCACTACCACCACTGCTGAAACCCGACGGGTCACTGGCCCACTCCGCTGTGGAGAAGACAAAATTATTTGTCTCTCTTTTTGCAAAATCTTCACGTCTGAATCCTGGTGACGCGCGGCCCCGTCCCTCTCCTGATGGATGCGAGACGAGTATGTCAGACATTCGTATCCATCAAAAGGACGTTCGTAGTAAGTATTCCGCCTTTCGTATCAGGCTGGAAAAGTGCCGAATGCTTGGAAGCAAGCGTACGTACAGCCCGTGCCCAAGAGCAGCAGTCGAGCTGACCCGGCCAATTACAGACCCATATCTATAACGTACGTGCGTGTACTCAATATTAGGCTCCTGGCATACCTAGAAGCAAACGATATCCTTAGTGACAGGCAATACGGCTTCCGCCGAAATCGGTCTACTAGGGATCTTCGAGGGTATTTACATTACATCTGGAGTGAGGCCATCGAGAGGCACGGGGAAGCGCTTGCCGTCTCCATCGTCTTCTCGAAAGCTTTTGATAGGGTCTGGCATGAAAGCCTTATTGGTAAGCTTCCTTCATTCGGTCTGGCCCGGTGGTCTGTGTGATTGGATTGCAGACTTCCTGAGAGATCGGTCCATACGAGTGGTTATCGATGGCTGCTCGTCGGACCAATTGGATTCCGGGGTACTTCAGGGATCGGTACTCTCAGCAACTTTATTCTTGCTGCACATTAACGATCTTTAGGTATGCAGACGACGATCCGGCAATTAGGACTCGAGGTGGCCCTGCACAAGTCTGAGGCCATGTGTTTTCATGGTCCTCGGAACGCGCCACCGCCGGGTTCCCAAATAACGGTAGGAGGGGTTCACATCGGCGTCGGGTCGACGATGAAGTACCTGGGACTCGTCCTCGACAGCCGGTGGAATTTCGTGGACCATTTCCGACGTTTGGTTCCCAGACTGGAGCGGGCCGTGGCTGCCCTCAAGCGACTCCTGCCCAATCTAGGGGGTCCAAATGCCTCCTGCCGGAGGCTCTTCGCGGGGTCGTGCGGTCAATGGCTCTTTAAGGCGCACCGGTGTGGGCGCGTTCCCTTAGGCGGCGACCAGCCGCACGCCACACGCACGTACGATGTACGTTACAGATATGGGTCTGTAGTTGGCCGGGTCAGCTCGACTGCTGTTCTTGGGCACGGGCTGTACGTTAGCTTGCTTCCAAGCATTCGTCGTCCACCGCAGGAGACGCCCTGGGCGTCGGGAGTTGCAAGCCGATTCCCGGCCACGGTAGGCGCGGGCTTGCGGACGGCGAGTAATGGGTAGCTCGCCGTCTGATAAGGACCAGGCCCGAGAAGACGGCGCGTAGTGTTCCACGCGCGCCTCAAAGAGATGTCAGCAAAATTGAGGGGGTCCTTTAGGGCCGATGCCTGTCTGGGTCGCGGATAAATTTGAAAAAGAGTTACCGCGGCCCTGGCACAAGCAATTGAAGGAACACGGGTGGGTTCTAGTCAGTTAAAGTCTGACACGCCCTTCCGCTTCACCCAGAGCGGGAGAAGTCATTTGATGATTTCCCACACAAAAAAAAAAACGTATGCAGACGACATCACTGTTGCTGAGAAATACTTTTCCAACGCACGGGCTACCGGGCCTCAGATCTGGTCTCTGCGGGAGGTCATAGTGAAGCGTTTGAACCTGTCCTTGCAGGCAGTCTCCGAATGGGGTGATTCCAATCTGGTTAGGTTTAGACCCAGGTGTGTCTTTTGCCGCAAAAAATAGCCAATTTCACTCGGCTCCAACTTGCCGAGATGTGACCGTGCCAATAACTGACCATCTTGAGCTTTTTGTTTCATACCAAAAATCTTAATAAAAAGTAACAGCTTTAAAAAAAACTAATATAATAATAGTGTATTTTGTATAATATAATAATATAAGTGCGAGACCAATTGAACAAGATGCAATGAAGTGATTATAATACTATAACAAATTGGACGCAAGTTATAAAAGCTAAATATTGTGTTTGGCCCAGAATTCAGCCACGGCAGAACCATTCGGTGACGCAGTCAGGAGGAACAACTTGCAAACACACCAGAATCGATATCTTATGAGTCAGGCACATCTGGCGAAGTGCAGCTGTTTTCCATGCCATAGACACTGCATGTCTCAAACTCATCATGTATTTTAATTAAACGGGTCTGGATCAAATACGGCACAGAGATAGATGCTGATCGAGCTGTTTGCTTATTCCGAGTTTATTAACGTTATGATCTCTTTTGTCAAAATGTATACAAAAAAAAAGAGGTTTCTCCTTGCCGTCACCAGACGGCGCTTATCTAGTTTCAACTCAGTTTCAATACAAATTGACGTTAACGTTAACGCGAGAGTGAGTAAAAACTCGCATGCGTGACGTGAGTAATGCCTCTGAAATAGCACAAAGGCTACTTTTCACACAACTTTACTTTAACACGGGCGAAGCCGCTGGCAGAAGGTAGTTACAAAATATGTGAGAACGATGTAAAAAGACGTGCATGTAGAAGCGTCTAGCTAGAGTAAAACAAACAACCCAAAAATACCATAAGTAATTAAAACAGGCCGAGGCAGCTTAGTTATGAATATGACCAATCCCAACTGACGGCGCCCGTTCACATAATATGACGCATGGTTTGGCACCAATTAGCTCAACCATCATGAAGGGAAGCGATTGATCCAACCCATGAACTGCACACATGACGCTCCAAAAACCTGAACACGCAGATCTGGGGTGGTATTATAAAGTGTCAACGCCATCATGATTCGGCTGAAAAAGTTCGTCCTGTGTTGTTCCGTCTCTCTCTCAGTGAAACCACGATAGTTTTGACTCGTCAAAGTAAGGTAAAGCTCATAAACAAATATCAGCATTCAGTTTCGAAAACAAGCTTTTAAATCCTACTTATAATATTATAAATGCGAAAGTTTGGATGGATGCATGCCTATTGGTGCTCCCACACTGCTGTTAAAAAAGTTTACAAACATTTTCTAACACTAATACATTTAATACCAAATGTTAGGGATTGTTACATTCTATCAGGAATTGTTAGATGTTATGAGTGCTCCTACACTAATGGAAAATGTTTACAAAAGAAAAAGCACTTTAACTGGATGCGAGAACTTGTTACAATTTGTTAACTTACAATTATGTGTTTACTAACGTTACCTAACATGAAAACATTTTCTTAACATAGTGATCAAATGTTTGTTTAGAAAATGTTTACTAATTTTTTTAAACTTTTAACAGAAGTGAGGGAGCACCCTTTCTCCAACCAGACATATTGTTTGTTATTTGCGAATGCACAACCACTATACTAAACAAATTGTCGAAAATTATAGTATCTGCGCGCTAACACGGGTGATTCCCGCACTCTCTACACGCTGTGCTACCGCCCGTTGCGCGTGCGCGAATACTGAATTAAACAAACTAACTGACTACTTCAGGTACACACACTTTTCATTACTGTGACACGGCGCTGCAAACGCTAGAACGGGCCCAGCACTCACCGTATAGCCTGCTGTCGTCTGGATAAATGTTTACAAACAAATATTTTATTTGTTACAATAAAGACAGCAAAAAATTTGTTGCCAATCCTGCACTACTAGATGTACTTCAGAATTACTCAAGCACTGCAAAACTATTAATGCGGGTACAGTGGCGAGAAGATAAAAAAAGATAAAGGACGCCGATTCACGCTACAAGTAAAAATTGCAGCAATATCGATTTTTAAACAGAGTCCAAAGGCATATAGATTTTTTAAGGGTAATATTTATATTGCCCGCAAATCAAACACTCGCAAAAGTGATACAAAAATGCAATCTTCGACCTGGGCTTAATAAAAATATATTTGTGCAATTAAAAAAGAAGGCCGATAAAATGAAAATAACAGATAGATTGTGCATATTGTTATTTGACGTTGTGTCATTAAAAGCACAAAATAATGAAAAACAAAGACAAAATTCCAGGGATAGCAACCAGAATTTGCTGACCATGTCCAAGTGTTCATAGTGCGTGGTCTAATTAAAAACTTTAAACAAACCATTTTTTACAACTTCTCAGCGAGTGCCACAAAAGGACCAATGTTGGCTAAACAGATAAAAATTGTAATTAATGAGGTGCAACAAGCAGGGTTGGGGGTTGGCGTTCGGGTACGGTCTCGTCCAATTTACCGCAGAGTCTCAAGACAAAAGTCTATGACCAGTGTGTGTTGCTAGTGATCACCTATGGGACCGAGACGTGGTCGCTCACAATGGGCCTTATCAGAAAGCTCAAAGTCACCCAAAGGGCAATGGAGAGGGCTATGCTCGGAATTTCCTTGCGTGATCACGTCAGAAATGATGACATCCGCAGGAGAACCAAAGTCACGGACATGGGCCGAAGAATTGCCAAATTTAAGTGGCAGTGGGCAGGGCAAATTGCTCGCAGAACGGATGGCCGATGGGGCCGAAAAGTTCTGGAATGCCGACCGCGAACCGGAAGACGATACGTTGGAAGGCCTCCCACTACGTGAACTGATGACCTGGTTCAAATTGCGGGAAAGCGCTGGATGCGAGACGTACGGGATCGGTCAATGTGGCGACGCCTGAGGGAGGCCTATGTCCAGCAGTGGACGTCTTTCGGCTGAAATGATGATGATGATGATGAACAAGCAGGGTTTATAATGGTAGCATCAGTCTGTGACCAAGGGACAAACAATCGTCAGGCGATACGTTTGTTAATAAATGAGATCAGGGTGGTCTACTTACGAAGAGGGGAAACTCTAAAAGAAAATGTTATACTAATAAATGATAAAGAAATAATTAAACTTTAATTGTTCCTCATACCCTTGTGGGGGGTCACCTCTGTTGTCCATGAAGGATAAACCATTATGTCAGTAAGACCATAGAGGGTTTATGGTAGTTTCAGATGCTTAGCAACATTTCTAACAATGGTTGTCAATATCTAATAAAAGTTGTGTTCTGTTCACTATATGAATATTCCACTGTGTTATTATTATACTCTAAATTGCCCAACAGGTTATGGGCCCAGCCCATGACTTGCTTGGCATAACGTAGTATTAAACGTAGTGTTACATACTCTTTGGTAGTATCTCTGTAAATTTTAACTTTTGCGGACATATACGAAAATGCAAGCCGTTACATTTGAGAAGTTGTCGGGCCAGTCCAACTATGGGACTTAGGGCGAGTTTCTGAAGTCGACGTCACATCTCAAATCAGCTGACAATTTGTCACAAATTAACCAGCCGTCAGTTGTCAGTGAGTTTCTCAACTCTGCATCATCGAGAAATTACGTAATCGCTTGTTACATTTAATAATTTATTTCGGTTGGCTACCCTAGCTAGTATTCATTCAATTCCTTCACTACTATAACGTAATAGTATTTTATCTTGAGCGGCTGGGTTGGTGTAGCCCGCAAGTTAAGCAAACCTTACCAGGGACGATTTTTGGATGGGTAACCACGTTTTTTTTTGGTTTGCTTTTTTTTGGATAGGTGACCCCACACAGGTTAAGCAACACTTACCAAGGATTTTTTTGGATGGGTGACCGCTTTTTTTTGTTTTGTTTGTTTTGGATGGCTGACCCCGCCAGGGTAAGCAACACTTACCAAGGTCAGTGTTTGGATGGGTGACCACTTTTTTTGGGTTCGCTTGTTTTTGGATGGGTGACCATGCCAGGGTAAGCAACACTTACCAAGGTCAGTGTTTGGATGGGTGACCACTTTTTTTAGGTTCGCTTGTTTTTGGTTGGGTGACCTTGGTAATGTTAATTAATAATTGAATTTTTGTGGTGATGGTCACCCATCCAAACACTGACCTTGGTTAGTGTTGCTTACCCTAGCGGAGTCACCTATCCATAAACAAGCGATCCAAAAAAAAAGTGGTCACCCATCCCAAGACTGACCTTGGCAAGTGTTGCTTACCCTGGCGCGGTCACCACCCCAGCCGCTTCAAGCTAAACACAAATCTATCCAGAAACTGACCTCGATAAGTACTAAATACAGGGTACAGTTAAAATTAATGCGCGTGAGGAAGGTTCGATTCCCAGGTCAGTAATTTATTTTATTTTATTTTTATTATTTAAGTTACTGATTACGTTATAGTAGTGAAGGAAGTGAATGAATACTAGCTAGGGTAGCCAACTGAAATAAATTATTAAATGTAACAAGCGATTACGTAATTTCTCGATGATACAGAGTTGAGAAACTCACTGACAACTGACGGCCCGGCTGGTTAATTTGTGACAAATTGTCAGCTGATTTGAGATGTGACGTCGACTTCAGAAACTCGCCCTTGGTCTTTCTCGATGGAAATGTTTTTGACAGACCTGGATTTATGGGAATGTCTAAATGAGGATTTTGAAGCAAAAACCGCGGAGGCGATTAAAAAAGACGCCTAGGCTAGGAGTAAGATCTGCCTTATGTGTTCAGAGATCTACCTCTATCCTCATTATGCAAACTAAAACGGCGAGGGATACTTGGGAGGCGCTACGACGAGCTTATGCAGATGGAGGTTTGCTGCGGAGGCTGAATTTACTTCGGAAATTATTCAATGTGAAGCTTACAGACTATAGCTCAACAGAAGAATATGTTCATGAGATCCAAGCCACAAGCCAGGCTTTGTTTAAGATAAAAGTTGGTCTGGATGACGAATTTATTGCAATTATAATGTTGGCTGGACTACCTGAAGAATTCAACCCTCTTGTAATGTCACTTGAGCACTCCAGCATGAAAATCACTACGGAAACAGTGATGGCAGCGCTTCTGAAGGAAAGTGAACGGAAGAAGACAACTACGAAGGCAATGGACTTGGCGCTTGTTAGCAAGAAGGATGTAATATGTCACTTTTGCAAACGGAAAGGCCACTATAAGTGGCAAAGTAAGCAGCGCAAGTCTAAAGACAGTAAGGGCAATGTATCTTCTACACAGGATAGTTCTAGCACAGATAATATAATACTAGCATAGTTCTAGTAAGGGTACTGCAGGTAATGTGTCGCTATTATTAAAAAACATTTTGTTACTCTTTTATCGACAACCACAGAACCTATGGAATGGGTTTTAGATTCCGGAGCAAAATCACATATGAAGTCGCAAAAACAAATTTTGGTAAATGTTAGTGCAGGAAGTACAAACTATATTACTACTGCTAACAATGACAAAATTGTTTCCAAACTAAAATGTGATGTTTTTGCCATGGGGCGTAAAATTTAATTTGAGGATGTGCTGTTGCTGCCAGATCTGATTACTAACTTGCTATCGGTGAGTAAGATATGTCATAATGGATGCATTGTTGTCTTTGATGTAAAATGTTGTCAGGTATTTATGAAAAATGATGTAAACATAGCTGGTAAACCATTGTTAACAGCACCTCTTTAACAGGGTTTATATATTTTAGATCCGAAAGAGGCAGCGATGGTTCTCACGACTCCTTCAGATACTTCAAGTGCTCCAAGTGCGTATGATTTATGGCATAGGAGATTAGGTCACTTAAGTGGACCACTAATGGTCAAGTTGAAAGGCATGGTGGATGGTCTTTCGTTTGGAGATGTGAACAAGGAACCATGTGTGGCATGTTGCCAGGGTAAGCAGTGTGTGAAGAAGTTTCCAAGGCGGAAACACAGTAAAAGGGCTAAGGGATTACTGGAACTAGTGCATTCGGATTTAGCAGGACCTATGGAAGTTGAATCATGGGGTGGAAATAGATACTATCTGATTTTTGTTGACGACTATAGTCGAAAAACATTTGGATATGTATTGAAATCCAAAACCCAAGTGTTTGCTAAATTTAAAGAATTTAAGGCACTAGTTGAGAACCAAACCGGTAAGAAAATTAAGAAATTGCGTAGCGATAACGAAATCGAATATACCAGCAATGATTTTCAAAATTATTTGAAGATTAATGGAATTGTCTACCAGACATCAGTGCCGCACATGCCACAACAAAATGGGGTATCTGAGCGCACTATTCGCACTGTTGTTGAGAAGGCGAGATGTATGTTGCATGAAGCTGGATAAGATAAGAAGTTCTGGGGTGAAGCCGTTGGATGTGCCGTTTATTTGAAAAATAGATCTCCGACAATGGCTCTTGCGGATAAAGTTCCGGAGGAAGTATTCACTGGGGAGAAAGTGGACCTTTAACACTTGAAGACTTTCGGATGTAAAGCTCATGTCCTGGTGAAAGATCATGGCCGGAGAAAGTTTGATTCCAAGACTGCTGAAATGATAATGACAGGATATTGTGAGAATCAGAAGGCATACAGGTTCATAAATATGAACAACACAAAGCGGGTAATTTACGCTCGAGATGCAACATTTATAGAAAGGGATGTTGAGCCAAATAGAGTGGCTCAGCCAGATGTTCCTGAATTGACGAATACAAATGTTCAGCCATTGGAAACTCCGTCTACTGTGGTGGCTCCGATTACTGATCAAGATATTCGTGAAGAAATAGTTATTACTGAGAGCAGTGTTGCAAATGCTCCCATGTGGACTGCTTCTAGTCCAGTTAATAGTTTTCATGAAGTACGTGATGAAAATGAGATGATTGAATAGGTGGTTACTCCTGAAGAGGCTAATCCGTTGTCAAGCCCGGAAGAAGATTTTTACGATGCTTCTGATTCTGGTTCGGATGAAAACGTTCGTGAACTAGAGATTCCAGAACGAAGGTATCCTCTTAGGAACAGGCGTCCTAAGCGAGATGAGGACATGGTCTATAATTTTCATGTAGTTGGTGATCCTGTATCTCTTAAAGATGCTATGCAGCGCTCGGACAAAAACTTGTGGTTGCAAGCAATGAAGGATGAATATGATTCCCTTAAGGCCAATTCTACCTGGGAGTTAGTTGATCGACCAATAGAAGTCAATGTGGTAAAATCAAAGTGGGTATTTAAACTCAAGATTGGCGGAGATGGTAGCGTGCAGCTTCATAAAGCAAGATTGGTAGCTAAAGGCTACTCCCAGAAACCAGGAGAAGATTATTTTGAAACCTTTGCTCCTGTGGTGAGAATGTCTTCAATCCGTCTTCTGGTAGCTCTTGCAGCTGAAAAGGATCTGCAGATACATCACATCGATGTGACCACGGCTTTCTTAAATGGCGAGCTTCAGGAAAATTTATATATGGAGCAACCATAATGTTTTATTGAGGATAAACGCAAAGTTTGCAAGTTAAAGAAAGCAATATACGGTCTGAAGCAAGCAGTTCGTTGTTGGAACGAGAAAATCCATGGACATATTATGAAAATGGACTTTATTCGATCCAAATATGATCCATGCGTTTATACAAAGAAAACTAAAGATGTTTTCTTAGCTATTGCGCTTTATGTCGATGATTTTTATATCTTTACAAATAATATCATAGAGGCGGAGAAAGTAAAGCGGCATATTGCAAGTAATTTCAAGATAAAAAAACCTTGGAGAAGCCAGATAATGTTTAGGGGTCCGAATTTTCAGAGATCAAAAAAGGAGATAAATTATTATTTCTCAAAGATCCTATATTGAAAAGATCTTGGAAAGATATGGTATGAAAGACTGCAAACCAGTTAGTACACCAGTTGAAACTAACATTCACTTGAAGCCAGGAGAGAGGAATGAGAACGTTGAATATCAGGAGATTATAGGTTCTCTTATGTATTTGGCATGTAGCAGACATCTCGTTTGCGGTTACAATGCTGAGACAATTTAATAATTTTAACAATTCCTCTCAAATGGCAGCACTGAAACGTGTGCTTTAGGTATCTGAAGGGGACGATTGATTTATCGCTGTGCTATAAGAAGTGCGACAAATCTTTGGTTGCTTATGCGGATGCTGATTGGGGAAATGGGCCTGATGGTCGTTCTTTTACAGGTTATTTCCTTATGTTTGGTGGTGCTGCTGTAGCTTGGCAAGCTCGCAAACAGCGATGCGTAGCATTAAGTACTGCCGAGGCAGAATACATTGCTCTTTGTGAGGCTGCTAAAGAAGTTGTAAATATGAAAGGTTTATATGCTGAACTGACTAATCGGATAGAGACTGTGATTGTTTTTAGTGATAGCCAAAGCGTCAAATCTTTTACCGATAGCAGGACTATAAACTAACATGCTAGTAGTTTATAGTCCTGCTATCGGTAAAAGATCTAAGCATATAAATATAAAATATCATTTTGTTAGAGAGTTAGCTGATAGTGAGGTGATCAGGATCAATTATTGTCAGACTGATTTAATGCCTGCAGATATGCTAACTAAAGGAACAGTACGTCAAAAGCATATGTTCTGCATCAGACATATAGGATTAAGTGGGGGTGTTGTCCATGAAGGATAATCCATTATGTCAGTAAGACCATAGAGGGTTTATGGTAGTTTCAGATGCTTAGCAACCACAGACTACTTAGAGATAACATTTCTAACAATGGTTGTCAATATCTAATAAAAGTTGTGTTCTGTTCACTATATAAATATTCCACTGTGTTATTATTATACTCTAAATTTCCCAACAACCTCACACCTTCTCATGGGTATGAGGAAAAATTTGGTGACAAAAAATTTAACTTATAAAAAATATGGCGTGACCAAAACTGCCAAATGGTCTCATTTATTACAACTTCATAAAGAAAACCCAGGCTATAAAGACATAAGACTGATACCAAAGCTAACAGAATACCACTTAAACCCTGAAAAATTAAACAAAATGAAAGTTAAATTTGCATCTCAGGTGTTTAGTCGCATTGTTGCATTCAATATGGGATACCTAGCAGGTAATTTAAAATTAGCTATTTTTTTTTGATATTGACATTATATTTTACGGTAGAGACCAGTTTCCAGAAACTTTGTTAAAGTGAAATGATAATTAATACCCCAAACGTAACACATAATTATCGAAAACCTCGATTTGCTGCCCTAAATAATTTAACAGTCATACTACAACAATTAGATATGTATGTATGAATAAATAAATAAAAAATTATCGTTTTTTTCAGATAAAGGAATTCTACCCACAGAATGCCAGGAAACCGCAGATCTGCTGTTATTTATGGATAATGTTTTCAACTCTGTCAATGGAAGTTATGCCAAAAAAAAAGAAATGCTAAGCCACTACTAGGCCCAGCTACGTCAACGTCTGCCCATAAAAAGACACGGAGAGAAGCAAAAAGGGTTTTTAACACGATGGCGTTTGTGACTTCTGCTGGCAGGGTTGAAAGTGTTCCTACCTTAAAAAAAATTGTTGTGGTCACTGGAAGGAATTCAAGTGTTACTATATAAATTACGTCATGAATATGGGGTAACATCAGTCTGGTTGCAGCACCTTAATCAAGATCGCCTAGATAACTTCTCTGGGGCGGTTAGAAGTCACGGGTGCCGCAACGTTAACCCGACATCCAACCAATTTGAGTCAGGTTTTGCCACTCTTCTAATAAATAACTTAAACAGTGTCCACACCCAAGGAAAACATTGGGAAAATGATTTGCTCCTTCGTACTCAACGAAAATACTGAAGCCACGTCGACCTGTACAGTTGATTTAGACAGTATTTTAGAAATTAATTTTGAAAACATAGAAAATAAAAATGACCCTAGAATTATTGTATTTTTTTTGAAAAACAACAAAAACAAACATTTTTTTAAATTGCACTGTCTGCAAAAATGATTTCACAAGCGATGATGAAATTGAATATATAACGTACAGGGAGTATGCAGGTCGACTATGGCTTTGTACTCCCAGTAAAAATTTAATAAAACTTATATCAAATTTTCAAGATATAATTAATCATATACTGAAAGATAACATACTAGCTCATTATTTAAAAGACATAATTAAAATGTCTATAATGTCTTTAGTTAATTTTGTTAATGTTAATTAACACACATAAAAATAAAATGACAGATTATTTAATAAATACTGTGATTAGATTTATGAATTTTAATTAATGTAAAGTAATAAATAAAGAAATATCTGGGAGAAGACACGTTGATGATGAAGAGGATAAAGTACAGATGAAAGCACAAATAAAAAAATATATCATAGTAAATGTTTAAAAAGGAAAAAGTAACTATAATAGTAAGTTATCAAAATAAGCAAAATTCTACCATACATTGTTAATCTTTTCTTATGTTAAGTCAATAATATAGTAATGATATTAATAAAAACATTTCTACATTCTATTTTATTTAACAATCCTTGAAACGAAAATTACAGTTCTACAGAATAAAATTAAACACATATTATTTAATACGACTAATACATACACACACACACACACCTACGCACCTTCATACATGCACACACACACAGCTAAATCACATCCAGAACAAAGGTTTAGTTCTAACTATATAGATCAGATGGCGCTAGTTTCTTCACGACCGCAAATGACTCGTTCCACGGAACGAGATTGGTCTCTATTTCAGTATATTAAAATGTACTCTGTGCTCTACACGCTTTGATACTGTCTCGGAATAGATGTAAGTTTATTTTGAACTTTGTTTAAGTGATGGAACGCCTCGGGTTGCTGGCCGCAACATCTGCGGAATCTCTTAATCAAGTACCTATATGCCAGCAACAAAATTTATACTTTTTGGTAACACCCCAAAATATTTGAATGAAGAAAGTCAGAAGAATACAAATGTCAGTTTGAAACATTGTGAAACTTGGTGTCACACAGTACTTTTTTTTTATATGAAATTGGTGTGGAACAAATACTGTCCGTATATATAATAAGTTTCTCTGTGACAAAGATGACTATATTATGGTCTCAAGTGAAAACATAGGTTGAAACTAAACATCGATCACCGTAAACTGTTAATCAAAGATCTTTGCTGTGAAGCCAATATTTCAATCAAATAACTATTCTGAAGACTGCTTTTTATTATATACAATAAGTTTGAAGGGGTACCTACTTTACATATATTTTGCGTTTGATAAAAGAGACCCAAACCATCACGACACAATGCCTTTAATGGATATCACCAATCCGGAAATGATATTGGTTCTTAACGAAGCATATGATAAAGAGAAACGGCTGCGGTCCTATTGGGTTAGCAAACATATAGCATCGATACAGTTGGCGGCCACCCTCAATAGAGAACCAACTAATTACTATGAGCAAGATGTCATCAAGCACAACATGTACGGAGGTATGGCTACAATCACTCGAGACCATGAAGTTGCTGCTCGCCATAGAAGGAAAGTACCAATCCGCGATGCAAAGAGCATACCAGGCATTGAGAGCATACGACATGAGCATTCGCTCATCAAACTCGGTGTAGGCAATGCCAAAGAGGACCCTCGACTAGCTCGTCCAGACACAGACTTGTCGCCAGATCCAGTAATGCGCCCCGTAGATGCAAAGACAAAAAAAATATTTTTCAAACCAGTGCCTCACTTTGGTAGGGAGAAGTATCTACATGAGAGGGCCAAGATATTACCTGAGAAGAAGTACTATCTTCCGGAATGTGTGAGCTGGGACCATGGTTGGCGTATGGGCGATAGTAAGATGGCAGGGAAAGCTAAGCATGGACGATATTGGAGCTTGCAGAAAACGTTAAATAGTCGTGTTGGGCCGACACGGGACCCAGATCATTACAAGCAACCTGCGATGGCTAGCTACGAAAAATGTGCACTATAAGTAAAGAAAGTTCGTTCATAGCTTAACTTAATTTATTGATAGGTAGGTATTATTGTTATGCTTATTTTTTAGATTACGGTTTTAATTTTAATGAGTACTTTTAGTGTTAAATTTTACTTTTATCAGTTATATTATGCCAATTTTAATGTATTTTTTTTACTTAAGTAAGTTATTACTATCGTCTAATAAAAATAACACCCATATATGGTTGAATACGATTTCCAGTTTTCATTTCTAAGGTTTCGACAGGGTCGAAGCGAAGCAATGCGTCGAATTCTCTAGCATTGCGCGAATTCGCGCGTATGAAGCTCGTACAAAGTAAAGCTAGCTAAGAAGCTCTGCCAGCGTGTGGCGAAAATTAGTACGGCGGGCACTGTGGTAATTATTTCAGTTTCTTTTTTTTTATCAATAGTCTCGCGCTTGACCACTATCTCATCTGATGGTAAGCGATTATGTGGTCGACGGTGAAGCACGTGTTATTGTCACCTGCATTGAAGCCGGGGAGGGTTTAATATTACTTGCAGTGATCAAGAATATTTTGTAACTCAGATAACATTGGAGCTAGAAAGCTGTTATTTGGCATAGTTATGGATACTAAGCACGCCTACAAAATTAAGAATTAAACCTACCTTGTTTTTTTTGGTAATCATACAGGTAAAGGATATTTTTACTCTTTTATACCATCGTGGAGGAATCGTTGAATCGTCTAAAATTTATGTCCGTAAGGATTGGGGAGCCACTTTTCGTATCTTAATGAAATTAATATACCTATTTAGTAGTAAGTTTAAAAAATTTGCAGGTTCGATCCTCGATTTCTCGATAGGTACTTCAAAAGTATATGAACCTAAAGGTGGCTCCTCAATCTCTCTCAATCAAAATGTTTGGATTGAGGACCCATGTCAGAACTAGGAACATCATGGATTATTATCATAATTAGGTATGATTTTGTGACTCCTCAATACAAACATTTAGATTGAGGAGCCACCTTTATGTTCATATAACTTTTGAAGTATTGTACTACAAAATCGAGGATCAAACCTACAAAAATTTTGTATATTAATTTCATTAAGATACGAAAAGTGGCACTTCAATCCTTACGGATATTAAAACTTAGTTGCCAGACTATTTTATCACAAAATATATATAACTAAATCTTGGCCTTTGATTTTTTTATATTGTTTTACAATAATTTGGATCGGTTTTTCAATTTTTGTACAACTTTTATTTAATCTCGATATTGACTTTCATGCGGACGAAGCTCCTGGCAGGAACTAGTACAGAAACATTATAATTTTGTTTTTTTTTTTAGTATAACTTAGTAGTCCTCTATAACGTTCGATCCAGGGCTTCTCGCTCCAAGTTAAACCTATGTTCGCCGCTTCTGTTAATTCTAAGCGAAAACATGCAACACGCAAATCCAGGTTTCCGTCCCACGCAAAGCCAGGATTCCATCCTGCCTGGGAGTGTATGTCATATACGAACGAGTTATTCTGTAAATGCACAAGTTCGACAATCAACATTCACATAGCTTTTGAGAGTATGTTTTCTTGGGTATTATTTTTCACTTCAAGGTTTACTGGATTGGGCATCTAATTACTATTGACAATAGTTAAATTTATACTCACCGACAATCAATAATTTCATAATAGATTTTGGAACAAACGGAAGATCAAATGATGCATTCGTCTTTAATAAATCACCATTTAATGAAGCCTTGTCATTAAATCTTCTTAATTTCCCAAAAGAAGGCGTTATTTTAGCAGATGACGCCTTTCCTTTGTGAATGGATATTTTGAAACCATTATAACTCTAGAGGGGAGTTTCGCGATATACAAAAAATATTTAACTACTTATCGGCTCGCAAGAGAGCGACGCGTAGTAGAAAACACTTTAGCAATAGGTATTAGTATCAGGGTAGTGCTATTCCAGACTATAATTTATCTCTGTGCCAAATTTCATCCAGATCCGTTCAACCGTTTTAGCGTGATTGAGTAACAAACATATCCATCCAAACTTAAACTTTTTTAATATTTACTAATATTAAAATCTTACGAGATTACAAAAAAAAATTCGGCACTAAAGTTACGCGGTTAATATTTTTTGAAGAACTACTCATCAACATTTTGAATCTTTGAAAAGCTGATTCCATTGTCAGTGCAAAAAGTTGAATAACTTGTTAAAACAAGTGTGCACTACATAATTGGGTGAGAAAAACTGCAATGGTAACCTACGATACACAACTGTCACTGGTAACTAAGGATTGGAACCCAGGGTAATGGCAAGAAATACCATCAAAAATCAAAATCAAAATTTATTTATTCAATTAGGCCTTTAAGCGGCACTTTCGAACGTAATAAAAAAATTAAATGTAATAATAATTGATTCTACCGTCCATTCGGAAATGTAGCTTATTACGGAGAAGAACGGACAAGAAACTCCACACTTACTCTTTAAAAAAAAAAAGTGTTTTACAAGTATTTGGTTACAATAATCTTGTTGGTAAATACATATGAGAAGGATGTAAAAAAAAAACGCACGTAAAAGCGGCTAGAGTAAAACAAACAATTAAAAATACAATAAACAGGTAATTAAAAACAGGCGGATACAGCTAAGTTATGACCAATCCCAACTGAAGGCGCCCGTTCACGAACATGACACATGGGTCGGCACCACTCAGCTCAACCATCATGAAGGGAACCGAATGATCCTACACAAATGCCACCATCAGAGAGACATTAGAGAGATCATGACAAACTCAACTGCCAGGGCACACTGAAGTCAACGAACGACACATAGGTACAGTAAATGGTAGTTTTACAGTTGGTACATAGTACTCACATATGTGCTGTGCAGTTATATAATATAAAAATAAATTGAGTTTATACAACACAAATATATTCATACAGTCTTCAGCAGGTCCAACAATACTTCAGAACTTTTCTGCTTATAACTTGTTTTTGTGCCATAGTGGCTGTGGAGCTGGACTAGCGTTGGGCCAAGCATTTATATCAGCGATGTAATCCTCCAACCTATAATATGCCTGCCTGCATAGTGTGCGTTTTATACAAGTTTTGAATTTCGCCTCATTCAGTTCTAGAATGTGGGGCGGTATTTTATTGTAACATTTTATACAGTACCCCATAAAAGATGACGCTACTTTAGCCAGCCTGAAAGGTTTCAGTTGAATTAATTGGTCCCTATTTCTAGTAACATAACTATATCTATCGCTGTTTTTACAAAAAAGATGTAAATTCTTTCTAACTTACATGATGTTCTCGTAAATATATTTCCAAGGCACTGTCATGATGTTAATGTCCTTAGAGACAGTTCCAATAGTTCCAACAGTTCCCTTAGAGAATAGCGCCGGCGAAAATTGTATATCGCATCATCTTTAGCAATAAGTGGTTTACCACCAACCAATGTAAGAAATCAAGTTTGTCACTTCATGTTCTGTACCATGGGGCCATGGTAATGGAACATGAAACAATAAAAACATGTTACAATAAAATACCGCCACACATTCTAGAATTGAATGAGACGAAATTTAAAACTTGTATAAAACGCACACTATGCAGGCAGGCATATTATAGGTTGGGGGATGACATCGCTGATAAAAATGCTTGGCCCAACGCTATTCCAGCTCCACAGCCAGTAGGGCACAAAAACAAGTGATAAGCAGAAAAGTTATGAAGTATTGTTGTACCTGCTGAAGACTGTATGAATAATTATAATGTATATTTGTGTTGTATAAACTCACAACTCAATTTATTTTTTGGATTATATAACTGCACAGCACATATGTGAGTACTATGTACCAACTGTAAATCTACCATTTACTGTACCTATGTGTCGTTCGTTGACTTCAGTGTGCCCTGGCAGTTGAGTGTGTCATGCTCTCTCTAATGTATCTCTGATGGTGGCACATGTGTTGGATCATTCGGTTCCCTTCATGATGGTTGAGCTGAGTGGTGCCGATCTATGTTTCATGTTCGTGAACGGGCGCCATCAGTTGGGATTGGTCATATCTTAGCTGCCTCCGCCTGTTTTTAATGACCTATTTATTGTATTTTAATTGTTTGTTTTACTCTAGACGCTTTTAAGTGCGTTTTTTTTTTACATCGTTCTCACATATATGTATTTTTCCTACAAGATTATTGTAACCAAATACTTGTAAAACACATTTTTTTTTTAAAAAGAGTATGTATGGAGTTTCTTGTCCGTTCTTCTCCATAACAAGCTACATTGCCGAATGGACGGTAGAATCAATTATTATTACATTTAATTTTTTTTGACGTTCGAAAGTGCCGCTTAATGGCCTAATTGAATAAAGAAATTTTGATTTTGATTGATTTTGAAAAGAAGATTATGTTATCCTTAATACTGTAATAATTTTTTTTAACGTCTTTGCAAATTATACCTACATATTATTGCACTTTGTAGTTTTTTTTATTTTATATGTCCATTAAGCCGTTGAAGCGTGAAAGCGGAACAAACATACATCTATACTTTCACATTATTATATTATTATGAATACAGGACGTTAACAGGGCGTTTGTGGACTACGAGAAAGCCTTCGATTCGATCGAGATTTGTGCTATACTGCAGTCTCTCCAACGGTGCCAAATCGACTACCGACCCAGCGAGGTGCTGAAGTGTTTGTACAAAACGCCACCATATCAGTCCGAATTCAGGATCAGACCTCGGAACCTATCCTTCTGCAGCGAGGTTTGAGACAGAGACACGTCATATCTCCGGATCTGTTATTTACTGCACTGGAGGATGTCCTCAAGGTTCTGGACTAGAAAGGGCTAGGCATCAACGTCAATTACGAGTGCGAGTACATCACGCACCTTCGGTTTGCCAACGATATAGTGGTCATGGCTGAGACCATAGATATAATAAACAAGGAGATATGCCCGGTAGTCGAAAATATATCGGAAAACTGTGTCTCCAGTTTGCCGCAACCACACGGCAACTACTACACATGCAGTTCAGTAAAGGCAATAGATACGCAGACGCGCACACACCCGCATCTCTTAAATCAGAACGCACTACACAATCAATTATAAACCTTATTTCATCAAACACAGCGTGTATTAACCATGCACCGTACAACTTACCCACACAAAAACATCGATCGATATCGTTGTGCTGTGCAAAAGCAATTTATTTCACATTTACGCTAGTGAATGACTAAATCGGAAAGTTATCGATTCTCCCATTTATTATACTATTTTTTTTTGTGCCCTGAAAATTTTATAATAAAAATAAACAATACGTACCTAAAATATATATTATTAAGTAAATCCTAAAAATCAAACAATCAAAAATCAGGTTATGTTGGTTTAGGCTGCCATAGCGTATTGAAATAGGAGTGATGTTGAACCCTTGTATGGTGGCTATTACTCAATAACATGTAAAGTCGAGGAATTTGTGCAGCACTTGACACTTTAGTATTACTAGGGTGGCATTTTTTGTCAAAATGTTGGTTACGCATTTCTCTACTACGCTGTATAATCAAAATAAGAAATAAATTTTATTTTACATCGACATTCCAACCGGTTTGATACGGTTGACAAAGTGAAAAATAACAAACAAAATTTCATTCGTCAATCGACTTTGTTGTCGATAGTCTACGTTAGTGGATATGCACACGCACATCACTAACTCATCGCAAGTAGCAGCAGCCGTACTACGCGATGCATCCGCTTAGTAAAGTATCGTTTTGTGATTTTTACATTGCTTGTCCAGTCACTCAGCGACAAACTTAGGTAGTTAAGAAGCAATGTATTTAATGCAATAAAAAACATTTTTGCAAAAAAATACTACCGACTTCCAAATACAAAACTACAAAGTAAAAATAACTTTATTTTTTAAGTCGGTGTCTTTCGTAGGTACCAGTACCGTAGGTTTTCACTTTTTAGTAGTACCTACCTAAAAGGCAAGTTAGTAAGGTAACTATAACGCCAGAATAGATTTCATGAAACTTGTACATAACCGGTAAAATGAGAGATCTGCGTACCCCTTATGAGCGTACTGTCGTGATGTTATGTTATGAAATGGTATACACAATAAACATACATGCGATTGCAGCAATCCCGAAAGATTTGCCGTTATTTATTGAAGAGTTCTGTTGTATATCTCCGAAGTTCTTCATCAGATCTTCACCAAATTAAAATGGGACCAATTACGGCACATATTTTTTCGAACAAAAAAAGAATTTTCAAAATCGATCCACAATTGACGGAGATATCGGTGAAAATACACAAAAAAAAAACAGTAATTTTTGGGAAGTCTGTTAAAAATAGTACAGTCTCTGTTCTATTTGAAAACAAAAATAACATAGTAAAAGCAAGAAATATTTTACCATTTGTTGTTTTTCGTGATTTTAAAGACAAATATAGTAAAATACTTGTATTTACATATGGTAAGTGATTCCATGATTTACAAAGTTTTGTTTTAAGCTTCGGTTTTTACAAGAAACCACTGAACAACACGGCGTTCTTATAACTTGTCACGATCGCGGTCGAAAGCGCACTAGTTCGCGGAGACGGACATTTGTCTATGACATGCTCAGTCAGCCCACGTCGCGCGGACACCGACACGCCCCCTTGCCACTTCTCCTGTATTTTATATTTCTATGGCTGAGACCATGGAGGACCTCAGTACAATGCTCGATGACCTCAGTAGAGCTTTCGAAAGAGTGGGTCTGAAAATGAATATGGATAAAACCAAGGTGATGTTGAAAGAGGTCAACCGTTGAATCCGACTTGGTTGAACAGCATTCGGAAAGTTGCGCGGTATCTTCTCAACTTCTCGTCCAACTTACCATAGTGTCTCAAGATGAAAGTCTATGACTAGTGTGTGTTGCCTGTTACAGGACAGAGACGTATTCGGCCACAATGGGCCTCTTCAGAAGGCTTAAAGTCACCCAAAGGTAGAGAGCTACGCTCGGAGTTTCCCTTCGAGATCGAATTAGAAATGAAGACATCCGCTTGAGAACCAAGGTTGCCAACATAGCCGAAGAATTGCCAAACTTAAGTGGCAGTGGACATTGCTCGCAGAACGGATGGCCGTTGGGCCGAAAAGTTTAGAGTGGCGACCGCGTACCGGAAGACGCAGCGTTGGAAGGCCTCCCTCTAGGTGGAGCGACGGCCTGGTCAAGGCTGCGGGAATCCGGTGGATGCGAGACGCATAGGCCCGATCAGTGTGGCGAGGCTTGGGGGAGGCCTGTGTCCAGCAGTGGACGTCGTTCGGCTGAAATGATGATGATGATTATGATGATGAATATACAGAAAGCTACTTACGCCGTGGGATTCATACACTCCTTATAAATTCTGCGTGTGTAATCCAGAACAGAGTCAACGTCAGAAGAACAACCACTTTTAGTAGATTTCTTTATTTTGGTTAATTCCACAAACAAAATAGATAATGCAAGTCCCTCCATCTGTATGAAAAACAAGCGTGCCACTTTTCACAAACAATTAAAAAAAAAACTTATCAATGAAACAAAACATTTCCAATGCCTCGGCCAACTTTTTCTATACATTATTTACAGCTTAATATGGCATAAAAAGGCATTTTTCTAGATTTTGGTGGATTTCTGGTGCCGATAATGCTAAATATAAAGTTCAGATTACGATCATTGATCGTAACTTTACTCCGTTTTTTGGCACGCGAATTACATACAATCGCGTCATCTAAGTAGTTAGATTTATGTCTGTGATTAATTATGTTTTAAAGCGGGTCCTTAACGTCTTTATTTTATGTTCAATTTTTTCTTCAGTTACCTCTAAGTTAAAATCACTAATTAGAGATTCAAAAGCGCTTATTGTTCTGTCCTTATATTTATCAAATTTGTGGTTCCAAAGGCATGGATAATTTCTAAAGTTTTCCAAAAACTAACACCTAAGTTATTTATTATATTTTAACTTCAAGCTCACTCTACCTAAGTGTTCACGGTGAAATGTTTACAGAATAAACCGGCTGATCAGATACGATACAATACATCTACAACCGAAAATATTTGAAATTTACGATATGCAACGCAGAATCCACTCGCTCAGATACTGCATCATTTGTGCCATCACATTATCAGTTTCTTTATTATGTTTTTAAATAAATCTTTGGAACTTATAATCCGATTATAATTGATCCGAATTCTCGCTTGCCCCACTTCGGTCATACCGGCTACTTGTAATTCCGAAAAAATGTGCATGGTTTCTGCGAAATAGGCCAAGAGTATGGGAGTAAAGCCGTGAAAAATCTAGTATTAGTTAGGATGTTATTTTTCTAGTACAGAAATCAGAGAAGTAAATAAGCTTCCTTGAGAGTTAAGCAAAACACCGAGAGAAATCAGTGCAAAAAAATAATATTAAACTGCAGCATATATTGTTCTCAAAGACAGCATATTTTTACCAATTGATAACAAACCTACTTATTTATGGCAGAATAAACATTTTGCTACCCATTATCGATTTAACCAACAACCATACAATATGTATCCGTTTACTGCGGTATCCATTGCTCGTATTGCATCCTTGAGCAAAAACCCGCTCACACGGAGGCAACAACTATACGCACGTCATAGCTTACTAACATTCAGCCAATCACGTGAAGCCAAAGGATCACCCCAGATGGCGTGTTTTCCCGCCAAATTTTTCATCAATAACACTGCGCATGTTGCTCTAGTTTACACCTGTCTCTTTCCCGTAATAAGGAAAGTGAGTGGGAAAGTAGATAACCTCCAAGAATCCACGCATGCGCGGGATGAAGCCTTTTAGAAAAAAAAATGTTGGCTAGACAGCGCGTTCGGTTTTCGTTTTCCGCGACTCACATCACTGGAAATGCGGTGTGTATAAAATAGTGCAGTGAAATTGTACATTATTGTAAATGTTATTAGAATGTTGTAAATAAATATTAGTTTACTACGTGTAGTGTACGTAACTAGGTCAAATATTTAGGAATACAGAGTATTTGTTTTAACATAAATTAGCGACATACATCAATTGAGCTGAAATTACATTAAATCTGATTTGCTTATTCGGAAGTGGGAGTGTGTAATTAAAAACAGAAGATTGAAATTCATATTTGGTGAGTATATTGTGCTTCAATTGTTTTTTTTAGTAGCAGATGGTGTAATGTGGCACCTAATAATAACCTGTGTGCCTACTTTTAGTTCATTATCATGTACGAATCTGGAATACGTCTGACCTTCTTAGTATTGTTTATTATGAGTACCGTTATTTTTATATTAAACATGTGTTCCACATCTCGATACGCTGCAGGACTAAATAAAATCGGCCGGATCGATAAGTTCTCTATCAATGAATTTTGTATAACACCGTGATACAAACCATGGTACCTAACCGCATGGCTTTTAAATGATTACGTGCCTCGGTTTTAATCTTTTTACTTTATAACTATAACTTATATACTTAAGTAAACAGTTTTGTGAAAAAGTTGATTTTATTTTTTCATTACCGAAATATGTTTAAGCTGCCGTGTTTTAAGTTGAGAAAAGTTCGTGCAAAAAAGTAATTTTCCAGTAAAAGTATTTGCATTAAAGTTGAGACCTCTTTTCGTGGTTTGAAAGTTTTAAAAACTAGTATTGGTTGCAAAATTTCTTGGCACTGTACTGTCAAAATTATGAATAAATTAAAATAAATATTCTGCATTCACGATGTTCGATGATAATTTAATTCGTAAAATATTTAATTCTAATAATGGATAGTTGTACATTATTTCTTTTACAAAAACATTGACTGGATAAATGTGTAAATTCGAGGGTTCTGCAGTAAATTTTTGTTACATCGGTATCAATTTCAAGGTAAAATAGTATCTTTTTACAATCATTTACTATTATGGTCAGCTAATTATGGTACAGGTTTTCTACCTATTATTAAATGCTGCCACCCGTGGCTTCACCCGCGTGGTATCAGTAGTTCTCCCAATATCTTTATAAATTATAGCTTATGTTTTTATTCTGGTGTGTAAGCTGTATTTCTGTAAAGATTCACCAAAATCCGTTTCGTAGTTTTTGCGTGCAAGAGTAACAAACATCCATCCATCCATTCTCACAAAATTTCACGTTTAAAATGTATTTGTTTTTTATTGTATTTTGTAAGAACTAAGTTTATTTTAGACGAAAGGGACTCACGTTTGTTGGTTCTTAATGGCATGTCATGGGTTACCATTCTCTCAGCAGTAAAATAGTAAACGCAGGTAGGTAGGCATGGTAAAATTCCTAATGCCTTGATAATTCCTTATTGCTATACAAAAACAATTCTTAATTCTATAATAAATTAACACAAAAATGACATACAACACAGTGATTATAAAGTTGATGTACAAAGGCGAGTTTAATTCAAAGTAGAGTTTTCTATCAGCAAACCTTAGAGCAAGTCTATGACCAGTGTGTGTTGCCAGTTATGACATATGGCTCTGAGACGTGGTCGCTCACAATGGGCCTCAACAGAAAGCTTACAGTCAATGAGAGGGCAATTGAGAGGGCCATGCTCGAAGTATCCTTGCGTGAACGAGTCACAAATGTGGAGATCCACAAGAGAACCAGGGTTACCTTGAATTGGTTACCGAAGAATTGCCAAGCTTAAATGGCAGTGCACATTGCTCGCAGAACGGATAGCCGATGTGGCAGAAAAGTTCTGGAATGGCGACCGCAAACAGGAAGACGTTGCGTTGGAAGGGATCTCCCACCAGGTGGACCGATGACCTGGTGAAGGTTGCGGAGATCCGCTGGATGCGGGACGCACGGCATCGGTCAATGTGGCGGCGTTTGGGGGAAGGCCTATGTCCAGCAGTGGACGTCTTTCTTTCGGCTGATATGATGATGATGACACCTTACAGGTATAGAGTTTACAAAAGGGAGAAGAGGACTACTTTCCAGTGTACAATTTTAGAATAATATAAAATAAATCATAAATATATAGATACAAATATATATATATATACTTATATACATATATTAATAGTATGTCATTCCGAAAGAAAATGATCCTTGATTTTCCTCATGAAGACATCTAGAGAAGTTCTGTCGTGTAGGTAATGTGGGGGAGAGTTCCAGAGACGCTGGGTGAGAATTGGATGTGTGACGTGCAATACGAAGGAGAAGAGAAGTGGAATTGCGACAGGGTTTATACCTCGGGACAAAAAGTAATCAAAGCGTTCACGAAGGTATTG
Organism: Orthosia cruda; assembly: GCA_964057195.1. NCBI lineage: Eukaryota > Metazoa > Arthropoda > Insecta > Lepidoptera > Noctuidae > Orthosia > Orthosia cruda. The sequence continues at coordinate 18,458,330 of OZ059843.1, read as the reverse complement.
AGGATAGTTAGGATTCTGTTGGATAGTATAGAGAAGGGATAGGATACGAGTATCATAACGACGCCGAATCGGCAGCCACTTCAATTTAGTCCGAAACTCCGACATCCGGCTTTTTTTCCGGACATCATCAATGCTCTGCTTCTGAAAATATAACTGCTGGTATCTTATAGAATCTATAGATGCGTAGTATCTACTAGAAAGTTCATTTACAGCATAACTTTGATAAAGGTAGACAGGAATTGTTTACCAACAGTGGGCAGAGTTTGAATAGAAACTTCACTTACATAGACCCTTTGAGTTTGGAATTTCGGCGTCTTTCTTCTGACCTGTCAAGTATTACCGAAATAGAATATTCACACGAACGTACTAGTGTTGGCCATACACAGGGCCGGATTTAAAGGTGTGTTACATACAATAACGTACTATTGCAGGCCCTGGTGCAACCGAGGGTTGAAAGCCCCGACTTTTTTTTGGAAAATATGGAACCAAAAGTCGTAACTAATTAATATAATTTTTTGTATAATATTAAAAACATACAAAAGAAAAAAGAAGCAAATGTTATGCGAATGAAAGTTTACGAATTTTTTCGAACTAATAATCTTTAGTAATTTCGATAAAGGCACCAGGGCCAGAGCCCCTGTTGCCCTAACTTGATTCATCATGGCCCAAATCCACTGGAAATCGTGTAGTTTACCGGGATAGTCGGCAATCGTCAATCTTCAACTGTGAATTCGTTTTCATAATCGCATCTGATCGCCCAGAGATTATCTACTGCAAAGAAACGAACATAAAAACCAACAAGCAAATTAAAATTCTTACAATATTATAAACTGAGTGCTGACTCGTAGTCACACCAGGTTATCACACCAGTGTGACAAACAGGAATTTTTTTTCTCGTTTGTCACACCACTGATTTTTCCACACCATTTATTCCTAACTAGTGTTGTCCTAGTTATACTAAAGGGTTTTGAGTGCTGACTCGTAGTCACACCAGATTATCACACAGTATGACAAACAGGATCATTTTCTCTCGTTTTTTTTCAATAAGGGCGGTTAGATGTTGAAATGAAATAAAAGAAGCTGTGGTATTAACAAAATTCTTTTTTTATTTGGAAAGCACACTTGTGCCATTAAGTGTGGAATACGAGTATGATATAACATCGTTCAAATGCCCGCCTCGGCTGTTTACAATGGCACGGATCCGAGTGGTCCAATTATCAATGACTCTTCTGCATAGGTCCGGCTGAATTTGGGCAATGGCCTGTGTGTGTTCACCTTTAGGGCATCGGTCGATTGTGGTTTATTTGCATAGACCTGCGACTTCAAAAAACCCTACAAGAAAAGGTTTAGCGGTGTCAAATCGCATGACCTTTGTGGCCAATTCACATCACCCCTGCGAGAGAAACCCAAACGCTCGAATCTCTCATTCAGATTTTTTATCATTTGCTGTTCAATCGTGTAACTTGCCATGGTGATTCGGCATAAGTAAATGAATAATAAATTTTTAACAGTATTATTCAATCAAAAGAAAATTGACATCGAAAAAAAAAAGAAGGGCTGAGCACTTCCTTGAAACATTGCGGTAAAAACGGAATAAAAAACTAAAATCATCATCACCAGCAGATCGACTTTATTAGAATATACAGGTACTGCACTAGCAATTATTGTATACATGGTGTGGAAAAATCAGTGGTGTGACAAACGAGAAAAAAAATTCCTGTTTGTCACACTGGTGTGATAACCTGGTGTGACTACGAGTCAGCAACGTTATAAACTACTTTGCATAAGTAAATAGATCTGTCTGTGACAGAATGGAAAATATATGATATTCAAATTTATTTATTGTTTGTAAAGGTGGAAAATAAGTACTATATTATTTCATTCTAGCGGACGCCTCGCGGTTTCACCCGCGTAGTTCCCGTTCTCGTGGGAATACAGGGATAAAAAGTAACCTATGTCACCCGGGGATAGTGTAGCTTCCCAACGGTGAAAGAATTTTTTAAATCGGTCCAGTAGTTTCGGAGCCTATTCGGTACAAACAAACAAACAAAAAAATCTTTTCTTTTTTTAATATTGGTATAGAAAGATCGCTGAAACATATCGCTTTGGAGAAAATTGTAGTCCTGTCTAAACGACAAAAACTTTTTATGGCGTTGCAGATATATTTTTTGCGCATTCCCATGACTCGTGAGTCGTGAGTCACCTCCTCCTCCTCCTGCCCGACTATTACTGTTATGTGTTTTATGAAAGCGATTGCAAACAGCTCGTATGTAAGCATTTTTGTGCCCTTAGCCGTAGTTCTAGCTGTTTATCGAGTTTGTAATTCCTATTATACTGATAGGATTGTTTTGTGTAATAAATAAAGTTAACCACGGATGCCAAAACATAAACCCAACAAACATACATAACATCAGGCCTGTATTACCAGATGGGTTGAGCAGAGGTGCACCTACTATATTTCACCAGTTTATGGGTCCCATATAATAGGGGGCGTTCTTATTGCCATCAATCTGGCACAAATCCAGATGATAATACTTGCCTGCCTGCTTGGTCACCCACGGTGAAGCGAAGAGGAACCCGAAGAGGGGCCGCTCGTCAACATTTTTGCCGACTAAGCCGACGACGTAGCGGCCAACAAGTAGGTTGCGGTACCCCGTAACGGAGGTGACATCGCAACTGAGGCGGGCCGCGATGTCGTATGGAGCGTCCCAGGTCCCATAAGATATCGCGACGGGAGAGGAGTGCCGGTATTGAGGTGCGTTGCAACCCTGCTTTCCGGACCTCCCTACCCTTCTTCCTGGACGTGGTCTCCACTGTATGATGGCGGACGCGGTGGGGCCGCAGGGGGGTGCCTATCCCCTGCGGCCGAAAAGTGGTAGGTGGCGGGGCCACTGACCTGACCCATCACAGAGGGACAAAGAATGCCAAATACAGGGTCGTCTGGCGCCCTGTGCTGGTTTGGTCCCTCTGGTGCGCCGGTGAAAAGGAGTTCACCCCAGAGGAGGGTCCGGTGACGGACAGCCACGGTGGGTTCGCGGTGAGTGCTAACGCTTATCCATGTTCCCGCCGCGGCAAAGCAGGACACCGTGGAGTTTTAGTGGATTGGAGTCCCAAATAACTGCACTATCTCCCGGTGGTAGCGCAGTATGCATGAGCATTTCAACAAGCTATAAAAAAGGGGGAAACTACCTAGAACTGCTCTTGATATTACTTTACCACTGTGAAATTAATATGGGTCTGTTCAGTTACCAAAACAACAAATAACAAAATACCTCTTAGGCGTCATAAAATACCTAATGATAGGAACATTATAAGGAAAACGGAACATTTAAATATGTCAAAATTTATTTAAATACCAATTATCTTTGGGCTGTACGCTGTAGTAATTTAAAGCAAATAATCCTGCACAATAAATATCTAATGGTACAACTGATAATATAATACTAGGTACAATGGTTTACAGGTCTAAATTATCTTGATTGATATCGCTGATAATACCATCTGTTTACGTAATAGTTACCCATATTTTAACTTGACCAAGATACGAATTATTTTGACTGCTTGCTATCCAGTATTCACTCTTTGAATGAATATTATCAAACGCACTAGGTCAGTTCGATAAAACAGTCGTTTGATTGAATATTATACGAAAATAATACATTTATTTTTTGTTTTGTTTTGTAATTTTTCTTGTCTTTTTGTTTTTAGGTTCCGTGCTGAATAATTTGTATCCGGACCACCAAGATGTCATCAAAGCGTGAGTTGTTTTTCAATTCATATTTTTTTATTCATAGTATGTATGTATGTTTTTTATGTAGTAGTATTCAAGATTTGATTGAAGCGTTTGTCTACTGAATTCATGGAAACTTCACTTGGCATTTCTTCGTAGTTTTCTAGGTCGGTTGAGGAATTCTGATACCAAACATATACACTTTGGATAACAGAAGTATTTGTTATAAATTCTTCAGAACGTAAAATACTTTGACTAATAGGTACGGGTCCGCCTTTTTAACCGACTTACCAAAAAAGGAGGAGGTTCTATGTTCGACATTATGTATATATTTTTTTTTATATATGTTCGCCGATATCTCCGTCAATTATGGAACGATTTTTTACTGTTTGAAAGAGTATGTACCGAAATTGGTCCTAGTTTAATTTGGTGAAGATCTGATGAAGAACTTCGGAGATATACAACAGAACTCTTCAATATATAACGGCATCTCTCGTGATTGCTGCAATCGCATGTCTGTTTATTGTTTGTACCATTTCATAACATAACGCCAGTACGCTCTAAAGGGGTACGCAGATGTGTACAGTTCCCCTTTGTACACTCTCATTTCTCCGGTTATGTTCAGTTTCATGATATTCGGGTAACCTTTTCTGGCATTATAGGTACATTACTTAACTACTTGCCTATTAGGTAGGTACAACTAAAAAGTGAAAATAAAAAAAACTTTTTTGCAAAAATATACTATACCGACTTCCAAATAAGAAGTCGGTGTCCATAACGCAAAAAAATGGTACCTACAAAGACACCGACTTCCAAAAATAAAGTAGTATTTTTTTGCAAAAAAGTTTTTTTGATTTTTGTTTAACTATCCTAGCTTTGTTTACTTAGAAATATTTTTTATACGTATTGATTTGTTTATCACGACCTAAGTCGTGAAATAGTAATTATTGTTGATTGTAAGTACTATGTTTCGAGCTATCCGATAAAATAGGCAATGAGGACATGATAATAAATATATATTTGTTTGTCTTATCATCTCAGTGTAGTTTTAAATATGACGATAGTATATATACACTTCTTCTTTATTCAAGATCTGGTAAATTTATTAAAAAGAAGTACAAAATTTATCAACAATAAAAAAAAATTAAACCAAAAAGTATTCTTTCCACCTATGCACACATATCTACACTTTCATAACACCCATTCTACTTAAAAGTTGACCTAGCTAAAACTCCGTTAATCATATCTCTAATTGAATGTGATGATCGTTTTAAACATTATTCCATCATTATTAAAACAACTAACAATGTTACTGACAGCTAAATTATTCGAACAACACATCTATAGCACCTTTCTTATTGGCAACTGCTTATAGTTTTGTAATTTAAAGCATCCATAATACTTCTTAGTCGGAGGAGTTTGTAGATAAGTAATTAGCCGCATGGGTTTATCTTCAAGTATAAGTAACGCTTGCCATGGATGAATCTTGGATGAGTGACCATTTCAACATACCAAGATTCCGCCCTGCCTCGGAGAGTACGTTGAGCCGTTCGCTGTGTGTAACATGTAGAGACAGTCGATACGGGTAGTTCCATCATCATGATCATCATCAGCCTATTATTGTTCCCACTGCTGGGACACAAGCCTCTTCTATGTGAGAGAAAATGAGCCGTAATTCACCACGCAGGCCCAGTCCGGTTTGGTGGATGTCACAAATCTTCGAATTTATATTTCTAGGACATGCCGGTTTCCTCACGATGTTTTCCTTCACCGTTTTGAGAGCAGTGGTGATGTAATAATTTACACAAAGTAAAGCGCCTGCCTGGGTCCACGACCCACAACTTATAAGTTGCGGCCGATACCTCTGGACCACCACAGCTGGGTGCTGTTAACGGGTAGTTATAAGCCAGAAAATCTGATATTAAGACTGGTATATAGCCAAGGGGTATCGTGTTACCCAGTTACTGGGTTGCGGTGGTCGGATAAGAAGTTGCTCCTTGTAAAATACTGGTAATCAGCTGCATTCGTTCCTACTAGAAGCCAGCTGTACATAGTTGGGTCAAGGCTAGGGCGATTGATTGAATGAATAGATACACGTAAGGTAGTGATGACCTCGTGCAAAACAAATATAGATACAAAATGGTTAGCTACGCCAGTCTAGCAAATCGATGATAAATGAGCTACTGACTCGCGGCAAAATGTCGATATTGTACTAGACCGTCTGACTACCTCTGCCCCACTACCTATTATTATAATAATTATTTCACGGCCAACGTTTATGAAGCATGAAATTACCGGACTTGTAGCAAAAATATCATCAGTGTGTAATTATTTTGTTGTCATTCGTAATTTAAAATAATTTTACGGTTTAAAGCTTGTTGCAGACCAAGTCCTAAGCTGAATTATATAGCTCGTATAGCTGATGTGATTTTTCAAACTTGTGTGCAGACCACATAATATTATGTAAACTAAGTTTTATAAGTCTTAGCTTTAAAAATTAAACTAAACTTCCTTAGCATAGCTTTTGGTCTGTAACTGGACTTAATATACCTTTTTTTTGGGTTTTAAATCATCCGATGACTTCTACCGCTCTTGGTGAAGCTGGAGGGCGTGTCAGACTTTTACTGACTAAAACCCACCCGGTTTACTTCAGTTGCTTGTGCCAGGGCCGCGGTAACTCTCATTCAAATTTATCCGCAACCCAGACAGGCATCGGCCCTAGCAGGCTCAGTCTGTTTTGCTGACATCTCTTCGACTTTTGCTTGGTCTTAATCGGATGGCGAGCTACTTATTACTTGCCGTCCGCATGCACGCGCCTACGGTGGCCGGGAATCGGCTTGCGCCTCCCGGGGCCCCTCCTGCGGTGATTTAATATACCTAGGTAATCATATACCTAGGACACCTTGGAGTTTTAGTGGGTTTGAGTCTCACATAACTGCGCTATCTCCCCGTGGTAGCGCAGTATGCATGAGCATTTCTCCACGATTAAAAAACAAAAAAAAAATGGTGCAAGTTTAAATAAAATAATAAGTTACAAACAGTGCTTACTAACTAAATATATAACATACTAAAAAAGATACATAAATACATACATGCATATAGGTAGTGCTCCTTTACCAGTCTTCTGCCTGGACAGTAAAAGATTTGTCCAGGAAGATAGTGGAATGCATTTTAAGTTTCATGTTATCCAATGACCTAAGAACTTTCTTGTGCGAGTCACATAAAAACTGAAATCGATTTTTGAGCTAAAGTGGGGTAGACGGGAAAAATAGTATATTATACAGGAGGGAAAGTCTATGAGCATTCCGGCGAATTGGCAACCACTTGAGTTTCTCGCGGAATTCTGAAACATGGTCATATTATTTGCGCAAACCAAATATGAACCTTATACAAAAAAATTGAAGACGCTCAAGTTTATCAAGTTGTACTTCAGTGAGGTCAAGATAGCTGGCATCAGCATAATCAAGGATGGGTAGAAGAAGAGATTGCGCAAGCGCAATCTTGGTGGCAGTCGGCAGAAAATTACGCAGTCTCCTCAGAGATCCAGCAGATGCGAATAGCTTACGGCTAACTGCCTGCAGCTGGGCAGTCCAAGAGAAGTTCTTGTCAATGAATATCCCCAAACTCTTAACATTCTCGCTAAAGGGTACAACAGAGTTGTCAAAAGATACTTGGGGAAGAGTCGTCCAGTCGATCCTTGAGACCAAACTTGAACTGCCCACCACCAAAATTGCGTTTTTATAGAGTTCACCGTAAGTCCGTGCTTCTTGCTCCAGTCACATATACGGGCCAGATCACTATTTATGGTCAAGATAGCCTCAGATAGATTACCAAGAGGAGATCGTGTGTAAATTTGAAGATCATCTGCAAGAAGGTGGTAGGAAGAAATTAATTCATTGGATATTGAGTTAATAAAAACTGCGAAAAGTGAGGGAGATAGAACGCCGCCCTGAGGAACCAAGGGAGATAGAACGCCGCCCTGAGGAACTACACCAGGAAGACATGGTCTCCCCGATGCAAATACGTTGTCGGCGACCAAACAGGTAACTACGAAACCATTTAACAACCGATGGAGATATGTTAAGAGAGCAACGGACGCCAAGTAAAACATCAAAATCCACTGCATTAAAGGCATTACTGAAATCCAGTAGAGCCAAAACCGTTAGATTACCCATCTCGATGGCAAACCTTATATCGTCCGTAATATTCGGTAGCGCTGTAGTTGTGCTATGACCAGGGTGGAAGCCGGACTGGAAGGGGGTACGGACATTAATTTTGGAGAGAAAGGTACTTATTTGGTTGTGGATTAACCGTTCAAGGACTTTGGATAGGAATGGCAAGACGGATATTGGACGATACTCAGAGAAGGATTTTGGACTTTTCAGGTAAACGAATTACTTGAGCATCTTTCCATAAACTTGGAAAAACACTGCCAGACGCAGAAAAATTTAGGATGTGGCAAATGACGGGCAGGATAATGTCGAGCACCGGGAGTAGCATTTTACGGCTGATACCGTCGCTTCCGACTGCATTTGACGAAATCGATAGTATGCTCTTCTTAACATTGCATGCAGAAAATTGACCAAAATAAATGGAGAATAACTGGGAGTCGGGAGAGATGAAAGATGTATTTAATTTAGTTGTCCTATCAAAATTAGACGAAGCAGTAATATGATTATTCATTGCGTCAACATTTACATCTTTAGGAATAGTTCCTTGTCTGGATTTACCGACCCCCAGTGATCTTAGAAATTACCAAACTATAGAAGCGTCCCCATTTCGGACAGAATCATGAATATGTTGGCGATTGGCATTCCTACACACCTTATTGCAGCGTTTACGGATTGAGACATATCTTTTTGTATTAGCGTCAGTAGGCAGACGCTTAAATTTAGCTTTTGCCGCAGCTTTTTTTTCATAATACTTTTAATTTCCCCTGTCATCCACGGTATGTGGTATGGTTATAATGCATGAGTAACAAAGTAATTAATTATAATTAGGATTATGAATTTGATTTTCGGACTTTTTACATACAATGTTATCGCGGCATCTATAATGACTGACTTCTTAGATTATCATTATTATAGACACTAAAAACGGAACATTCGTGGGTCTTTGACTAACTGAGTTCGAACCAAAATCAATTCGAACTTTAAATGGAGAGCGCCATTTTCCAACTTTCTTCATGAATTTTACTTATATCTATAACTCATAGGAAATTTGTGGCCCTGTTACTTACAACTCCATAAACCACAACTTAGTAAGCGAAAGGTCCTAAGTTCTTGTTACCAAGACGTGACGAAAGTTGCAGGGCCGCAAACTCGCATGGCAACCGAGAGGCCATAAATTCGACTCTCTGGTCGAAAACAGCGCTCTTGGCTTCTAAATTTGGAATCCTATTAGAAAGAAAGAAAAGAACATACTTTCCTACTAACATTCCTATGTTTTCTACTAATATTCCTACTTTTATGTCCAATATTATAATAGTAGTGTATTAAGGGCGGTAAGTAAGGAATTACGATCGAGGCTCTAGTAGAAGCCCGAAGTCGAAGACTGAGGGCTTTCTGAGTCGAGGTTCGTAATTCACGTACCGCCCGTGAAACATACAATGTTTTTCATCACATTTGCGAGTAATAATTATGAATTATAGCTTTAATACACAAGTCAGCACAGCTGTTATTACGAAATACGTGAACTTTTTTGTAAGCGGTTGGCGAATTTTTGCCCACACCACAGATTATACAGTGTTTTCGTTCAGAAACTTTAAGGGCAAATACTTACGTAGGTATACAGCCATGACGGTGTGTAAAAAGAATTAAATAATTTCGACGTTTTCATACTATAACTATTAAAATCGATTATTAAGAACATTAGTTGAAGTGTGTTACGTGACTTAGAAAAGTGTAACATCGAATAACACGTCCCAGTAAGTTTAATAATACGAAACACTTAACAACGAATGCACGCTACCACGAAAAACTTAACACCGTAGCCATGCGATCTCGAATAACCAAATCTCTAACTTCACCTATTCGAATCACTTAACTACAAATGCGCGCTTCTAAGAAAACCTTATCGCCCAAACCTCTAACGAAAAGACACCAATTAATTTAGGGAAATCCTAATAAAAAGCACATTTTAATAAAAAATTCTTTATACATTTAACAATTAACAAAATCAAAAATTTGAGAAAAAAGAAAATTAATATTTATTTATTATTTGGTTCACCAACAATTGTATACACTGGTATAAGCAAATTAACAGAAGCAAAAAATCAGAATAAAGTGTAACAATCACTTACAGGTAAACTCTGCATGCACACAAAACGTTGTCGCAACTTACAACTTGTACTAGATTAAACTTAATAAATTAAACTAAATCTAAACAATTTAAACTAAATAAAACTAGGTATTACAAAAAAATTAAATAGGTAACATGGTTGCCACACCCAGCGAGATACCGCAGGGCTAGGAAAATCAATATTCAGGAAGATACTTATAAAAACTGGTTTTCAATTTGCCTAAACTGTCAAAATAGAGAATATGTATTCAGTCATCGCATCGTTTTAAATAGCACAAGTATGCAAGACCTTCTAGTCGATTGTTTCCTTTTTTTCCAAATGTTTTCTTATTTTTGCTTCTCTATTTTCTTTTTTTTTGCTCTTTTGGTTTCTTGAGACTGTGAATTTAATTTTTCTACCGTCAACTATGTTTTTGTTCCTTGTTAATTTATTCAATATTTTTAAATAAATTCCATTTCTTTCTGCCCAATAGGCTGTTCCAGCGGTGGTGCCATGATTCCACCTCATTTTGTGTAATTAAAACAGTGGTTCGTATTGAGCTATTTACCGACCAGATGTTAGGCGGAAACAATGGAGGCACTTTTTGCAAATTTGTCTTTAATGTTTTGAGGTTTTGAGTAGTCCTCAGTTCCATTGACATAATATCTGGAACACCAATCAGTGACTTTGACTGCAATCTTGGGTAATACTTTTTCTTTTAGTATTTCAAAAGCCTCAGGAATCTCACCTGGGTTTAAAAAGGCTAATGCGGCCAAATGACGCATTTTGAGAGCAAAAGATGTCGATTATATCAAATATTATAATTTATTTTATTATATCATACCCCAGGAGATCTAATAAGCCTTAAAGAAGTAATTTGACATTTGCATGTATAAATTTTGGGTTATTGGATAAAAAAACTGTTTTAGGTAATATTTTGCCCACGTAGTACCCTCCAAGGACAAAATTTTTTTTATAATTTCGCCTTTTCTTTGAAAAAATGCGCTCTTAATTGATGTATTAAATAATTAATTGGTGTATTTCGTTAGAGGTTTGGTTAAGCGTGGTCACGTGGCTTCGGCGATACGTTTTTCATAGAAGCGCGCATTTGTAGTTAAGTTATTCCAAATGGTGAAATTTGAGATTTGGTTATTCGAGATCGCATGGCTACGGTGTTAAGATTTTCGTGGTAGCGTGCATTCGTTGTTAAGTGCTTCGTATAAGTAAACTAACGGGGACGTGTTATTCGATGTTACACTTTTCTAAGTCACGTAACACACTCCATTACTTGAGTATTTACGTAACATGTAGCGAGATTGCATAGAAATTCCTGTTTAGATAACATTTTAAGGCAATTTCTCAATTGCGTGTAAACTCCTTGCTTGAACTTGCATGACCAGTGTGCTGTGCTATAAATTAAAAAAAATATTACTTACCGCCCTTGGGTTTCATGACAAACAAAAAAGCTCAAGGGTTTTATATGGGGCATTACGGCCAAGTTAACCTGTATGTTTTGATACTGTTTACGTGCAAATGTGATGAAAAGAAATAAAAATGTGTTTGTTAAATAATTACGCCTCAACGGTAGTATGAATTTAGTAGACTGAAATATTGAATTACTATTTTGTGTGTATCCGTGAGTGTGTCCGTGGCATCAACAGTGGGCCCAGGCCTTATCAGAATACCAGTGCGGCGTTATTTCATTATCATCATCATGATAATCAACATTTCTCCCAAGTGTCGCCACATTCGTCTCACATGCAGCGGATACCCGGCGTTATTTATTATTTTTAAATATCGCTACAAATGCTGAGATAGGATAGGAGCAGCCTTTGTGGTCTCGCACGGGGATCTTTTTTAATTAGTTTTTGTTTTATCTCTCGTGATTCCTGTGTGGGTCACAAATTAATAATTTTCTTTCTTTTCTTAATTAAATTTTTATCCCGGTGATACGTTCTCTTTGGGATAATTGCCGACTTTCACGCAGACGAAGCCACTGGCAGAAGCTTGTAGTTTAATAAGCTGCTAACTAAACTTATAGTCGACATTTCGTCACCATCGTTATGGTAAAGTACCTAATACCGTTATCATAGCAAAGTGGGCGTGCAACAGCAGCTACACATTCCGTCACGAATTAATTTTATAGGCGCTGTTATAAAATGTTATGTCAATCAACTCTGGCTATCTTACTCCACTGTATTCGGCAAGTACCAATGTAACTTTTTCAAAATCATTAATGTATTTTCTCATAGTATGAGATCCCACTGCAAAAATATGCAGGTCTTTTTCTTTGATGATCTTTATTTTATGAAACATTATTGATAGTAGAATAGATTACCGCAGGGTTGGATGGCCGCATCTGGCCGAAAAAAGTTTTTGTTTTTTTTTTGTGTTTTTTAAACTTTGGCTTATACCAGGAATTTCTTCGGCATCGTCAGTGCGTATGCACCATCATCTAGCTCTCAGTTAGTCGCCATTCATGGTTTATCAGGTTTAATAAACTGGCAAATCACAGATTTCGGCTAACTGAGAGCTGGCAACCTTATTTTTCGCTATTTTCTACACCACTTTTAAATGACGTTGGATTTACATGAAAACTTGTATATTGTAGGTATTTATTTATTATATATAGGTATTAATTAAGGTAATTACGCCTAGATATTGTCAGACAACCCCGCATAAATCTATTCTACTATCAATTATCATTCATGAAAATTAAGTTTAATCAAAAACCCTGATTCCTGCTGATTTCTGCAGTCGGATCTTAGGCTATAAGTTTATCATGAACATTGTTGAAAACGATGAAGAAAAACGTCGTCAGGTTATCTGGACTTATAGTTATTATAAGTTTGGAATCGCCAACCTGTCTTGACCAAGCGTGGTGATCAATGTTCGAGGCTTTTCTGTTGGAGAAGAGGCCTTTGCGCTGTAGTGGGACAGTTAAAGGCTGGTATTATTATTTTTATCGAACCCTTATCCCGCAGAAGCAGTTTAGTTTTATTGGGATTAAAAGTTATCTAATATAAGAGATATCTCTTATATTAGATAACTTTTTTAACATAAGCTTATCTTCTAGCTATAAGTATTTATAGCTAGAAGATAAGCTTACACACACACACACACACTCGTATCACACTCGGCGATAGTAGACCGATAAAGAAGCTTCTACCACTGAAAAGCTGGAATATGCATGTTCTTTTTTTATGTGGCACCTGTATTAAAACAGTATACACCTGTATTATTATTAAAATAGTATAGTAATAGTGAAAACAGAATCAAAATTGATCGAAACACGAAAGAAATATAACAATAAAAAAAAAATATCTGTCCCTCTTTATCAAAACGCCGTTTTCTATGGCAGCTCGTATGGGCGTCTGGCGTCATATCATATGGCACCTTAGAATTCTCTTTCTAGATCTCAACTTGGACGCTTTATAACTTCGTCTCTGATCGAGATACCTACTTATTTAAAAAAAAAACTTTCATATTTGTATATTATAGTTAACTAGCTTCTGCCAGCGGCTTCGTCTGCGTGTATTATACCGCATCAAAATCCGTTGTGTAGTTTTAAAGATCTAAGCATACATAGGAACAGACAGCAGAAAGCGACTTTGTTTTATACTATGTAAGGATTAGTATTTTCAATAGCTATTGAATCAGTATCTACTTGCAAGATTCTTCTAAAAATATAAACAATTTTGTAGCATAAGGTTTGACAATTCTATTTTGATACTAAGCTGCCTATTTATTTATTTATAGTTTTACGTATATCCCCCATAAATAATCGTAATATTTTCTAAATAACATAATTAGTAGTTCATTGTCCTACGCTAGTTACGAGAGTCAACTACTAGAAACGGGTTATTATGGCATTTGTAAACGATAGGTTGGCAACCTCTCAGGCTATTTGTGGGCTCGGATTGAGATTTCAATCGCTTTCATTCATATGAGGCAGAACAGAAAGAATATTGTTTTATTTATTGAATCTGCGACTCTGACTTCTATGTAATTGTACCTATGAAATTGGCGTTTTGTCGTACTGGCCACTTTGATCTCAAATATCTCTTCTTTGGTATGGAATTCCAATTTTAAATTTCTACAGCTATTTACTCATGCTTTTGTGTTTGGAAAACCGTAATTCATTTGTTTTTTCCTCTTTTGGTTTTTCTTTGCACCAGTCAGTTTAAAAAATGGAAAACTTGAAATATCGCGTTACTCAACTCCGACGACGCCTTCAAAGATTTTATTGATTCCCGTCCGAATGGTTTTTTTAGTAAAGGGATCAATGAACTACCTATGAGATGGCAAAAGTGCATAGATAGGGTACATACTTCGATTAAATAAATTTATTCAGTGCTTCTATTAGAATAATAGGCTATTGAATTAAGTTAATTTACTACTAGGTAGGGTACTGCTAATACGCATACTACAAGCCACTATTTAGAAAAAAAAAAAATTGTAAAGGCCATGTTTATAGTTGCAACTATTTGCGTCGAATTACTCTTCTAAGCTTCTGCTACAAGTAACATTCACCCGGTATCCGTATGCTTAATTTGTTAGAAAAACTCCTAAAAATAACAAATTAGCGAAATTTAGGAAGGTCGATCTAAATACTCGTAATAGCAATCAATTGGTGCAAAGACAAGAATGACAGTGAATAGGTACTTCTGGAATGAATATTACCTATCTATCTAACGGCAAAAACCAAATTCAACCTTCAATATGTATCACTTTGACTTCTGCTCACCCCAAAGCGAAATTACAAAAAAATTGAGTAGAATAAAATAAGGCAATGTTGAGTCATGGTTCGGCACGGTCCGATCGCCCTCCCCACTTAGTTAATGTTTAGGTGCGGAAAGTGGGGGGGACAGCCCCGGTGATTGCGGAGAAAGGGGAAACGTTGACTTCCACCTATTATGTTTGTATTATTACAGAAACCTATAGTGTATCGTAGCATCTGGGATTGGCAGACCGACAATACGTATGGGTTTTACATTAATAATAAATATACCTTAAAAAACACACTAAAGAATAATTGCTGAAGACTATAGGTCATATTTACTCGATTTTTTTAAGGTTTTTTTTTTGGGAAATTGGGACTATGAAAATTAAAATTTCAGAGTGGGAACAAAATCTCATCGGTCACCAATTTAAATTACTTTCATATTTCTTTATGCTTAGTATTAATAACAGTTTTCAACAGGGGAAAGAAAGATAATTATGTAGATTAGATTAGATTAAGACGGGCTGGTGTCCGCAACTCCACGTCTAAGCGCGTATTTTGCGTACTGATAATTACGTAATATACATAAAAAGTTATTATAATAGAATTGAATATACGACACAACATAACAACAACACACAACACAACAACATCATACAACAACAACACAACTGCAACACACAACAACAACAACACACACAACTGTCTGTTATTGTCTAATAAGAAAAAAAAAAATCAATATTCAGGATGAAGATACCAACATATTTCCATCTGAAAAGGGGACCTATTACCATTTTATTGTACCATAGAGAGATATGAAAAGATATAAATAAATGCAATAAGGAGGACATTGAATTGTTGTTGCTGGCTGATGTCTGAGTTGATTTTACTTGTTGATACTCGCAGTTCAAGCATACGAAATTCAACCTAGATATAAAATTTGCCTTCAAACTGCCGGTTTTCAACAAGTAAATGTTTAGGTATCAAGTGTTCTTATTTTAGTAATATAGGAAAGAAAAAACATCGTAACCTTAAGATTATGTGTTACTAGCTTCTTCTTCTTATTAGTTTTATTATACCCAGGGAACAAAAACTCGTATTCGCATTTATAATATATATAATAATAATAATCATCTTTATTTATATAAAAAAGATTGCAGTACATACAATGATATTCAAATAAACAGATACGTTATACACTCACAAAACAATTGAAAACAAGTGTTCCGCGCAGCAGCGGCAGCACACATACACACTTTACATTCATCTGACATTAAAAAATGTTTATTTTAATAAATAAATTACAAATACTCGATGGACTTTTTTTTATTTTGTTTTTGTTTCAACAAAGCTTATCGCTCTTCGCCATGCGTGACATAAACTAAAGACTAAATGTCACAATTGTGACCTAATCGAGTCTTCAGAATGCGCGCGCTCATAACATATCTGTTTATTTGAATATCATTGAGTACATATAACAGTTTTACAAAGGAGGTAGTTGTAAATCTCTGACAATCAAATGGGTGACGTGCTGTCCTTCTTGCTAGGCTGTGAAATAGCCTGTATTAAGGAGTAACAGTGCCGATACCCTCTAATTGTATTGCTACAATTTAATTTTTACAAGTTATGTTTTTCAATTCTTAAAATCTATAGATATTAGAGCGCGAGCGCATTTGTGTGTGTGTGAGTGTGCTTGTGCGTTTGTGCGTGTGTGCTGTGTGTGCGTGTATGGGTGGTATATTGGATATCATGTAAGAGTTGGCTATACAAAAGAAGAAAATAAACAATATCAACGTTTCACACGCATTGTCGACAGTCAAGGCGATGAAAGTTGTAAGAGTTTCGGAAAACTTTTCAAATAATTTTCTGTATGAAACACAATAGCGGTTAGGTATATCAAAGAAACCGGCGCTTTTTCATTGCATCATGTATTCATGAGGCACTTTAAAAAGACAAAAACAGTTTAGAAAAGCACCTTACTGCAAACGCTTTACAACACAGAAAAATTGACGAAAGAGACACTGATACAATTCTTATTTTTAGCCGTATACCACGGCCCCAAAAATTGACTTCATGCCGACTACATTCCTCTTAAAAAGCATTACTTTGTGCACGTTAGAACGGAGAAATCATTTTTTATGTCACAATGGTAGCTGTCATTGAGGAATTTGCTTTAATTTTTAATTATTTTGTTTGCATCATGAAGCTCACAAAAATAATTTACAAAAGAGCCGTACTGCAATCGCTTTACGATATGATATACTCGTAATTCCTCTTTTTAACCGTATACCACAGCCCAAAAATTTACTTCATACCGATTATGTTCCGTTAGCACGGAGAAATCTATTTTTATGTCACAATGCTAGCTGTCATTTAGAAATCCGCTTTATGTTTTTTGCATCATGAAGCACACAAAACAATTTCGAAAAGCACCGTATTGAATAAAAGGAATCAAAAATCATGGAACGTTAACCAAAAATTAACACAAGAAACTCCGATACCAATCCGATTTTATATGTACACCACGGCCCTAAATTTGAGGCACATACTACCAACTAATTCTCCTTTTTGTTACGTACATAAAGTACAAAAAAATACTTTAAGTTTTGGGCATAAAAGTATTGTAATCATAAAACGATGGTTAAAAGTTAACGCAAGAAAGCCCGATACAATTTCTCTTAACCGTTAACCACGGTTCAAAAGTCGACTCAACACCGACTAATTCTCCTTTCGTTACGTGCTTAAAGTACAAAACGTACTGTAAGTTTTGGGAACAAAAGTATTGTAGATAAACGAGAAACGGTGGCTTTAACTTGACTTATGAAACAAATTCTCCGATACAGTACCTCTTTTAATTGTTACCCAAGGCTCAAAAGACGACTCATCGCCGATCATGCCTACCTAGTAACCTGCCAAAAAACTACTGTGAGTTTGGGGATAATAACTAAAGCAACTCAATCCAATGGTTGTTTGTAAAAGTTCACTTTTAGCAATAAGGCTGCCTATTTGGTATAACCACCCTTTTATTTACTCCTATTGACCTTCCACATGGTTTGTCGCTATTTGAACTATAACACACCGATAGATGATTTAAATTGCAAGTACATGGTCGCAATGCGATGAAATTCGACCAATATGCACTTAATTTTTTTTTGAAAATTTTTTGTACATCTAAATTAAACTTAAAAAAACTACAACAAAAACTAAACTTTTTGGTTGGCAATGTTCGCAGATACAGCTATCTAACGACGTAATTTAAATTGTTTAGCGTTATTCCACGAAGGTTCCTTAAGCTCTTAATTGTAATTTGTAAGAAAAAATGTATTTTGTCTATATAAAAAATATAATTATGTGACGTAGTACTCAAACGGTGGCCAAAACTTAAGTGGAATTCCCTGCCGTCCGGCGGCGTCCTTGTTTCCTGATAGCTACAACCTAGGGGTCTTCAAGTCAAGAGTGAAAAGGTTACTTCTAGGCAAGCGCGCTCCCACCTTCAACCATATCATCACTTAACATCAGGCGAGATAGTGGTCAAACGCGAGCTTATAATGAATAAAAAAAAAACAATTTCACCGATACCCTCTTTTAACCGTAAACAACGGCTCAAAAGTTGACTCAATACGGACTAATTCCCCTTCCGTAAACTGCACGAAGTAATTCGGGGACCACTGTTTGTTTTCGCGATCGTCCACGAAGATTGCCGGTCGTTGCACCCGCTGCAATTATGGTGAGAGCGGTTGTCGGTCAGTACGGACTGCGGCCTGTGCACCAGGTTTCTGTGTCAACGCAACCGGACTTGCAGTTGGCAGCCTCCGATACCATATCATTGTTAATAGCCCGATGTATTGATGTAGCAGGTGATTTTAATTGCGTACGGTAAACTTTTTGGGCAACGGTCGCAGATACAGCTATCTATCGAGTGAATGTTTCAAGATTTCGATTGTGAGTTTGGGAAGAAAATCTGTCAATAAGCAGTTTTATCTTTCCGTGATAGTAGGTAGCTTGTTTTCTGGTAAGGTGTACGGTAGTAACAATACATATTTATTCCAAAGTATAAATGTTCAAAATAGAATTCAGAGATAGATAGACAATATAATAATCTCCTGAAAACTTTCTTCACTTACACTTCCATAAAATTTTACTTCATCTGTAAAGATTATTTTAGTTTTCGATGATATCCCAGCACTAAAAATTATTTCAAATTCAGAATCGTTGTTGAGTACTAGAGCTCTCTCACGTATTATATCTATAACAGCGATAGAATTTCAACATCATACAAGTTACCTTTAGTTTAACCAGTGGTATTGTACTCCTACGCAACAATGGTATATTTTAATAGATCATCCATTAACACTACTAAATTAATCAGATTTATTAATTTCATTAGTATTCAATTCATTTGTAATGTTCATATTCTTACAATTACGTGATTCAATCTTAGTAGTTACTTCCACTGTTTCACCATTAGCTTTGTCTCAATCACTCAATATTTGTCTATCGTTCAATCTCACACATTGCTTGCCATGAAAATTATTCGTGAAATCGTTTCTTACATCAAACAATATGCCAGTTTCTAATCTTAAAATCAAATTACGTTTTGTCAGTGTATGATAAATGTTACCCACAATCTCGCTGAGAATAGTAATGTTTCATTTAACTATACACAATCGTAATCCTTTTCTTTGTCATTTTATAAGTTAACACATTCCAAAACAAAACCAGTTTATCATTTTTTATCAAAATTATTTATTTTCTGCCACTTCCAGTTTATCTAATTCTATAAAGCAAAACGTCAAACCGAAAACATGAGATGCAGCGGTCGACGAACTCAGTTCTTCGGGCCTGCCTCACAGATGATATGATTCGATAGATAACTGTACAGATTTTTTATTGCTTACAAATCTGGGTTATGCATTTGATTCGTGATCATTTTTTTTTGCTCTCAAATAGAGTCTCTTATACTTTGTAACTGTTTGGATATGTGACGTCGGACATTGTAATTTTATAGTTGATCGTTTTTGTAGTGTAATGAGAAATATACACGTCATCCTATAGAATTGGGCGCAAACTATAGGTTGTAGAGGTTTTGTACAATTTAAACTTTGCTGGGAAAATTCGTCGTTTTTACCACAATTTACTTCAGCGAAATTGCTGTGTGAGCCATTATACAGCACTAATGAAAGAAATGGCATCTAACGGATCGCTGCAATTATTATAATGGTTTTAACACTAAAAGAAAGGAAATAACACAATTTTCGACAATTTTCAGTAGAAAGCTTTAGAATTTATTTAAATTCCATAATTTACAATTTGTGAAATTTCAAAATCCTAACGTGTTTTCTGGTAGGTATTTTCTATATTATTTTATCTTAAAAAAATGCTTAATGTACTTTGACGGTCATTAACTTTAGAACTCTTATACTGGTTGATGACGCCATTTGACAATTAATAGCATAAAAGATAAAAGCGTTCAGCTACAAAAAAGATTACCAGACGGTATTATTTATATATCCATCCACACATATATTATTTATAGTCCAATCTGACAATGTGGACAATAGTTAATAAGGTTTTTTGTTTGATTTACAATGAAGTGGGTCAGAGGCATCACATAACTGCTCATGACACAACACTCCCGCGCAAGTTCAACACTTTGGCATCGGCTGCGTATGCACACAGACTTTTATTATCGTATCGCAGACATGCAACTAGGTACAATGCTATTTTCAGTGTGAAGTGTGAATTTAAGAAACAAACTGAAAATAGACTGCGTAGTGTTTTGTTTAGAAACTGTTTTAAACGTTCTGAACTTAAAGTTAAAAAGCCTTAGAGAATGAACATACTTTCTAGCAAAAAATTTCATCAAGATTGCCATATAGTTTCCAACCACAGTATGATCTAATCAAAGCATCTAACACGTGTCGAAAGTACATCGCCTCTACAAAGGCTGATGATCTATGTTTCGGTGTAGGCGCGCTGCCTCCATCTGCTGCAGTACCGTTACACGACACACTAACCGCAAACCGGGAGATTAATGTAACCAGTCTGCTCCGGCGCATGGAGGGCGGTTACAAAGGTTCATAGTTCTATTGCGACACGAAATAGGTCGAAGATAGATGTGCATGTCTGTGATTGTAATCACGAAGCTTTCTTTGTCTTTTCCGAACAAGGAACGAACGAATAGCGGTTCAAAGGGCCTGCGTGATTATGTACGGTTCCTATTGTGTACGAAACGTTGAAGATACCGTTGGAAGGTTTTTTTATTATAGGCTCGCGTTTGACCGTTATCTCACCTGATGGTAAACGATGATGTGTTCGACGATGGAGCATGAACCTATACACTCTTGAATTAAAGACCACAGGTTGTATCTAAGTATCACGAAACACAGACTCCGACAGGGAGTTCCACTCCTTGACTATATGCCAAATTAAAGTATTCCCATATCGTTTTGTGCGTATGGGTAGTATGATCATCATGTACTGATGGCGCATCGCCGTACGTCTTGTAGTCCATGTGGAAAAGGCATAGCGGAATTTCTATGAAAAGTGGACGTGCACGTTCATTTTACCAGTGAATTCCTGAAGTCTTTCATGCGTAGGAGGTTTTATAACTATGCAGAGTTACGGGTATCTATGCTTTATTTGTACAGATATTAGAACATTCTGCATATTCATAAACATCTTTTGACTAAAATTGTGATGCATTTGGATGCTTCTGGTGTTGATTGACTTGAATCGATTATTTTTGCAACTCCAAA
Organism: Orthosia cruda; assembly: GCA_964057195.1. Lineage (NCBI taxonomy): Eukaryota > Metazoa > Arthropoda > Insecta > Lepidoptera > Noctuidae > Orthosia > Orthosia cruda. The sequence continues at coordinate 18,436,839 of OZ059843.1, read as the reverse complement.
TTATGGCAAAACAAGTTAGACCAAATGACAGTTTTGCTAACCTTTGCATTACGCCAAAGTATTATTATGCCGCAGAATTATTATGCTGATTAAAGTTATGCGAAAAAGTTATGCCAAACAACATTATGCCAAGAGGGGGATTCTCATGTCTGATGCCCAGCAAATGTTGAGTTGCTTTTAATCTGTGTTTGTTTCTGTTGTGTCGTGTCTGTGTCGCATAAATGTACATATTCCTATTAGATTTTATTCCATTTCATTTTTGATCCATCGTTTCTTTTCATCTTCCCTTCCTTTTATAGCCTGTAGTGAGTGTTAATTTCCTTAATTATTAAAGAAGGTCTGCAACATTCTAAGAATCCCAACAACACTCCATTGATAAGTACTTAATTCCAAATGTAAATTAGAAAATAGTTTCCATTCCGGCTTCGGAGAACCTTGCTTTTAGGCTGATGCAATAATAATAAAAACATTTTACGACGTTCGAACGCTTTGCCGGGAAATTAGCACATTGTCTCTGCTCTTCGCTTGAACTGAACTTGAAGTATCAAAGTCTTTGAACCGACTAAGAACCGATTTCATTAATGAAACTAATCGCGATTAGTTCACCTAAACTCAGTTTATGCAAATACAGCGTTCTGATTGGTTGAGACTAGAGATGAAACGGATAGTAGTTTGGCCGGATACCGGATATTCGGCAAGCTACTAGGCCGGAGCGCCGGATATTCGGCCCTTTATTGCGTTGACGCGATCAGTTTGATTTGAATATTGGCGCGGTGAACGAGGTCGGAAATATCATCTTTTTATACGAGTAGTCTGTGGGTTTCATATTTGCAGAAGTCTTACAGCGCTCTCCGCGTTCAATATAATAACGCGCTGAGGGCGCTGCTGCGGCTGCCACGCTTCTGCAGCGCTTCGGGTATGTTCGCAAGTGTCCGCGTTGACTGTTTTTATGCCAGCATGCGCAAGAGGGCGACCTCGATAGTGAGTAGAGTGCGGGGCAGCGGCAACAGTCTCCTTGCCGTGGTTGTCAACAGGTTGGACGGGCCTTTTATGCAGCACTGGCAGTCCTTACATGCACCCGTGTATCGCGCGTGGGGCAGGTAAACTTTTTAATATATATATTTTTAATGTCTTACAATTTTATTATATCAATTTTTATAACTTTCTGACAATTTTGTATATTTTTATTTTCATAATTTAATGAAATTTTTTCTGACATGTTTATTAATATTATGATAGTATAGCTGACATTTAAATTTTGGATGTTTCTTATTTTAGTGATGTAGTCTAATGCTAATGAATGACATTTTATTTTAATTTCTAATGGATCAATTTTTATGTAATGTTTATGAATGTAATATTATGGACTAAGGTGTCTGAAAATAAATGAATTATTATTATTATTATTTAATATTCAGGCGCATTTGGGTCGCACGTAAGCGGAGATCGGGTCGACTCGGGGGCGTTCGAGTGTTATCGCGCGTGTCAGTTTGTGTTTGTTTCTCAGTTCGTTTGTTGTTTATTTCATTGTTTATCACTTGTCGTCGTGATTTTATGTTTGAATTCTGATAGATTAACAAGAAATGTCATCATCAAAAACACGATCGCCAATATGGCAATATTTTGATTTTATTCATTTTTGATGTGCGTTTATAAAAATAAACGGGTGTCCATAACCTATTGGAGTATGATTTGCCTTGCGTAAAACAATGAGATTTTTTTAAATTTTACTATCCGGTATCCGGCCGGATACTGTATTACTATCCGGTATCGGGCCGGATAGTGAAAGCTAGGCCGGATAGGCCAGATACCGGATAGTTACCGGATAACCGATTCATCTGTAGTTGAGACCACTGATAAACTACCAATCAGAACGTTGAATTTGCATAAACTGGGTTTAGTTGAATTAATCGCGATTTGTTTCATTGGTGAAATCGGCCCTAAGTACAAAGTGAAACAGTCAGTGGGCCTGCTACGAATGAATGGATTGTGATATGTGAAATCAAACTCATACTGTTAACGAAGGAATACAACTTTAAAACAATGTCTATGACTTTGAGCACTATATTTGAACCAAGCGACGACCATCGACCGAATGTCTCCGCAAGCCACATTACTCGTTCTGGCTAAAAACTCTCGACAACGCCGAGTGTATACAATAAAAAATTATCGCCTCCATGGCAGTTCTTTCGCATTATGACATATAGATATTTATATAAAAGCCATTATTGATTAAAAGGGAACAAAACCTAACAAAATTAATAAACTTAGGCAATTTGAGAGAAACTTTAAGATAGTTTAGGTTAAGTATTTACTTTTCTAAACAGTCCATGAGGTTTAAAAGTTTTCAAGTGTTATTTTATCTACGTGTGGGTGTGTTCATAGTTTGAAAGGACATATTATTGAGTAGCGTCTATTTAATAAGCGTAAGGGCGAAAATACACATTCCTGTAACTTGCATAAAAGTATAGATTGGTCGGATCTGAATTTCACAATGGCATGCAAACTGAGAACTTGAATACTTTTATGCAAATAACAGGCATAATTATGTATTTTCGCTCCTACGCTATTAAAATAAAGTTCTAAAAATATATATTTTTAACGAGTTAGAGATACTAACATAAACGCCATAAGACCTTTTGAACGTCATACTAAGGGACATTAGTGATGGTGCGACAAAATTAAAATTGCATCTATAGGCGATATCGATCGGATCGGCTTTGTGTACACGTATTTTCTAAGAAAATTATTGTTAGAAATCAGTCGAATGACATCTCATTGCGTTCATGTGAACGTACTTGCAATTTAAATCGCCTATCCGTGTGATAATAATCGAATCGAATCGCGTCGAGTCATCCGAAAGTAATTGCTTAGTATGCAATGCTTACAATGCAATCAAACTATAAAATGCCTAATTATGTGGCATGCTTAAGGGCCGATTTCACCGATGAAACTAATCGCGACTAGTTCAATTAAACTCAGTTTATACAAATATACTGTGCTGATTGGTTGAGACTGCTGAGAAACTACCAATTAGAACGCTGAATTTGCATAACTTAGTTTAGTTGAACTAATCGCAATTAGTTTCAGTGGTGAAATCGGTCCTAAATTTGCGCTAGGTAGGCGGTTACTATTCCTATCTTAGAAAATGACGATATAGACGGTACTCTGTGGGTTTATTGAAAGCTAGTATTAACCTATTATAATTACTGTTTTACGACAACCACAAATACAAGGGGCTGCTTATATATACTGCGGGTTTCGGGAAACCGCATTATGATAAAATTATCGTCTCCATTCGCTCGCGTAAATGTCGTCAATTCCCCCAAGGGAAAACTATGCCCTGTGTTTTCCAAGGTCCAATCAATATTTATAAAAAATCATCAACAATATTCAGTGGTTTAGGTGTAACAACGTAGCAACAAACAGACAGATATTATTAATAATATTCGTTTGGAATGAGAGTTTTAGTACCTTATAATATTATAATATACTCGTATGTAGACATAAATTCATCATTCTTTCATAGCATATTATTTTGAGTAACATTATTTTTAACCGACTTCGCAAAAAGGAGGTGGTTTTCAATTCAACTGTATTATTTTTTTATGTGTGTTACCTCAGAAAATTTTACTGGATGAACCGATTTTGATGAAACTTTTTTTATTTGAAAGCTGGTGCTTGTCATGTGGTCTCATTTAAGATCTGATGAAGAACTTCGGAGATATACATCAGAACTCTTCAATAAATGACGGCAAATCACTCGAGATAGCTGCAATCGGATGTCTGTTTATTGTTTACATCATTTCATAACATAACATCACACTATCACGCTCTAAAGGTGAACTTTTCAACCTGCGTACCGCAGGTTGAAAAGTTCACCCTGGTATACTCTAATTCCACTGTTTTTGTCTAAGTTGCATGTTTCTGGGTTAATCTATTCTGGCTTCACTTTGGAGAATTGGTCCATTATGAATCACAACTAAAAAGTGAAACATAAAGAAAACTTTTTAACAAAAATACAACCGACTTCCAAATAAAAACACTACAAAATGAAAAATAACTTCAATTTCGGAAGTCGGTGTCAGAAAACGAAGAAACCAAATTATTTTTCACTTTGTATTGTTTTTATTTGGAAGTCGGTTGAATTTTTGTTAAAAAGTTTTTTTTACGGACTGAGACAGGTGTCCTTAATGGGTCATAAAATTAATGTCAAAATAGCCTAATCGGGCTTTAAATCAGACTTATTGCCTATTATAAGTATAATTAGATAATATAATGATACAAAAAAAACTATTTATATCCGGTTTCAAAATATTTTATGGCTTGGAAGAAATTTTTTGTAAGTTTTAAAAATTTTATATCGTGTGATATCGTTTGTGAATTCTGTTGTGTAACATTAAATACAGTTTTAAAAGAGCGACTATTTCATAAAATGTTTTGACACGTGAACTTTACAAATCCTTTTCGTAGTGGTCACTTTTATAGTATCAATCATGTTGTAATTTACACACAACACAACAAGCAACACAAGACGTAAACTTATTTTTGATAATGACTCAAACAGGACGTATCTGTCTTCTTCTTTACGTCAAAATTAGATACTTTTTCATCAAATTCTGAATTATTTTCTGATAAATAAACTATGCCGTATATTATCCTTCACAAAGTTAGTAACGAGAAAATATAAATTCTCCAAAGACACGTAAAAGGTAGGAACTACCAAAATCCGTTATAATATTTTTAAAATAGTTTATGGAGCGTAGTTGGAAGCTTTTCAATGTTGCAAATTAATAAAAGTCGATGACGAGGCAAACAAGGAAATAATGGAGAAAAGTGTTGCCTCTATTATAATTTATTGTTTTTGTCGAGGACGGTACTGAGAACTACGACAATAGATTATTATTTATTGGAAGTTTTATTATTAATAGGCTTGCATTTATTTGAATACAATCTTGTCTGATGGTGGTCAATGATGGGACACGCTTTCCTAAAAGTAACTTACTTAATCTGCACTTAAGGTTACACTAGTCGATTTTCTTCCATACAAACGTAGTCTGGCGATTACTCCGCAGTTTGACGATGTACGTTCAAAATAAAAAATGATATCAATTTGTCTCATCATTATTTAGCCCTGTATGGAAACAAAAAAGTAAACAAGTAAAATTAAAAAAAAATTAAAACCCCTGACCCATTTTTATTTCATGCTACATAATTTATCTAGTACTAGCTGAACCTCGGGGCTTCGCTCCCATCAACTGGCTACCTATCTACCTAGCCTGCCTACCCTGCATACCTGCCTACCCTGTCTACTCTGCCCCTATCCTGCTTACCCTGCCTACCCTGCCTAACCTGGCTACCCTGCCTACCCAGTCTACCCTGGCTACCCTGCCTACCCTGCCTACCCTGCCTACCCTGCCTACCCTGCCTACCCTGCCTACCCTGCCTACCCCGCCTACCCCGCCTACCCTGCCTACCCTGCCTACCCTGGCTACCCTGGCTATCCTGCCTACCCAGTCTACCCTGGCTACCATGGCTACCCTGCCACTAACCTGGCTACCCTGGCTACCCTGGCTACCCTGCCTACACTGGCTACCATGGCTACCCTGCCTACCCTGCCTACCCTGGCTACCCTGGCTACCCTGGCTATCCTGCCTACCCAGTCTACCCTGGCTACCATGGCTACCCTGCCACTAACCTGGCTACCCTGGCTACCCTGCCTACACTGGCTACCATGGCTACCCTGCCTACCCTGCCACTACCCTGGCTACCCTGCCTTCCCTGCCTTCCCTGCCTTCCCTGCCTACCCTGCCTACCCTGCCTACCCTGCCTATCCTGCCTACCCTGCCTACCCTGCCTATCCTGCCTACCCTGCCTACCCTACCTACTAATTTTTATCTATCATCAATAGTTTTCTCAGCGCACGCCAAATAATGTATTTTACAGACAACATTTTGCTACATATTTTTAAATATATTATAGCCTATGACACTCAGGAATAATGTAGCTTTCTATTGGTGAAAGAATGTTCAAAATCGGTTCAGTAGATCCAGAGATTACCCCCTTACAACGTCACAAACCCACAAACTCAAAAACTTTACCTCTTTATAATATTAGTACAGATATAGTAGACACGCTTCGATCGGCAATCTATTGAATACGTAATTATGGCACGATATCTTGCGAAAACACCCCGATACAAACAGTAAAATGCCCGTAACTTTTGAACTGCTGGACCGATTTTATTGAAACATAGCTAAGAACACTCGATTAAGGCACCTTTTAAACAAAAAAAACTAAATCAAAATCGGTTCACCCGTTTGGACACTATGATGCCACAGACAGACACACAGATACACAGCAACACACGTCAAACTTATAACACCCCTCTTTTTCCGCCGGGGGTTAAAAATGAAATACTTGAAAGTTATGAGCGTCGAAAGTTCCTTATTTCAACACTAATTTTAACGCATGTTTGGGCGGAAATAAATACCATAAGCTGAATGAAAATTGCTAAACGGCGTCCATATAGGGATAGATTAGTAATTCAACAATGCAAATAATTTTATTTTGAAAATTTAAATTCAATCGTTTTTACATGATATCTAGACTCACAAAGGTCTGTTTATAAAATTTCGCGCGCTCGTTTTCGTCCTAATTCATCATCTATTTCGATACCAATTTGCAAAAGTGCTAATTTGCACGCGAACTAACTTCTTACTGCTCATCACATCATCTATCTCTTTCGCACGAGTTTTTGGATGAGATAGCATGCATTTAAACCGCGCGCACAAAATAGTTCGTGCCTTTGACCTGGGGGAACCTTAAAGACCGCCATGTATACGCACAATGAAAGTACTTCCAAAAAAATTAGAGCGTATGTTTGGGTTGTCCACCATTTGTAATGAGAGCCCATCACCGTGCGCCTTGTTGTCCGATTATGGATCGGGCTTGACGGATTTGTGCAATTCCAACGCACACTCTTCAGAATTTGACTAATAAAAAAACATCGACGGGCAACTCTCGATCAGTGCATCGTTGCCTCTTAGCTTTTATCGAATATCTCATACCAAAACCATTCTAACTGTGACACATGTTAGTGTGGTATGTGATAGGCCCGCTGGTAGTAAGAAAATAGCTTTATGTTATATGGTAGATGCTCGTGGTTTATTTTAATTGAATGTCACTTTTGACGTAGACTGTGCTGGAGAAACTGGAAGTTTTGCAATATCCTTTTCAGGGTTCCGTACCCAAAGGGTAAAAACGGGTATAAAATAAATATCTGATTGGCTCCCATACAACAAACGTGGTTTTTTGCCGTTTTGTGCGATAATGGTACGGAACCCTTCGTGCGCGAGTCTGACTCGCACTTGGCCGGTTAGATTCAGGGTGGCATGTAAATGATTGGCTTTTAATTCTCTTTTCGTATGATTTAAAGAAGGGGTTCTTTTAGTTTTTTTTTAACTATTCTTATTTATTTTAGTGATTTCGTCTGTTACCATGCATTGGTGGTACAATTAATGTCGATATTTATCTGTAATAACGAAGATGCTGTTAGAATTATTCACCTTTGAACTTCAAGCTAAAAAAAATCGTAACACAATGCCTGGATGCAGCCTCAGCATGTTCGAAAATCAGACAATGGTTAATCCGGGATCTCTCACGTTCTCCTACACATTTATACCAGTTGTAATAGCTTTGAAATGTGGGCCAAGTTTGTCTCACTATGTCCGCTCGGCAAAGCTTAAAGCTCGACCGGTTGGCGGGTCGTTGACCCCGCAACCTACTGGCTGTTTACCCCGTACAATTCGAGAGATTGCTGGAAAATTACTAAACTATCCTTTACTTAACTCTCAGAACGCGATACCGTATATTTAATGGCTACCGAGTAAAGGCAATAAGCACGATATATTATTATAAAATATTGTTAACAATTAGTCTTTGTTAATGTCAATGGTCTTCAAATACAATGTTAAATATTGTATATATGTACCCCGATGAATAAACATGGTCCATTTCAACCACGATAGCTTACACATATAAAAATGCAAACGCATAAACATAAATCACTAAATGTCATTTCTTTAGAAGCACTAGTGAAAATATCTTCGAGACCAACTATAACTTACCATGACTTAGACATTTATGTATTAAGATTAGTATAAAACATGGGTATTTAAATGTAGAAGTTTTATTATTACCAACTGCCGGGCTCCTACCATTTGTTAGGTGGACTTACCAGGTGAAATAGTCATTTCACTTATGCTGCATAGAAATTTTCAGCTTACGATTTCTCGTTTCGTGTTATAAGTTTTTTTTATTTAATTCGTTTATGAAATGTTTTATAATCTATCGTGACTCTTCTCAGCTTATAACATGTTGTATAATTATTTCAGTCGAATGAGATAATAATCATAAAATACGAAAATACACGTTTTTAAATGTAAATTAGTTTTTTTACGACGTATTCAACAGTTATGATCTACCTGTTATTGAAATAGGAGTAGAGAATTATATTTATCTGACGAGTGCACTTAGATACGGCGTCGTCAATGCTTAATTAACATATTTCAGTATATTATCGGCTGGCGCACACAGTGTAGCACAGGATGAAAGAGCGTAGTGCATTCAGTCCGGCGCAGTGGGAGCGACACGTAAGTGCGTTCTGTGTCCGGCTAGTTGGAACATGCCGCGTGTTGGCTTTTACGTACGCGTTACATGACGTGCTGACTAGAAATGGCGACTGCTTTCGCATTCATCGCTTGCATAGAAGTGCATGCACAAGTTCAAGGCTGGTCGAGTCCCGCTTCCCATTGCATGTGCATACGCATTAATTCAGCTCACAAACACCACTACCACCATTGTCTATCACTCGAGAACCGGGGTCGAGGAACTCATAAAGGATTAATGACACTATTGTGGGGAGTTATAATCGTGTCTTTCATTTTTCTGCTACCACCTGCGGGTATGCTTATTTTCCGCGGTATGGGTTTATTGCTGAACTGTAATTTCAGTGTAACTAAGTGTGTGGGTAGCCTGCCAATAAAATTCGATTCTATACAATTTAATATTGCCATTTTTTTAAAGCTGGCTCCACACATTGCCATTTATCGTCAATCGTGTGATTGGCTTGAGAAAAAATGCAGTCTAAAAAGAATTAGTACTTTGTATCGAGGATTTTTTATAGTCCTCCTTTACAGCCCTATTCTTGGAACTACTAAATTTATTGGCCCATTGAATTAGAAATAAATATTGTGAACTTGACGACTGACCGCTCTGGTGTATGACAAGCTTTAGTCATCGCAACAAAGGGTATAGAAACGGCGAACTGCATTTTGGCTTGTGTTAATAAACAATTCTATAAATAAGGAGCGTTTCGTTTGAAGTATATTTCATTATAGTATATCTTTTTAAATGTCTCTTATATTATTGTTCTCATGTATATTGTAGTCAGTTAATATTGTTCCCATTTTTATCGTCCTATTAATACTGGTCTAATTATATACCAGCGTTCGTTTATTTTAACGATATAAAAAAAAACTGAAGTAAAACCCATTTAGTAAAAGGAAGCTCTCAGTTTTACGAGTATCGATAGAGTAGAGTATATTCTCCGGTATGCAAATGATGTGTCGTCATATCAATTAGGTTTTATATAGGCTTCCTGTTCTTAATAATGTTCTGCATTATTTTAAGTAGGTATATTTGAGGTAGGTCCGTGTATCTGAACTTGAAAAGACAAAGACGTGACTTGAATCTGTCGTATGTGTCTTGAATAATGTCTATCTAGATTTAAAAGTGATCAATTGCCTGTTTATATATTTCATGTTTGGTTTCTTTAGTTCGATTGTCGGCAAGGCAACTGCTATTTGGTTCCTATGAGAAAACTCTCCGAAGCAGCCGTAGTTTTGCATTGTAAGTAATAAATGGTAGGGCTTGGTCCCTATTATTATTTGAGGCTGAAATTGCTTCTTCTACGAATATAGCCGGGACGTATATTTGTTATTTATTGTTTGCAAGGATTTTATTCTCGGTACTAGTTTATGAAGCTTTTTCCTCAACTTTTCTGGGTTGGATCCAGTTTTACCATTACAGCTAATACATGTATTATAGACAATTAAGTTTGACGATAAGTGAAAGAAATATAAAACCAAATAATTATAAAATGAAAGGTTAAAGTTTACGATACAATGTAAAACAGTTCTATTTAGTTATAAAACGGGCGATAACAATTACACAAAGTCTTTGAAAATCACCGCTCACGCTAGCCTTGCGATTTAGATAGTCAAAGTCCAGGCGTTGCGCCAAACTGTTTACACATAGCACAAGATTTGCAGAATTTACTCTGCACGACCCCGAATAGGGCTGCCCTTTCTTGAAACAACTTTTATTTTATATACTCTAAAGGCTCGCGCATGACCACTATCTCACCTGATGTGGTCGATGGTGAATCACGCTTTCCTAGAAAAAATCTATTCACTCCTGACTTAAAGACCCCTAGATTGTAGCTGTCGGGAAACACAGACTCCGGCAGGGAATTCCACTCCTTAGCTGTACGCACAATAAAAGTGTTCTCAAAACGTTTTGTGTGTATTGGTGGTATGTCCACCATGTACCGATGGCGCATCGCCGTACGTCTGGTAGTCCGATGATGAAACGGCGATGAAATTTTGGGATAAGACCACTATATAATGGGTCCAAAATCCAATATATAGTCTAGGACTATTTACCAACATATATACAATTGGTCCTTACTGGTCCAGCTACAGTTGTACATAATGCTATAACTTCCTACAATTTTATATCATGTATGTCATATTGTGTGCTTTTGGTGACGTTCAGGGGTATTCTTAACTGCCTGATTATCCTCATCTATTTCTGTGTCTCCTATACCACAAACACTTCGACTGTTGCATTTGCATTTGATATAACTCCACCCTAATAAGATAGCCCTCTCAATAAATGTCTGAATGATGCCTGTCTCTCTATTTTCGCCAACATCATTGTCTGTTTGCCTTACTTTGTTTTCCCTACTGAGATTGCACGTTAAATTACATCTACGAAGAGTACAGAACGGTTGGCAAATCACTGAATTTTCGCTATAGGTCTGTACCAAGATAATGTGTTTTTAATATGCAATGTCTCTTTTAGGTAATTTTCCTTTGTGAAGATTTTATTGCGTATCTCTTGCTTCGTCTGCAACGAAAGAATCATGCGTATTGCTTAACATTGTTAAACTCAAGCATTAATTCTGCAATGCATGCTGCTTTCCTCGGTGAAGAATGTTTACCTGTAGATTTCTAAGCTTGTCGGTCGCTTGAAAAGTTAAACGTGGTGATATTAATTAATAGGTGTAAGTACTTTCTAAAATATCATAGCTTTGATAATTGGAAGTCGATTACCATTATACTATGAGAGTAAATGCCAATTGAATGTGAGGAAATCTTCGCCATCTACTATTAGACTTCAGGATTCAAGATTCTGGTTTCCGCATCCTTAACTCTAATATGCCGTCAGTCTATCATGCTGGTCTCCCCTCGATAGATATGGTTAGTTTTCACTTCAGCTTGGCAGTAAAAACAAGAATTCTAAATTCTGTTAAGGGGCTGTATTCGAACAGTTGACAATCGACATCTGAGGTTCTAAGCCACGCCCACTGTCATTGACAGCTTAAGGGAAAACTTAAATTGGAGCGAAAAGTATTTGAAAATTAAATACACAGGGCCGACCACAGAGGCCCATATCATAAACGGACTCTTCTGATGGTTTTTTACAAAAATATAACCGCGCAAGTTCTTATTTCAAACTGGCTAGCATCTGACATCAGATCGTTCACTGTTATTTTGCCTATGAATGCAACCTTATTGCTACGAAAATAAAGATCACTAAAATAGGTAATCTGGCTAGTATCATACGAGTCTTTGCCGTGCAAATTGAATAAATATTATAATTATGTCTGCTTCTATGCGACTACCACATATAAGAACACAGTACGTTACATTTTTTTTATATTGGTTTAATAGCTAGATAATTTTATTTATATTATTTTAATGAGTTTTACTATACTGAAATGGACTGTGCAATATTAAACTGGAAACTTTAAATTTGAATTGAGATTTGGTGCTTTCAGTAATCAATTTTATCATTATTTACAATAGGAAAGTCACATCAAATTGTAAAGACACCTTAAATTAGAAAATATCCAAAACTTACTAGGTTTGGAATTGTCTTTTTTAGGCATGTTTAAAATATGCAATAGAATGTATGACGCTATTAATATTATTTGTACAATTAGTAGGTTCATATTCCTTGTTTAGTATTCACTTGAAATCTTAATATATCATTTAGTTACTAATACAAGATGACTTTCCGCTATCCTGGAATATAATAATTACAAAGCACTTACTGGGTTTTGATATACACCAGCCCTCTGTGGTGAGGACACGTGGTGCCGCTTTTCTGTATATTAGAGTTAAAAAACAAATAGACAGGGCGCAAAAAACACGATCATGTAAACTTTATCTATCTATATAAAAAAAACCAGCCAAGTGCGAGTTGCACTCGCGCACAAAGGTTCCGTACCATTATCGCAAAAAACGGAAAAGAACACGTAAGTTGTATGGGAGCCCCACTTAAATATTGATTTTGTTCTGTTTTTAGTATTTGTTGTTATAGCGGCAACAGAAATACACCATCTGTAAAAAAAAAATTGTCTTGCTATCACGGTTCATGAGATACAGCCTCGTGACAGACGGACAGACAGACAGGGAGATAGACGGAACCCTAAAAATGCTGTATGTGATTGTAAGCGTCTCACTAGAGAACGGCTGAAACAATTTGTTGCTATTGTTTGTTATATATCAATCAATCATTTATTTGCTATAAGTATTGGTACAGTGTAGGTGTTTAAAGATAATATAGAAAGAAAGAAAATGTTTATATGCGCCAGGCACAACGCATGCCATAAAAAAACCGGCTAAGTGCGAGTCGGACTCGCGCACGAAGGGTTCCGTACTTGTTAAATTGTGGTTTACGATTTATGACGTATTTAAAAAAAAACTACTTACTTGATCTCGTTCAAACCAATTTTCGGTGGAAGTTTACATGGTAATGTACAACATATATTTTTTTAGTTTTATCATTCTCTTATTTTAGAAGTTTCAGGGTTTTACACATTTTACCACTTTGGAAGTGTCTCTCACGCAAACTATTCAGTTTAGAAAAAAATATATTAGAAACCTCAATATCATTTTTGAAGACCTATCCATAGATACCCCACACGTACAGGTAGGATGAAAAAAAAAACTTGAGCTTTAGTTTTTTTCTATTTTTGTTTGAAAATCTTAATGCTGTTCACAGAATACACCTACTTACCAAGTTTCAACAGCATAGTTCTTATAGTTTCGGAAAAAAGTGGCTTTGACATACGGACGGACAGACAGACAGACATGACGAATCCATAAGGGTTCCGTTTTTTGCCTTTAGGGAACCCTAAAAATAAAAACATAAATACTAAAATCAGTGTATGCCTCACAACCACGTATATGTTACTGTGAAAGCCAAACTGTTGTTTCAGTTAAAAAAAAAAAAACTATGATGAAATTTATTATTTATCGGTAAAACAGAGTTACTGTCTTACCGGTAAAAGTCTGAAATCATCATCATCATCATCTACCTGCCCTTGTCCCATGTTACTTGGGGTAGGCGCAACACGTTTTCTTCTTCCATATCGTTCTGTCCCGCACCACGCTATAATTGACTCCCTTTTCTTTAATATCATTCCTCACACAGTCCATCTATCTTTTCTTTGGGCATCCCTCCCTCTTCATCCATCCCCAATTAAATTCATAAGAGTACACCTAAGTCATTCCAGACCATCTTTTCCCGCACCGTCTAGAACCAGCCCTTCCGGTACGCGTCCAAATCATCTCGGCACCTATTTCTGGACCGGCCTCAACGGTGCGTTCCACCTTCAAGATTGTGGAGGCTTGCCCAGCGCTCAATTTGCATGCTACTAACGTGAGCCGTAATGGCATTGGCCCATTTGAGCCGAACGGCCTTTTTACCCACGTCTATTATGCCCGTTTGGGAACACAGCGTGTTCCGTATTCGGTCTGTTCTTTTTACATCCAGAATGCTGCGTAAATTTTTGGCAATCCCCAAGTGTAAGTCTTTGAGTTTACTCTCCAGGGCAATCGACGGATTTTTTGTTAATAAATAAGAATTGTTAGTGCCGATTTGGCAAAATGATAAGATCAAATAATAATTAGCTTAACAATATTAATAGACTAACAAACTATTATTGTTGCCCGTTATTGCAATTGGGATAGTTAATTGCGACAAATACAGGACTGATCAATGTGATGATTCTTGGTGTGCTTTATGTCCACATGTGGACGATTTTTGGTTGAAACGACGAAAAATGTCAAATTCGTGAGAAATAGATTATCATTTCTCACGAATTTGAAATTTTTTGGTCAGTTCTAGGTGCCGTATGTTAGAAAGAAACAAAGATTGAAACAAATGGATACGAAGAATTGTAATAGTTCTGTCATTTCGAGACACTGCTAGCGTGGTTGGTACGACCATTCCATGTTCTGTGTTTTTTGCTTCTATTGTTTTCACATGAACGAAGAAGGTTAAAATAGTATTCGACCTTACCTATATTTTAAATATTGTTTAATTCAAATTGAGATAACATTTGTTGTATTTTCAAAAAGGTTCAAATACTTTTTAGTTATGGACTTAGTAAGTAAACTAAACGACGTGAGTCGTTTATAATACAACAAAAATATAGATGCCAGTGACAGCGGTAGTGCCAAAAAATAAAAATAATACAGACTTTGACAATATTACTTGTGATTTCGTTAGTTCCAATTAAAGCCACCAGGCTACATGATCTGGCTGCATTATACCTGATATTTTTTTGACAGATTGAATTGACGAGAAATAAATTGAATATTATTTTTGCTTTTTGCGAAAAAAAGCGACATACGTCCACCTAGCAACGCCGCAAAGCGGTCACTGTCGAATTTCACTGGATGGAAAGAGAAGCACGACGGAATTTGTATAGACTTTTTTACAAAACATAATAATATGAATTACTTAAAAATAATGAATGAAACTTCAATATAACGGGTGGGCCAATAATTTTTGCAAATTGCAACACTAAATTTCTCGAATACCGTTGGAGGGAGGGGTGCGCGGGTGGCGGGAAACTATGCGTCGCTACATGCAATTTTAGTCACGATGGAGCGCTTCACGGGACAACAGCGTGCTTTTTGTGTTAAACAATTTTACAAAAACAACGATTCCTACGTTACTGTACGACGCCTGTTTCGAATTGAATATGGATTACGCCGTGTAAGCGAGTGTCCAAGTGTGAATTTAATCAAAGCTTGGGTCGTGAAGTTCGAGCAAACGGGATCGACAACGAATATTAAACAAACAGGCCGGCCACGTTCAAGAAGAAGCGATGAGAACATTCGAGAGGTTGAAATTTCCGTTCGGAACGATCCAGAATTATCTACGCGTAAGCGTTCGGCGGTTCTGGCATTACCGAGAACCAGTCTACGGCGGATTTTGCATCTAGACCTCAAACTGCACCCGTATAAGCTTCAAATTGTGCAGGAGATGAAACCAAATGATTACATTCAACGTAAGTTATTGGCTGACACAATGCTGGAGCAATTCTCTAGCCTGGAGAATGTATTGTTTACGGACGAGGCCCACTTTCACATCAACGGGCACGTGAATAAGCACAATTGTCGATATTGGAGCAGGGAAAACCCTCGCCTTAAACACCAAAAGCCACTTCATTCACCTAAAACGACAGTATGGGCTGCCATATCAGCAAAGGGCATAATTGGTCCGTATTTCTTTGAAAATAATCAAGGAAATAATGTAACTGTGAATTCAGCGGAATACGTCAAGATGTTGCGAGAATTTTTGACGCCGCAGTTGCATGAATTTCAAGGATACAACAGCAGGACCTGGATGCAACAAGATGGAGCAACATGCCACACGTCAAATGTGACTTTACCGGTAGTCAAAGAAATGTTTCCGAATAAATTGATTTCTCGCAGAGGTGATATTCCATGGCCTCCGAGAAGCCCGGATCTTACACCATGCGATTTTTTCTTATGGGGATACCTGAAAAGTCGAGTCTACCTTAATAAACCGACGAATATATCCCAATTAAAACGAAACATCCACGACGAGATAGCCGCGATCCCCCGCAGCATGTGTCAGCGAGTTTTCCAAAGTTTGCGTAGTCGATTGCTAGAGTGCCAACGACGAGACGGTGCACATCTCGACGATGTCATTTTTAAAAAATAAATTTCATTAAATTTTCAAAACGTTAAAAATATAATCAACAAAATAACAGTTGTAGTTTTATTTCTATTCATGTTTTAAAAGTGCAAAAATTATTGGCCCACCCTGTATAAGACAATGAAGTTTTGCGTCCTTTTATGATAAGTTATTGGTGTTAATTGTACAAATGTACGCTGGTCAGTATTACCGGAAAAATCTTTTGAAGATCACGGTAAGAGGTTACTTTGCCATTCAATTGTATCGAGGTTTTTGTGCGTAAACGTGTTTCGGCCACAACAAAGTTTTCGGAAATATGATCAAGATTAACATATCTTTTTTCTGCTGCCACATCTTCAATAGATTTGGCTAAAAAATGTTTAAAAGAAAGCCCATTTTCAGTATTCAGCCCCTTAATTATCTTGCTAATTCTGGCTCTATTCTAGCAACATAATTGCAAATCTCATCATTCAATTTAACTTTGCCACAACTCGCTCAACCGAACTACTGGACATAGGCCTATCCGAAATAAAATGGTAAGGCTTGTAGTTACTACGGTAGAAATCAAGCGGGTCATTGACCCAAGCCGGTCCTTTGCATCGATGATGTTAGCTGTTCTCCGAACGCGACATACATCACGTTCCTAACATATTCGTCTATACATTTTCATGTATTTAAAATACAAATTAGCACTGATTCTGCCAATATGTTCGGTCTATTTCGACGCCCTTGCAAACTACGTCTGTTTGTTTTGCTGCATTGACACGGTTAATGCCTATGTCAATGTTTATATTACGGATTTCGTAAGAGTTGCGTGTATATGTTAACGATCGTAAAGGAAGTATCAGTCAATAACTTTGGTGTCCTATTATGTTGATATCAGCATTAGACACGTCTTTAGATATTAGTTGGTACATGTGGGAAGGATTATCTGCTTTATTATTATCGTTGTATCAACTCTGATCACGGACAAAAATAAAAGCGCGAATCATACTAAAGTAAATATCTAAGCAAAATATGTTAGATACAATGCTTACAGTGTCTGTCATAATTCATAATTATATTTATTAAATTTGATGATATTGATTGAGTTTAGCAGACAGACTTATTAACATTTTGTGAAGTCGTCAATTTTAATATATTCGTTGTATCATCAATGGTATAAAATACTTTAAAGGGGTCAAATCTACCAACAGCAACAGTTTAAAGATCTGAGTGACAGTGCGAGGCAGGACTAAGCCATAATTTTTAATGTGCTATTGTAGTCTGAGCCACTGCACTATGCGGTCTCCAGTCTATGGTTTCCTTATACTTGTTGGAGTCCTGTTTTGCTTTGAAAGGACCAGCATTGTTTTTATATTACAAATTCTGTCTATTCTGTTCACATTGTTGTCTGCTACTGAACATTGACCATTCCAGTAAATCACTATATATCAAGGCAAATTAGTAGCGTCAGATTGTTGATTGCCATCACGTTGATGATTAAATGAAGTATGATAGTTGGTTTCCTGCTCTTGCTTGTTCAATTGAAGGTATGTTTAATTGTATATTGCACGGTCCCTTTGTCTCATCAATTGTTGCAAACCATTATTCTCATGTCTTCGCAAACAGGAAATATTTATAGTTATTCAGGCAAAATTGTCATCTTTGTCTTTTCCGAGAAGCAACTAGCAAGTTAAAGATTTGTGATTCAATCAGTTTCAGTTATTCGACAACAAAGATTTTCTCGGTTAACGAAGACAAATGTTGCAATTATCAGTATTGATCATGAATCATTTAACTAATGCAATAAGAACTTATCTACCTATCAATGTTATATAATATTTTATTATCCTCTACTCACTTCAACGCAAATGCAGGAATACAAAGATACCGCAAGCAGCACTTCAATAATTTATCTTTAAGTGTTTCTTATGAACATATAATATTTTATGTATACCTAAAACTAGTCATGTATAACGAAGGAGAATAACCAGTAGAGACTTGCGGTTAGCCTAAATTAAACAAACAAAGCGTTTCTAGCGGCTTTTTAGTACAACTCGTTTTTGATAGTACGGGAACTAGGTAAACTAGGAATGCTATCGTAGACGTTTTATACCCAGGAAATCTATTTGGCATAAACAGATTACATACCTATCCATGTGAGGTACTCGTACCATAGATATGTAATCTTTAGAAGGGCTTAAAGATAAATAGTAAATGAAAAATATATTGAGCCTAACAAAACGAGGTTTAGATATACATAATGTTGTTTTTAAAGACGATCATTAAGACAGTAAATTCCTTTCTTTTCAATAATTTATGAACTCTGTTAACATTTTAATCAATACATCTCAATAATGTTATGCACACGATATCCGATCTATTTCACCTATGATTGCACATAATTCTAAACACGCGATCAAATGGAAGCCTCAAATATTTCATATTAGAGGTTTATGTTGACTCATTTTGAAATATAGGTAGCTGTTGTTGTTGCCCACAAGCCTTAAAGTGTTTCGTGACTCTTCGGTTCTTATTTCATTATTCATATTGGATATTAGTCAAAGTTATATTGAGATTTATATGACACCCTTGCAAATACATCAATCGCTTTCAACACTGATGAAAGATAGTAAAGTGCGGGCCTGATTGCTTACCGTTGGCTCGACCCGTGACAACTCAAAAGAGAGAGGTGGCTAGGCAATTGGTGAGACTGGGGGAGGCAGCACACGGCAACATGGAAGCGCATTGTCGCAACGGACGGCAGGCGCAACGGCCGCGTATAAACCTGCGCACGCGCTTCCCGTGATACCGCCTCAACGGCCTGGTAGCTTTGACGACCCATACGATACTAGTGACGATTACCGACTCGCGATAACCGAAACTCTGAGTGTTTACAAATTTTATAGGTAAAGTGTACGGCCGGGAGAGTGTATATGTTGTCGCCGCTCGAATGTCGCAATGTTTGTTGTCGTGTTTTCTGTTTTGTATTTTTCTTTTTTGCATGTTGCGTTAATTTTGGCATTGTTTTTAACTGCAACTACGAACGTTATGCGGTTCATAACGTCTACGTTAGCTTTATTATTTTCATTTTAACAATTTTTGTTGCGCGATGCTCGATTGCGGAATCCAATCTCTTAATCTTGAAAATCTTGTATTTTCCATATCAGGAACATCATTTGTAAATAAAATCATTGAATGCTTTGATTTTTTTATGTCCAACGGCTGAAATGATTTTGCAAGGAAAACTGATTCATAATACAAAATGTTGCATATTGTTTTCCAATTTGGAAATGACCAAGTTGAATTGAATCAAAGCGAGCAAATACTCGCAATAGACCAACACCCAAGCCCATAAGGCTAAGGTGATTAATTTTAACATACAAAAAGCGATCTAATGCAGTCGTGCTTGAGGCGATCACGACTTGCTCTAGCTATGGTAGAAATTCGATAGCCATTGTGCGTTTGTGGGTCACCAGCGCTCTGAAGAGAATCTTTGTTCTATCTAGCTAAGTCGCTATAAACTATACCGGTATGCACTAACGCGATTAACTTTTATCTATTCGAGGAACACATGAGGAATAATGATGTAAATAGTTGTTTGGACTTAACTGCGTGCACTCATATTTCAAGTGCCATTGTAATAAAGATATTGGTATGCTTCAGTTATATCACTTGACAATGACACTGAACTTGAAAAAAAAATGGAAGAACATTGTCACAGAAACGTGCATATATAAATGATTAACTTACTAATAGTATTATATTATCTGTGCTAATACTTAAGTCCAATTGCTCAATCAATCGTTGATCGAATTGCTTTAAAATCTAGATTTCTCGAAACTTCTACCGTCGTTATAAGTTTGTCTATACAATGGGAGTGAGTCTGAGCGAGATGGGAAGGGGTCGTTTGATCCGACATTAGGGCCAAATAATACTGGTCACCTTGTTAGCGCACACCTGCTTTCTCGACGAGGAAAACGAGTAATAAAATGCACTCGCTCTATTTGAGGAAAAGGGTATTATAAATAAGGTGCAACTGACCTATGTTTTCATGTCTATAGATGGCACGTGAGCAATGAGAGTTCTTGATGGATGGTCCTGTATTAGTCATGTTGTATTGCATTGAACGAGTTTGGGATTAATGACCTTATTTGTATTAATTTATAGTCTATTCTTGCATAACGTCCATGATTACTTTATGATGGGCTGTTTTCTAAATATTTAGAGAAAATTGTGGGTTCTACTTTGCTGTTATAGATCTCCA
Source organism: Orthosia cruda (assembly GCA_964057195.1). Lineage (NCBI taxonomy): Eukaryota > Metazoa > Arthropoda > Insecta > Lepidoptera > Noctuidae > Orthosia > Orthosia cruda. The sequence continues at coordinate 18,416,282 of OZ059843.1, read as the reverse complement.
CATTGTTCATTATTACTTATTCATAGTGTGTTTGAATTTGGCTGGGCGTCAATCTATCTAATTTGGCAGATAATATTATAAGCCAAATAATGCTTGCAATCTCTTTTATTATTAGTCACAATTCAATCCAACTTTCTGTCAATAAAAATCTGCAAGGTACGATGACTCTATACGCAACCAAAGCAAGACTTACACGTACCCATCGGTAATAACACGGCTTGGCGAGTGAACACTTCTTATTATTACTAATTATATCCATGTCATAGGCCTTGAGCACTGCCAAAGAAATTGCAACATATTCAGTCATCACGCCGTCTCGCGTCCTGTACAACGAAGATAAATGATCTAAAGTTACCTTGTCTGTACGAGATTCGAAGGTTACTTCATACAAATTGAAGGGAACTACTACTTACTTGTAGACGGACAACAAAAAGATCAAACCCTTTTCTCGTTTTATAAGCTCGCCCCTGACAGAAACGTTTGACCTTAAACTTTTAAACATTGAATTACGTTCTTCGCTTGATGGACCCTTCAAAATATTGTGCCTTTTTTGTCTACAGTTGTCTCTATAATTAATCAGCCTTTACTTCTGACAGCGTTTTATACATTATCATGAACCTAAGTGTAGATGAGTGGTGAATCGTTATAGAGGAGCCGTGCTATACAAAGTTGGAACAACATTTTTAGCCGTGCTAATATTAGCCCTAAACGTTCTAAGAAACAGTAAAGACATCCTGCAGACATACAATATCGTCATTTGAACGATGAAGTCTTTACAATAAACAACATTATTTTCTTTGCTTCTACATAATGTATATACAATAGTAAAGTAGGGCCGGAGGCGCGTGTGGACGTGACTCACTTACCGTGGGCGTGGGTGTCTCATTTTGTATGCGCAGGCGCAACGCCTAGGAAGTGCATTCGTGTACGTACATTTGTACTTGCTTGCGTAATGTCCTGCGCAAAATCATTATTGATGAAATCAATTAGTTTTCAAATTAGTAACGATTTCATCAACATTACGCATCTCAAGTTTCAATGACCGCACACATTTCAAAATGGCGCTTATTCAGTGTTTCACGTTTTATTAGATTTCAATTAAGCTAGAGGTAAATCTGACCAATCACGAATCTTGATTGACAACCATAAAAAATAAATGCAGTCATTGACTTTTCAATGGTTCCGGATTGATATTGATAGATTGGAGAGATTCAAAACTGTAATTTTCTTTTAATTTTTTTCGATATATTAGTATGTCTTGAATTGCCGATATATCTGCTAATCTTCCTTGTACGGTTATTGAACAGTTATTTATATTTCTGACTTAAAAATAAAATATTCTTCTTTCTAAAAACATTTTACCTGAATCACTTTGTACGCGAAGGTACATAGTCCGTTGCGAATATAATGGCGATAGTTCGATTTGCATTTAAACAGTGCCGATCGGCACATTAAGTTATACGGACGGCAATAAAAATGTTAATCAGTTTAATTACGTATTTCACCACGAGGATGTGTTTGTTTTGATTTGGTAAATGCATCGCCAAACTGTTTTTAAATAGGCTGCCTGCCAGTTTCCATTAAAAATTGAGTAACATAATGGTATGGCATGATGGCGTATCTGATTGCTAATATACGGTATATACCGCGATCCTCAAAAAAATGTAAGTCCGATAGCGAACAGCGTCCGGTTTTCATATCACTTTCCATTAACGGTAAAATTTTACTACAAGTACGTGACTATGAAGTAATTAAAACGGTCCGCGTTTGACCGTTTAGCGTTTTTTGAACTGTAACTGCGGTTCTCTCTAAAAAAAAATCGAGGATGTCGAATTGACGACCTTATCAAAACACGATGCGCTCTCAGGCCGTTGAACCCGCGTTTTGTTATTGCACCATCTAATACTACAATAGTAGGTACTTGGAATTCCTATCGAAGTATTTGTATTATTGTCGTTGAATTTGCGCTGCAATTGTGTAGGTACATCACAATACTATCCCACATACCGATTATGTTCATTGGCCTCAGTGGCACTAGTGTTTATGACAGTGCTGCAGATTATTAAGCTTGTAAATAAATGAGGGTGGATGACACTTGAATAGGCCTACGGTATAACAAGTTTCGATGACAGGCATATAATTTTATTGTTTCGTGAACCAGATCAAAATGTCAGAGTCACCGTTAGGTGTGAATGTGCCGATAGCGGAAATACCTGATAGTTTTATTAGTCCCTATTGAATGGCATGATGCTTTTCTATAATGAGATATTTACGGTATATAGCTGACGGCGCAGAAATAGAGGAAACTCTGACTAGAAACTCTTTAGAACATTCAAGTAGGAACTTTCAAAGTACATAATCAAACCAAGCAATCATAAATATTGTTTGTTTTAATTATTTTGTTCATAGAGTCAAACTATCGTATGAAAGCTACTAACATCTGCTATATTGCATATCAGTTCCGAGAACCATTGGTTAGCGTGGACAATGCATCATGCATCACTGGTCATAACAAAGATAGTAGATTCGAATTTCTCAACACATTTGTTACACAATGGACCATTATTTGAAAAGTACTGCTATGTTTTTATGGCTTTTCACACGGTATAATGCTAGCTATGTATAATTATTGTGAATTTTTCAGGCAGATGGTGATAGAATTAAGAAAATTCCGTTATATAGAAAGACGTCACCACAGTTTTCATGATGGTCGTTCGTATGTGAAAACATATAAGTATCGTACAACATAAACAAAATATATATATCAATACGTATCAACGGCAAACATTCTTATGAGACTGTCCTTAGCTTTTTAAGAAATTGCTGAAAAAATACAGTCAGCAAGGATAGTCTCGTAATTACGTTTAAGTTGTAGATTAGGTACTTGTCCCGGTTATCCCCTCTCATAAATTTCTCCTGTATAAAATCGGTATAAAGTTGCCAGCTTATAGTGGTATTTTTTTTAAAGAAAGTGGACAACAAAACCATTCCGCACACCATAAATTCATACATTTTCCAAGAAATACAAGGCACTATATTACCAAACTCTTGTCACATTCCCGTCGTAACGAAGAATAATACCGACAAATTGTGAGTATAAACCAAACGTTCACTATTCCTGGCTTTAGTGCGAACAGTTAGTGCCAGTCGTTAGATGATATATGGCTTATAGGCGGACGTAAGAACGGACCAATTAATAACTATAATGCCTGCTTTGTTCCTGCATTATCGGTGTTGATCGAACTTGTGCCCAAACTCTTGACCGATGTGTTGAAAGAACACTAGATAGAATTTTGCGTACTTTGGCACTAAATATTTTTTTAATTTGCCCGTGCCTTCAATCCCAATCTCTCCTATAGATACCGTGCAATTTTCCAGGGCAAAAGTAGCTTATGATACTCGGCAAGAGTGTAACTATGTATCAGTGAAGGAATTTCAGCAACCGGAAACCTACTCCCAGAGATTTCACACATATAAAATAATATTATCGAATTTGAACACAAGATTATTTTAACTAAAGAATTTTTAGCATATTTCAATTTAGTGTTAGTGACCGACCGTTGTCTGTGTGGTAACATGCTTGCATTTTATTATTTCAATTAATCAATAAATAACCTTTATTACTGTCTTGATGTGCAGGTGTTACTTACTTTGTAATGGGTAGGTATGTAGCAACACGGATAATTTCGTTACAAGTCGAGATTGAGTATATTGAAAATATATATATATATATAGATTTATCTAATGTTCCTTCTTTGCAAAAAAAAGGACCTCAAATTCAAAGTCACTCATAATTCTAAAACATGAATTGATATTAATTAGCCTTTATGTTCAGTTTAATGGAGTAAGATACTGAAGATCTTCATCCATATAATACCTAATTCACTAATAGTCTTGAATATAGTCGCTGTTTTTAGGTCAACATGCTCCTAGCATCCAATGCATGGATTAAGTACTTGTTGTGCCACGCGAACTGAAGTTAGGCATAGCATTAGACACGAACCCTTACAAGTAGATGCCTACGGCAAGCACTGAGTCATATTAATTGTTTGAATGGAAATGTGTTCGATGGAATGGAACATTGTAGAAATCAATAACTAAGTTGTTTTCCAAGAAAAAATTACAGGACTCATTGTGATCGATTTTTTGTTTGTAAATAAGTACCCGCCACAAAAAGCCAATAACGAAAAAAATCCGTTTACGGTTTATTAAATTATCGTTCCAAGAGCTTGTAAAAGTTAATCTTCTGCCGAGTAAAATCACAATAAAGACACTTTTAGGGTTGCCATTATCATAAAATTGGAAGAGACTAATAAAGTCTAACACTGATTTTATGAACTTCACTTGAATATCAACATACTCGAAACGTTTTCCAAACTAGGGCGGTAGATATTTATTATTCTTAATAACAGCCTGTTTTAATTAGTTCAACTTAAAAACATTAAAATGCACACCATATTATTATCTTGCAGATAATCAAGCAATTTTACTATTCCGAAGTGATCGGCAAGCTAATTTAAATGATCATAAAGTATTCCGCCTATGTATCATTGGTCTTATGTATAATTGAAACGTCAGCCATTAATGTCCATGGGAGTATTCATGGTGTTATCCCGAGAGCTAGTTTAATTAAGTATGTGAGAAGTTAAATTTTTCCGCATTTAATAACCACAGTGAGTCCATAAATGCTATGCCAGGCGACGTTTGCTCTATCTTTGTTTTTGCTTATCAATTATTCTGCTCGACAGTACCTACACCGATGAATTTATTGTAATAAAGATACAATCTTAGGGTCTTTTGTGGTTTCTTCCGTATTCTGTGTGCCTGCATCATTCGGCAATTACTCGTGACTGTGAATACAAATAAAAAATAATTGTTTATTACCACAGTGCTGTTAATTATATTGCACTGTTTTAAACCTACTTTTGTCTCAGTGCCTATTAAGTCAGTTCTCAGAAGTAACACTAACTATCCAATCACGACCACAACATAGCATTTGGTTCTCAGTATCATAACAAAGTTGCATTACAATCCCAGAATTAAATGGCAACTCTAGATTGATATTTACAACTGGATAATACCTCTGTCGTGCTTAAGGGTCGCGCTTCACTGACGTGGAAAATATCGCCAATTTACATCATTGGATTTGTAAATGGTTTTTTATCTCGTCTATATCTAGAATCTGAATCACCCATGCGCAAATACTATGTAAAATGCACCTGATTATCATTCCCCACTAATTTCAATATCACTGATCACCCAATTGGTTCAACGGGAATGACTCAAACTAGATAAGCAACCGACGGAATCAGGTGCTTGATTATATTTCAGTTATCGACCGAATAGTGTTAATGAACCCTACAAGGCCAAATCCTCCTCGAGATAACTCTATAAAACCTTTTAGTTTTATGGATTCCGTTTCATTCCGCAACAAAATAATTCGATATCGAATATCTTTACGACACTCGAGTGGCGAACGTGTACTTATATAGTACAGTCATAATTTTAACATTTTAAACAATCCAGCCGACGCAGATCATGCCCTAGGCATCAGTGGGAAAGATAATGTACCTATAGGTGCACACTGTGCTTATGTGAATCGAACATTTTGTGCGAAACTTATCAAGATGGGAAGCGGAAAGTTTGGTTTTCAAATTAAAAAGGACAAAGTGAACATGGAAGCCCAAAAGACTGAAATTAGTGTTAAGGAAAAGTGTAAAAAAATACAGAAAAAACTAAAGAAGACTGAAAATAAGAAGACTGAAAAAAAACCACGAGCTGAGAGAACTATCTGGTGGAACCAATGCAACAGTTGTAAGTGAAGTTGATGTTTTAACTTTGTTTGTGACATTACATTGTAATCATTCAATTATTGCTGAATTAAATCACTATTCATGTAAAGGTACAATTATCGCGATTATTGGGTTAATCTTGTGTATATTTATTCAAAACGATACCCAAGATTATAATAATTTTATACCAGAGCATAGAAATAAAGTAAAAGTATAACAAAAAAAATACTATTTATAATAGAATAATAGAAATCGAATGATTGCTGGTTTGTAATAATGGGAGAATAAGGGCCCCTTGAAGGGCCCCGACATGCTTGTTACTGCCTTTGAATGCTCAATGAAGAGAAATTAGATCACCAAGGTTCTAACTTTTGAAATCGACGAGTACATTTAACTGTACCTTGTCGCTTGCAAGGTATCGAGGTCAACAATGTAACCTTAAACGTTGCCTTCAAGTAATGTGAGCCCTTCTAATGATTGAAACGGGGATTACGATATTAACTTTTGCGATTTGTGTAACCCTGTCCCTAGTTTTGTAATCTTGAATTAGCTATAGAACTTATGTTTGGTGATTTCTACTTCAACTTCAATAGTATCAAACAAAATGTTAACAAAAATAATATTACGCAATTTTAGGATTTTGATGACTATGTTAATTTTTGCTTGTCTAGAAAATAGTTATACACTGTAACGCCGAAGTTTCTTCATAATTTTACTAACGTGAAAAGTCTTAATATAGGCATTTATAGTAATGTAGTAAATATCACCGTAAAAGTATGTCAGTGGAAAGCGCGAGAGAATCCCGTGAAATCTATGCGCTAATGCATCGTCTGTGCACGCTCCCCAGTTTCCACTTTCTAAACTGGCTAGACTGCGCGCACGGTTTATAGTTCAGGAACTACTAGTTGCTCGGGCGCATGAAAGTTGTTTTATTGACATTTCCTTAAGCGGATGATCATAATGCTGGCGCAGGCGTATGCTAAGAAGCCGATGCAACAACAATCATCTAAGATCGAACAACTTACTTATCTTCCCACTTATACAGTGGCATTTATAATGTTATTAATATTTCTGCAATATCCAACGGTTATAATTAAAGATGTCCTTCAAGTTCTACTCTTTCCGTCAGAAGGAGTCGTTTTTCTTAAAGAATTCTTCAATCTTCATTAGTGGCGTCGATATTGACAAGGAAGGTCGTTCGCAGGCAGGTCATTATCGAAAGTACCAGTTGCTCAGATAGCTCTTTTCTTAAGTTTTATTGGCTTGTCATTATCACATCACCATATTTGGTTTTAACGATTTATTCATCGGTGCCCTGACGGATTGTTTGTTCTTGTATCGTACATCTATAAATTTTATTTCTTATGACCTATCAGCAGGTATCACTTTATTATTCTTGAGCTATTTTTGTCAGTATTTCACCTCGTTATGTCAACTCGTGTCCACTTTTGAGGTAATGATTTCGAAGAATAAGCTTGTTATTATTTTCGTATGTATAACATTTAATTATGAAGTCTTTAATTAACGAATCCTCCAAAATCTATTTTAATTTCAGCCACTTCAGCTTTCATGTCATTTATTATTTCCAAAGTGTTTTTAAAGTCAATCCAATTGCCTTTGATTATAGGGATTTTCATTCTAATATTAAACTTTTGGAGGACACTGTAATTGGGACCTATGATATATTATCAAGTTTTGTTTGAAAAAGTGTTAACATTGTTACCTACTAAATTAGATTAGGACAACCTTCATGTCTGATTTATGTCATATAACATCTGTTATTTTATCTGGTACTTATCTACAGCTTAATCAGAAAGGTTTTCATGATATCTACGATAAACACTACATTGCATTAAACGAAGGTCTTCAAAATTTCTGAATGTAGCCTTTAAATAATATTATATAGAAGGCGGATCCTCAGATAGCAATCGATGATCCTATTAGTTTGAAGTATTTTGTTCTAGACTAATCAAAGTACCGTTAAATGCGAAAGAATACTACCATATAATTTTATCTGATTTCCAACTTTTATTTTTGTGCAGTAAGCGAGATCGACCAGTACTTGTGGATGGTCGGAGGTTCAGCGGGCGCGCTGGCGCTGACCGGCGTGGCTGCTGCCTCGGCCTTTTACTTAAGCACGAGGCCCAAGCCAGAGAAGCCCCTCGTCACACTCCACGAACAGAGCCTGCTTGAACCAGTGAGTATGAAATGAGATCCATTTAGTTAAGAGAGACCGCGTCGAAGCCTTGAGACAGACGCCATTGTAACTTACAATGAAAAATTGACGGCTTGAGGTGGAAAAATAAATGCGTTTACCATTTCAGCTTTAGATTGAAATATTTGCATGACCTTTGCAAAGGCAGAGAAATGTCCTCGCCACGTGTCAAAAATTTCATGCAATTCGCTAAGACTCAAATTATATCTATACCAATATTATAAAGAGGAAAGATTTTTTTGTTTGTTTGTACCGAATAGGCTCCAAAACTACTGGACCGATTTCAAAAATTCTTTCACCGTTGGGAAGCTACTCTATCCCCGGGTGACATAGGCTACTTTTTATCTCTGTATTCCCACGGGAACGGGAACTACGCGGGTGAAACCGCGAGGCGTCCTCTAGTTTGGTATAAACTTGCACAATCATTTAAATAATAACCGTTTAACCGATTACGAATTATTATTATCATCATGGACTATTGTTTCGATGCACGTATTAGTGAGGTCGATGATCGATAAAGAAGGCTTACTACAAGCAGGAGATAAAAATAACATACTTTTCCTGCGTGTGGTATGAAATATGCTGAAATTTATTTGCAGATAGCGCATTAATAAAAATTAGGTAGGAGACATTTTATGTCAACATAGATAAAAATATCGTTTAGAAGATTCTCATAATCAGGAAAAACACATATAAAATTACTAGCTGCCGCCCGCGGATTCGTCCACGTGTTATTAGTACTTCTCCCAATCTTACTATCTTAGAAAGTTTTGACGGATGGATGACTGTGTGTTACTCAATCACGCCAGAACGGCTGAACGGATCTGGATGAAATTTGGCACGGAGATAGAATGGAATAGCACATATGCTACTATGCATCCCGGTATAATGAAACACTTTCCACGCGGGCGAAGCCGCTGGCGGAAGCTAGTATCTATAAAATCTGTTCAGTAGTTTTTGCGTGAAAGAGTAACAAACATCCATCCATCCATCCATCCACACAAACTTTCACGTTTATTACAGTATTAGGATGACGACAGGGTATTCCTCTTTATTGCGGTATCAAAGTTCGAGTTGTCCTAATACCAACTGCCGACGATCTCGAGTTGGCAGAGCGCATCTTCGAGCGGTATTTTTAACTCATTGTACCACGAGCAGCCCAGCCCGCTGCTCTCCTGTCAGTTCCCAAAAGACTCTAGCGAAAGTGACGAGATACTCGCAAACTCCGCCAAAGTGTCTCGGCCAAGACAATTAACCGGAACGGCCCATTCAAACAAGGATACTCGTTACAATTGTGAACTCTGAAAAGTGTAGTGAACCTAATGAAAAGTTGAAATGCGCTCAGTTTAATTCAGCAATGATTGCGCAATATAAAACGGTTTAATTTGAAAACAAACGGTGCATTTTGTTGTGTGAAAACACTTAATTGTAACAATGGCGTGCTGTGATTGCTGCATTGGAGTCTCTCCGATCCGACCTCCGATAAGCGTCAGCGAACAATCGGATTCCCTTAGAGTGAGTGATATAAACGTAGAAACCTTCGAATATGCAATAAAATATATATTAACATTCATCAAAGAATTTAAAATAACGAATGAGACTTGTAATTAATTAGTATTTTGCAATGAATAGAGTCGTTACACAATTATCAGGGTTTTACTGTGAAAATAAAATTTTATAGAGACGATCATTCTGAATAATCGTCGTAATGGTAGGTTAATATGCCTGAATGAAGAGAAACATATTTAAATGTTTTGTAGGCTGTAGGAAATTGAAGATAGTTGGAATATATTGTATTTGCGAAGTGTTGGGTAAAATTGATATATATCGTAAGAGATAGGAACATTGTTAGACGTTGCTCACGCCCCGACAGTTGGCAAAGCTCCGTAACATTTAGATTCAGATCATTTAAAAGTCCCACCGGCTTAGATACATGGTGATGCTGATTAGAAATAGAAGCAACATTTAAATCTAGAATATTTATATCAGATGTTTGTAAAATACCTAAAGTTAATCCAATCCTATTAAATGAAGATACTATGCAACGATAAATTAATATTGACTATTTAGGAAATTTATCAGAAATCAGCATATTATTAGCTAATATGTTGCTTGATACTCCCTATATTTGATTAGTAATAACTATGGAAATATATGTGCCTATTTGCTAACTCTTTAAGAATGTTTTAATTCATATCAAATTTACTAGCGCTTACTTACCTGCTTGTTATTTGAAAAATTTAAAGTAATATAATATTTAGTAGGTAAACTACTTAAAATGTCGTAAACCTGTCGGTCAGTATCCCGAAATAGGCCGAGTTAATAGATACTGTTGTTTAGATATTAATTTATCACAAAAATGGTTGTCTCGAACGGATATCTCATTCATTGTTTCTGCCTCAAACAATGGTTCCCGAGATTCACGACTGAAGCATTTTAAATCTTCATTTCTAAATCATTGATTTATGAAACATGCTAATGTATCGTTTCTCTTATTCAGAACATGAATCCATTTACATCTTGCATTTAAGATTAAAGGCAAATCTATTTATTGGATATCGTTTAAGTCTATCTTCAATATCTGCATTCCCGAGTTCACTATACAAGACGTTTCATAAAATGTGGGAGGTATTCATTCAGTATAACGTTAATTTACATAAAAGTAACACTTATTTAAAAATATTTATACTTAGCGGCAGATTAACGAGCAAATCCTCTAATATTAAAGTAAATAGCAGCTATAAAACGTAAGATGTAAACATACAAGTAATTTGTTAAGATTTAACATAAAACAGGCGACCTTAGGTGTTACAAATAGTTTTACTAATGTTCTAAATAAAATATATAATAAATTTTGAGGAAGTCGTGACGAGGAGTCTTTGATCTGAGATTTTATGGTGTTCCTGGTGTATTTTTATTACTTTAGAAGTGTTATAAAGGGTATCCGTCGGAGAATAGTTACTTCATCGTTATAACTAGCAGCCGGCGCAAACCTTTCTCGATACTGCAACATCCTCAGTTCTTTACAAAGAACGGTTTATCAATTCCATCATCACTATGTAGTTTTAAAAGTTTTGTTACTGGCCGAGCAAAGAATAGTTATGTTTCCCATTAACCACATGTTAAAATTTAATAGTATATTGTCAACCACATGTTAAATAAATAGTAAAATGTCAACCACATGTTATATTTTAATAGTATAATGTACTATGTCTTAAATTTCGTGTGTGGAAGCTAATGATAGTAAATACAAAATGTTTACCTCTGAGGGTAGACGGCTACGCTAAATACTCACATTTACCGCATCTTGTTAGACTTGAGGCTGACCAAATGTTATAATTGTCTCATTACATAGTGATTTATATATCTAGTAAAGATAAATAATGCGTGTAATACCTCATTAACTACAAACGCTATCTAAATTTATATGGTTACTAGGACACTTTAAAACCGCAAAGACTGTCCTAAGTCGTAAACTTCCTAATATGTATCTCAGTCTACTGTTTGACAGACCTCTTACTGTTTACTTGCATCCATCTTTCCTACTGCATAGTTCTGTGTAAAATCATCGTTATTTATGTTCATATACATGAATACTATGAATAGATCCCCATTTATTTTATTGCTCAAAGATCTAGCGTGCCTGAGTCGTTACTATAATGCCTTGGCGTTTACTATTCACGAAGGAACTTAAATATAAAGTCGATGTTTACTATTATACAAATGCAGAATGACATCACTAATGAACTATTCTTAGACTGATTCTTTGGGTCTGAATACTTAGATTCTAAATATATAAAAAAATGTGTTCCCTACGCCTAGTGACAGAATATATTTTTTAATGAAGGGTCATTTGCTCACGACTCTACTATTTTGTGGAGAATTTTGGCAAACGATTCAGACAAGTCACGGGGCATATATCGAGAATATAGACGAACTTTTGTTACGTTTATCCACACGCAATCAGTTTTGTATACTGACATAATGCCATTGAAAATAAGACTTGAAACTCATGGATTTTGCATAATTTATATTGTCTATTTTACAATGAAATGTTTTGTTGAAGACATAAATTATGAAAAAAATAAAAAAAAAGCGTAAAATTTATTTCATTGAACGCTGCATCAACGTCAGCGCAGCCCACTCCCTGTCTATATATTTTTATATAGAAGGTTTTCACGTATCCATTTTTGAATTTCAAACACATTCATCATTAATGTAGCTTACTTTTCATCTTTGGTCCAACCATAACAAATCGAGATATAGCCTATTATTCATCAACATGATATGCAGTAATGCGAGGTTTCATCCAAACATGCCATTATGTTTCGTAAATATCAATGGCGATATTATTAACGACTGAATTATCATCTCCGAAGAATTTCGTTACTATTTCCAGTGCGTACGAGTAAGAACCTCTCTATGAGATCACAAAACTGAATGAACTATAAATTATCGACGGTTATAAATGTTCTGAAAAACAGGAACCACTAATGAACATGTAATCTACACTAATATAATAAGAATAGCATGTCTGTTTTCATTTAGCTCTCCATTTATATTTATGATAATCTCAGAATCACATAAAAACAATTTTCAGGAATTTTGTTTATCTTAGACCGCTATTAACTAAACTTCGCTTAGAGAAAATTATTTTGTTAAAGCAGAAAACGAAAGAAAGAGAAATAAAATTTACTTTTTTTAATATATAAACTTTCAATGAAAGCATCGTTCTTTGAACATAAAAGCAGAATGAGCTGAACGAATCACTGAAGTAGTAAGAAGTTACGAAGCCACAATAGTTTTATGTGTGCTTTCATCTGTTACCGATTTGTACCAAGCCTTTAAGCCCAGCATCATTCCAAAATTGACCACATTGATAGTCATTGCTATTGTTTGTAAATATTAAATGTCAACAAACTATTTTAGTGATGTATACAGAGGAGTATATTATGATAGGTTGTTTTCATCGTCAATATAATTCATTAATATAATTATATAGGTACGTAACTGTACCCATTATGGCGTTATCCCGTGACATGTTTGAACTTTAGCCAAATTTTTCCAACGCTCGTACCTAATTGCTACTGAGTGACATTGTTTTTGAAAGATCATTATTCTTCAGCAGATCTAAGCGTCTGTGTCGCTAAAAGATAAATAAAAATCAAACTTAAAACTAGACAAATTGTAACGTAGAAATAGAGGCTGTTTATAGGTAACGGTTTGTCAAATACTCACAAACTCATAATGCAGTGTGATCGTGCACATGAATACCAATAGGAAGAAAGCAATAATGTTATCATCAAGCAAACATAAAGGTATGGCAGTGTTTGCAGTAAAGGCCAAATATGTACGTTCAATATTACTGTATAGGTACGTAATGATGCGTTAAAAAAAAAAAAACATAAAGCCAAGCACTGCGGTGTGCTTATGACAGTCAATATATCGATTGTTTGTTGAACCTCGATACTCTGTACTGAATTATTAGGTAGGTGAAGCGCTAAGTGCTCACTATTCCATGAACTGGATTTAGAATTTGTTACAGTTTTACTTTCATAACTCGACAAACAATAACATTTAGCACTTTACTACTTTGCTCCAGATGACACACTTTAAAATATGAATGTGAATTAGTAGATAAATAAAACTGAGACAAACATTAAGACCAGTTGTTATATGTCACAATTCATGTCATGAAGATGGATACCCGAGAATTTAAGGGCCTTGGTTTAGACAGATGACTAAGCAAATTTTATCTAAAGTTTCTTGAAAACTTTAGACCGCTTGTGCAGCTGCCTGTGCAGCCGATGTGACAGGTGCAGATGTTAACATAATTATCATAAACGAAAACTCCCCCACAATCTGTTTAAACATAAAATCTATTGAAATAGTTTTATTTATAACTACTAGTTTTTACTCAACGTCCGGTGTTCAGTTTACTGCACTCTAACATAGTGTTAACAGCTGTACAACTACTAACAAATTCACGCGGAAATGACTGCCAGCTAAACACGACGACAATGTCAACTATTTCGGAGACATCATAATTCCACTTGCCAAGAAAATTCGGGTAGTGGCCCGTCACGCCCTCTTCAGGGCTTTCCTAATGGTATTTATAGAAATTGATTGCGTCACATTAATTTTCTCAGCCATGCATAGCTGTTCGTTGGTCAATGTCATGTTAAACGGAAAAGAACTCTTCGTGTCAATGTTAACGTTGAAATTAAGATATAAAAATTCTATAACGGAAGTTTGTAAGCTTTCGTTCATTTTGGCAGCAAATTTAATAATTGTACTGGTCTTAATAAAAGAAAATTAAACAGACATGACAACTTATGTGAATCTCAAACATCAGAAGTCAATACTGAAAATAATAATTTTGCTTATTTTTATTTGAAACACAAATATTTTCGCGCTTTGCAATTGAGATTTAAACGTAGAATTACGACAAAACTTTTTCAATTTTCTAAAATTGTCATCATAGAGACTGAACTGAGAATAGCGCGAACAAGAATCGTATGTGTCACGTAGTTTTGTTATAAATACTCGGTCACAAAACCGGCACATTTTTCAGTTGGCGTCGCGTGACCAATTTCCTTTTGACCTTGCATACTAAATTCAAGATCAGGTTGCTTGATCTCACACACATTTTGTTTTTCATAATTTTATTTTAATGGGTTGACATCCGTCATTGCTTTTTAACTTCTAGCAAATTATCATAATTTTCTCCAATATTTTTTTACTCTAGTTTTATAAAAAGATTTTTCGTTAATCGCGGTTTTCCTGACAGAGGCCTCTTTCAACGACTTTGTTTTCGAATAACAACAATGTTATGTCTACAATTTATTCGTACTTTGGTATTAGGCAGTCCAGTAAACAGCTTGTAGTGAGAATTTGAAATGTCAAAACATAGCAATAAATTCGAATACAAAGTTTCAGTAGGATAGTTCAGATTTGTATAATGTTGTAACTTTAAGGGTTAGTTTATAAATAAACTCAGCATAAATGCCTTAAACCTTTTCCTGATAAACTTACTCAAAGAGTTTTAAGCTAATACTTGCTCCCTTATTATCTAAAAAGCATTCAAAAAAATCACACAGTACCGTTCATTCCTGTAATGACATAACATTTTATAGTTTGTCGATTCTATCTCTAAATTGTTATTTTTTCTGTTTCCACAAGTGTCTTTGACCCGTACATCGTTCCATTTATCATTGTGCAAACTGTTATAATAATATACCGTAACGCGTAAGAGTGCTCCACGCTCCGAGTCAAGATTCAGAGTTAGTGGGCCAACTATGTCATTAGGTTAACGGAGAATGCATTTGCATATGATTTTAGCAACTTTGACACAGTACTTTCCAGTGGTTTATTAACTTAGAAACTCTAAAACATATTTTGTGTAAAATATGACAAACATAACACATCACAAAATCTGTTCTACTATGAGTAAGCCTACAATACGAAACTTCTTGCATCCATTTGAATTTCAAGATTGAAATTGCGATAGAAATTCCTGAAGTGTGAAGTCATATTAAATTGTATGTTTAAATATGTATTTCTCATTAGCCATTATTGGGTCGGGTCGTCGTAATAATCCGACAACTGCGAGTTTGTTAATAAGATTACAGCTGATTAGTTCCCCGTGCGTTGCAAGGATTCAGTGCGGCGACACTAAACTTGTTCATGTTTATCTATTATGAAAATTAAATCATCATCCAGTACATTATTTTGTTATTTTATTACTTCTTTCTAACTGTTGACACATCTTTCGTAAGCTCAGTTTCGTCAGTATCATTGTTGTCATATACAAGTCTTTGTACATTTAGGAATGTAATCATACATAATCTGTGCTTTTATTGCAGGGGCCCGAAATGGTTCGTGTATCAAAATTCTACAAAGAAGCGAAGAGCGGTCGTTTCCTTCGCTACCTGCACGAAGACACACGCACACTTTTCGAAACTTTCCGACGGGGCGTCAAAGAATCAAGTAAGTAACGTGTTATTTTAAAGTAATTTTCTTACAATCATTTTATTCATAGAAAACCTTTCAACGAAGCATTTACATTTATTTCAATAGTTGCAACATACTAGTTGTTCTAGTTCTATAATATCTACACGTTTACATATGAAATTGCTTGCACTCGTACTGACAGAATGGTGCGCATACAATTGCAAGGGTAGGGAGTGCCCCAAGGCGCAATTCTGAGACCCACCTCATTTTCCTCCAACATTTCCGCTCGTTAACGATAAATACGATAATACCCCACTATTACAAAATATTGTTAACATCATTCACGAACTGGTTTACAGGATACAGTTAAACGTTATTTGTGCCAGTAGAGTAGCCGGGACACTGTGTTTTTTAGTTTTGTACCACAATACACGGGTACTTTGTACTCATTGGCGCAATAAAAATAAAACATCGGAAAAATGAAGCGAGTTTATATTGTATGGAATATTCCGCCACTTAACTTCTGGTCCAGTTGAGACAGCTTTATGAGATTGAAGACATGATAAATGAAGACTATAATAAATACCTACAAGTTTAAATGACATACGTTAATCTTATTGCAGATAATGGCAACTGCCTTGGTTGGCGCGAGGGACCAAATAAGCCATATGTGTGGCAGACATACAATGAGACTTTGCTGCGTGCGAAAAACTTCGGCTCGGGACTTATATGCCAAGGGCTTGTCCCTGGCCAGAGCACATTTGTCGGTAAGTTTCCTACCAACTGCCGAGAATGAACTACTCATAAGAATTTTCCTTATATTAAAACTACTTTGTATTTCCAGGTATATATTCACAGAATTGCCCCGAATGGGTGATGACAGAACAAGCTGCCTACTCTTATTCAATGGTCATCGTTCCGCTGTATGATACTCTTGGTGCAAATGCATGTGCCTTCATTGTTAATCAAAGTACGTATAAGTCGCTTTCATAATATCTATAATTAAACAGGCGGTTATTAATAACTGACAAACAACTGAATTAAATGTATTTTCATTCTGTACTTGTCCAAAACTTAAATGCAGCTTTGTTAAAGCTATTATAAAATTAAAATATGTTAACTTAAATATACAATTATTCATTCAGATAAAGCTTAAACGTCTACGGCATTTCTTACATTCCTTTTTTGTCTAGATACTTGGAATCAGATTCCTATTCTGCATGCTTCTCAGAAAGCTATTTGAAAAAGACAATAGATTCGAGAAATGTCTTAGATTGGAATCAAACGATTTCCTTTGTTCTTTCCAGCCGAAATGACGGTTGTTATTTGTGAGGACGACAAAAAAGCCAATTTGCTCCTCGACCAGTCGCCGAGATGTTTAAGGAAACTGATCACCATTAAGGAGGTCTCGCCTTCCACGCATCAAAGGGCGAGAAGCCGAGGCGTTGAAATTCTTAAGTTCAGTGATGTTGAAATTCAAGGAGCTCAGAAGGACCACCCTTGTCTCGTAAGTATTCTATTGTTTCATTCTTGTTTTGTGTCAGATACTTGTCTATGTTCCGATGGCCGTTTAGTAAGATGTTTTTTCAAAATTCATTTTCGCAATAGTAGTCTTCTATTGTTAACTTATTATTATTTTCTTAAGACTATTCCTTATTCAAACTTCTTGTAGATTATCTATGTTCTCTGGATGCCTGTTATTTACAACTTCATCTATCTTCTTCTAGCCACCGAAACCAGAAAGTCTATGCACGATCTGCTATACATCAGGAACCACGGGCATGCCCAAAGGCGTGATGTTGACGCACGAGAATGTGGTCGCATCCATGTGCAGCGTCATCATGCAGCTTGGCGAACACCGGCCGTCGAAGCATGACGTCATGATCTCTTTCCTACCCCTCGCGCATATGTTGGAGCGGTGCTGCGAGGTACGTTCAATGAAAAACTTACACTAACAAAATGTAATCCGCTTCATGAAATATAAACGTTTTATAATAATTAAGAAAATAGTGTATAGTTTGCAAATAGTAAAGGTGATTGATTTTAGAAAGATCTTCTAATCTAGAAGATATAGACGACATAACTAAGCAGCTACGCCTCGTAAACTTATAACCTCACACTATCGCCATAAATTGTACGACTGTCGAGCACGGCGAGAATGGGCAATACCCTTCCATATTTCTTTTAATTATTTTAAGGAATTTCATAATGTTTAGATACATCTTATGGCGATAGTATGAAGTTATAAGTTCACCAGACGTAGCTGCTTAGTTATGTCGACTATATCTTATAGATTAGAAGATGTACCTTCTTGGCATGAAGTTATTTAGTTTAACAAATATAATGTTAGTAAACATCCTCATTAACTACGAATGCGTATGAAAGTGAATTCAGAGTTATTTTAGTACCGTGATATACAGACCGCCCTTTATACAGTGATCTAATTGTGTAATCGTAACATGTCATTCTGCAATTAAATTATAATTGTGCTTGCCAAGTGCAATGATAATATCATGTACAATTGATGCTGCTAAGATCACTCACTTTGCTCACGCACATTCTTCTTCATTAGGTTCAGAATCAGGATTCTATGTAACCTTTTATTTCTCTTTTTCTAGAATGCTCTCTATATGGTAGGAGGAGCCGTAGGTTTCTACAGCGGTGACATTCGACGGTTGGGTGATGATTTGACTGCGTTGAAGCCCACCATGATGCCTGCAGTACCCAGGCTCCTGAACAGACTCTACGACAAAGCCCAGGCTGAGATATCCAACTCTAAGATCAAGAAGCTGTTGTTCAATATGGCGTTATCAGCAAAGGAGTCAGAGTTAAAAAGGTAACTATACAAATTATGTTGTATTTATTGTTTATGTACGTCATGAAATGCAATTCACTTGATTGTTACGAATGGATAGTACCTAAGTAATCATGTACCGGAAACGTGAGCCCTATTATTAGTTAATTCTAACAGTCATGACTGTATTTCTGGAACGCGTTAGCTTGTCAGTACTCAGTTAAGCATGACATTATAATTTAATTGGAGAGGTCAAGAAGTTTTCTTTTACTAGAGTCTCCCTTTGTTAACATGTTTGGCAGAAATATTGTGTTTGAACTGTAAGGTTTGAAGGTATATATCATATATACGTGTTTCTCTTTACAGGGGTATAGTACGCAGTGACTCTGTATGGGACAAGCTGGTGTTCCGCAAGGTGCGTGAAGGCATGGGTGGTCGTCTGCGCATCATGGTCGTAGGGTCTGCACCACTCGCTGGCAACGTACTCACCTTCGCGAGATGCGCCCTTGGATGCCTGGTAAGTACAGAATAAAATTGTAACAATTGACAAAAGTTGAACTTTTGGTGTCCCGCAAGGAGCAACGCTTTGCCCTCATGGAAAGAATGCTTCGCAAATTTAGTTTTCCTGAGCAGCTAGCTTTGTGTTTCTAGCAAGATTCTAACTCTAGCCAGACTTTATGATCTTGCATTTTTGTAAGATGACCAATAATTTGCACCAGCCCAATTAACATTCTGCATTCTTAAAATATTGGTATGACGATATATTCGTGTCGTATAATATTAGAAATTGGCCACTTCTTACCTCAATGTAATGACAGGTACTAATGAGGGCATTTAATAGCTCCCATTACAACCTAGTACTACTTGGCAATAAGCCGGCCACGCGGACGAAGAAGGTTCACGAATGCTGAAAACGCTTTCGCGGCTATGGCTTACATCATCGGAGAATACTCTCGATAGTACGTAATACGTATGTTTTACGTTCTAGAATGAAAACAGTTGTCACTAAAACAAAATGGTTTAATTTTAGAGCACAACATTATTGTCTGAGCGCTTCAGATACCATTCTAACAATGTCTCCGACATCTATTATATCTTTGCACATATCTCAAATACTATCCAGCCGTATGGAAAACCGCCAACAGTCCTCTCAGCTATTTCGAGAGTGGTTTTGCTGTTGTTTTATATCATAACATTTTGATAGCCACAGGGCAAGATAATTTTATATCAATGTGTTCATATATTATTTAGACGGGCGTACTATGCGCCGGTGATGTTTATTTTCTTCTCAATGATATTATGTTCACATCATCAGCGTCTATTAATATTATACGCAATACTGTTTGTGCTTTATCTATCAAAACCATCGCAGTCTCTTTAAAAATTTCATTCATATCTATTGTTGTCATATGAGTCACAGTGAGAGGCGTTTCTTGATTTGGTTTAATAACCACGCCTACAGCTGCAGAGTGAATGACCGTATAGTTTCAGGTTGCTGCAAATCTTTTGTTTCATCAAATGAAGGAAATTAATTTAAACGGGCTTTATTACTTTGTAACGGGTTGATTTACATCAAGATTGTACTGTTGTTCTTAACAGTGACTAAAATCGTGTACATTTAAGTGCTTTTTATTTCCCATGCTAGGAGTTGTTGTTTTAATTGGTACCGCGGCTACAAAACCGTTATTAGGAAAACACAAATTCTAAGAAAATTCTCTAAAACATTTGTTTTTTTGGACCAATTATGTCCACCCACTCACTTAATCCACTTATGATAAGTGTTTGTCTTTTATGAGAGTTCCTACGCAAACAAGCTCGTTGATCCTTGTTTATAGAGTTATTATCTTCAAGTTCTGTTCTACTATATCATACTTATCTTTATTCCTCAGATCGTGGAAGGCTACGGTCAGACAGAGTGCACGGCGCCAGTTACTCTCACAGTTCAGGGCGACCACGTGCCTGAACATGTCGGACCTCCCGTCGCTTGTTGCAAAGTGAAGGTAATTTGATATCAATGAACAGTCATAGATTTCGTTGAGAGTCATTACGGTATGTCAACCGGCAAATTTGACACTATGTACCGTGTTACCCAGTTACTGCGGGTTGTAGGGTCAGGCTACTACTCAGTGGCATCCGATCAGGCAGTTAGGCAGGTTGATTGGATATTCATAATATTGTAATAAAGAGAAGAGATGTGCTGAAAACAAAAGATGCTGTGCTTTTACGACAAGCAGATGATGAAATAAATATATTATTAAATAGTGGGTTTCTATAGTAATACAAAAAGAAGAATATCAATATTACAAAAGCCCTCAGAATAGCCCTTAGCTTGAATCAGAGTTATAAACTAGATTCCTCTGAATTTAGTATTGTAATAGTGAATTTGGTTGATTCACGAACCGATCGATATACTCAACACCTATCCCAGTTATCGGCACCTGCCAAAACATATGAGTCAAACGATTGACAAATAGCCGTTAAATTCAGGATTCAGTAAGTGGCCCCGGGAAATTTTAGCTGTTTACTCACTGGTTTCGACTTATTTATATACCTTTGCGCAATTCAAGGTACCTACGTCTGTGAATTTCTATATCAAAAATAATCTGTGAAATTTACCACCGCATTGATCGACCTTCGTGGTCTATGATAAATGTGATGACATCCAAATTTATTCATAGCTCGAATCGTAATCTATATTTTATTCCAGCCAACTGAGTTATTACTGTGCTTTTAAAATCATATTTTATTGGTTGAGATATTACGCATTAGCTGGTCTTAAATTTGTTTTTTCATCAAACACTCTAAATGCAATCAATCAAATTTTATGTTTTGTTTGGTTTAACTGAGAATGAAATACATAAAAAGACACGTAAAATTTTCCGTTTTGACTAATTTGCTGAGATGGTATTTGTTTTTCCCCTAACAACTCTTACCCTAGGTCACAGTTACTATGGAACCTTAGCGGCATCTTTGTGATAGTAATAGCACTATTTTGTTTTATCGTTGCCATTAACCTATCTTTATTGGGATCTAAATCAGCTATTTCTGGAGGTGATGCAGTAATGGTGGCCCATTATCTAGCCCATTACTGGTGGCCAAGTTTCTTTTCTTTCTCAGGTTTTACCGCAACTATTCGTAGTAACGAGTGGGTGAAGTTGGATAGCATATAATATATAGCATACAGCTTTCTTCTAGTGCCTAAGAATCTAACCTAAGAAAAGTTGACCAACACTTTAAGACAAACTTTTATTTTGTAACCACATATTCGATTTCACCTTGTTCTTCTGACGCCATGAAGCGATGATTATTAAAATTACGAGTATAATTTGCCTTATGTATCACCTATTAAGTACAATACTGAACCAAAGTATTTCCGAATACGCCAATCAAAATTCGGACTGTTGTCTCTAGCTAGTCCCAGAAACCTTTATAGGTCATTAGTAGTATATATCGAATCTAATTCGTAAGTGAAAGGGGAGGGCTTTGCTTTTCGTTGAGTCTCGCATTGCAAGTTTCCCATATCCCGGTCTTCACTCAAGGTAATGGAACCCACTGAAGATGTTCAATAGTCACCAAATTTAACTTCCGATCTTTCTTCTTTCCAGTTAGTGGACGTGCCCGAAATGGAGTACTTCGCGTCGCAAGGCCAGGGCGAGGTGTGCGTGCAAGGCGCCAACGTGTTCAAGGGATACTTCAAGGAGCAGGAGAAGACCAGAGAGGTCATCGACCAGGACGGCTGGCACCATACGGGAGACGTTGGCAAGTGGTTGCCGGTAAGTAAATAATATCTTTTCAAACAATTTTCCTGCCCTTGGGATTTATTTCAGGTCGGTGCAGTATGTCTTATATCATGCATTTCAATTCGCCGTCATCGCAATATACATTTTGTCTTAATAGTAATAAATTAGTTATGATTAATAATTAAATAATGGATAAGTTCTGGTATTCTAGTCTTGATTTTTATTAGTGTTTTATCAGCACAGTTAAATTGCATTTTCTTACTAATAAGCAAAAATATTCCCATACAAAAAGAAAGGCGGTGCAGGCATGGTGAGTTTGCCAGAAGAAGAAATTCGACAGAAAATTGATTATTGGTGTGTTTTACATGCCAAAAAAATACAATGCCACCATTAGTAATTTTGATAAATAGTACATTACTGCAGCGGCCAGCAAAAGAGGCATTGATGGACGAACGTGTAAATGTGGGCCGAGGCGAAGCCGAGGCACACATACGTAAGTCCATCAATGCCTAGTTGTGGCCAAGGCTTGTATAGTGCTTTTCTCAAATAATGCGCGGAAATTAAAACTAAGTAGTACCTAGAACTCATTTTGTCAAATACAATTATTACTTTTCAAAATCAATGACGAACAACGAACAACAATAATGATTCCCGCTTTAGGCTTGGACTTTTATTCGCGTGATTTTTATTCGCCCATTCTGCGGCCAATGGAATTGTATGAAGCCGCACGCGTTGCGGTAAAAAAATCACGCGGGCATAATACTACAAAAATTCGCGCAAATAAAAATCGCAGTGCATGCTAAGCCTAAGTCTTAAGTGTTCATTTGTTTTTTTTTTCAGTAAACAGCTTTCTATTTGCAAGCCAGTTCGAAATTTAAATAAAACCTTTGATAAGTTACCTCCTTGGTTGCCATGATTCGGAGTAAAAGATCGTACCATTTTTAAATTACACGACAGATATGAGTTTACTATGGAATTTATTTGGCCGCTACACACGACAGATATGGATTTTAATACAAATTTTGCCGGCCGCTGCGCGCATGTATTTGGCCAGTACAGCAATTGCGATTTATCTCGAAGAAGGTTGTCAAAATAATGCTCATATTTCCAAGCATGTTTGAGAAAAATAATTTTATATGATTAATTTTGAAGATGATTTTTGAGACGATGTTTTCTTGGTAATATTACTTTCAAAGTCAAATGATTGCTATTTTTGTTTTTTTCGGAATAATTCACAGATAAGAGGAGTTTTAATAACAATTCTTCGTATTCTTTTTTCAGAACGGCACCCTCAAAATCATCGACAGAAGAAAACACATCTTCAAACTGTCACAAGGAGAATACATAGTTCCTGAAAAAATCGAGAACATCTACATTAGAAGTCAGTACGTCGAACAAGTTTTCGTACATGGCGAGTCTCTTAAGGTAAACGAGGATTTTAATAGATTTATTATTTTGTAGGTACCTATCCGTTTCGTTATTTGAAAACAGGAAACCCATTTCCTGTTTTGAAGGAATACAATTCTCATCCATCAATTTATTAGTGTCAATCAACGTGTTTCTGACATACTTGTGCCAAGAATGCTGCGTTTTGTTTCGTCAAAATCCTTTGGAATTGAATAAAAATGAAAATCACCTAACAACGACTTCCTGATAGGCTATTTAGTCCGGTCAAATTAGACCAAAAAATAGGGGTAGGCTTACAGTAATTCGCATAGAGCTGAAAATTTGTACGAATGTTCGGAACACCATTATAAATGAAATGTAAAAAGTCCCCATCGATCCAGTTACTATGACAATTAGAATGACATGGAAACTGATGTTGGTCATATTACTGTAATAGTTTCTGCCAGCGGCTTCGCCCGCGTGAGTGTGCTGTTCCAGACTATAATCTTTCTTTTTATTTATTTAAAAATAGTACAGCCACATCACATGCATAAAACATCGTCAGAACAATATAGACAACTTTAGCCCAATGCAAATGACAAGTACGGCGTACATAGCACTTGTGATAACATTGCCGCCCAGTAAAAATAACAAATGTCTGGTATTAATTTAAGATTAACTGTATAAGATTATTTTTTTGGTAAAATATACAATTAATTTCGTAAGTACCATACCCTAAACCTCTTTAATCTCTTTTTACTTTATTTGAGTAGGGATAGTAGATTACCAAAAAATATTCGACACGTATTTTATTTTTATTACTTAATCTATTGACTGTCGGAAACGCAATTGCTTTTTAATTATTTCGGTAATTACGGCATTCAACCAACTAAACAAAAAATAACGATAATTTAGTGTTTTGAAATGTCGCGTGAAGCCACACGTTGGTACGCTTTTTACCTACAAGTGACGTCACAAGCTCCCACTCCTAACTTTGATGCGTTTTATCTTTGTAAATTTTTACTGATTTGATAAAGCAATAAATACATGTCCAATATTTTTCAAGAATTTAACGTTCTACCCAGATTTTTTTTAAATTTAAGGATCATCCCAATTAGACTGACAATAGTATATTATGGTACAAGTGTGTAATGTTGGTGATTACCGCTGAGGCGCCATTGAGACCCGAGCCGTTAGGTGAGGGTCTTAAGAGAGCCGAGGACGGTAATCATCAATACACACGTGTATCATACGACGTTTTTCAACACACTTGTGAAGAAAATAATACAAAAAAATCATTTCCAACAGTGAAAACGAGTTGTGAATTTTTTTTCGCAATGGCGGGCAATATTAATCAGTTTTCCTATGCGCGCGCATCTAACAATGGCGATCGGCCATAGACTAAAAATAATGAGATATCTTTTTTTGGCTTTTCGCGGATAGCGTTTTAGCCACGTACAAAATAGGGAATTTCAAGTTTTATTTATTACAGACAAAAACAAAAGTTATATTTAAGTGAAAGTTTTATTTATTAAACACGTACAAGTTGAAATTATCTATTTAAATACGAAGTTGCATGAAACTTGTTGCATTTGTACTACTGAGCACGATCTTTTTTGTATCGAAACTTTTTTAAGAACAAAGCAACTCAACCAATAAATTAAAAAAATAACTCTTTATCTCACTTGTGAATAATAGTAATGAAAAAGTCACAGTTTGATAACAGGTGTCATTATGTGCCTAATTGCGGTGAAATAAGAGCCACTTTATGAGCAAGTGTGTTGAAATAACATTTTGTTGCTCTTTCCAGTCATGTGTAGTAGCAGTGGTAGTCCCAGACGTGGACGTGGTAAAGTGCTGGGCGCTGGAGTACGGCATCAAGGGAACGTTCTCGGAGCTGTGCGAGGACGAGCGCGTCAAGAAGATCATCCTCGAGGACATGCTGCAGTGGGGGCGGCAGGCTGGACTTAAGACTTTTGAACAGGTAAGATTCATAATCAATCTTATATACCTCGAACGGTAGGTAGAGGTGTTCCTATCGGGCTTGCGGACGGCGTCAAAGGATCAAACCCGAGTCGACGGTGCGTAGTGTTCCACGCGTGCCTCAAAGAGATGTCAGCAAAAACTGACGATTCCCGCTAGGGCCGACGCCTATTTGGGTCGCGGATAAATTTGAAAGAGAGTTACCGCGGCCCTGGTTCAAGCAACTGAAGGAACACGGGTGGGTTTTTGCCAGTAAAAGTCTTACACCAGACACGCCCGCCCAGAGCAGGAGAAGTCATTAGATGATAACCCAAACAAAAAAAAAGAGTAAATGGAGGTGTTCCTATAGTTCTTATACTCAAACTTCAAACTCAGGCAGACGCTATAGTTTGTGTAAATTATTTCATCACCACTGCTCTCAAAAAGTTAAAGAAAAACATCGTGAGGAAACCGACGGGCTTATTACGTAAGGAGCAGCAAGTAGCGATAATTGTACAATTATTGGGTTATCAATTTAATGAACTGGCTACTGAGGCCTTTAAGGCAAGTCTTTTTTTTTTGACACTCACTTTTAACAGAAGCTATTTTATCTGTCCGATGATTTATAAAATGTATCGTTTGATGAATTAACCAGCTTATGAAAGAGCAAAACTTCGTGGAGGATGTTTTTTTTTTACAAATGTCAATTTTATTACTATTTATCTCCAATATTCCAATCAATTAATATTCGAAGATGTACAGCATTTGTGTAAAAGTAAATATGGCAGTGAATATTGGATATTTTCATTTTATTTACATAATATAATACTTAATTTGTAAAATTGGATGACTAAAATGCCAATGTGTAAAATCGATTACAATTTCTTCGTAATAGTCGATTGTTATAAGAATTCGAATCGATAACGCATTAGGACATCACTAAATAGACTAGATCATCTCATATTTGAGCTATGAAACGTAAAATGGATTTTTCCAATATACTCTAGACATTGGCAGAATAGTTGACATCGGTGCTTGCCATATAAAAAAAAATATAATAGAAGATACTTATTGCGGACTTTTCACATTCTAATGTGTTTGTAAGTATTTAGTAGTAAACATAAGCTTATAAGCGTATAAGCTTCGTTGAGGTAGCCAACACTACAGTAAAAAAAAAAACCTCCAATGATTCAACAAATAGTCCAGTTACGTAGACATTAGAGACACAAAACAACACCAATTTGTCATTACAATATTCACTAGGAATTTGTTATTTCAATATTTACTTTTATATTACTATTCTAATTTGCGGATAATTAAAGTAGCCACAAAATAACACACGAAAAAAGCCGCCAAAAACTCAAAAACTTCTGTACCTACTCAGCCATCAGCGAGATTGGCAATCGAGCAATAACAAGGGAAAAAGTAATCGCAATTTGACAGCCACATTACTCGCCGATGGCTGTCGCTCTGCTGTTAAAAACCATACGTAATACGAAATAACCGCGAACACCTTGCGATAAATGCATATTTTATTTACGAGATTTTTATTGTTAGCAGTACTGTCGTAAAATTATTATGGTGTGGCTATCGGTCATACATAATGCGGATTCGCGATTGAAAAGCAATTATTTCGCAAAAATAAGCCTGCCGATTTTTTGACGTAAAGCGATAATCGCTCGATTATTGTACAATCTCTGCACGATTATTGCTAATTACTGTTTCATACGTAATAAGCGATGTCCTAGAACCAAAATTCGAAGACATGTGACATCCACCTACCCACACTGGACCCGCGTGGTAGATTACGACCCATTCCCTCACACAGAGAGGAGGCCTATATCCCTATGTCCTATGGCCTCGGCCCTTGGCAAGACTGGTTTCGTCGAATACAGGATTGATTACAAATCATCATCACCATCAACAGCCTTTTAATGTCCCCACCTATCTGTACGACCCGAACAGATGGGGCTCGCAGCTGGAACTACGGGTCCGGCTGTTTGGATAAGGGTATGCGGGGTCAGGTAGGCCCTCCACCATTGCAAGCGCAAAGGTGGAACCTGACATTGGTGTTGGACTCGAGGTGGTCTATGTGGTGGTTGCAGAGGAGTGGCATGTTGTCTGCTCGGCTACATGTGGGTCGAGCGTCATTCCTCGCGCGCAACAAGTGTCTGAATTTACCGGCCTAAGGCAAAGGGCCACCTGGTGGTCAGACGCGGGGTTCGTGAGTAACCCTCAAGCAAGTGAGCTCCTGTGAGCGAGCTGCATCTCCGGCACTTTCCTGGATAGAAAGTAGAGGACTACCCGTTGGATTAGTTTTCCGGCAACCCAGCTGTAAGCATTGGGTAGGTGCGTTGATTTGTATTCGAGAGGTGAGCGTGCTTGACAGCTCCGGGACCATTCTGGAGAAATAGGTGCCAGCTTCTCTGGCGTCCCTAGCGGTGATTGTATCCGCTAGCACCAACAAGGTGCGCTGGTGCCGGTGCTTGCGCTAGTGCTGGCGTGCTGGGGTGCGTGTTGTGAGCGGCTTTACAGCTCCGGTACCATTCTGGACAAATGGTAGTGAGTAATCAGGATGCGACTCAAATTTTCTCTTGAGTACCAGGGGCGAGTACTCTTGGAGGCGTGACCTACCGAAGATGGTCCCAGACGCCTCGTAAGGGGTTGCCTGTATAGTGTGCCGCCTTATATAACGTAAAGTTGGTGCAGGTGGCCACTATAGGAAATCTAAGTAGTTTAAAAGGGGTATGCTCGGATGCAGGCCTCCTCTCTTTGAGAGTGGGAATGGGCCTTAATCCACCTCGCGGGCCCAGTGCGGGTTGGTGGATGTCGCATGTCTTCAAATTTTTGGTTCTAATTCTAAGACATGGTTACCTCACGATGTTTTACTTCACCGTTTTGAGCACCATGTAAAATACTGGTATTTATATGCACCCATATAGACAGGAATGGGACCTAAAATAGTTTGCAAAAGGCTAGGATAGCGGGCACCAATTACTTTCATTTGGGGTCCGTTTTTTTAAATAATGTTACCAGCCACCTACCCTCCCCTCCCCCATTTCGTCACGTGTATTTACTTCGTCAAAATGTTATGATTAAGTATGATAGTCATTTCGTAGCACTAGCGATAGTAAAGCGAACAATGCAGACAATTATAAATAGGTATACTAAGTATAAGTCAAAGATCTTATACGTATTTCTTACTACTAGACTGTGTACCAAATTTTTTTGTTTAGCTAAAATGAAATCTATCATCATACACCTAGGTTAGCTATTTCCTTATAAGCGGTAGCTAACCAAAAGCGGTCCTGGCGAGAGGGTTTCCGCTGGTAGTGTGTCCTTGTCTGACCTCTTGCTAGCTCAACTAATCATTGGGTTTGGTAGAAATGGTAGAAAATTTTATATTTTTCTTTTTATGTTGTACCAAAACGAACAAATCATAGACTTTGACACGTATTTAAATATTTCTAGAAAAGTATATAAATATTTCTACAGTTCCTATATTTAACCAATTCGTTATATTTGAAAAAATATAGATTAATACTGAGTAAGAGTAGTACTTTTAAATGTTTGGGCCTGGTAATACTAAATGTGGGATGGTGGTTTGCGGATTTTTTGGCGGACTTTGTTCGAGTGAAATTCAGCGGCTGTTAATATTATTTGCAAATTGATTTATTTCTCAACTGTCTACGCAACTGGACAATATGTGAAATCATAGAGATCCTTTGAGGTATTTTTAGCTGCCGGTATTTCAAAGCACCATCAGAAGACTGCAGGGTCATCTAACGCCTCTCCTTTATGAGCTTGACAGTAGGATCAGAGAGCGTTTTGTTCCAATCTATATGATGGTCTTGAAGAATGAAACTCGAAGAGACTTGGGATTTGAGAATTATTGAGACCTCCCCCTCTCTTCGAACTTCAGATAACCCTTTAGTACTCCATCGTAAGCTGCTCAATTGCTCTTCGAGTTCGGTGATATTTTCGTCGGTCCGGAGTGTGCGCGTGTTGTACGTTGCCAGGTCCAGTCGTCGGTATTTGTTGGGGTAGCCGGATCTCGTCCGGGATTCTTAGTACCCCTTGCCATACCGTAACCTCAACCGCTACCGTAGTCGAGGGTACAGGCTGCCGGGCAATAGGGGCTATGTTTTATTTGTGCTATTCATGGGGAGTGCTTTGCAGGCGGGTTGGCGATCGCAGTATGGTTGTTACAAATGCACAGAGAACGCTGTTGCCTATTCTCTGGTCTTTCCCTTTGTCGCCTCTTACGACACCCATGGGCAAACATGACACCATACGGTTAGTGATGTAGATACCAAAAAATATAAACACTTTGTTTTTTATTAACTATAAATTAGGTAGGTTTAGGTAGCGCAGTTAGGTAGCATCAACATATCGGAATACTTCGGAAAACTATCGTTTTTACAATCAATTTGTCCCGTGTTCTCTTTGGTCATGGTCACCTCATTAGAAAGAGACACACTACCAAAGGGAGTCCTCTCGCTCGGACCGGTTTTTGCGCCATAGTGCACAGTCTAGTAGTAAGAAGTATAAGGTCTTTGGTATAAGTATTGAACAGAAAGTATACCCACATAAATATTTTTGTATTAGCTAAAATTATTTTCTAAGAAACAGCAGTATTCTTAGAGCGAATTCCGTATTGACATTGACAAATTCAAAATAAGTCGTCAACTACACAAAACTAGCGTTACATCCAACACTACTATCTCTGATATAATATTATTATCAATATACTATCTGAATTTTATTTCAGTAACACGATAAGCCAAAATCGATGTTTGTATTACATTGTGTAACATTCTTGAAAATGGCATAACAATAAATTATTTTTAAAACAAGGAAGTAATTTCATCCATAATCCTTCTTGATGACTTTAGTACCTAAAATAAATTTTCATTATCTTTTTTACTAAGTCTTCAAGGATTTTTCGGTGCTTGAGTTACGTCTCACACGTGGTTAGATTAGGATGTGGCTCGCCATATATTTTATACTAGCTTCTGCCAGCGGCTCAGCCCGCGTCAATGTCAAAAATTATCCCAAGGGAACATATTCCCGAAATAAAAAGTATCATATGTGCTACTATATCTCTTTGCCAATTCTCATCCAGATCTGTCCAGCCGTTTGAGTGTGAACAAGACACACTCACAAACTTTCGCCTTTTTAATATTAGTAGGACTAGCTGCCACCCACGGCCCCACTCACGTTTGATAAATACTTGCCTAATATCTTTGTAAATTATATCCTTTGTTTTATTCTGAAGTATAAGCTATATTATTGTAATGTTTCATCAAAATCCGTTAAGTAGTTTTTGCGTGAAAGAGTAACAAACATCTTTCCATTCATCCTCACAAACTTTTGTATTTAAACTTATGTAGGATACATAAAAAAGTGGACATTTCGTATTACCACAGATAATGTAATATAACTATATTTTTGAGAATAGGTTGCTGAAGTTATTAGATGAGGTATTTTCAAAAACCTTGGTTCATAATTATATGCCAAGGTTTTTAAAAATACCTCAGCTCTTAGATTGGAGGAAACTAAATCCGATCATACTCTTACATAAAATCTGTTTTAAATGCCGATGGATTTATGCCCGATATAAAATTTGGGAGGCCATTTTTCAATACCTACCTTTGATCATTCATGGGACCAATGACTATGTCTAATGATTAATTTTAGACTATGTCAAATAATCCTATTATTTGACATAGTCTAAAATTAATTTCAATTTATATCTAAAATTAAACCCAACAAGTAAATAACACTAAAAGATGAGTGGAATATAATCGTAAAATTGTAACACAACTTATTCCCAATATTTATATTCTATGGGTGCAATGGTCTTATCGCTGACAGCGATATCTACCAGACAATCTTTAGATGCAAGATATGTAGAGAGTGCAACGTTGATAATAAATATTATCCGTTTCTATCTTCCCCAGGTCAAAGACATCTACCTACACCCGGACCCCTTCTCAGTGCAAAACGGCCTCCTGACGCCAACAATGAAGGCGAAACGACCAGAGATCAGGAGCTACTTCAAACCACAGATAGAAGACATGTACAACCATCTGGAATAACAGTGACACTCCTTATAATGTAGGGCATACGTTCAGTTGATGGACGAAACTTTTGTGAGTGACTGTACTAAGACGTGATTGAGGCTTGAGGACTTTGTTGCTTTGATAAGTTTGATGGAGGTGGGGATAAACCTATGGGTGTTATTGATGATGGTGACTGGTCCATGGGCCGTAATAACGTTTTTTACCTGTACTGGACAGCGCTGTCTAGTACAATTTGTATTTCTGCTAGTTCTGGGCTTACTATTCGTTAAATATTTAATAGTTGTAACTTGTAATGCATTGCTGGTAGTAGGCTTTTAACGCTACGCTTCAAAATTTACTTCAGAAAGACAAACGATCATTTTAAACCTTTGACAGAACTAACAAGAGATAAAATCTTACGCTTAGACACCATAATATTCAGATCCCTCTAAATTCACCGAAATTCGACTTTAACGGCTTCTAAAGCACAACTGAGAATGTTAACTCGTTTTCTAATGTGTTAGCTTTTACTTCCCAATTGGATAACGGCCAAGTTCAATAACAAAAAACACAACACAATGAATTATGAGGTGAAGGAAGTTGGTATAGGTCCAAACAATACATCGGCGGTCGTGCCAATTAGCGCAATCGATGACGCAATACACGAATACTTTTGGACTCGATTCGACTCGACTGTATACAATGTGTCGTGAATCGATTTTAAATCGAGTCAAGTTTTACTACGCATTCGGTGTTACATCAATCTTTGGTTTAATCTTCTTGTCATCCATTATTTTCTTGTTTGTTTTCTCAGTTTAACAGAAGGTTTAAGGCGCACTATTTCATTTTTATTGACTGTAATAACTCAAGACATTGGTCGTTCAGTTTTAAATTCATAGCTACGAAATGCGGTTCATTAAATATTTCAAATATTGGACCAACTACTTTAAATTAAGTACGAATATTTTGATGCAGTGTGTCAACAGTTTTTTTTCAAGTTCTACAAGTAGTCAGCCCAGATCTACTATTATTAAGAAATCGATAGAAATAGTCGCATCATGAAGATTAAAATCAATGTTAGAACGATTCTACTTATTGAAGCAATGAAGTCACTCCTAACTGTGATGTATACAACGTCACATGAACTTTTATATGGCATCCTATTACAGTACAATGTGTTCGCTACAATTTTTGTAATTTCACTTCGCTAAACGCTAAAATATACACTGTGCTATATTTCAACAATACTGTTTGATTTCACGCATTTTTGTAATGAAAATACCCTTTGAAAATTCTTAAAATTATTAACTGTAGAATTGACATTGTATATAATCAAATTGAATAGTATGTAGGGGAAAAAGGACAGAAAGTAGTTAGATTAAAGAATATATAAGGCAAGATGGGTTGTTGGGTAATTTGGAGCGAGTAAAGTATTTATGGAAATAAAAGAAATACAGAATTCTCGTATCTTACTACTCCGGATTGCCCCACCCCATCCAAACCGCGCGTTATTGTAATGGCAATAAAATTAATGGAAACTTCAGTTTCCTCTGCAGTCAATTAACATAAATCCTCGTGAAAAATGTATTCGGACCCTAACTTTTATATTTTAATTTCTAGGTAAAAGGATAACGCAATTTGCGAGTGAAATCTACGCTAAGCTGAACGCGTTGTATGTCGATTTTTTGGTATACGATTTTAAAATCGATACCTACATATTGACAATTTAACTGATGACTCTGACTTGATACTTGTAACAATAAATTTTAATTTATCCAGTATTTTAATTTCTAATGTGGATTTTAAACAACAATGTAAGCCCTCGAGTATTACCTGTAACAGAATTGCCTGTAGCAAACATTTTATGGTAATCACTTCAGGGATATTTAAATTTTGTAGGAAATATCGTAAACAATAAATAGAATTAGGTAAAATTGTAAGCAATATGATTTACTTTACAATTGTACTTAGACACGAGATGGGTAGGAAGCATGAGACAACTTATAATAAATGGTCGTGAAATTATTGTTGTTTTACACATATTGCATGTCTAATAAGAGATTATAGGCAAATATTTAATTGTCAATTTGGAGAAGCAAGAAAGTCAAGGCTAGTTTTTTGAAAATAAGCTTTATGGTCTTGGTGCAAGATTCTACTTTTCTGATTTTCAAATAAATGACAATATAGGAAGTTGAACATGATGTTATATAGTGAACCGAAATAATTTGCGGTACAATCATCTGACTACCTAGTGTTGTAAGAAATAAGAAAATACACATACTTTATACCGTGCCTTCTACCGATGTTTTACTCTTGTGAGATGCTATTTCTTTTACTTGCTAAGTTCTTTTTTAATATTTTGTCTAACTTTTGTGTGCAGAGTTGCTTTCATGTTGGGGCTACACTGAATTTATTTGAGCCGAATAAACTTGATACCGTCTTTGTCAGTGTATCTTCAACATTGTCTGAGGGGTGAATCTCTGTTTATGTTGTGAATGATTGTGAGTTTTACACGATGAAATTAGTATAAACGTAATTACATAATCCTAGGTCAAAATATCGCACCGTGTAGTTTATAATTTTTGTAATTCTAGAGCGCAATATTAATAAGTTGATATGCTTTGAGCGAACGTTACGGTTTCATGTTGTTCAAACCAAAATTTTGTTGTTATTGGTGCAAGTTGTACTACGATAATTTATTTTTAAATAAAATTTTAAAAACTATGTTCGGCTTGTTTATTTTTATAGTAGATATTCCAATTTCCTTTCTTAGTTAGGGTATTTACCAGTTTAAAATCTTTCAATGCTGATTTTTCAATAGTTAGATAACTTTTACCTTAATAATCAATTCTAAATAAATAATATCCCGAAGATATGCCAAACTTAAGGTCTATCTACACATATCAGGGCCGTGCCCCGTCAGGGGCTCAAAAAAATATCGTTGTGTACATTTTATATGCACTCTCTGAATACCTGAATTCTTGATCAGCACCTTAATTGCGTAACATCATTGGAAGCTACCAAACACGGTACTTGAATCAAAGCAGCTTTCTAACAGACAAGACCAATTTGATTATTTATTTATATTTATTTATTTTTATTATAGTAAGGTTGTTATAATCTATAACATTGATATCTACAGTAATTCATTTGCCCGTTACATTTAGGTGTCACGTAATCTTATAGGCCCGTATTCCAGATGCTCATACTCGACTCAGACTCAAAATTGGCCACACCTACCAATCAACTGCCAACCAATCGTGTACTCAATAGAGCAGACGTCCCAGATGTTACTGAACTCTTTCTACACAAAATGTGTGGTAGGTATGGAATGAAAGTCCAAGTAAGCAAGTACGAGTACGTTCCAAGTACATGCTAATACATTTCCACTGATTTTGTGTTAAAAGAGTTCGGTAACGTTTGGGGCGTCTAGGATCTTGAACCAAGCCAACCAAT
The DNA here is from genome assembly GCA_964057195.1 of Orthosia cruda. NCBI lineage: Eukaryota > Metazoa > Arthropoda > Insecta > Lepidoptera > Noctuidae > Orthosia > Orthosia cruda. Next base: position 18,380,919 of record OZ059843.1, on the reverse strand, counting down.
CACAACTTGCCAGTTTGAGTTGAGTTGAGCATGGGCATGAGCATCTTAAATATCGACCTTATCTAATCCTCTTTAGTAATTGCATTAGTGCAGTAATGCGTTCCAATAATAATTCTACTGTCGGATTAGCGGAGTCGTAGCTATAAATCACCACCGTGTGGTTTGTGATAAATACGATTTTGCGCTACGTAACAGCAAATTTTTATGCAGTACATTGAGGTGTCACTTAATGTTAGTGAAAACGGGCATAATGAGTATTGCGTTCCAATAATAATTCTACTATCCCGATGTCGTAGCTATAAATCATTTCCTTCTGGTTGGTGATAAGTACATTATTGCTTATATGCAATACATTTAGGTGTCGCATAGTGTTAGTGAAAACGGGTATAATACTCGTAGTAAGCAACGTAATGGTAATATCCCAATCGCCACTTCGGGCTGAATACTGATGTTCCTGACGTCTTAAAGAGCTCCTCCCCTTTCACATGCAACAGGTTCCGACTAACAGGATAAACATGTCTTCTGAATACATGTTTTAAAGTACATTTTGAATTTATCAAGGTGCTCCGTAAGGTAATTCGTTTACGTCATCAACTTCGGAGAAATTGCCGGATTCCCTTTGTAATTATGGAAAAATCCTGAACCATGCGATTGTAATGCGTTAACGACAACCGAGGTGATTTTGTGTGGTATTTTAACTTAAAGGTGAAATAATTAATTGATTTCGACGAAGACTCTTTAAATTAAAGAATTAAGCTTGAGGTGTTGATAGTAGAATTCAAGGTGAGCAAAACTGTTAATTAGTATAACACTATTAACTTAACCAAGTCATCGCTCAGAACCGTTTAATGTGGCGACGCTTGCATAAACATAATCAGCCTTTTAACTTTCCCACTGCTGGGAAACATGCCTCCTCTCTTTGAAAGGGAATGGGCCTTAAATCCTTAATCCACCACGCGGCACCAGTGCGGGCTGGTATAGGTCATAATTATGTATTCGAATTTTGGTTCTAGGACATGCCGGTTTCCTCATGATGTTTTTCTTCACTGCGATGTTTTCTACTGCGACGCTTATCTAGCAGTGAACATATTTTCGGTTGATATGATGATGATGAATATGTTAACTTCAGTGTAAGGGTGGTTACGTTCTACATCCGATCCGTGTCCGTGATTTGAGTTCCGATTTCAAAATGTTCTGAATTATGACAGATTATGACTGATAGAGTTCGGATACAGTGCGTAAAGGTGTCTACACACCAGAGAAATTTCTCGTATTCGGATTGGATGCAGTGCGCATAAGGGGGTTTCGAATTCAAAATATTCTTAATTATGATAGATTAAGACGGATAGAGTTCGGATGTAGTGTACTAATACGACATAAGAAAATGCTATAAATGAGACTTGCCAATTCATTTATAGCATTTTCTTTTCCATTCTACAAAACGCAGTGTATCCTAAGTAATAATTATTAAAATCATCAGGCTATAGGATGCCAGTCTCGTGCTTCACGCAATCCGTAACGGTTGCCATGAACTAAAAATACGATGATTATGTATTAATTATATTGTAGTACTATGAAGATAAATGACAATGTCTATATTCAATTGTTATTCTTCATTTCATTCCCTTCAAAGCAGCTTTGTGCGAACGTCTGCTGCACTTGGAAACGGCTAATTATCAACTGTTTCTTTCTTATAATGTAGTTGGGAGTTTATTTTTTCAGCTAATTGAACTAAGCAAGCTATTTCAATACAATCTATCTTCTGAATATCTTCAATACCTGTACGATAAGCATTGCCTTCATACTTGCAAGATGAGAGCACTTATATTTGTGGAATATATAAGATGATCATAGGAAGATATGCGTTGGGGTTACACAAGGGTCGGTTCTTAGACCGCTTTTATAAAACACTAAAAACAACTATGAAAATGAAGAAGACACACATTTAAGGACACTAGGATTTTTTTACTCATTATAGTTTTAGTCGTTTTCATAATCCGGTAGATGCGTAGCGTTAGATATGTTATTATATACTGTTTTGTTTGCTTTACCACGCCAACTTGATATAGATGGCCGGATGATTCTAATATAAGATACACGTGGATGTGAGTGCGTGGGATTACTTTTGTTAAAAATTCAGTGCGGACACGTGTTTAGATGGAAATGATTGCATGTATCAAGCAATATTCACGAAGTATTCCGTTCGACGCATATCCCATAACTAGTCAGCAGCTGACTACTGCCTGCAGCACTGCATGTTTTTCATAAGTACGTATATTACACGTGGCATATGAGAAGTATGATATTCTACTGATAAATTCTTAGAAAACTAACAAACGTCACCATTGTATGTTCGATTTCTAAGGTATCTGTGGAGCTGTAAGAAAGATACTCCTATTCATACTAACATTCATAGGTATGTGAAAGTTGGATGTGTGTGTGGATGTATGTTTGTTACTCAATCGGAAATAATAGGTGAACGGATCTGGGATGAAATAAGGTTCAGAGATAGATTAAAGTCTGGAATTGCACATAGTTACGTTACTTTTTTTCGGTATAATGTTCCCTTGGAAATATAAAACACGTTTCACACGGGCAAAGCCGCTGGCAGAAGCTAGTAACATTATAAATGCGAAAGTAATTCTGTTTTGTTAGTTAACTTTTCACTAATTAACGGCTGAACGGATTTGGACGAAATTTGACACAGTAAGACCATGTCCTGGCTTAATATATAGGATACTTTTATAGCTGGGGACAATTTCTGATGTTCATGCGGTTGGAAGAAGCTAGTTTGCTTATAATGAAAAAAAAACAGTATAAATTACAAACAAATAAAGAACAGTATAAATTAATGTCAAATTTAGTCGTGTTATACTTATTTTTATTATTTTTTACCTTTGTATAGATTCTTTTACCGATTGTTTTGTGAATGTGTGAACATTGTAGGCCTTCTAGATGCTAGTTAACATTTGTTAACTTTTTTATATAATCTTTTTCTTTTTTTTTAGTTTCTTACGACTTATTGTCATAATTCGGGCCTACGTTGTCCCCCCATATCTAATTACTAATGCTGTAACATGTAAATATTGTAAAACCAAACCATTTTTAAAAGAGTAACCATGGAGTTTCTTGCCGGTTCTTCTCCATAGGAAACGACCAACCCGAACCGTGCTCATTTTGTCGACGTTTTATAAGTGCCCATGTAGGCCTATGTGAAATAAAAAAAATGATTTTTGTTTTTTTTTGATTTTTGAATGATTTAGAACCCCTTCAGCTTCAGTGCAATTCGCGAACCTAAAAAAAAACGAAAGTCGGTAACAGATAAGGAAGGTAGTAATATAGGTATATTTGTATGTACCGGCATTACTACAACATTACTCGGCTAAATTAAAAAGAGTCAAGATTTTGACTTTAGACAGATTCATGACTTATTATCAACATTGAATACCGGCTTCGGTTAGACGAAAAGAGCCGAGTTAATTAGCGAAAACTTCTCTCTAATGTTTTTGGCATAATTCCGAGCTAATTCCTGTGTGATTAGATAAATGTTACTTTGTTATAGCTTACTTAGGGCCGGTTTCTGAAGTAGACGTCACATCTCAAATCCGATGACAATTATTCACAAATTAACCAGCCCTCAGTTGTCAGTGCGTTTCTTAACACTTCATCATCGAGAAATTACGTAATCGCTTGTTATATTAAATAATTTATTTCGGTTGGCTATCCTAGCTGGTATTCATTCACTTCATTCACTACTATAACGTAATCAGTAACTTTAAATAGTATTTTATCTTGAGCGGCTGGGTTGGTGTAGACGCCAAGTTAAGCCAACCTTACCAAGGACGATTTTTGGATGGTTAACGTTTTTTTTTATTCGCTTGTTTTTGGATAGGTGACCTCACACAGGTTAAGCAACACTTACCAAGGTTAGTCTTTCGATGAGTGACCGCTTTTTTTTGGTTCATTTGTTTTGGATGGCTGACCCTGCCAGGGTAAGCAACACTTACCAAGGTCAGTTTTGGGATGGGTGACCACTTTTTTTTGATTCGTTTGTTTTTGGATGGGTGATCCTGCCAGGGTAAGCAACACATACCAAGGTCAGTCTTGGGATGGTTGTCCACTTTTTTTTGGTCGCTTGTTTTCGGATGGGCGACCTTGGTAGATGTTGTTCAACCTAGTGGAGTGACTCTAGGATGGGTGACCATAATTTTTGTAGTGGTGTTCACCCATCCAAAGACTGACCTTGGTTAGTGTTGCTTCCCCTGGCGGGGTCACCTATCCATAAACAAGCGATCCATAAAAAATGGTCACCCATCCCAAGACTGACCTTGGTAGGTGTTGCTTACTCTGGCGGGGTCACCACACTCACCACCCCAGCCGCTTCAAGTTAATCACAAATATATCCAGAAACTGACCTCGATAAGTACTAAGTACAGGGTACAGTCAACATTAATGCGCGTGAGAAAGGTTCGATTCCCAGGTAAGTAACAGTTTGCTTTTTTTTTATTTACGTAAATACAAAATAACTACTTTTGATAATTGTGTCAAGTTTTTATTATGTAATTAATTTAAAAAGTTTGTAATATCCTATTTTTTTAAATCTTGGTAATTAAATAATTTATCTAAATTAACATATTTTTTATAACTCAACCCATACCATGGTTTTCGCCGACCCCTATTATCTTTTTATCGTAAAATTTTTGCCTTTAAAATCATAATATTAATTTTAATCTGCCAATAATCGACCAATTTCCAACAATTATAAATTAGGCTCGTTTACAAGAGATTAACATTGAAAAAGGTTCTCAGAAACCCAAAACTGCTGTAAGATGTGGTTAATTCGAGATTTTACTCAAATGTGACAAATTGTCAACCGCTTGTCACACTTGGTGTTGAGAAACTGAAAGTAGAATTAATCGGCGATTATTCGTAGATTACGTTAACAGCCCGATAATTGAGAGCTGGGAAACCGAGTGTTAGTTATATGTTACTTTGTATCTGTGTATACTTTATCTTCAAAGCCTATAAATACTACGCGACCATCATTCTATATACAGTTGCAGACAGACGAGATAATTGGGAATCTTATTTCAATAAACTAGTTTTGGTCAGACAGTATTCCGTTTAGCTATTATTAGATCATTTTCATACCGCACCTACGCTCGTTTTATCTCCGCCGCCGACGCGAGCGACTGTTTCTGTTTATATTGTGGTTGGTTGTTTGTGTAAATATTGGTTTGTTCTATAGTGTTAATCCTACTATTGTTATATGTGTATAGTTGTCTGGTTTGTAGAACCAACACATAAACCTCCATTCATAAACTTCCATTTAGAGTTAAGCTCACCTTTGTACATGATTTTTGTTATCAATTTATTTAAATGTAATATCTTGTTGTACAATAAAGAATAAACCCGGCACTCAGCACGCGAGTGGAGCAAAGGGTGTACTTTGTCAGACAAAAAATTAAAGAATCTACAGATACAATTGTACAATTGATTTGTGGAAGACTGGTGCCTAAACTAAGTCTTTTACAAAACCTGTATGTTAGGTCACCAGGGGAGGGCCTGGTGATCTTACATACAGGTTTAACAAAGACAGTTGTAAACAAAGTTTTACATTAAAATTGTCAACTAGAGAACTGATTCACATAATATAATATTCAAATAAAAACTTCAAATTACAAATTTTGCTCATAAATATTCAATTTCCAAAAACAAAAATAAGAATAAAGATAGTGAAATAAAGTAATTTATTAAGGATACATGCAAGGGAGGACGTATGTGAATGTATGTCGTGTGCGGGGTGTGTGTGTGTGTAGTGGGGAGAATGTGTGTATGTGGTAGGAGAACATTTTGTTACGAGATGGTTTTGAAAAGATCTTCAATTTGGGTATAATCTAAAGTGATTAGCCAGTCAGTTAACTTTCTTTTAAATGTAGTTTTATTTAGGTCATGAATTGAGAGTAGATTATTCAGTTTGTTGTATAGAAATGGTCCAAGAAAAGAAAACTAATTTCGGGCAAATTTGGTTTTTACTGATATAGGTTTTGTTATTTTTTTTTTATTATCTATATATACTGCTATACACTATATACACTATCTCACCTGATGGAAAGCGATGATGTCGATGATCCCTTATTCTTATTCTCATATCAGTATTGTAATGGGTATTTTAAAGGAATAAGCGAACGTTGTGTCAAAGCAGCATGGAGAATAAAAAGCTGACGAATTGAGAGGACTTTGGAGGACTTATAAACTTCTACCGTGGGATGACGGAAAGAAAGGAAAAGTGCAACTTTAAGGACTGCCCTTTGAGCCCTCTCAAGTGGTAAAAGGTTAGTTTTAAACGTTCCACACAAATATTTATTTATATATAAAATAGACATACATATATACTAACCATAATGAATACACAAATACCTTTATATTTATATATATATATATATTAAGTAATAGAAAGGAGGTTTATTGAGACGACTCTGCTATTGGTGTAGAAAATAATGCCGCAACTCCCGCTTAAATGCATATTGGCTGGTGGCCGTACTGATATCGAGAGAAAGCGCATTCCAGTGAAGAATGGACTGAATGTAAAAGGAGAAGAATGAATGAAATCAGTAGTAAGTATGAGAAGAACAAAGCAAGAGAAGATTGGGCGACGAACGCCGATTCCTAGCGTGTGAAGTACAAAGATATTGAAAGTGAGGTATGAGATAAGAAGGAGGGGTGGGAGAGAAGGCGTACCAAATTCTCCTCTGTCGAATGGGCATCCATTTAAGCTCCGTTCTGCAGCTCGAAACATGGTCATATTTTCTGAGGTGGAATATTAACCGGATGCAGTTATTTAGGAGCCCCTCGAGCTTATCCAGGAAAACCGTGTTCAAGTCAAAGTAGCACAGTCAAAGTCAAATATATTAAATCAACTAGGCCAATAAGCGGCAATTTTGAACGTCAACTAATAAAAATTAAAATTTACAAGTAATAAAAATTGATTCTACCGTGCATTCGGCAAAGTAGCTTGTTATGGAGAAGAACGCACAAGAAACTCCATATTCGATTATAGGGAGGATTAAAGTCTGCACAAGCATAGTCTTCGTTTTTGCAGGCAGAAAGTTTTTCAGACAATAGAGGCATCGCAAGGTCGCGTTGACTGTTTGTCTGATTCTAGAGACCTGATACTAGGGCTGATAGGGATGACAGTAACATCAAAAATATTTATTTATTTATTTATTTATTTGACACCAATAAGTACAACATCTTACAGTTTTCCCAAGATGATGTTATACCACATAATAAATAATGTTATACACTATATACGAGTAGATACATAAAATATTAACAATAAAAATAAAATAACAAAAATCAAGAAACCATTCATATATGTATGCCTCCTTCAATGCACCTTTGTGCTCCTGACACAAATTTCGGCAGGCTATGGAACAAATCTTCCGATGGCATACTAATAAGGGAGAGGGCTAATCCCCACTCACATGGGTCTATCATGCGCGAGCTTCCAATCACAATGGCCTGACAGTTTGAGGGGTTTACAGGCACCCCAAATCTATCAGACCAGTCTTGACAGCGTTCAATTCCCGGTTTACATCATCTATAGCGTCTGACAAACCCATTACCCACGCAGCTGCATATAGTTGAAGGTAATCGGCATAAAGATGATACTAACATCGAAGGCAGTGCGTTATAAAATTTATTTAGACGGCAAATAGCAATGGAGAAAGAATACCGCCCGAAGATAGGAAGCCGCATCGAACCGAACGCTGACGTCCCCGAAGATAGGAAGAGAACTATTCCAGGGCCTCGGAAGAAACCATAAGATGAAAGAAAGGAGAATATCGTGAATGACGGAATTAAAGGCACTGGAGAAATAAATTAACACCAAAACAGTAACCTTGGAATCCTCCATCGCTTCTCTAATACCACCAGTCACTTTAAGAAGAGCAGTAGTAGTACTGTGAATCCAGACTGAAATGAGCTAACAAGGTTATTTCGATGAAAAAACCCTGAAAACTGCTCGTTGACGCAGGCCTCCAGCACTTTGGACAGAAAAAGAAGGATAGACATTGGTCGAAGATGGTTAGGTAGGGAGGGATTTAAGATAATAGGAAGTGGACGAACATAGGCCATACGCCACAAGGACAGGAATTGTCCGGTATTAAGTGAAAAATTGATAATGTGGGTAATCGGGGAAGAAGAAAGTCAAGGATTAAGGTGGCCATATAACCATCAAACCCCACAGCTTTGGACTTAATGGATTCTGGATGATCTTTCTGATTTCATCCAAGGTAGGTAGCCGGCAAAAAGTGGAATTGTTCTATAATTAGTACCAGGTAGGCCGGTAATGAAATCAACCGTCTGTGATAACATTTGGGAATCCAAACATACAAGTTGTTACGAAGTGACGGTTAAAATCATCCAAGCCGATTGCCTTAGGGAAAGCCATATGACGTGGCCTACCGAGACCGAGTTCCAAGGAATTTCCAGATATTGGCAGGACAAAAAGAAGATATGTTTTTGAGAATATGGCGGCGTTCAGCATTGCGTGTCACCTGATTACACCGATTTCTTGCAAAGATTCTCAGTTACTAATAAAAAAGGGCATAATAAAATTCTACTACAGCCATCTAGCGTCGAGTAGCGAGAAGATACAAAGTTATCTGTAAAAAAATGATTTTTTATTATATTTGGCACTTTTGATATTTTATTAGACTTGTTAAATTAAGTACCTGTTATTTAATTAATCTATATAATAAAAATAAATCTTATAAGAAATGCCCTATAGGGCATTTTATGAATTGAGATCAGTGTTGGCTTTAAACATTCGGCGTATAAAGATAAGACACATGCTTCTTGATTAGATTTTATCTTTTTCATCTGCGTCTTAATTAAATAAACAGCTCTTCAACTAGCCAGATTTTATTATTTTATGGGGTAGTTAGAAATAGATTATTAGATGAGATTCTGATGGCTTTACACCTTCGGTTTCCTATATTTTATTATAGAAGTAGGTAGTTCCTTATTTTATACGTACCTATCAACTTCTCTGAAGTAGTCTAGTACCTACTTGTATAATGTTTATACACGGCCGGTAATTAATAGTGTCGACAAATATTGTGGGCTATTTTCGTATGTCCATTGTTTGAAAACAAATTGTGATTCAATGAAGGCATTTAACGAATAACTTGCTTACCCGCCGCCGTCTTGAGCCATTGTATGTCGATAGAAAGTACTCAGTGTTTCATTACATTCAAGTAGATATTAAGAAGACAATGAATAAAATGACGTAAAGTTGGCTGCACATTCATTCACATTCAGAACGCGTCGCGTTTTTATTTATTCCATAATACCGCTTATCGGCGCATCATGCCGGGCCATACTTACACTGTTTCTGTTTAGTTGCCATACGGGCAGCAAGCAAGCTACTCGTGTACGTCGCTCGCGCCGCGTGCTGCCCTCTGTCGGAGCTGCTAGCTGCCGGTTTTGCCTCCAGTGACCTTGGCGCATCGGGCCGTGCCGTTCATTGGCCGCGAGAAGCTAAGACGAGTTACGCTCCTCCGACGGCTTCACTCCCTAAACTATGTCATTCGACAACAGAATACACCACCGCTCGGGGAACTCTCCCGTGCGTCCCTAGCCGCGCGAGGTGGCGGTCATAGCGCGCGTCACCTGTCAAAATGACGTGACGTTAACAGACAATCGTGTTTATAACCTCACTGTGAATCTTATTACTTTTTTTAGTGCAACTATGAAGGTTGGCAGAATGTCGAAGGTTCTTAAAGATGAATTAGGTGAGTTATATTTTGTTGTCTCAGTTTTAGGTTATGTAACGTTTTGTTTTGATCGGCGACACAAACAGATTCTGTGAGACATGGAATGGTTGATAGTCATTTACATTACAGCAGACAAAGACGTGATCTCTGTGCGGATTCTAAAAATAGCTCGTTCTGTAATGGCGGTTAATCAGCAGTTTACTCTTAGATTCAAACCCTAGTGTTGGTATTTGGTATAACATTTCTTGTTTACAGTAGTTCGCTACAACAATCATGCATTAATTCCGTGCTAACTTGGGTAGTCATGTTATCGTAAACAAACTCAGGTCGGATAATAACTATGCAAATAAGTTTAATTTTAAAATAAACATCGATAAGTGAGTCAATTGTTAACTTGAAAATTGTTTGTTTAACTGATTGCTCAAATAAGAAACTGTTAAAACTGAGTTATAACTTTCTAAAAGTTAACTTGTAACGGTGACACTGATTGATCAATACAATAACAAAATTGACACTTTGGCACCTGCCAGGCCTAACAAATGTATCTAGGTGCTGCCGGAACAGGATATATAATATAATGTTTCTAACAATTTGCAGACTTACACTTTGGAAAAGTTTTTAACAAAATTCTGTAGACACAAAATCGTTTAATGCGGGTATAACTTAATAGCATAGTAAAATAATATATATCAGCCAAAATGAGTACAAAAACAAAAACTATTAATTTTTCATACGAAGGCAAGGACCATGTAATCGTAAATTGTCCGATAGATAAAAGACACGCTAGATAATAGCGGGTATCAAAATTAAACAAATATAATGATTTTTATTATGACCAGCATTGGCTATCAGTGTCAGGAACTTACACACGTCAATATTTGATGTTCCTTAAACCCAAACTGGATGAAACTACAAGATAAATAGATGGTGATATCTCTAATCTTAACAAAATTAAGTCTGGAGGTAGTAGTAGTAACAAGGCCAGAATGAGTATTAGTTGTTGGAATATTGCCGATCACGAGTGAGAACAAGACTGTGGAGAAAGTTGAATTATATTCATACAAAGTTACTCCAGTGACAATCATGAATTCAAAAATTATTCACCATCTGATTCTAGAAAGGCTTGATGGAGGTTATGAAATTAAAGGTATCAGATCGTCTTTTTACGGTAAAAAATAGAAGACAAGAAGAGGATTAGAAAAATATATGACCGGCATCATATTCCTTAGTACTTCTTTGGTTCATGATATAGCTAGGAACAGAGTTATAATGAATTCGAATACTGGATTGACGACAAATGAAGATATTTTAAGAAAAAGCTGACATACTCCGCCAACCCTATATAAATTGGGATGAGGGTAGTAGGACAATGACTGCTTTAGTTCTGATACCAACTCTTACAAAAATAAATTATTACTGAGATGGTAATTTCAACTTTCTTTTTATTACACTGCTTTCAATCAGATCACTGATATTAACATTTATGTCCTTCAAAGAGCCCATTAAAAACTCCGAATAAAATTACGAGTATATCTCGAAGGCGGACTCTTTGAACGTCGTCATTTCAAATTGAGTTTGTGATAAACATAAACCACTTACGTTTTACTTAAGATTTCAATATAGCTATTTCGAGAGCATGAGGGAAAAGAAATATCAGAAAATTATTATTATCACGATCGACTTTCTATTCCTTGCAGAGTTTAAAGATTGGCACGTGATTGGCACAAATCTATATAATATCACTGTATTGAAGCAAGAACCCATGTGTTCAGATGCAGGAGGATGATGATTATGTATCTGATCCTAGATTCATTATGTACTTGGTCTATTGGTTAGCCCACATTTTGAGATTAACTGCACTATGTGGTGTTTTCCCAGCTACTATTAAAATTTCACATGCTAAGTAGTTTAAAATTTTATTTCTATGTCTTCAAGAAGGCTACCTATTACTAGTATTAGTGCTATATTTATATGTACGCCTTGGACAACTTCTACATCAGTGGCATTATTGTGGCATATTTCTTATTTCTTTACATAAAATCACTTACTATTACTACCTTTACGATTCCGTAACGTGAGAGACAAACTGAAATTTCATCAACGATTACTACCGTTAACCAATGGTTCATCGTTCAAAAAACCTCATGCAATTTCGGTAGGGAGTTCATGCGAATCCCTTTTAGACCTTTCAACAATTCTTATCTCTGATAGTGTCAATGTCTTCAAGCCCTCTGAACTTTCATCTACGCTATCATTTTGCTGACTAAGTTGGCCATAATACAAGCAATTTGTCTAATGGTTTAAGTCGTTACAAATAGTGGGCCTTTAAAATTTCCTTCCTTCTAATTTTAACTCCGTCGTTAACACGATATTTAGGAAACTGTAAAACTTATGCATACGCAGAAAAAAATAAGTACTCATATAAACAGGCGTTAAAATCCCATAAACCTGCCTCATTAATTAGAATATTATGAAGATAGCGTTTAAAAAAAAAATCATTTCATCATAATTTTGATATGTTTAATTTATTAGTCGGTTTTGAACGTGACTATGAATTAGTTTCTGCAGAATAAACAAGAGATAACATGAAAGCAAGGCCGGTTGACCACTGCCAATTTGTACCTTTTGCAACTGCTTTAGGAATTCGTATAAATTAACTAAAACATTTTCTAGAGTTAGATTTGATTCCAAAAATATCAGGCTTGATAACTAGATGAAGTTAATCTTAACAGAGTCAAGCATTTTATTCCATTGTACTCGTGTTAAAACATATTTTCATATGGCCATTAGACTCGACAGATAAAACCTTTAAGAAGTTCTAAAATTAAATCCAATTAAACTGTGTTAACTGTAAATTAAATTAATTTACCAAACATTTACTAATTGACTGTGTATTAATTCAATTAAATCATATTAATATATTATATACGAACGGTGATAATTTCTTGTACTGAAATGCATTTAAGATTTCAATTAGAACCGTTCGTGTTGCTCAGTACTCAGTGATGTATGAATATAACACTTCGCGCATTCTAATGTAAGAATTTAGGTAACTTCGCAATCTGTGGGAGAATACAAGAATTTGTTCCACCACCTATTTATTTAGCTTCGTATTATTTTGAGCATAAATATTGGCCTGGTACTATGTGCTACGATATTTTGAGGACTCTCATATTGCGAGAGCAAGGTGGTCGAATGTTAAGATATATTTATAGATAATTGCGAATAACTGCATATTATATCGCTCGTCTAGATAATAATTTATTTCCTGCTAACGTTCGTATTTTGATAGATTTATAATCTGGTACTAAACGTTAACCTGTTTATTAACCGGCTTTGTGATAAAATATTTATAGAATACATTCGGAATAGGATAATTTAGGCAACGATAAATAATTATTAAATTTTAATGTCAGTTAACAAATATAATTTCTTTTAAATTGAGACACGGGCCAATAGCATAATATTTAAATCAATCTTCTAACAAATAGTTATTTATTAATTAATTTGCACGATATCAATCTGACTCTGAAATTAATTAATTATTTCAATGATAAATTCTGTCAGCCGGTTCAAGGTTAATCAAATCAGTAGTTAGATATTAATTTGGGTCGAATCATAATGCATAAAAGTCTTTATTATTAGAATGAGAAAGAAGTCAATCATTCCTCTGATATAATTTACAACAAATTCATTCTATATTTTTACAGATTTTATTTAATTGGAAGGCCAATAATAATGAATGCGTATAAATCTATTTGTTGTAAAAGGTCATCTTCACTGCGTTGACCGTTGATACTGGTTATAAAAATAGTTGAGTATTTTCAACTCATATCAAGGTCTGTTGTCGGGTTAGTGATGCGTTAAAATTAAATTCAAGCTTAATATCTAATAAAAGATCTATGAAAACTTTTCGATCTTAATCGAAAACTTCCTCGTATGTATTTAAGACAGGCGTAATGATTTTTACCATACCGATATCTCCATCAGCTATCTTAGTGTTCACTACCGACATAGCCATATCATCAATTTAAAATTCATATATAATTATTGTATTCAGTATTGTTGATGATACTTTTCTCCTTCAAAGCTTATCTCATTCAATTTTATTGCATTCTAAAAATAAACACAAAACCAGATACAACTATCAACCGATTTAAAATTATATATAGGGAAATATCGCGAGGAAACCAACAAGTTAATAATAAATATTAAGTATGTGTAATACTCTGAGGACGTTGATAACGTGTCGTATTACGAGCGACACAAATAACAGGCATAACTTAAACATATCGAGTAGAATGAGTAGCAAATTCAGTATGAATGATTGAATAACTTACGTCAATATTAAACTCATTAAATATTTGACCTGATCTGTTCATTTTGAGCTGAGTGTCGAACTTGAGTCATTTCTGTGATTCCCCAGAGGAAGGTTAAAATGAATCAAAGCTAAACAGCGGCAATCTTCCAACCTGCCGTAAATGAAGGTTGTAAAGCTTGCACTATTACCGATCGCATCTTAAAACTATGATTTTATGAACATATGTACTAAAATCAATGTTCTACTCAGAAAGGTTATTCTCTCAATGATTTAGTATCTTTCAATCACATTAATTTAAAATTATGTAAAAACGCAAATTGTCTAGAATTTTGAATATTGCTGACATTTTTGACAAAGGTCAGAAAATATTATGAAAAGAATAGATGGGGCGATGATACCAATACCTATAGCAGACACGAACTTGTTACAAACAGGTCTCAGCATTGGCATTATTAGAACCAGAATACATAGTAACACATTCAATGAAATGAATACTAAATGTGGGTCAGTACACTGTCGCATACGGCCGTAACTGACCGCAACACAAACTCAAAATCATCAGTTGCTAGATATATAATTATAGTTTAGCTGCACCCAACAAAAACTGGCGTTGCTATTTTGAAATAAACGAACCAGACAGTAGTGAAATGTCGTTTCTATGACTAACTAACTAGTTTTACTAGTATACCGGCCAGATTTGTGCTTTTTAACACTATGTAATACACTTCCATTGATATGGCTCGACTTCGTGTATGTTTTTTTTTTGTATGTATGTTCACCGATATCTCCATCAATTGTGGACCGATTTTGAAAATTCTTTGAAAAAATTTGTTTCTTTTATTTGAAAGAGTATGTTCTGAAATTGGTCCCATTTTAATTTGGTGAAGATCTGATGAAGAACTTCGAAGATTTACAGCAGATATCTTCAATAAATAACGGCAAATCACCCGGGTTTACTAAAATCGCATGTCTGTTTATATCATTTCATAGCACAACATCACGCCAGTACGCTCTTAAGGGGTACGCAGATCTCTCAATTCACCGGTTGTGTTCAAGTTTCATGATATTCGGGTAATATATTCTGACATTATAGTTACCTTATTAAAAAACTTGCCTATTAGGTACAACTAAAAAGTGAAAATACCATTTTTTTGCAAAGAAGGTTTTTTATAAATCCTCATAAATTTGATGTGTTATATGTGTCCTGCGCGATTGAAACCCTGACCAGAGTAAAAATAGTAGTAAAAGTTTACATCGTGTCGACCTGTTAAGGATCCAACCAGAGGTTCCAGCTTTAGCGGTCCTTTCAATGCATGTCTGTAGTGTAGATTCTACACAGTACGTGTTTCACTAAACCAACGAAGTTTATATTCCTGAGAAACTTACTGTAAAACATTGGAAGCAATTGGCATCGAGGTATGCAATCGAAGTGTCTAGAATTCAATTTGCACGTTAAAGAGCTTAAGCGACGTAGAAACGCCAGACATTTACTTAATATTCATCAATGTAATGTTTTTATAGTCTACTAAGCAATAAACCAACCTAATTTTTCTTTCGTGTAGTACCCATAAGTCGGGGTGCGGAATGAATAATGCAACTATGCAAACCGTGTAATGTATTACTTCGTCAAAACACGTGACTCGGGTAAATATCAGCCGTTCGAGGTACGGCCGTGGATGGCATAGCAAACGAGACTCGCAAAATATTTTTGAATGTGTTTTACAACGGTCTGTTTGACGACTTTCCTTTTGATTCTGTCTAAAGTAGCTACGCAAAATAAATCTTCACTATTTTAATCAACAATGCTGATTCCTCTAGCCTACCAATTTTGCTGTCGTAGGCGAAATCTATAATAGATACACAGCCACTGAACATGACTGACTGACTAACTAAGTAATGATTACTTCAATTCACATCACGCATAACATAACTCCTGTGTTGCCCGAAGAGTCAGGCAGAAGAGCACTTATAAACTAGATTTGACTTGAATTTGTTCCTGAAATTCTTCTTCTATACCAATATTATAAAGAGGAAAGATTTTTTTGTTTGTTTGATTGTTTGTTTGTTTGTACCGAATAGGCTCCAAAACTACTTGACCGATTTCAAAAATTCTTTCACCGTTGGGAAGCTACTCTATCCCCGGGTGACATAGGCTACTTTTTATCCCTGTATTCCCACGGGAACGGGAAATACGCGGGTGAAACCGCGAGGCGTCCTCTAGTTTACTATAAATTACCCATTGTCAACTTCACTGGATTGGTTATCGATAACACCCTCAATATTGCCATTTATTTGTGAGCGAATAATAGTTCCTAGATGTTTCACCAAGTTATTTTAATCGAGTGAGACAAATCGATTAGCGTATTGTGCATAGTTGATACGCGTGTGTTTATACAGTAGGTATTAGGTTGTTTTTTTCTCAAACAGTAATGTAGCTATAAAAGGATTTATAAAAAGCCGAAGGAAGTATGGACAAGGTCATTCGCACAAAACTGTTAGCAATTAAGTAATAAGAAAACTGATAAAGGAATAAAGCATAGTGATAAATGAAGATATTAATGTTGAAAATAAATTTGCTTTAAAAAAATATAGTTAACAAAACATAATATTATGTTATGGAACTACTGCACACTTAATTTTAAAACGCTCTAATCATCGTTACGAAACGGAAGAGATAAGTAGACTTTTTTTAGCTGAAGTTCACAGAGATATAACCAAAGCAATATCAATGAATCACTAACAGCTAAGCCTATAATATTATAAATAACAAAACATAATCGTAACTATCAAGAATCAAATACATCTACATATGCTTTGCCTAATTTATCAAATATAGGGTGTCCAGCGGAATATCATCAATTTTAAAGGGTATATAAAAATAACATTGATATTCTTATATTTTATTAATGCTAAATTAACTTTGACAATTTCATGTTTTGAAAACAATAATTATCTTTTATGTCATTGTGTATCTAAATTCATACCATCATCTTCTTGCCACCACCCATGTTACCTGGGTCGTCACAGTATCTTTACTTCTTCCATTCTCCTCTGTCTACCATTCCACGCTATCATTGACTACCTTTTCTTTCATATCATTCCTCTCACAATTCAATACTCTTATAACACAAATACTCCTCGTATAATGAAACAAAAAGACTTTTTAAGGATCGTAGCAGGTGGCGTTTTGTAGTTTCTGCTCATGGGAATAAAAAATGAGTTTATATTGCTGTATGTATCCATCCATATTTATATCAATAAATTATGTCCCTATTGTATTCGTAAGTAGTAGAAATAGCAAGGAATGCAGACGAAAGATCTCATCTGGAATATAATGTTATGTTAATGTGGAACCTGTAGAGTTAAGAGGAAATCCTCTTCGCAATTTGTTATGAAGTAATCGCCGTACTATCTATAGATTCATCTTGATATTGGTCAAAATATGTTTAGGTATTCGAAACCAATTTTTCGGTACGGAAAAATTTTGAATGTTATTGAATAATCAGATTTCTCGTTTATCATGATGGATGGAAGGCTATTTTTGTTTTTTTTCCATTATCAATTTAGGAGTATTTTCAATATCGGTAGCAAAAATCTAAAAATGTTGATTGTAAAACAGAACCGTGTCAACTCCTATAATGTTGTTGAAGATCTTCTATCTGAGACATTTTCGTATTTCCGTGTTCTTAGTTTAGCATCATAATGTGTCTTCATTACTTTGTGAACTAGTTCAGAACTGGATAATAAATTATTAGTTCTATATTAATTTCAGGCAATAAATGACGTTATACCTTTTAGACTCATTATAGAATCATAATCATTTATTTATCTGAATATGGTACATACAATTCTCCAGACATCATTAAGTACCAGAATGCCTTATTAGATACGTGGTTTGGGAAATCACGACAGTGTTAAAGTGATTTAGGAGGTATTTTGGTCATGTAATCCATTATTTAAACAAATTGGACGTAACCACCTCACGTATCAAAACAGTTTCTCAATTTGTAGCGATCACGAATACAGTGTCTACACGTACGTGTTGATGTGACCTTTTGTAGTCCTATTTCGTCTAGCGTTACACAATAACAAAATTTCGTGCACGTCCCTAACAAAATTCGCATGGTAACTAGTCACGGTCCATTTCAAAGAGGGGTTAATTAACATTCTATCGCAGAATTCGAAAACATTTACTATGTAGATACCGTTGCAGGCAATACCGTCACTATGAATAGAATAGGAATTTTCTCAGGCAGGCCTAATAGTATGTTTAGCCGTTTATCTTAGTGTAGTTTTGTTATCCATGGCGCCTTCACGCACTGTAGTTTTAACGGGCACTGACACACAAACATTGGCGAATTGTTGTAGGTATTGCATAATGGATTATTGAATATTAGCATTCATAGTAACTGAACATAAATGGCTAATATTCAATCAAAATTATTTAATAGGACTAAACAAGTATGCAACTAGCATGTAAAATTCCTCATTAGTCAAACTGAAAACATATATGACGCAAAATAACATGGAACGAAGAAAAACATTGGAATAAAGGACGATTGAATAACGCGGTCAACCAAACAATTCATTGCGTTTCATTGCAGTGGAGAGTTTTACGAAAAATAAAACAGTTGACGACTGCAAAACAATTAAAATGTTACGGAAACATTTTATCTTTTGTTATTCTTGGCTCGAATCCAACCCAAGTATTAGCTATAAAAATCTCAATAAAATAAACACAAAGGAAATTATGTTTATTCGAAATAGAAAAGGCATATCTGACCAATATATAGTATAATATGCTACTAACACTAACATCCTGAGAAACCAGACATTTCGCAACCGTAACTATAAATTTAATCGTTCCACTGGTTTTATAATCCTGAAATTGCTCTTCGGATATTTTATGGTTTATAATAAACGTGTGAAACTGTGAACCTCAAACTACACTGCACAATTTTTATCTGAGGAGATGAATCTTGGACTCTTCTGGACGACCTCAGGAAATTGTTCTGTCATGAGTAACACTCAGAAAGCATGATGCAGATAGCCAGTTATTCATAAAGAATGTGAATCTTTCACTGCAACTACAAGCTCCAAGGTCCATATGAATGTAAAAGTGCTACTGTCTACATATACTATAAATACCATTTCATTCTCATAGTCAAACTGGGCTGATAGTTATTGTGTATTCAAAATTATAACACACCTAACACATCTACTATTATTTGATATCATTCTTCTCACCTCATTAATAGCTTCAACCAGACTTTTAATTTTTTTAATAAAATATATTCATTCAAAAATTTTACCATACAAAGTTATCAATATTTTTTTGCCTTTTGGGGAATCATTATCATTTGCACCAGTATCTATCGATGGATTTCATATTTTATCTTGCATCGCCATGCCTCAATACACGTGCATCAGTGGCACAAAGCCAATTAACATTTAGTTTATCTACCTGTTACTCTTGGCTGCGTATCAGAAACGCTTCCTATCACCCTATTCATTTCTAAGATTTAACGCCAGCTTAGACTCTCAAGGACGTGATTAATATTGACGTTATTTTGTTTCGGTGTGCGCTATAATTGAAGTGGCATTAGCTGTATGCCAATCAGCGGGTCGTACGTTACAGAATTTTAGCCGTCGTTTAGTAATCAGTAGTTTAGTTCATGGTTGATTTTATCTAAGCTGTTGTGAAGTTTTCTCTTCTTGATTGCTTCACTAATAGTAAGTTTCTCTTCAGTAACGTTAGGATAAACTTCTGTAAATATATTACGTTCACACGTATGTTCACATGTATGTTTGTTTAATTATGCAATAAAGTTTATCTTTTGAATTGTGAACTACCATTCAAATGTTTACTTGCAATATTTTACGAACATTAATTGTTTCTTTCACCCAATTTATAAATTAAATTCAAACCGTCACGGCCATTCACCTCAGTTTTATAATAAAATTGCATATCTTCATTTATTTAAGTTACCTTTTAGAGTGGTGCTAAACTTTTTATGGTTTTACGAAATCAACGGAAACGGTTTTCGGCGTTTCTTGAAACAGATGCAATAAAACCCTAAAAAGATTTATTTTCCATATAATTTTACTTGCATGTTATCAAAAATATTAATTAACAGCATGGTATAAACATTCTCAATCCAGCGTTATGACATGGAATACAGACTGTTCGATGTTATCAGTAACTCAATAATCGTTACTTTATGAGAACTGTTTTTGTAAGCGAGAATAAACTGTACTTGGTCGTGCGTCGGTTAACGCCAGGAGTTATTTTTGTAACGCATATTATTATTTGTAGTTTTCCATGATCCTGCGTAGTGATAACGGGTGTCACCATTAGGAACACACGCACATTCTAATGTGTTTGCAATACAGAAAATGTGAATTTATAAACTTTTTTGCCAAAACCCATAAAAATTACCACTATCTTCGTAAATAACCATCCATCTCATTTCTGCTTGATTTACGATGAGTATTAAGATGAGCGGCATAATGTGTACCATTTTATTAAAAGATCTAATGTAACTACATAATAAAATAGTAGTAAACGTGCTACATTTTCAGGATTTATATTCTTAATTGAACCTTTTCTTATTTAAATGTATGATTCTACTGTAATAAACTTTTAGCAGATGCTGTTTTTATATTATTTTTGAAAGTGTGCTCCAAATTATTAGGTAGCGATAAGTTTTATCCGAGTTTATCCACATCACTTTTATCTGTTACATTCTATTTAGAGACAGGGCGGTATTTTTCCTATAATCAGCAGCTCTGCACCGTCATACAGATAGTTGGCCATGCCTGTGACGGAATGAAATTACGAGTGACGTCATCAAATTGCAGAGTTTCAATATCTATAGATTTGGTTTATCCATGCTGCATCAGTAATATGGCAAAGTGGCAATTGGCTTGCTACGTATTACGTGCAGCTTTAACAAACGTATTTTATATAGCTATATATATATTTTATAACTTTATGTATTTATTTATATAAATGTATATAATATTTATATATATATTCTAACGAAGCAGTACATCATAGACTTCACCTTTTTATTTAAAGTTGTATAAGTCCATCCAAAGGTTGTCTGGTAGATATGACTGTCAGCGATAAGACTGCCATCGTACCCGTAAAGAGATTTGTATAATAATTTTGGAATACAACAAAGTATATTTTTGCTATAAGTAACGTTGCGCTGTTGGTAACTTACTACTAATGAATATGTTATTACGTCGTAACTAGTAAAATAAAAATTTTTGAAACATGCTAAAAACCTGCAAGTAGATCAGAGTGTCAATTTGCACCTACCTATTTACTTCGCAATTTGCAATACATAACTGTGTAGTTTTTTTTAAGTTAACAATTTTAATGACAACATGAAACATGGTTAAAATATAACTCCTTAGTATAAAAATATGTTGGGTTTAGAGCGGTGCTGCCGGCAGCGGCTTCCAAAACTATAAGGTTTATAAAACTATAACCAAACTACGAAACAAACAAGAAAATATAAATCATAAGAGGAAAAGTAGGTTCTTTAAAACATAACAAGTTACACTTGAACTTTTGCGTCATTTCATAGAAAAATAATTATAATAAATAATAATTACACTGTAATTGATAATGATTTTATATTCAGTCCGAACAAAACTATTTATAGCGTTATAAAATATCATCTACTGTTTGTGAATTAATACAATGGTTAATCTAGAATTGACCTTATTAGTCAATACAATGAACGTGCCAGTATTTTACGTCAACAAGAAGCAAGCAAAACGAAGCATTTTAGAAACCAACTAGTTTCCTATTTATTTAAGCTGCTAAGCATTGAAATATGTTGACATTTAGCACCAGAGCACACAACAGTAAACCCCGATAGTTCTAAGCACAGACAAAGCGAGTTAATGCAATATGCATACTCTATTATACATTAACATTTAGGTACATAGTGTTAGCAGAAGCCACAAGTTCAACAACGCAGCGATAACTATTTAAATTTTGTCCTACTTCGCAAATATCCACTCTTGATAATATTGTGTTTAATTAATTATTTTCTAGAACCGCCTTTTGTGTCTATAATTTTTTGTAGGTTATTCTTGATATTTTTATTGATTCCCTGTACGATCATTCTTGTCCTTGAACTGTAGACAAAGTGCCTTTCTGTCAACGAAACCATCGCGACAGCTATTGAAAAAATGTGAAGAATGGAACGTGACCAAACCCTTCATTTTGGCATTTCGGCCATCGCCTTTGCAATAGGATGCCACTTTGTCTAATGCGTTAGGTCAATCTTATCGTTTCGGGCTTTTGAAAATCATGTTCGCAATAGGATGCCACTTTTTGTAGTGCATCAGAACAATCTTATCGTTTCGGGCTTTTGACAATCGTGTTCGCTGATGGGTTGCCACTTTGTCTAGTGCATCAGATCAATCTTATCGTTTCGGGCTTTTACCAATCGTGTTCGCAAAAAGATGCCACTTTGTCTAGTGCGTTAGGTCAATCTTATCGTTTCGGGCTTTTGCTAATCGTGTTCGCAATAGGATACCACTTTGTCTAGTGCGTTAGGTCAATCTTATCGTTTTAGGCTTTTGCCAATCGAGTTCGCAATAGGATGCCACTTTGTCTAGTGCATCAGATCAATCTTATCATTTCGGGCTTTTGACAATCATGTTCAAAATAGGATGCCTTTTTGTCTAGTGCACCAGAACAATCTTATCGTTTTGGGCTTTTACAATCGCGTTCGCTAATAGGATACCACTTTGTCTAAGTCCTCTTATTCCAATTTATTTGACTAGGTAAGCGTAACGTGTCTTCTTATATTATATTCTATACACTTTTTTCTACGAGTATTATGGCCGGTTTCTAAGTATTTGCGATTAAGAACGAGTTGAGTATTTGTCAAACTATACTTTAGACTGAAAACCTGACAGAATTTGGCACTAAGTAGGGTTTGACAAGAACTTAACCTCAAATACCTAAATCAGAAACCAGCCGTTAGTCAACATCTGAATAGTCCATTTTAAATTACTATCATCAAAACATATAATAAATCTGTAAAAAAGTTTGTTATGTACATATAAAATATTTCCAAAAAAAATAGCCAGGGTGTTAAAGGATAACCAACAGAACCCATTACTAGCATTTTTGTCTGTTTTTAGGTTTGTCTGTTTAGTTTTCCACGCATCACTTAAAATGTACGAAACCAATGTAGATAACTTTTATACATTATACAAATTGTGCGTACCTTGAAGTATTACTTAGTATTTGTTTAATCGCAATCGGTTCACTTTATCCAAAGTTAGATGAATTTTTAGTGTTCAAGAAGTAAAATATATATAATAATACAGCAAACGCAATTCAGATAGTCAGACAGGTGAACTCGACATATCCGATAGATGGTATTGTGCATTTCTTCGCGGAAATCCCTAGAAAAAAAATTGGTAGGTAGGTAGGTAAGTAGGGTAGGTAGGAAGGTAGGTAGGTAGGCAAATTACGGGGGTGAAGCCGCGGGCACAGCTAGTAATATAATATTATACCGTCCAATCTAAAGGTATGTAGATCTATATAGCGGTCTTTCTCTAGTTTCTGGTTACCTCTAGATATGGAAAAAGGCGTTAGTTTACATATTTGTATTATAATCAAGTTTGAGTGAACATCATAGTATCGGACGTAACGTAATGTAACTGAAATAATAATTGATGGAGTATTAACACTTCAATCTCATTACCGTGCTGATTCAATTAGTAATTAAATAAAGCCTCTGTAATAAATTTAATGTTATAACTTTATAGTTATTGCACTAAGTATGTAATAGTTTTAGATATTTATCTTATCAATGCAATATTATGTCCAATTTATTACAGTTATAAACATATAAAATGTCACCATATAATAAACTTCTTAGTTACTGTAATCACATTACATATCGAGTTGGCACTTGCAAATCAGAGTAATATAATTTTACTAATTAAATAAAATCATAAAGTAAATTGCAATAATAAAAGCTTTTTGATATCTCAGCTGGCACTTGAGGCAAAGACCCTTTTAATTGAAGCTATTAACGGAAAAACCATTGCACTATATGACGTAATAAGCATGCCGGTTGAGAATCAAAGCCCGAAATATGAAATTACCTTTCAGTGGTATGACTCATTGGCAGTTTCTCACTGACTCATTTAAGTGAATAAAATCAACCATAACAAACTTCAAGTTACCCGTTCAAATAAACTTTTAACGCAAGAAGCTATAAATAATCACTTCAACAAGTTTCAACATAAATGCATGTTAAGCGTATTCCGTAACTATTTCCATACCGTGTAAGCTATATTTGGAAGCGACATGGCATAAATATGACCAGTTTGGTCGAGTTAGTCCAGTTATCGCCACACATCCCAGGCGGGGTTTCTATTTTTAGATCAGTTTAGTCATGCATGACCATTTACATGGAGACACTGCGATGCGTTACGATGGCCATCAGTTAAACTCGAATAAAAGTGTGGTACAATGTCACCCCACTTGAACTGACGAGTGTATCATCTGTTTGAATTTTAGGCTTATCGTAGGAGGAATGAGTTCCGTTGGGCGACTTATTCTGAGAATACGAACAAATTGCATGTTCACTTATATAATTTTTGTCGTGTTTTATAACCTCGTCACTTTATTCTCGCTCATTACGCGTTGTTTCTGCTCCTGTTTGGCTTTACTGCCGAGGTCAGCTTTTAAATGTGCAGTCATAACAATGCACCAACAGCCGTTGAATATTATGACCTAAAATGCATTTTAAATCTTGACAGCTGATTTCCCTTCGTTGGATTCGTTCATTACTTGAAGTATTGACGCATTTTAATTCGTTAGTTTAGTTTTATTACGCTCAATACTCTGATACGCTCAATGCTTCTGCTATAAAATGATACACCTGAAGTGAGAAAGATCTTCCACGATCTTATCGATGTTAAACTCAAAATGTAAGTTCACTTTACTGTAAAATCTTTCTTTAATTTTGATCATTGTAATAGTGTTTTAAAAAGTTGGATGGTATGTATTCGTTGACAAAGATGCTTTATATTTTTTTGGATGTTGTATAATATCTTAAGATGGAGTTGACAATATGAGTTGATGAGTTTAACTGGCTGTTCACAATAATGTTGAACGGCCATCAAATAGTCCTCCTGATATATTCTTATACTAAGCTTTATTTCTAAACCATGTGTGCCTTTACTTCAAGACATTTAAGGCATCAGATAGAACACGAAAATCTCATTACAGCAACATTACAAAGCACTTCCAAAGTACAGTTGTTCAAGGATCATTTCCTAACTGGTAAACCATTTGACTGTGTACTTGTATTTCTCTGAATATCGACGCATCCTTTATTGGACTTTGCTCATTCGGTGTCAGTACGTTATAACATATCGTTAGTTGTAGATATATTATTGTTTGCTGTTTGCGGTCATTACTTTCTATATCAGTACCACATAGTGTAATATGTATGTATGCATGAGCAACGTGCATTAAGTAAATGTGATCTTTAACCTCATTAGGTTAAAGAAAACTGACAAACTTGATTCTAAATTGTTCACTTATTGATTTGATTTCTAAAACTGATCTCATATTCCTACTTTATCGAGGATCTGAGAATAAACAATACTCAAGGTTATATGAAATCAAACAACATTGCATAACTGCCAAAGTGCCAATTGATTTCACACAGATTGTTACTAAGATTTAAATTCAACTGTATAATCTTCAAGTGCAGAATGCTCTTCATCATCACGTTTCCAAGCGCTGGATGCTACATGATATACGTGGGTAGAACCTTTTACCTACTTATTTATGCCCCATATATTAACAAAATGATGTGAGGAATATTTGCGAAACTGTCAGGTCAATTCGGGTGTGACGACCGAATATATCTATTTTCTTTTGAAATATATTTACATTTCTATTATTGTGCGTTTTTAGTGGATATCGGAGTAGATGTTCCTAATGTCTGAGTGATTGAGGACCGACGTGTTTTATTGGACAACTTTATTTCGATTTGTGGAACGACCTTAGTTTATGCTTTTTGTAACTGTAGTGTTAGATATCTTTATTACGAGGTGTAGTAGAAAATGTATTACAGTAAAATTGCCCATTAGAAAGTCAAAATGTTTGGCGAAGGAATATAGCCTACATTCTCAAATATAAGTCAGCATTATTTTATTACTTTTCAAATGCAATATAACAGCAAAAGTGTGTTAAGTATCGTTACTTATTAGCAAAACAGTAGATATTTATCTGAGTATCACATGCCATTACGTAAGAAACATCTGAAGATATATCATTCATCTCCATCAAAAGATAATCATTACGATTATCAGTTACGACAACGTCTCAAAATCAAACATCTTTCTTCCATGTATTCAACAGATACGATTTACTTACGAAGTCTTGACAATGAGAAACCGGTTGTACTGTCAAGTTCAAAATACTCACTAAAAATGAGTTTCACGAAAGTCATCAGTCAACATGGATACGGGCTCGCATCCATCGACAGCGGTGCAACATCGTACGACCCGATGACGTATATGGTGTGGACAGGTATGCCGGATATACACAAGAACTAAGAATATTTACCGCGCAAATGCTCAAAATATATAGGTAGGTTTTAACTGACTATTCTGTATATTCTCCGATTGGTCATGTGATAAGGAGGGATGAAATGCATGTTACTAAAAGAGTTATGAATATAAATGTAAATGGATAGAGAGGGAGAGGAAGGCCAAAGAAAAGATGGATGGACTGTGTGAAAATATGAAAGAAAAGGGAGTCAGTGATAGCGTGACAGTATACAGGACGGTATGGAAGAAGAAAAAGTGTTGCGCCGACCCCAAGTAACATAGGATAAGGGCAAGAATATGATGATTATTCCACGATTATTCAAAGACGCCTGGACCGATTTGGATTTTTTTTCTTGTGTTTGAAAGGGTATATTTCCCAGATGGTCCCATGGTCATCAGGTCAGGATCTCATGATAAAATCCTAGGGAAATCGAGGAAACTCCTTAAATATTATAGGCATACATATATCGATTTGAGTATTTTCATCAACAATGCAATTATTTGCACTCAGAAAGTATCATTTGGTGGAGTGAAACTGATGAAGAAGACCACAGATGGCTAATGGAACTCCTTAATGCTTAAGATGTCACGGGTATAAGATATCTCGAATAGATAATCTACTATGATGAAGCAAACTTCTTAAAAATAAATAGTACTGACGAAAATGGTACCATTGAACTGTTCTGATGATGAAGCCGGAAGGTAGGCACTGGAACTCTGCAATAAAATAATGTATCCTAGTCGTGCTTGGGCTTATTGGAATCGTCATGAGATTTACTTTGGCCATAAATGATTATCATGTTAATTGGAGATACCTACCAAAACTAAAAAGAGAAAAATAAAAAAACATTTTAACAAAAAATCAAACCGACTTCCAGAACAAAAAACTACAAACCAAAAAATAACTTTCTTTTCCGAAGTCGGTGTCGAAAAACTGAAAAAAAATGGGTACAAAGACACCGACTTCGGAAAAGAAAGTTATTTTTTAGTTTGTAGTTTTTTTTAGTTTTAGTTGGCAACCGGAATTTTGGTTTCGTATTCAAATCAAAACAAGTGAATTTAGAATTTTACAAATACTGAATTTGAATTATGCCGATGATTCCGTCTTTTTTCTTGACAAAAATTTTAGGATTTTCAATATTGGTGTAAGCCATACCCCAATAAAATTTGAGCTGTATTTACAGTTTGTTTGGCCCTTGCTTCATGTATGAGTAAATGTGGGGCCAGCCAATACGACACGATACTTTCAAGATATCATAATATCGTCCAAAATGAGATACAATTCTCAATCACTCCCAATTTTAAGAAAATTTACACAGATATTTGGCAACCCGTTGAGATTTTATTGCAAAACAATATTCTTTTGAATTCACACTACATCAAGTCCCATTTAACTCTAACCGCGGGCTTACGACCGCATGAGATCACGCATGATGCAGTGTGCGAGGGAGATAGCTTAGTATCTTATTGTGCTTATAGGTAGTGGCTAGAATTCTTAGTTGTAGTATCCATTGGAATTACGTTGTCTAGCTGCAGGCTACTGTTACTATTAACACCTGTATCATTTTTAACTGACTTAATTATACTATCATCTTATGTCTTATTTATTTTTAGCTTTGTTGTATTTAATTTTAATAAATGTTCCTGGGTTGTTTGAATTTGGAGCAAATTATCTCGCTCTGACTGTCGATCGAGGCAAGAAATGTTGAACTCGTTCTTTTTCATGTATGAGTTGTAGTATTTTTGTGTGGTACTACTAAATATCAACTCATACAAATAAATCGACAGCTAGCTTGAGCTTAGTGCAGATTAAGGGCTAATGCGTTCAGAAGTATGGTAGGAAGCAGCCATGATGAGTCTAATTGATGCTCAGCAGATGATATTAATTAATACATCCGACATTGTATAAGACTAACTTACGATTGGAACGAAATTACTTGACCAATGTCCATCCGTTCATAACTGGTGTAACTGGTATATAGATGTACAAAAAGAAAGAAGACAATTTATATATTAACAATAGGATCTGCGCAGTAAGAAGAGAGGTGTGACTCACAAATATTTTAGAGTTTCAATAAATATGAGATGTATCGTCTACTATTGAGCAAATCGCTAATTAAATTAATCTATTTATATACAAAAGTAATATCTAATCTGTGAACGATCGCTATTCACTATTGCCACTGTATAAATTACTAGCGAATGCCTCGCGGTTTCAACCGCGTAGTGTTCGTTCCCGTAGGAATACAAGGATAAAAAGTAGCCTGTCACCCGGGGATAGTGTAGCTTCACAACGGTGAAAGAATTTTTGAAATCGGTCTATTAGTTTTTAAGTTTATTTGTTACATACAAAATCCTCTTTATAATTTTAGTATAGAAGTTTAGATACCATGTGTAACCCTAGACAGTCTGGAGAAGTCTATGTTATCAAGTGAGGATACATATCAATCGCGCGGTTGTTATATCCCGAGTAGCATATACCCTATTTTTTTTATGCTCGCGTTTGTCCACCATCTCGCCTGATGTTAAGCGATGATGTGGTCTACGGTGAAACGCCCTTGCCTAGAAGAAACCTATTCACTCTTGACTTAAAGACCCCTAGGTTATAGCCATCAGGGAACAAAGACGATATATATACGATGCACAGGTGTTTATGGGATTAGGTTTATCAATCAGGTTGGCTTTAGTATCAAGTTCTGGTCCTCTATCATTACTTAAATATTTTCTGCAATCACTAAACCTCCTCCCAAGCGTCGCGATTAAAATAGTATAATCTCTTTTATCATAATGCTTAACTGTAACTTTCTTTATAAACATTGTTGATCGAAGGTACCAACATTACCAACCAAATTTGAGACTCCTGAGCATTAGCATTAATACATATAAACCTCGCTTCTGCTACATCTATTTATCATAGGTATCTGTTTAAAATGCTGTCGCTAAATGAATAGATAGAGCTCATTCCATTTCTATCATACCAATCTCAAATTTTGTTCTAAAATAGTTTGCACGGACATAGGATATTTACCTAGACCAAAATGTATCCAATCATAACTTTCCATAATACCTAGGTATATTATTTATCAAAGCTTAATCCGTTGCATATCTCCCATATGCTGATGGACGGAGAGGGTAAGCCGTTGATCCGTTGCGTTATCATTAACAAAGGTTACGTGGCGACCGGTTCTGTAGCCGCGGTTCTACTCCGCCCAAATTACAATGTTATGCATTCTCACTCATGTCATGTTGGTTAAAAGAATCTTACTAGTTTTGAAACTTGTCCATTATCCATTGCTATTTAGTCTTCTCATACATCAGTTTGTTCTTCAACAATTTTTGTATTGTTACTTTGATTAGTAACTTGTCCATATGAAGTCTGCTTGTCATTCCTCTGAATCTCTGAATGCCGGTTTTGTACTAAATATTCGACAATCTATAATAATAAATTTTTCTTTGGTTTTTTATCCACGAGACGATTTTATTCATGACAAACCAACTCTACCGGATTCTGAACGCCTATTCAATATCTATTGTCTACCTCTTGTCAAGTGGCTAGATTGGATCTTATTGTTTCTGTCAACGAACGACCACAACTGACATAAAAGTTATCAGCTGAGTTATTGATCAGAGACTTGATCAGCGTTTTATAAACTAGAACTAGAGGTTCTTTACGACATCCATGGACTTAAATAATTACCATAATTATAATATTTGCCCGAAAGTTCAATGTTATTGCTTTTGCATCTAAACAAATTAATATAATGCCGTCTTTTTTAATGAAGGAGACAAGTTTCATCTTTATTCGTTGTTAAGAAAATATGAATTTCTAAACAGAGACAAGAGCTACAGGAAAATCAGTTGATAAAGTCTAGCCTCGCCAGTGGCGGATGATGATTCAGTGGCGGAAAAAGTTTATTATAATGATTAGGTACAAACCGACAAGTAAGTAACCTTGCTTACGTAGGTAGGAGTAAGTACAAGAGAACAGCTAGATCGGAAAAATATTCACTATACAAAGGCACAGCACCTCGTGGCTAAGTACCATAAGCATGTAAGCCATAAGGGTCGGTCTTCAATGTCAAGAAATGCTTGACGAGGTTGGTCCGTGGATGGATAACCACTGACCATTCTATGCATACCGAGACTCATCTATGCCTCTCATAGCACGACAAGCCATTGGTCCAATGTCACTTGAAAATCTTTGAGAGATGTTACAGTAGCCAGAATCTATTCCTCCATTCCATTCCTCTCCCGGTTGAATTTTAAGTGCATCTCTTCAATCTCAACCAACCACTTTGCCACTTCTTCCGTAGACAGAAACAGTATCTTTTTAGATTCCTGATTTAAGCACCTAAGACACAGCCCAAACTTTAAACGAATCTGTGATAGATATTTTCTAAAATATACTGTTCCAAATTCACCGGATATTTACTATAATTATATGAATGACAGCAGTGATTGTCAGAAACATTTAAAAAAAATAACATACAAAATATTTGTCGAGTATTATCAGAGTGACGTAACGATAACATTGAGCGATAACAGTTATTAATTTTAGTTTAAAGAAATATTTTTGTGTGACGTAGAATTACATGAAATTATTTATTTCTATCATTGTTATCAGCCTGTACTCCATCATTCAATGCTGCATATATACTCCCTCCTCCAGAAAGTCGGCTCCTCTTCTCCCTACGAAGATGGTTGCTGCCAGATTTCCTTCTCTATGTTTGTCTACGCCAACTGTCATTGGGGCTGGCCCATTGCCACTGTAAGTCTGACTGATTATTTAGTAGATTATGTCAACTACTCTGAACAGATCAAACTTCCTACCGAAAATAGGTGGATTTTGGACTACATTATGATATCTATACTTCCTACATTTCTAAAAGAATCGTTTCCTATCTTATTTTTGCAACGTAAAAGATAGTATTGTGCTGTAGATATCTGTAAGATTATTATCGCAAAAATATGATAAATAAGTATTATTGCGTCATATCATCACAACTGGCAATTTTTATGTTATGTGTTTGCATATTTAATTGGTTAATCGACCTAAAAATAGACATTGAGTTGAGTTGAGAGTACAATGAGGAAGATCTAGTATGGATTTCTTTTTCCTGTTTATGTTTTAATTTTACGTAAGTGTAGGTACCTGTAACCTTAATAATACTGGTGTGCCTAGGTGAACGAATCCAAGAGAGAAAATAGAGGTACGAGTATATAATTCCTTTAATTTTAGATATTCTATCATTCAATGATAGAATGTAAAATAAAATTATGTATGTAGGATACCCCAAGCATATCTTGTTCGCTTATGGTATTAACTTAGGTATTCCAACAATAGATATCTCACATCTGAGCATTCTGAGCAGTCAGTAACGGAAATACATGATATAATAAAGCATGCCAAGTTATCTAGGTAAGATAAGATCAACAACCAGACTTTTGACTTTAGGATTAGCTAATTAATTTTAAAATCTTAGCCGTGTCTGTTTTAGTGGGAATATTTTCAACCAATAGCGTTTTTTGCTGGGACCGATCTATAACCAGATAGGACTAGTATTTGGTCCAAATCGACTCGGGATCAAATAAATCTTTTTCTTTCTTTTGCATGTAATGTAGGCGTTTGGGTAGACACAATTTGGGTACAAGAGTACCCAACGCACCGGCCTTATATTTAATCCTGTACTGTCTATATATTTTACCTAAATGTATGATATTTTTATTTCACGGGGTCGTTGAACCACAGAAAAATTATGTTGAAATTGAATGTATCTATCAAACCTGTAACATTACCTCTCTTCGAACATAGCAGAAAACCTGGCTATTTGAAATGTTCGCGATGAATTACGACCCATCGCTATTTCGATGAAATAATATTATGTTTAGAAATATCTTTAACAACCTACCTACAAATTTGATTTTATTTACCAACGTTAAAACTGCGGTATGTAGGCAGACAACAGCAATAAATTAAGATATTCATTCATTCAAAATCCGTGAAAAATATAACGATCATATTGATGCAAAATCATCTAAATAATATTACAAAATATTCATAGGTAAAAATAAAACATCAATTTTCATTACAGCGCCATCTAAGCTTTGTAAACGAAAACTTTTTGCTTTAGTGTCGCTACTCGGTACTAGATGGCGCTATCAGAAGATTTTACAACTCACTGAAAAAAAATCAAAGGACTGAGAATAGGATAAGAAATCAGAAAATAGCTGTTATTTAATACTAAACATTTTAATTGATTTAATATATAAAATTATACTAATATTGTACTGGCTGGTTGATAAACTCGACCATCGAGATGTTGACCCGGAAAAATCGTTACACTTCAGTGAATACATTGTGAAGCTTTTTGTGAATATTATTGTTACTAGCAGTGGGTTCAAATATGGACACGTTTTCAGAATAGTCTGTTTTGGTGCAAGGCCTTACTAAAAATACAAGGAACTTTTGTAACGCTAAAGTCTATCGAAAGATGGCGTAATAATACATGTTAAAGGTAACTTTTATTTTAGACTTACAATGAAACAACGACATGAATATGGAAACTTGATGAAAAATTGCTAATGTATATTTAATATCTGGTAGTGAATAACAAGTTTTTATTTCTGGTTGGAGTTTGGAAGGCAGATTATTTTTCGTAGTTGTAGTAGGTCACTATTCCACAAAATTTGTCTACAAATTTGCGAACTAATAAACAATTGGCGGGTATGCGTTTTATAATACTTTATTTTATTTTACGTTTATTGAAAATGTACATAAAATTATTGTTAAAGTTAAAGAATATAAATAACCCTAAATTCTAGCTCGAAAACAATAATTCAATAGTTTTGAATACTACATTCAATTTTATCAGAAACCCTTTCTAAAAATAAAATACCACACATTTTATCAAACATAAATACTTACTCCAATCGACGTAAGATAACATAATAAACAAATCACTTGAGAAATTTATTAATCACCAGTTACATTCCATTATTTGAATCACTGACTAGTGTTGTGTGTGTCCGCGAGGCTAGGAATAGTGTTTTCAATTGCCGTTTTCGACGATCGAGTAGGCGTGGTGTCCTTTGAGTGACTCTGGCTCCTCCAACGCTAGCGACGCGTCCAGAGTAGTTACAACCAGTAAACTTGACTGGCTGCACTTGCCTCAATATAAATTTATTATCCTCCGTGGCTGCGCACGCTTCTCTCTCTCGTACAACGAAATATCCTATCAGTTTTATAAAATCTAAAATCAGTGTCTGCATTGAGATAATTCTGGCTATCGTTGTTTTAATCTGTGTCAATTGAACTGTCGGAAAAATCTATAAAAAGTGCGTGGATACAGTGTGGAAACGGAAGATTTATTTTTAGATTCGGTTTATCAAGATTTATTGGTAAGAATTTATTCAGTTGCTTTTGTAGTCAGATTGTCATAACTATTTTTATTTAGATTAATCTGAAAAGTGTTAAATATTCTTATGGTCAATATTAAACCGTGCAAAAAAAAACAAATAAATTATGACAGTAACGTTGTTATCCACTCATAATTTATATTTTAGTATAATATCCTGTACGTCAATGCACGTTTGTGAAAACATTTACACTTTTGCCCTAGTTTTTAGATTATAATTTGGGCAGTTGGTAAAATAGTTCAATCACGGCAACAGCTACTCGAATTTTAGATAGATAACTGATTCAAATAACATAAAGTACTGAGTACTTAGCCACAAAAACGTGGACTAATAATGAAGTGATAAACATTGATTAAGTGTAGTTCTATAATTAGAAATAAAAGCACGTGATCACTTAAGAGACAATTATTTATATTAACATGACAGTGTGAGCTTAGCCATTACAATTATTTATTGTAATTGAACTAAGTGATTTTATATTGAAATGGAAACGATATGAGCTTTCGCAATTACAAAGGTAATTCATTTGGTAGTAACTGTAAATCGGGTACCAAACCGTCTATAAATCAGGATAATGACTACACATTTCGTATGGTTATGTAGTAGAAATATTTGTAACTATAAAATATTTTATCATTTTTCACAATATAAGACCACCCGCGAATGTTTTGTAGGTATCAATTTTTAAGCTTTATTTAATTTATAAGGAAATGCTAAGGTGTGATGTGCTTTCTTTGCTGAACTAAGTTGATTTAATAATATAATAGTTCCATGTTCTAAAGATAATTATTATGGAATACATGCAAAAGAAAAAGTTTATCAACAGCAAAAATATTACATTCAAATAATATGCAAGTCTAGCAATAGTTCTGAAAGTGTCATGGGCAAATAGTTGCAACCCTGCTTATTGTTTTAAAGAAAGCGCCTCATTTAACTCATGCAAGAATTTTTGCAAAAGACAAGAGATACAGTTTTCGGAACAAAAATTATCGAAACATTAATATGTCAAATTGTGAAAGATGCGTTATCTGCTGAGATTGATTGAATGACTTGCACTGCCAATCGCATCGGCGCGTATTTAATTTGTAACTGGTCAATCATTTCTTTCCAGAAACCAGCTGGGTCTATTAATTTATCTATATGTATATGAAAATATGGAATGGTCAGTTTTTGTGCCACCTTACGTGCCAATTACTTTGCCCTTAAAAATGTTTTGATAAGATACAATTAATTACGAACATAGTTTGATCTCATTGCATTTAATTGTTCTAGAATCTCGCTCCGCAGCTGGCGGGGCTTGATAAGTCCATCTAGTCACTGTGATAACTGATAACCCGAAGTAGGTACTATGCTTACACACTGCTTGCTTACAGTTTTGAGATCTTTTAGGTTAAAAGGAGATATTTCATATTTGTATGGGAATCCGGCCATAACATGTACCTTTTAGTAAAGCTGGGAAATTAACCCCTGAATAGAATAACGTATTTTTTCATTATAACAAATTGTTTTTAATGCGCATAATAAAAATTAAAAATGTTTGACGTTTATCTTAAGAGTTATGACAGCCATAAGAGGTTCAAAGGTAGGTCCTACTTTCTGTGCACAAGAAATCAGACTTAAATTCATGAAAGAAAAATTTTCCTCAATTCTTGGTATTTTTTCACTCTTCAACTCATGGCCAAAAATTACTAAAAGGGGTCTTTCTAAAATTGCCCTTTTATAATGTTCATTTTCAGAAAAAAAAAATTCTGATTTAATAAAAAGCATCACATACGTTTTGAACTGAATAATAATTAAATTCAGCACGTGCTTGGGCAGGTATCTCAACTAATTTGCTATTTCTACATGACATTTACATAAAATCATACAATTTTAACCGAATCATCACAAGCTGGTTCCACTTTAATATGCCTAAAGAAAACGCAAATATTGTGTCGTTAAACTTGTGTTAAACGCCGTCAACAGGCTACAATGCTTCGATATTTGAAAGAAACGTCAGTTACAAAATTAATTTACCACCACATTTCAAGTTTCCTTTAAGATAATTCAATGACATATATGACGTTGAGTCACATGCAGACAGGCCTCACATTTTTGAGCCCTCACAGTTCAAAGTTAAGTGCAACGACCGTTATCGTCCAGATTAGATATCCAGGGCACCACGTGTGCCTATTTACTGGATAGATAACATTTATTTACAAATATAACAAATAATTAACTTTAATCGAACTTGCCCGATTAGTAATACAATTCGTTTATTAAATTTGGACACCGTTTTCCGCTGACAATACTCGCAACTTGCGTTTAATTTCATGGAAAACCCTTGAAGCATACGTAATTGTTGACAAATTTGACAGAACTTGTGATTTTTAATTTTTATTTGCTCGAGCACTACGTATTTACAATTTCATTTTACATTTAGTAATGAAAAACATTTATTAAAATTTGGACACCGTTTTCCGCTGACAATACTCGCAACTTGCGTTTAATTTCATAGAAAACCCTTGTATCATACGTAATTGTTGACAAAATTTGACAGAATTTGTGGTTTTTAATTTTTATTTGCTCGAGCACTACGTATTTACAATTTTATTTTACATTTAGTTAAGAAATTAATTTATTCAATTTGGACATCTTTTTCCGCTGAAAATACTTGAAACTTGCGTTAATTTCATAGAAAACCCTTGTAGCATACATACGTAATTGTTGACAAAATTTACAGAATTTGTGGTTTTTAATTTTTATTTGCTCGACCACTGCGTATTTACAATGCTATTTTACATTTTCCTCTTACTACTTCTACTAATATACACATGAATAGATATTAAAATAAAATTATAACCATATTATAGTCCTTATCAATTGCGTGGGTTTTAAAGAGCACCGATCTAATGCTCCCTTCGCACGTTTGCGCATTATGAATAATAAGCATTTACATATTAATATACTATTTTCCGTCACAAATTAAATCGTACAGGATGTATGATGTATGTATACATTTATTTATGTACATTGTTATGTATAGAAGTAATGTATCGGTATCACGAGGTTCCAATTACTACGGACTCGCTAAACGAACGGGCGGCGACATTCAATACGTCATGTCTCCGGAGTAAAACAATTCACGTTTGTTGAACTCGATTCTTTTTAATCGAATCATCGTCGATCGTTGCATCTTGATTTAGCTTGCGAATTAAAATCAATTGAATCATTTGCTGAATTAGTTCTACGTATTTAAAAGTTAGGCAATCCCTGTCTGTGATACTTATA
Organism: Orthosia cruda; assembly: GCA_964057195.1. Lineage (NCBI taxonomy): Eukaryota > Metazoa > Arthropoda > Insecta > Lepidoptera > Noctuidae > Orthosia > Orthosia cruda. The sequence continues at coordinate 18,343,515 of OZ059843.1, read as the reverse complement.
TAAAAATTTTCCAGTGTAATCTTTTCAGTCTGACATTAATACACATGTTTTCGGCTTCCTAAAGAGATGAATTTGAGAAATGATTTCCGATCGTTTGATAAGAAATCATGCTGTTGCATTTTATTTTTCTTGCTAATCATTTGTCACTACCGAGAATCGTGATTGTTATCAACAATTTTTCGACATCTGTTATCACATTCATATTACATTACCGTTTGGGGCTTCGGCCTATTAATCTTCATCTGCCATTTCTCCTTGCCATTAGACGCATTGTTGTCGGTATATCTGTGGACAAAGTGGCTGAAATTTCACTATAAACTATTGAAATTTCTTTAAACACGCAACTAAAAATTTTAAGAATAAATTCAGTGAAAACTCATGACATTTTAGTATAAAGTTTCGTATCAATTTGCTTAATTAAATATTTTTACAACCTGTGGCTGGAGCAATTTATTAAAACCGTGACCACGCCCTTTTGGTCATGCGCACTGTGTTGCCGACACCTCGCTGAATGAAACTGTCAATCAACCAAGAAACCTTTCCGTAATAATAATTTATATTATGAGCCGACGAAAACCAGATACAAGCCTGTTGTATCAACTATAAAAAAATACACATATTAAAAGGATTGGAAACTGAAAGAAGAGAAGATTGAATAATATAATTTAAGCATGCAAGTTATATAAATCACGAAATGATCCAGAGAAAGTCGTTAAAATGCGGCCATAATGTGCCATAAAATTACCCGTAAATGTCAGAAATCTGTATCACTTTAATAATATAGAGAATGTTTACTTTAATTTTATTTATAAACTTTACTAATTAAATCGTTAAGATTTTTCGTGAAATATCAGGAAAAGTTCACTAGTCGCTAGGGGCTTATATTATAAAAAATATTTGATATAATAATTGTAATAATTAAAGCCGATTATTGGCTTCAGTAATTTATTCTAGTTTTGCTCGAACTATGGTTTCTAGACTTTTGGATACTAAACTTGATAATTCAAATGTTCCGTTTTACAACTTGTAGTTTGGATTTTTATCATCATCAGCACTTCAGTCTTCTTCGATTCTGTGTTTTGCCAATCTAGCGAATTCTCGCGGTCTTTTCACCGGACAACTGTTCATTTTGTTCAAATTAAAGCCTTTCATAGTCTATGCATTGATAATTTTAAGCCTACATTTTGATTCTTATAAATCTGGTTAGACGATTAAGTTATCACAAATGTGGATATAATATGGAAATGTTCCTAGTTTATCAAAATTATTTTATTAGTCTAGTTCTACGTGTGAACTGTCTACTCTTGACAAGTTAAGATTGATCTGGTTTAACTAGTACTGTGAGCTTTCAATGCCTGATGCTATCTTAGAGTTTTCATATTGTGGTGATAAATTGATTTTGATTTTCTAATAAAAACATTAATCTGATACATTAATACTGCTTTTTTATTAAGAGAAACGATATATCATTTAGTAAAATATAGCTTACAGAAAGCCAAATATATCTTGACCGGGTTTCTTCTTAAACTAATTCAACAAAAAAACGTGTCATTAGAATTGCGTATCAGGTTAAAAATAGTATATTTTATTTCATAGTCAGCCTACTAATAAGAAATAAAAGCAATGATTCATTAGTTTTAAACGAATAGTTTTGAGTTTGAAGTCTACCAAACATGATGATTTGATTTTAGCAGTCCATGTTTGTGGTACGGAGGTTCTGTTCAAGAATCTAAACTTGGTTGGGCCCGTATTGGTTTGTAACGTATTACATATTTTGGTAAATAATGGAAAATCCACTTATTTAATTTACACTATCAATTTCCTGGAACGATTGGAAATTTTATGCTTCATTTTAGGTTTTGAAAAATGCCCACCAAATTTGGTTGGCTGGTTCAACGAATTGAATTTAATAGGTAAAATGTGCAACAAATAAAGTTATATTTTGCACCTTTTTTGAGCGTAAACTACGTGCTCTAAAATTCTAAGAAACGTTATTTTGTTATGATAAGAAATCCGGAAGTGTGACAAAGAATTTTTCTACGTAGCGTGCGCGTGAGTTTATTCTGCGCATGACCTCTTTTTATCCCGGCACTTCCGATCGATACGTATCTGAAATCACTCAAATGTAACGGCCATCAGATCGACACGAAGCAAGACACCTGACATGGCATGGTAAATACATTTATACATAATAAAATAATGTGTCTGTTAACGACTAGGATCATCAGGAAAAAAAAAATTGTTTATATTCACTTATTCTTTATTCATTGCTGATAAGCTGAAATTGAATCTCAGCCATTTGCTTGAGAAAAATATGGTGCTTAGATATCGAAAAAAGGTTTTTAAAGGCACGCCAGGGGCCAGAGATAAAGAGCTACAAATGTACTTTGCGATTGCAAAGTTTCATTTTGCAAATTATGCATGCAAATGTTTACTGTATTGCTTCTCCATGATTGTAACTAAAGTACCCGCATATCCAAACAAACAATAAACTTTTAATAGATGCGAATTGCGAATACCATTCAGAAGGTTAAGTGTTAACCGTGAACTCCAAAACTATAACTACATACCAATTTGTTTAGCACTCGTAATTTAGTATGATTAATTGATTCAACTGTTTGAAAGCACCAAATTGAATGTAAACCGTGAATAGATCATAATAAATGAGTAATGTGACTGATTTCCTACGACAGACAAACAGTGATAGAATCAAATATAACGATGTAAGGTTCCAAGTGTGAGAACTGATTTTTGAAAACTTAACCTGAAAAGCTTATCCCGAGTTTAAAATAAATAAATTTGTCAGTTATTGTTACCTAATTGAATCACTATTTGGCGATAGCTGAATTGGCTCCTGTATCCATATTGGAATATCGACCGCATCATCACTTGATCAAGTGGCGACTAACCAATACAACAAAAACAAAGCCAGAGGCAAAACCTAGTAGCATAGTTCAATAAGCAGTGGTCACGCAATTTCATGCACTTGCTTTGACAGTGCAGCATTGTATCCATTGTGTTACAGCCGACATGTGCCCTAAATAAAAGTGATAAATGTGTTTTGTTCGCACGAGAGCTTCAACGGTTAGATATCGACATAATGTGGACCTTAGTTTGTATGAGTATGCAATCTGTATGGACTATGGATTATGTACGACCTTTAGTGACGTTAAAGGTGAGGTTAGTGAGGTACTAATATTCTTTGCCTATTCTATCCAAGCGCATGGACAAAGTCACCCTAACCTCTTTTTTGATTATAGCGTTGAAGGCCAGTCCTTTAGAAACGAGTAGTTTATCCCTCCACAGCTCCACTTCTTTCTGGGCCTACTGCGTTGCTGTAAGCTGCTGTTTGAGACCTTCTTTGTGGTTATTTATGGCCAAAGCTACTCCAAAGCTATTGAAATATTCTATAGGCTGGATGCATTTAAAGGCCTGCTTTTATTTAAGTTCTGAGTTTCTTAGAGTACCTACCAATTTAATTGTAAGTAGCATGAATCGTCATATTTACGTCTGTATGGCCTACCTAATTTATAATTCGTATCAAAACTGTCAGTTTAGTATGGAATGAATGCATGCTTTAGCATCAACCATTATTGAATACCTACTAAGGGTCTTAGATGTTTCTTTATGACTTTTCATGCGTTTAATATTGCATTCATCCACTTCTTATCAATTCTTGGCGTTTATTTTGCCTTCTTCTTCATAGACATTTACGCTTTGGAATATGCAACTAGCTTAATCCCCACCTTAGCTTATTCGATTCCTTGACAATTCGAAAGTGCCTGTAAATGGTTTCATTGAAATAAATCATTTGAGTTTGCCGGCTCCGGGCAAGATTCGCACAAAGGAGTTTAAAGAAGCTTAAAGTGGACAATAAATCAAATGTTTTCTAAAAACATTCAGTTTAAACATCTCTCAGTAGTATTATAGCGTAGAGTGCTTATATAATACTGTTGAGTCTAGCGTAACCAAAGTGCCTGAAATAATAAATAGCAGTCACTCTATGAATTGCATTCAAGATCAAATTGGGAAATGGAATATACCCATCAACTCGTAAAAAAAAAATTGTTTCATAAAAAGTGTCACAATATTAAGATGTGACATTGGATCCAGCTCTAGGGTACCCTGTGTCGCAGGATCCAGTCTCTCTCGACAAATATGGTTGATTGTTAAATTTAGATTTCAATCATTACACATAACTAAAAGGTTACTAAAGGTGTGTATGTTATGAGTATTAGTTTGTATGTGTTGGTTATAATACTCAATTGCAAGGAGGTCTTGATCAAGGCATTTACAAATAAATTGGTAGTAACATAATGCAGCACATTTAAAATCACACACGCATTTTATTTGTATATACAAGGTTAAATTAAATTAACTAAAGAAATTTTGCAGATGTGATAGGTGTGACTGCAAAGATGTCTAATGAAGATTAAATAAAACATTTACTCAATTCTATACATAGGGTCTGTGCAACTCGTTTTCTTCTTCCATTCTATTCTGTCAACCGTCACTAACTGACTCTCTTTTCTTTCCTATCACCTCTCACACATTATCCCCATCCTTTCTTTGACCTTCCTCTCCTTTTCCATCTATCTACATTCTCAACTCATAATAATTACAAGTATATATTTAACCAGGCAGTCGTTACCCCCGTAGTTGTTCTATCGTCACCCGTCAAACCCCGATACCCTGATATCGATACCGATGCCCACACGTCTGCGGGGTTTCGCTAGATAATTTTATTTGACCCTGTGTAGTGTATAATATGGATGCATGGCACATATTGTACAGGGTCAAGTCATATTATCTTTCCCTACATCAAGTTTAAATAAAAATGTTCACGCTAATGACTTACTTCGTTAGAGCTTTGCGTATCGATCTATGAGTAGAACACCATTGAAAACTACAAATATGATTGGTTATTAATAGGCACATTAGAGCACGTGATATCAAAACGCTTAACAGGCTCAAATTATTGATGTAATTAATCCAAAATGTGTTGATATGATTGTAATTTGTCTACGTGTTCGAACGAGACGTTTGATTTCTTATGGATTACTGCACACACGCAGTACTTTCGATCAACATATTCAATACAACTCGATATTTACTTGATTCTTGCTTTATTTTACTTCGATACCCACGTTAATTTACTGACGCTTTTACTTGATAACGTCGAAAGAAGAGAAGGGTTATATAATTTTTAAATACTTTCTTTTTCTTGAGATAATCGGTTGGAAATATCTCGTCCATTTGTTTGTGAGGAATGCGCTGTTATCGGTAGGCAGTAATTTAAATAATGAAATGCATCCGTTCGGTTGAGAAAAGTTTCCATTTAGAATTACCCCTATATTCCAAGTCATATCTTCCAACTTGACCCCACCTCGAATCATCAAATTTACACGTATAGCTTGTAATTTATTGATATTACCTAATCAGGGTTTTCTGTTGTCTGAGCGCCGAGAGGAGGTCCTTCAAACTGACTTGGAATATGAGCCTACGATTGCAAAACTGGAATATATTATTCTAATATTAAATAAGTGGATGTAGTATGTAGTGTATATATATGTGTAGATTCAAAACATAATATGTTACAAACTTAATATTTCACAGTTAAACATATTTTTCATAATAATACTCTCCTTACGGAATTTTTACTAGAACTAGATACACGATCCTAACCCGTCCTGAATTGCTGTTCAAACTCGCAGTATACCTACTAACCTATGTGAGCCAATTATTTAATAACGCGACTTGTACGGAAGTCCCTTATTCTGACGAATATAATTTAACAGGCATATTGACACACAGTCGGCGACCCGACTTGAGACAGCGTCCAAATAAAAATAGGACAACGATGTGTCTCAAATAAATTGTGCTAGAAGAAAGATTGTCCTAAATTTTCTTAATTGATTATAATGGTGGATATGAAAATATTTATGGCTGAGAATCTGTCAACGTTTGTAGTAATCAAGAAATGTTTAATACGGAGATTTTGAGTAGATTTTTCTGTTCAAAGATGACTTAGTAGAAGCTGATGAAGATTTAGTGAATAAAGTAAAGAACAATTATACAAATGTTATTGTACCTACTGTTAAACTTACTATCATGGAGGACAAGTCAGAGACCCCGCAATGACAAAGCCTGTCGGTTCATTGATAAAACAAAACCACTAAATTGTTATTAAACACTTTGCTTAATAGCCCGCCAGACGATGAAGAACAATTATTCTTAATTCCAAATAAACGCGATTTCACTAAATGCCACGTCACACAACCAGCCGCCTCGTTACTCATAAATCACATAGTTGTGCATGTGACAACCCTTGAGGAGCGAAGAATTGAATTTAATTGACTCCGATCTAAAAATAGTTCGGGATTGAAGCTAACAGGGCTGTCACGTAGATGGAACGTGATGACCCTTATGAGTGCATTGTCTCGAGGAGGAGCATTTGTTTCGTTTTGTTTACGTCCTGATGCTATACCAATGCAAGCTGTTCAAATAAGAATTGCACTTGTTAGAGTGTAGATGTTTTCACAGTAGAGTTTGACCAGATTTTAGACCAGGTTATCAAATATGCCAAAGCACTCCAATGATTTCTATATCAGTGTTCTTAACATTCACGGTATGAGTCTCACTCAATAGCTAAATTATATACGACGAAGACTAGTCAACTATTGCCTTGTAGAGTAATCTATATCTGAGGCACTGGAAAATAGCAAAGTGCTTCGATATGCAATCGTCGATGCAAATGTTTCCAAGCGCATATTAAGTATAACTTTATCATACTGTATGCAACATGCAGTGCGTAGATTATTTGCTATCTTGCGGTCGCTGGTTTTAATTAACACAATATTCTAAGTTTGTATTAGAATTATGAGTAGTATATGTTCAATTAAAAGAGAAGCGTAGCCGCCTGATTAATTATAACGACTTCTTATAAAACCGTTGGATGTGAGCGAAAAAATATCAATGTAATAATCGTATATTATTTCGACAGTAAAGTTCTAAAATAAGGAATAGATTACGACACTTTTATTAATGTGTTTAATTTAGGTTATAGTGACACTCAGAAGCCTATTAAAATTTTAAACGCTTTGGACAAGACACAGGAATTCAAGCGTACGTCAAAATGAATAGATTAAATTCTGGTTTTCAAGTTTTAATATAAATTAACACACGCTATTTTAATTATTTAGGTATGAGACCCATGTTTAGCAGAGGAAACCCACGGAATGATATCATCGTGATTGTAGATGTAGCATGAAAATAATTGAGCCAACATATACCACTGACGCATGTTATTAAAAATGCTGCTTTTGCACCGTCTGCGGTAAGACGGGCGTTAATAACTGACCCGCAAAGGCCACTTTCGACTTCTAGCAATGAAATATTACTCAGAAAGTGGTTGGCTACATAATTGTACGTGATATAAAAGTGATTTATGTTTAGATTTAAACTCAGTAAACTTAGAAACTGGTATTTAAAACTAGCCACTTGTAGATCGTAGACTAGATAAAATTGAACAAATATAGGTTTTAAAAGATTATATTGACTCAAGTGAGCACGTTATGTTCTGCCAGTAGTAGTCCGTAATCCTATCAAATTGATTGCAACCAGATTATGAGTCATCAGTCATTTTATTTATGTGAGAGTTAAAGATAACGCTGTCAGGAGAAAATTAAATATTCTTGTAAGTTCTTATTAAACAATAATTTTTAAAAGGATGTGGAAGAGTTTGGTCATTTAGATGAAATAGCTAAAATAAAGTATCATAACTCTTCCTGGTTTTCTTGTGCTATAACTAAATTAGCCAATTGGTGTGAAAATTTTGGCAACGCTCTCACTAGATTTTAATGATATGAAAGGAATTATTTATAGCGAAGTATGTAAGAAATACTGTCAAAGGCTCGGATATAGTATGTGTAATCAAGTGCATCAGATAGAAAAGATTACTTTTGTGGTATTTACCTATATCCCTTAAATGCCCTTTACAATTTTCAATGTACACATAATTTAAAAAAATGCAGTAAAGTAACATTTACCAAGCTAACAAAGCGAAAAATATATTTTTAAACCGTTCAATTAACGGTTAAGAAAATAAATAACATTTTAAGTAACACACGCAACTGGAATAAGCAATACCTTATAGTGGAACTCGATAAACATTGTTGTATGTTTACATAAAGCTTGTTAAACAGATTTTAACGAGTAGATACGCAAATAAACACTTTATTTGGAACTTGGTAACCAGCCGAAACGGGTTCTGAAGTATCTTGAAAGACGTTATCGAAGGGCATGTCAATCTTGTAAGATTATCTAGACATCCCTAGAGGCTTTAAATTGGTGACAGTGTCTGGAGCGTAATTTTCAGTGTCTGACTAGTTTCTTGTATCAATTATTTGTTTCCATGCTTTAGCTACCTCATTTTTAAATTGATCAGATAACCAGAATTCTAAGTATCTTTCTTACAGATTTCTCAGTCTTGCATTAAGGGCTGTGTTTGCAAGTGATCAATTGTTACTTTGTCTACAAGTCCTATGTTCATATCATTGTATATTGCACTTAAAACAACTGATTTACATCCAAGACAATTGGAACATTATAATGCAGTAGCTAACAATAGTGATAAACATAAAGCTAGACAATAAAATATTTAGATTACGGTAAATGAACACCCATGTCATGGCAATACAATACATTTAGTCGCCATGACGGGCGTGGCATTTTGAACTATATTCAGTAACATAGCGACATTGTGTGCGTATGAGCCGCCCTTTACCTGTGATGATATTTTATGTACACCCACCGGAACTGAACAATTAAATACGGAACAAGAACACCCACTAACTAAACCGGAGTAAGGCCGTTTTAGATTAACATTTCATTACGTCAATGCCTTCGGTTCGTCCTTAAGGATAGTGAGAATGTTGCTTCGGAAATTTCTAATGCACTTGTTGCATCCGATACTGGTTTTGTTTATGAAACATTCAATCAATCTGCCTAGCCATTATGGTATGTTGGGGTCGGCTTCCCGTCTATCCGGATTCAGCTGGCACCAGTGTTTTACAAGGAGCGACTGCCTATCTGATCTCCACAACAGAATAACTGGGTAACACGATACCCCCTTGGCAAGACTGTTTATGAAACATTACTAATCAATAATGTAGAAAAAGACCACTTCAAAAAATATAACCCGGGTTTCATTGGCAAGGGAGCGAATCAAATGTTACTGTTTATTGACGCATTAATAGCCAATGTACAATACAATTGATCTTCTTTTTGTGTCTGGTGTGCTCTGAAGCTCGGTTGTTGCTAGGACCGATGTTAACGTGTAGGTCCTTTTTTGTCTGCCGATTAAAATGCGGGACAAACATTTGACTTAATGCCGCTGATGCATAAACTCCTTAAAAATCAGAACCAATTGAATAATAGTGGATAAAGGCATGATGAATATATTTAAACTTTTCTAAAACTGCAACTTTTGTTAGATATGATGTACACATTTTTGCAGAATAAATACATTTTCAGTCTTAGGTGTAAGTTCGGTTATAATTTGCATTTCAATATTTATGTTTATTCACTTTGATATTATGATAAATTCATTAGTTTTGGCGATTTGCCCCGAGCCTGTCAAACCCACCTTATTTTCTGTATTGTTTATACAGTTGAGAGTCTGCCTTACTTTTTAAATACTCTTCTAAATATAGCCTTCCTTTCTTTTAATAGAACTAACAATTTTTTATTATTTTGTTATTCAACATCGTTTATCTAAACGTTTACCATTTCTATAAGATACCACGCCTATCCATCTAAGTTTTTGTTTATCTTGAATACTATTACATTTTAATCTCTTAAATGTCATATGTCGAGCTTGTAACTGATTTCTTAATATAGAAGTCCAGTCACTGGTTCAATTTACTTATCTGATTTGATGTATGTGTATGACTAGTGATTTTAATTAACAAGTTTCTTATCCCTTTTGAACTGAAAGTTTTACAATACTGCACTTTAATATTATGTTATGGAGTTTGATATAATATAACTTACTAATATACTTATAGATGAGAGCAGTGGTGGCCCAGTGGTATCGGCCGCGACTTACAAGTTGCGTAAATTATTTCATCACCACTGCTCTCAAAAACGGTGAAGGAAGACATCGTGAGGAACTACTAGAACTAAAAATTCGAAGACATGTGACATCCACCAACCCGCACTGGGCCCGCGTGGTGGATTATGGCCCATCCCCTCTCACAGAGAGGAGGCCTGTGTCCCAGCAATGGGAACATTAATAGGCTGATGATGATGATGATGATGAATACTTATAATATGACTTTCCACTACCGAAAATTTGTATTATACCACGTGCTGCATATCGTAAGCTGCTATTAGTTTTGAGACCAGCGTTAGCAATGACATTTTCTTGCATACTATCAAAGAGGCAATTAGCAAACGTACGTATGTTTCCTATCCAACATCCGTTAAGTGTTTCATTGCACGCGAAAATGAACACTTCTATGTCATTCGGTAATATATTTTAAAATCCGTTTCAATATAATTAGGTAGGCAAGAGATTGTGGGATAAATTGGACGTTTTCCGCAATCGTACTGGATAGGGGAAAGTGAAAATAGGGAAACGAGGTCTTTGCCCTGCAATGGATAAACTGAGTTTATAATAAATAATAATAATATCAATTGAGAACTGTCTCGTCCTCGTGTTGTGTCAAATAAGATTTACGATAAGATACGACATTGTCATGTGGTTGTATTGTTGCGTATCAATCAGGTGATCTTTCCTACCAGATGTAAACAGATACAGTGTTTATCGCTCCTTAAACTAGGTATATTGATAAGTCAATGAACAATTGTATTGTAAAATCACTTCAGTAGCAGCGAGTTAAAATATATTTTATTAAAGCTAGGCTTTCGTGTCCTACAAGTGGGTAGATGTTAAAATTTTCCTTTTCGTTAATCTATTCATATGGCCGGCCTTTGGCCAAATGTGTTTACTTAGAAAACGTGACGCATCCAAAGATTTTTCATTCATTAAACTCTTTCTGTAAATTGATTGTTGTAAAAATGGGAAAAAATTGGTTGTTTTGAGGTGCGCCGAATAGTGATTTTAGCCGAATAACGAATACCGAATACTCTTCGGTTTGACCCCTACGGCTGAATATTCGGGTCGGCACCCGAATATTCAGCTAAATTATTCGGTTCAGCGACTTGCAGTTTTGGCGCGCAAACAGGTTTAGGTTAATATCGGCATATATATTACCGAATACAAAACGAATATTCGGCGCTTTCCTAGTTTTGTTGATATGGTAATACGAAATTTTATCGTTGATTTGATTTTTATTTGACTGTCGATGACTCTGATTATTGTACTCATAAGATTGTTAACTATTTAAAAATAGTGAGTATTGTGGAAAATATGTCTACTCGTATATGATAAATATTTATGTAGTATGTTTTTTTTTCATTTCATGCAGTTGTTTCTTTAAACACAAGATCTTACGTTTCTTGGTACTTAAGTTATGATTAAGAGTGACATGTAATGACTGTAGTAAAGCAAGAAAACTATATTTTCAGGGCGGTGCCGAGACACGCGGGGCTGACTCCACGGCATCGCAGCGGACAGTGGCGCGCGCGTATCTGCACTACTCCGCTCGTTCGCGCCCGCGCCGCACGGCTCGACCTGCACACATCCTGCACCTCCCGACCCGTGCTCGACCACCCAACCGAACAAACAGTGACAGTGGACGTTAAAGTACTATAACTAAAAAACAAGTGAAATCCCTAGTGATTCCGTTGAGTGCTCGGTAACCGAGTGAATGCGCGTGTGCTTTGACACCCTCTGCTTTGGATCGTCACAGCGAACAGCTGCTGACGATGAGCCGAGGGCCCTAGTGAACACAGGTGGAGGAGCGCTTACCGTGGCGCCCACAGTGAACGGCGATAGGCGTGCTTTAAACGAAACGTATAGAGAGATCGAATTAAATGGTATAATGGGGACTCCAAGCGCAATGAACGCTGATTCAGAGAATTGTGTTGCTAATGCGACTATGGCGAACGACATGCAGCCTCTCATAGAGAGGATACGGGAGCTGGAGGCGTTGCTCAAGCAACGGGACCAGGAAATGTTGGAACTGCGCTCGCAACTGGACAAGTTGCAGAGCGTGTTCCCTTACCAGCAGTATGCCCGAGGATCGAGGGCTCCTAGGAAGCAGAGGGCTCAGGGTATCTCTGCCGAGCCACAGACCAGCTCATCACTGCAGGATTTGACTCACCAGACGTTCCCAACTTACGACAAGAACGAAGCGTAAGTACTTACTATAATGTTATCAATACTTGATAAAATAAACAAGTTCACATTCATAAGATATCTGATAAATTAGGTAACGTTTTTATTACAGTTGTATTATGTTTTAATAACACATTTGAGAGTAAGTGAAGCAGAAAACTTTAGACAGCTGGTCATTTGTGTCAGTTTAACTCTTGAGTTGGCAGATAATAGTTCATACCATTTCTGACGGGTGGGACTGAACGGAGATATACTGAGTGTTAATTAACTTGCAGCTGTTGCGTGCAAAGCAATACTTTAAATAATACCTCACATAAAATACAACACAGTCATAAAATCTTGCGTAATCTCGTGACAGATCACCCAACCTATTGTAGAATTCATTATTGTCGGTGATCCTATTGATTGAACTAAAGATTAAACTGCTGACAGTCTCTTTGTATCTCTGATTGATTTCATAATAACCCAAATAGAGTAAACTGCACTGAATCCACAATATCCAATACAAATATATGAAACCATTTTAACGAATACGCTAAGGAAAAATATGAAATTCACAATATCTTCAGGGAAAATCTGTTAGCGATAGGTATATTTATACTTACACTAATGAATTAAATTAGCGAAGGTAACACATTTTTAGTTTGTTATTTTAGGTCAATAACACTGAAAATAGGGCAACTGAATTAAGGGCTAAAAAATAAATGTCAATAGCAAACGCAAATTAAATGAATGCCAAACAGATAATAAAAATGGTAGCCAACTGAGCCCCTCGTTATATACATTTTACTGAAACTGCCATAATACAACAGTTAACGTTTCATTCATTTTGACGCAGATGATATCAACAATGATTTCAAAATGTATCAGAATATACAATATACACAGAACGAGATAGTTCGTCGTCTCGTCACCAATAGGTACAGATGATAGCGTTAATAAATAAATCGTGACCATCCAATACAAAATTTGTACATAGAATTTAAAGTTAAATCAACAAGATAACCTTTATTATACATACGTTAATACTTTGACATATTTCTTAAACAAATATTGCCTGAAGTCTAATGGCCATTGGATATTTTCTTCGTCGAGGCTAAAGAGTTAATTGACTGAAATATGCCTTACATACGCAAATAGTTAACCTTAAAGATTAGGTGAACATGAAACACACTCATAAAATGTCCCCATGGTCATTTGAGTCATTAAAAATACGTCAGTTTTTATCAATAAATTATTTGAAAACAAATATGGAAGAATCCCAGGAAATATTACGAATAAATTGGATAATAGATGACGTTTTACACCTGGTGGTAATTTTTTAAATTATACCTCGTATTTGTTTGATGATTTGCCTTACAAAAATAGAATTGAGTTAATCCTACATACTACCATCTCCGAACTACACTGTAGTTGTGATGTTGATAACAAAAGAATGTGCAAGGTCTTTAGTAAATTTTCCATATTATGCTAAAAATAATTAATGACACTATGTAATAGTTAGGTAAGGTTTGATGTGCATTTAACAATAAATGGAGTATTCAATATACATCCCATCAATCAATCATCAATCCCTAACGCAACATACAACATCATCATCATCATACATTTGCATGATTTTAAACTTTTTGTTTTTATTAACCAACACCACTTGCCATATACTTGACGCACAATTGAGTTGTCAGCAATACCTGTATCATTTCAAAATCAGTATTCTTAATCTGACACCGTTTAACTGATTAATGCAACAAAATGGGACATAATAGTGTGAACGATAGCGTGAATTATAATATGCCCATTAGTATTCGCTCCGATGTCATGTGGGAAAGAACCGATGGCTTGTGTCATGTATCCTTCGTGTTTACCTTCGTTAACAACATCCATGTTGCAAAAACAAACTGCAAATTAAATTGCTATTACGTATAATATTGCAGTTACTTTAATTAATTTGAAATTTTATGGTCCTCATTCTGCTCGTGATTTAGTCATTGCGGATAATTTTATAGTTTTATTCGATTTCAAACGGATTTTTTTATCTTGCTCTATTTTTAGAATATTATCCGCAACCGACAACAGGTTTTGATCTCTTTTAATCTCGCACGATTTCCGCGTACTTGAATGAAGTACCAGACGATCTAGATAAATTCCTACGGGTTTTCCATTAGCATTTATTAGCAGTTTAAAAATACAGTCAAAAAGTGGCGGTTCAAGGAGACTAGATAACCTTTATGATTGTCCTTATCATGTCCCATCACACTCGTATGCTTCAAACGTTGTGTTTCACAATGCCATTATTGAAATTAGTTTGTTTTGAGTGGTTTTGACTCTATTCCGTTGTTTTTATGAAACTCTTTATTGTACCGTCATGTTTTCACTTCTAAAACGAACGTGGAAAGTTCAACCTCTCAATGTAAAACAGTCACCATGACGGTTGACATTTACTGAGACAGATTTGTATTGACCACAAGGGCTAACAGAATATAAATGGACACTCGGTATTCTGAGAAAAACTGCAAAGGAATCAAAATAATTATACCTATGTGCTAGTAGGGATAAAATTAATTTTATGTTGCCATATCATAATATTGACCTGTGGTAATGGGACACCAAAATAAGCAAAAGCTTCTTTAATCTTTCAATGGATGTTTCTTTACTTTCTGAAAATGTTTTAACAATCGTCACTGTATATAGTATGTTATAATTAATATGATGTCAAGCCTTGTGTCTATTAACGCTTTTGTGTTGTTTGTACTAATAAATTGAGCCTATGGTGATCAAAAGGTTGGCCCATTCAAGGTTGAGGTCTTAAACACCAAGTTAAGACGTATTCCAATTAATAATGTTGAACAGGCAACTCGCTATACTAATTAACAATAATTTATTATCACTCGGTTCTATGGCCTCTTTTGATGAAATACGTGGGTTAAGACGTATATGTATGCAATTTATCTCTACTGTCTGTCTTTTCATTTACATATTTATCGGTTCACTGGATACTAAATAATGTTACTGTATCACTTGCCCCAGTCAGTCTTATGCAGATTGTTGGAATTTTGTGTCCGTATGCAGTCAGTGAGTCAATAAATTACTTAGATCTGACATCCAATGACATAGACATGATAATTTGTTTCTGTTTGAACAGCAATACGTCTAAAATAATGAAAGATTAGATTGAAAAGAGATAACAATTGATAAAATTCGTTTATGATGAGGACTATAATCGTCTTGACATACAAGTGAATGCGATAAAGAAGGTAATTTCTTTGTCGTTAAAATGTCAAGGAGGTGAATGCAGACATTGACATTGTAAATTAAAGGCGAATATCGTTGAATCGTATCAAGAAGTTTATCTTCTCATTTTCCCGATATAATTATGCTATTCCAAAACTAAAAATCTGTTTTTTTAGAATCTTGGGTACTAGTCAAATACGTGGATGTCAAAATCAAAATCAATTTTTTTATTTCACATAGGCCTACATGGGCACTTATAAAACGTCGACAAAATGTGCACGGTTCGGGTTGGTCGTTTCCTATGGAGAAGAACCGGCAAGAAACTCCATGGTTACTCTTTTAAAAATAGTTTGGTTTTACAATATTTCCATGTTACAGCATTAGTATTTAGATATGGGGGGACAACGTAGGCCCGAATTATGACAATAAGTCGTAAGAAACTAAAAAAAAAAAGAAAAAGATTATATAAAAAAGTTAACAAATGTTAACTAGCATCTAGAAGGCCTACAATGTTCACACATTCACAAAACAATCGGTAAAAGAATATATACAAAGGTAAAAATAATAAAAATAAGTATAACAAGACTAAATTTAACAAAGATGTAAACAAAGAACAAAATAAAAATAGATATTTTTTTTACCGAATCTAAAGTACAGAATTTATTTCTGCCTTTGAACTTTTTAACTGAACCATGAAAAGCCCGAACAAATAAACTCAACGAGGTAGAAACTCTGCTCGAAATATGACCAGTTAATGTAACCAAAAATGGGTTCGAACCAACTTTATAAATAAATAACTCGCATAACGGAAACTTCACATTCGAAAATACTGTATACAATTTTTTGAATAAGTAATGTAACATAAATAAGAGATCAACATAAATAAATGTTATTTATACCACATTGTCTCCACAGTCTTGAGAAATAAATATTTACGCACATCTATATATATTTTAGGCCTATGGAACGAGACAAACCACTAACTCAAGATTTAATGGTCGCATTCCAGCATTCGAATGTTCTATTGAACAAAATATTACTAGATTTATTTTACATATAATTAGGTTCGTTACATGTAGGATTATTTCCCAGTTCAAGATCTTCATAATTTTACTAAGAGTTCCGAATAAATAGTGACCTGATTTTCTAAAATTTTTAGTTAATTAGGTTCTTTCCGCTGAAATAATTTGAAACTTCACGAAAAAAATTCTCGTCTCACAAATGTATGTCAAGTGATTCAACGACTATCTGACTTCGTTTTATTGTTCAAGTATTGTCTGAGTGCCGAAGAAGGACATCATGGCTGTAACGTTTAATGAAATTGTAAGGATATCAACAGCATTACGAGTTACTGCAGATGCTTTATTATTGCTAATTGTGGCTAAATTAGGTCGGTGATAAATGAATTGAGTTTTAAAAGTACGCTAATTAGTCAAAAATTCTTCAATTTGCTCGACGATTAAAATGTTTTATTGGGTTATTTTTATGCGAGTTGGTATATTTATTTGGCGTGATATCCGTTTCGTATAATTGGTTTAAGTGTTCAAAGAAACCTTCGTTATGTCCTCGATCGCATTGTCTAATTTATTCCGAAGTTTTGTAATGTCGTAAAGATCTGTCGTCTGGTTGTCATTGTATACCGTGTATAAAGTCGAGTCCCTATATAAGGTTGATGTACGTAACCGCAACTTGACGAGGTTGCGGATGTCTATTAACTGGGGCTCCGAGTTCAGAAGTTCGCCTTCGTTAAATAATAACGTAAATATTCTTTTGAAATAATTTTTCGTTTTTGTACGCTTTTTCTGACGCGGGTTTATTTAAATGTTAAATGTGCTTTTATTAAGTGGCCATTGCTTTTATTTTCTTCTCGTTTATTAAATGCAGTTTTTAACTAAGTGTCAGATTGAATATTTATTTTTGTGTTTTATATCATGATCTGCGATTATAAGCTGCAACGTCACATGCTCTACAGTTTTATTTCGACAACAGCGATCATAAATCAGAAAAAAAAACAAGATTTACTGGATCAGAACTTAAAAAACACGTAGACTTTGACCTAACCTTTATCTTTGTAACAAATGAATGTAACGCACGCTGTTTAGTCAAAAACATCGAACCAGTTTTTAATTTCTTTGTGACAGCGGTTACTACCAGTTGTGTACGGGTTGCTCTCGTCTCGTGACTACTCGAGGTATGACCTATATTAGATTGTCATACGCTCAGACACAATGCAGCTTGCTGTTTTATTTTTATCTGTCACTTATGTTGTTAGACATGTTAAGAGAGACGCAAAGGTTTACAAATCAAGACTTGTAAATTGATTATAATTTTATCTGCAGTGGCAAATATAAAGTAAAGATATATAGAAACAGATATATCATATCTTATACAAAAATTTCCAATATTTATTATTATCAATGACAATATTTAATAAATATTTTCGACTTAAAAGATTTATGTAATAGATAAACCACAATCAGAATCCAAGTTTATCTTGAAGTAACAAGAAAGAATGATCACACGGACCGCCCATTATTTTTACGACTCGGTATCAGGAAAGAAACCAGTAAACGCAAAGATTTATCGGCACTAAAGTTCTGAAACACTGAATTACCTTACGACCTGATAACACTGAAAGATAAGTGTACAATTATCAAGACACATTAACAAAAAAAGAAGAAATAAACGAAAGTTGATATACTTCTGGAGCTGTCACTTTTTTCCAATTTATTTTCAGCTGGTCCCCAATGATAGATAACACTGCGGTTCCTTTTATTCGTCCATCAATTTTCGGTAAGAACTCAAGCTGCAGATTACATGCTAAGTGACAAGTCGGGTCGTTTAAGCCTGACGTTTAAAACCTTTGGCAAAAGGTTTCCTGTCCATACATTCATGATCAAATAAATTAAATAAAATTAGTTTATTTCAAATACCAAGATTCATAAACAGAGAGATGCATAAAAGGATACAGATAGGATAAAAAGCACACACAGAAACGAACATTCACAAGGCAACAATATGTCTGCTGCAGCATTGCTGGATATTAGGACAATCCAGTCTGTTGGCAATCATCGCCAGGACGGTGTCGGTGCTGCCCCGCACTTTGCACACCAGATACGCGCACCGCTTGCGCATCATAGCGTGAAAGCTTTTGGTGCGCGCCTCCGCGAATTTTCCCGAGGCGCTGCAGTGGCGGGACAGCCCCAACACCGCCCTGCTGAATGCGTTATTGAACTGGATGTGGAGGGTACTGTATGCCGCACGAGTATACTTTGCCGCACGTGTAGAGGGATTTACAATAAGCTCTAAAGAGCGTTATTTTTACCTCCCTCGAACATCGCACAAACCTTCACGCTATCATATTACATCTGACTGATAACGTCCTCCACTCCCGCCCAATGTCCGCATCGTCTTTTAGTAGGTCAGTTGTAACAATGTGACCCAAGTATTTAAACTGTCCCACTGTCTCAAGCGGTATATTTTTTATACATACAGGGGGTACACTATTTACACTTCTTATACTACGAAAACTCTTTGCTTTATCACAATACTATGTGCTGATTTCTTGCCTTCTTTGAATTTTTTGTAGCAAAATTATTTCTAATAGGAAGTGCTTACATTTTGAAAGTAACTGCCATATATTA
Organism: Orthosia cruda; assembly: GCA_964057195.1. Classification (NCBI taxonomy): domain Eukaryota; kingdom Metazoa; phylum Arthropoda; class Insecta; order Lepidoptera; family Noctuidae; genus Orthosia; species Orthosia cruda. The sequence goes on along the minus strand of OZ059843.1, from coordinate 18,324,336 downwards.
TCTATTTAATATGCAAATGGCGCTGAAAAATCCACCGGAAATTAAATCACCTAAATAACCTCAGAGTAATCATCGGTAACCCTAATGATTAATACTAAATTTGGGTAAACAATATACTGTATTTAATGAATAAAGCATTTGCGTGGACTTGTCAATGATTAACTAATTACATAGCAATATTTCCTCAAAACATTCTTCAACTTGTCGACAATAATTCGTATAAGACGTTGTTTTTGGCATATATTGTACTAACTTGCCAACATAATTCAGTCTTTGATTTCTTGGGGGTTCTTGAAAATTCGCGTCTTCGCCTAGATGTCTCTATAAGTGATTAAGAACTTGTATATACTGGTTTGCTTACATATCTCATCATCCATATCATAATTTCTATAGTTTTATAATCGTTAACTAAAATTTAGTTTTCCAGAGTTTCTGCAAACCTATATGGTCCGCTACCTTTATGGTAAATTGGTTTGGTATATTTGGTTGAGGATCTACTTAAACAGAAACTGAAGCTGTTGTTCCACTTCTTGATGTTGATATATTTTGATTGAAGATAAACGAACTGTCAGCGAATAATTAATCTGAAAATGCCGCTTTCAATAATTTTGTTTCGACGGTTTTCCAATGTCTTTTGATAGTACTCATGATTTGTCAGCTTTAGGTTGGTTGCTCTCTTATGCACTGTTTCAATTCCTGATTCCCCGACCACCGCCAAGCGTTGTATAAATTTTTCATTTCATATAATTTATTTACATTTTTCTTCAACTCGTTAAGTTATATCTCAACCTTTATCGGTGGAGAGTTTGTTCATTAATTAGTTAGAAGTATCATACTTATTTTTAATGACAACGTTCTTCTAATCAATTCGGTGTTACATTCGTGGAGTATCTTACAATATGCTTTGGTATGTGTTGATATAGAAAAATACATTTTATTATAAATTTTGATTCTACATTGTATTATTTATTTTAGTGAACACACAATTCCGCTTAGATATTTTATTTTGAATCTTCTTGATGAAAATACTATCGTAGAACTCTATTATTATTGTACTCTATTAGTATTGTATTCCTATTACATTAAGGCTATTATTATATATCACTAAAGTTATATTAAGCCGTCATAATACATTATTTAACACACAATTTCTCTAGAAATATATCCTAATTAACTAAACAATATTTAGGTTACTATGTATAGGCACTACGAGTGCAATACTGTAATAATAATAAAGATATGGGCGTTTTTTCCAAAAAGATAACACAACGAAGAAAAATGCAATAAAAGATTTTTTTATCTGATAATGTTTCGTCCAATACGAAGCCAAGATCGGTGTATGGAAAGAGGTGAATTACACCTTTAATGTGGCAATTCCTCTGTCAGTAATGATGATAAAGTGATCAACCTGCTGTGCCTTACGGCTACGTTACTTTATTTATCACTTGATAGTATTCTGTTCTCCTTTATACGACATAAGAAATTTAGTATGATATTCATCATCTACATAATTGTAGGATGTATTTTATTGATGTGTTTCTCATCATACGCCAGGTAAACTTATAAAGGACGTTGGTTTTACAATTCTTTTTTTATTTTTGTTTTTTACTTGGCCCTTATTTTCTTTCTAGCCTGTTAGCAATTTGTTTATTATGTATTTAAAACTTTATTTTCTCAGGATCACTTGCATTACCGGAAAAATGGATCAGTAACTCTGTTCCAATTTTTTCAGATTAGATACAAATCGTCGAGCTAGGGTTGTCAAACTCTCCTCAAAGCATTTTTATTCTAAATTATTGTACACACAGTGGTTAGTCAGACATTCTATTGTTACTCGAATATTACAAATGTTTATTACAAGATAATTATGAAAACGACTTTATCTGTCATTCATAACGGGCCCATACTTCGTTATAAAATATTGCTAACTATTGGAAATCCCAGAAGAATTACAATATAATATTGCGGGTGTAGGATTTTTTTCAAAGACAAAGAAAATTAACGGAATAATTTCAAAGAATTTATGTTTTCTTTGATGCATTCTTTGACTATGGTTAATCATCAAGACAAAAGTAAATGTTCTAAAAATAGTAAGTGACTATCATGTCATATGACTTTCCGTCATAATTTTTTTGTTTATTTTATTAGTCTGCATCATATATGCGCCTATTCTTCAAAGATGACACAACACTGTTTTTGAGTAGTTTCTTTTAAAAATACATCCTTAACTGCCTGTACTTAAGGTTTGAAATTCAATGGAAAGAAAGGATTTACAGTCTGTTTTGTGACCATCTTTTGTTAGTAAATCGCGCGACAACAGCTTATAATTAAAAGTAATTGAGAGCTATTTAACTTCTTGTTAAAGGCATACAACTTTTGATTACGCTATAAAAATTCTTCTCTGACTTTTGTGAATAGGATTTGACGTAGATTCAGATCGTGTAGCTAGCTATAGAAAAAAATATTTCACAAGTCTGTTCTTGCATTATTATTATTTTTTTGTCAATTATTATGGTAACTGGCCGTTTTCTAAAGATACGTCATTTCGAAGGAATGTGGTTATATCATAAAATTTAGTGCACATGAAGTGCAATATTTACGCGACATAAGAACGCCTTTTATGTTTATTTACTAACACTAAGCACACAATGAAACAGTTTGAGAAAGGTTACGAAAAATTTTCACACAGATAGAATATATTTGACATTTTCAAACAGATGGCACACATACTCGTAATTAAGCTATTTGCAGGATTATGGTGTTAATGTCGATTTTAGACGAAAATTCGTCGTTGTAATGTACTTTTGAATGGATGCTGTCTCATGGCTGCTAATTCATCTGGCTATAGTTGCCCACATACATAACTTTTTGTGTAGATAAACTAACGAATAATCATTCTTGTAGTCGATCTATGTTGGAGTCTCCCTGTGTAATCTCTCTCTTATATTGCCACTGCTGTAACACAGATATCTTCTCCATAATATCAGCCGTAGTAACGGGCTCAAAAAAAAACGATAATCGAACATTGCATTTTGGGTAGCCCTGCGTGACTTGATGAATGGAACTTTAATAAGTGACGGAAGCGCTCCGGTGGACGAGAACTGGTGACTTCCGACAATGGTGGGGACGAACGAAAGTGACCGTCTACACTACGCTTCACGTATTTTCTTACGGGAACTAGGTCCCTTATCGTTTACTCTGGATCGGACTCAGGGGCAAGCGCAAGCGTATATTGTACCTCTGTGAGCGCAAAAGCAGTTCCCTTTTGATTTGGGGCGAGTTTTCTGCCGTTTTTTTGCAAATGGCAGTCCTGTATTAGGTCGTATATGTTATATGTTTAACCTTTACAATCATTAAAATGGTTTTATTAGATGCGAAACGTTTTATGATAATATTATTTAGCGGTTTATTATGGAACTAGAGGACGCCTCGCGGTTTCACCCGCGTAGTGCCCGTTCCCGTGGGAATACAGGGATAAAAAGTAGCCTATGTCACCCAGGGATAGAGTAGCTTCCCATCGGTGAAAGAATTTTTGAAATCGGTCCAGTAGTTTTGGAGCCTATTCGGTACAAACAAACAAAAAAATCTTTCCTCTTTATAATATTTATTATGGAATAATATTAGACTTCACAAATTACAATAGTACCTAGGTATTGTAGGTTAATTAATTTTCCTCAAACTTTTTGATGATGTTGATGCGTTTAGGTAGTGCTTCCCATTTTAAAATTCAATGAGTTGACGATTAAACGGGAAATAACAAAAGCCGTGTTTGACAGACGGATTGACGATCGTCAATTGTTGAATGTGACGTTTATATGCTTGACGCAATCCAAACGTATGCAAAAACCCAATCATTGTATAAATGATATGTTAGTTTCTTATTATGCTTTGAACTCATTCGGTTGGTCGCGTGACTCATGAGCACTTGTATAAAGTGCCAATTTCACATCCAAACAAAAAGGTTATTAACTGATCAATTGCAATTCGGAGCCAATTTCTGTAGATGTAATTTAGGACTGGTCTATCTGAAAGCTCGAGTCTCCTCTATAAACTATAAATTAATATATTCTTTTATTAGGTATTTTGTATCCCATGACATCTCTACATAGTACACACACTAATTGAATGTGTTCATATGCTGAGACTTAGATTTTCGAGAAATAAACTATCGCACTTTTTCAATCTTTAAGCATTTTAAGATTGGTTTTGTAATAGTGTTGCAAATTCGGTCCAAGCTGATATTGAAATTAAATCATATTTAATGATATTGCTAACCTTTCAAGAACAAAATAAGTCTACTCTCACAGTATATTAGTTTTTTTCCGGCAAACCTACCCATCCTGCCCCACCCACATCCTGCAAACATTAAGATCATATTTTATATAATTTTATTGGTCTCTTAGAACGCAGTATCTGTGGTCGTGCTCATGTAAATCATATTTTAAAATATTCAGTGATAATTTTATTACCATTTTACACCGGACGGATGTAGATAATAATCTGCAAAAATAAACTCAACCACGAACATCTTAATATTATTTAATGGTTAGTAAAATTACCATCAAAAATAAAGGCAAGCTGAAATTGGAATTAATAAGGTCAAGTAATTTGAAAACGTTTGATCTTTTTTGTAGTATGAATTGTTTTATCAAAAATGAAATGCAGAACAATTGAAACTTTATCATTCAAGTAAGGCTTAAAATCAGCTCATTCGTTGTATTAAATGGGGGGGCTTTTTATTATCATAAAGTAGATTTTGGCATACATTTTTACAATACTAGCTTTATGCGCCCTATAGGCTTTTCTATCGGAAAATATGACTCCTATAATTCTATGTAAGCCCTCAAATCCTTGAGAGAGGATATTTTTTTGTCCAAACGACCAAAATACCAGTTTATAGAAGAAGAAGAAATACGTAGGCGAAAGGATTCATTTTCAAAATGCATCTTCAGTTCTCCTTTTCATTATATTAGGATTTTTTGTGAAGATTTTCACGCTTCAAATGAGACCGAGAGCTTAAGACTGAAAACCGAGTAGGCTCAGAGTTAATGAATTTATGATTTTTATTAGATAAGTAGAATATAGTTTTACTATGTAGCTACAACCATTAGCAACCCTCAGTGTATGATTATGTACGACAATCATTCTCGATCATTTCGTAATCACTGCGCATTGTGATGACCCATAACTACATGAATGTCCATGCAGAGACTGAGTGTATCGGTAATCATAATCACTGATTACGTAATTCATTAACTTCAAATGTAAATTACCGTGATCACTGTTCACAGATATATATATATTATAACATACGAGGTTTGATTAAGAAACTCGTTGACCACCTACTGGTGCCCATTTAGCCATAAATTATTGCCTATTACAAAGGACCTTAATAAGGAGTGACTTATTGACTGATAACCATGTTGTTTATAAACATTATTTAGGAGTTTAATTGCTCAACTGTCTTTAGGTAAATTTATTATTGTATCGGCAACTAATTTAGATAGACGTCGACTAGGTACGCGTTTAAAGGACGTTCCTGTTGCATAATAATAGTCAAATTGTATAAACAATTTGACTATTATTATGGAAACAATGTCTAGTATATTTGTCTAGTGTTCTTAAATAATTTACTTTTTTAATAATATTGCGATACAAAGTCAATAAGAGACTGTCCGAAATCTAGTTGGTGCTTAGATATCGTCTTCTACGAAAACTATTGCACTATTTGCACTTCAAGAGTTCAATCTCATATTTATTATGTTATGAGTTTATGAGCTTGCACTGTTTCACTGTTCCCTTCGCTCTTGCCACTTTTGTCGGCCTTTAGTGTTTTTCATCCAGTTCTTTCATTCATATTACCATTTTTTCTGGTACTGTCGTGTTGTCGATATTTGGTGTCTGGAATCCTTTGAGTGTTCAATATTTCCTATTGCTCCTCCGACATGCGGCAGAATTGTGAGTTTTCACGAATTCACCTTATAAAAATACTCTTTATCAGGTCCTATTGGGATCGCCTTCTTTCGGTAAAGTAAAACATGCAGGTGTCAGACCCATTAGCTATGCTTTGTTTCTTTTTCTCATAAATGCACTTACCGCGTATGTTTAGTTGTGACTTGCCATTGTTAGGCAAAGGCGAGTCTTTTGCTGTACGCCATTGTTGGCCAATTGGGACCATGTAGCGTCCTCTACGACGCTACAGCATAGATAAAGTACAAAAACTTTCCTTAACCTTCTTAGTTACTTAAGATTTTATTTATTTTTGTCTTGTTGGTCGTTGACTTCTGAGCTTTGGGTCATGGTGGGTTTTATCGTCTACTCCAGAAAAGTCTGTTGGGTTTTTCGATTCGGAATTTCTAAGTAGTGTGGAGTTTGAATTAATCTATGCTCGGCTCGCCTCGTATATGTTTATGGTACACTATATCACACTGGTGGCACTTCCTAGTAAATACTTTTGCCTATTCCTACGAAAATACAGGTTTTGCATTGTTATTTGTTGTTGGTTCTTAATGCCATGGTTCTGTATCTAGAGTAGAAAAAAATCCTCTAAGTTCAAACGTCGTTGTCTATTCCTAATGATTCCTATAGATGTTAATACTGACTGAAATAAGCTATCCCGTAAAAGGCGATCCAAGGAATATATCTAGCGTACAATAGCCTCTCCAACCACGTATTCGTTTGCCAGGCATTGTGAATAGAACAATTTCCCTCACGACCGTTAGTAGAAATATCCATTTTGTGAAATTTAAAGATTATTCGAAGTATCCATAATGCGCTTGTGTTGCGGTCTATGTAGAGCGTAGTCTATGCTTTGTGGTCAGCACTAACATTGAGCATGGCGTCAATGACCCTTGTAATGGATTCCTAATAACTTTCCGCCATCTGCATGCATTCGCAGCAGTTTATATATGTTGCAGTTGTCATCGAGTGTAGATTATCCTCAATAATCTTCAGCTGGATGGAAACTGTTAGTATAATATGATTATTGAAGAAATCATGAAAATGCTGATAGTTTATCTATAATTACTCTTGTATTATTCTCCATTTTCTCTCAGTATTTGGAAAAATAAAACATGCTTTAGCAGTGAGATTTGAGAACATTTTTTTTTAAGTTGTCAAAACGCCAAAATTATTCGCCTCATAAGAAATAATTTATTTGACATTTCCAAATCGGTGATAATTTCTACGCAAAAAAAATAATAATCAGGTCATGCGTTCTACTTTTCATAGTTGACAAAAGTGTTAAAACTTTTTTAACATTCGGCACAAATAATAAATTGACTCTATTTATAAAACCCACATAATACTTATCCGAAAAGTGGGCAAGAAACGTTAAGACAAATTAAAGTTCATTTAAAAGGGGACCGGCAATAAAAATCGAGAAAGACCGCAAGTGAAATGGAATCTTATGTCACAAGTGTTTCAGTTCAATTTCTTTCTGCACTTCATCAACTTCACGACTACATTGACAGATTAACGCGCACAAACGATGTGTACCGTATACAAATAAATCAGTTTCTGACAAAGCTGTACAACTTTATAACACTGATATTATCTCGATCGAACATCTTATTCCGATCCCAGAAAGTTTTACGACGTTGCACAATACTCGCTCTTATTGTTAAAGAAATAATTGCATCCTTAAATTATCGAGTTGTCAACCGGCCTTTGTTCAGAAAACGTATAAAAATTTCGGACCACCAAATAAGTGCCCGGTGAGACGATTACTCTGCAAGCATAAATAAAATTATATATAATTATCGGGAAAATATGCCGCGTTAAACCTCGAGTGAAGTTGCAAATCTTAAGAGCTGGTTTATTGAATTCTTTAATTATTGTGATACGCCCAAAACTGGCTCGTTTGTTGCGGTGATATTTTAACAAAAATAATAAGTGCACCTTGGAATTTTAAAAGGTTATTTAAAGTGATTACGGGATTGTTTGAAAAATCATCAGTAACAATTTTTTTGTTCCACAATATTTTTTTTACCTTTTCAATTATTTCTTCATTACTTTCAAATCTACTTGCTGGAATATTCCTTTCGGTCAAACTCTTTTTCAATTAACTGTTTGTAAGTGAAGGCTAAAGCTACTTGAAATACCTAATTTACTAAACATATGATTATATTAAAATCAATATTATTATCCTGCTTCATATATTCAGATAATCACCTTATTAAAAGAAATATATTATGTTAAAAAAAACTATAAAATATACATGTTGATTACTACCGTTACGTCAACACTTCAAGTTTCTTACATATTTACATAAACAGAATCGTAATGCAAGATTTATTTATTAACATTTGACAAGCCTGTCTTCAAAGCGTTAATATATCTTGAAACTCAGAGTGGGACTTGATAATTGTCAATTAAACGTTAAAATCAGTACTAAGAGGTCCGTATTTAAAAGACTATCAAGTTAATAAGAAGATTTTACAGCTCCTCGATCACGAATGACCCTTGAAGATGTTAAATCATAACAAGAGTGATCCAAATGTTTCAAATGCGAGGTATAAAGATAGCACTAGGTGCACTAAGGTGCTGTGTTAGAATTAGTTTTATCAACGAGATGCTTTACGATTGGTTGGAAATTTCATATTAAACTTATATCGGTGGCAACCGTGTCTTGTTTTACAACAGAATTATTTAAATATTTCATAGGTAAATTTCTTGGTTGATATAAGTAAGAAGCAAAATATAAATCGATCACCGTGGTATGCCATTATTGAATTTATTACGTCACTATTTTTGAGATCACACCTGTTCCTTTGCTCATTATTCAAGCTATTTTATACACTCCTTTCAGAAAAACTTGAGGTGTCATTTTAATTGAATCAAGACTTGTAGTTTTGTTATTAGTGAGTCTAGAAAGGCAATCTTTTAATCCTTTATCTGCAAGTTAATCATTATTTCTTGGGTATTTTTTAATTGCATTCCTATGTAAATCTATATTTTATCTCCATAGAACTTTGCTACTTGGTCTACATTCAGTCCATACATAGCGTTGATTCGTTATATTCTGAGGGCTCTATTATAAATGATTTCATTCGTTATAGTAAGGTGCCCATTATAAACGATTAATAATGATTTCATTAGGATTTCATACCATGTTCTGCAAGTTCATCATCATCATCATCATATCAGCCGAAAAACGTCCACTGCTGGACATAGGCCTCCCCCATGCGTCGCCACTTTGATCGGTCCCGTGCGTCTCGCAACCAGCGTATCCCTGCAATCTTCACCAGGTTGTCGGTCCACCTGGTGGGAGGCCTTCCAACGCAACGTCTTCCGGTTCGCGGTCGCCACTCCAGAACCTTTCTGCGAGCATTATACTGAGGTCCTCCATGGTCTCAGCCATAACCACTATATCGTCCTGTAAGTTACTTAATTGAAATCATCAGTCATAATTTTATTTAAAGCTCATTCATTGAATATTCCAATTAGAATCTGCCAATGCTAGATTTAATTAGTATTATTTAACTTGGTCTAAAGATTAATGTTCTTGGTAGATGTAGAAACTGCTTTAATTTACTTAGTATAGCCGTAAATGTCAAGTGAAACCGATTCCGATTACCATTCAGTTTATTACTTTGCGAATTAAGTTGACTAATGTGACAGATAGCGTGTCATTTTCATTGCAATCGGCATACGGATATGATTACTTCCTAATTAAAAGTGCGGATGTTTGATAGTGACAATGACGATGGATTATTGTTTGCCGTTACATTTTTGCTGCCAGTGCGTTTGTGCTAGTTTCTGGTTGCCATTGGTGATAAGCCTGCAAGCAGGTTAAGCACCAATGGCAACAAGAAACTTTAAATTAACTTAGATTTTTTTCAATTTTGAGATAATTACTGGCAGGTAAAAAAATAATGCTTCTTACAAGAAGTGTTACATCACAACATTTTAGAATCTGCCAACATATTATTATACTTTTGACGTCAATAAAATATAGAGTCTACGTAGTCCACATGGATTATGGTATTTTGTAAAAAGTAAGCTCCAATAAGGTCAATGCAGTGATAAACATGCGAAAAAAAACTTATCAATGGATGTACTACCAAACAATTAGCACAAACATCGATCCGTACGTTCCTAATGATGTATTGAAGGCCTACGTTAACCATGCTCTCGATATACAAATATAAATACATGTCAACGAGCTGTGTTATCGATACTTTAATCGGATTACGACGCGCCCAAAGTGTCTGGTCCGGCCAGTTCAGACACCTGACGTTAGGACTGGGATACACGAAACTTGTTGTGATAGAGCTGATATTTTTAACGTTGTGATGAAAAATAATGATGAAATTTTAGTCATAAATCTTTATATATCAAATAACGATAATGCGACAATTTTAAATTGAGGACTTCTCCGAAAATTTTAATGGTCTAAGATATACAGTTGCCATGCCCAACAGTATAGAACGAAGACAGCACAAAGATCTTCAAGGGTAAATACCGATATCAGTTACGAAACCAATAGTAACATAAGAAATGATCACAACTTAATGCCATCATTCTCGCTAACGATAAAAATACTAAAGAGTACGTTAATAGTCATTTAAAGTAAATGTAGAAAACCGGTACGGTCTTTCTTCATCCAAAGACAATTTACACAGCATTCACAGAGTTCTCCAACAAATTACTTGCAACTTGCAACAACAAGTGATAATAAAATGTTCCTTTTTATAACTTGCCCATATTGTGAATAAAATAGTTCTTCCAACTGACCAATTAAACAATCATGAGGTAATTTTATGTTATGTGATTGTAACATTATTTTGTATCTCATACTCATCTTTCATTAACAACATTGTATTTCTGAACATGGAATAATCTCATTAAATTGTAGTTTTTGCATGTATTGAGTTGCCTTTAACTGCTAGTATCTGCTCAAGAGTACCTTACTTCTTATTTAATATTATAATTAATGCGAAAGTTTGAATGGATGTGTGCGTGGAAAGACTTGTAAATCTTAGGTGTTAGTGGTAAATCCTAGGTTTTACAGAAGTTCGGGTAGTTTAAAGTAACATATATCTAATTAGCGCAATTAATATTGTATATTGAGTGAGTTGTCTACTCGGGGTTTAAGATCCCAAGTATGACACCTAGTTTAACACTTCGTAAGATATAAATAAATCTTACATTATTTATCTTATTCGGCAATCAGTCAAGGGAAGTTAGTAAACAGGTAATTTGTTCGCTTCAGGGCATGTTAGCTCATTAGATTTGTACCATTCCAATCTGTATTTTGAATGCATTGGACAGAGTGGATTAGTGAATGGATAACTCAAACTCAAGACAAAACAACAGTGTTTTGAAATAAGTCAAAACAGTTTATTCTATCATAGACAGAATTGTTTTGTCTTATTACAAAACATGTTTGTTTACATGGTACTTACTAATTCCATATTTTCAGTTCATTTTGTCAAACTATGAATAGCTGCCGCCATCATTGTTTCATAGAGTGATATTCTTTTATTTTATTTACTTCAGTCTCCGTATAATTCTCTTCTATATCTACAAGCCTGGCTTATTCATGAGCTAGCTAAGCTACTTGAGTTGGCGGCTATGAAGGGCTATTTATTTTTTACTTTTCCTATTTATTTCTCTACTACATCGTAAAGGCGGTCTCCAACTATGTTTGTCGCTTCTGGCCATGCTAACAAAAAAGTGTAAAGTATTTCAAGTGGCATTGATGTTTATTGCAATTGTAACTTACATAGTTGTTAGCCTTATATTGTTACGATAGTGCATAAGTCTAATATGGACACGATTTAAAAGGGGCGCGATACGACAATGCGGCAACCACTTCAAAATAATGTTTTTACTGACAGATTTATGAACCCTACAACTATTTCCATGAAAATGGTTGTCGCATCGTTCGCATCTCTGTCACGTCTTTCTTGTTGTCGGGAGCCTTTATTGAGATACATCGAGATACTTATCAAGGCCTATTTTGATTTGAGCTTGTAGAGCTTATCTTACCAATGGCTTGAAACTGGCTTTAGAGCTTATACAAGTTATACCCGTAAGCTGCGGAAATAAAATTAAAACTGGAGACATTCTAAGGTGATAGGAGTTGTTTATGTAAGCATGTGATTTAAAAGCTAAGGATAAAATTATAAGAGTTAGGTCTACTAAAGTTTCTGACTTTAGGACTCCTAGCAAAAGATTCGACATTATAGCAGTTTTGCTTATAAAAATAAATCTGATCAGCCGTGGCAATGCGCTGGATGTGAGAATTAAGCTCTAATCCGTTGGTATATATGTCTGTTGGCTGAGTTCATGGTGAATAATTCAAAGATCACTGAGGGTATCCAATAATGAGTATCGTTCGTCTTGAAATAAGGGAATATTCTTTGTTAAAATCTGAATCACAAGGAATGCGATTATTGCAGCCAAGTGCTTATGAAGATTAAATTAGATATCAATTTAGAATAAACCGTAGTAATTACTTCCATTCCACATCTCTAATACAAAATGCCCTGTGAATAAAATCTGTACGATTCTTTAAGACGACGACAGTCGCCAAAAACCTTGAGGAAACAAAACGGGCACTCGTTTCACACTCGCGCGACCCAAAGTTCGGTAGTTTCTTGTACTTTCCTTATTATTCTATGGCTTAAAAAAGCCTTAGAATAAAAATGTAGATAATTAAATGGTCTTTGAGATGGTTAAAATTTAATTAAAATCCGCACGGCGGTTTTGGTGTAACTGTCTTTTTTTGGCCTTATTAAACATAACTTATCAAATTATTTTTATTATGTTATACGAATATAATTCATTTTTTTTATAAATCAAATTATTAAGAAAATGATCTTATGTAACATATATTTTATGTAAAACAATAAGATTAGCCGCTTGGACGTGGTTCTCATTTTAAAATCAGCTACTGAGGGCTATCTGCGCCTTAAGTTCGCGCAGTGGGTGTAAACGCCTAAACGTTGTAATGGAAAACATCTGTAAAGTTTCGCAGTTCACTAAAGTGACGAGCCGTCGCGTCGACGCGTTCAGACGTTTCAAGTGCGCTCGAGTGCGAATTGGATTTCAATTAGGTACTGACATCGCGACAGCGTGTAGGTGCTTGGTAAATGCATTAGGCTTTTGGAAGGATTGTTATAAATATAGTTCATACATATATTATTTCAGGTGTTTTATTTCTGAATAATACTATGTTAGTTTAGCCCATAGTTTTAGTAAAATGTTTTGACGAGCCTGTAGTTTTATATTGTTTTGTTTTATTCTGCATGCTTGGTAAAGGTTGGACTCGAACTCAATACCTCAAGATTGCCAACAGGGTTTGAGTGTACGTGTATATCGTTGTATTGCAGCATTAGGCACTTATAGTTATGTAGTCTGTACCTATGTTCATTGATGTCTTGGTATGGGTAATCTATATTTATCTCGATGAATATAAACAAAAACAAATCTCGACTAAACGAACGCAATTGAAGCGCATGACTCTTCTGCAATTGAAATATTCATGAAACTTCTAAAGATGATCAAATGATAAAGCACAATAAGTTGTCATTGAGTGGCTACTCTATTTTTAGACCACACAACAAGCCACAAGGCGTTCACTGTAAACTGTTCATCATAAACGACTACGCAATCAATTTGACCGTTGCTCACATTGTTGGTATAAACATTTAGTGTGGCCGCCGTTCTGTGTAGAATAAGATGTATTAGATCTTATTTATGCACACACTGGATATACTCTGCAATTTTGTTGGAATAATTACTATTGATATGTTAACATGTTAAATATTTAGCGGAATCTATTCTCCTGTTAATGATTAACAGCGCTACCTGTTGTCGAGTAGCACGCACTAGTATGGTTCGTGCATGTGAAGCTAGATGGCGCTGTTGTAAATAATCGTTGTCATAAACAACAAAAATCCTAACAGCAAAATACAAATAATACTATTATTTACACTGTTGTTTGGTATAACACCAAATCAACATTAATATTTTTGCAGATTCTGTATGGCAATTATATCTGATCTAGGTAGGTGCATACATACTAACTCCTAGTATGTAGATACCAAATCGAAGTAGGTAGGTACTTACACAATTTCACAATAATTATTACCATTATGTTTCATAAATGAAATCATTTTTATAACTGTTACCTATTGACTACTTTTCTGTGGTAAACCACAAAAGTTCGAGACTTACCCCTTTTTCTATATTGAAGTTGATATGTACCTTGGGTTTATCCTTGATGTTTCAGCTCATATTTATTTAGAATTAGCCAATGATAGCATAATTAGCAACAAAGCAAAGTAAACGATTTTATTGAGCCATTACTTTAAATTGAAATTCTGTGGAATATTTACAGTAGATTTTTTTTTAAGAGTCTGTCGTGAAAGCGACTTTTCACTGGATTCAGTGGCGGACAGATAAAATTGACTTCTATTTCCCTGAGAGGTCGTGTAGAGATGAACTTATTGTACACACAGTTCGCCTTTAAGTTTAAGTCCCATGTGGGCGAGTTTATAACCATCAATCACGAATCCAGATTCCGGCTTCCTATTGAAAATTCTAGATGAAAAAACCTTGGATAACTTCGTTTTCATGGTCAGCAGTGAGTAACTTGACTAATCAGGCTAAATAGATAAACACTTACCCTAAATCCTACTTTCTTTGAACGATTTTTCTCTTGGCAATCTATTTTTAGTTCTTGAGAATTTGCCGAGTCATCTCGAAACGTTATAATTAGATCAGATGAGTAGCCATTATTATCGCATGACGAATAAAATATGATAAATCGGATACTTAATTAATTATCTTATGATAGACGATGGAGTTGCTAAGTTCAAGGTGATTTTTTTGGACCTAGATCCACATCCGCCATGTTGGTAGCTATGTCATTTCTTGTGTACATGTAATTTGTGTCATTTCTTGTTGCTACGTGCTCTTGGTATTACCTAGTTACCTATAGATTGTCGCTACGGTAGGTAACTGAAACTACATTGGCAAATTTCGATAATCTTTATTGAAGTACGTACCTAGGTATAATTTAATTTCCGCTACAGCTTCACGATATGAAATTTAAATATTTTCCAATAAGTATAAAGAACCAAATAAAAGAGTTTGGATTTTGGACGAAACCAGTCAACAGACAAAACCTAAGAATAATTGTTATTAAATAAATGACCATGTATTTAAAAGTACAAGACAATGTGACTTAATTACTTAAATACAAGCATTTAAGGATATCGATAGTAAAAAATCTGCTCGTTTATATTTCATTCACATACCAGAACATAATATTTCATCATTTCCTACTATGTTGCATTTAATGCCAACCAACATAATTAATCTTAAGACTTTATGAGCCAATAACCATTTGTATAATAAGTATCTACCTAATAACCTAACTCATAATTACTACTATCCCACAAAACATTTTGACCTATAATTTTATGGTCAAAACAGGTGACAAGGTCGAACAACAAGTTCATAAAAATTGCAAAGCATTCGTGTTTCTAGTACCTATTTTGCATAGTAATTATCTATGATATATTGCATCCACGGCTTAGTAATTAAGCTATAAATAAAACAATCGCCAAATTCTTTTCATGGTTGTTTTTTTAGTGCGTAGGCAAGTGACGGTACTGGCAGAGAGCCCATATTTAAACTATGACCAAAACGGTTATAGGTATCTACGCCTGATTTCGTAAAACAGTGTAAGATAACTGAGATACCTCAAGCTCTTGCGTAGACTGCTTGGCTCGCCTATGTTTGCTTGGCTGGCAGTGTTGTCTTCAGTCGAGCATTTAGATCAAGATATTCTCATGGTTTGCCTAGAGAATTTGTTGCCGTAACAGTATCATTTGTAGGATGGGATATTATATTTAAAAAATGTAGCTTTAAAAAAACTTTTGAGCGTCAGCGTCAATAGAAACTTTTAAAGATACAAGGAGAAAAATAATTTGTGTCAGTCCACATGCAAAAGTACTATATTATGTCCAGTATGAAGTTATGTAGCCATTTCAACATGATCCCCATGAGTCTGAGAGAAAGAGAGAGACTATATCACGGTCTGTATAAACAGTAGTTCTTTCTTGATAGGTGTCGCGACTTTTTCTATGAGGAATTCACTAGATATCAAGGTACAACGTGTTAGAATGAATATATACTTATAAAAATAAAATACCAGCGGAATAAAACGTCTCTGGAAAAATACCTGGACAGCTATACTTCGTGGCATTTAAAATTGACGCACGTAGGATTCTATTCTGGCAAGGTCGATGACAGAATTTTGGTGACTAGAAGACGTATTGTCTAGAATAATGTTAATCGACTGGCTAAAATAATATTTAAATGTATCGTATTTTATGGCGTTTGTCTACATAAGAGTAGGCGTGTCCGTAGTTCCGTATGTGTCATTGTGTATTTTGAGCATGCGCAAAGTAGTTAAATTGGCATTAGCTCACTTTTTATGAAGAGAGGCATGCATTTTTAAATATGAGTTGGACGTGTGCTGTACCTATATTTTAGGGAGAAGACTGTGTGAGAAGGATATATTTTAGTATTCTAAACGGTGAAGTGTGAAGATTTAATTCTAGATAGATATAGATAACTAGAGTAAACTTTCTTTAGAAGACTTTATGCTGACCTCCGGTTTCAAACATAAGAATTAATAAACTTTTGTTAAATTCCACTTACTTTAATGCTTATGTTTGACAAGTGCATGTTAAAGTAGAGTTTAAGAAGTTCTGAAATTGGAATTTTAGTCTCAGAAACAGTCTTTGTCATTTTAGTTTAATGAAATATTCAGTTTTGAACCTTTATCAACAAAACGACAACTCTCATATTAAGTTATTTTTAGATCGACGATGTTATGTGCAATGTATCAATTTGTCTTCATAGTGATCTCAAAGATAACATCGAAGCACTTTATTACATTGTTCACATCAGTAGCAACCAGTATAATAAATTACAGCCATGTCCAATTGTCCATGACTGTTGACTCTGACTTAGGTCCTATTCAAACGATCATTTTTAGCATGCAATTTATACGTCAAACTATATAATAGTTTTGCTGATTCAAATATTCCTTTTTATGTAAACTTGTTCTATGGAAGGAGCCAAACTTTACAATAAGTAGGTAAACAAATTTTGCCACCTTAGTACTTACTCAAAGATCCTACTGACTGACATATTTAAGTATATTATTTATAACGCATAAATCAATAAGACTCTTTTTAATGTGAATCCTTTGCCAAGTTAGAGTTGAATAACCTCCGAAGCATATTGCGTAACCATCAAGATAGAACACTTTTTTGCTTCAACAAACTTACTTCCATGAACAAAAAACTACCGACAAAAAGCTTTGAATATATCGTCCATTCTTTTGTTTTGCGTGTATGTACAAATAAGTACTTAAAAATTATCTATTTCATCATATTCGGTCCCGTGGACTCCGTGGGCTACAGGGAGTCAGGAACTGCGCGTTATTCAGGCTTAAAAGTAGTCTATGCTGTCAGCAATAGCGCAGCTTAGATCAGTAAAAGATTTCCATGATCGGACCGGTACATCCAAGACTCCGACACAAACAAAAAAAAATTAAAATATTAGTTTAGACTTAGATTAGGACATTTAATACTTCGACGTAGACGTCCCACTAAAATTAGTCTTACAAATAGCAACGCTGAAAAATCGGTCACCAAGAAAAAGCGGTCGTCTGCATTGCAGTCGAAATTGAATATATTTGCCCTAATAATGTACTTAGATATACAAAAACAATACAGCCCAATCGTCCGAAATAGCTGGTCAACTTCTATGTCAATGAATTCATCAGCGACAATCAAGTTTATAATGACAATAATGTAGTGTGCGAAGAACGATTGTGAACGTTTTGCGGAGCTGAAGTGGAAATACGCGTCGGTCTCAACTCTAGTACCCAGTACCCACGCGACGCTCAAGCCGGTTTAACGTTACCAGCTGTCAGTACGCGCTTTTGATTTACGCAAATCGAACGCTCACCGAACATCAAATGTTATTTGAATTTTATTTTCTAATTTGTTTATTTTCTTTGAAATTTATTTCAAATTATCCCACAACGCTAGCCAGTGTCATTCCAGTTTTAAGAATCAATGAGTCTATTTTTAAAAGTGTAAACAAAATCAAGTTTTAATTTAAAAGTGAATATTAAGCACGCAACATATCCTTAATGATTAGGAAAAATCTAAGATACACCCATCAAGAAACCAGTAACGACAATTATGGCATGGAGTATTTTATGGTCATATTCTTGATCGAGTACAACAAAATAATATTGTTTGTGATACGATAGCTTTGTGTATATGTAACGTAAACGAATCTAACATTAGTCTTTAATCAAAATTTATAATTATAAGAAAAATATTTGTACCCAATTGTAGAGGAAAAAAGACATTGAAAATTTAGGCAACAGCAATGATGCTCCAAAGAATTGTATAAAAACTAAAATACTATAACAAATAATTCTGTTGAAACTGCGATAAACAGGTAAAGGAAAAATTCAGCTATAAATGTTGCTTAAATTATTCAGAACACGAAGTCAGTCTAAATAGCTGTATGTTATCTTGTTGAAGTGAAGGCAAAAGATGTTAAACAAAAATACAAATGTGCCTTGTAACATTTACAATTTGGTCATGGTGAATTTCTGGAAAATTCACTCTTTCATGAATATTTCATACTCTAGTTTTAGTATTTTAAATTATAGAAATTGGAGCTGAGTGTAACATTGGTATAGAAAGGAAACAAACAACTAAAGTTAAATATATTTCCGATAAAAGCTTTTGAGAGACGGAATTGAAAATAATATTTCGTCTGACGTCAAATCAAAGGCAAAGGCGTTGAGTGAGGACCAGTCATATGATGCTATACAATTGACCAATTATCACCTATTGTTACTATGATCACTTCTATTTCAGTTCTTGTTTTAATGTTTACTTTATCTAGTAGAGTAGTACGTTTATGCATCGTCGATTTGTAACAAGATCAACCTTCGATGTCGTCTTCCTGATAGCCAAGATTTTCCTCTAAATCCGTCCTTTTGTTCAAAGTTTTACGACTTTTACAACTATTTCATTCTTATTAATAAACCCTGGGAAACTCTCATGACTATTTTGAGTCCTTTAATTACCATTTCTATGAGATTTTATCGTGTTGTAAAATTTAAGTATACTTCATAAAAAGGCAGTATACGTGTCCATCCAAAGAGCACAGGATAATCACAGAGGTTTCCGGTTGATTTGCATTGAATACTATTGTGACGATAATAATAGCCTCTCAAGTGAAACTGATCTGAGAATGAACCATACAGTTTATTGCACTGCAGATCTAGCTATAGATCTTCCTAAAAAAAAATGTGCTAAAATGTTACTGAAATTTGAGACACGCAAAATGATAGCATTACTAAACATATTTTTATGACTTGTCTCGATTTTTCTTCAATTCTGTAACAGCTTTTAGTTATGCAAGCTAGCTTTTTACCAAATGCCATGAAAATATAATTGGCAGTAATATTATCACTGACCATACTTATAGTGACAAAGAAAGTTGAAATGCCTTGTCACGAAGTATATTTAGCATTCGTGCTTGAAAAAATGGACTTCTCTAAGCGTCCCTTGACAGTGTCTATCAACATTGAAATCGGTACGTCTGGAAAACGAAAATAGCCCACGTCTTCTCGTCGAGATATTTTTTACACCATCGTGACATCAACCTGAAAACCACGGTGAATTTTAACGATTGGGACAGATGCAAAAGTTCTCAAAACACAATGTGTGTCAAGGATCCGCAAATTCCTTTTACTATTTCTTTTTATTGGACTTGGCTAAATGAGAAGACGACTAGAATATTTAAAACTTCACAAAATAATATTTGTGACTGAAACACTAGATGTATGACCTTAGATTATTTTGGATACATATCCTCCATCTATATCGCTCTTATAAATATTTGTTTAGACTGAACCAAACATAGGAAGTATAAAGATTTGTTAGTGTTTTCTTTGGAAATTTAGCTGAATTTACGCATGATCGATGATATCTGTACGTGGAAATATTTTGTTGTCTAAATTGAACTTGGACGTGAATCCATATTTCATGCAGTAATTTAGTATTTGGTCAAAGATGAAACGAGACAGGTCGGGCAAATATTTCATTATCTGTCATAAACATGGATTTGGCAAATTTCCTCATACCTAGTTGACGGAATTACTTACTGAAAGTCTTTTATCATACCTAGGAAAGTAAGCACCTTAATTTATAGAAATAATCCTGTAGAATTGCCATCTTTTATTTTAGATAAAATCCTCAAACGTATATTTGTTAACTTTTCATAGAAAAATTACTGGCTAAACTGGAATTATTTGTTCTTGAATACCTGAGATTCTGCTATTAGCGATTACCAAATTTCTAAATTTGTGGGATTGACAAGCACTATCACGTGGTGAATCCCTTTCATTTTTGACTTTTTACAGTCGTTAACACTGATAAAATGCAGTTATCCATGGCCCCTTGATCGTGCTTTTGTCCATTGACGTAAACTCTGTCAACGAGCTTTAAATATTTTTCTGGATTTTAGATCTCATTATGATAAAATCAACAAAGGAATCGTTCGCCATGTCGCATGATGTTATGCCATAAATATGATGGAATTACGCCATCAGGCTACGCTTAATGTAATGGTTTCGGTAGTTTCACCTCTGTCGCGATAACGTCAACCACCGTAAATAGCATTAGCCTGTAGTTTGTCAACTTTAGCTGAACGTGGATAAGGGTTTTAGCACACTATAGAATTTCTCTATAGGAATGTTTTCGTCGATTTTGTAAACGTATTCCTACGTATTGGGTTTTTTGAAAATGTTCAACCCTATGAAGTGATAAAAGGGACGGGGTTTTCAAACAACTTGTAAATTCTAATAACTGCATTTGGATTAATGCAATTTCCAGGTTTTTCTGATACTCATTCCTTTGATCTTATTTTGAGCAAATTGTTTCATATTTTGCCACAAACTTGCTCCCAACGGTTTCCATCTAAATGTAACCCTAACTGTAGTGACGTAAATGCTCTTATGAA
Organism: Orthosia cruda; assembly: GCA_964057195.1. Classification (NCBI taxonomy): domain Eukaryota; kingdom Metazoa; phylum Arthropoda; class Insecta; order Lepidoptera; family Noctuidae; genus Orthosia; species Orthosia cruda. Next base: position 18,303,249 of record OZ059843.1, on the reverse strand, counting down.
GATTATCGGCCTTTAGATAAAATTAAATAACTCTTACCTAATGACGCTCGTTACAGACTTTACATTATATATGTTTAGTTACCTCATTCGCATGAATAACCATAAATCTTGTTCGTGATAGCTGAAATCAGAACTGCAGTACATCTGCTTCTTGTAATGTGCCTACTTATCTAGACAACCTTACATTGTATCTGCTGTGAATGCTAAACCTGGCATTTCCATTCTCAGTTTAAGTTTTAAAATTTTCGTTTTGTATAGTCCAGCATGTTCATTGTTTCTTTAGTACCGATTGTCGTTATTTTCAAACTATATTAAACTTCGTGTTATTATTAGACCAAGGAAAATGTATGCAAAAACAACATCGATGCTTGATATGTTTTGAATACTTTATTTCTGCCCCGTTTCCAGTTCTATGTGTGGGCTGTGTTTATCGCTCTGTCAGTCAAAGAAACGAAGCATTCTTGATGCACATTAAGATATTTAAATTGATTAAGAAGTAAATCTGTATGAACAGCTTATTCATTATAAGAAATGCGTATCATGCTGTAATGACTAGCACAGTGTGTGTTTTGCTAAACAACCTGAGATATTACTTTATTTATCATTAATTCAAGCTTTTACTAGTGATTGATGTTAAATGTCTCAGCCAAGAATGTTATAAGGCAATTTATTTATTCGAGCATAGCTGAGGCAGATGTTTATGTATAAAATGTCTTCGCTCCAGGGTTACGCACTAGTTACCATAAAGTGACTAATTTATATGAAATCTACTTTTAGATTAACAGATGTACGAATACATAATACGCATCTAAGATATCAAGCTTCTAAAAATATATTATACAAGTTTAGAAGCTATTAAAAACATCAAAGATAATAAAGTTATTAACATGTGTATTCGTTCTACTTACGTTGTTATGTTAAAAGACAACTAAAATGAAAGGTTGCAACAAAAATATTTATTGATATTAGGATTAATGTAGCAGAACGCACTGGGCTTTGGTCCAAAATCAAAGGAAACGGGTCTAGGTCAACTTTTGTCGTCTACAATTATATACTGTCGCGTGTTTTCACCAACTATGTTGATAGATACTCACAATATATTGATGTGGGGCAAGTAATGTAATTGATGAAATAATGATATCTTATCAGTCAATAAAGATATTAATGTAACGATAAAAGTAAATTGTTTAAATGTGTCATTAGGAAAGGAATTACAATTTCAGTTCGATGGAAGGTACAGATACAAATGTTGTCATTTGTTAATTTTCTTTGTTTCTGCTTTCAGTACTACGTCAGTTTTCATTTACAACTTCGTTTCAGTCAGAATTAGTTTATTAAGCGTTTGCCAAGAGAAATATCACTTGATGACAAACGATGCCAAGATAATTTTTTTTTATCACACGTTCGTTCTTTCACCCCTGAAGTTGCTTGAACAGTTCCGAATTCCTCACTCAATGACGTAAGCTTAAAATAAACTGACGTTCGATATGACCTGAGACATTGATCAATGAGTTAGTTAACAACATTTGGCAAAATACTAATAGGTGTAACACGATTGGTACTTCACATGCTTACAATGATGTCATGGTCCAAATACTTGGTGTCAGTAGTACCACTGCTGCTGCATTGACCTTATCTGTACTTAGAAAGGCGTGATTAGTTGAACGACCTTTACCTACGAAAATGTACATGATATATCACCTACACATAGTAACTGTTGCAATGTTACAACTAACTCATTGTGCACTTGTGTTGCTCAATCATTCGGTCATTCAAGTGTTAATGAGTAGGCAGACACAATGGCTGAGTGAGAAATGTCAAGCATTAAAATTAATAGATGCCCGAACACAAGTCCAAACAACTTGTTAATATTTATTATGTCGTCTTACTACAATGTGGAGAATGGTCGAGAATATTTTGACTTCAATGATGATAAGTTTCTTTCAAAATAAATATTTGTAACACTATATGGTTCAAGCTTTTGACTAGCATCCGTGGGATATTTTGTGTAGTTAGGTTGTTGTGTGTTTCAAATATTCGATCCATGTAGCTATGAAATGTAGCATTTTACCAAAAATCGAATTAACTTCGTATCAATACTACTGCTGTAAATACAAATATTATTTATTTAAGCGAACCAACAAAAATTAAAAACAATTACGTAACAAGAATAATTGAAATTCGCATCAGGCCTCAATTAATCAAACTGGTTTCTCTTGTACTAATGAAACACTAAACTCCATCCAAGGAGATAAAGAATATAATTTACAAAATTTCACTTTACAATGTCCTTGCTTGAGGTAGTATGTTACATATGTATCAATTTGGTCTGCACCATGTTTAATGAAAACTAATTAAAACTTAGTCTGCCTGACGGGGAGCATGTACATACAAAAAAAAAACAATTTATGTGTCGTAAGCCATTGAGAGGTTGACTCACCGACAGACTGACACACTTGGGAATCGGACAATCAGTCGTCGCTACAATTGATATAGCAATGCTTGATATCGACGTCACTATAGTTTTTGCTAAGTAGGTACATATATTTATGTTTGACACTGGCTAGCGAAAATATCCAAAGGTAGATTTAACAAGTCGTAGATCAAGTACATAAAATGTTTTATCTTTCCGATGATATAGATATTGATAACACGTCAACAGACGCAGTTAAACAGTTCCGTTCAAAGTAACATGATAGGAAACTTGAAATATCCGATAGTACGATGTGGAATTTTGTAAAGTAACTTTGATGAAAGTTTAGTGATAAAGTGAGAAAAAAATAGAGCCAAAAATGTCGCAAACACACACGAAACAATGTCAACTCGATCACAACTACAAAATGGAGAAGAAGTATTTGGAAATGAAACGATTAGTATTGGAGAAGACAGAAGAGTTGAAACGGAGAGACAAAATAATAACGTTGTTGGAAAATGAAATTGACGAAAAAGATGGGACCATAAGATACCTCAAGAATGAAATAGACAAGTATAGACAAGTCGTGAAGCCTCTGACGAGACAGTTGATAGATAGCCGTAGGAATGGCGTAGAGAACGAAGACGAATGCTTCGTGATGAAGACACCGGGGATGGAGAATACTAGGGTCTATCATGTTGGAGAACCGAGGCTGAAGAGAACAGCTATCTCCGCGGAGCCGTTGTCATCGTTGTCACAAGGTTATGAAATGAAATTGGTGAAAATACCGAAAATTCAAAAGTGAGTATTTGCACCATGTAAAGCAGTAAAACAATATCATCGTTAGCAGTTACGCTTTAAAATATATAATTAATTATTATTATTTTAGAAATAAGTGTGACTAACACCACAGTATTACAATCCACTAATACTTACAGTACCTATAATTATTATTCATTTTCTTATAATAAATATCAATAATTTAGAAAAACAAGTTGTTTGGTTCCAAATTAAATTTCAAAGTTTATTGGGTTTTTCTTAGGAAATTCATAGCAGCAGTAGTTTGAAGGACATCAAAGAGTCATACAACATCCATTTAAAACTTTTACAAAGCAGCACAAATGCAGGGAATACTAGAATATAGATAAATTATTGTAGATACTTTATTAATCCTGATGAGCGTACTGGCAAGCCGATGATAGTTCAAATTAAATATTTTTTGCTCAGTAATGCTTAAGAAACGCTGTCACGAAGATCGATATTACTGATACGAAAATTATTCTTGGCCTTCAAAGTAGCAAAAAAGCCCAAGATAATAATACTTACAGGTCAATCGCACCAACCATAGAACTGATTTACATAAACTAAGTAACCAGTCATGTCGTGTTTTGCATCAAAACATTTGTGGGACTTCAGTTTTGGACAAAAAGTAACATAAACTTGCAGAACGCGACCACCATTATTTTTAGGTTACAAACAATCTAACATTGTCGTCTTATGAATACTAATCGCATTCACGTTTTCTTTTGTAAATACTTTATTTGCCATTTTAATTTAAGTCGGTTTATTGGTCACGAATTTGTGTTTAACGATTGTGTTTTAACAACCAAACATTTAGTTTTTTCATCCTCGCTATGCTCTCACGTATTGTGTCGACAAATCTACTTTGTCTTTCTGCCAACAGTGACTTTGTGACCTGACTTACCTTTAGGATCATTAAGGCCTGCGTTTACTTTTAAGTTTTCATTTTTATGTTTTTAGTCTGTTTTCAACTCAGAGTCTATTTATGTTTGATTCGATAAGTGTTACAGAACGTTTCTTATATTTATATACGCAGAGAGTTTCATAGAATTTCAAACAATTTATGGACACGGAAGCTTTAATATTTAAAAGCTTGTATTGGTCCGTACTTATCATGGAAATGTGCTTATAGTGGTCCATCATCTGATCATTCCGTATATCAATACTTAACGTCATCGATCAATCATTCAAGGTAGTGATTGAATTTTTTCTCAGAACAGGCATCGCAAGGCACCGTGGCGAGGTCGACGTGTGTTAGCTAGTGTGCCTTCGTTGATCTCATTTGGTATAATTATGTTCGAACTTTATGTGACAACTGTCCTCGCCGACGGCTCCATCAACATTAGATCTTTTGAGACTTAAATTTATGACCACTGGTTTCGATTTTGGGCGGGTACCGTGAAAGCTTGACATGCGTCATTTCGAAAAATGTTCGCGCATCATAAGCGGACTGTTGATGGTTATAAAATGGATGAAAATATAATTGCGCCACTGGCTTCTATACTTAGCCTTCTTGTAAGTCATAAAGTTGTGTAATAATAAGTCGTTTCTATAGCTGCTACTACTTGGTAAATTGGTAAGGTGACGTCTGTGCTAAGATTATGTATGCTGATTTTAGAATTATGACGATGACAGCACACAGCGTGTCTGAGCTATGCTTTTTGGAACCTAAAGTTGAATAATGAATTTCATAAATGGTCACTAGGTTCCATTATATATAACGTCCACCGTCATTAAACGTTTATTAAAACGGGCAAATTTGTATTTAAAATGGGTCATTTTATTTATAACATAACATTTATCAGCTTGTATCAGTAAGCTTTATCCTCCTTGTATATATATACCGTAACAAATAATCGAAAAATAGTATTTACCTACAAGCAACTAATTATAACAGCGACAAAATAATTGTATTATTGATTTCTGACTAAATAATGACATTATCATTATAACTAGATCATTTTGAAGGATTAAATTATATTTTATTAATAAAACGGATTGGAAAACGAGGTGAAATTCGGTTTAATTCAGTTTACCATTTTTGGGAAAAAGTCCCCGTAAATGGAAACTTGAACTTCACTGACATGGAAATTGAAACTGAACTGAACTGTCACGTAGGTAAAATGTACACAAGTGATTGCAAAAAAGTCTAACAAGTAAAAAAAAGAAAGAAAGAAAAATCTTTATTTGTTACCCGCACAGGAGACACGAGAAATAAGCAAAAACAATGTATGGGATTGTGAAGCGCTATGGAAATATCACGTGACCAATTCCTTACATTTTGGCATTTTTCCTTCGCTGATAGAATGACACTGCCTCTTGTAGATTTTAAATAAACATTTCTTTGTTTTATTAATTAAACCCGTTTTAGTTTATTTCCCACCTACAAATAGCTAATAAAAATGGTGTAGGAACCTATGTAAAATGGTTTTTACCAGAAATATCTGCTCACATTACAGTCATATTTTTTAAGTCATCGAACCACTATGCGGGTCATAGAAGTTTAGTGATTCACCAACAATAAATTGTTTTCTATTGTTTAGGTAAATATACATACCTACACTAATAGTATACCTAGGTAACTTTACTGTCTCGTAGTCTAGGGGTTTAAACAAGTACGTAGCAAGTGCGAAAGCTTAACGTGGGCACCTGTGTTTGCCCGGCTCATGTCAAAAGCTCGCTCTTAACTTGGGACTTGTAGGCAATGATGACAATAATTATGGGCAAGCTGTGACAATAAAAAATAAAAAAATATTCTTTTCTGGCATTGTTGTAGGATGTTTACCCCGAGTTTCTCAGCTCTAAATTATCGCAGAATGAATGTGACAAATTGTCAAGCAAGAGTTATCTGCTGTGATTGGTTGAATGGATTTTCAACAGCCAATCACAACAAATAACGCGTGCTTGACAATTGGCACATTAATTCTATGATAATTTAGAGCTGAGAAACTTGGGGTTAGTGTAGAGGATAGCCGTTGGCGTATGTCACTTTGCCATAAAGATTGTTTAGTACTTACTATTATAATGTATTGTCGTGTAAACAACCCGCAGCTGGTACACGACCGTAGACTAAGGCATAAGTGGTAAAATGAGGGTATATTACTGCCCTCAGGGCATTTAAGAAGTATGGTATTATGTTGTGCCCATATCAGTACCTAACCTATCAAGCAGGGAGAATATTTACCTAAGATCTATGAGAAAATTATTACCTACCATAGAAGTGCTTTTCAGCATAAGACCATAAACAAAGATAATATGAATGTCCTTACTTCCTTTAGTAATGGCATTAGTTTCATCATAGACAGGTCTAAGCCATGGTTTATGACACTAATTTGCAGTAATAATTTAAAGGTTATTATCATTAAAGTTGATAGGTGCACTTTGAAATTGCCTTGTGTATAGGTACGGGAAGTGGTTTGTTTATGAAATGATATAGTAAATTGTGAAATTGTTTTGATCCAAGTCTGTATACCTACTAGACGAGATAAAAAAATAACTACGTACAGTAGCTGGATAACGTGATTTTTCTTATGTGCCCATGTAGCTAGCCTCCTTATGGTCTTTGGGGCAGATAGGATAGGACCTCATTCAACCTCACATTGTATGCGTGATCTAAAGATCCCGGCTGATGTTTCTGATAATTCAGTATGGGACATAATTTATTTATTATTATTTATTATATACTTTATTGTACACCAGAAGTTTCATTTATAAAGGAAAATTAAAACTAAAAACACATACAATGGGCGGCCTTATCGAAATCCGCGATCTCTTCCAGGCAACCAGGTATGGAAATGCCTAAGGCATTAAGTCCGCCTCTGTACATTTGTGTGCATGAAGTATTAAAAAAAAAAAAAAAAAAAAAAATATGGACAGTAATAAACAGTTTAAAAAAAAAAAGATATGCAGATACATACATATTCTAGTCTCAAAGGACATTTTCCAACTCTAGCTTTTTCTGTTCCATAAAAATCTCATTTAGAGGTCTCATGCCTAAATTTCATGAAATTATCAGTTTTTGAGTAACAAGGTGGAGGCAAAACTGTATGTTGGTAGAACGAGGTATAATCTGTTATCAAGTTCAGATCACAAGATTATCCTATCCATTAAGTTTTATTTAGGCTTAAAATGTGTAACTAAGTTTAAAAAAAACACTACCACCTTCTTTGGTTTTGAGACGATTCTTATGAAATTATTTTTTTCATGTTACAGATCACGGGAGCTGATCAAAGGTGCAATACTGGACAATGACTTCATGAAGAATCTTGAGATGACACAGATCCGCGAAATCGTGGACTGCATGTATCCTGTTGAATATGCAGCTGGCAGCCTCATCATCAAGGAAGGAGATGTTGGCAGCATCGTCTACGTTATGGAAGGTAAGCTTATGTGTAATTTATATTCCTATTAAACCCTTCTGAATGCCACAAAAGTAAAAACAATATATTATTTTCAGAAGAAATATAGCTAAGAATTTTTACCGCCATCTATTGTCGAGTAGCTTCAAACTAAACACAATTTATTACCGCCACCTAGCGGCAAATAGTTAAAACACTTGATTTGCTAGTTCCAATAAATGAAGATAGATGGTGCAATCTATAGTTTGTCTAGTCGATAACAGATGGCGCTTTTAGCAATGACTTTGTACACTAACCTTCAGTTTCCCACCTTAAAATTATCGCAGAATTAATGTGACAAATTGTCAAGCACGCGTTATCTGCTGTGATTGGTTGAATGAATTTTCTACAGCCAATCACAGAAGATAAAGCGTGCTTGACAATTTGTCACATTAATTCTGCGATAATTTTTAGGTGGGAAACTGAGGGTAAATGGTGCGAGTTAGTTTTTCTGCTGTCCATCAGATGGCGGTAAAAAGTTATACCAAGGCTTTGCATATTTTTTTGAATTAGTAATGATAAAAATATTAATCTTTACTCATTTCAAAGTTAACAAAATCATTAAGGGTTGTGTTGCGTATACATTTTATTTTTAGGTGTTGTCGTTATTTTAATCCCGTTTATCGTAGATAATCTAACAAAATATTATATGGGATATTTTTTTCAGATTTGCTTCTGAGCAGATTTTGATACTTAAGAATTTTCATATTAAAAATTATCATAATTTTGGGATGAATACAAGTATTTACAGGATTTTTACCATAGCGAGCTATGTTATATACACCTGCTATACCTATGGCTCAACAATCTAGTAGGTACCTTACAGTAGTAATAAACGTATAACAGAGCAAGATATAGAACAAACTGATTTCACGTACAGCAATTTTCCAAAACATTGTTTTCCTTGCATGTGTCTAATTCACGAGTATCCTTCGTTTTAAACTGGCATCCGGCGAGGTCTGTTAAATAGCAAGCTCTCATAGTGTTTAGTAACAAACATATAGTCCTAGGTATTCGTAGTGATACTATGCTCGAGACAAGTGGATACTTTCCCTAAGCGCGCTCGAGAAAGCGCGAAAAAGCAGCTGCCGTGACACCCGCGACTTTTCCTGCCTAGTATAATCAACCACACATCCATGGCAACTTTGATATCACCTTTATTTCGTACCAGTAAGTAAGTTTTCGTAGTTCAAGTGTCTGCTTGACCGTACTTCATCTTACGACTGCATACTTCTGTCTGTGGACTAACAGGATAGAAAAACTAGACAAGTAACTATACAATACACTTACTTAACGTATCTATGTATTTTCTCTGTGTTTCTAGGCATCACAACGTCCAATACAGATTTCTTTATTACTGTAATCATTTGCTCTTCAATTATTGATTACTGACAAAAAAAAATAGAATAATTGAAAACACAACTATATACAAACTGGTAATAATAATTGTGCACAAGCGGGTATAAAAAGGGGAGAGGGGAAGGGGCTCATTGGGCATCAAAAAATCGTCCACATCGTTGTCAATAAGAGAAGCGCCCAGAATGCTTGCCAATTGAATTAAAAAATACCACATAACCGTTTGTTTTTGTTATGCTAACCCTCAGTTTCCCACCTTAAAATTATCGGAGAATTAATGTGACAAATTGTCAAACACGCGTTATCTTCTGTGATTGGCTGTTGAAAATTCATTCAACCAATCACAGCAGATAACGCGTGCTTGACAATTTGTCACATTAATTCTCCGATAATTTTAAGGTGGGAAACTGAGGCTAAGATATATAATTGAAATTAATTACATGGTTATAAATACACATAGGAAAGGAAAACTGTTAAAATAGTAAATAACTGTACTAAACAATTTAACTTTTCTTGTTATATCAATTCGATGTGAATGTGAAAACAATCAAAAGGTTTCCCTTCCTGAAAATTCTTCCTTTATTTATTTACTGTTGATTAGACATTGATCTCAGGCCAAACATTCCTTATAGTTATAGACTTACATCAAATACTTAAACGGGCTTTAAAGTCCTCACTTTAGATAAGTCTATTTATAACAAATTTAGTCAGATAAAGGTGATTCAAAGTATATTATTTTTGTTACTAAGGAAATATTCATTTATCCTATTTTCTACGTTTCTATTGATAAAAAATACCTACCAAAGTTACTATTCGTTACTTTTAATAATATAAAAATAACCAGTAGCTAGGTATGTTTCAGGAAAGATAAAATTTATGGATCTTATTACATTTATATAACTTTTCCTTAGACTATACAGGAACTCAATCGAAATCATAAAAAGCATATCAAATTGCAGCGAAGTATAGTTTTCTTGAACAGTGACTTTGCGACGTAATGCCACGCTTTTGACGGCCAAACAGTTCACATCATACCGAACTCACTACCAGGATCTAAATAAATTATAATAGCAATAGCAAAAAAAATAAGATATTATTGTAGCTTCGCTTATTCTCAGGTTTATTACTATATATAAGCGAATATTATAGAAAGGCTTGTTTGAAAAAGGTAATCTTTGAAAATGACAAATTAAGGAAATTACTGCTGAGGTATCATAGGCTATTTTATGCTGAAAATGTGCAGTTATTGTGGCATAAGCTGAGGGAAAAACCTTGTACTAATATAAGGTAACATTTAATTATGATGAAGTTTTAGTAAGAACTAAATGGAGGAACTTAGAATTAAAAATACTTATGTTGATATATTTCGTTGTATTTATGTAATGAAATTTTAATGTGTGTAATTACGTTACATAAAGTTTATAACAGTAATTATATGTGTGTAACTGTACCAACATATTAAATAAGAGAAACAAACTACTCTACACTTTTTTATAGAAGTTAACTCATTCAACTTCGGAGTAAAATCTGAGACAAAAAATATTAAATATAGTTACACACAATACAGTTATTTCTGACACTATAGGCAAAAACTGTTTCGCCAAATAAATGAAACGCGTTTCTATGACTTAGTGAAACTTAATAAATAAGTAATAGCGTAAGGTTAAACTAATAGAGACGGGTCAAACCGCAACAGCGATAGATATTTATGCAAATATCCGACCTATGATTTATTATATAACTTAAAATCCGTGTATGATAAAAGATGATAAAAATAAAAGTTGTTGTTGTCAAATAAAAGGATTAGTTAAACTAACCATTCTAGAGGAAAATTTCTGTTATTTATTCCACTGGATGTTTGAAATGGTTCATTTGTTTTCATTGTACGGGTACAACGATATTGATCATGGTATGTAGAGGCACCCGTAGAATGCATCCACAGTAAACCATTTGCATGATAAAATATGCAACGATAAGCAATCACGCAATAAATTTGTGTCTGTTCGTAGCAAAAACATAATTATTGACACCTCCATCAAGATTCAAGAGAAAACAACCTGTAACCGTGCGAATATTGACATCTAAGGCATCCTTCACGTGATCATCATCATCTTGTCCTAATCTCAATATATCTTGAGTCAGCGCGCAACGTGTCTTATTCTTCTTAATTCCCTATTAGTCGTCTTATACTCATTTGAATACTGAGTCACTCGATGTGTATCCATAATATTATCTTTCTCATAATCCATCGTTTCTTTGGTCTCCCTCCTCTTATAGTCATAACACCCTTAACAATACATGATCATACAATTACATTGTAACATTTTGCTATAATACATATAACATAATAAATTGTGTGAACTCGTACGATGTATTAACGCAGTTAAACAGGGCCCAATCTAGCAATTTCGTCGCTTCGGGCATAGACAATATTTGCCACCCTAGGCGCCCTATAAAATGACGCCTTATAAGGAGGTAAATGTTTCAGGATATAATGTATTGAAATAAAGTGCGGTTTTTAACCGTCGGATCGGATAAAGCCGCTTTTTTGACAACTTAGAGCGAAGTGAAATCGAAGTGAGCTCGAAAGTATCACCTAAGAATTTTCGCAACATTATGATGAATGTTAAGTTATTATCGATAGCGACGCGATATTGAAAATTTGACCATACCACGAATAAGTTAGGGTTTCTGATGAATGAAAAGGGCTGTTGGTTCAGTTTGGTCATCCCTCATTTATGCCGCTCTGGGCCCAGCTCACCTTCTAGATCTAGTTACACGTCAAACTGGTGATAGTTTCAATGCAACCACATTTAGGTATACGACAACGCAGCGTTTACGCATCATCATCGAGAAGTCAGATAACGTCAAATGCGAAGGCATCCTAAACAGAAAACTAGTCACTGTGTTCAACCGTGCATATCTTACTGCGCACTGCGGTGTATTCTTGTCATTCTATAATTATAAATCATTTTCTGAATAGTTGACACTTTTGTGGTTTTCAAGGGAAAGTGTCAATTTCAACTATTCAATGTTACTATCATTTTAACCTTAGAAAGGATTGGGTAACTCCGAGTAAATAAATCAAATTTTTAATGATTAGTTTTATGATGTTTTTCTCGACGTTTTTGTTTTTGCGGGGTACCTTGATTTCACAAATAAACTTAAGCAATGAAAACGAACAATACTTTTTTTAAGGCATGATTGTTTTCTGTACGCTGAAAGGGCATTCACAAACGGTTATTATTTACGATTATTCATTTAAACTGTTAACTCAGTAACACACATACGTCATAAAACGGTTCTGGAGAATAATAAAACAAACAATACTTAATTCACCGTTAAAGGATTTACGTTTTCAGATATAATACTAAATAGAAGGCACTAATTTTGAGACCAAACCTATAATTTTAAAACCCTGACATTATACCGATATAATATATTATGACAAACACAGACTAACTTATTTTTAAAACTCCATCTAAAATGTTACTTGTTGTATATGTTATTGAAACAAGGTAACTTGTAATAAATATTCATTAGATTTGGCGTAATTAATGTCACTGAATCCGTAATCACTTGGTTATAACTTTGCAAGTTTTATATTTCTATTAATCAAAGAAATATAAATATTTATGACAGCATTGACTTTGTCATAACATTTTATTGAAGTTTGAATACGAAAAAAATAGGAATCGCACGTTTATATATAAGGCCAATTAGTATATTTTACCAATTTCAAGTTTGAATAAAGATTATTATGTCTTATGTCTATTATGTTTAAGTTTTTAAATGTTGGAATACAAATATTTTTAAAGAAAAACGTTTTTTATATAGAAAAAAAAACAAAATAAGGAACATATATGATAAAAATAAACCACACTAAATTTAGAAAGAGTCAATCTTAAAATAAATGACTATTCTAAGAAAAATTATAAAAAGCAAATTCACTCCCGAACGGAAACTACTTAAAGAGGGCAAAAAGTATACTTGGGACTATTACGAAATGTACAAAAAGTACTGTCAGAACAGACAATGCGTGATCGGTCCGCGGCCTTGGCAGGCGGAGATCGACATTCGAGACCTTGTCGAGTTTTTGTCGGACTATAATGGGTGACGTTGTAGGCCCCTGGCTACTGGTCGTGTTCTAAGTGAAAGTAAAGAGCGTCCGTGTGTAATTTGCTGTGCGATGTTGATAGAAGCCGACGGTGATAGCTGGATTGTAGGGTTTGCAGTCAGTGTTGCGTTGGTTGGCTAGCAGTTTCAATTGCAGTGTCATAATGATTGGAAACGTTATTTTCCGTTGACATAATAGTCTAGCATTGTAGGTAATCTGTACCTTATTTGGAATAAGACTCATATATGAATTTTCATCACAGAATGGAATCTGTCAGTTTTTATGTCAAACATGACCATTAGTCTCATTCTTCAATCTGTGCGGCCATTGATTGTTGTCTATTTCAATACTTATATAATATTATAACGAGAAAAGATTTGTATTTTTGTATGTAACGAATAAACTTAAAAACTACTGGACCGATTTCAAAAATTCTTTCACCGTTGGGAAGCCACACTATCCCCGGATGACAAAGACAACTTTTTATCCCTGTATTCCCACGGGAACAGGAACTACGCGGGTGAAACCGCGAGGCGTCCGCTAATTATCAATATTTTAGTTAAGAATAGCTCTTCGTTTACGAATGATTGTGTACCGATAATTCATTCACCAGAAAAAAGAAAATGCCAAAGATATGCACCATAAGTGATGGAAAGAAAACTTAGTTGACAGCGTTTTACAGCCCTGAATTATAGAGGGAGTTACGTGTATGATTTACCATAAATGAAGTAGTGAGACTTCGCAAGTACTCGTAGACGAGTTGTACCAGTACGTGTAGTTACTTGTGTTCAATTGACATTAACAAACAATGTTGAAGTCGCTCTCAATCTTATAGTTGTCTTAGGCCTATATTCTTTACCAAGGGCTAGAAAAATAGGAGAAGACCAAAGAAACGATGCAGTGACTATGTGAATGATGATATCGTTATAATGAGGATTACTAATGGGGAATACTGAGATAAGGATTATCAGTCCCAAATAAATTAGTATATGGACAAAAGAATTGTGGCGATGAAAATTTTAGTCCGATGGCCCAATTTTATTTTTTTATTTTAGTTGGGCTTGCTCTTGACTCTAATATAGGTCAGATGTGACAGAGACAGAGTCGATGATGGAGTGACTTTACTCAGAAGAAGCCTGTTTACTTTAACTTTGAAGAGATTCGGGTTGAATGCGTTCGGAAACACAGACGCAGGCACTGAGTGCCACCCTTTTGCTGTACGCAATAGGAAGGATGTTTGGAAGCGCTCAGTGCGAGTTGTTGGAATGAAAACTAGGTATGGTTGATAACTTGCAATGCGTCTAGATGCCCAATGGTAGAAGGGGGCCAGTGGGATGAGGTCGTGGAGTTCTTAAGCACACTCACCGAAGTACAGTCTGTAGAAGACCAACAAGCAGGCAACCTTGCGGCGCCAAGCTTTGAAGCTTGGCATCAAAATCAAAATCATTTTTTTTATTTCACATAGGCCTACATGGGCACTTATAAAACGTCGACAAAATGAGCACGGTTCGGGTTGGTCGTTTCCTATGGAGAAGAACCGGCAAGAAACTCCATGGTTACTCTTTTAAAAATGGTTTGGTTTTACAATATTTACATGTTACAGCATTAGTACTTAGATATGGGAGGACAACGTAGGCCCGAATTATGACAATAAGTCGTAAGAAACTAAAAAAAAAAGAAAAAGATTATATAAAAAAGTTTACAAATGTTAACTAGCATCTAGAAGGCCTACAATGTTCACACATTCACAAAACAATCGGTAAAAGAATCTATACAAAGGTGAAAAATAATAAAAATAAGTATAACAAGACTAAATTTAACATGTTGCACAAATTTTGTTATCAGTGCTGTAACTATTCTTAGCAAAGGGCTTTAAAGATGATTGAAAACCATTTTAAAAAGTCTAATTAAAAGAAGGAAAGAAAAAATGAGATTGAGAATAGTTAGAGACATCCACATATTTGTGCCGTTTACAAGTTACCAGGGAAGCTGCATGCGCAGAAGGAGCTAAGGCCAAATGTTTTTATCTTCAACGTAGTCCTTGATTTTATAATATGCTTTTTTAACAAGGATACGTTTGATGTAGTTTTTGAACCTTCCATCGGTCAGTTCTATAACTGACTTTGGCAACTTGTTATAAAAGCGTATACTGTTTATAAGAAAAGACTTGCTAGTTTTCGTTAATCTGAATTTGGGTATTACAATTTCGAGTATTACAATACATAGTATTTTGGGTATTACAATACATCTACAAGTTTAACGTCACCAATGAGCCCCTTAGCTCTGCGTTCCACCGAGTCAAGCTAGGCAAGTTGATATTTTTTGATCGGACCTTGGGCTTTGTAAAAAAAAACAAATACAGAATGAGTCTCAAGTCAAGCTAATCTAAACTGAATTTCAAACTTAAATCAAGATTTAGGTTCAGTAGATTAGAATACCTGTGAATCGAAAAAGAAAGACATTACATTAATTTAATATCTTGAAATATTTTATCTAATTTTATGTGTTTCAATGTCAATCTTGATTTTAATAAACCATGATTGTACAAATTTTCCATGCCTTACGGTCGAATCACTTGAAACATGTACATTTAATAACACCATTGTAACAGTGTTTTCTGCAAAAATAAATTATTTGATTTGATTTGATTTGAAAGAAATTTAAGAAAAAATATTATACTGATGATCATCTTTGCCATTATTTAAAATATTTATATAAAAATATCTCAGACTATTGTGTTTCTTTCATATACATCGAATAATACATTCAATAGAATAATGGCATGGTAAATAAAACATATTTGGCTTGTGAGTGAAGCTATCAGCATCGCCACAAAGGAATAAAATAACTTAATGAAATGATTCCTAATATAATAGGTTCTAGAAAGGATTCCTTATATACGTGCTATGATATCAAATAAGAATGCTCATAGAACACGTTTGGTGTTATTGCTCCATCGCTAAATCGAACATTTGTGAAGAAAGATATGCAGCTGGTAAATTACTTATTCTACCTAAACGTCTTTGTAGCGAGCTTGATAAAGATATAAAATTATGATTTTGTTTTATTTTTATAGGTAGGCTCGCGCTTGACCACTATCTCACCGATAAGCGATGATGTGGTCGACGGAGCGGTCGCGGTCGCTTACTCGGTTGTAACTTATTCATTCTTGACTTAAAGACCCCGAGGTTGTAGCTATCGGGCAACACAGACTCCGGCAGGGAATTCCACTCTTTAGTTGTACGCATAATAAAAGTATTTCCAAAACGCTTAGTGCGTATGGGTGGGATTTCCACCATCGAACGATGGCGCATGGCCGTACATCTCATAGCCCGATGATGAAACAGGCTAATTGAAATTAGATCATGCAATTCCATCGCCGCTTGGCCCGTTTTTCTCTCGACTCTAGTGCGTCTAGATGGTATTTGGCAGATCCACCCAGATATGAGAACAGATGAATACTTTATGCAAGATCGAACTTGCACTTGCTACAACTTAAGCAGCTAAAACTTTTAAAGGCTTTATACAAATTACACCATATTTAAGTAGGTTCCTTTTGGTCTAAAATCTGGACTTATGATCAGAAAAATAAATTGTCAAAATTGAATTTGTAATATCCCAATCGACCAGAAACATGTAATCTATTTCTCAATTGCACTGACATTTGTGAGTGGACTTCTGATATTATCGCTATTAATATTGAGTAAATGTCTATCTTAAATAATTACGCCACAATTTTTGGAAAGATAACAAACATCTGACCCTCGTTATGTAGTTCATTAATGTTATCAAACTGTTCTGTGTCTTGACTTGTATATATTATATATAGTTCAATATTATCGAATTCTAAAAATATATGGTGGGCAATTATCTGAACAAGTGAATGCCAAACTTCAAAGAAAATAAGTAATAAGTTACTTCTAAGTAATTGCACCATTACGAAATTTTCTGAGGTAATAAATTTAGGTTTCACTTAAAATTTCACCTAACTGCGGTTACGTCTATTAGTTACGAAATAATGTTTAATACACTTTTTATTTTGTGCTAAAATTGGCAAAAAGAACACTTATTTCATATTACAAAACGATTGTTGCAGTTTGATGCATTTAATATTGCAAACGAAATACGAATATAATTAAATAGTTACTTTGAAACTAGTTTGACATAACTTATGTAACGGTTTGGCCTTTGGAACAAATTTTATTATACCTACCATTTGAATGCAAAATGGATATAATGAATCCGTTGGTTAAAGAAGTCAAGGTGACAAGGAAATAAACCAAAAAACCTCTTTGTTGCTGATTTATGCAATGCAATATAGAAATACTTTTGGCAAAGGCTTGTCACGTTCAATTGCAATCACAAATGTGCTTACATTGAGTGCGTATGAAATTGCCTGATGCCGAAATTTTACGACACTAGTCGCATCAAACTGACGCAACAAGCAATTTTCCTTTAAGTTCCAGTCGCTTAGGCCTGGTCGTTGGCCAACTCAACCTTAATGCCTCAAAACATTTGAGCCTATTGTGCGAATAGCGTCAGAATCACGCACCTAGTAATAGTGACCCTAAATTACATTGGGATGTGTCAAATTATCTGTTGTTACCATTCTGTGAGGCAACGCGTGAAATGTTGTATACTTATAACATTTTGTAACATCCTCGAAGTTTGTTTGATGTTGGTATAGTACATTACTGCAGCGGCCAGCAAAAGAGGCATTGATGGACGAACGTGTAAATGTGGGCCGAGGCGAAGCCGAGGCACACATACGTAAGACCATCAATGCCTAGTTGTGGCCAAGGCTTGTATAGTGCTTTTCTCAAATAATGCGCGGAAATTAAAACTAAGTAGTACCTAGAACTCATTTTGTCAAATACAATTACTTTTCAAAATCAATGACGAACAACAATAATTATTCCCGCGTTAGCCTTAGCACGCACTGCGATATTTATTCACGCAATTTTTTTTCCGCCTATTCCGCGGCCTATGGAATTGTATGAAGCTGCTAAAAAAATATACCGGTAAAAAAACCACGCGGGAATAATACTACAAAAATCCGCGCAAACAAATAACAATAATGTTCATTTGTTTTTTTTTTCAATAGACAGCTTTCTATTTACAAGCCAGTTCGAAATTTAAATAAAACCTATGATAAGTTACCTCCTTGATTGCCATGTTTCGGAGAAAAAGATCGTTCCATTTTTAAATTACACGATAGATATGAGTTTACTATGTAATTTATTTGGCCGCTACACACGACAGATATGGGTTTTCATACAACTTTTGCCGGCCGCTGCGCGCATGTATATGGCCAGTACAGCAATTGCGATTTATCTCGAAGAAGGTTGTCAAAATAATGCTCAAATTTCCAAGCATGTTTGAGAAAAAGATATAATTGCCAGCTGCTTTTAAAGTTTTCCCAATTGCTTCTATCTAATACATGTCATGTATAAATTAAATCTAACTAAAAATCACATCTAAAAGGGGCCCGCCCTCTTATATTAAGATCAATGAGTTAACTTAAAAATATACTTATAGTTTGTTGACACACACATTTTGTAAAAGTTGACATAATCAAGTTTTAATTTATTATTGCAATTACGTTTTGGAATTACCAAAACATTTCATACTTATTTTAATCTATTTCAACACCATTGCAAAACAATTTCTAAATTACATTAGTTAAGATCTTCATCTAGATTATCTTAGATTTAATTATCAAGAAGAGCATTGCCAGGTCCAGTTATTTGTCTCTACGCATGCATTCTAGCTGGGTGACCATCCGTATCAGGCGATTTCTCTTAACGATCTGAATAGTGCTCGTTATAAACATTTACTTTAGCTCGTTATTGTGACCCAATTCTGATATGGGCTCTATTAAAACTTGTTACAACTGTCTTTTGTTACTTAACACATAATATACTTGCGTAATAAGTTCAATTTGTTTGAGATAAACATCACTATTGATTGCTAGTAGTCGCATTCATAGTCATAGTTTCAAAGTTTTCAGTTTGCATTCATTTTAAAATTAGAGGCGTTGAAGAAGTTTTGGTGTGAAATCATAAACACGGTTTGCAAAATTTGTAGATGTTCTCAGAGGGTTATATAACATACCAGTTCCTAGCAAAGATACAAACCATAGACGATGGGATAGCTGCTAATAACGGGTCATGATAAAATTATTATAGCAATCTTAAGAACATAACAACGTTATTACTGGTATTAAGAATGTCAAACATTACGATTTAATCAGCTGAGCGCTATAGCATTGAACAACAATGTAAAAAATGCGAACGTATTCATTGAGGTCCCTTAAGGACACTCTTTCAAATGAGATACGGGTCTATGACGTCACTCATTGAAAGTGCGTTATTTAAACGAGGGGAAAGAATTGGCTGCATGCTTGTCTTCATTGTTCAATTAGATAAGCCAACAAATAGAAGTAATGCTATGAGCATCTATTCACTCGTTCCATTTGGATGATTGTAAATGAATAAAGCAACGACTAGGCTCATATTAAGCAGTGGAATTTCCTTTGAACACACACTAACACACACACCTTTGAACACAGAATTCTGAGAAAAGATCTAGCTATTCATTAAGGATAAAGATGGGGTAGATGTTAGGTCTGTAAATGATTCGTGTACGGGATTCCCTGAAATCATATTTTCCTTAAAAACGACAAAGCAGATAAAGCAGAGGACAAAGGCATTACAATTACACTATCAGCAGTATAAGAATATGGGTGTAATATAATCCTATAAAACAGCTAGAAGTCACAGCTGTACCAGAACTTAAAAGTGTAACCATAACATTGCCACCCACAGCCTTGACCGTGGAGTAATTGCGTCACAAATGAAATCCGAGAACCTCTTCGCGATTAGCATTTCTACTTTTACTTGAACTTTCGATTCGTCGACGCAGACCATAATTACATGGTGTTATACCGTTTAGTAATCATTCTGTAATACACAGCACATAATTATAAAATTTTCCGATATGGAAAGTGGATGACAGATGGTGGAAAACCAACGCATAACCTAAAAAAAATATAAACCATAGACCTAATTTATAACTTCGACACGTCTTGTGAAACGGGTTCTATGATCACGAATTCACATATATAACTTTTATGATGATATCTTTGAGAAGTCCAACGGAGCGGTTATGTTCTGCACCCATTACTGCACGTTATACGGAGAAAAATTTAACTGTAGAATTCATTTCTATATATTTCTCTTCTGAAATCTTAGATCATAATAACTGGTTTTTAAGACGGGTTACGTGATTTATCCAGTGATAACTTTACTCTTACAGTTGTTCTTGTCAGTTTTGAAGATTTTTGTTCATATATGATTCCGTATTCTTATAAATATATAGCAAAATATTCGTTCTTTCTTACGCATCGTTGATTATCGCAATATTGCAGTACATAATTGTAATTTTACACTGTTTGTATTGCCAATTTAATCAATTAACCGCTTTCTTTTCGATTTTATTTGTTTCGCTATCGTTATTGAATAAGTTTTCTTTTTCATTTAAAACATTATTTGCGCAGTCGTTTGGAAACTTTGTTGGGTTGACAAAAATTTCACACGATGACTCTTTGAATTATTCTTTAGTTTATCATAATTCTGATATTTTTTTTTTTTACATTTTATCATAAACTAATTCTTTAGCCTGAGGTAGCAGCAGCTCGTTATATAGTTTCTCGCAATAAGTGTCACTGACTTCAAAAGTGTGCAAAAAGTTGATAAACCATCTCTTAATGTATGTATACTAAAGCTGCCCGTTTACTTCAGTTCATGTTTTAAATCTATAATTATTAAGGCAGCATCGGTTTAACAGTGATACATGCACTCGTTGATATGAATACGTTGTTAAAGGCACTATTAAATAGATTAATGTTTTTTTCGGTGTCTATACGAAGGTCTACCTTCAACGCATAACTTTGATAACTATCCGGTCATGGGCGATACCTTGCCGATTCAACTCATTATATCCATTTGCATTCACTTATTATTCATTTATTAAACATGCTTATGTTCTGACATATTATTGCTCCAACTTTTGACATCCATCCGATTTGCGACTGGTCTATGTAGACACACATATTTATAAGTATTCAATTTTGGGAATATGTGTAAACATTTGTAATTCCATATGTTCTTTCATCAGTATACTGATCAATTGATCACCTTCTCTTGGTCTTTGATTGTTTGAATGTTTTAACAAGTGTTAAGCGTTACATGCGTACACACTTAACACGCTGGTTTGTAATAATCGAAAACGTATGTTTATCATATAGGACTTATTTTTTAGTCGTAGCTTACTGCTGTAGTATCTCTAGGATCAAAATTAAAAGGTTCACCACCTCGTCCACCTTTTGTGAGCTTGGAGCTTTTATTATTCAGGTAAGTATATGTTTTGTCTTTGTCTGGCGTGTAGTCTGTCTCAACCGCACGCGCAGTCAGCCGGCTGCGTTTGCGCAGGAGTTGATCGGATCGGAGTAGAGCAGTAAGCGGAGCGGCGCTGACGTGATTGGTCGCCGTGCCCCCAATGTCTCGCGTTCTGAATTTAAAATAGTCGCGATCGACTTCACTGTGAGACAAGCGATGTGATTTGTTTATAGTTTTTGTTCCTCAATCAATAATAATTGAAGATACCATCCATTGAACTATGGTAAATAGTGTGAAGTGTTATTGTGTTTAAAATAAAGTGAATTTTCACGGAAGCTGCAGCTGTCGCTGCACTGGAGAGATTTCGGCGGATAAACGCAAATCCGTACTCCGAAAAGGATTTAAAATTAACATGTTACTTACACACGATGCTGCAGCAAAATTTTATGTGTTTAAGGATATTGTAACAAGCAAAAAGTTTAATTAAAAACTGTAACCGTACTACGGTTTTTTAGCCTTTGTTACCCGGGCCATAATAACGAATCAATTGACACCTTATTCATTAAAATCGGATGAATAGCTTAGGCGCTATAGATGAACATACTTAAAAACAAACATACATAGACAGCTAAAATCATAACCCTTCCTTTTGACTTCGCCTTAGTCGGAAATAAACGGCTTTATTGAAGTTATACACTTTTAGTTATTTGATTTTATGAGCATATTTTTATAATTATCGTGTCCTTTAGACCGATTCACGATTTGAAAGTAAAGTTTCGGAGGCTCTCAAGCACTACAAGGTTATTGCAAGCCTCTCGTATTTGCGTGCACTACCCGTGTGGCGTGAAAGTATTTTGGAACGTTGTCTTCACAGTGAAGATATTTTAGCATATTAATGTCCGAACAGCCTCGAGCTTTCTATGCCTGCGTTTGGCCAAACAGTATGACATCATTGTCTTGTTAGACCTCGGTTTTTTATAGATATCAGAAATATTGACCATTAATTCACTTAGTCGTCTTCGCTGACTAATAAATTAGTAAATTTTGATGTTGTGGACTAAATCAATCAAGTACCGGTTTCATAATTAATGATATACCTTGCAAGTATTGCAATACGAATCAGTTCATGCTTCGTTAACTTATTGAAATCATTGTTGCACTAACACACTTTGGAACTTGTTTACTGAGTAATATGAATCGATTTAATATGCGTGTACTAATCATTGTCACGTTTTTGTATTCAAACAAAGATTAGAAAGTATAGATAGATGTTACCAACATACCATACATAGGATTGTCTCCCTTGTGTGTTAACAATACTGCACATAAATGATGTTATCATAATAATAACTATTCCGATTATTAAAATTACCATCAGACCGTAGAAAGTGTTAGTATTATACAAATATTTCGAAATAGAAACGTCAGTTGATGATTATACTCGTTGTAACACCGTTGTTATTCTACAACATATAATATTTTTTAACTGAAGCACGACAAATTGATTGTTTATTGTATGTTATTCCAACTTAAACTTGCTTGTACAATATTTCATAATATCCTTATAGAATAAAGTGCCATGAATGTCAAAGCGAATAGTGTAGTAAGTTGAATAGGAGAAAGGGCTACCATTGTTTATGATTCGAGTAACCTACCGTTAGTTCTAAATAAATTTAGCGCGTGCTATTTGTGTAACTGACTAATATATTATAATTCTATCAATGACTTTGTACTCCATTGATGAGTCAACGGTTTTATACTACTTTGAGTGTGTTTACTGCCAATGGAAAAGCCGAGAGCACTGCCTGTCATAAAGATGACGAGTCATTTGCATTGTTTTGACTATTATCTGTTGTAAACGGTAGTGCTGATAACAGTAACCTAATAGCTTAATATAGAATCAGCATATTTTACTTCATCGAATTTATTTTCCTCTTGATAATGTGCACTGTAAAACATATTAATAAATAAATATATATATTATAAGGATATATATCTTAAGGATTTTAGGTTGATGACGGGTCATTGTGTTGTGAACAGTACACAAAGGTATTCTAGGAAACTTAGCAAACCGAGCTGTATAGAATTTTATCGTAAAATGTTCTTACAAATGTATTGTGACATCTTTGCAAATCTTCTGATCATTACAATCATCATTCTCCCTTAAGTTCTGTTGAGAATATTGTTCCCTACTTTGATTCTTGATAGTATGACTGCAGAAGGTGGTGTAGTGGCTTCTGGTAATATTTGATCTATTAATGAAAAAAAGTTAAACATGCATCGGCCACAATTTCTCAAGTTCCTGGATATGTTTCTCACGTATCATCGCTGACCAGCCGACTGGATATGTGGACCAATGAACTTGTTTCAACTCGTCTATCGGCTGATGTCTTAGAAATCGTTTCCTACTAACTCGATCAGGCGTTTTATGATTGTTGCTAATTTGCTAGTATCATTTGTTATTGTTTTCTTCCACTACATTGTTTTTATTGATTTCGTCATAATTATATGTGATAATTTTATTTCTAGTTCATGCCTTAATTCCGATTCAATAACTCGATGTATGTACATCTGCTTAAAAGTATAGTGTTTAAGAGTTTCCCAGTGAAAGTGAAACATTATTAATAACAATAAACTGGCCGTATGCAGCAGTTGCTTCGCCAGCTGCCGCTCGCACTCACTCAGCTCCCATTATCTAATTATTACGCAATGTGATGCCATTTGCATTCGCTTTAAGGGCTCTTGAGGCCCAGTTAGTGCTTCCTCCTTAATGTGTTGGACCAAACTACTTCTTGAGCAATAGTCGTGCTTGCGTCCCGTGACGCGTCCGTTCTTGCGAAGTTTACCGGCCGAGGATGATTTTTTGCCAAATTACCTATGAAGCACAGACTTGAAGGCCATATAGTGAGAGCTAGCCCTCTCGTAACACACTTCGCTGTACGTTGCAATCATTGTACGGTAGGTATATATAAAGTTTAAGCAAAGGTCGATTAGACAGACTATAATAGTGCTAATACACGTCCAGATTAGGTACGGCCGGACTATCTCCACCCACAAATAAAAAAATAGAATATTATTTTCCGTTTTTATTTATGACTAAGTTGAATGTAAAAACATCGGCCGACAATAACCAAAATCATTAGATCTCCCATAAATCGGGTACTTTTTCAACGCTGGTCGTAGTTGGTACGGCCCAACCAGCCGACAACCCTACAAACATCTGGATTTGGTACGGAGCAGACCATATCCGATGTGAAAACCAGCGGTCCCAGACAGACTCAATTAATAATAATGTCCGGGGGACCACTCTACACACGCTCAGATATGGTCGGCCGGACTAACTCCACCCACAAATCCGTGGTCTGGCCGTACTAAATCCGGACGTGTGTTGTTAGCACTATAAAACTCAAGTACGTATGTACTCGTAATATACCTACAACTGCCATAATTCATTGCTGATTAAAATCTGAGACGCACGCATTGTGAA
Organism: Orthosia cruda; assembly: GCA_964057195.1. Taxonomy (NCBI): domain Eukaryota; kingdom Metazoa; phylum Arthropoda; class Insecta; order Lepidoptera; family Noctuidae; genus Orthosia; species Orthosia cruda. The sequence continues at coordinate 18,278,279 of OZ059843.1, read as the reverse complement.
TTTATGATGCAGGTGCTCTTATATTTTTATGAATAAAGACATAACCGAGTTATGATACAGTGGTCCATGCTCATCCATAGTGCAGCTCTCATTTGTTTAATTTTCTGAGTTTCAACTTAAATTAGCCACAACATTCATAAAAGAATAAGCAGTTAGTAACGGGCGTAAAGTCTTAAAATATTCGAAGTTCTTTCTCATGAATTTTAATTTCACATGATTGGTGAGTGTACTAGGTACTTCCTTAGCTATGCGGTTCACTGTGCAGCTGTCGTTAAGGTGCACACGCTTTGTATTTTGTGAAAAATTATCGAGTTTCTAGACACGGATAAGTATGGTAGTACTTGCAAAATCGTTCCATTGTTGTCCATTATTAATCAGTCGAACGCGCCGTTCGTAACGCAAAGATTTAGTAGGAAAAATGAGAAATTTACCTACCAACCTATTAACGTAAACAAAAACCTAATTAGCCCACGAAATATTGAACATTTTGCTGCAGCATCAAATCTGAACTTCCACAGATTGACTCGAGTAATGTATGTTCCTGATAATTACGAACTAACAAAAACAGCGAGTGCGTCACATTAATCTCCTGTTTAATGACGTCCGACCGTCGTAACCTTTAACAGCTGGTCGATAACATCCCAACGGGAAAATGGAATTAACTTTATTAAGTACGACTCCTCACAGGCAAACGTTTTGGCTCCACAGTGTTATAAATAAAACGACGCTCAAAAATTCGACGACATTATGAAAATCAAGCATTATCCTGGAAAAGCGGTCATGGAGGACCCGTGGCTGTCCATCACGGACAGAACTATGGACCTTGTGTACGCGGCGAACTGGGTTGGTGCAAAGAATCTCAGCTCGTATAATGAAAACGATGACCATTCAAACAGCGTTAAATTCAACTCCATAACACGAAGTAAGTCGTGCAGAGACGTTGGTCGTACTAACGACAAAGATTATGATAGCAAAACATATTCATTGGAAGATAATGAATATAGTTATTCTAATGATGTTCCTAATGAAAATATATCTCAATTAGCTAAGTACCAACAAAATATAGAGGAGAAGGCGAGAGCGAATAATAATCTTCTCGCACAGAATAAATTGAAACATAGTTATAGTTTTAAGGATATGCCAAATGGATATAGACCGTCGACATTAAGAAGAGTTAAACGTAGGAATTTTACTGAATGGGATATCGAAGCATTCGCATCTAACAGTAAACAGCCACCTGTGCCGCCACAACGTAAGGATTCTTTAAAATATGCACATAGGCAGAGAAAAGCTGACTCTAAAAAAAGTTTTTATCCGTTACCTGATCCCGGGGCGGTTCCACCTGACCCCTCATCTGAATCATACTATGAGTACTACTCCAGAGTAAGTCAACAGAATAATGATACCGACAGTGATAAGATAAAACAGATGCAGAAGGACACGAAAAAAGAAAAACCTATTCACGGTGAGCCTATAAAACAAAATGGAAATACTATGTATCAATTAATCAACTCAATGGCCACTTTGGACTTAAGTCCAATAAAGTCCAGGAACGGAAAACAGAACCTCGATATGGATTGCGAAGCGGAAGATTTGGGTTTGTACATGCAGCCTATTAACCAGTCGTTATCTACATGCGATCAACTTCCTAAGCACACAACGCAACCGGCAAACGAACGAAACGGTCGCATCGAAGATAATAAACCTAGCTTTCGTTCTAAATCATTAAGAGTAAAAAGCGAAGGAAGAGCGCCTCTTCGAGCTTATCTCGATGCGGCCCACCCTGAGGAGGTTTATAATGGAGTCACTGTCACTCAACCGAAAAGAAATCTGTCACCGAGCGAACAGCTGACGTTAATGCAGTACGAAATGTTTAACGGAAGTCAAAGTCAACCCGCCCCGCCAATTGCTAATGGGTTACACTCTACTGATCTGAGCAAAGAAAGTGAGTATCGGACTATAAACGGTGTTGCAAAACAAATCAAACGTGATAAGTATGGAAAGCTATACAATACAGTAAGAGTGAAAAGTGATGATAGGTATGACAGATACAATGACATTATGTCTTTCGGGACGCAAAAAGACCGAATTAGTGAAGAACGTGCCACAAACAATAATAGTGTGTTTTCAAGAAGTGCGAAAAGTTCGTCTAGCGGATCGGACTCGGATTTCTCGATACCTAGACCCAAGTTAATAGTGCCCGTGCACACTTACGGAACTAGAAAGAGGAGGACGGGTAATCTCTGCCAGCGGGACAGTACTGCCACTGAATCGTCATTGGATGCGGGTATATTGTTAGACGTGACTCGTCTAGACGAAAACAAGAAGTCCGTTGACAAATATCCCCCAAATGGAGACACAGGTAAGTTTTTAAACACCCTAACATAGCCTACCTTTAATATAGTTTTATTACATAACTGTCTATCTTCAATATACACGGTTATCGTAGTTGTTATCGGGAAGTTATTTTGATCTCATGGGTACTGATGTTATGTTGATCGATGTATAAATGTGTTACAGCGAAAGGATTGGGGATAGTTTCGAGGTCTTACGAATGACAATTTTGATGACGTAATATAAACCGTGAAATACCTACGCATATGACTCAGTGTTTCATCACAAGATTCTTAACTCCTTGTGTATAAATTGCCTACGCTTTGTTTGAAGAAAAAGTTTATTTCAATATCTGCAATGAAAGATATTTTATATCATCCTCACCCATACAATCGATATAATCAACTCACAACTATAAATTAAATGTTTTCTTATAGATACTGTTGCAAAATACGACGGCTTTATAGTCTATTGCGTTCTTAACAAGCGGATTACTGGTCATAGTGTAATGATGTGTGGAAGTACTTGGATGCTGCTGCCCACTCTCTTGTTTGATACAATCTCTAAGTCGACTCTTACAACACGCACGGGAAATGACGGTCTATATAGACTGACCATACGGCAAAATTGATTAATACATTTCCTTTATTGCAACTTCAGCAAGTTTTCCATTTAATTATGGCTATGATTATAAAAGAGAGAGTTAACTCATAATATTGAACCAAAATCTAAAGAGGGACAGGACATTGCGCCACGCTTACTCCATTTACGAACGAGGTTTTGAGCGCCTTGGCATTATGTTGATATGTATAGGTAGTTTGCTAAACGCACCGAGACTGGCATATCAATTAAACTTGGCTGCGTATTGCCCTACATTTGGTTAAAGTCAGGCACGAATATGAGAATTAACATAGCTACTTGTAATACAGCAATTTGAATTATTGATTGCAAAGTATAGTTCTTACAAAAAGTATTAGAAATAATCTACGAAGGTATAGGCTGGAGTGTAAATTGTCATTAGTAATGGTAATTCCGCTGTAATGGTGTATTGTATTATTGCTGTAAATTTTATTTTTTTCATACGTACTCATAAAGTTGGAGCTCAAATCCCGAAAGCAACTTGTTTTGATTAAATAACAATCGATTCCACTTATATCGATTTACCACGTTTACGTTTTTATTTAATATTTTTGGAAGCTGGTATAATCTTGTCCACCGTAGGTATTATTTTATGATTTAAATATGAGTAAAATATTATTTATTTCGGTGTTTCCTTTGGAATTTATCGTTAACGAGAAACATTATTGCCGTCATGATCATTGTGACTAACGGATTCAGGTTTAAAGATATTAAAAGCTTGAAAACTGTTGTGCTGTGGTTGTATTTATTTTAAACCGACCTTGTTAAACGGTTATGGTTAAGAAAATTTAGCATAAATACATTAATGGCAGTTGAAGTACAATAGAAATCCCACTAAAAACATTTTCATGTAAAATGTTGCCAAAACGAGACTACATGGCTCGCACTGTCAAAAAGTTATCAGATCTCATGTAGAGCCAAACTTTTAACTCTACACGCCCTAACTCTATAAGCCCTAACTTCACAAACTCTACACCGTAGTTAAAATATGTGGTTTGGCCGTTTCGTTACCGTCACATGCCCGAACTAGAAGTTGTCACTTATAGGTTTCACGTATTTCGTATGCGCAAATCCTCGTCGCCATGTTTCGTTACTACAAGAACTATTGTATAACAGAAAAGTAATAAACAGCGAATACATTTTTCACTTTGCCCATATGTGATGTGTGAAAATGTTTTTGGTGGGATTTTACTTCTTTTTGTAATTTGCTTAAAACAATTTTTTTTTTAATGTATTTTAAAAGAGTGGGGCTGATTTTAATCCTGAAATATTTATTTTATTATTTATATCAATTTAGCATCTCTAGCATCAAAATTTGCGTAACTCTCATACAAACTTCCATCTCCTAGTTTGAGGGTTTGGGAGGTAGCGTACATACCAAATTTCAGTCTTCTAGTAGGACTTCAGGAAGTACCCTAAGAATTTTGATGATCATCAGTGAGTGAGTGAGTCAGTGACAAAATCGGGTTTTTTTAGATATCAATAAAATCTAAAGTATGAGTTATGCAATTTAAACTTTTTATGTTTAATAAATCTACTATTGACATCATATCCCGAGAATTTTGTTTATCTGGTATAATCCAAACCCAAGTTATGAGGGTTAAAAAAATCGACGAAGCGCTTCCATAAAAGGTAGGTAGTGTCCTTGCGCTTCGCTTGGCTCGTCTTGGCTGGGGCACTACCTTGCCTCCAGGAACCAGGCTATTATTAATAGGCTCTCATTAAGATTACAAGTATGCATAATAGGGAGGAGTGCTCCTAGCTTGTGAACCAAGCCTAGCATTGAATGACACGAACATGAATGTATGTAATTTTAAAATAACTCATAATTTCAAGAAGCTTTCAACCATAAAATTTAAATTCCCATAGAAGAGCAAAGCAAAACCGATTATGATGTTACTGAACTTCAAAAATAAATACATTTTTTTTGTATGCAAATACTAGATTCTAGTTTGCGAATAATACCACATCTCCTATTCGAAAGCCGGTATCCATGTTGTAATCTTAATGCACCAAAGTAAGATAGTTGAACAATAAAACGGCTATAAGCCTGGATACGTATCCGAACTCTTGACCCCGGTGTTATATCCCAAGCATTATGTTGGTAGTTGCCTTGAAACACTTTCATTCTTTGGGTATTAAATTAACGTCATCTAAGACTTGACTAGCAATTCGCATGTTCGATTGGTGAACTAGTATTTTGCTTTTGGGGTATAATTATAACATTTGTAATATGCTCTGCAGCTTGTTCGTAATTGCCATCGTTAGGGTTCTATCTTAGCTTGTGGATATTCTATAGGCGTTGTATCTGTTTTAGCTTATAGGTGTTCTATAATCAGTGTTAAATCTGTGGTTTGTTTTGAAGAAAACCACGACTATCATTATATTTTCGGTATATTATTCATTAATTGTTAATAGTTACCTCTATTTTTTTACTGACATAAACAATGAGAAAAGTGACGTAATCTTTTAGAAGACCATACAATTAATAAATTGTTTCAAACAATCTTTTGTTGATTTGGCCCAATCTAGATACAACATGTTGATAATAATATATAAACTTGGCGTTATTTGTTTATGTACATGCAAAGGAATGCGCAGTTACGGATATGAATAAACGTGTAGTTTAGTAGTGTTAAACATATTCAATTAGAAATAGAAAGTTTAATTCAGTGTAATAAAACGTAACTTCCCCATCTATCGTACATTACTTCCGAAGAATTTTACATTGTAATCATTTCACACATGATTTAGAAACTTGTAATTTTTACTGACGAAATTTCAAGAGAAGTTGCTAAATAGCATTCTTTCGCTAAATTCGTGACTTACTTTTTATTCAATATTAGATTTCGATTAGTTTCTTTAAAAAAACGCATTTATATAAAACAAAACAAATAAAAGTTTGTTTATTGTGAACATTGATAGTCATATAGCCAAAAATTCAAATGTTTGATAAATTAAAGAAGAATGCTTAAAATTATACATTCGTTATTTCAAATATTAGCTCATTAAACTATAGTACTGTTAGTGTTACAATGTCTCGATTACATAAAAGATTTGATCATGACTGTAATAAAATTGAGGTTAAACACCGATGTCCTTGCCGCGTGACTTTGTTAGCTCTTTGCAAATGTTAGTTTATGATATGCCAGTACAACAGCTCAACATATTTGAAGCTTCTGCTACTTGATGATTTTAAACTTCAACCTAGATTGCATAATATTCAGATTCATGCAGAGAGCAGTGGTGGCCAAGTGGTAACGGCCGCTACTTACAAGTTGTAGGTCGTGGGTTCAATCCCAGACAGGCTCTTTACTTTATGTAAATTACTCGTATTTCATCATCACTGCTCTCAAAACGATGAAGGAAAACATCGACATCCACCAACTCGTATTAGGCCCGCATGGTGGATTACGGCCCATTCCCTATCACAGAGGCACAGGCCTGTGTCCCAGCAGTGGGAACATTAAAAGGCTGATGATGAAGAAGATTCATATCATCTTTCTCATACTCATATTTTCATTGATTTGGCGTCTGTAATTTGTTATCTTATTTCATACATCTGCTCAATATTCTTGCTATTTTCTATTCTTATTATCTTTTCGAAATTTCTGTCGTCTTAATTTCTATTTTATTTAGTCTATCTTACTTTGATCTTCTTCTATTCCAGGAGTCATCCATATTTCTACTTTTTAAAATAGAAACTGTCCTAGGATCTGTCCTACCAAACAATAGTATATAAACAAAAGAGTCATGTCAAATTGTCCAAAATTAATCTTTAGTTTAGTGAACGATTATAACGGGACTAACATTTGAATAGACAACAAGTAACGTCACGCAGGACAACAATAACTGTTAAACAGCACACATTGAGTGAATGAACAATTGTACGAGTGTTTATCAGTCAATACTAACTGTTCATGTTTTGTACTATTCGATACTACGCTTTTAATCAACAAACTCTGTACTTAGCGCACAATAAAATCTATTTTGAATTAAAATAAATACGAAACAAGAAGGGACATAGAAATCAAATATCCAGTAATGAATGAGATTGAATATGAATATCGGAACCCCAAAAATAGTGTTGAGACGATTTTAAAGAAAAGTGATAAAACACAGATATTTCTAGAGACAATTTATACACATACCAACAAAAGTATTAAAAACCAATACACTGACAAGCAAAATTAAAAAAAAAACAGACATTACTCTGAGAATGTAAATACAATTATTAGAAAAACAGCACCTTGTATCGTTATATTCTAGAATGAAGTGATTAACTTTTCACATTACCAAATTAGTATTTATCTCAATAATGTGATATTCTGTCTTCGTATCTTGTTAAAATACTTGGTGCATACATGCACTCACGTTTATTCAATAAACAAGCTGTATTTTCACATGCCTCTCTATTTATTCTCACACTTATCTTCTCATGGTCGATAACAACAGCTGCTTACAATTGTAATCTTTCACACTTGACGATAAGAGTCATAAAACTTGATTTTTCGTTTTTAACACAATGAAAATTATTTTTGCATTATCGAGTCCGTTCACTGCAATGAGTCACTTATGTTCACGGACAATTTCAATCTTGGCAACCTTGACAGTTTTTATTAATTTGATTATATCGAAATTATATTCCAATTGAAATAAATGTTGTAGTCAAACAAGTTAAACTAGGGCTCAGACATACTTTGGTGTATTTGTGCAAAAACAGTTTGGTTTATGTAAGAAAAAAAGTGCAGTTAAATATTCAAATATGTATACATATACGACCGACTCTTATAATTTATCGATTGGTCAACCAAAGAAGTAGAAAATCGAGTGTAAAAAGAATATTCGATGGTTTGACGGGGTGTATCGTCATGTGGCGAGTTAGCGACTACCGCCTAAGGTTTAAATCCATTAGCCTCAATAAATCATATCTACATAGCTTTATTTTTATTTTAGCAAACAGTTTAATTGTCTTGACAGGAATGTTATTTAAAATACATATAATTCGTGTCTACATGTTCTTTTTAGAAACTATATAAATTATTACACTATATACCAATTCTGTATTAGAAATAATTCATATTGGCAGGTACCTACTAGAAACTACCGCTTTCACTGCCACAGCCAACGTAAAAATTAGTTATTATATTTATGATTATATTTTCTAAACTTATTATTTCTCCAACAGAGGGCCGCGTCGAAGTATCCCGGGAGAACAAATACCTCAGCACGATGGCTCCCGGAAAAGTTTTCGGCGAGCTTGCCATCCTGTATAACTGCAAACGTACTGCTACCATCAAGGCGGCCACGGACTGCAGACTATGGGCCATCGAACGCCAGTGCTTCCAGACCATCATGATGCGCACTGGGCTCATTCGCCAGGCTGAATACACTGACTTCCTTAAGAGGTAAGGACTTAATGTATTTTTCTGCTTATCAGTGAGCTCCAGCTTTATTGTCCTTATATACTGCAAAGATATAATGGGCATCATTCATAGCTTTAATATTGTCTCCTGATTTCTGATCAACAATTTAATTATTTTTATTTAGACGTACAGCTGTGGTTGGCGTCTAATAGTAAGCCGTTACTTACTCATTTATAACTCATATTGGCCTCGAAAGACTCTGTCTTCTGGTTTCAAAATTGACATCATTTCACAGAATAATGCTTATAATTATTATCACCATGTTGACTTTATATTGACTTTAATTCTACAAACAGAACTAATATTTCGTTAGTATCGCAATCACCTATTTCAACCGTATGAAAAATAATCAATAATAACAACATCACTAGTAAAAATCTTGGGATAGAGATAGCTCACTTTCCAATGCATTTGTTTTTAATTTAGATATAACCTAGAAAGCCGTGTTTTCTTCATAAATTGCAATAAAATTACCATGATGTTCGTTTTATGTCGACATCAATATTTCTATGACTTGCTGAGAAATATGAATCATTGTGTGAAAGGATTGCGCTATATCTTTAAATATAAATGGCAGATCATTCACACTTGGCACAGCAATAAGTCTTAACTAATATCAACTTTTTGTGAAAGCTTGATCTTTATTTAGATGAACTATTTAAATTTATCCTTCCTAAAAAGACTTTTTGTTTACGATATCGAGGGCAGTAACCCCGCAGTGTGTTGAGTTGACTGACAAACGAAATGTTCAATATGTTCACATATTTTGTTCTAACTACGATTTAAAAATAAGTAATCGCCCTAATTGCCATTTAAGCACATGTTGCTTGTAAATGTAACTTCTCATTCTTCTTTTTATAATACTTTGATGTAGTTGGTTTATGAAATCGTAGTGCAATTTGTACTTCAATCTACGTTGACTGCAACTTTTATTCAACTTTCATTCTTTAACTCCGCTGAATGAATATCTTTAAATAGTTTATAAGTCATGCAGTGATATTAACTTAAATAATTATTAAAATTAGTTACTATTTTAGCCTCAGTTCACAGTTCCATACGTAAAGAAAGACAAATAAAAGAGACAATAACGTTTTTTTCTACGTTCGCTATGTGCATGAAATCGACTAACAATGACTCATCAACCTGTTACTTGTGATGCCATACAATACAACAAGGAAATCTTCATTATACCTTCTGAATGGTTTCCATATATCTCTATTAACCAAGCAAAACAATACAAGCCTGCCTCTGAGAGCATTGCTGATGACAGAGAAGGATATTGACCTCAGGACACTTATGCAAATGCAATGGGCGTGCAATGGCCCATTCTTCTGCTTTCGACGGGCTCACACTTTTACAATGCCGTCTACAGAGCGGGCCTTGACACGAGCCGTGTATGTGAACAGATTGCAACGCACGAATGTTAATTTATTAATAACGTGAACGATGTTATTAGAACGATCTTTACGAGAGTTGAAAACATCAAATGATTCACGTTTCTTGTTAACCAACATCAAAATACTTGAATCGATGTAGAAAACCCCATTACATTTGTGTTATGTGAATCGAAAATATAGAAATACATAGATAGAAAATATCGTAAAACTTTTACAACGAGGACATACGCAATAATATAATAAAACATTTCTGTGCCCTATGGCCATAATAAAAGTTTTATTTGTGTTTGGCTCGGGTATCGTGTAACTCTAGACAGCCTTCCATTTACAATCAAGAGTATCGTGTTGTAGAATGCTTAGCATCTGTTGTTTTATATACTACGAAGCACTCGAACATACTCTTAGCACGGTGATCCATCTTAGTTGAAACCATCATCTTCAAGATTAATGTCTCTATCGCGGTGTTAATCTAAGTTGTTGCTGGCTGCTTTATTTTAGAACTTGTCAGGATGATGTTAAGAATATGGATGATTTATCTCGGCTAATAAGCAAAAAGATGAAATTAAATATTGTCACTGCTGTCAAATTGAGATGCAACCGGTTCAACGTAGTCTAGTTTTATTTTGGAATAAAGTTTTTCAGGTCAAATTTTAGTAACGCTTTTTTTACTGATGCCTTTGTTCCAATTCTTTGCAACGTTAGATGCTATGCCAAACTAACACGCAACGATTGGCTTGCATCGACCGCACGAAAGCAATTCAGTGTCTACGCACAGAATGTTTATATTCATGTAGCTATCAACCGGCAATAAAACAAAGCCATTGTTGGCGAAACCAGTGTCAACGCAACATTGCTCAAGCACTCGCGCGCAATTTACGAAATACTCACTTACTAGCCGTCACGTTTGCAAGTTGACATTTTGAGACTGCAATCCTTTCACTGCACAGACGTAATAATCTATTCTAAGAAAGCAAGACTAGCCGGTACCAGAGACATGTACAATATTTTTTGTACAAGAGACGCAATCAAAATGCACGTAATATTTTAGTCTGAACCTCTAGACTGATTTATTATTTATGTTGCGCCATGCATTGTCATTGAATAAGTAGGAATGTTGAAAATATAATATGGTGGATGGCGGATCTATGGTTTCAAATGCATCGCTTATAGTTTTTTTTATGACAATGAGTGGATAAGCAGGCTTCATTTTAGAATTCTGAGGATATGATTTCATATTTAAGAGTCCTTTTTACACCACTACGTAAAATCCTTTGTTTTGGGAAGAATCTTTTATTTGGACAACAGCTGCTTTATCAACATCTTCTAACGCCACATTAAAACGATTATTTCCTGTTTATCTTTCCAGACAATTAAATTCGAGCGATAGGTATGTACTCCGTTGTTCCTTCAGAGTGATGATAATGTAACTGTAACGTTTGCCGCCAGTTTGATATCATTGTTATTTACCAGTCATTTATACAATTTTTGTGACGATCTTTAGTTAACATTGCGATAACGTTCAGCGTGTTTAGTTCGTGTAGTATTCCCATATTAAGTATAAGTTTTTTTTATGTACATACACTTTTATATAACGAGTAACTCACGATGTCTTCTCTATCATATTTTAAGTGGTGTCTTCTGTTACTAAACTTTCATTGTTGAGCACATTAGCGATCATTAGATAAATATGGAAATTGTTTTAGAAACTCTGTTCCAAGAACGCGATGAAAAAGTAATCGTTTTGATGAAATATTGAATGCTCCGTTAATCTTGTAATACGTGTAGATAATCATTAATGATACAGAGTTTTCCTCTGTCCAAGATACTGATCGTGGAGTAGTAGCTTCTGCCTCGACATACTTTAGTTAATTACCTGTTTGTGCATTAGCATCAAGTTACACGATGTTGCAATATAACAACGCAACAAGATATAAAATTAGTTCTTGTTATTATTCATTGTTTAGTGAATCTCTGTACAATTGACTGTCAATGTCCCGACTACTTATTATTTCTGTTTAAGTTAACATTGCTCCTATTATGTATTTTCTTAAACTTTTTCAAAAAATATAAAGCATCTAATGTATTGGTGGACGCTTAACAAAAAGTTCAACTATATCAAATACGACATCAATATGATACTTATAATATAATTTAATGTAGCCTAACATTGCGGAACAAGCCACTGTCAAATTGAGCGAGGCCACTGTCAAACCTTGCATGGAGGTCGAATATGCCGACTAAAACTAAAAGAAAAAGCTGTGTTTCCGTTTTTCATTTAACTTTAGAGTACTCTAATCTTACGTTCATTGCAAATACAATTTAAATAAAAATGCTTCAGAAATCTTTATTCTTTAGCTTTATTACAGTAGAGAATTTGTTTCATAAAAACCAGCTGATAGAGCATAGCATAGAAATAAGATCAAATAGGTTTGCATAAATCTATAATTAATAAATCTAAGAATGTGAAAGTATGGCAGCAAGTTAAATAAATTCAAAAGAAAATACCACAACTATACTGATCAAGTTTATGTATCAACAATATTAATTTTAGTCCAATACAGTACAATAGGCAATATCTGAAAATCAAATTGTGAAATCCATATTTGACTTATTTGCCTACCTCACTTATAGGTTTATATTACATGACTCACTCAAGGAAACCTCGCATAGTTGATCAGCAACCTTTTAGCGTTCACTTTCAACCGAATAGCTTGTTGAATTGATCTGAGGTGCATATCAATCTTGGTGGATTTAAATTGACTACATGATTGGTAAAGTTTCATAAGTTTACAATTTATCCACAGTAATTACTAAAAATATCGGTAAACGACCAATTTGAAAAAAAATAAGAGTTGTAAAACAAATTTCTTGAGTAAAATATTGATGGGGAAAAAAATGAGAAGGATCAGCAAATAGTTGTTGTAGGAACTGTAACAGAACAAGTTATACACCATAATTACATTGAAATCATACTTGTTTTTTTATAGCGTACAAATTCCATAATACGCCATCGGCCAAACACTTTCTACTCTCAAACGTAACAGTTAAGCCTACTTTTTTTGGTGACATAATCTGTGGTCCGTATTTAAAGATTTTGCTTTTTTTTTCAACAGCGTGCCGATCTTCAAAGATTTACCTGAAGACACACTGATCAAGATCTCTGATGTATTGGAAGAGACTCACTACCAGAATGGCGACTACATCATTCGGCAGGGTGCCCGTGGTGACACCTTCTTCATAATTTCTAAAGGACAGGTAAACTTCTTCGTTCCAATTTAATACTACCTTAAGCTAGCCATCCGTTACATTGATTTATAACCCATTGGATCCATCAAGTAGTTTCAGAGCCATATCACGACGATCATAGATGTGAACTTAGACGCTCGGCCACGTCTATTACCGAGCAACTACGTTCACACCATTTCAAGATTATTTAATTCTGTTATCCCGGAACTACGATTAGCCAATTAAATCAATGTTTTGGATTAGCACAGCATTTTATATTGCGTTACTGCAATTGGCATAGTAATTTTAAATGTATGTACTTCGGATGGTTAAAGAATTTCATCACACTAGTTGAAAAATATCTTGTTATTAAGTAACTAATCATTAATTGTTATGTTTATCAGAAATGCAACTTGAAGAAAACCTGAATGATCTTAGTAGGATACTGATTGCAATGATAATTTTATGATTATAATCTATACTAATATTATAAAGCTGAAGAGTTTGTTTGAACGCGCTAATCTCAGGAACTACTGGTGGGAATTGAAAAAATATTTTTGTGTTGGGTAGTCCATTTATCGAGGAAGCTTATAGGCTATATAATATCACGCTAGGCGGCGCATCAATGAAAAATGTTCTAAAAACGGGGATCATTTATTATTTTTGAGAGCTGCCGTTGCCTGCACTGCGTAAACGGTTAAAGTTACGCAACAATCATGTATGTAGGGTTGGTAGGGTAGATGGGTAGGTAGCCAGTTGAAGTCGAAGGCGAAGCCGTGTGGGACAGTCATTTATAAATAAGAATTATTTTTTTCTTTCTTCTTGTATATATTACATATATATATATATTATATATCATATTACATGTGTTTATAAATAGAAACGATTAGTCATAGTCTTACAAAACGGATAAATAATACAGGCTTTCGCAAAAGTTATCGATTTTATATTCTAATCACTACCAAAAATGACTTATGGAAATTTTGACGCTATTACTTACATGGTCTTCATCAGCTACTCACGCGTTAACGACTTTCTAACTCGATTGTTAAAAGAAATAAATAACATAGTTTTATCACCATTCCACCACAAGAACATTAATTCGACAATCACTTTGTCATCTTCTAATATATTTTCGAGTAAGTGGGTATTTGTCGTCTGCTGGTCATTTATTACGATGACATAGAAAGAAATCTGTTCCATACTTAAAATGAAGATGTTCACTAAGCTTGAAAATTTCACTTTCGTTGTTTAGACCAACTTTCGAGCGTCTGCCCGGAGCGACGTGACTTTTTTACCTTTGACCACGCCTCCGTGTTTTGTAAACATATCCGTCTTTGGCACTACGTAATTCGATTATCTGTAATGATCGTTTCGCTTTCAAAATATAACTTCTGATGACATAACACTGATTTTATTATGTTATGGTTGTGTGTACCTTATTCTTTGTTAGTATTTTTTTTTCTTTCTTTGTTAAGATAAAGCCTAAGTGTTTGTTGAGTATAATTCCTAAACATGCTTTAAATCAACAGAAGCCATGTTGATTTCGTTTTTTGTCAGCATTGTCATCATAAATAATTTTTTGCACGTTGAATCAAACATAGAATCGTATTTAGACGCTGCAAAACACTAGATTCTGAATGTACCTAATCAATTTAATTTGGAGACTTGTTTCTTGTCGACAAAGTTTCGAAAGTCATAATAATATTTCATTTATGTAGTCATGGCGCTAAATTGTATAAGCTTCGTGCAGTAGACTCGGTGACTGTGCAAGAAGTTCACCTTGGCATTTAGCATTACGTCTCCGCAAACACTGATTGTTATTTCTGACCGATGCAAATACGGGCTATATATTTAATATATTTTGATTTTAAACTTTGTCTATATCTTAACACAGAGAGACACGGTAGCAAGCATACTTTGGTTTTTCGGATATGTAACTAACAACTGTTAACATAATAAATGCGGAATTGGAATAAAATGCAAAATTAGAAGCATAATAAAATAAGTACACAAATCGTAAAAGCGAATAGACATTCGGAACAGGAACCTAATAATGGAATCAGGAACTATCGTTCACTAACTAACATATAAAAACTATCAGAATTAGATTCTAAACAGCATGTAATGATGTTGTTTCAATCTATAAAGGACTAATTATTGCGATCGCAATGTTGGACATTTAACAATCACTGGTGTGACTCAATTTTTATATAACACGGAGGTGGTAAAGGCCAAAAGTCCGACTGGCGACTATTGTGGTAGTATGGCCCCAAGGTCAGCGCACTGTGGACATGCGAGAGGATTGTATGGCATTTTGAGGCCAGATTTTTGAACGCTTTGTGGGAATTATTCGGGCACGCCGAACTTATTGTTTGTCTAATCTTGTTCTTTGTTTTCTGAACATGGTAATGAATAGCACCGGATAATTTAAATTTTGAACATAACTTTTTTGTTAGGAAGGTACATTTATTTTTACATCCGACTGGTGAGAGAAAGTTATTTCAATAAACGTGTAGTTAGTGCAAATACATAGGTACATGTATTGCCTCGTGCAAATGTATTTTATAAAAACTCTTCTTTCCGTTTATATTTATATGTTTATTTTCATAAAAAATCGTAGCGAATGAAGTAATTTACCGCAACTCAATTACCAAATATTTCTTGATAAACTGTGAATACATTTTGATTGCGGAACCACTCTATTGTTTGTCTATGAAACTTGTTTTGATTTGTGTTGTCTAGTCTCTATGAGATAAAAATAAAACATAACCATTGATGACATTCATATAAATAATATTATGTGATTAGATATTTATAGATAAACTGACTATTGTTTTTCTTTTTCTATATTTAGATATTTAAAAACCCAATTTGCTACGAGTACCATACCAACATAATGTTGATATTTGTTATTCAAAAGCACGGCAAGGATATTTTCTTATTAGCCGAACACTTATTTTTATCACTCATTTGCAAATCATTTGCAAGGTTGTCTCAACATTGAGAACATTGTTTTAAAATCTACGAAATACCAAAGTTAACAATAAAGTCGTAAGAATGAAGTAATGTTCTTATTCTTCTCAAACTTTGATGATTTCATTATTATGAGCGCAATGTTCCCAATTTTTGAAGTAATCTTGTTTGGTAACCTGTTGAATATTCACATAGTCAATAGAGTCATATTTCATCGCAAGGAGTGAAAGAGTTACATTACGTGATAAAGTAAGTCTGTACTAATATGCAAATTAAATTATTTAGAACAAACATTACGGATCGGCGATTAATGTTGTCATACATTAAGTACTGGTTAGTTAGATGATCAATAAAATAACTGAACCTAAACGCTGATTAGGCCAGCTGAAATTAAAATTACATGTGGGTATAAATTTTTGTAAAGCCCGGGCGAAAAGATACTCCTACTACGGCCTACTCTTGAGGAGTGTATGTATTGTATATTTTTCAGCATATATTTTAACGAAAACACATAATCATAGAAAGATAAACCAAATTGAACAACGACCGATTTCTGAGACAGGTGTATATAGGTGGCCTGCACGTTACCTGTACTAACAGATCTTTGCTAATGAAATTGCTGTACTCGAAGCTATGGCCTAGAGTGGCACAATTAATTTAGATTACCAACAACATGCCACTGATTGAATGACCGCAGTCCATTCGTTACACCAAATCATTGGAAAGATAAGTTGTTACTCTTCTTAGAAATAATAAAGCGAGCACCTCTTAAACCACTGAGGTGTGACAAAAGTTCCCGTTTTGTTGATCTTTTAGAATTATCCGGATGACTTCATTGTCGGCGATTGTTACTTAAAGTTACATTATCTCTTACATTTCCGTTGTTATCTCATCAATGTTTGTATGCTTTTAAGATTTTACACTCTTTTTCCTAGCTTGGTTTGTATTAGATAAAACTGGGTCGTGAAACCGTTTCCGGTCTTCATAGATGGGAAGCAAGATAGATAGCACTGTGTTTAATATCCTGTCTTTCGTCTAACAGATTGTAGGGTCTTGTAATGCTAACATGTTAATGCATCTATTTCTGGATATAATATAACAAAGGTAGAAATAACTGTGCCTAAAATGGAACGATCTATGTTTAGATTTTTGATTCGTCGTGAGGTGTGAACGTTTCGGCTATTATTGTTTTGATGCATCATTGAGCATTCAACACGTTTCACTCTTTTGTTGAACTAGCTTAGTTCCTGTTTTATTTTATGATTTATGTTCTATTATTTGTATGTAAAGTTAGATACGTGAATTAGTTTCTCGATTTATCGAGAAACTAAATAAGGCCGAATTGTTTGTAACCGTTTGTGATCCAATTTTTACTGACTTAGCTTTTCTAAGAAACATAAATAATTTATCGTTTCCCTTATCAGTACCTAGCAGAGGCTAATTACTAATTTACATAGCGGAACCGGTAATTACATGCTCGTGACTAAATTGCGGAGCATATTATGATGTCTGAACATAAATGCCCGTTAGCCCTGCGTGCCTTACTTCATGTCCATCCGGCGGAGTTTAATGACAACTTTCGATGTTGTCTAAAAGTCCGTTTCACGTTTTTATAATAATGATAATAAGCTCACCCAACCTGTTATTATGTTCAGCATCGCCAGTTATTACAAAAACATCAGACTATACTAACATCAGCGGCTAATTATGCCATTTTTCAACAATGGGAAGATTAAGAAAATAAAGGCGGCTGGGCTACTTATATGTTTTCTTTTATTTAAAATTATATTTGTCTTATGTCATGATTATTTATTTTTCAGGTGAAAGTGACTCAGAAACCACCAAACAGTAACGATGAAAAGTTTATAAGAACTCTCACGAAAGGCGATTTCTTCGGAGAGAAGGCATTGCAAGGGTAAGCTTTACTTGCATTTTATTACCAAAATGTAGACACGTTATCGTTGTAAAATTTCTTATAGTGCTATCGAAGAATATATTATCGTTAACGCGATGTAATTAGTGTTGAACACGTTATTAATGTCATTGTCATTGTTTAATGCTTAGCCGTGAATTATGATTTTTAAACTTTGCTTATTTTTTTAGATAGAAACACGACTAATATTGCAACATTGTTTTCTAAAATTCCAGAGACGATCTTCGAACGGCCAACATTATCTGCGACTCACCGGAGGGCACGACTTGCCTTGTCATCGACCGGGAGACCTTCAACCAACTCATCTCAGCTCTCGACGAGATTCGTACCAAGTACAAGGATGAAGGAGACAGCAGACAGCGGTATGTCATCACTTCATCCTTCATTTATTAGTTTGTCATCTGTATCTTCGTCTGTTAGCTCGATCTTGTTCTCCCTTTCAAATGAGTCATTGTTGTATTTAGCACAATTCTCATGATACGTGTCATGTCCTGTTTCTTACAATGTTAGTCCGTTCTCATAAAAAATATTATTACTGTGTTTTTTTCAACAAATTAACAATCTTAACTATTCTCAGTCAATGTTGAAGTTGTTTATAGATGAATAATATAATGAATACATTTTTTTTTCTCGAGTTAGTAATGATTAAGCCGAACAATGTTAATTGTATTTTGATGGAGTGTTTACTTTTAAACATTAATTAATTAAGAAGACATTAAAGCCTGGGAGCCATTAATGATTTCCTATGTCAAGTTCACACCAATTCGAAACTAAGCCGACTACGATAACGTCTCAAAAGATACCACACAGATGCATCATAAAGCCATTGTGTGGCTATTAATCTTTTTTTGACTCTCAAACAATAGGTTCTGCAATATGATTAGAAACGATAACGATTTGTATCTTGATTTCACCGTCCATAATAATTTTTGTTTCTTGTTTGATGCTAACAATACGGATTTGAAAGAACGGTAAGTTATAAAAATTCAGAAGTAATTCCTAAACTTTCTACTCATCAATGTCGAATTTAATTAAAAAGTGGAAGCAAATCGGTTATTAACTTTCCTCTTTGACGTAGAAAATGTGTCTACTACAGCATTGAGCGATAACAATTACGTTTCCCGCGTTTTTGTTGCACAGATTGCGAAGTGCGAAAGAAAACAATAGGCGCGAGCGCATCTGGATGACTTAGTAATGGAATCGCTGCAAAAACAAAAGATATAGCAATTATCTTCATGGAAAAGTTGTTATTGAGAAGATGAACAGACATTTTGGGGCCAATATTTAGTAGTTCTAGGAAAACAGTTTTTGCAACGTTGTAGGTATTTATATAGATCTATCTATATATATATCTATATCTAGATATATCTATCTGGTGTCAATGACTCCCCTAGTTTACTAGTTTGTGTATGTAATAACACCACTCGTTTCAATAAAGTTCCGTTTTGCTTTAGAAATGTGAGATAAAAAGTAGCTTGGCATCCAATTCCTTGACAATATTAAAAGAAATCAAGGTTATCGAAAACTGTATGTTTTTGTACTTATTTAGTTGCGATTGTACTTCAACTAAAGCATTGTTGGGCCATGACCACCACCTGAGTTCCGCGGTAGAGGCCATTCTTTGTCAAAAGGCTATAATTCGTTCCACCTCCGTTAAAAATAGAGTTCGAGGTCAGATTTCTAATATACCTACCATCAACTTTTCCAGATTAAACGAGGAATTCGCCAATTTGCGTCTCTCAGATCTTCGCATCATCGCGACCTTGGGTATTGGAGGCTTTGGAAGAGTGGAACTGGTCCAGATCCAGAGCGATTCCAGCAGGTCCTTTGCCTTGAAACAGATGAAGAAGGCCCAGATCGTTGAAACAAGGCAACAGCAGCATATCATGTCAGAAAAAGAGATAATGTCGGAGATGAACTGCGAGTTTATCGTCAAGTTGTATAAGACGTTTAAAGATCGTAAATACTTGTACATGCTGATGGAGACTTGCCTTGGAGGAGAGTTGTGGACTATTTTGAGAGATCGAGGTAATTACAAGAGTCAAAGTTACATTTCTTAATCATGAAAAATACTATTGAATCGTCCTTGCTAAAATATTGTTTCGATTTCAGGACAATTTGACGATGCCACAACTAGATTCTACACGGCTTGCGTGGTTGAAGCCTTCCATTACCTCCATTCGCGGAATATTATTTACAGGTAAAAATTCATGAAACTTAACAAGTTATCGTTAGTTACTACGAGGAAAACCATAGACATCTTTGTTAACATGAATATTAATCAATTTCCTTGAACAGCTAATATTTTTTCTTGTATTGTTTCTAGGGATCTCAAACCAGAGAATTTACTACTAGACTCAAAAGGCTACGTAAAACTAGTTGACTTCGGTTTCTCTAAGAAGCTGCAAGCTAGCCGCAAGACCTGGACCTTCTGCGGTACGCCAGAGTATGTCGCTCCTGAAGTTATCATGAACCGAGGTCATGATATTAGTGCGGACTATTGGTCCTTAGGTAAGAATGAACGATTTAACTTAAATTGCTTTGGCAATATTCCTAAATCCTTTTACTTTCCCAGATTTCATTTGTTTATTAATTTATTTTAAACTTTTTTTTTAAATATTCTGTAGGCTCGCGCTTGACCACTATCTCACCTGATAGTAAGCGATGATGTGGTCGACGGTGAAGCACGTTTGCCTAGAAGTAACCTATCCACTCTGGACTTAAAGACCCCCAGATTGTAGCTGTCGGGAAACACAGACTCCGGCAGGGAATTCCACTCCTTAGCTGTACGCATAATAAAAGTGTACGCAAAACTTTTGTGCGTATGGGTGGGATGTCCACCATGTATCGGGCACATCTCCGTACGTCTGGTAATTCGATGATGAAACGGGCTAGGTGGGATTAGGTCGTGCAATTACATCGCACACTCCCCGAAATGTAACCTATAAAAAGCGACAAGCTTTCAACTCGGCGACGATGTTCAAGACTTTGACTTGACCAGCGCCTCATTGCCGATGAGCCTCTTGGCCCGATGTCTCGATGGACTCTAGTTCATCAAGCTTGTACTTGGCATATCCGTCCCAAAGATGAGAATAGTACTCCATGCATGATCGAACTTGCGCTTGATACAAATTGAGGAGCTGTGCCGGCGTGAAGTAACTTCTCGCCTTTGCAAGGATTTCCAACTTTTTGGCTTTCAGCTGAGCCTTTGCCTCAATGTATGGGCCAAAATTGAGAATTGATGTCAACGTAACGTAAAGAAGCTAAAGATGGCTTGACTTGATGATTGCTTGCATGACTTTAAGCAAATATGACTCATGCCGAATCAAATTTTGATTAATTTACCCATTCTTTTATTATTCACACACTTTGCGATTCGTAACCCTATAATCTACTGCTTCATCAGTTCATTAAAGGGCACTATCATCATTTTGGTAAAATCACCAATTAGGAACGTATCACCGTTTCTAATAGGTTATTTTTCCATAATTATTGTTGTTTATTTCATTACTAACTTCAACATTTATATCTTTCCAGGTGTTCTTATGTTCGAGCTTCTGACAGGATCACCTCCTTTCACGGGCACCGATCCTATGAAGACCTACAACAAGATCCTCAAGGGTATCGATGCTGTGGAGTTCCCTCGTTGCATCACCAGGAACGCTGCTAACCTTATCAAGAAGTTGTGTAGAGACAATCCTGCAGAGCGACTTGGTTACCAACGAGGTGGCATTACGGAGATACAGAAACACAAGTACGTAAATTTTAGTATTTAACACCTACCTAATAATGTTTTTTTTAAACAGCAACTGTGTTCGACGAAATCGTTATAAGAAATAAATGTGATCTCATCTTTTTTCTCCTCTTCTTTTTAAATCGTGTTCCTCTAAGCTGAGGTTCATAGTAGTGACCACTTCCTGGAATCACTTCATCATAGTTGCTTTTTCATCAAACGATTCAATAACCTTCAGGTTTGAAAAGCGTTTCTATATTTTTTTTTTCCTGCTTACTTATTAAACATTTTAATTTTTCAGGTGGTTCGATGGTTTCAACTGGGAAGGCTTAGCAACACGTTCACTGGAACCTCCTATCACCCCTGTAGTTAAGTCTCCCGTCGACACCCACAACTTCGACCAGTATCCTGCCGACGGCGACGAACCCCCACCAGACGACCTCTCCGGATGGGACAATAACTTCTAAATTAGTCAACTTAACGAATACAGGAGAAAACTTTACTAGTACGAGAACATGTATAACAAACACCAGATTTATCTGTACAGAATCCATATTTGGTATCACTCCATTTTTAATAACAGCCTCGACTAACTTATCTTAAGCACAATCATAGCGAGGCACAAGAACCTATATATTGATTTAGATTTCCGTATATGCGTAAAGGTTTATAGAATCGTCAATTACAGTACGTAACATTATTTTACTTAATATTATAGAAAATATGGCGTTTGCATCCTGCTAGTATATTAAGACAAGTAAACTGTTTTCTCACTTTGCTACGTTAGTCCACGACAGTTGAAAGTTTATTGCCATTAAATATTTAGTTGTTAGCTCTTGCCAGTTGCTTGTCAACTGATAGTGATTTTCAGAGTCGGTAAATTGAAAAACTCAGATTGTAAAATTGGTTTTGAAATCAGAATTACTTGACCAATTTTATCAACGCTCTGAATAGCACTATGGATTGTAAATAGCATAAATTTTAATATATTTTAAAGTCTCAACTATTACATTTATTATTATTTTTGTTTGTAGATCATTGCTTATTAATACATTTCAATAGTAGTGCAATATAAATAGCAAGTTTTGGTTTTATCACTTTTGTACTTATGTTTGCCTTACGTATGTATCTATTATAAAAATTATATAAGTTTTATTCGTGTGCTGAATGGTGCAGAATTGTAAGAATCTTCCGGGACTTTTAAAGAAATAAATAGCTACAATAAGTCCGAGAATGTGTGCTAAATCAAAATACTTACGATATGCATGGAAGAGTGCTTAAGGTTTTTCCATGCATATTGTGATTCTGGTGATCAGTTACATCCGGTTAGACTAGAAGCCGTACCCAATTTAGTAGAGAAAAAGCTAGGCAGATAGTACGATTCTAACTCTATTGACTATTTATATAATACCTACTATAACCCTTTATACTAGGCAAAGGTTGAATCTATATTTATTTATTTTGACTACATGTTGTGCCAATGTTACTGGTCTCCTTTGTATAAGTAATACGAATATCTTTTCTGTAGTATTACAATATTTTAGATTATGTCAGGGTGACCGGAATGCCAAAATATCGTGTTACCAGATTAATTTCGACGAGTATTTTCTTTGGTTTGCATCATATTAATCATCTTCAGTTTATGCAAATTTTCTGACCTATTTGTGATATTAGTTTCCCTTTAATATTTCGTCTATACAAAGAGTTCAACATTTATACGTAACGTAACAGATTTTTTGTTGGATTTGTCGCTAATATTCAGATTGTATTTTTTTATATTACATCTGGCAGAAGAAATGAACCCCATTGCATAGAATGGATATTACGCGATGGTGGCAATGAGGAGTATTTCGCTGATTCGAAATGCTCAATATTTTTGGGTGAATTCAATCCGGTTGGCGGCGAAATACAGTAATTTTCAAAATAATTTGCAATTTGCTTTTATGTTGTTTTAATATCTATCACCAGCTTTTGTGAGTACCGAGCCACTTAATAATATGCACGGCAGCAATTTAGAAAATCTGTGTATAATGAACAAATTGAAAATATATTATCGTAATAATTTTGGTTCTCAGAGTAGTTACCTAATTAAGTGACATTTATAATTAAACCGGAATATATGTCAATTTTATTATTTGAATTGTATTTATTAAGTTAATTGTAAAAATAAATGTATTCAAGAGTCCACTAATAGTTATTTTAATATGTTTAGTTTGTCATGTACTAAACTTATTACGGCTTAATCGGTAGCTATCTCTAAACATGACATAATTTAAGACTTATCTTATAATTCATTTATAATAGTCAATTTAATTATAAGTCTTCCATTTATAGACGTAATAAACGTCATTGTAAATATTCTTTTAGTAAAATTAAACATTAATATTCAGTTGTGTAAGTATGAATAACATTTTAAAGTTTGGGTGATGCAATTGAAGCTATGTAATTAAAATATTTTTTTAAATTGTTATAAATAAGAATACTTATTTTTGTAATCCCTAGGATTAAAACAATTAATTAAATAGATATTTTATTGATTTTTGGAAACTGTAAAAATACACTATTTCAACAGAATAACTCCTGTTTTATTGAAACCCTACGCACAATAAAGAAATCAAAGAACATTAACTATTACCGAACTATATAAATCTACAGAAACCTATAATGATCATGGACTTATAAGATAGAGAGAGTGCAATAAAACATACTACCTATTTTTATGCTTAAAGCCAACCAACGAAGTGACTCAAATCATAGACCTGTGGTGCGACCTACAGTATGAATAATGGGCAAGAATAGAACTGAGTTAATTTTGAGTAGCCGTGTTAATCTTATCTCATCTTCTCTTTATGATTTGTTTTTTCTTTTTGTTTTATTGTGAGGTAGGAATTTTCACCGTACTCACCAGCTAACTCAGGGGTAGGTGATCAGGATGAGACAATTGCAGGGATGATTTCGCATGAGGGTCGACAGAAGTAAAAGTCTTTCTATTTGGTCAACTAGTTTAATTTTCACTTCAGCAGCACTACAGCTTCATAATGTATTTATATGACACATATAAAACTTACTTGTGTATGGGCTATAATATACCCTTAAAACATACTACCAGATGTATGATATCTCAATCAGCACCGTTCCTCTGTGCAGTTGGCATCAAGTTTCTCACCGGTCAAAATATCATGGGTATTCGGTATTCACATTTATGGCAGCATCAGTGGACAACATTTAGTCTTCAATGGAGCAGGTGTATGGGTACTTGGGGCGCTTCATCAAGTAGATCAAGTTTTGGACAGGGGCACCGCACTCGTATTTGAAGTCAGACGGAATTATACAACCCTATTTAGCCAAGTGGGTTTACAGCGGCCTAACTGGGTGCGTATCCAATTCAGTATTTTACATTAAAACTTTTCATGACTTTCTTAAGTTAACAGTGAGTCCAAAATTAATACTACTTGAGAAAAGCTCATTTCGCATAGCTAAACGTTACTTATTTGCAAACATATTTGTAAGAACTTACACTCGAAATTCCATCAAGATACTACAAATCACCGAATCTAAGATTAATTGAATCTGATAGGTCGAGCCTGGACTTAACATTAAACTGCATGAAATAATTTTAAACTGCGAACAGAATTCGAGATTGCATTTGGCATTTCCAAGTTGGCTCCTGTATTTCTGATTGGGTGTGGTGTAAGCTAGTGGAATTTGTGCTATGAGGTTTTGTCTGCTTATAGAGGTTTCGGTCAAGGGATATGTTTCTCAAGATTGCCATATTAGTTAATCGAATTCCTTACTGCCCGCTGAGGCCCTTTGAAGAGTATGTGCATACACGTAGCTGCCTCTTCTCCTCTCTAATCAAAAGTTGTATTATGACGCATTCAGTTTCTTCAAATGAATTTGGTATTAGTTTTTGAACCAATTAGGTTGCCTTATTTATTGTGTCGAGTTAGATAGTCGCAAAATGTATCATAAGTTGGTTGCTATCACTATCGTCGGAAAAAATCCCACACACAGCAAATATCTGCATATTTGCTGCCTGTTTCACGAAGTCAATAAGCCTGTCCATTGCGGCATACACCAATTGCATCCCACTCCGGAATTCCGCAGCGAGGATCCGCTATCTGCAAGTTGTCTTGCCCTGTCCTGTCCGCAACTGCGGCGCAATAAAGTTGTGGCCGGCACACTTCTAACCGGACATAAGGGTTTCATAAATAGCTCGCAGGCTAAACTATTTTATACAAATGTAATTAAGATCAGAATGCTTTGTCATGGTGGAGGTGAAAGGACAAATGAGTGTTTTGAAAGAATTTATGTGCAAGTTGTTAACTCTCGTTAACTTAGTTGGTTTACGGATTGTGTGAAAATTTTTAAAAACTGCATACCCTCAGTTTCCCACCTTAAAATTATCGGAGAATTAATGTGACAAATTGTCAAACACGCGTTATCTTCTGTGATTGGCTGTTGAAAATTCATTCAACCAATCACAGCAGATAACGCGTGCTTGACAATTTGTCACATTAATTCTCCGATAATTTTAAGGTGGGAAACTGACAGTTTAATCTTGCGATGTTACTATAGAAGGTAAATGTTACCTACTAATGCTACTGATCAATTTATTACCTATCCCACCTCATGATAAGTGATAATATGGTCGATGATGGAGTGCGCTTGCCTAGAAGGAACCTATTGACTTATAACAACTTTACTTAAATACCCCCAGGGTATAACTATCAGGAAAGGAAATAGCCCCCTCCAGGGCATTTATTTTTATTTATTAATAGACTTATGCTTGACCACTATCTCACCTGATTTTGAGATATATGCATACACTAGCTGCGCCCCGCGGTGCTATCCGCTGTTTTACATTACATAAATTATAGCAAAGGAGACTGGCATAAGAACATTTGTGATAACAACCATAATCTTAACCATTATTTTTGTTTTTTTTTTCATACCGAATCAACGAACTATACTATAACTATACTTCTTTTCGGTGGCGATAAAAAAATTATGATGGGGATAATGATCATGATAAATGAATAACCCTCAGTTTCCCACCTAAAAATTTTCGCAGAATTAATGTGACAAATTGTCAAGCACGCGTTAGCTGCTGTGATTGGCTGTTGAAAATTCAATCATCCAATCACAGCAGCTAACGCGTGCTTGACAATTTGTCACATTAATTCTGCGATAATTTTAAGGTGGGAAACTGAGGGTAAGACATGGTTTTCATAGTGTGTCTCTTGATATGTTTCGGAGATAGTACTGAAGTTAGGTAGCTTTTTAGAGTTTTATCGCACTGATGGAAAACGCTGATGATTATGATAATGACTTGTAGCCTATGTCTGAAGTTGGGTTATAAGCTAGCTGATTTAAAATTTTATGCAAATCGATCAATCCATTTTTGCGTGAAGAGGTAACACAAACATACAAATTTTCGCCTTTATATAATTTTATGTTTTTTTAAATAATAATCGCGCTTGACTACTATCTCACCTGATGATAAGCGATGATATGGTCGATGGTAAAAAACGCTTGTCTAGAAATAACCTATTCACTCTTTACTTAAAGATCACTATATTGTAGCTGTCGGGAAACAGACTGGCGTCTGTGTTTCCCGACAGCTACAGGGAATTCCACTCCTTAGCTGTACGCATAATAAAAGTGTTCCCAAAACGGTTATTTGTAGGATTAGTAAGATAGACATATCGAATCATCGAAATAGACTCCTAATTTGCTAATACCGGAGCAAAGGTATTTTTTTTTTACAGTGGTGTAAATTGATCGTGTGGAAACAAATGTTGATGAATAGAGGATGATGTGTTTCTTGTCCTAATGAACATCTGATAACTTATTTTCGTACTATAAAAAGTACCCAAAGCGCTGACACTTATCGAGGATTCTGAACGGGAGAGCTGACCAAACTGACTTATTAAATTAATTGTTGTCTCAGGTAGTAGAGAGCCAGAAATATTTTCACTGCAGTACATCCCGGTAAACAAGATTACGGGGCTTAATGTTTTCTGCGTAAATAAAAAGATTACTGGCTCTCGACACAAGCGAGTAACCTACGTAAAGCTGCCCGTGGGAGAAGCAGGGGGTGCCCAGGTGGATGCCGGCTACTTTTAGAGTTTGCCCTGACTTTTATTTAAAAAAGCCACCTTCAGAAGGAATTGCAATCGCTTAAACTGGAATGGCATGTTGGTGGGTATTATGGGGATTCTGGGTGTCAATACCGTCTCTGCTTTGGCCCCTCCGGTGAGGAAGGTGGCCTGCACAACTCAGCTCTGTGTCGCGTAACCTGGTGCCGTTACACAATCTGGGCGCGTCCAGTTTACGCGTCAGTATGACAGACACTCCAACCTTAAGGCTCCACCTTGTGGGAGGGCACCCCTGACAGGTCGAGGGAATTAAGAACTTTACAGGGTACGTAGTTGCGTCGTCAGTTGTCATCGCCGTGTCTATTGACATATAGGTCCTCACCTCACCTAGAACTTGCTCTATTATTTTTGTATTAATCTTTCCCACCGATTCGTTTTTAGGCGCCATGATAGTTCGTTCGCACAATCACTCCTCGTTAGCCAGGTTTTGTTGTAAACTCGGCAATACCTCATTAATAAGGTTATCTTACGAGCTTACTAAATTGCGAAATCAGTTGTCAAAAGTTATTTAGCCGTTAGCTCCCGTCGGCACGCGACCTTCGCCGACCTCGAGGATTGTTTGTGCGAAGAGTCCAGATTCCTGATCATTAAAGAGTTGGACCATCATATTGGTCTTCAGCTGTAACCGCTCTACCTTACCCCATAACTGTGAAGCCTTGAAGCACGCGTTTATCTCGTCTGCTGCAGTACCCCGCTCAATAACAGGCAGCGTCTGGCGGCAATCACCTGCGAGCAAGACCCCACCCATCAACATTCGATTGCCCCGAATGTCTTGCAAGCTGCGATCAAGTGCTTCAATCGCTCGCTTGTGTGACATCGTGCATTGGTCCCACATGATCAATTCGCACCATTGCAATAGAGCACCGCGACTACAGCTTTTGCTGATGTTGCAAGTGGGCATTTCTTCACTTGCAAGGTTCAGCGGGAGCTAAAACAATGAAACAATGAGTGTGCTGTTCTGCCACCACTCAGATAGGTTACGGCTATTCCGGAGGACGCAACAGAAAGCGCAAACACTTTGTCTTTGCGCAACAGTGCCAGCAGCAAGTTCAGTAGGAAAGCTTTGCCGGTACCCCCTGGTGCGTCCAAGGAAAAAAGACCCCCTTGTCCGCTAGCTACGCGGTTTGTTATTAGACTGAAAATTTTACTTTGTTCCGGTAGTAACAGGGGCTCTGTTTGGGCGACTTGATCCCCCAAGGCGACAGTTGTACAGATTTGTTGTTATAGCGGCAATAGAAAAACATCATCTGTGGAAATTTCAACTGCCTAGCTAACACGGTTCATAAGATACAGCCTGGTGGTAGACAGACAAACAGACAAACAGACGGACCGCGGAGTCTTAGTAATAGGGTCCCGTTTTACCCTTTGGGTACGGAACCCTAAAAAGCAAACTACCAAATACCAAATTAAACCTCCTTTCCTTTGTTAGGTATTTCCATACCAAATTTCATTAAGATCCGTGAAAGCCCAAAAATATCCCGAGGGAACATTTATTCCCGAGATAAAAAGTATCCTATGTGCTATTTTACTACTATATTCTATCTCTGTGCCAAATTTCATCCAGATCCGTCAAGCCGTTTGAGTGTGAAGAAGTAACAAACATACACACTCACAGACTTTCGCCTTTATAATATTAGTGTGATATATCTCAAAATCAGGTGAAATAGATGGATGAAAAGAGATTGCATGTATTCCGATTGATCGATCGGTGCCACAGACTGGAGAGTGTTGGCCTGAAATTGAGCAGAACCAAAACGAAATACTTGTTCTGAGATTGAGATATATAAGGAGTAACGAGACTGGTTTATCCATTCACGTCGCTCCGAGAAATGAGTTTATTAGAGGAAGTTTGAAAATGGCGCTAGTGACAGAAAAGTTGAAAGGAACCGTTTGTCCTGGTATTGTCATGTGATGAGGAGGGATCAAACGCATATTATTAAAAGAGTTATGAACATAAATGTGGATGGATGGAGAGGAAGGCCAAAAAATTATGGATGGACTGTGTGAGGAGTGATATAAATGAAAAGGGAATCAGTCAAAGCGTGACAAGACGATATGGAAGAAGAAAACGTGTTGCGCCGACCCCAAGTAACACGGAGTAAGGGCAGCAAGACGACGATGAATGCTGCTCATCGTTGCTACATAATTATATGAAAATCAACCGAGTTTCCTTAAACAACAACGCTATTTACAGTTGCTAATTGCAAGCTACCGCACAATGGTTGCCTGCTAGCAACCGTGTAGCGAGGAAGCGAAGCATTTTCGCGCGTTGATCACTCCATTCCTGTGGTTAATAGGATAATTTGGTTCCGCAGTGCAGGGGCCCGACCCCCCGGTATTGGCAATTCAATACGAATGATTGAGTGTATTGAAAAGGGCAGACAATCATGGTATTTGACAATAATTTAATTGATGGTTTACTTGAAATTGGTTTGTATTCTTCAGGCATATAAAAGTCGGTAGTGTTCTAGTCGTAAAGTGTTATTGTAATTATGTTTCTCTCCTATAATTGCATGAAAGGATATGCAGAAATAATAGGTACTGTGCCGTATGTACCTGTAAGTAAGTAAGTCGCATAAGAGACATCAAAATATTATTGACTGAATATCATTTTGAGTTTCATGCGTGTCCGGAATAAGGTTCAAATAGATTTATCAAGAGAGAAAATTATTAATATTATTATTTGCGCCTATGTTTTTATATCAACGTAAAAATAGTCAAATTGATAGGAATATATGCTATTTAAATCGCAAATAATGAATGTATTGAGAAGAAGCTCCTCTGAGTCCCTATACATACAGACTGGCAGATTTTTTTTTTGCTGGATTTGATCACCAATGCAAATTAAGAATTGGTTTCAAATTGTAGAAAGAGCCAATCGCTGTTCAGTACGGAGCAAATGTGATATACCTAGGCATGATCAAGTAAAAATGTAATTCAATTTAATATTTATCAGTCACCCGTTTCTTTAAAATCCCACTGACTCTGTTCTGAAAGGGTGTCTCAGACGTTTACGACCGTCCCTTCCAAGAAGGATTATATCTACATTTTGCTGATATTTCAGTTTTGATATAGCGTAAGTGTACCAGTTATGATGATAATTTAAAGTCATTTCAACGATAGAGAAATAGGTACATAAGACCAAAACTAGCGATTCGTGACTGGATGGCATACAAATGCCGAACAATGAAGTTCCTAGTGCTGGCAGTTAGCAGTGCGTTGCTTGTAAGTGACAATTTGCGGTAGAAGCCGGAGGATAGTGTTTACCAATAGCAGAAAGGATAAGTATCACGATCTAGTAGTTTTCTAGATCGCGATGGTAGATACTAATTGTCTTGCAGAGTAACTAGGCTTTTATGACTATCATTCCGTGCTTGACCTTTGTTACTAATTTGACTTTGAAAAATCTTTAGAGAAGATTTAGCTCAATGCTGTAAGTATTGCTATTAGTTAAGTTCTTTCGGGTTTGAATATAATATTATAGCACAGATATAAAAACACTTTTATAAGAAACTAAGATTTACAAAGACCATCAAGGCGGTTATTTTTCAAGTTAGTTTTCAAGTGCTTTTACTTTAATTAATGGTCCAAGATTTCTCTAAGGACAATGTTATTTAACCGTTTATGGCCTAAAGTTTCCATTTAGTAAGTTTTACCGTTATATATTTTTGTTACTAACTTCTAAAGTAATGAAACTTTTCCTATTACTGAAGGAATTGTTGAGTAAAGTTGATACGTGTTCTAGGTCTAACTCAGCCTACTACTTAATAGTGGCTATGTGTTGATATGTAATAAAAAAATCAAAAATTGCGACTGCTTACAAAACCAGATGTACCCTCCGACTGCACAGCATGTTTTTCTTCTTGTTTACGTCTTTTTTGTTCGCTTTGTAAGTAGTCGGGTTTTTTGTTTTTTTTTATTTACATCTTTTTAATTATTTTTTTTAATTAGGTACATTTAAACATATAAGTGTTATATTTTTTTTTAATCAACTTTTAAAACCCTTTATTTTGATTCCCCACGATGGGTTTGGAAGAAGAAAATATTTTTTTCCCCCACAAAATGGCGCCATTTTCTTCTTTTCCATTTTTTATGTAGCCAGTGACACTTGCAGGGTTAAGACGAATCGATTGACGTAAGAATCATCAAAATCGGCCATCGCGTTTGGTCTCTAGAACGCCACATAGGAACAAACATACACATTACCCTCCTTATGTTTGACAAATAAAGTTTTTCTTTCTTTCTTTCTTTGGCAGTCGGGTAAAAATAGGTTAAGTATGTAAATGATAGGGTACATAATATAAGGTATTTTAGTATAGTAGTTTTATTAAGTAATAAAAAGACATATGCTTCACAAGAGAATGTTATTCAATGACAGACATCATCATTTCAGCCGAAAGACGTCCACTGCTGGACATAGGCCTCCCCCAAGCGTCGCCACACCGATCGTTCCTGTGCGTTTTGCATCCACCGGACGCCCGCAGCCTTGACTAGGTCATCGCTCCACCTAGAGGGAGGCCTTCCAACGCTGCGTCTTCCGGTACGCGGTCGCCATTCTAGAACTTTTCGGCCCCAACGACCATCTGTTCTGCGAGCAATGTGCCCTGCCTACTGCCACTTAAGTTTGGAAATTCTTCGAGCTATATCGGTTACCTTGGTTCTCTTGTGGATGTCTTCATTTCTGATTCGATCACGCAAGGAAACTCCGAGCATAGCCCTCTCCATTACCCTTTGGGTGACTTTAAGCTTTCTGATGAGGCTCATTGTGAGTGACCACGTATCTGTCTCGTAAGTAATCACTGGCAACACACACTGGTCATAGACTTTCGTCTTGAGATATTGTGGTAAATTGGACGAGAAAATACTGCGCAACTTCCCGAACGCTGCCCAGCCGAGTCGGATTTGACGGTTGACCTCTTTCTCGACGTTTAACCTACCTAACTGGACCGTTTGTCTCAGGTAGACATAATCGTCCAAAACTTCGAGTGTAGAGTCTCCGACTTTGATAGGAGTGGGTGCAAGATGGGCATTCAACATCACCTTGGTTTTGTCCATGTTCATTTTTAGACCCACTCTTTCGGAACCTCTACTGAGGTTATCGAGCATTGTACTGAGCTCCTCCATAGTCTCAGCCATGACCACTATATCGTCGGCAAACCGAAGGTGAGTGATGTACTCGCCATTGACATAGATGCCTAGCCCTCTCCAGTCCAGAACCTTGAAGACATCCTCCAGTGCTGCAGAGAACAATTTCGTAGATATGACGTCTCCCTGTCTTACACCTCGCTGCAGAAGGATCGGATGCAGAGGACGTCTGATCCTGATGTCGGACTGACATGGTGGCGTTTTTGTACTTTGTTACTATTTTGTACCGGTTATTGGAATCTCACCATCCCATATCTGCCCGTGGGTGTCGTAAGAGGCGACTAAGGGACACACCAGAGAATGGGCAGCAGCGTTCTCTGTGCACTTCATAACAAACTGCGATCGCCAACCCGCCTGCCAGGCGTGGCGATTATGGCAACCCCCCCCCCCCCCAAAGATGAACAGACACAAAACAATTGTGTTTAAAAAGGGTATCCCAACAAAATTAATAGGTTCATCTAAAGAGTCTTCTGGACTCAACTTTGTAAATTGGTTGGATTGGCTATATATTTCTAACACTATGCCTAATGATAACATTAATAATATCCATGTATTTTCTGATTAATTTTCGTCGGCTTCCACACAACAGTTTACTTTGGCGCAGAGGCTCTTGACTAGACAAAGCTTCATTTTATTTGTGATGGCGATGGCTGAAATGCCAAAATGTAAGGGATTGATCACGTGACATTTTATTAGTGTTTAGCATTCCCATACATTTTCTTTCCAATTGCTATCGTGACGCCTCCGTTGGTAGAATATCACTTGCCTAGTGCCTCTGGCATATTTTATTTACTTTTTTTTATTTAATTTTCGCAGTTCAATCAAAGTGATTGGCTACTGCTTAACCAGGCGAACCTGTGCAGACTAAACTAGAGCCAGACACAAAAGCTTAACCTAAGTGACCACGCTGAAGGCCAACCTCCAAGGGGTCGAATATCGGCTCAGGGCGTCGCTGGGGGGACAACAAAGACTGGATCATGATTAATGCCTCTGGTAATTGTAATGTCGAAATTAAGTAGGAACTCGTTCGTGATTGTATTATTTACAATCACGAACGAGTGAGTTTAAGTATCCTGCCTGAATCATCAATTTCGTTTTCTAGTAAGTCAGTGCAATGAGGGCTAACGTTTTATTGCTCACCAGTTGGAGCCACCATAAACATAGCTGAACGTTGGTACAACGCGCACGGAAGCAAAGTTTGAATTAAAATTCATTTTTATAGCTGAACGTTGGTATAACGCGCACGGAAGCAAAGTTTGAATTAAAATTCATTTCTAATGCCGTAAAAGTGCGATTAAATATAAAATCGAGTATGCCGCAGTTTTGCGCAGACCCTTCTTTTTCTAAAAAAGGAGGATATAATTTTCCGAAACATAAAACTCTATGATAGCAGTGGTTATTAAATCCCGTACTGCCATATTTGGAAAATATTCACAGATCTTAGAAAATTGTTAATAAACTCTAGGTAAAAGCTTATACCATTTTGCAGTCTATACCAGCGCTGCTAGTAGAAAATTTAAACGCGATAGCCGCCATTTATTACACCCTGCTACAACCGGGGATTACTGGGATTATATCTCCCAGCAGACCTGCGAAAGGATATTTTAGGAATTATTATCAGATCGTCTCAGTGACTAGATGGAGTTTTAAGAGATAGTAACTCATTAGCCAATGCCTGGAATTTTAGAAAATTCACGAAACATTTATACTCTTGAAATTACTTGGACTGAAGTTAAGCTTTCACAAAAGTCACTTAACCGGTACTTCTCAACGGTTTTAACATCAAGGACTTCCCCTTATTATTGTGGAAATGGGCACCAAACAGTGGAACAAAAGCCAAACATCGTTTCATTTCGTAATGCGAACGTTGAAGTTTTGATCAATTTACAAACTTCTCCAAATGGTATTCTGTTGGTTTGTTCCCTTACAATTAAGCCATTACGTGTTTATTGGTGTTAATCTTTATAAGGTACGAGTAATATTGACATTTGAATTACTTTTGCTTAATGCTTTGGTTTATTAATTGACTTCATTTTAATATCGACGTTTGCCTGCAGCGCATGCATAGGTTATGATGGCTCTGCCACAGTTAGATCTGAGGGATACGTGCAAGACACATGAAAGGATGAGTAGTCAGCAGAGTCATCGTAGAGATACACAGGCAATATACAGACGGACTCGGACACTTTTATCAAGATTAGACTGATCTGGAGCATAGATCGATCTTCGAGATTAAGAAACGCTTCTCAAGTTCAGTTCGTGGATGTGACTATTTATTGCTACCACCACTTGAAACTCCTCCCTCTGTTATTTGTGGAGATTTTTCAGTCGTTAGGGGTGATGATGATGGGGCTCCCTTTTCCGCACTTAGCCTCTCATTCGGTTCGTTGTGCATGGAGGTTCTGGCTAACAAAACCAGCCTAGCTCCACCCAAGAACACAAAAGCTTCCTGGGAGCTTCATAGGCTTCGCGAAACGACCTCATAGTTCCGAGGATTTCTTCACGTTGAGAAGCCATGACCTCGCATTCCAGGACTACGTGGGCAGCTGATTCCTTGGCATCAAGGCAGCCCCTGCAAAGCGGGCTATCTGTGGCGCCTATATTAAAAAGATGTTTATCTACTCTCATATCGTAATATTCGAATTATAAAATTCAAAACGAGTTTATATTGGCATACTTTATAAACACAATACCGAAATTTAAAAATAGAATCTTATTATAACACTATTTCTCTAACAAAATAATGCTATAAAACAATTTTTTTTCTATTACGATACAGGACAAATCCAAGAAGTTAATCACTAAGGAGATTCCATATATTTTTTTTTGTAATGCCATTTTATAGTACCTATTATAAAAAGATTTGATTCCAATTTTAAATTGTCTATGACAATGCCCGTTTTAGACTTAGCACGCACTGCGATTTTTCTTCGCGCGAATTTTGTTTCCTTCTAATTGTTCATAGAGCTCAAAATATTCGGGCGAATAAAATTCGCGCCGTAGTGCGGTGGATTCTGTGGCAAAACACGAATTTCTTGCGGTATTATTTCCGCACGATTTCTTTACCGCAATGCGAACAACTTCATACAATTCCATAGGTCACAGAATGGGCGGAAAAAATCGCGCGAATAAAGATCGCAGTGCGTGCGTGCAAGCCTTAGCGCATGCGCGGTTAATGTGGTGATGTGCTGGGTTTTGGCGCCTTTCATACGTTTTGCAAGTTTTGCTATACTGAATTTCATGAGTTATTTTAATTATTGTTTAAAAATGTCTGATATCAGTGAATGTGAAGAAAATTTGACTCCACCCGATATTTTAGATGCGGCGAAGGAAATTACTCTTAATTTATTACCAGCAAAGTCGAGAAAAGTATATGACAAATGTTATCAAGATTTTATGGCATGGAAAATGCAAAAAGAGGTATTTTGTAGGTTCAATCCCAATTTATGAGTGTAGATAAAGTAGTGTATGAAACTGCACATAACTAGGTATTAAAACATTCGTGTGAAAACTATTAAAAACCTCGCCTACGGCTCGGTTTTTAAACACACACTCATGTTTTAATACCCCTCATTATGCAACAGTTTCATAAACTACTATTATCAAGGAGGTTAAGGCCCGTAACTGTTCCTATGATAATTTTTTGTTTAATTCTAGCTCAGGCTGAGAAGTTTTTTGGTTAATCGCGGGTATACATTGGGTATGGCCAATTTCGACTGTCTACCGTCTGTTTCCCGTGACCATCTGTTGTTATGAAGTTAGGTCGATCTTTGGCGAAACCACACACGAATTTGTGAGAAAGGCAGGAGAGAAGTGTGTACGGGCCTAGCATTATCATATAGG
This sequence comes from Orthosia cruda, assembly GCA_964057195.1. Taxonomy (NCBI): domain Eukaryota; kingdom Metazoa; phylum Arthropoda; class Insecta; order Lepidoptera; family Noctuidae; genus Orthosia; species Orthosia cruda. The sequence continues at coordinate 18,241,467 of OZ059843.1, read as the reverse complement.
AGCCTCTCTTATCGCCTCTCTTATCTCAGGTCGTGCTTTGTGCACCAACTCTCATTTATTTTGAAAGCCCTTCTCATGAGATCGCATAAGATGCCCTTAAATTTCCCCGAGGTCAGAATTGCTATATCATTCGCGTATCCCACTGAGTACAGACTGCTAGCGTTGAGCTCATTTACGAAATTCCACAGTAGTGGTACTAAATTCCACAGCACCCCACCCTGTGGGCTGCCTTTACTCACGATACCTCCTGTGGTGGTGTTCACGGTAAATTGAGTAGCACAGTAACAGTACCATGTTATTTATCCATTCTAAGATCTTCGCTCCACCTGAGCAGAGCTGAGAAAATACCGTCCAGCCCTGCTGCTTTGAAAGGTAAGAAGGTGTTAATTGCCCACGTTATTTTATCGATAGTCTTTATCGATTACCTCCAACGCAACTACCCAATCTAAGCTGCTCGTGGCCCTCTCCCTGTGTGGTTCCTAGCTTTGCTGGGTGGCAATCTGGTATCCTGGACAGTGGGTGGTTAGAAGTAGTTCACTTGTTTCAGCGTCGTTTGTTGTGTAGGTGTTATCTGGTCTTTTCAGGCATCCTATTACATGGTCTGTACCTTGATCAAGGCAGGTTTTGACTCTCATTGCCTGGTTATTATTTCAATGTTGTTACAAAATGTCACTCCTCTGAGGCGTATCAGTTTTTATAGGTTTTACGAATTGTTGTATGTTAATGTCCAAATCTACTGGCGACCGTGTGTTCCTATCTCTATTGAACAGTCCTCTCAACTTGAGTCGGTTTCTTTCTAATTCAAGACTCCATCAAGACTGCCAAACTCCCTGCCTAGGTACCGTGAGGGGGCACGACTGTTCATAGCTTGATAGAAGGATGGATGTGATGTTGTTTACATTTTCATCTAAATCTGTTACTGGTATTTCAGCCGGCAGGGTGGGTAATCTACCTAATTCAGCCTCGTCGAGTTTAATAAACTTGACTCAGTCTGTTAAGAGGAACCCTTTTTGGTGGTAGTTTAGTTAGGTTAAAGTCAATGGTATAGAAGTCCATCTATGGTCTGAGCATGATAACTCATTGGACACCTACGGTTGCTATAGTTAAGTCCATTATTGTTTGCGATCTCGCGTTTATGAAGGATGGTTCAGAACCCTTGTTGAGTAATACAAGGTTATTGCTAAGAATGAAATCAAGTATTGCCTTACCTTGGTTGTTGGTTTTGATACTACCCGAGAGCGTGTGATGCGCGTTAGAGTCTGTCGCAATGATTAGTTCCAGTTTCTCCTTTTCACAGTAGGTACACAACCAATGAGGCGAGCTCTGGCAGGGGTACGTCCTCGTCGCTTGGCAGGTATACCCGGTGTTACCAAGACTGCATATTTTGCCACCCCTGATCAACTGCTCTTGGATAAGGGCAATGGTCTTCTCTTGTTGGTTCTCCAGCACTCAGCACAACGTGGCCAACAGTTTGACTGTGCTAGAGGTTGGTCTGCAGGATCCTAGTCATCCTGCAAGAGAGAGGATCAGGGGTTGCTTTCCTCGGCCTCACTTCTCTCTCCTGGTGGAAAACAGTCCTCGTCTAAAGTTATTCCGGACGAGGGTGGATCCCATGTTGATCCCTCTGTTGATTCGACTTCCAGCTCTGCCATGCAAGCCACCAGCTTTACCTCCTCCCCAGCATTCCCCATCGAGAAAGGAGACGGAGAACGCCCAGGCAACGGCGGACCAAGCTCCGCCCTAGGCGCGACCGATGCCATTGAGGTTGATGGCGCGGCGGCATCCTTTCTGGTACCACCCTTCTCCAGAAACCGGATGTACCATGAACCCACGAGGCAGTATATGCGCCGCTGCTCGCCCATTATAGTTTTAACACCTATCTCTTCTTTCGTGGCGGAGCCCACGAAAGAAGAGATAGGTACCCGCCCTGCCTAACCCTTTCGTGTGTCAAATTCCAGGTGTTAATTTTTAGGTTGGGGTTCTGCCTCGCCATCACCCCGCCAAAGCAGTCAAACGCCTAAAATCTGACTCCAAAGGCCCTAGACAATTGTCATTCGATGTTAGCGAAGGCGTTGACCGAAATGCCAAAATGTAAGGAATGGATCATGTGGCATTTCGATGACGACTGTCAAAACCATTCATTTTTTCTTAATTACAATCGCTATAGCAATGCTTTTGATGATAGAATGTCATTTGTATAGAGCCTTAGTCTTGCCAAGGGGTGCCGACTGCCGTGTTTTGCAATAACTGTTTTGTTTGGTCAGATAGACAGATTTTCCCTGTAAAATACTGGTACTCAGCTGTATCCGATTAGACTGGAGACTGACTGTTAGAACAAAATAGTTGGCAAAAAGTTAGGCTGATTGACAGATATGAAGTTAGAACTGACTATGTAGGCGTCAAAGTGGACAAGGACTTAAATGTTACTATGGTATATGAATATTTCAAGGCATCTCGTTGTTTTTTATAAAAGCTGCAAGACCAAATTTAAATCGTCTTGTTACCCTTTACTTTTGCCTTTGGAACAGCGTTATGTAAGTACCCAGAGTTCCTCCTGATAACATGTCCCTCTTTCTTCATAAACAAGATTGAAATAGCTCGGTCAACTTTTCTGTGGGTAGTAATTAACGCAGGCCTACGTAATTGGGAGAGAACAAGGGAGCTTTGTTTACGTAAACGAAGAAACCGCCAAATTACTTTTCTCCTTGAGTTATACAGTACTTATGAACTTTTTTATAATGTATATCACTGACATTGGTTACGTAAAAGATTGTGAGTATCTTATCAATCATCATCAATACACATAATAAATCCGTAAAAAAAGTAGTTTTTGTACATTGAAATTATTTCCAAAAAAAATTGCCAGGGTGATAAAAGATAACTAACAGAACCCATTTCCAGTATTTTTTGGAATTTTTGTCTGTTTAGTTGTGCACGCATCACGTTAAATGTACGAGACCAATGTACATAACTTTTGTACATTTTGTAAATTGTACGTAACTTGAAGTATTCCTAAGTTTTTGTTTTTATCGCAATCGGTTCGTACGGCGTTGTGCATTTGACGTCATTTTCTGAATGGCAGTGTTAAGATTCTCCGCGGCAGAATGACCCTAGATTTTTTTTTACCTACATTTTTATGTAGGTAGGTCTAGGTAAGTAGGATAGTTAGGTAGTAAAGGGTAGGCAGTTGACGGGGGCGAAGTCGCAGGCACAGCAAGTAATAATAATAATAAAGCTTTATTTATTCCTTATACATAGTTTACATTAATTCTAAACATTATTTGTAGTGTTAGTATTATACTTATTCTAGTTTGTTAGTATATGTTATTAAACTGAGTTAACGCGTTTTGTTGTAAGGACCGCTCTAGCGGTGAAAGCCTCTTCTATTTCCTTCCATTTCGCTCTGTCTCTTGCCAGTCTGCTCCAGGTATTTCCCACCGTGGCAACTATGTCATCACTCCATCTTTTGAATGGCCTTCCTTTCCGTCTTTTCTTGTGAATAGGGTACCAATTAGTGACAATTCTGGACCATTTGTTTCCTGGTAATCTTTGGACATGCCCGGCCCATTTCCATTTTCACAGCTGTATGCTTGTATACTAAATATATCCATGTATGAAAGGGTACTTCCTGAAGTCCTAGAAAGATGAAATTGTAGTAAGGTGTATGTAAGGTAGATATAGTAAAAAAAGAAAAAAACTTTGAACTTTTTACCCCCCAACCTCTTAAACTAGGGGGTGGAAGTTTGTATGAGACTTCTGCAAATGTTGATGCTAGAGATCTGAAAATTGATATAGGGAGTCCAACAAGGAATAAAATATATATTTCAGGGTTTGATCTGAAAATTTATATAGGGAGTCCAACAAGGAATAAAATATATATTTCAGGCTTTGATCTGAAAATTGATATAGGGAGTCCAACAAGGAATAAAATATATATTTCAGGCTTTGTTTTTTAATCACACCTCACCTTTTAAGTTAGGGGATCTATATATAGGGGGTTATTATATCATAAAATAAAGTAACAAAAAAAAAAACATTTGTCATAAGCTACTTACAATATTCCCAGACGAGATGTTATGGATCTCACTGTCAAATAGTTATCAAATCTCATGTAGAGTCAAGCTTCTAACTCTGCGAAAACGAGAGTTTTGGCAACATTTTACATGAAAATGTTTTTGGAGGGATATAATATACAGTACTTGTGATTAAACGCTCGACTCAGTCCCGAGAGTTGAAAATCTAATACTACAATGTATTTAGGTGTTTCTTAATGTAAGTGAAAATGGGCATAACTTCATAATGAAAGAACTTTTTTGTTCTTGACAATCGGTTTTCATTTTTCTCTCTTTTTTGTCCTTTAATTATACATTTATTATGTGATAGTGTATCAGTATGTTGTGTGTTTTGCAGTGTGTAGCGACGGATATGTGTTTAACTGCTGCCAACTTCTAGGGTCCCTGTATTATGTGTATATGCTAAACTTTCACACTAACATGTACCTACCTATGTAGGTAAGTTTACGAACCAACTGGGGCAAATAAGCATATACGCGCATATCTGTGACGCCTTTGATTGTTGGAGGGTTAACTCACTTAGCACGATACGTTCCATCGCCCTTAGGTGAATCCAGAATTGGAAATAGTAGCTCCAGGCGTTGAAGACGATGATTTTATCTGTTTTTGAAGGAAACTCAATATTCTTAGATGTTCTTGACCGTGTCTATGTATGGCTCTCAATAAAATTGAATTCTATCAGCTATAACGTTTCTGAAAATGTCCAAAATGTATAGGATTCACATGCTTTTGGGCAATTACAAGTATGTATTGTACCACTGCAGGGCAAAAGTCCTTCTTCTACTTCTATCTGTATAAGGCGTCGAACTAATACAACGCGACTACGCGATTATAGAGCAGTGGTGGCCCAGTGGTATCGGCAGCGACTTACAAGTTGTAGGTCGTGAGTTCGAACCCAGGCACGCGCTTTACTTTGTGTAAATTATTTCATCAACACTGCTCTCAATAACGGTGAAGGAAAACATCGTGAGGAAACCGGCATGTCCTAGAACCAAAAATTCGAAGACATGTGACATCCGCCAACCCGCACTGGGCCCGCGTGGTGGATTATGGCCCATCCCCTCTCACAGAGAGGAGGCCTGTGTCCCAGCAGTGGGAACATTAATAGGCTGATGATGATGATGACGCGATTATCGCACGTTTAGCGACTCGGATCCAGGTACGCAGTTTGCGTGGCATCGGCGCTAACCGATGCCACGGGCAACATGTGAATAACCTTTTTTGCAGCCCTCGATAGCAATGAAGAAATAAGGGGAAGAAAAGTCGGCGACGCACGATCACGAGGATTCAATTAGGACACATATTCGACGTGTTTGATGCCGTTCGAACGAACTTAGTTCGCGCGAAAGATTATCAAACATTTTAGTCGTCGGCCTGCCATGACTACGCATGTTACGTAAATACGTACGTAGCTTATAGGGATATATTGGGTCACGAGTTTGTCCCATTATTCATCTGGTATGTTGCAAATTTGTGTGCAGCCCAATTAAGTACAAATAAAGTGTATTGTTTATAATGACCACACTCCATCTCCAAGATGTAATGTCAATGGTCAGGGATTCCTTATAGCCTGTCCATTGGTAGATAATGAAATAATGAGCACACTCTTAGATACAACGGACAAAACCTGCATAACATGTAGAAAACGGGAACTAAAAGTGTTAATGACCAATTTGCAGCCAGCGATAATGGTGCAATTATTTCGTAATCATTGCAATTTCTACGTATATGGCGTTGTAGGTGGTAGGTGATGTATGTCGGTATGGGAACTAAGTACAAAGTACTCGTTATGCAATATCAAAATGGCCGATTCGTTTCTTTCGAGTGTGAGTTCTGTTAAAGATTTTATCTGCCCATCGTCTTCCTGCCCTTGTCCCTCTTTACTTGGGGTCTGCGAAATACATTTTCTTCTTCCGTTCCGTCCTGTCAACTGTCACGATATCTCTTACTCCACTTTCAACCGTCTTTTCTTTAGACCTCTCTCTCCCTGTCCATTCATCTACATTTATATTCATAACTCTTTTAAAATAATGTAAATTATAAATGATTTCTGTATTTATATATCTAGAGGGGGAATGAGGTACCTACTTAGCTACCTAACATAATTTTGTTTTGTCAAAGGGGCACCCTGATGAATATAATCAACCCCAAGGGACGCCTATTACAAGGGTCTGCTTAAAATTTTACCTCAAGTAAAGGATTTTTTTAAATAAAATCCCTTAATAATCCTTGTTGTAATTTACCTACCTTTGTGAAAGAAGTAATCAAACACAATATTAGAATGGTTTGTAACATTAGATACAATGGGTATAAAATAAATGAATAATTTTATAAAAGATAAACCTTATTACAAATGATTTAATTCCATATTAAATAATTCGAGTATCAAAAATTTTATTAACAATACTGTCTCATCATCAACATCATCATATCAGACGAAAGACGCCCACTTCTGGACATAGTCCTCTCACAATCGTCGCCGCATTGACCGGTCCCGTGCGTCCCGCATACAGCGGATCCCCGCAACCTTCACCAGGTCATCGGTCCACCTGGTGGGAGGCCTTCCAACGCAACGCAACAATACTGTCTACAAGAAACCAATTTAAATTCTAAACGTTATTCAAAAATCTAATATCATTCTAATATAATTCTCCTTAACTACTGCAAAAGTAAAAGGGACTATTGAAAACCAATTAATTGCTTTTTAAATTGATTCTAAAAAGGGAACGAAAAAAGATGGCTACCTTTAATGCCCTTAACCTTGGCCTTGGAAAGAAAGGAAAAATTCTCGATTAAAATACAATTGATTCGCCTAGGTGAACAGGGCGACCAAGATAAGATACATGAGAGTATTTTCTTTTAGTAGTTCTTATTGTGACCTATATAAATATTTAGTTTACTTAGGTGTTTGTATCGACACTTCTTTCCAAAATTCACGCCCACAGTTGCGATAATACTTGAGTCAACAACATTGACCTTCGCCTCAATGTTGGCGGGCATATGCTTCACAGGGTATTCTCGAAGGTATTCTGTTAGGAGATTATCATGTCAATAGACAAAAAATAAAGTCTAAAGAAAAAAAATTTGTCGCATTTGTAAATTATTAATTTATGTTCTAGAAACTAAAGATCTCTTGTGACTTCAAAAGCCCATTAGTCTGACAACTAAGGCGAATACTATTTACTAAGGTGAATAGTGCTATCTAGTGGGAACAACGGGGCTGTGGGGAACAGGCAGTCATTCCTTGTGAAATATTAGTACGGTTGCATCTGGTTAAACTGAAGGCCGACCCCAACATTCCCAACTCGGAAAGGCTGGGAAGATTCGTAACGTAATATCAGTAAAAAACTTGAAAAAGTATATGTTATAGAAAGTCCGACTGTTTAGTTCCACAAATAATTCCATTCTCGAGATATTAAAGTAGGTATGCCAACTTCTGATAACTAGTTCTGCAAGACAGTGAAGGCTCACTGAACAGATTATCCCAGTAATTTTATTTATATGGCCCTCGCTGGATTTCAGTACTTAGAGAGTTTTTTTTTAAGCTAAGAGAGTTTAGAGAGTTTTTTTGCTAAGTTGCTCATTACACACGAGGCTATGGGTTGCAGCCCGAGCCGTAGACGAGGGCGTAATTCAGCCGAGCGTGTAATGAGCACATTTCACGAGTTTCATGCGACGTTTTCCAACACATTTGCGAGGAAAAAACAAACATGTATTGCTTATATCGTTTAATTATTAAAAAAAATTGGTGAACGTACAATTTTAAAAGCGATATTGGATTGATTTGGATGACATTTTCACAGTTTGTGTTACATGGGTGCTTGCCACTTCTTTATGTCTCTATATTCGTTTTCTTCTTATGTAAATGTCGGCGCCAAAGGCATTTCGGTTTTCTACATCCTTTGTTGTAATATTATCAAGCTCTTGTCGTCTGCACTCACTAATAACGCCGAATATTAAGGTGACCTGCAACGAAATCAATTAATTCGTTTTTAAGAAGTTATGCTCAAGTTATGCAATTATTTAGATACGTTTAGATTAATAATATTCAACGTACCTTTGTTGCTAGGCACTTACTATCCGGAGCCTCTTTCAAAAACTTATCAACGTCGGCTGGTGACAAAACATTAGATTTCCGACCAATATGTCCATCCGAGCCGTCTATTCATAAATGCCAGGCACCATGTTTGAGCGCCACCAGGAATAGTTGCACCACAGAGAGCTGGGCATTTATGTATTGCCGAGTTCAGAGAAATACGCCAAAAACACATTTTCACCTTGCTCTTCCATTGTAGGAGACTATCGACAGTCTTCAAGGTTCTGGACTGGAGGGAGCTGGGCATCAACGTTAATGGCGAGTACATTACTCACCTTCGGTTTGCCGACGACATAGTGTGGTCATGGCAGAGACCATGGAGAGCCTCAGTAAAATGCTCGATGACCTCAATAGAGCTTCCGAAAGAGTGGGTCTTAAAATGAACGTAACACCCACTCCTATCAAGGTCGGAGACTCTATACTCGAAGTTGTAGACGATTATGTCTACCTGGGACAAACGGTCCAGTTGGGTAGGTCCAATTTCGAGAAAGAGATCAACTGTCGAATCCGACTCGGCTGGGCGGCGTTCGGGAAGTTGCGTGGTATCTTCTCGTCCAATTTACCGCAGTGTCTCAAGACAAAAGTCTATGACCAGTGAGTGTTGCCAGTGATCACCTATGGGACCGAGACGTGGTCGCTCACAATGGGCCTTATCAGAAAGCTCAAAGTCACCCAAAGGGCAATGGAGAGGGCTATGCTCGGAATTTCCTTGCGTGATCACGTCAGAAATGATGATATCCGCAGGAGAACCAAAGCTACCGACATATACCGAAGAATTGCCAAACTTAAGTGGCAGTGGGCAGGGCACATTGCTCGCAGAACGGATGGCCGATGGGGCCGAAAAGTTCTGGAATGGCGACCGCTAACCAGAAGACGATACGTTGGAAGGCCTCCCACTAGGTGGACTGATGACCTGGTTAAGGTTGCGGGAAGGCGCTGGATGCGAGACGCACGGGATCGGTCAATGTGGCGACGCCTGGGGGAGGCCTATGTCCAGCAGTGGACGTCTTTCGGTTGAAATGATGATGATGATGATGATGATCGTAGGCAGCTCATTTATTATTTCTGGCGGGGCTCATTTATTATTTTTAACTCTATCAATAATGTTCATCTTGTGCACGAAAACGTGTGAATTACCATCAATAGCGTCAATCAGTTCTTGTAGCGTGCTGGCGTCAGAGCACGCAGGCCCGTGACCATCGTTTGCAGAATAGAACTATACAACCTGCACTACTGACTTGAGAATCTGGACAAGCGTCATTCGATGCCAGCGATGGTGACGGTCGAAATGCCAAAATAATATGGGATTGATCACGTGACGTTCCGATAGTGCTTGACAATCCTATATATTTTTGACATTTTACCAATCGCTATCGCAAAGCCCTCAAAAAATAAATGGATAGTCCACTGCTGGGACACAGGCTACCTCTCTTTGAGGGGGAATGGGCCGTCTTCCTCCACGCTGGCCTAGTGTGGGTTGGTGGATGTCACATGACGTCGAATTTTCAACACGCCTCTTTCACACGATGTTTTCCTTCACCGTTTTGAGAGCAGTGGTGATGGAATAATTTACACAAGCAAAGCGACTGCCTGGGTTCGAATCCACGACCTACAACTTGTAAGTCGCGGCCGTTACCACTGGGCTATCTCTGCTAGGTCAGAATAACATCGCGTAATTTATATAGCTAACATAAGCACGGGGAAATTTCGTCACAACATTTTTTGACAGTTTGTCTCTCTGCAAAAAAAGAGAGACATGATCAGAAAAGGTTCAATTTCCGTGAAAAAGAAAGTAGCTATTTTAAGACCCTCGAAATATACGAGTCTCTCGTACATTTCCACTAAAGCGAGGGTTAACCCTATCTCTGCGTCCCGCACAGTAAAGCCACAAGACTCGGTAATTTAATTTTCATAGCGAGAACTCCTCAGCTCTCGTATGCATGCGAGGGTGACAGGTTATTTATATTTCACAGAGAGATCTCTTGATGCTTTTATAATTAATTATTAATAATTTCAACAAATGTGCGCCTACGAAGCTCGTGTAAGGTGGTTTTGACGGTATGGTTATATTATAATTCTGGAACTCTACTTGATAATTTTAGCTAAGGTCTATTTATGATTTAAGTACACTGGGATCAGGGACCTATCGACTGTTACTTTGGACTTTGTTAGATACACTAACTTACGGGACTTACAATAATGGAGTGCAAGTTCAGGATTCAGGGTCACATACATATATTTTCACTGTAAGACTCAATAAAGTATTTGGGTCCGTGCACTTAAAAAAGATTTCTTTTTTTTAAGAGTACAAGTTTATAAAGTGAAGTACAGATAGCGTCATCAATGCATAACTACCTATTATGCATTAAAATATCTTAGAGGTCTCCAATTGATGACGCTGTTCCTACATTGGTTAGGATAAGGTATCATTACGGCCTTGTCCCACGTACGAAAACCCAGTCGAGGTGGCATGGGTACCATAACTTCAAACACTTTCGTAAGACGACTTTCTGACCCTCATTTCACTTTGCTACGTCGTCGGGGAGACGATTGTCGGCACCAATACCGCGTGTTAGAGTGTGAACAGGAATCCATCGAAATTTCCATCCAACTGTCTTAGAACCATACGCTGACTGCAAGGAAACGCTTTGACCTTTTCAACCAGCTTAAGTTTTTACTACGGAATGAGCTTAAGTTTATATTGAAAGCCCTTTATTTTTTTGTCTTGCATGAAAAGTCACCGACGAGACAAAACGTCTCGTTTCTACCATCTATCGTGGATAGCACGATATAATCTTTACTTCCATACAAACACTGTTACCGCTACCGTAACCAACTCACGTTAATACCGTAAGCGAACACGAGCGTGCAGATAAGATTCTTAAATAATCATAATTGTTAAGTGATAATTATGAATAATTTAATAATGTAACTGCAGTGTAGATATTTATTAACATGGTTAAATGCTTCTGTATGAACTTGGGTACTGGTTCGATTAATAGCTTGGAAAATTAGTTATTGGTTTCTTCTAAAAATAAAACTGAGTCCGCTAGTAATAGAATAGAATTGTTCTTTTTTTTTTTGTTTATATCCAATAGGCTCGCGCTTGACCACTATCTCTCTAGTAAGCGATGATGTGGTCGACGGTGTAACACGCTTGCCTAGAAATAACCTATTCACTCTTGACTTAAAGACCCCCAGATTGTAGCTGTCGGGAAACACAGACTCCGGCAGGGAATTCCACTCCTTAGCTGTACGCATAATAAAAGTCTTCTCAAAACGTTTTGTGCGTATGGGTGGAATGTCCACCATGTATCGATGGCGCAACGCCGTACGTCTGGTAGTCCGATGATGAAACGGGCTCGGTGGAATTAGATCGTGCAATTCCATCGCACACTCCCCGAAATATAACCGATAAAAAACTGACAGGCTGGCAACTCGGCGACGATGTTCAAGACTCTGGAGCTTTGACTTGACCAGCGCCTCGTCGCCGATTAGCCTCTTGGCCCGCTTTTCGATCGACTGTAATGCATCAAGCTGGTATTTGGCAGATCCATCCCAGAGATGAGAACAGTACTCCATGCATGATCGAACTTGCGCTTTTCATGTAACTCAAATTACACAGAAAAATGGTTAGAAAAATCTCGATGTGCTACACCCCTCTGCATATCCCTTCAAAAATTACTGTACAAACGTGATAATTCTTGAATGGCCTTTATTTTCAAGTAAAAAAGCCAGAGCATTTTATACAAAAACACAATTTAATTAAGATTTATAAGACCACTTCGCTTACGACCTAAGCACTTAGCAGCAAAAGTTGTAGCGCTATAACAATTACCATCGAAACGGCATCAGTTATGTTGTCGGACTATAATAAAAGGCTACTGCACTTGCTAGCCATAAATAAAGCGCCTCTAAATAGTTTATAACAATGCCTAGTACCATGTTAGTCAAAACATTAAACTGTCTTTTGGCAAGCGACGCGTTCGTTGCCCTGATGCCAGACTCTCCCTTGCGTTGTAACATACTACGGAAATGAGCAAAACCTACGTTTTCCTTGACTTATTATTTGGTGCTTTAAGAAATGAAAAGACACAGAATAAAGGAAAATATATTGCTCACAACGTGTCTCTGAAGTTGGCTCTGCCAATCATTGCGCAAGAAACAGTTTGTCATCGAGTATACTGCATAGAGTAAGCGAGATAGGACGATGCGACAAACGTAAGCGAGTGAAATAGACAGTTATACAATGCTATCTTCACCATCAACATTGACACAAAAATAGCTACTGCGCAGGGTCTTGCAGCCAATTCAAAGACATAAATATCCGTTGTAAGTATTATAATAATTTGAATTAACTTTTGTTGAAAGTTACTACGTTCGACATGTAAAAGTGTTTGTACAAACCAACTTATATAAAATAAAATCATTTATCATTTACTGTTCTTTAATTTATCGTCTATTGCATCGATGAAAACCCCTTAATGAACCTTTTTAATTGATGTCAAAAACATCAAATAACAGAGGAGCAATTGCCGTATTTTAACATAGTAGCAATCTGTCAAGAACACCAGCTCTAATAAGTTATTAACATTGATTGCCCCCGAGATGATATTTTGACTATAAATTGAACGTTTCTAAGAACAAGTATTGGCCTTCAGGCCCTAGACAAGTGACAATCTATTAGTTATAACTATTGTCAAAAAGTTCTAAATGTTAAAATTCATGCGCTACCAAAATGCCATGTGGATAATTCCAAAGACTTTGAACATAATATGACACAGATCAATCCTGATAGAAAGCCATTTCGTAAAGAGTCCTACTTTCATTTTCTCATTGTGTAAGCTTTATCTATATCCAGCTCATGGCTAAGGTATTTTCCTTAAAGAGCTAGACTTTCCAACGCGTGTAACTTTCCTATTCCCCTTTCCCTTAGAGCAGTGAATGCATACATTTTCCACACTGCATACAATCAACGCAAACCACGAGTCAACAGAATGATAACCTACTTGTTACTCTATTAAATTTCTTGAAACGTAATTTTCCTTCGTATCGAAGCCTCATTGGTGGCTGACACGTTGCTATCAGCTGATAGTACCTACTTAACTTAGACGGGTAGAGTTTCTTCAAAGAAACCTTGTAAAAGCCCCTATTCTTGCCAGACTACAACAATACCGCCGAAATACGTAGGTACTTAAGTATAAGTAGGTTGGACGTAATGAATCCGGTTAAGACCACATTTGAATGGGCTAGAATGATTAAAGTTATACAATTCGGTGAAAGAAAAAGTCTTAAGCAATATTCATATAGTTTTTATTTAAAATGATTTATGCTGAAAACACTACGTTAAAATACAGAGCTCAAATTGGATGATAGCAAAACCAATTTAGACTACTGAATTAAAGTTTAAATGAATAAAACTATATCAGTAACTTAATTTAAAGTAATCCACTTAGCCCTTTTGTATTGTTTTCATACATTTTCTATCTCTCTCTATGATAATAAAGTTACTCGTAAACGTAAACCGTTAACCGAGACTTATTACACGGATTATTAAACTTCGATAATAATATAATTAAAGCTAGTGCTCATATACGAGCTTTCGGCACGAAAATAAAAGCAGAGATTGAAACTATAAAACAAAATGGTTAAAACTAAAAAAATATAGGGCACTAAAACTGTAATATACTATATATTGCAAAGTTTAATTAAATTCAATTACGTATCTTTGATGAATCATACGATGCTCCATAAAGACGCGGTTCAGTTAGCTGTTAGATCATAAAACTATACATGCAACCATTTACAACGCAAACAAAAACCCACAATATAATGATCATTACTCTTCTCGAAACAAGGAGTTCCAGCAAAAAGAATCCTAACTCCTAAACGCAGCGTCTCTATGGACATAACGAAAGCATTTTCCACAGTAGGTACAATTTTCATCGCTTCAAGTAGGTATATTGCTGCTACGAGCTACGCCAGTTCCGAACGTTAATGCAGAGGGGCCGCACGCGCGCGCCGTCTCCACACTTACGATTCACGAATTAAATGTAAACAAAACGGAACGCAATAAAATTTTGAATTTGGAAACTATTTGAAAATCGTATGACTCAAATAATAGATTCCTTGTGTAAATTTACCAAGTGCAAGCAAAAGTGGTTTTGTAAAACGCATTTTTCAGTTATTGTTTTGGTTGTGTGTTTTTCAGTGGGATTTTTGTAACTGGTGAATATTGTTTGTGTTCATTGACTTCAGTTTTTCAGGTAATGTATATTTTAATTAATAATGTAAGTTTTCGTTCTAAAAAAATATTGTTTTAGCCGGTTATGTTTGTTTTTATAAATTATTGTTTTAGTTGCCATTCTCGATAGATTGATTGGATTGGATGGATTTGGCAGGACTTGACGATTTACTTACGCAATTAATAATTATAATGTGTTGTTATAACAATAAGTTGGCTTCCAAACCAGATTTGATAAATTATGCTCTATAATAATAATAACTAGGTTAATTCTTTAACTAAAACATATTTTATTACAGACATAGTAGTAGTCAACTAGTATTTCTTTAATCGAGATTTGAATAATGTTCTCACAGAGATTTTCAATTGTTTTCTTAGATCATATGTGTGTGAATCAATTCATGGTTCAGCTAGAGATAGCATGACACATCAATTCAGGGCCGTATTTATAAAAAAAAACAGACTAGTTGAGCAACTTCTTTGTAGATTCTTTATTTGAATTCTCTGAACAATTTGAATATAAATATGCTAAGCACATGCTAAACTGTGTCGCGATTTTTATTAATAAAGCCCTATATTATGCTTTAAGAGTCCAATTAGGTTCCAAGTCATGACCTCCAACTCCACTTCACCTCGGAGTATCAAATTGACAATTAGGTATAGATTGTTGCTTATTGGTATTAATCGCTGATTTTGCCGTTGTCATGACTGAATCAAGCGGAGGTCCTTTAAGCTGATTTGGAATATGGGCCTTACATAATATTATCTTTAATTATTGTTTACATAGGTATGTAAATGACCCGACACCACACAACCACACCTATATAAACGATTAAGTAATCGGTACCCAATAACGAGCTATATAAATCTTTGCTGTATCTTCACCGACGAATCTGAAGAAATTCATCATGCGCCTTGCCTTGGGAAATTTTTGTATTGAATAGTTAGTATCTAGTTGTAAGAGCAAGCATGTTTACTAGCCAACGGTATTCTGAAGCATGAGTCGAATAGTGATTTCACTTGCCAAGGACCATATCTGGTCGGGCGTTTAAAGAAACTATGTGATGGATGCAACAGCCTTACTCATGTTAGGAAATGGGAAAAGAGAGCTAATAAAATACTAGTGATTGCCGTGATTGTAGGAATTATAAATAAAGGTAGTACTACGACTACGAAGGTTATAATTTTTTGTTTTACTTTGCACATCACTGAAAAATCGCGCTCAACCTCTGCTTGTGTATCAACAATTTTACAATTAAGGTGCACGTCATAAAAATCTAGTAGTAAGAGAAATGTGGTATACAGCAGTATTGGGCTCTATTATGACACTGACACTAAAGCTTTCTTGACGGGTATTGTTGAACATGGATGGCTAATTAAATTAGCTATAATAAAATCTCTTAAAAACTGAGACCATATCGTAACCGCAAATCATTCCATCTATACAAGAGGCTGTTCTAAAGACATTATATCAGCGGTAACGATAGTCGACAAGGCAAATGTAAGGGATTGACCACGTGATATTTTGGTAGTGCTTGTCAATCAAATACATTATGGAATTTTCGACAACCGTTGTCGTTTCAAAACAAACTTTCAACCAAAAACAAAACACGATCACACTGAGAATACTTCAATATTTAAAAAAACAATAATCCAATATTTTCCCTTTTCACCAATGTATGTCAAAACACGCATTCGTACGCAGAACGCACACAACGCGGCGAAACCGTCCGTATTCATACGTAGTTACGTTTGTATGTCTCTATGTATGTTTTGCGACGGAAATTGCTTGACGAGTCTGCGAGCGGAAGCGACGGAGTCGGGTTCAGAGATGAGTCGCTCCCCAAATATGACGAGGAAAGTACTAGTTGCTACTAACTAGTTATGGAGAAAGAAAAGAAAGTAGAAAGAAAAATATTTCTATAGATCATAACGTCACTGTAATCATCAAACTGACCGTTATCTCACGAGTTAAGTAATAAATAGGTGCGTATAATCCTATATAATTGATGGATGAATGACCCCTGTTACATAAGTTCTACCTAGCATGGGGATCGTTGATTAACAATCTGTTGTCCGTAAGAAGCGGCTTTTTTTTGTAAATATCGCTCGAGAATTTATGATTTATCAACTCAGCGTAATCTTCATTTTCTTTTAATGAAATTGTCAACTTTCAAAATTCACATTTTTGATAACACCAGTCGATAGTTTTAATTGATTTTATTTCAGAAAATTAAGATTATTTCAGCCCGGTATAAACACTGATTTTTCACATAATAATGCTTGCTTCATGGCATGTTTTCCTTTTTAGGCTAATCAAAGAATCGGCTTAAGCAAAAAGGATGATTCATTCGTATATATGAAGCTAGTTGTTAAGTGTTATCCCATAACATCACGCTTTTATTCTCCGGTGGGTAAGGCAGTGGTGTTTATATAGTACACCCTTTTCTCGTCCCTCAATTTCTTGTTATTTGGATTCTAAATACCATAAAAGACTTGGATTCTTACTGTTTCAGGTTTAGCATGAATAAATTATAACTTGGTAAGCAGACGAGAAACGTGGTTATGTATTTAGGTCTAGAACAAACAGCCATGGCGTGATACTTCAAACAATAGATTTCATGTCAAATGAAAATAAAAACAGCAATCTAACTCAATAAATAGACGATTTGTTTCATTGTTGTTTGCTACCAAATTGCCAATGATTGTTAATCAATGACAAGAAATATTGCTCAGTTATATCCGATATTTTCTGGTGGACACTTCTGTATTTGGGATGTATTCTTCACGTAGACTGCCTTGTGTTAACTCAATTTAGTTTTACTATCAAATGTCATGTTATTAGGTTTATACTTGGTATAACTTTATTCTGTGTTTATTAATAAGGGGGTTTAAGTATAACATGACATTTAACATTTGATTTGCTATTCAGTTTAATTAGGGTTTCAGGATAGGAACCAAAGGTAAGATATACGTCTTTGAAATAATCTTGTACTTAGTCCATTAATGTCTATTGTCGCATTGCAAGAGCTTCACTGACTACACACCAAGCGTAACCTGAAAAGAAATACAAATAAGATGAGAAAAAAAAAGATAGCATATTTATTTTCGTCTGTAGGTACCTCGTAGGCGTCTGTTATTGAAAGGAACACTGGAAGCCATGAAGTTTAACAATATTACATTTCACCAGTGACCTTTAGACCTGGTTCTATATTACAAAGTATAACAGAAACTCTGTATTTAATTTACGAATAAATAAATTAAGCGAGAGCTTGATAAGTAATTTTCTAAAGTAAGCTGGTCTTGTTATGATGTACAAAAAAGAGAATTCTATCTCTCTATTTTTCAGCAATCGGCACTTGGTATAATATATCTGAAGCTCGATATTGATAGGTACAAAGTAGTGAGGGAAAATCGCAAAACCGCAATTTATGAGCACTTTAACCGTCAAATAAGAAAATCCACAAGAATTTTCGATATTGGAGGATCAGCGGCAAGGACGGCAAATAGTAGGTAGATATTTTACTTGGTATCGCTGCCCCAGAGAACTAGTTTAAATTATTCATTGAAGTGTAAGAAGAAAGCGTTTCTGTAGGTATGTTACAAAACTTTAATAATGATGGAATTGATAAAATACCTTATGGCCTCGAACTAAGTTAAATTGGACGATTCTACTCAACGATTCAAAATAACGAGCTTTTAATATTACAGGAATTTATATTACATTTTTAATAGATTTTATTCAGAATGAGTATTATCTTAATGTTACTACTTCACTGGGTAGTTAATAATTTATTCCTAATTACTTCCTCGAACAAATCATTCAAAACAAATTATTTTCTATGTTAATGTTGTGACTAAACTTAAATTAAATTCTCCTCATTTATTTAGACCATTTTCCATGGCAACTGTTTCTTACAATAAAAATGTAAAATAAAGATCTTCTTTTTATAATTTATTCACAACCTCAGAATCTTCATCAAAATGATCATTTTCATTTAATAATCTATGTTAATAAATAATTTACAAACCTATAGGTTTTCTGTGGTTTTATTCAACATATGCAGGTAAAAAAGAAACAATAGTCGCAAACTCGCAATCATTTCCATGCTTAGAAAGCGAATGCGTCCCCGGAGCATTATTCTCCCGTGCAATTGTAAGTCGATTGAGAGGAAGGCTCTATTTACCATGATTTTTCCTATAGGATGACAATTCATTAGAGTATTAGAATCTGCACCCACAATCCACAATCAAATCTACAATAAAATTCATCATCTTCTCATCGACAATTAAATTGCGATCGGTTTCACTTGTTCGCGTAACCGAGATCCAAACTTACTCCTTAGCTGTTGCTGCTCTGGTAACTACGTCGTTGTATTTATATCTAGTTCCATGTCGAGATGATGATCATGTAGTGTAAATTGAATCAATATTCTAATTGGAAAGATTTTTCCCAATAGGCAAACCTAATACTAGTATGTACCATACCTTATTGAAATTAAACATTTATCGTGTCCCAAACTTCTTATATCTTACTATGTATTTCACCTTTTTGCCATTCCAACTTTATATGTATTCCCTTTATGATACCTACGTACAGAAGAAAATTCTGCGTAGTTATCTAACTTTTCGACTTTTGTTACGTAGTTACGGCCGAAGTCCATTTTTCTAATAATTCTTTCAGATTACTCTACTTCGTCGGGTATTAGATGCTTTCATTTGTTATGATATCTTTCTGGTAATAAGGCGCGGGTACATTATTACTGGACGAGCTAATATCGCTCGGTTCCGGCATTAATCATAAAACATACTTCAGAATCGATTCTAGGACTTCTAGATTTACAAGGAACAAAAATAGCCTTTTTCTACATAATAATTAAAGTAGTTGTAGTTTTAAGGATTATTATTTAAATTTAGAGTAGATTTCGAAATCTTATTGAATATGCCTAATAGATTCGTGAAAGTTTATTTAGAGGAAAGTATTTAAACAAGAATTACAAGCTGAGCAAATGTTTCTAGTCTCAATACTTCAGAGGAAATAACAGCTGCTACAGATCTAGATACACTTCCTGAACCATTAACAACTTTTAGTGTCTGTCCGTTCATTTTATTGTTCTCTTTATCTTACATCAATGAGCTCTCATCGAGTTTTGTTTCTATTCCGATACTTAAATTCAACCAACTCGTATACTGCGCATATATTTTTATTGCAGTTATAAATTTTATAGCACTATCATCGTCTTATGTAACAGCGTTATTGAAATACTTTGTTATAATTATTAAAACTCCACTAAGCATTGTTTCGAATAAAATTTTGTGTTGTTATGTATTTGACATGTTTTTTTTGTAATTCATTTGATGTTTTTTTTTCCGAATTTGTAACGCGCCATAATGTTGCGAATTTTTCATCAGAATTGACCATCAAAAAAATCACAAATATTTTTGTAAATACTTGTATTTTGCTTGTAAATTAAAAACCCGCTTATTCGAAATGAAATGTGAGCGTGAAAAGTCATGTATGTGCATGACCATTCAAAAATATTGCAGTACCGTTTTTATGAGCAGCTTAATGCTTGCGGGACCTAATTTTGCATTCCAATGTATAAGAAAGAATCGGAGCTGATTCCCGGTCATCAAATCTGATGATATAACCAGTTTGTCGGATCGGACCACACATCGTACTAAGAAATAATAATCCATTCACATGCATTTTTATAATATTTGTGAATCTTTGCAAATCCTCAATGTTGTATACAGAATTTTGATCCAAATCAGTATTACGAGATATTGCCTTTAGCCAATTAGCCATAACATCTATTTGCTAGTGGAAATATTTTTATTAAACCCAGTCGTGTTATAACAAGATCTCTTCAGATACAGTAGAACAATAGGTACCGTATAAAAATAACCTCTACATGATACATAAAACCTAAGAAATATTACATTTATCTAGGTGTACGAGCACTGAAGCCGACGTCGAGTCTCAGAAATCACAACAATTTCACCCCCAAAGATATAAAATAACAAAAATGGCCTTGGTTACATAAGAAGAAATAAGCTGCTGAATTATTTTCCCTTTAAAATATTCATACACAGAAATCTCACGAGACGGAGCAAATGTGTCGTTATAAATTCATCAATTCACGAAGTTATGTAAGGCTTTGTTAACATGTATGATATTTATACGACATAATTATTAAAACAAAGAACCTTTATTCAATGTTTGAGATAACAATGCTTGTAAATTCAATATCTTTACATAATAATTTTGTTTCGTTTTTATAAGATGTCTCATCTCAGCTCTTTAAATGTTAACTTCCATTATAAAACCAGAACAAGTCAATTTCAGTAAGACCAATTTTCTCAGGAGAAAAGTGAAATACATTAATGAAAGTTTATTCTTTTATCTGAAATAGCCATGCCTACTGAAATAATAGTAGGAACTTATTTGAGACGACCATTCGGTTTGGGAAAGAGATTTTCTTTAATGTGCCTACTTGTTGTCCGAGACGTCATGCCATCTATGTTAATAACTAAGTAGTATTCCGCAAAACTAGGGCAAACCCGCAACTGCGATTGCTTTCTCGATTGCGAGTACCAAAGCAAACATAATCGAGTAGCAAAGGTACGGATGCGAAGATACGTATCGATCGATTCGAGAACACGTCTGTTTATGCCAAATGTCGTGAATATACGACGTGACAAAACATGCCTAGTTGGGCAAATCCTTGTTCGGCAGCTCTGGAACAGAGATTTCGAAATTTGAATAAAAACTTTGAGCAATGATTGGTTCAACATTGGCAGAACTTACAGATTCTGTTCAAAGATCAGTCAAATATTGGCGTCGTCGTGGCACGGATTTTCTTTCAAATGAGTAAAGCGGAGACGTTTTTAATATTTTTTCTGTAAAGTTTAATTAAGTTCTTCACGTGTCATGCTCGTATTATAAATTTTTCTCACGGTCGTAACGAAAAATGTTGACGAAGAATATATTTTTCTTTATGAATGTCTTGTTTTCAAACCGTACAAACATTATAGGAATTCCTTCTACTTTTATAAGTATAGGAAAGGAATTTCTTTCGCACCCTGCGTTCCTTTCACGGTTATGCAGAGCGTGTGCTTCGAATACAGAATTAAGGTAAACGAATATACTCCATTTTTTATGGTTCATCTACTGCTATTTCTACGAGATAGTATATTTTGTTGAAAGAGGTTTCGTAAGAATGGAAATGTTTGTTGTTAAGGAAATGCAAACAAAGAATTTGGTTTTGTTGTGTAATGAAGTTGTGAATTATTTTGTTTTTAAGGTTTTGAAATATATTGTTAGCATCCGTAATCTTTGTTGTTGCCCTTTTGCGTTGAGCTGATGACATACATAGCTGGCAGGAAAAAATGTTTAGTTATTATATTTTATTTTATTTGCTTGAAAGAGGTTTTCCTTAAAGCTTAGGATACGATTGCTTATTACAAACACGGAAAATAGCCAAAACATTAAGAATAAGGAAAGGTTTTACGCAGATACACTTTTTGACTAATTGTATCTGAACTTGGACTACTGAAGAATTTATAGGTAAATCAAAGCTCGTAATCATTGTTCTAATGTTCTTAAAAACAACAAGGACATTGCCTAATACTTTCTTTAAACATACTTATACTTAATTAAAATAAAAATATGAATTGATTTTTACCAGAATTGTCGAGTAGACGAATACTCAGAATTTTATTGAATAAATGATTTAATTGAATTATTTTACTTTTTTATATCGATGGCGAGTTGACCGCTATTAGACATTTGGGCAGTTTGACGGATTAGAGTGCTTTGCAAAGTATCTCAATAGAAAAAGAGAGGTATGATAACGTAAGATGATAGTCACGACAGCTTTTCCGATTATGTTACACAAATCTTAGTAGCAGTTTGTCGTAGTGGATTGATGTCAATGTACAATATCTATTAATATTTGAATCAAAAATAATGTTATTCAACAATGAGATAATTTGGTAACAAATATTGGAACATTTACATACCGATGCATAATTAACACTCTCCAATTAAAGCCAGTGTGTGCTTAATAACATGATAAAATTATGAGAAACATTTTCATTAATTGCGATACAGTATTTTCACCACTTCCCCTCGGGCGCTACATTTTATCGGGTCTCGTGAAATATACTTGACAACTCGATATTTCATCAACTGTTTTGATTCGATTTTAGTGCTTTCGATAACGTCAATCACTATAATAAACGTTACGCTATAAATAAGTTGGTGCTGCCCAATTGGTCGCTCAATCCCAAGGGATTGATGTCCGTATCTGCTGACCGTACAGTGCAATTGCAGTACACATTGGTTTTCGTAATCAGCTTGATTTCTGTTGGAAACTGGATTTGTATTATCTAGTTTATGCAACATTTCAGAATAAAGAATGCATTATAGATAGTATAGGATTGATAGTAGGTATGGACGAACAATTTGACGCGGAGACACCGACTAAAAAAGGATTGGGATAAGAACAAGATGATGATGTTTTATAGTTGCAAAGACTAATGCAAAGATTTTCAAAAAAATAACACGCAGGTTACGCTTCGCCGAAGATAATAATTATGTCAATTACTTCTTGGCACTATCATCCGTTCTAATTATCAATAGTAGCAGTTTTATGACCTTACAAAGGCTTAAACAGACTCGTAAGCATTTATTACTGTATCAAGTAATGGCTAAAGTCAATTGAGCTCGGCTATTACTGAGCAATCTATTAATTTTTTTACGCTTATCCATATATTCAGATTTAATAGCCTACGTGACATTGTTGGCACCATTTTTACTTACAAGCATGGTAATAGAGTACAATTTATTTAAACGGTGTTCCCAATTCATTTATTATAATAAAGTACTTAATATGGAAGTTTTAACGAAGGTCGTATACTGTATTCCTGCGATGAAGGATTGCTTTGAGTTTCTTGGTTCATTATTATTCCTAACGCGACTAATCTTGGTTGAGTAAATTAATACAACATAATTAAGTGTCATGCATTGCTGTTGCGTAATGCGGTATAATTAATTTAATTATTTACTGTAGTGACACTAATAATTTTAGGTCATGTCCTCCAACTCGACTTCACCACGAATCGTCAAATTTACCGTTATGGCTTGTTGTTTACTGACATTAATCGAGTTTTTTTCATTGTCTTGGCAACAGAGTGGAGAAGAGGTTCTGTATCATCATCATCATATCAGCCGAAAGACGTACACTGCTAGACATAGGCTTCTCCCAAGCTTCGCCATATTGATCGGTCCCGTGAGTCTCGCTTCCGTCAGATCCCCGCAACCTTCACCAGGTCATTGGTCCACCTGGTGGGAGGCCTTCCAACGCAACTTCTTCCAGTTCGTGGTCGCCACTCCAGAACATTTGTGCCTCATCGGCCATCCGTTCTACGAGCAATGTGCCCTGCCCACTGCTCTTTTTCAAGTTTGGCAATTCTTCAGGCTATGTCGGTAACCCTGGTTCTCTTACGCATCTCTACATTTCTGATTCGATCAGGCAAGGAAACGCCAAGCATAGCCCTCTCCATTGCCCTTTGGGTGACTGAAAGCTTTCTGATGAAGCCCATTGTGAGCGACCACGTATCACAGCCATATATCATCACTGGCAACCCACACTGGTCCTGTATACTGACTTGGAATATGGACCCACCTACAATTACATACCCATTACCAGTATTGCGGACAAAAAAAACGAATAAAGCCCTGTTTTGGGCTAGTAATAAAATTAACATCATCATTAATTGTTGAACCGAATTAAAAATTAAATATTTCAAGCCCGTGTTCTAGAACGTAATTCCGTCATGAAATTCGACTTAAAACAAGATTTGAGTCGAGATTAGTAATAAAGTGACTTTTAAATGCTTGAGATTAGCCGACCATGCTCTAGAACAGGGACTTATGTTTTAAAAATGGAAGCAATACCAGAGGCTCTAGACAAGTGAATTTCTATCAATGTAAATATAAGCATTGCGATAGCGATTAAAAAAGTGTTAAAAATATAAATGGAGAAACCAAGTGCCATCGAAATATTGGCTGGAGGTTTCTCTCTAGTTTAGTCTTCACAGGATCGCACGGTTAAGACGAAGACAGTCGCCAACTACCTTGTAGGAACAAACTGCGCACTCGTTTCCCACCCGCGTGACCCATAATATGGTAAGTTTTTTTTTATTTTCCTTATTATTCTGTGACTTAAAAAAAGTCTTAGATCAAAATGTAGATAATTATAATGTCTTTGAGATGGTGAAATTTTCAATGAAACACGCCTAGCGGTTTTGGTGCGATTGTCGTTTAAATGTCCGTTTTAGACATAACTTTACATTAATTAATTACACTATATTATACGAATAAAACTCAAAATTTTCTCAGATCAGATTATTAATAAAATGGTCTAATATAAAATATGTTTTTCCAAAAAATTACGAGTAGCCGTTTAGACGTAATTCTCATTTTAAAATCAGCTACTGAGGGGTATCTGCGCCATAAGCAGTAGCCAATCACTGTGATTCAACTGCGAGACGTCAATCATAAAACAAAAAAAAATACCATCGAAATATCTCGTGTTCAATCCCTTACATTTTGACATTTTGATTATCGCTTTCGCTAATAGAATGACACTTCTAGCACTTCTGAATATTTTTCTTTTGTTTTACTAAAACATTAAGGTTACCAAAGAATTTCATATTTGCTAACTGAAACCCATAAATCTTCTTTAACGTCCACGCTTATTATAACGTTTCTATTTGCCTGCTTTCACATAAATAACAGTCTAAAACGTTAGTCTAAAAATTCCACCAATATTTAGACCAGAAAACTTTGTTGTTTTATTTTGGACCTAATGAGCGTATTAAAGCTAAAAATATCGATTTTATAACGGGTCGTTAAGCAGTCAATGTTAGTAAATAGCTCGTTAAACCCTATTATGGTGAGTTAACAGTTGTTTGGCTCGACTTAGACGTATTAGTAGAATATCTATTGGCTACTTATTTGGACGAGATAGTTATAATGGTCTGACTTCTTTTATATGTGACGAAGAAAGCAAAAAGGAATGAAAGAATTTCAGATATTGATTTGGAGGTTCATCTCTTGGCATCTTGATCTTCATTAGAAAGGGCAAAAAAAGTTCTATTTAAAATACAGGATTATAGGATTATGGACAGGTTGTTATATATGCTACCAGTTGAGAATATATTATTCTGGTGCCGAAATATTAAGGTAAAACGTACACTGATTTTTAAATCATTTTCAATGTTTGATTATTTATAGCCCTGACAGGAATTTTTCAAACAATCCACTCGCGAGTATATTTTTTAACATATTAAATTTGATATTAGATGCTTTTCATCCTTTTAACAGATGGGTGAAGGTCGCTCGTTACTCGGCACTTAGACCATAAGTATTGTGTACAGATATAAATATTATATTAATCGATACAGCAAATGTTGCCTGTTGAACCCTACAGCAAGCAGGCTGGCAGAAAAATTGTTGTCTGGATTTGATCCTTCTGGGTGGTGTCTTAGACAATGCCTACAGTATTATATACCTAGACTTAAAATTCACAATCATGTAAACAACATTTGGCAAGAGATATATCTAAACCATAAAAATTGTTAATTTCAGCTCCAAAATATCTTCAATTAGACTTTAAACCAAAGCTTTTGCGTCTTAATACTTTAAACTACTTCGTGAACATAGTCCAGATACCAGGTACAATTTACTAAGAACACAAAACTAAACTTGAAAGCTCTTTAATTCAGACATCAATCTCAAATGTTTGTACTAAATTTATACTGAACTACATAAAAGCAACTTTGTATAAATAACTGAAGTGCTGAAAATGAATAAATTAATAATTTAATTCTTGAAACCAAAACATTAATGAACTTGAAATATTAATGCGAAAGTTTGTTTAAATATTTAGATTTGATTCTTCATCATAATTATCAATTTTTTTTAAGGAATTTATTCACAGCTTCTATAAAGACTTCCACACACAAGCCCGACGCGAGAATATGACAACGTATGGATGAAACACTACGCCACAGGAAGAAACTTTTATATGAAAACGCGTTTGTCGCATTGTCGTTTCACGCCTGTCTGCGCAAGTCTTTAAATAAGCTGTGAGTGAATGGGATTAATGGGAAGAGAGTTAAAGAGTTAATTTTATACGGAGTGATTTTAAGGAGTTGTTTATTTTAGAAGATTCTGCCGATTGGAACCGTATCATTCTTGTATGTTTATAATAAGAAGTGAGTGAATGTGTGTTCTATCTGATTCTGTATAAAGATTGTGTACTGTTTGAGTTATGTATGTACGTGTATTGTAATGTTTTTTTTTTAAGTTCCAACTATATTTAAAGCATAAGATATTATATTTTCGCTTAAATTAAAATTAACAAAAGATCTATTCAAATCCAAATTTCTTAAAATAGTCCTCCACCAAAATCAGGCAAACAATACTCCATAAAGCCAAACCAATAAATCGTAAGCCAAGGTAGTGCAGAAAGCCACAATGGAATTTAGGCATCAATCTTGCAAAAGCCTTTGACGTTTATACGGTCCTTGTCAACGATTTCACGCCCCTTCCTGTCAATTTGCCACTGACAGCTCGAAAGGCCTTGTACTAGCTAATTTTCGTAACTACTCAGCCAAACTTAAAGGGTAATCAATTCCAAATACAGTGAGTAGTGACCCTTTCATTATTATTTCATGAGCCTGTCCGGATACCAGTGATTTAATGTTGAACTAAAGGGCATAAGTCTCTTTAGATTGAGTGATTGCTGCGTATATCTGATTTCGAAATATTTTCTTTATATATTGCTGTTGCTTGTTCATGTCGAAATATTTTCATATCAATTAGTAAAAATTTACAGCAGTATTTATTAAAACTTGTTAACAATAATATGATTAGTTTAAATACTTATTTTCAGATTCTTAATTTAATTTTGAATTAAGAATTTGCTAATCAGTATTTAAACTAATCATATTAATGGTTAATTTCTGTTTTATAATTAAGGCCCTTTACTCAACATTAGCATGAATGATTTAATAGCCACGATTTTCCAGTTTTTCTACACAGCATAACAACTTTCGTGTTAGAACTTTGTCTCCTCACGCATAAAAGCGTGAGATGCTCGTTTGCACGCTATGTCGATGTTAACATTGTCCCACATGATGTATAAAAATCTCGCCTCACACAATAAAGGAATACGTCATGTTGTTGCAAGAGGGTACTAAAAAGAGACTTCACACGACCTGTATGCGCTCATGCACGTATGATAACTTGTATGAGAGATATAAGTGAGCTAACTCTCCATAATAATAGGTATCATACGAGCACATATTCAAGGTTAAGAGTTATTTTACCTATAGTAATAACAATAGAGTATTGTTTGGAGGTTACTGTCTCAGGAGACCTTACCCTGTTTGGACCATCTTCTAGATACAGTGGACTACTATTTATTTATATTTATCAAGTTTTAGTTGTGTTTTTTCATGAAATATTTCAAATTGAGACCATAATAGATACCGATTATGGCCACAATTTGAAATATTTCGTTAAATCTCTGGAACTACTGACCCTATTAGGAAAATTATTTCCTTTCTAGAAAGCAACTCTATCGGTGAATGCTATAACCACCCTTGTATCCTGGTAAATCCATAGATGCTGTGGCATAGGCTATATGAGAGATGCCACGGGAAAAAGCTGGCTTGACATTTGGGTATCAATAAGGTTGAAACCCCACTGCTACGTAAAATGTGCAATAATGTAAGGAGTTGTTTCGATATATGAGCGGTTCATTTGTTTCCCGCCACAAATCCATGCATATCGTGGCCGAGGTTCGCAGTATAGTCACAGTGGATAATCCCGTTGAATACAAAGCTAAGTAGGTACACGTGTTTAACTTGACAGCTATGGAACGTCGCCTGTATTGTGACCTAATTATTGTAACCCAAAAGCTTTAAATTAAAGTCTAAATTGTTTAGGCTTCAATATTTTAATTAGATTGTTAGCAAACTTTTTCCATGTTAATGACGATTTTAATGATGTAGAAATAGGATTTGGAATTAAAGGACCCAGTTTTTTTTTCACAGACCAATAAAAATAATTGTTGGAGTTGAAAAAGGTTTGGGTCTCGAATTCAACATTATTGATAATGAAATCTCTGAAGTCCGGTTTAGATTATAAAGAAATTTCTGGACGTCATTACTATAACTATTCAAATATTCATATTCGTTAGTGTTAAATAATAATATGTTTTAAGTAGTAGTAGTAAGTATACAACTTTAAATTTGTGTCAGTTAAAAGTGCAATGGCAAATCTTTAAGCAAATGATTTGACTTTGTTTTTAGTTGAATAATAGTACATTATGGTACAAGTGTGTTATGTTGTTGATTACCGCTGAGGCGCCATTGAGACCCGAGCAGTAAGGTGAGGGTCTTAAGAGAGCCGAGGACGGTAATCATCAATACACACGTGTATCATACGACGTTTTTCAACACACTTGTGAAGAAAATAATACTAAAAAATCATTTCCAACAGTGAAAACGAGTTGTGAATTTTTTTCGCAATGGCGGCCAAAATTAATCAGTTTTCCTATGCGCGCGCATCTAACAATGGCGATCAGCCATAGACAAAAAATAATGAGTTATCTTTTTTTTGGCTTTTCGCGGATAGCGTTTTAGCTACATACAAAATCAAACCGACTTCCAGAACAAAAAACTACAAAGCAAAAAATAACTTTCTTTTCCGAAGTCGGTGTCTTTTGTACCCATTTTTTTTCAGTTTTTCGACACCAACTTCGGAAAAGAAAGTTATTTTTTGCTTTGTAGTTTTTTGTTCTGGAAGTCGGTTTGATTTTTTGTTAAAAAGTTTTTTATTTTTCTCTTTTTAGTTTTGGTAGGTACCTCCAATTAACATGATTATCATTTACAGCCAAAGTACATCTCATTGCGATTCCAATAAGCCCAAACACGACTAGGATACATTGTTTTATATTAGAGTTCCAGTGCCTACCTTCCGGCTTCATCATCAGATCAGTTCGATGGTTTCATTTTCATCAGTACCATTTATTTATAAGTATTTGCTTCATTATAGTCGGTTTACTATTCGAGATATCTCATGCCCGTGACATATTTAGCATTTAGGAGTTCCAGTGGCCATCTGTGGCCTTCTTCATCAGTTCGACTCCACCAAATGGTACTTTCCGAGTGCAAATGATTGCATTGTTGATGAAAATACCAAAATCGCTATATGTTTGCCTATAATATTTGAGGAGTTCCCTCGATTTCTCTAGGATTCCATCATCAGATCCTGACCTGATGATTATGGGACCAACTAGGAAGTATACCCTTTCAAACAAAAGAAGAATTTTTGAAATCGGTCCAGGGGTCTTTGAGTAATCGGGGAACATACATAAAAAAAAAAAAAAAGAATTCGACGAATTGAGAACCTCCTCCTTTTTTTGAAGTCGGTTAAAAATGGCGAATTTCAAGTTTTCTTTATTACAGACAAAAACAAAAGTTATATTTAAGTGAAAGTTTTATTTATTAAACACGTACAAGTTGAAATTATCTATTTTAATGCATTTGTACTATTGAGCACGATCTTTTTTGTATCGAAACTTTTTTAAGAACAAAGCAGCACAACCAATAAATTAAAAAAAAAAACTCTTTATCTCACTTGTGAATAATAGTAATGAAAAAGTCACAGTTTGAAAACAGGTGTCATTATGTGCCTAATTGCGGTGAAAATAGAGCCACTTTATGAGCAAGTGTGTTGAAAAGTAAATAACGCTTTAAAAAAAAACAGTTAAACAAATTCTTTCTATGCAACTTAGTTGACAACTTACATTATTTTCATATCCTCTGAACCCATTACTAAAACAAATAAACATAATGAGTACGGTTGCGGTCAGCTTGGTGTCACAGATTAGTCACATTCACTCATTGTTTTGCAGTTAACCCAACCCACCCGTCACTGCTGCCAATCAATGAATGGACTATCGTAATGTTCTATGCAAATTATGCTATGATGTCAGTTCCAAAGGAGAATTAAGGAACACAATACCGTCCTAAATTATCTGACAGATATTAAACAATATTTATTCTACTCTCCATTGTTTATTTGATTAATTTACCCACCAGTTCATTTATTTCATTGTAACGCATTCTTTGATTCTGACATGTTTTCAAGTGGAAGAATATCTTTTCCGGGTATCATTAAAACACTTTCATGAAAAATTTCGAAAGTAAACCTGCGGGTATATGTATAACACACAATCAATAGCAATGCTGTTTTCATTTTGACCATTCAACAACATTAATGACGGATTGTAGACAACGTGTCTTTATAGACAACTAGCTGACCCTCGGGGCTTCGCTCCCGTCTACTGCCTACCTACCCGGGCTACCCTGCCTACCCTGCCTACCTTGCCTACCCTGCCTACCCTGCCTGCCCTGCCCCTACCCTGCCTTCCCTGTCTACCCTGGCTACCCTGCCAACCCTGCCTGCCCTGCCTACCCTGCCTACCCTGCCTAACCTGCCTACCCTTCCTACCCTGTCTATCCTGCCTACCCCTGGCTACCCTGCCTACCCTGCCTACCCAGCCTACCCTGCCTACCCTACCTATCCTGCCTACTCTGCCTTTCCTGCCTACCCTGCCTATCCTGCCTACCCGTCCTACCCTGCCTACCCTGCCTTTCCTGCCTACCCTGTCTATCCTGCCTACCCTGCCTACCCTGCCTACCCTGCCTACCCTGCCTTTCCTGCCTACCCTGCCTATCTTGCCTACCCTGCCTACCCTGCCTACTCTGCTTACCCTGCCTACCCTGCCTAACCTGCCTTTCCTGCCTACCCTGCCTATCCTGCCTACCCTGCCTACCCTGCCTACCCTGCCTACTCTGCTTACCATGCCTACCCTGCCTACCCTGCCTACCCTGCCTACCCTGCCTACCCTGCCTACCCTGCCTATCTTGCCTACCCTGCCTACCCTGCCTACTCTGCTTACCCTGCCTACCCAGCCTACCCTGCCTACCCTACCTATCCTGCCTGCCCGGCCTTTCCTGCCTACCCTGCCTATCCTGCCTATCCTGCCTACCCTGCCTTTCCTGCCTTTCCTGCTCTTCTGCCTTTCCTGCCTTTCCTGCCTACCCTGCCTATCTTGCCTACCCTGCCTACCCTGCCTACCCTGCCTACCCTGCCTACTCTGCTTATCCTGCCTACCCTGCCTACCCGGCCTACCCTACCTACCCTGCCTTTACTGCCTACCCTGCCTATCCTGCCTACCCTGCCTACCCTGCCTACCCTGCCTACCCTGCCTAGGCGTCCTACCCTGCCTACCCTGCCTTTCCTGCCTACCCTGCCTATCTTGCCTACCCTGCCTACCCTGCCTACTCTGCTTACCCTGCCTACCCTGCCTAACCTGCCTATCCTGCCTACCCTGCCTACCCTGCCTACCTTGCCTACCCTGCCTACTCTGCTTACCATGCCTACCCTGCCTACCCTGCCTACCCTGCCTACCCTGCCTACCCTGCCTACCCTGCCTACCCTGCCTACCCTGCCTACCCTGCCTACCCAGCCTACCCTGCCTTCCCTGCCTACTCTGCTTACCCTGCCTACTCTGCTTACCCTGCCTACCTTGCCTACTCTGCCTACCCTGCCTAACCTGCCTATCCTACCTACCCTACCAACCCTACCTACTAATTTGTATCTATCTATCATCAATAGTTTTCTCAGCGCACGCCAAATAATGTATTTTACAGACAACATTTTGCTACCTTGGGTTACATTATTGCAATTTTCATAAGGATCTCTATTTTTTTTGAAAATATTATATAGCCTTTGACACTCAGGAATAATGTAGCTTTATACCGGTGCAAGAATTTTCGAAATCGGTTCAGTAGATCCAGAGATTACCCCTTACAACGTCACAAACTCACAAACTCACAAACTTTACCTCTTTATAATATTAGTATAGATATGCTTGCAGCAATTAATTAAGAATTGCCTTCAAAATACTTCACATTGTGATATAAAGTGTGTGATCTGACTCTGTCACACGTAATGAACACACATTGAGTCAAATATTTGTCTCTTCCTTCTCTAAAAGAGAAAAGTCTTTTGCCTTACAGTAGGACAGTTCCAGTTTTGTATTAAATTATACCTGTAATGCATCGTGGAGCGCACCCGATTTGTCACGGCTAGAGTTGCGGGTTGGACCTCATCTGAATTTCATGAGGCCGCGGATGCCGCCTCATCAATTACCTTTATTTTGTATGGAACCTTTTGTTACTCTAGTACAGTAGAATGTAGAAGTGTAGCGTTTATGCGTAGGTTTTCGTAGTCTCTTTATAAGGTGGGCTGCTTAGATTTTTGTGCAATTTTGATTAAATGAACGGATTTTTTTTTTATATCCTATAGGCTCGCGCTTGACCACTATCTCACCTGATGGTAAGCGATGATGTGGTCGACGGTGAAACACGCTTGCCTAGAAATAACCTATTCACTCTTGACTTAAAGACCCCCAGATTGTAGCTGTCGGGAAACACAGACTTCGGCAGGGAATTTCACTCCTTAGCTGTACGCATAATAAAAGTGTTCTCAAAACGTTTTGTGCGTATAGGTGGGATGTCTACCATGTATCTCAGTTACAATGAAGAATGTGTAAGAAGAAGACAAAATCACAAAATTGATCACAATGCTTGTATAAACAGTATTCATTGCGAGTTTTACATTGAAGAGCAGACGAATTTTTAAACATGATGTAGTAGATTGGGAATTTAATTCGGTTGTGATTGAAAGTGTGATTTAGTGTGTTACGCAGTTAGGGGGCACACTGTAGCACATTTTATTTAATAACCTATTGGACAAGGCACTGAGGTTGACTGAATATAATACAACTTGTCTATTGGATACAATATTGAAGCTCGAGGCTAGTCTAAGTATTTCAATATTGTCCTGTCTGGTATCTAGGTCGTAGGTCCGATAATAGTCGCTGCGTGTAAAATACTGATATTCAGCCACATCTGACCACACCGGAATTGGGAAAAGCCTTTGCCGAATGTATGTCATTGTAGCTGTAACGACTGTTACAGCATATAGTGTCTGTTCCAAAAACGAAAATTGTCCAAGAATTTGAGATAGGAACTTTTTCCAAATTCTGTTTTAGTTTGCTGTGTGAATACAGAGGAAATGATAAAATCATCAGTGTTCCAGTGAATAAAAGTGATGTAATTATACAGGATGTATAACTGTCACAAATTAGCTGTCAACAGAGGCCCATTGTATAAATTTGACAACTATAAATGAAAAAAGAAAAACATAGGGCCACATAATATATCTTTTTTTCCAGTTTATGGAATATCTTTTAAATTGGTCCAATATTGGAGGAGGAAATAGGTGAGAGCCAAAACTCGAATTATGACTTTTTACTAAAGATATTCAATCGGAGCTATCTGCCCACATTTCCTCTTAAATATCTATTCTATCTATTTGTTTCCCAGATAGCTACAACCTAGGGAGGAAACAAAGACTCAGGCAAGGAATTCCACTCCTTAGCTGAAACATTTCGCACTGAAACAGTATTATGACTTCGACATTACCCTATGCGGTCCCAGAATTTCCGAGCGACCATTTCAAAACTCATCTAGTTAAGATTGGTCTCAAGACATCCCTACAAAAAGGTTTTATTACTACTTGGGACGTTTGCCTCCAAATGAGCGCCCAAATCTCAGTTTAATTTGGTAATTACGGTCTAGTTAATTGGTTGGTAAATCCTTTGATTTCTGTGTGGCTCGGCAGTTTCTGCCACGTGTTTAGATAACACATCTGGTAAGCAAAGTAATTAATCAAGATATGTTACTTTGTTAAATAGGCCGATGTACTGTAATTTGTGGTTTGTATTAAGAGTAAATATTTAAAAGAAATGGGTGGTTTCCGAATTAATAAGAACCAACCAATCTCTAATTTAATGCCATATCTTGATCAGTCTTTATGGTAAAGTCTGGTATTCTTAAGTTCAAATTCCGAATTCAAAAACCAGGTGTTAGTTCCAGATGTTTGATGAAGGTGCGGAAATAAATACTTCAGACAAACAATATTCACAGATTCATAAAAATTTTGTTTGTAGCAGGCTTCCGTAGTATACAGTATTGTCTGCAGATACGACTTTTTCAGTTTTGATGCAAGTGCACTATTGTTTAAAACTGGCTAGAGTCTGACAAGATTAGTGAAGACAGACTGTTTCCTGATATCGTTGCTGTTAAGGGGTTATCTTACAATTCTAATTCATTACTTGAGACAGCTCTTTTAAGATCAGCCTTACCATCTGGGAAAATAAAGTAAAATCCTTCATCATAGTCTATCTCATGCTGTGTTTAAATTTTCTTCAAAATTCGTTATATCATCGAGGCGCGATTTCTAAACAAACATATATTGTATAATATAAATACAGACATTCAGGAATTTCCTGCCAAGTTTTATTGGGTATTCCTATTCCTCATTTACTTAGACTGCCTATTACTTCACAATAAAAATACCCTACCTCAAAACCTACCACAAAACATTCTGCATAAAACAGAAAGTAATTTCACTATCAAACTACCTCCAGTCCTGACGTACTAACCGCAATTTTCATTTTATATGCCAGTCCCATCACAACTTCGGATAGGTAAATAACGACACAACTAAAATTGCCCAGTCGAGCTTAGGGATTAATAAAGCTGCGAGCTAAAATCAATTTCAGATGGACATCCAGGTTAAATAGTAGGAAGGAGATTGAAAAAGCCGGCCAAGTGCGTGTCGGGCTACACGCAGTAATAGGGTTCCGAAGTTGCATAATAATGCGGACTAAGAAGAGGGTGTTTTTTTGTTACATGAACATTAAAACGGCTTTAGTGGATCACAACGTCTAAAAACGGGCCCACATAGGAACGGTAACTGAAGAAGGAATTATAAAATCCAACTTCACAAGTGAAGTTAGAAAAATATTATCTATTTGAGTACCACCGCGGGTATTGGCAAGCGTATGTTATAAAGATTTATAACCAGCGTCACTTAATAATTTGAATACTGAAGTATTGCCATTACGGAGATATGATAATGACCTATCCAACGATACCCCCACCATGGGACAGACGAGAAAAAAAAAATCCCCACTAAAGTGGTCTAAATTTCATGGTTGTATTTTAACACTTTGTCGGAATTATTAATATATATATCCATGCTAAATTATAGGAGCTCGGGGCTAAATAACAACAGACGCACTGGTCGATCATCAAGGTTAAGCAACGCTTGACAAGGTCGGTCCGTGGATGGGTGACCATTTCAACATACCGAGTTTTCTCCGTGCCTCGGAAAGCATGTTAAGCCCGGCTGTCATTTGAAGATCTTTGACAGTCGTTACGAGTAGCCAGAAACTTGAGATCTGACACCAGTCTTGCCAAAGGGTACCGTGTTACCCAGTTACTGGGTTGTGGAGGTCAGATAGGCAGTCGCTCCATGTAAAACACTGGTACACAGCTAAATCCGGTAAGACGAAGCCGACCCCAATATAGTTGGGCAAAGGCTAAGCAGCTTGATATGCATGCCAAATTATAGCTTTATATAGTACTAAGAGTCTCTGAGCTAAGCTCTGGACGGACAGACGGACATAGCGAAACTATAATGGTTCCTTAAAGGCAGGTCTATGTGTATGTGATAGGACTAAGTATGTATTAGGCGAGCAAGTAGGATAAGGATTTGATTATTGCTTTGAGTAAGGATTGACGTGATGTGTGAGTTTTTAAGTCATGGTTCGGCTTTGCTCGCGTGATAGTCGAAAATTATCCCAAGGGAAATATACTCCAGGATAAAAAACCTATATCGTAATCCAGGACTTGGTTTACCCGTGTACCAAGTTTCATCAAACCATCCATTCAGCAGTTAAGACGAGAAAAAATAAGAAGAAATTTGAAGATTAATGATCATTTCCTTGCACAATGATATAATATTACACATATTATTTATTATATATATACGTACCTACCTAGTTAGTATATTTATGTTTTAATTTAATTCGTATTGGATGCCTGCCATCTATAATTGTCATCTTCCTCTTTCACTATAGGGTTTGTTCAACTCAGCACTGAGTTTAGCTCGCCTTTGTACATGCACTTTATTATCACATGTATGTAATATTGTTTTTTTGATGTACAATAAATAATTAAGAATTGAGAAAAGTAACAAACATACAGACAGATACATAGACGGACGGACAGATAGATAGACAGAAAAATATATTATCGCATTTATGATATTAGTATGGATGTTATAGGACTAAGTATGTACGGTGAGAAAGTAGGACGCAGATTTGATTATTGCCATGAAAGGATCTGAAGTGAGGATGTGATGTATGAGTTGTAAGGTCATGACGGATGAAGTAACTCTTCGTTTTAGACACATAACTGTTTGTTTCATGTCTTTCATTATTATATAGGCACACAAGGCTCCAGAGGGATAGGAGTACTGGCTCGCATTTATTTCAGGAACGGTTTATTCTAGTGCAAAACTGAAAATTTATTAACGTCTTTGTAGATTATTTAGATAGAGAGCAATTAAATAAATGCAGGGAACTGAAAAACATTGCGGACAAAAGCAAAACTAACAATGTGCAGGTTTGAAATGTTATTTTTTTCTGTGAACTATTTTAATATAAATCCTCATCCAATTTATTTAAAATGTAGATTTATTTAACAGCATACCTATGTTTTGATTATATCCTAATAAATAAACACAATACAAAAGCACGTTAAGCCGTTGGTCCCGGCTGTCATTTGAAGATCTTTGATAGTCGTTTCGGGTAGTCAGAAGCTTGAGATCTGACACCAGTCTAGCCAAGAGGTACCGTGTTACCCAGTTACTGGGTTGTGGAGGTCAGATAGGCAGTCGCTCAATGTAAAACACTGGTACTCAGGTAAAGCCGGACCCAACATTGTTGGGAAAAGGCTAGTCAGATGATGAAATAAACACAATACAATACGACTCATTATCATCCCTGCCTAAAATTGTTTACTTCAAGACATAGGCTTCAACAATATGCCAATATACCCGAGAAAAAGTTCAAATTTTATCCTTAAAAAAAAACAAAAAACCTTTATAACTAATTCCTTTATAAATAAAACAGCTGTATCATGAAGTATCTATCAACAATCACTTACTCACGGTAAAGGGCACTCGAAAAATTCGTGTCCCTTAAATTGTCGGAGCGTGTCTTATCACAAGCACTAAGTACTTGATTAGGGCAAAAATGGCTTGCAATATTCGTGAGCTATTCATTCATTTGAATTGCTCCTTGAATCAGAAGGGCTTCCGTTCTCTAAGCTCGTGAGATATAATGAACGGCGATGAAAATTTATTAGTCATTATGAAATTTTAAGCAGATAAGTAATGGTATTAAGACGATAATTTTGACGATAATTTTGGT
The DNA here is from genome assembly GCA_964057195.1 of Orthosia cruda. NCBI lineage: Eukaryota > Metazoa > Arthropoda > Insecta > Lepidoptera > Noctuidae > Orthosia > Orthosia cruda. The sequence goes on along the minus strand of OZ059843.1, from coordinate 18,203,553 downwards.
GGGAAATCATCCAATGACTTCTCCCGCTTTGGGTGAAGCGGGAGGGCGTGTCAGACTTTTACTGACTAAAACCCACCCGTGTTCCTTCAGTTGCTTGAGCCAGGGCCGCGGTAACTCTCTTTCAAATTTATCCGCGTCCCAGACAGGCATTGGCCCTAGCGGACCCCGTCATTTATTGCAGACTTCTCTTTGAGGCGCGCGTGGAACACTACGCGCCGTCGACTCGGGCCTGGTCCGTATCGGACGGCGAGCTACCAATTACTCGCCGTCCGCAAACCCGCGCCTACGGTGGCCGGGAATCGGCTTGCGACTCCCGACGCCCAGGGCGTCTCCTGCGATGGCTAGGGGCGTGAGGGCGTCTCCGTTGCGTCTCCCTCACGCGTTCTGCCTCCTCCTTCGCGAGCATTACTGCTTCGCAGAAGGAGGTGGCAGCTTCCCATGCCCTCTCGCTCCGTACCATAGCCTGAACCAGGGCCGGACGCGAGAGGTCGCCATCGCCGATCGCCTCCACGAGGACACGGCGTTGCTCCGCCCAAGTGGGGCAGGCCTCCACCGTATGTTCTACCGTGTCCTCCGGACGATCCTCACAATTATGTTTTATACATCTAAATTGTTTAGATTTTAGCATATAAACATACGGTAAGTACGTACGATAAGTAAAATTTCAAAATTTAAAAAAACCGCCGACTCATTTATCTTGCGAAAACATCCCGATTCAAACAGTTGAACGCCCATAACTTTTGAACGGCTCAACCGATTTTTTTCAAACATAGCTAAGAACACTCTCGACACAATCACCTTTGCAACAATAAAAACTAAATCGAAATCGGTTCATCCGTTGAGGCGCTATGATGCCACAGACAGACACAGACACACAGATACACAGCAACACACCTCAAACTTATAACACCCCTCTTTTTCCGTCGGGGGTTAAAAATTCAGTAAATGAGTTCTGTTGGTTATCCTTTAACACCCTGGCAATTTTTTTTTTAATATTTTCGATGTACAAAAACAACTTTTCAACAGATTTATTACATGTATACGTATGTAATGAAAGGTGATGATAACTTCTGATGGTTAGGTCTCTGTTTGCTCAGTATGTTTTAGCTGTAAGTTTGGCTTACACTAATAAAATTCAGTAAGACAAAAAAGTAAACGTTTCCAAGTAAACCGAGTGGCTTGATTTCACAAGTATAATTTCCTGCCCTTATTCTTGGTTAGAAACAAGTTAGCAGAAATCCAATTTATCGAAAAAAAGACAATAAAACAATTTTCTCAACACGTGAGCAGAATTCTAAGAAATCTTACACGTGCGTCCTATTTTCTTTTGATGTCAAAATATCGATATAACTTTAACGTTTATTAAAGTTACTGAACAAAATAAATTCTGAGTAAACAGACGAACAATATTACTTATTACTGTTCTGTACTAGAGTATCGAAAATCTAAACTAGGATATTTTCCTTTATAACAATACTTCACTTTCATAATAATATCAGCCTGTAAATATCCAGTGAAAAATATAAGCCTGACTATGATCGTTACAAGGAGCCGTCAAAGAGAAAATTGCCATACTCATCGCGCTAAGCTCACATTTTCAGCGATTATTAGCAAAGGCGGAAGGAAATTTTACCTACCTATTGATGTCTAGTCCCCGGCATGTAACTTGGCAAGGTTTAGGCGTAGTGGGGGTAAATTCACGCATAGTGAGCAAACTGACCAACCACCATATAGAGCGAACGGAACGTGGACGCGACGCGATTGGTCAGTTGATCCTTGTGTCAACTGACCAACCAATTACGCGCTCGAAACGGTGCTAAACGTACCCCGCGTCCCGCTTGGTAACTAAAGAGACCTGAAAAATTACTTGTGCGCATCTATCAACTCTTGCCAAGTTAGGTGCCGACAACTATATGTATTCGTAGGTGATGTAATCCATACTATAATTATGCATACATACATAAACTCACTTCGCCTTTTTTCCATGGGGGTAGGCAAAAACTACAAAACTCCCCTGCTACGATCTATAATAAAATTATACTAAGAAATTAAATTATATTAAGAAAATATAATTGTACTCTGTTATAAATGCGAAGCTAACTCAGTCTGTCTGTTAGTTTGTGTGTCAGTCTATCGGTTTGTTATATTATCGCGTCTTAACGGCTGCATGAATTTAAATGAAACTTGGCACTCAAGATTAAGCCATAACTTTTTATCCCGGGAGTATGTTCCCTTGATAAGATTTCCACATAGATTTCTAGCTAGCATTAGCTGGTTTTAAGGGTTCCGTAGTCAACAAGGAAACCTTATAGTTTCATCATGTCCCTTATAGTTTCACCATGTCCCTTATAGTGTCAGTCCGTCTGTCCGTCCGTCCGCTACTTAGCTCAGAGACTCCTAGTACTAGAAAGCTATAATTTGGCATGAAAATACATATTAATCATGCCAACAAAATGGCAAAAAAACCTCAAAAAAAAACATCACCACTTTATTTGTATAGGAGGTAAGTGGAGTTTTTTGATAGGTATATGAAAACTATTTTTCGATTCAGGGATTCGTTTGCGTAATAGTAAGCTTTAAATTGCTAATTTTTGTTTGAGTCAAGTGTCCTCTCCCACTGCCAGCTAAATTTTGTATATTGATGTATGGGGACAACAATTTTCGAACGGTAAAGTTAATTTTGTTCCTTCGTTAGAGCAATGTTCGGTGCTTTCATTGTTTATGAACGTTAGTTATGTTACATAGTTATTTTGGTGCATGCAGCTGTTTATACGGAACTCTGTGTTCGCGAGTCAGATTCGCACTTGGCCGGTTTTTTATATATATTGAGTTTTAATACAACAAAATATTAAAATTAGAGCAAATCTCCATGACAAAAAAAAAAACAAACAAAATTGGTAGTGAACCTATGAGAACAATTCAATAAACCAAAGGCTTTGATCACAGGAAGAAACCATAAAACGAACAACGAAGCACACCTCGATAAAACAACACTAATAGAGGAATATCTTTTTCTTATCCTTCTGGCCAGCTACACGATACACAGAGTAAACAATAAAAATATTTATCTGAGCACACAATGCAGTGGGAACATTTCCACATCCTTGTTATACCTGTTTCCATTGTTTGCGACATGCATTTCGTCCTCGCATACAATTTCTACTGTCCTTCAGGTTTCAGCTCAGAATAACACGTGTTTTGCTGAAACTTATGTACAAACCGAGCTATTTTAGTTTGCGCAGTTCCGTTTTAACAAGTTTTGCTCGTTGGCATTACAATGCTCAGTTGATGACAATGTTTAAGGAAACTTTTATGTTTAAATTGTTATATTTTGAGCTTTGTTATGCTGCTAATTGTTATGCGGTGTCATTGCTCCGCCATTTACGCTATGTCTTTCAGTACCTGTATTTCCTTCTCTTCTAGGGTACCTTTATTTCATTTTTTATAATGAGTGTTTTCTTTGTTTTTTTTTAAGTTAAAAGAACTATTGAAATTGACTAAAATGGAACATTTCAGAATAATGTAATCGTCCTTCAACGAATCTAACGATTCGATTATGACTAAAGTATTGCTCTATTCCAACGATAAAATCGATAAACTAAACAGGTGCATTATCGAGCAAATTTTTGAAACTAGAATAAACACGACTGAACACGAAAACAAACGAATTTACCGCAAACAGAGTCGAATGGTCGGAATAATCGAATGAACCTGAGTTTCGTTTATGTTTCACTTGCCACAAATTGTGAACGAACCACAGGCTTCGCTTCACCAAGCCACGGGGTCACAAAGCTAACAAAGAAAATTTGGTTCAAATAAATGTCACTAGATGGCGCGATATGCATCGATTTGTTATTGAATTGTGTGTTCAATTAACATTTTCTAGAATTGATAATAAAAATTGTATGTTCTTGTTTAATCAAGTCTCATAAGCACAAAATTATGGAATATTGGGCTCTTCATTCACATTTAAATGATTATTTGAACGGATCATTTAAAATTGATTCCAATAGATGGCGCTTTTTTAAATTTCTGAGGCATGCCACTCGATTTTAAGGATTCTGTATTCAACAAGGAACCCTTATAGTTTCGCCATGTCCGTCTGTCCGTCCGCAGCTTAGCTCAGAGACTCTTAGTACTAGAAAGCTATAATTTGGCATGGATACATGGACAAAGTGGTAAAATAAAACCATGAAAATAAAAACAACACCACTTTACGTGTACGAGACACGTAAAGTGGGGATGTTACTTTTTCTCGTCTATCCCATGGTGTGAGGTATCGTTGGATAGGCCATCCAAAAGTATTACGGGTGTGTGAAAACCGTTTTTCGATTTAGGTATCCGTTTGCGTAAAATTAAGCTTAAAATGGCAATTTTTGTAAGAGTCTCTTGCCAGCGAAATGATTGCATTTGAGTATGCGAAAAAATTCGCGGCAGTAGCATTTAGAACGAAATTAAAAGGAAAAGTATCACAGCTAAGTAGGCTTTACAAATTTACGAGTAGTAGTCGACCAACTTAAAAAATGTACTTGTAAAAGTAAAAACTTTGTATATTGATGTATCGGGACAACAGTTTTAGAACGGCAAAGTTAATTTTGTCCCTTCGTTAGAGCAATGTTCGGTGCTTTCATAATGTTATCTATTTATTTTGGTGAATGTCGCTGTTTATACGGAGCCCTCTGTGCATGAGTCAGACTCGCACTTGGCTGGTTTTTTAAATTTGTATTGTAACACATTTTGGTCACTAATCGAGAAAACCCTTTTACTTGCAAGTCGCTGCTAACACCATCAATAGCTATGGAACGGAACCAAACGCGATCGAAGTATTTATAAAAATAATCAGCATAAGCAGACGAAAACCGCTTGTTACGTCGGCACGGTTCTTTGTATGGGATGAGGCATCTGTGTGCAATTATTATAATATCTAGGATACATGTTCGCGAGCTGGCTGACCAAAACCAGATGTATCCTCCGACTGCACAGCATGATTTTCTTCTTGTTTACGTCTTTATAGTTCGCCTTTTAAGCAGTCGGGTTTTTTGTTTTTCAAATTATCTTTTTTTTATTTTTATTTTTTTAGTATTTTTTTTTTTAATTAGGTACATATATATATGTTATATATTTTTGAAATCACCTCTTAAAACCCTCTATTTTGATACCCCAAACGATGGGTCTGAAAGAAAAAAAAAATTGGTGCCCCACAATATTACGCCCAAAAGCCGCCATTTTTTATTTTACAATTTTAATGTTTCCAGTAACACTCGCAGGGTTAAGACGAATCGATTGACGTAAGAATTATCAAAATCGGCTAACGCGTTTGGTCTCTGGAACGCCACATAGGAACAAACATACATACATACATACATACATACCTACATACACACTTACATACATACATAGACTGATAAACACATTACCCTCCTTCGGCAGTCGGGTAAAAAATCGAACACGATTGTATTCTCCTTTGTCAATTTTGTCGCTCCATTGTGTGTGTCGTATCGAACACGATCGATTGTAGCTGTGCCTTTGTGAAATAATAGCAATTTAGTTCTCATATTTGCTCAGAGACAAAATGGTAACTTTAACAGTTATGGTAATGGGGAAAGCATAGTAAACAGAAATTATGAACATGGAACAAATATACCTAGACCTACTTGTAAACAAGCGAATAGTTGAAGCATATGTCCGAATTGCCGTTGCCATTTGCACATCAGGTCGTGACCACTCGCAGTCGCCACACGTATTCTAGTTGAATAGTTCTCTTGTTACATTTGTATATGAATGAACGAGCCCCACGGCACATTGTACTATGTTGTGTGTTTAGATGTTACAGTTATATCTCGAAACTTAGATAATTGTGGTATAGTTCGTTGACATATACGGTTCATGCGTAGGTTTGTTCGCAATTTATGATGCCAGTGCTTAAGTCTGAAGATTTATAGGGAGTCAGATATTAGTAGTATTTGAGTGAACCAATTCAGTTCAATTTATTCCACTTAGCTGCTTGAAAGATTTTATTGGATAGGTTAGTTACATTGTTATTCATTTGTTTTTTAACGACATAAATAGTTTTGATTTAGCTCGCTTCTGAGCTTAGACATGTATTGTAATAATTTGGATTTATTCAAATCACTTGAATTGTATTTGTCTTTGAGCGTAAGCTGACTATTTGTTCCTTTATTTTAATCAACAGATTTTGTAACAGGTGACTATCGTATTGATTTTTCTTCGAAGATTTAAAATAACCAACAAACATTGTTTTGTTTCATTCTCCAACGGCATTCTAGTTCAACATTGAGTAATCTGCTTAAGTTTACTCACCTCTCATTACAGGCATCTACTTATACCGTAGCTATATAAAATAATTTGTCCGTCACGGTCCGTTCTCGGCACACATTTGTAACACTAGTTCATGTGTCTGGCTAGTTTTTGCCTTTATTATGTTTAAAAACTTTTCGCACGTAATATTGTGTGGGAAATTGTTCAATTTCACTTATGTCAGCTTTAAAAGTGACATGCGTTAATTTTATTTTGCCGTTCATTCCGCATTCCTGTTAGTTTTCACATAATAATTCCACTTCTTTTTTTAATCTACCTTCGTATCTATTACATGTCGTTCTTTTACATCGGTTTTGGCCATTTTTCCTTCCATCAGGTCAACAGGAAAATTCTCATTATCTATGAAAGTGCCGTCAATGTTTATATAATTAAATTGAATGACGTAATTTAAAAGTTTAAATTGTACTGGGAGCTCCATTAAGGCCCCATTGCAGATCTCAATCAACTTGAACTGTTTACAAACTTACAATGAACTTTTGGTAGTAGTATGTTAATTGCGAGCCTCTGGGGCTAGAATGAACGTACACACGAACAAAGGAAGTACTTTTGAGTATAGATGCATACCTATCCATTTTATTAATGTTTATGTAATGTGCGTAGCCTTCGCGTTTTGTTCGATTGGTACATTGTTAACCGCAAAATGCAGAGAAATCTACATTTTCTATTAGGCTCAGATATTTTATTATTTAGGTGATGTTTTGTAGCTTCAAAACAAATATTATCTAAGATATTGGTATTACTAATTTTACCAAGTTATTTGACTTCGTGCATACTTATTTTAAATACATTCCGTACCACAATTGCGACGATATATCAAATTTTTACATCTTGTCAACGTTTATACCTTTATGGTAGGAATATGATCATTTAATTAATAATGAGCATTAATTATATTCATTCAAGTGCCTTGTGAATGACAAACTTGCGATTTAATTAAACAGTATGCAGTGTGCATTTTGAAGGCAACCCTTTATACGGCTCTTCCTGTACTGATCCAAGATAATAATGGCTTAAGACAGTCTATATAATCAATTGTTTGTCAAATTGACATGCTACGCTCAACTTGCCGTATCGCCATTTGATGATATTACATAATCTTAAACAGCTGTTGTTCAAGAATAACAGTTATGATTTGAAAATTTACGGCAAATATTAGGTGTTAATCCATTTGTCACACACAAAAACTCATATAATTCTTCGTCTGTTATCCCAATTTATTTAGGTTTAGTGCAACAAGAGTCTATTCTTTCTAACCGACTTCCCAAAAAGGAGGAGGTTTCTCAATTCAACCGTATATACATGTATATATGCGGCTATCGAGAACGATAAAGGCGAAGTTGTAACAGAACTAGACCAAATCTCAGAAACGTGGCAGAACTACTGTCAATCACTGTTCCAGGACCCAAAGTCGCGTCTTTTCCCAAATACAGAGGTAAACAGTGAGGAACTGGAACCGGATATTCTTCTGTCTGAAGTAAGGGCTGCCATAAAACATCTTAAAACTAAAAAAAACACGGGAAAAGACCGAATACCTATAGAAACCATAAAGGCTTTAGGAGAACGTGGTGTCTATATCTTCCATGCCATTTGTAACAGAATATAGCAGACAGGAACTTGGCCATCTGAATGGACTCATACAGTCTTCACCCTTTTACATAAAAGGCTCCACGAAGAAATGTAACAACTATCTCCTTATTGGCCTTACAGATTTTGCTGGCGTGGGATATCAGTGCACTGATATCCCACGCCAGCAAAGTCTTGTTACATATTCTAAATGAGCGGCTGAAGGCGTATCTGTCCAAATAAATCGCACTAGAACAGGCTGGATTTGTTAAGGAAAAGAGTACACGGGAACAGATTCTTATTGTTCGCCAGATTATTGAAAAAGATCGTGAATTCAACAAGCTACCATACATCTGCTTTGTTGATTTCTCCAAAGCATTTGACTCCGTAAAATGGCCAATCTTGTGGAAAACTTTACTTGACTTGGGCACGCCGAAACACCTAGTTCATCTTCTAAGGAGGTTGTACGAGAAAAGCACAGCCTCGGTGCGAACAGAAGACTTTCTGTCCAGTAACTTCCACCAAAGTGCATGTGTCCGCCAGGGATGCATTATATCGCCGCTCTTATTTAATACCTACACAGAGATTATAATGTGCATAACTTTGGAACATTGGACAGATGGGGTTGCGGTTGGTGGCTACAACATTGCGAATTTGCGCTATGCAGATGACACCACTCTGTTTGTCGTAGTGCTCGCCATATGGAAGAACTCCTACGCAAAATGGAACAAGTGAGCCTTGAATTCGGATTAAAGATCAATCGCAGCAAGACCAAGGTGATGATTGTGGACCGTGTTTACAATAATTCGCCAGAAGTTACTCAGATCGCGAACTGCGACATAGTCCAATCCTACGTATATCTTGGAGCTTTAATCTCGAATAACGGCGGCTGCATTGACGAGATAAAGAGGCGTATGGCGATCACAAGAACTGCAATGGACAAAATGAAAAAATATGGAGGAACGGAGATCTCACCAAATCCACGAAGACCAGGCTCGTGCGCACTTTAATTTTACCCATATTTGTGTATGCTGCAGAAACGTGGACGTTGCGGGAGGTGGAAAGAAAAAAAGATAGACGCTCTGGAGATGTGGTGCTGGAGAAGAATGCTCGGAGTGTCGTGGACTGAGTTCCGCACAAATGTCTCGATACTCCAAGAACTCTACATCAAGCAGCGACTGTCCGTAATAGTACAGTCCCGAATACTCACTTTCTTCGGACACGTTTCAAGGTGAGACAGTCAGTCCATAGAATACTATATTCTGTTAACTACTATCTCACCTGATGTTAAGCTATGATGTGGTCGACGGTGAAAAACGCTTCCCTAGAAGTAACCTATTAAAGTCACTCTTGACTTTAAAACCCCTAGGTTGTAGCTATCGGGCAACAGAGACTCCGGCAGCGAATTCTACTCCTTAACTGTTCATCCTGTGTTCTTCTTCAATAGTTATCTGTTCAACGTTATCTCAGTAGTCACTTCCCTTTGTAGCCATAATATTATCTTACAATAGTCACTTTACATTTTAGTGAAACTGTAAAGTATTATTTGGGAAAAAAATACGGCAGATGTATCGTGTTACCCAGTTACTGGGTTGTGGAGGCCAGATAGGCAATTAGGCAGTCGCTCCATGTAAAACACTGGTGCCAGCTGAATCCGGTTACACTGGAATCCTACCCCAATATAGTAAGAGAAAGGCTAGGCAGATGATGAATAATACGGTAGAGTATTATAAGCCGACTTCCCAAAAAGGAGGATATTCTCAATTCGGATGTTTACATATTTTTTTATATATGTTAGGGCATAATTCCGTCATTTATAAACTGATTTGCCAATTTCTTTTTTTGTTCGAAAGAATTTTATTTTAAAATAGTCTCATTTTAAATTTGGTAAAGATCTGATGAAGAACTTCGGAGATATACAATATAACTCTTCAATAAAGCTTCAAAAGCTCGTCATGCTCCTACAGCCCAGGCACTCAGTTTGCTGAACGGCCTAATTGCTCAGGAACCTGGCGTCTACATACTTATGCTCAATGGCAAAACAATGTTAAATGTATGTATAAAGTTTTTTAGTTTATAAGTGTTATTATAAGTGTGGTGGTGGCTTGCTGTACGCTTTGGTGCAAACTACAGCATGTAATTGTTATAAAATAAATAAATAAATGACGGCAAACCTCTCGAGATTGCTGTAATCGCATGTCTGTTTATTGTTTACACCATTTCATAACATACCACCACACCAGTATGTGTACAGTTCATCCTGGTACACTCTCATTCCACCGTATATGTTCAAGTTACATGTTATTCGGGTAACCTATTCTGGCTTCGCTGTGGGCATTATAGGTACCTTGCTATAGACATTTTCCATTATGTACCACTAAAAAGTAAAAATAAAAAACATTATTATAAAAAAAATATAATCGACTTCCAAATAAAAACACTACAAAGTGAAAAAAAACTTCAATTTTGGAAGGCGGTCTCAAAAAACGAAGCAACAAAAACAAGATCACCGACGTGTTTTTATTTAGAAGTCGGTTGTATTTTTTTGATAAAAAGTTTTTTTTGGAAATAATTATACGGTAATTTGCATTAACTGACGCTGCTAGCATGCCTTTCCTAGGCATGCTAGCTATTTCACGAACAAGCATTTTACAATAAATGCTAGTGGATGCCTGACTAATGTTTAAAATCGCTCGATTTACTCTACCTAAACGTATGAACGTACGTGCTAATTTTCTTCTTCTTTCTGTGAGAGGGAACTAATAGAATCCGCTGAACTAAACATGAACGTGTGGCCTGATTTTTATGACCATCCGATGATGATAGTGTAGCAAGTACAACAGGGACTTGCGCAAAGACAGACTATCGCAAGAAGGGACCCGTGTACTATCCGAAGTGTAACCATGATGTTAAGCTTATTTTTTTTTGTATTAGGTATTGAACAATAAAATCATGCAAAAAGAAATTTTGGTTGGTGATAAAAATAATCACGCTGTGGGTATATTGGCAAACTATATTCTATTTAGAACTATAAAGATCATTGCATTTCATAATAGCCAAGCGATTTCTCAGTATCCATTATAAGAACATTTTTATTAAAACTTAAGTAACTATTTACAAAGAAAAATTGCTTTCAAGATTTTAATAGTAAAGCTGCATATTTTTAGAAGAGTGATTATTAGATCTAATGCATAAGTAAGCAGTTAGGTAATTAAATAAAATGAGTTGGTATTTTATATAATATTAGGATACCCAAAACATACCTTCTACCCGACCTTTTTTTTCGGCCTGCTTGTCTGTTATATAGCCGAATATTAAGGAAGTTGGAAGGCCCTTAGGCCTTTAACGCCTGGTAACGGTTAGGTTAAAGGAATGGAAATAAAATGACTCATGTACATTATTTGTGAAACATGGTTTTTCAGTGTAACTAATAGATTTGCTTTAAAGAAAATTTACAACATGAAATTTATTCGCTATTTTTGAATACATCTCTAAAACGATTTGAAAGCTGGTGCTTGTCATGTGGTTCCATTTAAATTTCATCAAGATCTGATGAAGAACTTCGGAACTCTTCATTAAATGACGGCAAATCACTCGGGATAGCTGCAATCGGATTTCTGTTTATTGTTTACATCATTTCATAACATAACATTACACTAGCACGCTCTAAAGGGGTACGCAGGTGTGAACAGTTCACCCTGGTAAACTCTAATTCCACCGTTTTTGTTTAAGTTTCATGTTTTAGGATTAATCTATTCTGGCTTCACTTTGGAGAATAAGTTCATTATGTACCACAACTAAAAAGTGAAAAATAAAAAAAACTTTTTAACAAAAATACAACCGTTTTCCACTGTCCACATAAAAACACTACAAAGTGAAAAATAACTTCCATTTCGGAAGTCGGTGTCAAAAAACGAAGAAACCAAAACAGGAACAACGACTTCGGAAATTTAAGTTATTTTTCACTTTGTAGTGTTTTTATTTGGAAGTCGGTTGTATTTTTGTTAAAAAGTTTTTTTTTTATAAATAAAAATTGATGGCTGGAATTTCTTCCTAACTGAAATAGCATATTATTATGTAAATCAAAGAACATTTTACAAACAAAACTGTCCAAAAGGAGGTTCATTATTGATAGCTCCGAGCGGGCGAACGGCCAAAAAATTTTATATTTATGTACATTCTTGTATGGACGCTAATCATTTAATGAGATGATCATAAAATTCAGTTCAATAGGAAAAAGACTCAATCACCTATACCTTCAGTCAGGCAATATGAAAAACCATTTTCAAAATTTAACCATCTCAACGCACTAGGTCAAATTCCATTTACCTTACACCGTTACCTAATTCCGGTAACATTTAGCAAGTTATCACTTTATTCAATGAGACTAATTGTAGTGACGTAACTAAACAATAGCTGCAAGATCTTAATTGTAGTATACAACGTTCACTTTCAACGCTATTCACGAACGCGGAACGTGACGGAGCCGTGAAGAAATTCTGAATAGATGAACGAAATAGTGTTAAAATTTAATTAGGATGTAGAGCTACTGTTTGTTTTGTAGTGTTTTCATTCATGCTGTCATTTGAAAAACGTATAAAAGGCTCCTGCAGATTGCTGTGACACGACAATGCAACACAACACAAATTGACGCACCGTCGTAAAGCACTAGCATGTGGAAGTCAACTTTTATAATGCTCTCTTATTTGATTATATTCATTATGGCATCCTGAAATTTGTTTTCAGCCAAGAGTGGACATGGACAATATTCACTTGTAAGCAAACTAATTATCTGATTTTCAATCTATGAGTATTTATTGTGCTTGAAGACAAATATAGGGCATTTTAATTCGTTAGTGTTCATTTTTTGCCATTGCGCGTACAGCTAAAGAGTGGACTTCCCTGTCGGAGACTCTGTTTCCTGGTATCTTCTACCTGGGTGTCTTTAAGTCAGTAGTGAATAGGTTATTTCTAGGCAAGTGCGCTTCACCATCGACCACATTATCACTTACCATCAGGTGATATAGTGGTCAAATGCGAGCCAATAAAAAAAACCAAATCAATTTATGATGGCTCACTTTTTGGTACCCTCTTTCTCATTGTTCTTCTTTGAGTTGATAGGATATTGCCATCAGGAATAGATAAGTTCCTTACAGAATACTAAGATAAAATATTACCAGTGGGTAGACCAGTCCAAGTTCTAAGTACTAACTTAGTCATAACAATCTTGGTAATCTTATTGGAGGAGTTGCCCCGAGGAGTTACCCCTAATGGAAGGAGCGCTAACTTAAATTATGACGGCGGAAATTAAAACCGCAGTTTTGACATTATTTTCGAAAATTGAGAAAATAATATTTTTATATCTGAATAAATTATTTCATGAAAATCATAGTCTGGAAGTGATACTAAAACTAAATTTTAATTTCTCTAATAAAATCAACAACGACCGCCCTATGACTAGGTAGTTTTATTAAGGTCTTTCGTAATTATTTTGATTAAAGTTACTTGATTGGGTGCCGAAAAATAAAGGTTATATTTATTTAAACTTACTTGATTGGGTACCGAAAAATAAAGGTTATATTTATTTAAACTTACTGAAATACCTACCCATGTTGTATGTTACATTTTGTTTTACCTTCATGTTGGTGTAAAAATATTCTGCTGTAGGATAATGCTATTTCACAGAACACCCTTTTAAATAAACTCGCCCTGTAGGTATTTGAATGTATCAATAATGCCAATATAACAAGGCACCTATGTCCCACGTTCGTATAGAACTTTTGAAAAGAAAATCCGTTTATAATAAACTCGAACTCATGTAATACCTTGAGCAGGGGAATAAATGGCGTCCCCTGTCAGGTTCGGTAAAATATTGCCGTGATGTTGGTACATTGAGTAGATCTATACAAGGACCAAGTATTGAAAAGGATGAGTGACTGGTGTCAATTCACACTATAGGCATCTCGGCAATACCTGGCCGTTATTCATATTTTTCTCGGAACCTTTATGAAAATTGTGACCGTATCGGTTTTGATAGTGGGTTTTCCCCGAAAAATATTTTACGTGTGAACGTATTGATTAGGGTTTTTGGTATTTTTCAATCTTACCCTTATTATTAAAATAATTATTTTACTCATAGAGTACCAACTGATAGTCAATATAAATAAATTACAAAAAGCAATATTTTCTTCAAGTCCACAACTTTTGGTAAATTTGATTAGTTACCTACGATACACCTACGCTTCCTGAAGAAAATTATAAAAACCTTAATACCTAAACTCTACATACTACTATATACAGGTATACAAATAAATGGAGTATTTACAAAAATAAAGGCAGACAGAATTATAAACGGAAAGCACAGAGGAACTTTATTATTTACCAAGGTACCTATAAGTAGGTTTACTGACAAATAAAAACAGACCATTAAAAGTAAGAACAAAAAATACGCAAATAAAGTTTTATTGGACATAACGGTGGTAATAACTAATGTCTTTTATCGCTCTCTCGTTACGTTTTGTGGTATAATACTTTGTAACAATAGTATGTCATAACACATACTTAACTTAAAAAATAAAGATCAAGCACTACCATTATCAGTGAATAATGGTCACTGATAATGGTAGTGCACCAAAAAAAAAAAAAGCTTTCTCAAGTAACACATAAGTAAAAGTGTATGTCATTAGTTAGGCTTTCTTTTAAGTTGAGTATGTATTCAGTGATGAAATTATTTACACAAAGTAAAGCGCCTGCCTGGGTTCGATCTCATGACCTATAACTTGTAAGTCGCAGCGGCTACCACTACTGCTCTCAAAACGGTGAAGGAAAACATCGTGAGGAAACCTTCATGTCCTAGAACCAAAAAATCGAAAACATATGACATCCACCAACCCGCACTGGGCCCGCGTGGTGGATTACGGCTCATTCCCTCTCACAGAGAGGAGGTCTGTGTACCTGAAGTGGGGACATTAAAAGGCTGATGATGTTGATGATGATGATGATGTAGGTTAGGTTAGGTTAAGACGGGCTGGTGTCCGCAACTCCACGTCTAAGCGCGTATTTTGAGTTAGTCAACCATTTTGTAAATTGTATATATTTTTATGCCAGTAAATTTACCTTTATAATAAGGAGCTATAAACATCTAAACTATTGTAAAGGGGTATTTTTGAATATGTTTTAAAAGGTTATCTCTGAAAATACACACAGCTCCAGTTACGGATATTCTTTCAATGATAAAAGACTACCTAGACTATTGCTGAGTGTTTGAGTTATTTTTCATCCCAAAATAATCACGGTTCCAGCAAGATAGGCTACGTGAGACGGAGCTAGATATATTATAACATACATCCGTATCAATCATCAGATCGGCTTTGTGACAATAACATTGGATTGTCGTCGGAACTACACGTGTGTGCAAAGTTTCAGCTCCATCGGTTTGCGGGAAGTGGGTTGGATTTAATCGATCACAGGATTCCATTGTAAGTAAGAAAGCAAGGGTGTTTAACTGAAAGTAATTGTAATGTATTTACATATTCGTTGCTGAGGACTCACATCGCGCGAGACATAATGGTTTTTTAATAGGATAGTTAACTGAAAATTTGGACACATATTTTTCTTTTGGCACGTAAACATAAAGTGACGACGACGATATAATGCGTTGAAATATCGTGTGACATCACGCCGCTAGTACACTTTATACTGCCTTAGTGACGTCACAAGAAGTGAAGTAGAACTAATCATCTCAGCTCTGAAAGATGACTGTGCAGTCGGCTGGGATAATATTGATAATAAAATACTTAAGCGTTTTAAACACATTTTACTCCGACCGTTAACATGTATATTTCAGGCGTGCCTCCGAGAAGGAATTTTCCCTAAAAGTCTAAAAAAAGCGGTGGTCATCCCTATCTTTAAATCTGGATATAGAGATGTTGTGAATAATTATAGACCAATATCTATACTGCCTTCTTTATCCAAAATATTAGAAAAAATCATTAACAAAAGACTCGTCAATTACTTGGAAACGAACAACTTATTATCTTCTTCACAATTCGGGTTTAGAAGCAGATTGTCCACAGCAGATGCGGTTCAAAAGCTGACAGACCTCGTTGCACAAGAACTCGGCGATGGAAACCAGGTCCTGACTATCTTCCTAGACTTAGCAAAAGCTTTTGACACCGTATCTGTTCCTTTGCTTTTAAATAAACTGGAAACGTTAGGTATAAGAGGTACACAGCTGAAACTATTCGAAGATTATTTAAACGATAGATCGCTATGTGTTCGAATAGGAAATATAACTAGTAACGATGAAAAATCACTAGGATTTGGAGTTCCACAAGGCAGTATCCTTGGTCCATCATTGTTCCTCATTTACATTAATGATCTTTGTAATTTAAATGTAGGAAATTGCAAAATAATATCGTACGCTGATGACACTGCGCTTATTTTCACCGCAAAAACTAACTCCGAGCTGTATAATGTTGCACAGGCAGGTTTTAACATCGTTCTAAACTGGCTTCGTTGTAATTTACTAACACTAAATGCAGATAAAACAAAATATATTCAGTTCAACATGCGCAATCTTAATAACAAAACTAATCCCCATTTATATGCACACCAATGTAACAATCAGTCAGCCACTTCTTGTACCTGCCCTATGATCCTGGAAACAAAGTGCCTCAAGTATCTTGGAGTTTTTGTTGATAACACGCTCTCGTTTAGGCAACATATTGACAGTTTGGTTACTAGAGTACGTAAACTGATGTTTGCTTTCAAACAACTGCGCTCCATTGCCGACACTAACTTAGTCAAACAAGTTTATTTTGCTCTATGTCAATCAATACTTCAATATTGTATAACCTCATGGGGCGGAGCATCAAAAACTATCATTCTCTCTCTTGAAAGAGCACAAAGAGCTGTTCTAAAAGTAGCAAATTCTCTACCTTTCCTTTTCCCTACCCACCAGTTATTTAAATCCTGCAAAGTCTTGACTGTTCGGCAAATTTATTTACTGCACATAACACTAAAACAGCATGCAATGCTTAAATATAACCTAGATATAACTAACAAAAGGCGAAACGATATAGTATGCAGTTCAACCTCTACCTCTAAATTTGCATTTACATATAGAGTCTTTACATTTTTAGGGCCCTTTTTATATAATAGATTAAATAGAATACTAAGTATATATAATTTAAATTATTTTAACTGTAAAAGCATTGTTTTAAACTATTTGCAAGGTTTGTCATATGACCAGACTGAAGACCTGCTTCTAGTATTAAAATAAAATTAGATTAAAACTACGTAAGCATGATTAAAAATAACACTACTATGTATATTTCCGCAGTGTCCTAGTTTTACTTAAAATTGTTAATTTATTGCAATACCTACATTATTAAATATAAATAAGCACTTTTACGCCTGAAGCACAGGTTCTACCTAGTTCAGGCAAATTATACATCAGCACTTTTTAGAACATAAGCAAATTATTGTAAATTTTGTACTTTAAGAAATAAATAAACGATTTTATTATTATTATTTTATTATTTATTACAAGCACCTTTGATGCGCTTTAAATTTTCCAATTTTTATTATTGATTTGGTAAAGCAAAAAATACATGTCCAATATTATTTGATGATCTTACTGACGGACTAAATAGATTTATATTTTTCTTTCTACCCAGGAAACATCCCTATTGTTTCAGTTAAAACGGCAACGAACGTGTTAATGTAAACAGAAATACATTCCTAACGAAAACACATCGATTCCGATACATTTAGCACACATAAACGACCGCATTCGTTCCGCCCTCGCCGCCGAGGCTGTAGCGTTGTCCGTGTAATTAAAATCAAGCTAGCCTACGAATTGCTGAGCTATAGTTAAGATATTAGCTATAAAAGGAGTTTCATGTCCGGTGTTCTCCACGTAGGTATTTTCCGAACGGAATGGAAGAATCACTTAATCACGATCCAGCCTTTGTTGTCCCTCCAGCGACGCCCTGAGCTGAGGTCCAACCCCATAGGGGGCAGCCTTCAGCGTGGTCGCTTAGGTTAAGCTTTTTGAGCCTGGCTGGAGGCTATAGTTTTAAGACCGGTTAAGCAGTTAGTAAATCGTAGGTTTTTACTGTGAGACAGCAAGTATTAAAAAAAAACGATCAAACAGTAACCGTCATAAAAAGCAGCAATAATCACACTGTGTTCAAATTAGTCACTTAATACAGGCACATTTTGCCAATTATGTTTTAAACTCCACATAATAAGGGGTGGGCTTATTCCCATTTACCAGACAGGTATCCAGACACGGCTTGCTACTAAAACATTCCAGATTTGCCATAAAACCCAACACAAAAGATAATTAAAGCTACATAGACAGTGGCACAGGTTTAAAACAGACACAAAAGTTACATAAAATATCATTTCTGTCCATTTCAGTCACTGATGCGTACAAGTCTTATTTTTTCCTAAGAAAATAAACAAACTGCACCATCTCTCTTTCCACAGTTTCCAGTTCCCCACCCACAATATAAATCTAGAAGAAATAAATGAGGTTACTGGTGTTTTCCAATAGCAATAATGATGCCTATTCCGCCGCGCCCATGGAAAATATTTGCCCACTTTTCTGTTCTTATCGGGCATTTGAGAACTGAAAGATGTTCAATGAGATGCACTCAAGCGAAGATATGAACTTGGTGCTATCACTTCCTTGAGAACTGTTCTGAATAGTTTCGTTATAATTCCCAAAGTTTGGTAGTAGAAGTTCTGCTTGGATGAATAAGAATTTTAGGTGGAACTTTGATTGGAAGTCGTGGGTAGAGCAGTAGTATCCGTTTTAGTAAATGTATATAGAATTCATTATTATAATCGGATATAGCACGAAAGTTTTAAACAAAATGCGTTATTTGCATTGCAAGTTAACATTAAGTACTTACTTATCTGCAAGGTATTATATTCAGGGTTTAATAATAATAGCGATAATGGATTACTAAAATCCCTCTCATACAAAATAACAAAAGATGTTTAGACTCCACCTAACATCTCGACATTAGATACCAGTACAACATCCTCGCCCTTTCGAAATACGTTCTGTGTTTTCAACGAAATACATTTATTACAGATAGGAGCACATTAGTCATAATAAATCATACATTCAGGTGAACAATACCCGATAAAGTAACAGAATACCGTATACTTACGTGCATAGTCTACATTGAGATCTAGAAATATGAATACAAAAGATAGATATCGAGTAATATCGCGACGATCGCTTCCCTTAGGATCGAATGCCTTCCTATCTCTTTCAATACGAATAGTAAAATTGTGGTTCGAGAAAAGGGCTCGTTCGATCTGTTTTTCGGGATCTTGCACTCGTGATAAGAGTATTTGAACCTATTTTTAACCCCCGACCGAAACAGAGGGGTGTTATATGTTTGACGTGTGTGTTTATGTATCTGTCAGTGGCATCTTAGCTCCTAAACGGATTATCGAGTGTGTTCTTAGCTATGCTTGATGAAAATTGGTTCAGCCATGATGGGCGTTTTACTGTTTGAATCGGGGTGATTTCGCTTGATTTCATCTGGTCATAATTACGTGTTCAATAGGTTGTCGATCGAAGCGTGTCTACAACTAGATACATTATGTAGAATGAAATAAAAATGTGTCAGGGGTTCCAATTTTTTTTTCCTATTTGTTTATGTACGTGGTACTGTCAAACGGATGTCACATAGTAATACTTGTACCACAGTCTAAAAATCATACAGTCGTCCAACGAAGACGTCTAGACAGGGCAATCGTGCGGGGTGTGAGGGGCGAGACGCGGGTAAGCCGATCCCGAACTGCGAACAAAACGATGTTAGTAGTTCGGGATATGTTATTCAGGGCTAACGCGTGTTTATTTTTTGTTTGTTTATTTAAAATGGTGCATACGACGTGTGCTGTGAGTGATTGCAAGTCTTCATCTCACATAAATAAAGATCTGCGGTTTCATCAGCTTCCACGCACAGAAGAAAGGTAAATGAATCTGTTTTGTTATTGTAGAGTGCATAAATTATTTTATTTGTAATGTCTTGCCACGTTGATAACGCTAATAAAATGGTCGACCGGCGCACGGTAAAAAAAATGTAAAGGTTATCGCACAGGGCATCCATCTGTTTGGAAATCCTAGTTATATTATAATTGTGAAAGTGTTTGCAAGTTTGTATGTTCCGTGTCAAGATGGTGGACTTTTTTATTATTTACTAAGGGTGAATTTCGAGATGGTGGACGTTATTTTTTATAATTTGATATGGGTGTCAATTTTGAGTTTAATTGGGGTGCTTGTTACGAAAAAGCCATCCTTTTTTAAATCCAAGATGGCGGACGTCATTTTTTATATTTTGATATGGGTGTTAATTTTGAGTATAATTGGGGTGCTTGTTACGAAAAAGGCATCCTTTTTGAAATCCAAGATGGCGGATGTCATTTTTTTATAATTTGATATGGGTGTCAATTTTGAGTATAATTGGGGTGCTTGTTACGAAAAAGCCATCCTTTTTGGAATCCAAGATGGCGGACGAATTAATTTTTATATAATTTGATTTGGGTGTCAATTTTGAGTATAATTGGTGTGCTTGTTACGAAAAAGCCATCCTTTTTGGAATCCAAGATGGCGGACGACGTATTTTTTTATAATTTGATATGGGTGTCAATTTTGAGTATAATTGGGGTGCTTGTTACGAAAAAGCCATCCTTTTTGGAATCCAAGATGGTGGATCTGGAATAAATAAATAATTTTATAAATATTGTTTATTTGTGACAACCCTGGCCGATGCGTTACTGTCTATACGATGTCGGCATTTTGCATAAGATCAAAGGCGTCGTCTTACTGTATGATATTTATACTGTGCTTGTACTACAGGGCGACCATTTTACTGAGACCGTTCCTAAGGAACTAGAGAGATGTTGACAGGACACCCATCAGCGAACTATTGACTGACAGTTCACTAATACTACATCTGCATCGCCACTAAGTCCGCCTGTGTACTTTTATGTTGCGTGAAGATTTAATAAATAAATACATCCCTTACACGTACAGCTACTTCAGAATGGTCTCAGTTAAGCGGTCGTTCTATATACATTTTGATGAAATACAGCTTCCATTGGTATAAAGTTTACATTCTAAAACTCATAAACGAAAATACTCGGTCTAATTCAAGCTATAAACTAATTAGTCAATTCAAATTAGTTCTTAATGATTCTGTCACCGTCTTTTCCTCGATTGGTCAATCAGATAGAGACATCAATTCTCTAATTATTATTTCGTTTTTGAACAAGTGTCCTAATAGGAGATGTTTACATATAACACAGGTCTTATCTTTAGACGCCTTACTACATCTAAGATTGTATAGTTTATCTATTTATATTTATTTAAATAAGATATCCCGAAAAAAAATAGAAAACGATTATTTATTACTTCATTCCCGTACCTATTTTCGTGCAATATTATTGCGTATAAATACTTAATAATTCCATGCTTTGTTTGATGTTTAATTTCGAACAGTGGAACGTTAACTATTCAAGTCATAACTCACGATTACCGCGTCACTCATCCTGTCATCATAAATCTATCTTTAAAATAGCTGTAGACTACAAACAAGCGGTATTTGACGCAGCAACCATAGCATCAGATGTGTTCTACCACGAACACATCTGATGCTATGGTTGCTTATTACTTATTACCCACGGGAAATATTCCTAGTGTTTTCCTGAATGGAAATACACACAGCTGCTATTTCAGGACTTCATTTGACATTTGCCTAAACTTTACCTATCTTACATTGCAAAGGCTCGCTTTAAGGTTAACCAGACCTACTAAATATTTTATTATGAAGCTGGAACGGCATCTGATCTCCACCACCAAAACCAATTGCATCTGACCCCACAACCTAAGGACTTTAATGTTTTGTTTCTGTCTCATATATATTCTTATTGAACCCCGTACTTATACGATGGTTTATTGTTTATAGATGAGTACCTGGGCGACCGAGCTCTGCTCGGGATTCCATACAAAAGAAAAAATATATAATTTAAAAAAAACGAACGGAAAGAAAACAAAAAAACATCTATTCGAACTCGCAACCGTATATATAAATATTGCTCGTATAAAGTATAGAATTACATTAAATTACGTTTCTTGATCGTTAAAAATGATTCACGTAAATTAGCTTCAACCTCAACATACGTGATTGAAGACGAAGATACATCGAAACTTCATTCGTTTCAAATGAATGAGGGCTCAGTAGCGAATGAAATCTTGCAACTACTCTATCTGCTAATACGAGCGTCCACAATCCGAACCACTCGACTGCAAAGTACAAACCAATATGATTACTCGGGACTACAAGGGGGGACTGTGGCACTATATCAGTAGTGTTATGTCGATATTGCCCCTGTTATTACATCGAGCTAAGATCAGCCGTGTCACGGGCGGTGCGGCGGTTGGTTTGTTCCACTTTGTGACTTTGGGAAGACGTTCTTTTAAAGTCTATTAAATTATTTGTAATATTACTTATTACTATACTTATTATACTTCCTGGCAATTGTCTGAAAGTATAATTTGTATAAGAAAATCAGCCATTAATTCAAGGTTAAAAATATGTGATGTCAGTAACAATAATGCTGAAAAACCTACGTAATATTAAATTTTTGTTGTTACTTAAACAAACAGAAAATCGAAACTATTATTGTAACAGTTATGTATTAACCACTAAAACGATATCACTTTTGAAATATGCATCCGAGTTTAACGCACGTAATGCCTTATGAAGAATGAGGAACAATGCCAAAACTTCGGAACATCAAATATTTCAGTGGCATTAGCGTGTTATTGTACAACTACTTCATATTAACTTCATATTGGCTTTTCAAGACGAGACGTGCAATTAAATCGGGTTCTTTATTGTTCCGTTGCACACAGTTACATTGCTGAAGACAGATGTGTGTTATGCATGTTATGCTTCAAAAAATAATATTGTTGTACGTACATGCAATAATATTGTTGTGAAACAACGGAACTAATGCCTACTTACTAACAATTGTATAATTCGTACGCATATTTTTTCAACGGATTCCTTGGACATGCTTTCATTATTTGTAGATTTTATTTTTAACACACAGGCACAGACACACACAAGCCACAGGCCGCCTCGCTGTGAGCGAAGGAATGACCTTAATCTACTACGTGGGCCCAGTGCGGGTTGGTGGATGCTACATGTCTTCAAATGTTTGATTGTAGGACATGCCAGTTCCTTCACGATATTTCCGTCACCGTTTTTAGAGCTCACCATCACTGATCTAATATTTAAAATATTATTTTTAAATAATATTGTGTTATTATCTTTAATTAAACAAAGTAAATTATGTTTGTTATTCAATCAATCAATCAATCAAATCATTTATTTGCAACGAAATTAGGTTACATTTAAATACAGGTGGAGTAATTAGGAGTGAGCCATGTACATTCTGCCTGGAAATAGGCACGCACAAATTCATAAAAATAGTTAATTAGCTATCTAAAACTAAAAATAAAATGTCACAGTTAGAATTATTACAATTATACATACATTAATTAATATTGAAAAATGTGAAAATAAAATGTTACTTCAGAATAAAATTAAAAATTAATGTATATTTGGTCCAGATGTTCAAAATAATATTAATTATACACATTGCTGATTAATAAGTTTTATCCATAAAAAAAATATTAATCGAATAATAGCATTTGTCTGTTAGGAAGGCCACTAATTTCTTTATAAAGTTTCTAATTGTGTAATTTTTATGACTTCTGGAAATTTATTGTTTAAGTTAGGGTCCATACAAATAAAGCTTTTTCTTAATAACGCTGTATTGCAGGACTCGATTTGTAATAAATGTTTGTATTGATTTCTGACAGGTCGTTTACTAGTTTCTGATATCATGGGAAATCGGTTTTATTGGTTTACAAATATCGCCATTTCCAGAATATACAACGACGGGAATTTATTTATTTATACATGTATAACTTTACAGGTCACACATAAGGCGTTATATAATGAGGAAAAAAACTAAAATGCAACATATAATAATATCCAAATACAAATAAAAACTATTTATAAAAAACACGATATAACAAAAAACATATAAAAAAAAGAAAAATTTACAGAAAAACTTACAGAAGTAAAAAAATTATAAAGAATACATATACAATTATTCACTAATCTAACTTTCATCCATCTTTTCACAAAAACTTAAACATTCACGACACACATCTATCTATCCATCTCCCAGCAAACAGGTCACCAGGTCAGGAATGTAAGCACTTTTACTTATTGTATTAGTTTGTTTCGCAAATTAAATAATTTAAGCTTACACAATAAAATAAATAAAAGTCCGCTTGCAAAACCAAATACAATTATCGCTAAACATAATAATTTAAATGTCATCCTGTCTGTTTCAATTTCATGCAATTGGCAGCTGAAATGCAATGATGTCAAAAATATATTTATCGCCAAATGTACGAGTAATTAGGCACTGAATGGTCGTGCAATAACCCCAGTTATTCACAATTAATGTTCACATTCTTTTCATTATTCCTGTTGTATTTTAAAAGAAACGAACATTTATGTTCTTGTTATTTTGCATTGTTCATTCTTAATAGTATTTTACCCGCTGTTTTACTTCCGTGGCTACCCCATAGGAACCGTGTACACGACAATTTTTTTTGATAGAAATCAATCATAAAATGTTTCGTAATCAGAACAGTACCTCGGATTACCTTTTATAAACATATAAAAATCAATGTTATCCCTTTACAGAGTTGAGACGACTTTTTCTTTTCTTGTTCTTTTCAAAAATACTCTTCGTAGGCATTTAATTCTCGGACCAAAGCAGAACACACCAATAAATAGGAAGACCTACCATAAAAGCCGTTAGAGTGACAATCTATTTTCCGTCGGCCGCTATCTATTCTTTTAATAGGTCAGAGCCCCGTCAGGAGCTAAACGTGAGCTGAGCACTAGAAGTGCCACCACGTGACTGAACTGCAAACACACTGCTCAAACCTTCAGGCGTATGTACTTACTTACGTAGTGTGTTAATTATATTATTAACGCGTAACATTATAAATATTAATTACTTAGGTTTTCGCTAATGAAAGTGGTTGCTACGTAATTTTATGAGGATGTAATACATCTAATTTGTGGATGGATTAGGAATAGAAGCACTTTTTTATAAAACTAGATCTATCTCGCTATAGGCCGATCGCTTAACTGAGACCGTTCCTAAGGTAGCAAGAGAGATGTCGACACCCATCAGCGAACTATCGACTGACAGGTCATTACCGCGGCGACACTAGTCCGCTTATGTACTTTTATGTTGCATGAAGATTTATTAAATAAACCCCATTCCGTACCGCGCAAGTACATAAGAAGGCCGTACTCTGACCAAAAAACCTTGAGCATTCCTAGTGCCCTAGCGGCACACTGGTGGCGCATGAACTACAGCAGTGAATACGCCCAGATTTTAGAATAAAGTCTATATAAAATCGAATTTTGGGCATTTTGAAAAAAAAATCTTACAACATGTTCGTTATTAAATTGTCTATCCATTAGTGTTAGTACAAAGATTAATTAATGAACACTTTACGAGGAGAGGGTGAATCATAAACATCTTTAAAAAAAAGAAATCTACTATTTTGGCATCAATATTATGTAGAAATTTAATGTATTTTTATTAGTTGATATTTCTTTTTAAATAACTAGTAGATAGCTCCTAAAAATTAAACAAAAACGGCTAGCGCTGCGCTTTGCTCGGGGAGGCGCCGGTCGGTCTATAGATATGCCTATTTTTAACCGAATTTCCAAAAAGGAGGAGGTTCTTTGTTTAGGACCACAATGATGTAAATTTGTAACCTACTATCTAAGTTCACTTGTGGAAGCAATAAATGTATGGAGTATTGACTTACCTTTTATTTTTATTTTTGTATATGTTCAATGATTTCTCCGTCAATTGTGGACCGATATTGAAAATTTGTTTTAAAGAGTATGTTCCCAAATTATTCCCATGTAAATTTGTTGAAGATCTGATGAAGTACTACGGAGATATACAACAGAACTCTTCAATAAACAAAGGCAAATCTCTTGGAATTGCTGCAATCGCATGTCTGTTTATTGTTTATACCTTTCCATACCTTAACATCACGCCAGTATATAACGCATATACAGATGTGTCCAGTTCAGCTTGGTACTCTCATTAACCGACTTCAAAAAAGGAGGAGGTACTCAATTTGTCGGTTTTATTTTATTTTATATTTATGTTACCCGATTATTCAAAGACACCTTGACCGATTTGGAAAATTCTTCTTTTGTTTGACTTCCCAGGTGGTCCCATGGTCATCAGGTTAGGATCTAATGATGGGATCCTGGCGAAATCGAGGGAACTACTCAAATATTATAGGCATACTTATAGCGATTTTCGTATTTTCATCAACAATGCAATTATTTGCACTCAGAAAGTATCATTTGGTAAAGTGGAACTGATGAAAAAGACGACAGATAGGTACTGGAACTCCTTAATGCTAAGTATGACACGGGTATAAGATATCAAGCAAATACTTAAAAATAAATGGTACTGATGAAAATGAAACCATCTAACTGATCTGATGATCAAGCCAGAAGGTAGGCACTGGAACTCTGAAATGAAACAATGTATCCTAGTCTTGTTTGGGCTTATTGGAATCGTCATGAGACGTACTTTGGTTATAAATTATTTAATGGCAATTGGAGGTTCCTACCAAAACTAAAAAGAGATAAATAAAAACTTTTTAACAAAGAAATCAAACCGACTTCCAAAAAAGAAAACTACATAACGAAAAATATAATCTTTTCAAAACCTTTTAAAACCACGCATTTCTCCGAAACTAGTTATCGCATCATGATTATTCTTTTTTTTTAGATTAAGTATCTCTCAACTTAGGTCATAGTGCAAGTTTCTTCAAAATCGGTTAGGAAGTTTTCAAGATAAGGATTATACAACCGAACTCTTTAGCGACAAACATCACGAATGTGTAAAGTGAGTTATTATGGGTATTTTGTCTATCCTTTAGGTACCTTACTATGAAACTTGCTCAATTTGTAGTGATCGTGAACCAAAACTAAAAAGAGAGAACTATAAACTTTTCACAAAATAATTAACCGACTTCAAAATCATAACACTAAAATGTGCAAAATAACTTTCGCTACGGAAATCACTGTCGCAAAACGATTAAAACTTGAGATACGAAAACTGCTTAACCGATTTTGAAGAAGCTTGCACTATGACCTAAGTTGAGAGATTTAAGTAACTCTTAAACTCCAATAAAACATAATAATCATGATCCGATTACTAGGTCGTTTCGGAGAAATGTGTGGACAAAGATAAATACCTACAAACATAAATACACATTATGGATCCATGCGGACGACGTCACTGTGGTATCAATTTGTTGTTTACCAAAAGCTTCTCCAGAAAGTAGCAAAAAAATGTTCTAAGAACCGCATCAAAATCGGTCAAACGCGAGAAAATCGCGGGCATACAAACATACGGGTCAAACAGAGAACCTCCTTTTTTGAAGTCGGTTAAAATGGGTTTCTTTTCTGAAGTAGGTGTCGAAAACAAAAGGTACTTACCAAAGACACTGACTTCGGAAAAGAAAGTTATTTTTCGCTTTGTAGTTATTTTTTGGAGTCGGTTTTTTTTTTGTTTAAACGTTCAAGTTTCACGATATTTGGGTTAATTCTGGCATTATAGGTTCCTTACTATAGAACTTGCCTATTAGGTACGACAAATAAAAAGGGAAACAAAAATACATCCGACTGCCAAATAAAAACACTACAAAGTGAAAAAATACTTCTTTTTCGGCATTTGGTGCCAAAAAACGAAGAAAAGACAACAGAAATCTTAAAAAAAAAATATAAAAATTACTTTGTATTATATTTATTTGGAAGTCGATTGTATTTTTTTCTGAGTAGTAGGAGTTTTAGTGGAACATGGTGCTTATTATGTCAAAGAAGACACAAAATGGCTTTACGACAAATATTGTGACAAAGAAAACAAAATTCTAATGATTGTAGTAAACTAAAACGATTATGTGATTGGTAGGAATATCGAGGTACCTATTTCAAAAGATTAACTTGAGGGAATTTTCATACAATCTTTTCCGTCATGAATGAAACATGAAATTCACGCAGATTCAAAATGCTTACCCATTCCAAACATTCAGACTTATCCTAAAGAATTTATTTTTACTGCCGTACATCTGGAAGATTAGCTTGGATTGGCGGTCCTAAGTCGTCGTAAGACTCTTACACAATAGAAGGTCAAGGTAACCCGGGTACTCCCGGGGTAATCCTGGGACTTCCGTTCAAACTTGCGAGTCACGGACACACGGAACCATCTGCCTTATGGCTAACCTCCAACGAATTGGAGGTTCGGGTTTAAAAATAGAAAAGAGTAGACTTGAACGATCTATTGTAACGCAAACTAAACTAGACATTTGAGAAGAGATCCTTTGTGGTTACATATGAAACATTAAGTTGGTTTCGAAATTACCAATGACCTTCACACAATCAAGGAACTCAACATTGGAGAAGGGTCCCAATTATAACGTTTTAAAATAACTTCCTTTGTTGTAATCGTTGATCTTCTGATGGTGATCGATAGTATATTCTATGAATTAAGGGCTGACGAATTGGTGCTTTGGCGCAATATCCACTAGGAAAACAACAATCCTCTATGGTAACTGAAAATGACGATGTTGTTAATGAAATTCAAAAAGACGTACCACAGAGAAGGCACGAATATCAATTGACAACTATAACACGTTACGTGTATACACACAAAACGTTTGTTTAGCTGAACTTACATAGTAAATACAGCCAGCTTTGTTGACTCCAATATGTGTCATTACGTAACATTCCTGATAGACTATCACAAAAGTTTCCTTTTACGACGGCCAACAAACAAACGTGATGTTACAAGTTTTGGTTTATCACCGCCTTATCAGCCGTAAAAAGAGCAAGGGTCGGCCGCAATCCGTCTTCTGAAGATATATATCAGCCATGAATTCGCTACAAATCTGTTACAAAATAAAGGGCACCATTGAAAGGTCACGGTAACTAGGTAGGTAGGTATACGCTGACTCATTCGATGATAGTCTATCAACGCCACTACCACGTCATATGTAAAGTCAGGGTGAAAATGGGTTCGTCACCACATAGCATCAGCCCACAGGTCTGTTTTTAATCCAAGACGGTAAAAGAGGGGTGTTATAATTTTGACGTGTGTTGCTGTGTATATGTGTGTCTGTCTGTGGCATCATAACTCCTAAACGGATGAACTGGTTTTGATTTAGTTTATAATCTATCTTTATGCCAAATTTCAAATAGATCCGTTCAGCCGTTCTGGCGTGATTGAGTCCCAAACATATATCCATCCAAACTTACACATTTAGAATATTAGTAAGAAATAGTAAAAAGTAAGATTAAAATGTTGTTTTCAAGTGATTCATAATTATAGTTTTCTCAGTGCCGTACGCCAAAAGGAACTGTATCTAGACTTGATAAAGAAAAATAATTTTAAAACTGACGAAGATATTGACGACTCGACTGTACAAGAATGGATAAGGGCTCAACATTTCGGATTGTTTACGAAGGTGGAATAAATAATGAGCACTAAACTTAGCCTTTATTGGGGTTAGGCTTGAAATTAATGAGCTCCTATCTTCTATTCCGAATGTATGGCTGATCGTGAATCTGAAACCTGTTTTGAAAGTACAAATGGGATTGGACATTAAAATGGTATTTGCATTGGTCCACTCACTGTCGAGTGACGAAGATGTACCCATTTTTCTTTAGTACCTACATTACGACCTAGTCACATTCGTGATTTAATTCTCTAAGGCACCGTATAAAAGAATTTGTAGACGTTGTAAATATTGGTGGAGGTACGCTACAGATCTCATTTACAAAAAACTTTTTATATTTTAAAAAGTGTAATTCTCTATCAGCGAAAATGTTTGGGATTGACACATTTTGACAATAATTATTTATTTATTTAGACTTCATGCACAAAATGTACAAAGTCGGACTTTTTTATTTATTTATTATATACTTTATTGTACACCGAGATTAAAACAACAACATATACGGAAACCTTAAAATAAAAACAAACATATAAAAGGTGGCCTTATCGCGTTCAGCGATCTCTTCCAGGCAACCCAGAATGGAGAGAGATGCTTGGACACGACATGGGGTTGCACTTAGTGCAAGTTTAAATAAAATAATAAGTTACGAACAGTGCTTACTAACTAAATATAAAATACTAAAATAGATACATAAAATAATTACATACATATAAATATACAGGCAATAAAACAATACAGCTCCAACAAGAATAAGATCACAGTGACAAGTAGTGCTCCTTTACCAGTCTTTTAAAGATCGGTAGTGATTGCGCGCGTTTTATTGTTACAGGCAATGCATTCCATAGACGAGCGGTCTGGACAGTTAAAAAATTTGTCCAGGAAGATAGTGGAATGCATTGGCATTTTAAGTTTCATGTTATCCGATGACCTAAGAACTTTCGTGTGCGAGTCACATAAAAACTGAAATTTGATTTTTGAGGTAAAGAGGCGTAGATGGGAAAAATAGTATATTAACAGGAGGGAAAGAATATGAGCATTCCGGAGAAGAAGACGAATTGGCAACCACTTGAGTTTCTCGCGGAATTCTAAACATGGTCTTATTTGCGCAAACCAAATTTGAACCTTATAAAAAAAAATTGAAGACGCTCAAGTTTATCAAGTTGTACTTCAGTGAGGTCAAGATAGCTGGCATCAGCATAATCAAGGATGGGTAGAAGAAGAGATTGCGCAAGCGCAATCTTGGTGGCAGTCGGCAGAAAATTACGCAGTCTCCTCAGAGATCCAGCAGATGCGAATAGCTTGCGGCTAACTTCCTGCAGCAGCTGGGCAGTCCAAGAGAAGTTCTTGTCAATGAATATCCCCAAATTCTTAACATTCTCGCTAAAGGGTACAACAGAGTTGTCAAAAGAAACTTGAGGAAGAGTCGTCCAGTCGATCCTTGATACCAACCTTGAACTGCCCACCACGAAACTTGCGTTTTTATAGGGTTCACCGTAAGTCCGTGCTTCTTGCTCCAGTCGCATAAACGGGCCCGATCACTATTTATGGTCAAGATAGCCTCAGATAGATTAGCAAGAGGAGATCGTGTGTAAATTTGAAGATCATCTGTATAAAGGTGGTAGGAAGAAACTAATTCATTGTATATTGAGTTAATAAAAACTGCGAAAAGTAAGGGAGATAGAACGCCGCCCTGAGGAACCCAGGCAGAAGTACTACACCAGGAAGACAAGGTCTCCCCGATGCAAATACGTTATCGGCGACCAAACAGGTAACTACGAAACCATTCAACAACCGATGGAGATATGTTAAGAGAGCAAAGGACGCCAAGTAAAACATCAAAATCCACGGCATTAAATGCATTACTGAAATCCAGTAGAGCCAAAACCTTTAGATTACCCATCTCTTTGGCAGACTTAATGCCTTAGGCATTCTCTACCAGTCAACCAAGGGTGGTAAAGAGACAACTTGGCACTTAACAGGTGCATTGTTAAATATTAAAACAACACAGTTATTAACATTACCATAACCTGTTTTAATAGGTCCTGATCTCGGGAGGAAGCGCCTTCCAGAGAAGAATGGACTGGGTATTGAAAGAAAGGGTGAACGATATCAGTAGTATGATATGGACAGAGTAAAAGGAGATTATTGGAAGAACGCAGATTCCGAGCATGTGAAGAACTTAGATATTGAAAGTTGGACCTAAGATGGGAAGGAAGGATGGGAGAATTGCGTAAGGAGAAAAGCGTGTTATCGCTGGCAAAATGGCACTTTGTCCTTTGTTCTAATAAGTCCTTAGTTCTCTTTTATTTTTCCCTTTCGCAATTGAATTATATAAACAAACAAACCGTCCCAAATTAAATAATGCAGAACGAATACTAGACGTTATCCCTCTTAGCTGAAACCCTCCTTCGTGTAATAAAATCATCTCCCGCCGTTAATTTCTCGTCTGGCAATGCCCGCACCGGACGTGCCGACCCTATTGTACACTCACTTATACAACTATTGTTTCACAGCCCTAATATTAAGTACATAAATATAAGGCCGAGTTTACACAACAATAAACTTTATTACATAACATAAAAGTCGATTTTTAATTGTGGATTGGCGGCCCTTAGGGTTGACTCACGCGATTCCGGAGTTAACATAGGTCAACTTCGCGTCCGCTCGAAATTAATTAGTGTCCAACATTTAATTACAAACAATATAGAAACATTTTGAGAAAGGCGAACGATTGAAATACGTGCAGGATTTCTTAATACGGATAATTAAATAAAACATATGGCAGCGGACAACAGTAATAACAGAGAATAAAAGGAATTTATCTATTTGAGAAGAACGACGAAAGAATACGTAAGTAGGCGCTATCCGAAGTGACGTCTAAAAGCGTGTTTGCGTAGATACATACTATTTTGATAAAAGGTCAGATTCTGAAATACCTGCCATAATTAGGATCGATAGTGATATTTTGGATTATAAGCTATAGTTAGAAAACTGACGGATACAAGAGTGAATATCGTCTTTACAAACGATAAACTGTAAAATAAAAGCCTCAATGTCTCCGAATTAACAATTATAATTTATTATTAAAATGGATATTGTGTGTTCAACAACTCATTTTACTGCTCAAGGAAAAAGGTGGAAAATGATAACAATCTTTTTCCGCGAAATGAATATACAAAATTTCAACTGTTTCATAGAATTTCAATTTAATTTATAAATTGGTAGCGACATTATTACCGGGTTCAATTACCGTACTTGACGTTAATTATATCCTCTAAGCAAAGCTGAGTAACATTAAAATTAAATTTTGTTGCCAAGCCAACTTTACCGCATTTTGTTAGTATCTCGCTTAATAACTTGCGCTTTAGCGAGAAAAGTGTGATTGACGTCAAACGACACTGTCGTTTGTTTATAGAAATTGACGGACTTACTTTGAATTTGATTGAGATTGAGAGATTCGGTAAATCAATGAAATTCACACAATATATACTAAATCAATTTGCCGGAGCCACCATCAGTCATTCGAAAACCTTAACTTTTTTCAGAAAAAAAGAACAACATTCTTCGATTCCTTTTTCAAAATATAGAAAATATTTTCTTAAACGCACATTAAATACTGCCAGCATCTTCTAAAGTTTTGAACCTCTTTCGAATAAAGAATGTTTACAGCCGAACATAAAAAGCGAGGGAATCCTACCGAAATGCCGGTATTTTTATGCATTTTCAGAAACTACGAAATAAAACCTGCGTGAGTAGAGCGGTGAGTACCGTTCACACTTTTCCTTTAGCACGCAACTCAAAACGGTGGCAATATAACTCCCAGTATTTCGTTCCACTATTTTTATCGTGCAATTCCTGTACTCCAGGGAAATTTCGTGCATTTTTCTGTTTTAATATTGTTTGGTGATGACCCCGTATATTGAGCTTAATCGTCGATAACTTATACTGATTGTATTCTTTTGTGGCAGAAGTTTTATTATAATGCCTTTCCAATTATTTTCTTAAGACAAGCTTAAATCTTGACAAATTCGTGTTCGAATTCTACAACATTCCTTAAATAGTAACTAGTTAATGGTAAATCTAATACTCAATAAATTATTTAAGTACTAAAGTTAATACCATGTAATTAATGAGATAGGAGCTTGAGTTATGTTTGCTAACCCAATCCTACATTTTACTAGACTTGTTTGGAACCCCATAACCTTAAAGTTGCTTACTGCAGGTATTTCAAGTGTACAGCGATGCTGTGAACACATCCTGCTGGTAGTTTGTTGCAGAATTACTAATAGGTTGTCCTACGTTCATGCTTCAATTCAATTCAGCGCAGCTTTATGCCCAAATTTCTAAAAATAAATTATTCGATATGTTACAAATAAATTAAACGCTTGTCAAGTGATGCGATTGGCTGTTGCACCATCTCTCAAAAAATCACAGCAGCTAACGCACATTTGACAATTTGTCACTTGTATTTTGCGATAACTTTCGTTCTAGAAGTTCAAGTCACGATTTCTATACGTTTCACACGCTGTATCCCACATAATATGTAACCAAAAAATAAATTGTTGGAGTTTTGTAGGATCTGAAACCGAATAATACGTATCTATTTACAGATATGCATGTTCAAGTTCATGTGTACAACAGATATGGCAACTTTTGCTCTCTAGGTTTATTTTATGGCTGCCTATATACTCGTATATATTAATAGCCCCTCTTGCTAACAGAATTTTATCGAAGACAGGTTCACCTTGAACTTGTCATTCACTATTATTTTTGACATGTAGACATTGGCAACATTTGTGCTGATTCACGAAAAATATCAAGTCTACTTATTAAGATGGACACACAACACGGGTTCACACTTCGGTAAAAAATTGTAAATAATGGAATTATTTATTGGATTATCCTATTTTTTTATTTATATTTGTGACAAGTTGCTACTTTTAGCATGACAGTTTTTTATTCAAACTCAGATAATGAATGTTCTTGAATTTAGATTTAAAAAAAAATATAGCAGGTGAAATTGGATCCATCGTTACCAAGAACAGCCAAAATAATTATGTAAAAAGACTGATTGATGTCCTAAAACAGCGCTAAATATAAAAACTGGCCAAGTGCGAGTCGGACTCGCGCACGAAGGGTTCCGTACTTGGTAAATTGCGGTTTACGATTTATGACGTATTAAAAAACTACTTACTAGATCTCGTTCAAACCATTTTTCGGTGGAAGTTTACATGGTAATGTACATCACATATTTTTTTTAAATTAAAAAATCTCTCATTTTAGAAGTTACAAGGGGGGGGACATTTTACCACTTTGGAAGTGTCTCTTGCGCAAAAAAATATATTAGAAACCACAATATAATTTTGAAGACCTATCCATAGATACCCCACACGTATGGGTTTGACGAAAAAAATTTTTTGTGTTTCAGTAAAAACAATAAATTTAAAAAAAAACAATAAATTTTGGGGGTTCCCCATACTTAGATGGGGAACCCCCAAAATTTATTGTTTTTTTTCTATTTTTGTGTACAGCATAGTTCTTATAGTTTCGGAAAAAAAGTGGCTGTGACGTACGGACGGACAGACAGACAGACATGACGAATCCATAAGGGTTCCGTTTTTTTGCCATTTGGCTACGGAACTCTAAAAAGGGTCCGAAAATTATCAAAGAAAACCTAAAAATAACAAATTACAAATTCACCGTCTTAAACTTACCAGCAAAACTTCAGAATTATCGCCTCGGGAGAGGCTACTACGAGCCAACGAGACGTCACCTCAGTATTAAAGTTCTAGTCCTAAAGCTTTGCTAGAATCAACCTGTCACTGCCGTCAGGAGCTAGCGCGTCCCATGGGAAATAACCAGAAGGGGTTATTCTCATACGTCGTTAAGAAATGTTGGTTATTTTACTTCATGTTTGACCGACTGAAGTTTGACCGGTTCTGATTTTAGACAAATTTTACGCCTACAATGGGTTCAAATGAAAAAATATTTTGGACTAGTGAGCCATGCGCAATTTACGCCACTGAAAGTGAGTCGATGAAATTACGTCTCATGCAATATTTCGGTTTATGCTTAACTCAACTCAAATTCAGTCCGTCCGACCAACATATAGTCCTCAACTCACTTTCAGGAACATAAAAAACAATCGTCTCACCATACAATACGCCCTAAGTTGATTTTTCGCCATTATTTTTAAAGCAAAGCATTATCTCTTTGGAGACCCCATCCCAGATATAGGTATACTTATTATATATAACTAATTACCTACTATTAGTATTAAATTCGTGTTTGCTCTATCAACATAACAGAAAATTAAATTTTCGTCTTTCTAAGAAACTCGATTTCCTCTCTAACAAATAATTTTCTACAAAGGAGCAGTTTAACTTTCTTCTTGTACATAGCCTCGCGTTTTCATACTCAAACAATCTACATACGAGTGTATTCTGTAATTTTATGCTTATTATACACAAGAAGAACAGAGAAACACTAGCTTCTGCCAGCGGCTTCGCCCTCGTGAAATCTATCACGAAGGAGCGTACTCCCGGGATAAAACGTATCCTTTGTGCTATTCCAGACTATAATCTATCTCTGTGGCAAATTTCATCCGGATACGTTCAGTAGTTTTTGCGTGAAATAGTTACTAACATACAAATACACTAACACACTCACAAACTTTCGCCTTTATAATATATTACTGTAATAAGTATTAGGTAGTATTAGGTATTTGTATGGAAGCGTTTTTATTCATAATTATTGTATTTGTTTAACCTATCCATCATAGAGTGGATAATATTCTAGTGAGAACCGATGAATGACGGTCAATAAATATGTCTGTTTATCCACACTAAAGGTATGTTTGTGTATGCTGTTATGGTTTGTGATGTGTTTGTTTATCTTCTCATTATTGTCACCTTTATATAGCAGGCGCTGTTAACTGGTAGCACGATTAGGTTTTGCATGGTTTGTTATCATTTGTCAAATACACAGAGGTTCTACCCGGCTCACACCATTAAACAAAGACCAATTATTATGTTCCTATTTGTGTTCATATTTCAAGTATAACCACTTGAAGCTTCTTATAAAATATACTAAATTGGATCAATCGTTATCCACCACAATAAATCTAACAAAATCTAAAAAAAAATAAAACAAAGTTATTTTTCGCTTTGTAGTGTTTTGCTTTAGAAGTCGGTTATATTTTTTGTTAAAGATTTTTTATTTATTTATTTTTAGTGTTGGTACCTCATAAAACCATGAAAATCATTTATAGCCAGATTACATTTAATTTCAGTTCCAATAAGACCAAATTATATTACGGAGTTCCAGTGCTTATCTTCCGGCTTCATCACCAGATCATCTGATCTGATGATGAAGATAGATCTGAGAAATGAGTAACCATTATGGTTATTTTCATCAGTACAATTTATTTATATGTATTTGCTTCATCATAGTCGCTTAATTATTCGAGATATTTTATAACCCATGATTTAATCATTAAGGAGTTCCAGTGGCCATCTGAGGTCTTCTTCATCAGTTCCACAGTTCCACTTCACCAAACGATACTTTCTGAGTGCAAATGCTTGCCATGTTATTGAAAATACCAAAATCACATTTTATTTTAAATAACATTTGACATTTTAATAACGCAAGTGTAAAAAAACAAACAAAATCAAAAAAATAATCAAAATCAAACTTTTTTATTTCACAGAGGCCTACATGGGCACTTATAAAACGTCGACAAAAGGTGCACGGTTCGGGTTGGTCGTTTCCTATGGAGAAGAACCGGCAAGAAACTCCATGGTTACTCTTTTAAAAAATGGTTTGGTTTTACAATATTTCCATGTTACAGCATTAGTACTATGGGGGGACAACGTAGGCCCGACAATAAGTCGGTAAGAAACTAAAAAAAAAGATTATATAATATATAAAAAAGTTAACAAATGTTAACTAACATCTAGAAGCCCTACAATGTTCACACATTCACAAAATAATCGGTAAAAGAATCTATACAAAGGTAAAATAAATAAATAAATAACAAGACTAAATTTAAAATGTGGCACAAACCAATTGATAAATAAATATAATTTGTGTACAACTTCAACTTAATAATACGAAGGACAGAAAGCTTTTATGTTGAAAATTAAATTTACATTACGGGAAACACTTGACCTACTTTACTTGACAAGGTAATCTAATACAAAGATGGGCCAATCAAATAAAGTTAATACAATTAGAATAATGCAAATAGAGTGTCGTATTCTAAATAGTTAACTCTTGCTTATGCACTCTAGAATTCCAGGGACTTATCAATTTGGGTGACAACGTAAAATTTGCACCCAATTTTAAACTTCTACGGCATGAAGAGAAGGTGCGATAAAGAAAACCGTTAGAGGTTTATTGTACCTAGTAGTTTATAGTGCAGAAGACTGCAAGACTTGGAGACGCGTCGTATGTGGTCGTGGTCCTCAGCAGAGAGGGAACGACGAACGACAACTTCTGAAATATTTTTTCTTCCGTCAAAGTATGGGAAAGAGATCGCAAACAATATAACTTGTAGATTAATGCATGAAGCTCGCAACTTTTTTTATTATAAACTTTTTGTCTTTGAGTATGCACAAAATATCTTATGAAATTTCCTGGAAGCCAGTGTATAATTAAAACCATGAGGCGATGACGTACTTCGACTGACAGAGACGGATGAACGGACAGGCCTGAAGTTATTATAAAAATACTTGGTACTTTGGAACTGAGCCCGAAGAACGAAACCCGAAACGTGATGAATTTCATGACTCAAATCGATAAGTAGGTCTACTGTGATTGTATTATGAATTTATGACATAAGAATGTTAAAAAAAAGCTTTTCTTATTTCAAGTCCTAGAAAATCAGACCCAACTATAGCTTAAAGAAATATATGAAATCCTAACATTTTAGTGTCCAAATTGTCATCCAATAATAAAACTTCAGACCGAAATCACGAAAGGTTGTCCCGAGAGCATTCAAATTCCGAACAACAAACACCGTTACATAAACTTTTGACAGTCGTTTCGGCCTGTTCGATTCACACTTCACTCTAAAGCTGATAACAGACTTAAGGCACAGTGTTAGTGCCGACGGACATGTAAAAGAAAGTCGTTGACCCCTCTTGAGTCAGATGTCAGCTCGTCGCCTGCTGAAGCACTACACCCTTTCGACACTGCGGCACCGACGAGTGATGTCGCTACGCACATTTTATCGATGAATAATGTCGTTAGGTATCGATGAAACGGATTTATTTTTTTGTGAGCACGTCGCCAGTCATATTAAGACTTAACGTGGTTAGCGGCGCGTCGATGTGTGAATGTGGAAAAAGGTAACGACATAAATTATTCCGTCTTTTTACCACAAGTGAACTTTTATGAATCTTTAATCTATAACTTCGCGTAGGGCGTGGTTTTAAACTTTGTTTTCAAGAACTCTCTGAACGTAGGTACAGCTTGAAATGCTTTAAATAAGCAAATGATATTAATAAATAAAAAGTTAAGTATGAGTCTGACAGTCATTGACATTTGCGGGGTTCACTTAGATTTAGCACAAAAGTCTTGCGTATTATAGCAGATAATTAGCCTTGTTATAATATGTTGTGTCAACATTACAATGCAATGTAGACCGAAACATGTCACAACAAAACTGCACATCTAATCTATAAATAACTAGCTACATTCAATAAGATCAGCTCGCTTCAAACAATTCTGAATACCAAGCAATTAAAATCCTCGATCAACGCAAATAATTCGCATAATTCTCTTATCGGCTTACTTATTCTTAATCTCATTTTATCGATAAATCGGATGCATACCCCTCACTACACCGCCTTGTTTCATCTCTTGCTATAAATGACCAGATAGTAGCTGAATGGCTGCTTTGTAAGGGATATTGCCTACTTTATGTATTATACAGATGCTGTAAAACCACTTTACGATGACGCACAATATTAATAAACATTCCTTGATGCAATCTAAAACAAAATATTACTGCATTATGTGAACGGTCTTAGTCAGTTGTAAGAACGTTTTATTGTATGAAAGTTGGGTTTAGCAAATAACATACATAATTGTAGGTCTAATAAAGTACTTTTTGTACTCGTTACTTAGTGAACTCATGATTGGTATCTGTTAACTTTTAATTATAAATTACTAGATTTTAATTTGTCTGGTTATGTAGCGAGTTCTTTATTAGTAAATTATGTATGGGTAAAACCTTTCAACTAAATTTTAAAACAGTTATCCTAAGCCAAGGATTGAGCTGAAATTTTGCATACCCGTTTAGTTTGTATTACAATGCATGCAAAGCTTGTATTTTCATTATAATATGACCTATACAAAGTGACATTCAATCTACTGATCAGTATAATATCAAAGAATCCAATGGGATTGGCAAGCACTACCGAAATGTCACAAGGTCAATCTTAAACATTTTTGACCTTTGACTTTCGTTAGGTATCGTTGACAGAATGTCACCTTAACTAGAGTTATCTTATATTTTCAGCCGACTTCATTAAAGGAGGTTTTCAATTCGACAATTTTTTCACGCGATGACTCCGCCAATTGTTGTCAGATTTTGATGATTATTTTTTTATTAGAAAGCTGGTCTTTCTCATGTGGTCTCATTTAAATTTGATCAAGATATCACTAGTAGTTCTTAAGTTATCCTTAATAATGCGTACTTTCGTGGTATTAAAATGTACCAAAACTAAAACCGAAATATAAAAACATTAAAAAGAACTGACTTTCAAAACAAAACACTACGAAGCGAAAAATAACTTTCTTTTCAGAAGTCGGTGTCTAAAATTAAAAAGAATAGGTACCAAAGAGACCGACTGCCGAAAATAAAGCTGTTTTTAGTTTAGTATAAAGCTGTTTGTCGGTTTAATTAGGTTTCCGTATCTCAAAAGGTAAAAAAGGAACCCTTATAAGATCACTCTCTTGTCGGTCTGTCCGTCTATCTGTCCATGTGCCACCAACGATTTTCTCAGGAACGAGTGGACCTGCAAGTTGAAATTTATACCAAATACTAAGGTCTATAGTCCCTATTAGGTTTATAAAAATCATGGTCCTGAGTCAATACGATAAAAAGATAATACCTACCAAAATTTACCTTAATTTTCAACTTTTTAATTTCTCCGAATTTTTATTTTACTTGTCCTGTAAGATCTTGCTTTCAAACAAAATTGACAATTCTAGGTCAACCGGAAGTACCCTAGAGGTTTTGGGTTGAAAACCTAATGGTAGTTCCTGTTGACCTAGAATCATTAAATTTGGCAACAAGTAAAGTCTTACGGCACAAAAAAAGGGAACATGCGGAAAAATTAAAAAAGTTGAAAATTAATGTAAATTTTGAAACTTACAAGTTTTCGCGAAAATCTAAATTTGCCTATATCATTTTATCGTGTTGACTCAGGACCTTGATTCACACACACACATACTTAAAACTTAGCCACAATAAAAATTATACCAATTTTATTATGTTGGTATAATGGGTAGGTACGGAACCCTCGGCGCACGAGTTTGACTCGCACTTGACCGGTTATTTTTTCGATATAAAGTTTTTTTATGTTTTTGTTAGTTTTTCACAGACCAAGTTAATTAAAAAAAATATCGGAATAAAGTTCGTATTATAGGGCCTATACTATAGGCAGTGGTACATTGTATGAAGTATAGCTTAGATAGACTCGAGCTTTTAGTACTAAAGCTATTTTCGATCTTGTCCCGTCAAAGTGTTACTCGCAAACCAACAGCTACTTTGTTTCGATGATGTTCTAGGTTTATGACCGAAATTAATGTACCTACTTGTACGTAGTTAATAATAAAAACTTTACGGTTAATGGAATGTTGCATCAGCAGTAAAGTAGCCATAGAGTTCAAAGGTGCTGTAAACGCAGGCATTTGCTACAAGCCAGTTGCATACTGAGAGTTAAGCTAGCACCCATATCCAACACCATCCTAATAATTTCCTCCACTTGAAAACTCGACTCAGACGCAATCAAATAAACAGTTAAACTTATTATTGTCATCAATATCTTCAACTCGAGTATTTTCTTCGTTGTCAAGGTCTTCATCAAATTCCTCGAATCCCTCGACTAAGTCGAGCGAGTTTAAGAAAATTGCATTAACAAGACTTATTTGCATTAACAAGCCATTTACCAAGCCACATAGCTCTGTTCTTTATGTATAACGTTTTTTAGGAAAGGCACCTAGGATCTATAATAAGATCCCTAGACGAATTATAGAAAAAAACAACATAGACGATTTTTAAAGGCTTTTCTGATAATATTATATGAAGAAACAATGGATTTGACAATTTATATTAGAATTTAGTATTATTATATTTTGTTGGAATGTTTTTTATTTTGTCGACTATTTAATTTAGAATTTTTTGAGAATTTATTATAATCAGCATGTTTGTACCAAATTAATATTTGTACGACTATGACGGCTACACATAGCGTTCTTTAATAATTACAACATCTGTACATAACCTAGCTATGTTCAACAAATAAAGATATTTGTATTACAATATTGTTGAAAGTCTGTTTTAAAGCTCAGCTGGCATAGCTAAAGTAATTTTTCATTCTAGTGTGTTTTTAATTTTTCATACTTACCTACTTGGTGGTTTGTGGTCTACAAACTATTATAAACAAGTAGGTAAGTATGAAATATTACCTTTGCTATGTGAGATAAGCTAAACAGATTTAGCTTAGCTCTTGGTTTGCAGCTTTATACCACAGCAATTACCTGAGAAATCAATATATTTACCTTACTATTGTGTTGCTTATTTTCTGTAGATGTTTTTCTTTAGGTACTGCGATATTTCACGATTCAGTTATTGAATACAGATCAGGGTGCCGTTTAGAATAACGATGAGCTTCGAGCCACCAGTTTTTTCTTATGGTAGTTTAATCGTTTAGATTTATGAAATACTAGTTTCGTCCAGCAGCTTCGCCTGCGTTTGGATTATCCCAAGGGAACATTCTCCCGGGATCAAAAGTATACTTTGTCCTAATCCAGAACATGGTTTACCCGTCTTTCAAGTTTCATCCAAAACGATTCAGTCGGTCACAAAACGATAGACAGACAGACCGATAGACAGAGTTACTCTCGCATTAATGTATAAGTATGGATTAATAGATACAGTGGTTTGTTTTATTTCTTCAAAGGTTTTGTCCAATTTTATAGCACTTTGGACGAAGAGGAATGGATAGTAACACACATCTTTAGAAACATCAAGTGGACTAAAATTCAAGTGATAGTAGGTAACTAGATTCAAGATTCTTACTGCCTTATAGAATTTAATCAATCAATAATTTTTTGCTGCGCATTAAAAAAAATGCTAACGTAAGAGATCTTTCCATCTCATCTACTTCTTTTTCATTTGGGAATTAATGTGGGTATGAAATTCAACCAAAAATATATACGAGTACATAGGTCTAGCAGCACAAGTGATCGGTACGCAACTTCCAAACGACATAATAACAATTATTAGACACGTGTATTTTTACATCAAAGATAACGAAAATCTTCAAATAAGTCTGTGGCTTTTCTTCTGATCCGGTGACCTCGTCTACGTCCCAGATTTACATAATCCTATCTTCGCGAGATAACTTTTTCTAAATAATTTATTTACTGCCACAGCGTTACCGCTCAGCTCGGTTTAAGAGAGGAAATGATATTT
Source organism: Orthosia cruda (assembly GCA_964057195.1). Lineage (NCBI taxonomy): Eukaryota > Metazoa > Arthropoda > Insecta > Lepidoptera > Noctuidae > Orthosia > Orthosia cruda. The sequence continues at coordinate 18,160,255 of OZ059843.1, read as the reverse complement.
TGACTGTGATGGAAAAACTTTATATTGTTTCATTCCTTTTTGAATCCTTTTTGCCTGGGAAGTTTTTTTCGATTTGGCTTCTATTGTAATTGAATTTTTGTTTTAAATTTTGTTGCTGTTGTTTCTGTGTTTATTTTGGTTGTTAATTGAAATAGGTTCATAGTTTAATTCTTAATATTATTTTTTTCAGGTGCCTCTATCAGATTACATACATACATTATATACAGTTCACATATACAGTACTGATACATACAAAAGCGGACTTAATGCCACAAGATATTCTCTATCAGTCAACTTTTGGGTTAAAGTTTAAATGGATTACAACGCAAAGGCAAGGTTTTAATGATAGAGCAAAATGGTTATTTTGAGAATTATGACCAATAGAGGGATATTGAGTATTAGATGTGACTATATCAGTAGCTTCTTTTGATATAATCTTGGGATTGTGAACTGATCTGACTTATTGAGAAAGCTCAAATTTCCTGAAGATATCTTTCAGACGTGCAGTTTGCTGAACACAAAATTAACATTATATGAAAATACATTTGAAACCAACGCATCTGTGAAATATTTAAATAACACGCAGGATTTGCAAATATGGAGTGTGTAGGTTTGCTGCCAAGAATTTCGTCGGTTATAAAGTCTGGAAAATAGATTAATAAGTTTACTACGCCACTACATTGTAGCGGGAGATATTTTTTGTATATGAGCATAAATGTTTACAAAATATTCTGCAAACTTTTACGAGCAGTCAGAGATTTTGAAGGATTAAACATGTTGTTTTAAATTATATACATTCATTTAAAAGTTTTATCTTATATATAAAAGCATATCTACTTGAATCTACTAATATTATTATTTATGCGAAGATGTCTCTCTGTCTGCCCGTCACGTTTTGAAGTCAAAACTTCTGGTTGACTTTTAATAAAACTAGGCAAATGAATAGACTTAGACGTAGGCTATAAGATTTAATTCTGGTAGCAAATTGCTTTATAAGTCGACTTTCGCACTGTGAAAAAAAATCCAAATGATTCAATATTGATACCGCAGTTGTACAACTGACATAATATTGACGGCTTGACAGATAGATTATAATTTGATATTGCTATTTTTTTAATTTTGGCATGACGGTTTGATATATGAAGTTAAAGTTATGACTTGGACCTTTAACCCTGTTGGATATCATGCAGATATTGTTATTGCCGTGGTGAGGAGATACTCGTATATAATTTTGACATGTGCCTAGCGCCTTCGTGGAAACATCACAGTGAATCTAAGACATTATGTTGGTACAAAATCGTACTACAGGTATAGTATAATCTATCTGCCCTCTGTGCTCCTTCCAAAACATACGGCCTTAGTAACCTCCGCGTTGCCACCAACGATGCCTCGGCAGTGGTGAAATTTAGGGTCAACAAAATCAGTCAAACTAGCGAGACTAAGAATTATGCGTAATCCGTAGAAAATCTATTAAAAATGGTCATCTTTACCGCATTGTCACTTCGCAGCTGTCTGTGACAACCTTAAAACAAATACAAACAACATGCTAGAATCTCCTTAAACAATCCACGAAAATATTGCAGCGCGGATTAAAAGAACATACTTTTTAATTATTAAGTCTGCCAGTGAAGATAAATCGTTCAATACTAAGGGAGTTTCCTTACAAAACCCTCGAGATTTATGTAATCCCTTTTCAATCAAACATTGTACCGTTTTGCTTACATTAACCGTAGACGTGACTCGTGTTACTGAGTTATGTATACTTCAGTTCATAATCTCAGAATATTCTTATATTCCTATTTCAATGTAATTCAGGCGCAGATACCCCTCAGTCGCTGATTTTAAAATGAGAATCACGCCTAAACGGCTACTCGTATTTTTTTGGAAAAATATATGTTATATTAGACCATTTATTTCGATCTACGAATATTTTGAGTTTTATTCGTTAGTCAATTTGTAAAGTTATGTCTAACACGGACATAAAAATGACAATCACTCCAACAACAACAGCAGGGTGTATGTTAATGAAATTTTCACCATCTCAAAGACAATTTAATTATCTACATTTTGATCTAAGGCATATTTTATAAGGAAAGTACAAAAATTTACTGAATTTATGGTCATGCGGGTGTGAATCGAGTGCGCGTCTTGTTCCCTCAAGATCGTTGGCGACGACGATTTGACTTTATCCCACTGCGAAAAGAAAAGTATTTTTGTTTTTTAAACTTATTTTCATGCATGATAATTGTTAGTAGTATTTTCAGGGCACCCTGCAGAAATCTATTCTGCGATCAAGTATCATTCATAAAAATTAAGTGTTACCAAAGAAGTGTTTGGGATGCGTGACAATTTGGTAGCCAAATTAATCCCAGACATATTTGACTTTATGAAAATCATTATAGCTGGTAGCATGTTACTTATTATCTAAACTAATGTTATAAAGTGGTAAAGTTTGTGGGTTTGTGAGTTTGTGACGTTGTAAGGGGTAATCTCTGGATCTACTTAACCGATTTTGAAAATTCTTTCACCAGTAGAAAGCTACGTTGTTTTTGAGTGTCATAGGCTATAATATATTTTCAAAAAAAATAGAGATCCTTATGAAAATTGCAATAATGTAACCCAAGGTAGGAAAATGTTACCTATAAAATTCATTCTTTGGCGTGCGCTGAGAAAACTATTGATGATAGATAAAAAATAGTAGCTAGGTAGATAGGGTAGAGTAGGTAGGGTAGGCAGGGTAGGCAGGGTAGGCAAAGTAGGCAGGGTAGGCAGGGTAGGCAGGGTAGGCAGGGTAGGCAGGGTAGGCAGGGTAGGCATGGTAGGCAGGGTAGGCTGGATAAGCAGGGTAGGCTGGATAACCTGGGTAGGCATGGTAGGCAGGGTAGGCATGGTAGGCAGGGTAGGCAGGGTTGTCAGGGTAGGCACGGTAGGTAGCCAGTTCACGGGAACGAAGCCCCGGGGGTCAGCTAGTTATATATATAGTATTAAATATTTTAATATTGGTTGCAATGGACATTGAACTTTGTCTTGTATGACATTGAATTTGATTCCCAAAAATGTAGAATAATCTGAATGCAAATATATAATAACCTCTACATATATTATGCAATAGGCCTTGTTTATTGATGTCTCGGTATCATCTTTATATCTCACGGCCGATGGCTCTCTGAGGAGTATTTTGGGCAGAAATTACTTGGAATGTTTTGAATGGTTTTTGTATTCTATTGGGACTACTTACTCGTAATTGCAAAAGGTTTCAGTACATTTGATAAATATATAAATAATGAAATACCGTTGGTCTTAAGATCCGATCTGATAAAGCTTTACAAATATTTAGTCGAAGATTCAAAAATTTGTAAATATAGATAAATAGGGATCTAATGTTACCGATGGTATCAAAAATGTATTGCAAAACTTGTTATCAATTTACTTTATCTCCCTACTTATGATCTGTTTTCTTTTTCAGGTAAATGAAACCTTGTTATCTACAAAGGAACTGTAAGTACTTACGTCGTCGTAGGTCACAGAAAACGTCTGAAAAAGAAAGCGGTTCTAATTTCGAAACATTTCAGATTAGGAGCACATTAATCAAACTGTTTTCTCAGGTACTGACCAAATATAGCTTGTCATTATAAATAACCCATATTGCTATTAACGACGTTGCTTGTCAATTTAATTATGTTTAGCCAAGACTCGAATTGATTACGTCCCGATGTTTGCCGAGACCAGTTGGGCCCATTCAGATAGCGAGGACCCTTCAGAATCCGTTCTGATTGGTTGTTAGTTTGTCGTTGGGTGACCCCTGGAGCGTGGACTCGTGATCATAGACACTTTAGTGAACGAGTATGCTGCTAAGTTCATCGGTCGAATAAGATTCGTAGTGAGTATTTCATGAGTGGTTTTGTCTTGAAATGCGAACAAAGCTTGTTCAGATTTGCAGTTCAGTGATCGTCAGATGTCTGCTAACTCCCTTTGGTCTTCAGATTTAATATTATCTTGACGTGCTTTTGAATTCCCGAAATAGAAATACTTTAGTGTTGACTTATTTCTGGATTAGTGAAATTAAATGTTTTTATCCTAGAGAGGGCTTTGATATAATACTGCTAGATTGATATCTAGAGTCACGACTAAGTGTTTTCTTGAAGAAAATTACAAAGCGATGGACGTCGTTCGGATTCGCTAAAATAGCTCCACAATGATATCTGATCTCATTGAATATTTAAATTTAAATTTGAAAGAAAACAAACTCATTTCAATTCAATATCAGATAAAGATCAAAGTTGATATCATCTTGAAATCGATAGCTTTCAAATTACAAAACTTAACTAATACAAAATAATTTACTTTAAAACCTTATTTCTTTGGTAATATATACTTAAACTTTGCTCATTCCTTTATGTACATATTTTATTAAAGTTTTTAAAGATTGAGGGACTTCTTAGGTTAAAAGATGTGAACTTTACCTGCCTTAATCAAATTTTATTAGTAGCCAAGCCAAAGATAGGGCAATGTATAGGCCAATAATACCTAGCCTAGCCTAATTTATGGAGGCAGCCTAACTCTAGGCTGTGGGTTGATACAGGTAGGCAATTACCAAGATTGGGGTCATCTGTTTTGTTTGTACCTTGCAGTATGTTGTATTGGCTCGATTTATGGGCATGTGTACGTTGAGGGTCATTCTCTGAAAAAAGCAACCGCCATTTGTTATCAGTTTGATTTTGGAATTAATGCCCAAAATGACATGCATAAGAAACTTAACGATAACAAATGACGATCATCATCATCAGCCTTTTCAATTTTCCCACTGCTGGGACACAGATCTCCTCTCTGTGAGAGGGAAGAGGCCGTAATCCACGTGATGGGTGGATTCTCCGATCGAGAATGTTCTGCAATATTCTGCAATGTTCCTATCGACGGAGAATTTACGAGAATTTAAAATTGAAAGATCTAAAGTGAACTTCTTTTGTTGTTACTTTATACTTTACTCGAAAAACCGTTGCTCTATGAGGTTTCAGAGTGCAAATCTATACTAATATTATAAAGCTGAAGAGTTTGTTTGTTTGTTTGTTTGTTTGTTTGTTTGAACGCGCTAATCTCAGGATCTACTGGTCCGATTTTAAAAATTATTTCACTATTCGATAGCCCGATTATTGAGAAAGGTTATAGGCTATGAAACATCACGCTATGACTAATAGGAGCGGAGTAGTAATCAAAGATGCGAGTGAAACCGCGAGGTTCAGCTAGTAACTAATATATTTTAGTTAAGAAATATTAGTCGCGAGTACAACAATGACATCAACTGAAAAAAAATACGGATGGGAGTTTGTTCTTAACTTGAATGAAAGACACAGTATTTCAGTTCAACAACTGTTCGAAGAAGTGTCTGAATATAAATGCGGCACTGGTTTATGAAGCAAAGAGTTTATTTGGGAAACAGCTAAGCAATTGGTCCGGAAATTTTGACTGCTTTAGCAACTTGTTTCTGTGGAACGCTCTTTTCCCAAATTCCCCAACATGCATAATAACAACCCCTTCAATATGGGTATCAAATGTAAGGGTTTGACTAGTAGAATGAAGATTTCCAAATCAAAGATGGCCGCCAGTACAAAATGGCGGATTTCATATATCAAGTTATCATCATCATTATCATTTCAGCTCAAAGACGTTCACTGCTGAACATAGGCCGCGTCCCCAAGTATCGCCACATTGACCGATCCCGTGTGTCTCGCATCCAGCGGATTGCAGCGATCTTCGGTCCACCTAGTGAAAGGCCTTCCAACGCAGCCCCAATTCGCGGTCGCCACTCCAGAACTTTTCGGCCCCATCGACCATCACTGAGTTCTGCGAGCAATGTGCCCTGCCCACTCCCACTTATGTTTTCCAATTCATCGGGCTATATGGGTAACTTTGTTTCTCCTGCGGATATCCTCATTTCTGATGCAATCCCGCACGTAAACTCCGAGCATAGCCTTCTCCATCGTGCTTTGGATGACTTTAAGTCTTCTACTGAGGCCCATTGTGAGCGACCGCGTTTCAGTCGCGTAGGTTATCACTAGCAACACACACTGGTTGTGAGACACTGTGGTATATTAGACGAAAAGATATTACGCAACTTCCCAAACGCTGCCCAGCCGAGTCGGATTCGACGGTTAACCTCTCTCTCGAAGTTAGATCTACCTAACAGGACCGTGTTTTTTCGAGATAAATTGATTTGAACTGCATTGTACCGTATGGTGTCGAACGCAAAGAATAGCATCAGTCCATATCTTCCCATGGGGGTTGTAAGAGGCGACTAAGGGACTCACCAGAGAATGCGCAGCAGCATGGAATGTATCAACCATACAGCCGCCGATCGATTACGGCAAAACTCCCATGAAAAGCACAAGAAAAAAAATGGCTCATATTGCCATATTGCCCGGCAGCCTGTCTACCCTTGACTACGGTAGGATCTGGCAACATTCAACACACGTACACTCCGAACCGGCGAGAAGATCAACGAACTCGAAAAGCAATTAAGTAGAAAAAATATTTAAATTTTTTTTGGCGACCATATTGGATTATCATTTGATAGGTACCCATATTGAAGGGGTTGTGATAAAATAATATGTATGCCACCATTTTGTGGCGGCGGCCATCTTTGATTTGCAATGATAATGAATAATAAATTGTATTGTCTTCAGAACTAAAGGTGTAGGTATACCAAAAAACAGGGCAAGCTAAATGAAACCGTTTAAAAAAAAGGCAAAATTTGTCTGATTGCTCACAATTGGAAAATTATGAACAAAGCAAAACCATTAAACAAAGAGTCCAAAAAATAATCTCAATTTAAACCATATGAAATTTAAGAGAATTTATGAGAATTTTCTCGGCAATATTCTCGGGAATATTCTCGCTCAGGGGAATTTACTGTGAATTTAAGTTGTCAAGTAGAGTAGTTTGGCTTTAACTTCTTAAAACGCTTAAATGCACTGAAAACTATTACTCTAAAAATAAATCGATACAATAGAGTCATACAATTTTTAAATTCTCGTAAATTCCCTTCCAAAAGAATATTCTCGAGAACTTAATAGCAAAGTTCTCGCAAGGAGAATATTCTCGGGAATTTACCATCATTTATTCACCACGCGGGCCCAATGTGGTTTGGTGGATGTCACATGTATTCGAATTTTTGTTTCTAGGTCTGCCGGTTTCCTCACGTTTTTTCCTTCACCATTTTGAGAGCAGCGGTGGTGAAATAATTTACACAAAGTAAAGCGCTTGCCTGGTTTTGATGAACCCACGACCTCCAACTTATAAGTCGCGGCCGGTACCACTTAGCTACCACTGCAATTTACACAAATGACGATATTTTGAGAAAAAGCACGAAAATACCGTATTGTATATAACCGTCAAAGAGTAAAAATATAATGGGAACGCATAAAAACCTTAAGGTTAAGATCGGAAACTTGCAACTCAATGAGTACATAGCCGGCTGTTGACCAAGAGCTAAGCTACGAGTAACTTATTTTGCTCGTACAGTTGAGGTTACAGCGCTTTGAGAAACCTCATTTAACTTTGTGCCTATTATAAATATTGGACTATGTTTGAAGGTCTAGTCAATGGTCGTTGAAATAAGCGGTAAATTATTCCCAATTTATAAAGTTCTCTGCATTCAACTAAATTGGATATGGATCCATCAGACTTCAGCCATGTGGCATGCAGAGCTGGCGGTGTGAATACGGAGTCCCCTCACGGTCAAGGTTCACTTCGTTCTGACAACTCTTTGGTACAGGCGTACATATACGAGAAAGGGAATGAAGGAAGGAGCGAGATAGTTCAGATCTCGATCGCCCGGAAAATCTCACCGGCGCCACTAAAAATATTTTTTTTGCAATAATGCCTGAGATGGCGAGCTAAGCTAAACTAATATTATATTTTTCAACACACTTGCTCATAAAGTAGCTCTAATTTCACCGAAATTAGGCACATAATGACACCTGTAATCAAACTGTGATTTTTTCATAGTGAGTTGTGAGTATTTTTTTTTTATTTATTGTTTGAGTTGCTTTGTTCTTAAAAAAGTTTCGATACAAAAAAATCGTGCTCAATAGTACAAATGCAACACATTTCATGCAACTTCGTATTTAAATAGATAATTTCAACTTAACAATATAATTTTCGTTTCCCCATTCCCCATTTTCCGCGAAAGGCCAAAAAAAAAAGAAACCTCATTCTCTTTAGTCTTTGGCCGATCGCAATTATTAGATGCGCATAGGAAAACTGATTAATTTTGCCCGCCATTGCGAAAAATTTTTCACAGTTCGTTTTCACTGTTGGAAATGATTTTTTAGTATTATTTTCTTTACAAGTGTGTTGAAAAACGTCGTATGATACGCATGTGTATTGATGGTTATCGTCCTCGGCTCTTTTAAGACCATCACCTAACGGCTCGGGTCTCAAAGGTGCCTCAGCGGTAATCACCAACATTACACACTTGTACCATAATGTACTATTGATCTGCAGCTTAAGGAACCCTTTATCTAACAGGAAACTAATATAAACGATTAACTATTAATATAAACCCAATTAATTTGAATTTCATTACCAGTAACAATCGTATTTTAAAGCAAAGAGGCTGTTAATCAATTCGGTTAATTACGAAAATGTTTTAGTTTGCTTTACAACATTAATTACATTTCACATCAAAGATAAATAAATGTGTAATATAATAATATTTCGTTTGGCATATTTCCGTCGGCTCAGTATTCTCGAATATTCATTGAATAAATAATATTATGTTGAAGGAAGCGCCTGATCTTATGAGACGCAAATTTGTAGTCTGTTAGTTGATACGTATCGTAGACATATCTATAAATAGGTAATACTTTGGAGTCGCTTAGGTTTAGAAATGTGTGCCTGGCTGGAGGCTATTATAGCTTAGTCTCCACAGGCTAACCCGGTTAAGCAGTGGACGGTCTTTGACCGAACTGTGAGAAGCCAAGAAGAAAAAAAAAAAGGAGTTCTTGGCTAAGTTGTAACAACTGCAAAGGTCGATCTTTCATGGGAGATGAAGGAAGCTATGTGGATTACCGTCTATGTGGTTGGTCGGTGGTGGCGGTCAAACCCTTTGCCTTGCCGAAATCACTTACGCAAGTAGGTTGCTGGACATAGGAAAATAATAATTTCAAATATTAACATCATTATTTATTATATTGTTAGTGTGTGTAATAATAATGGTGTGATTTGTATTAATAAAAACCGTAATTATTTAGGATTAAATCACTATAACTTAATTAATTAACTAATTGCCCGAACATTTTCCGATTGTGTTAGCAGTATTTATTATACGATCACGTATTTTAATCAGTTTAGTCACAGATAATATAATACTAGCATACAGATGCCTCATCCCATACAAAGAAACCGTGCCGACGTAACTAGCGTTTTTCATCTGATTAATCTTGTTATCTTTTGTACATCGAACGCGTTCGGTTCTGTTTCACGGTGATCGATAGATGGTGTTAGCAGTGACTTGCAAGTAAAAGGGTTTACTAAGTTCGTGAATATTTTTTTCTTTAAATACAGTGAAGGTTCGTTTTATAGTATGTATTGCCACGTTTTTACAGTTTTTTGCACCAAAATGTGTTACAATGCAAATTTTAACAATCGAGTGGAATGCCTCACAAATTTAAAAATGCGCCATCTATTGGCATCAATTCTAAATGATCCGTTAAAATAATCTTTGAAATGTGAATTAAGAGCCCAATATTCCATAATTTTGTACTTAGGAGAGTTGATTAAACAAGAACATACAATTTTTATGTTCAATTCCAGAAAATGTGAATTTTACACACATTCAATAACAGATACGTGCATATCGCGCCATCTAGTGAGATTTATTTGAACCAAATTTTATTTGTTAGCAATGAGACCCCGTGGTTTAGTGATTATATTTTTACCGCTCTAACATAATAAAATAACAACAACAACATAAAATTTCATGAAACTTGTAATTAATTAAACTCCGGTAAATAAACCAATGCTTTTATTAATAAAACTTAAACGATAATTGGAAGATTGAGCCTTCATCCATATTCAAACGGTTTCATTTATCAAAGAAATTACTTAATCAAAATATTAATTACCGAAATAAATGGGTATACCTAATGATTCCAACATGAAGGTAAATTAACAGAAATATAAGTATATTAGGTTCTCAAGCCCAAGACAGCACAAGACAGACTCGGACTACAAGACGTACGGCCATGCGCCATCGGTACATGGTGGACATCCCACCCATACGCACAAAGCGTTTTGCTAATACTTTCATTGTGCGCACAGCTAAGGAGTGGAATTGCCTGATGCAGTCTTTATTCTCTGATAGCTACAGCCTTGAGGTCTTTAAGTCAAGAGTGAATAGTTTACTTCTAGGCAAGCGTGGTTCATCGTAGACTACATCATCGCTTACCATCAGGCGAGATAGTGGTGAAACGCGAGCCTACCGATTATATAAAAAAAAGTTTTATCTAAAAATTCTTCGGGGTGTAGTATTCTGTCTTAATCCACACCCTACTAACTGCATAACACACTAAATACCATCAATTGAAATGAATGATTTCAAACTAGATTTTCAATTAAAATGGATGATTTCAAACTCAATTAAAATTAATGATTTCAAACTGATAAATTCCGAATCCATTGCTTCATATTTTTTTAAATTCATCAGCTCGACAAGTAAACACGTGATGAATACTGTGGAATTGACAAAATGTAAGTAACTGCGATCTATTGCATGAGTTGACCTGATCATCTTCATTTATAGATTCTTATCCGTTCAGCCGTTACAAAGTGTAAAGGTAACAAACATACAAACTGACAGTCAGACAAATGTAAGACAAATATAAAGTTGCCTTCGCGTTTATTTAGTAGGTATGGAAGTATAAATTAATTACCCTTCCGTTTAATACGGAATAGGTTTATGGAAGTAGATACAATCTAAACTGGGTATTGTGTTCGATACGGTAGTAGCCGCTAATGTGACGGTATATGACGGAATGTGACGGAAATTCCGGTGCGTAGAGCATTTCATAGCGAATTATGACGATAAAGTTTTTGGCTGAAAAGTTATTCCAAGATTCTTCTGCTACTGTAGATGCATATTTATTTTAAACCTTTTAAGAAATTATTTATCGGTGTTACCTGCTCAAAAACATGGGGCTGCTGTATGAAAAACTATTTCGTACTTTACACATGCATAGGCAAATATATTAACTGGTGACTTTTACGTGTATGTTCATAATGTGTATGTTCATTAGATGAGTTAAAGATGAATTAAATAAAATAATAAATATTTACAACGGGCTTGGGGTTTAAGGACCTATGGAGTGTTCGTAGTATCATGATGTGAGTAAATTATGGCAAATATACTATTAATAAAGTACTATTTATTTATTTAAAATTCATGTACAATGGTTAAACATAGGCGGACTTAATGCAGCAAGGCACTCTCTACCAGTCAATCTATGGGACCATTGTTTGGGTTTAATATTACAGACCTTTAAGTATTCACAAAAATGTTTGCAAATATATCGTCATTTCGTGATACCTTAATTTCAACCAAGCATATAATTCCCACTCAAATAGTTTTTTACTATTCTTCTCTTTAACTTTATCGTTGCTGCTGTTGAAATGTGTCTAGGTCGATAAAATCTTTTCTATTTATATTTTCTACTCTAGCTTCAACAAAACCAATTTGCCTTTTATCCCACATTTTTAATATTCGCTTGGTGCAACGCTTTTATTACTTTTAATGAAGCTGTGAAACGGTTTTAATATTTTTATTATAAACGCTACGCTCGGTGGCGTTGGAAACGTGTCATAAGTTGGGTTCATGCATGACAGGAGACGAAGACATGTGCCCGCTATGAAAGTTCATCAGCATTTTTAATTTACCCGTTGTATGTGTGTATTACATTTTTAATATATTTTAGGGTCTGACAATGCGATCAAAACGCTTGGATTGTTTGAAATGCGTTAGTCTGCTTTATGAAAAAATGTTTATTGTTTGACAGTAGGTGCAGAATTTAGATTGTCTCCAATCGCACACCATGTATCTTGGTTCTTGGCAACTGTCATCCAGCTACTACCAGCTATCCTGTGAAGCTCGTCGCTTTTCTACCTAGCTTAAGGTACTTGTCACCCGATTACTCGCTGAAGAAACGTTCAAAAGATATAAGATCCAGTGCCATTAAAAGAGAAACATATATAACCTAATACTTGATCGCTGGCTATTTATACTGCCGTTGAGTACTAAGTTTTCTTTTTTTTTTTTTTTTTTTACTATTATAGGCTCGCGCTTGACCACTATCTCACCTGATAGTAAGCGACGATGTGGTCGATGGTGGAGCACGCTTGCCTAGAAGTAACCTATTCACTCTTGTCTTAAAGACCCCTAGATTGTAGCTATCGGGAAACACAGACTCCGGCAGGGAATTCCACTCCTTAGCTGTACGCATAATAAAAGTATTCCCAAAACGTTTAGTGCGTATTGGTGGGATGTCCACCATATATCGATGACGCATCGCCGTACGTCTGGTAGTCCGATGATGGAACGGGCTGGGTGGAATTAAATCATGCAATTCCATCGCACACTCCCCGAAATGTAACCGATAAAAAACCGACAAGCTGGCAACTCGGCGACGATGTTCAAGGCTCTGGAGCTTTGACTTAACCAGTGCCTCATCGCTGATGAGTCTCTTGGCCCGCTTTTCGATCGACTCCAGTGCATCAAGCTGGTATTTGGCAGATCCGTCCCAGAGATGAGAACAGTACTCCATGCATGATCGAACTTGCGCTTGATACAAGCTGAGCAGCTGTTCTGGCGTGAAATACCTTCTCACCTTTGCAAGGATCCCCAGCTTTTTGGCGGCCAGCTGAGCCTTTGCCTCAATGTATGGCCCAAAATTGAGAGTCGATGTCAACGTAACGCCAAGAAGCTCAAGATGGTCAGCTATTGGCACGGTCACATCTCGGAAAGTTGGAGCCGGGTGAAATTGACTCTTTTTTGCGGAAAAAAGACACGCCTGGGTTTTAGCAGCATTAAACCTGACCAGATTGGCATCGCCCCATTCGGAGACTGCCTGCAAGGACAGGTTTAAGCGCTCCACCATGGCCTCCCGGAGAGACTGGATCTGAGGCCCGGTAGCACGAGCGTTGGACAAGTATCTCTCAGTAACGGTGCTGTCGTCTGCATACCCAAAGGTGCCGGGTTTTAGCAGATCGTTAATATGCAGCAAGAATAAAGTTGCCGAGAGTACCGACCCCTGAGGGACCCCGGCATTAATATCCAAGTAGTCCGACGAGCAGCCATCGATAACCACTCGAATGGACCGATCTCTCAGGAAGTCTGCAATCCATTCACACAGACCACCGGGCAAACCGAATGAAGGAAGCTTAGCAATAAGGCTTTCGTGCCAGACCCTATCAAAAGCCTTCGAGATGTCTAGGGAGACGGCAAGCGCTTCCCCGTGCCTCTCGATAGCCTCACTCCAGATGTGAGTGGCATACGCTAGAAGATCCCCAGTAGACCGATTTCGGCGGAAGCCGTATTGGCGATCACTAAGGATATCGTTTGCTTCTAGGTATGCCAGGAGCTTAGTATTGAGTACACGTTACATACTCTTACAGAGTATGGAGGTTACAGATATGGGTCTGTAGTTGGCCGGGTCAGCTCGACTGCCCATCTTGGGCACAGGCTGTACGTTAGCCTGCTTCCAAGCATTCGGCACTTTTCCAGCCTCATACGAAAGACGGAATAGGCGTGTCAGGATCGGAGACAGTTCAGGCGCACAGGTTCTAAGAACAAGTGCTGGTATTCCGTCAGGGCCGCTAGCCTTGTTCACGTCAAGGTTTCGCAGCACCCTACGGACGTCCTTTTGATGGATACGAATGTCCGACATACTCGTCTCGCATCCATCAGGAGGAGGAGGGGGCCGCGAATCACCAGGATTCAGACGTGAAGATTCCGCAAAAAGAGAGGCAAATAAATTTGCTTTCTCCTCAGCGGAGTGGGCCAGTGACCCGTCGGGTTTCAGCAGTGGTGGCAGTGAGGGACGGCAGAAGCTCGACTCGACCGACTTAGCCAGAGACCAAAACGCTTTACTACCTGCTGGGTAAGAAGCAAGTTTGGTCCCTATTCGGCCAATGTGATCGAACCGAGCCCTTCGCAACACCATCTTGCAGGACTTGGCAGCCCTGTTGAAGGCCTTCTTCTTCTGACCCACGTCACTCGCCTTACGCGATCGAGCGTCGACCCAAGCCAGGTACGCCCCATGTTTAAGCACGTCGGCGCGCTTACATTCGGCGCCAAACCATGGCCGGTCTTCGCTAGACATTGTTACGTCAGTGAACGGAATGTAGTACTCCATTCCCCGACGCAACACATCCGTCACGGCATCCGCACACGACGATGGATCAGTCGAAGAAAAGCAAGTAGGCTGCCAAGGATAGCATGCGAAGAAAGATCGCATGCCATCCCAATCCGCCGACCTGTACCGCCAAACCCGCCGGGTGCCCCTTGGGCTGGAATCGGGCGGGGAATAGACGGACACAGACTTCACCAGACAGTGGTCGGAACTACCCAATGGTGAAGCTATCGACACAGAGTATCTGTCTGGATCTGTTGTCAGCAGAAGGTCCAAGCAATTCGCCGTGTGCGAATCAACATCCGGTACCCTCGTTGCCCCCTGGACCAGCTGGGTGAGGTTTAGCGCTAGCGCAAGCTTACGCATCTCCCGTCCAGCATGATCAGTGCACTGGTATGGGAAGAGCCACTCCTGGTGGTGGGCATTAAAGTCCCCCAGTAACACTAATTGGGCAGAAGGGTACCGCTGCTGTGCTGCATCAGCCGCCTCACTGAGGTACTCTGTGAGCCTGGTTGCCTCCTGATCTCCACTGTGCGAACGTTTGTCGCAACGACAAGAGCCATTGCATCAAAGTTATACTCGCTCAGCGAGCGAGAGACCAACCAACCAACGCGTGCAGGACTGACCGCCCGAGCGAGAACACTCGCTTATAGCCGAGCAACGTTCTGACCGCCAAGAAAGCATCGTCGAGCGAGTATCGCTGAGCGAGTATTATCTTTGATAGTTCTTGTCGCTCCGACAAACTTGTGGTGGGAGAGTACAGAGAGAGAGAGGCAGTGTAAACAGCCAGCGATCTACTATTAATATAGTGTAAAAGCCGGATAGCTGCCACACTTTACGAAAACACTATATATCTCTCAGTACAAAAAAGTCTTCAGTGCTTGTGCAGCATCTCTCTGCAGACCATGGCTCATCTCACGGAGTGCGTAGCATGCCCTATCACCTGTACTTGCGAAGACCTTATGATTGCGTCGCCGAATAACGTTGCCGCGACTGAATTCTGGGCCAAACACATTATTAAACTTTTATATTTGCCATCGACACGCTAAGAAGAAGTACAAAAAACAAAATACTTTATTTGCCGGTACTTTGGTTTTTTTATCTACAAATTCATGTAAAGTAAAAAACATTATCTTTAATATTTCCAGTGTATTAGCGATTCTTGCGGACCTATATATTTTGGAACATCGATCCCACACAGGGGATAGTTGCCTAATCCTTTTAAATTACGTTTAGGAAAGATGCCCCACCGAGAAACAGGACATCTATCCCGCAAGAACTTTGATCGCATTTTGACTTCCCATGCAATCGCACAGAAAGAAAGAAAGAAAACTAGTTTATTTGGCACACACATATACACACAATGTAGGTACAAATAAAAGGGAACTTAATTTTAAAACAATTACATACATAGTGTGCCCCGCAGCTGCGCCAAAAAGGTCCAGTTCAGCAAAATGCCAGACAACTGGGAGTTGCCTGACGCTGGTTTACGAGACACAGACACAGAGACATGGGATACGGCCAACTTAGCGGTAGTTGGAGAATCTTTCGATAGGTTAATAAAACGGGGATAAATATAATGACCACCATAAAATGCTTTGATACCCTTAGTTTTGTAACCAAAAATATCTACTTAACACCAGAAAAATAAGTATTCGACCACCAAATTTAGTAAATGATCACCAAATTAATGTTGTGAAATAGGTTATTTTGACCGGGTGAAATAGGTTAGGTTAGGTTAGAACAGTGACCAACCGCGCGCGAGCCGAGCGAGCAAAACTCATTTTATAATAGGATAGCAGAATTTAAAAACTTTGGTTATAATTTTACTTTAAAATGTTGGTTTAATTTTGGTGATCATTTACTATTTTTGGGTTACTCATGATTTACTTGGAGTCATTTTACTTAAATAGGATAGCAAAGTGTTAAAACTTTGGTTATAATTTTACATTAAAATGCGAGTTTCATTTTGGTGATCATTTACTACTTTTGTCTGCTATTTGTTACTATATCTGGTGGTAAGTTAAACATAAGTCTAATAAAACAGCATGCCATTTATCCGTGAAACTAGAGTTAATACAATTGGGGCAACTAAACCCCTGGGGACACTATCCTGGTTTTACCCTATGTGTCTCTTTTATTAATACGGAATTTACATCTTTTGTTTGTTTTTGCACCGAGTTATTAGTCGATAGCTGATTGCTTCGTCGCCGGCAGTGGTAGAAGTGCCTTAGTGCGCATAAAATCTGAAATCGTAGTGAGTGACTTTAGGTTATCCGAATACTGATTGTGTGCGGGATTCATCCACGGAACCATTATTGTATAGGTAGTATTCCAATGTTAGGTGCATGTTTTGTGCGTGGATGTATTTTGAATACAAGACCATAAATATGACATTCATTGAAACATACCTCCCAAATCTATGGAAGTGCGACAGTAGCGTAAACCACAGATGATTGAAGAAATACATTAATCTAATTAATTAAAACTATTGAAATGTTGTATGGTAAATCTCATTATTCTTTTTTAATTTTGCAATCGTTATCGCTGATAAAAAGTATCTTTGTCTAGAGCCCAAGAGCGAATTATTGAGTTAAGGTTGCACTAGTCGATGGCATGAACTATTTTGTGCGCGGGGTTAAAATGCATGCTATCTCATCCCACAACACGTGCGAAAGAGATAGATGCTGTGATGAGCTGTAAAAAGCTAGTACGCGTACGAATACACAGTCCTGCAAATTTGTAGCGAAATGGATGATGATCGTAATTTTATAAACAGACCTTTGGGAGTATGGATATCATGAACAAACGAATGAATGTATCGGCTTAAAATAAACTTATTTGCATTGTTGAACTACTTATCTATCCCTGTATGGTGACTGTTTTGTAATTTTCCTTCTTCTAATGGTATTTATTTGCGCCCAAATATGCGTTAAAATTAGTGTTGAAATATGGAACTTTCGACACTCATAACTTATTTTTATTTTTTTGGTTCCATAGGGTCTAGCTCTAATTATGAGAGAAATTGATATAATTTTTTATTTTAAACGTACACCGTCAAACAGTGGAGTAATCGCCAGACTACGTTTGTATGGAAGAATGATCGACTAGGGCAACCTTAATAGATCAAAACCACTGACGTCAATAAATGAGAGAGCAGACGCTTGTTGCACTTAAAAAAAAACAACTAACTTATTTGTGCCTATAATTGTAGAATCCCTAAAAGTATTTAATTTCACATTCATAAACTAGAGCTGTTAAATTTCAAGCCTTGTTTTTACTTTCAGGCTTTCGAAATACTTTTAGTGGCTGATTAATAAATGAGAACCTCTGCGCTACTCTATGAATTTTTAATATAAAAAAATTTGAATTTTTGGCAAAGGTCACTTTACTCAGTACTATGTTTTTTAATAATGTATCAACACTTAATTGAAATATTTTTAGAAACTTTTGAATTTTACACGACTCTTTTGAAATTCAGTTGTGCATTTTTTACGTTCTATGAAAAAAGAAAATATGTATTACTTTCTTTGAGATGGGCTCGATAGAATTTTGTTCTTAATTTGTTGGTCTTAGCTTGTTGATAGAAAATTGAGTTTTTATACATATGTTTGGCCCAAAATTCATCTACGGTAATTTGGGTAATCCTTTCATCACGATGGCAAATTTATTTGCAGGTGAGTGCAAATTTGTCTTATAATTTAAGATCCTATGTATATTTTGTTGAAATTGTCGATTTTCCTTCCTGGCAATAACCTTCATACCTCTATAGCTAGCATTTATTGCAACATATATTGTTCATTAACTTTCAGTGGTGGATATTGTTTGATTAAATAATTTATAGTGCTGAAACCATTTGGGACGTAATTTCCGATTTCAATTAGTGAATAATTTGGTACTGAACATGCCTAAAAACAGAATTCCCCGTTCATTATAATTATTAGTACCAATAAATATTTGTAATTACGCGTTTATACCTATTACGGACACAGAAATATCCTTTATAATAAACAGCCAATTCGCATTGTGTATGTTTAGTTTATTTTAATTTGTATTTAACTATTGTTTTAACAATCCACTGTACGTACAATTCCTATCCATAAATTATTAATAAACCAGCCCTTGTGGAACTATGAAATACGCGTTTTCTCCTTAGTACTTTCTTAGAAATCAGTTTTAATTTTCAGCGATATTAACTCATATTTAATTAGGTACGGCCATTGTTTCCTGCGTGTTAATTCATCAGTCAATTTCATTAATCATGAATTACGATTTACTGACAGATTGATAAATACATAGATACGAACATCAACCATAACATTAGAAGGAAAGGTTATCAGTCCATCATGCGTCAATCACAGCAGTCAGTGAGGCAAACTTGACAACAAAGTCTATCGTCAAATAAGCCCATGTTAAAGGAACCTATACATTCCTTTAGTTAAAAACCAAATTCAAGAATAATTTATTAAATTGATTAAGGCATCTTTTGAAATAAAAAATAATATTTTATACCAAAACGCCCGCTTTTCATTTATTTTTATTGTTTGTCTGGGAAGATAAAGTTGCGTTACAAACGGGGTATTCCTCGAAGCGCACCCAATTTGAAGCGCACCTAAAGTATTCCTCGAAGCTCACCCATGATGAAACATGGAGAAGAGCATGAAGGATTCGTAATAAATCATTTTTGAGAGCAGTGATGGCTCAGTGGTAGCGGCCGTGACTTACAAGTTGTAGGGCGTGGTACTTTGTTTAAATTATTTTATCACCACTGCTCTCAAACGGTGAAGGAAAACATCGTGAGGAAACCGGCATGTCCTAGTAACAAAAATTCAAAGACATGTGATATCCACCAACCCGCATTGAGCCCGCGTGGTGGATCACGGCCCATTCCCTCTCACAGCGAGGAGGTATGTGTCCCAGCAGTGGGATCATTAAAAGGATGATGATGAAATCGAGATGATGAA
Source organism: Orthosia cruda (assembly GCA_964057195.1). Lineage (NCBI taxonomy): Eukaryota > Metazoa > Arthropoda > Insecta > Lepidoptera > Noctuidae > Orthosia > Orthosia cruda. The sequence continues at coordinate 18,140,889 of OZ059843.1, read as the reverse complement.
ATCGAGAGACGTTTTAAAATTCAATTGTTGTAATTGTTTATTTATTAAAACTACCAGGATAGCAGAAATTAACTGGAACTAGTTGCTTAAACGAATGACTACTTAGCTCAATAATGGTAAAAATGTAGGTTTTAAAATTTAATCTATTGTTGTTTTGGAAAAAAACAAAAAATTGGTGCCTAAACGATCTCACTAAGTTTAAGTTATGCACCAAAGATTCAACACAAAGAGGAATATAAATTATTCGTTATTATTATCCGGACTTCTAACAAACTCTCGTGTAACACATCTATCTGTTAAGTTTCACAAAAATCACAGTACCTTAACAAACACATCAATAGTTTACTACTACGAAAACTAGGTCGCGTCCTTTCGACCAGTTTAAAAACGTAGTTGAGATTTAAATCTAAGAAGCTGATTGCGGATTTTCGTGTACAATAAAGTATATTCTGTTCTGTTTTATTTAATTCTGTGCTATTACTTCCCCATATTCACCAAGCTTGGTGTTACTGGCACAAATATAAGCCCACTCATATTTTTCATAAAGCCAAGTTCAGATTGGCCATAACGCGAGTGCAATAAGAAATTCATTCAGCAGGTCATGGCTTATAAAAATATTACCTGAGGTAAATCTTTTTCTTTAGCGCAGCATTTTTCCCGGCTTTTTCCTGGTTTACTGCAATGAGGAAGCACTCGACATCGTCCTTATTTTGAGGCACTTTTCTCAAAAACCAAAAAAAAATATCCACAGTATACTTCTCGTCTCTCTTCACGGAAGGTGGAAATTTAAGAGTAAACTTCAATGAACGAATTATATAATCGGAATTTGCAATTTAATCCGTAAAAGGATGCCGTACGAACCGTAGAAGAGTAAAACGATTTAAAAAAAATGAAATCTTTTCTAAATTTAAATTTAATCGTATTTTTATGGCATGCCACATTAATAGTACGCGTTTTGGTATAATGTACTATGACTTAAAATGTTAAGAGACTAGCTACCTAACCTGACCTAACATTTCAAGAACAAATTTTTTACCTGATACATCTACTGCTGCTTCAAATAGAATTCTACTTAAACCAAACAATAAGTCTTGATAAAAGAAAAACTAGACTATCTGTAAGCAGAGATAGCGTGCAATAAAAGTAATTATTTCCCTGACAGCTGGAAAACGTCCATTACTGTAGCAGGGTGCACTATAAACAGTCATAACGAACCAAGTTAGGTAGCAATGCCATGTTCACCGCACATGACAAGGAGATAGCAAGGCGCCATGCAATTTGAACACTGTAAAGGTGTATAAGCCTATATTGCTTGTACGTGGGTATTGGGTTTATAACTTTGTTGGATAGTTACAAAACCAGAAGTAGTGGAATGAATGAGTTCAAAATACACCGAAATCTACTTCCTATAGGGAGCAGGCCTGTGTCTTTAGGGTGGGAATATCATTTCTGATTTTGCCTTTACTTTAGTTGCATTGATTTAGTCTGGAATAAGTACCAATTTCCTACTCCCCCGTTATTATTTTCTGATTAATTTCGATGCGGGATCCAAGCCAGTTCAATTCATTCACCGGGACTTCGTCGTGCTTCATTGCCTCGGCGCTTTTCTGGTGGTCACCACTCTGGATTCGGGATTATGGCTTTCAGTAGTTGCAGTGGTTTGGAAATAGTGCGGTGTGCTAAATTGTTACAATCCCAGTTTAGGTCAGGAGAAACTTGTTTGGTAGCTTTAGGCGGTAATTTAATTATAATTGAGAAGGAATGCTCCTACATATTGTCTTATAATGAAATTACTGGTCAAAGGGGGTATCATGGTTTACAATATTATCATCGTTAGCAAAAAGCTATGGAAGCAGAACGAGTTTTAAGAAAAACCTACTTAAAACAATATTTATTATTTCTGCTCTCCTACATGGAAACCGTATAGTATAGTAAGCCTTCGTCGCAATTAAAATAATCTACTGCCAGTGCCACTACGATTGCGACTGCAGTATATTTTTACAATTAGATTTGCCAGATTTCAGTAAGTTTGCATAAAAATACTTACAACATTTATACTAATGCTTAGTATAAACATGGGGTATCAACTCATACAAATTATAATTAGTATTAAAAAAAGATCATAAATGGCAGCATAGGTAACAAATGTGAAAGTAACAATCAATTAAAAATGTTTAACAGCAGATTCTGGCTGAAATAAGTTTAGTAAAAATCAAAACTTGCTTTTTTAATGTTAATTTATCCATTTACACTCATTAATCAGGTTTTTTGACCAAAAAAGATAAGTGAAGACTTTGTATGTTAAATTAGTTGAAAGTAGCTATCGACTTTTCGTTTTGTTTTGAGTTCTTTGCAATAGATGGCGTGTTTCACAATTTGTCCTAAACTATATATCCATCGTAAGATTCATTTTGTAGGATAGTTATTATTTATTATAGGCGTAATTTAAAAGATATTATTTATTATAGGCGTAATTTCAAATATTAAAGTTTTGGTCTATTATTTAAAATCACTTTTTTGTGATGCTTGTTTACACGTCGAATTAACTAGATACCTCGCTGGAACAGGACTCGTATCGCGCTAGGGCCTACTCAAATCGCACGGGTACTAAAATAAGAGATAACGCGACGCGTGTGCCGCTTGCCGTCCTAGTTTACGCGTCGCATAGTAGGTACAGTTTGATTCCAACTTAATAACGGCTCGAAACACTTCGTGAGCCACTACGCGCTAGCAATTTCATGTTACAGCGGGGGTGAGGGGTAGGATAGGTACTGCCATGCTGCGTACCTAACTAAAGTATTAAAAGTAATAATTTTTGTAAAAACATCTTGTTCTTTATATATCTAAGTAGCAACCTAAAATAAAAAAGCTAATTTAAAAATCAAACACCCGACTGCTTAAAAAGCGAACTAAAAAGCAACAAGAAAATAACTAGCTGTGCAGTCGGAGGATACATATTCGCGAACTGCCTGATCCTCCGACGGCACAGCACGATTTTTACTTGTTTACAGCTTTTTAGTTCGCTTCCTTTTTGATTTTAAATTAGCTTTTTTTATTTACAACTTTTAAGTATTTTTTTTTTATAAATTGTTTTAAACATATACGTGGTATGTATTTTTGTAATCACCATTAAAACCCTTCATTTTGATACCCCACTCGACGGGTTACGAAGATAAAAAATTGCAACCTCTACAATATGAAGCCCAAAATCCGCAATTTTTTACCTATCTAACGATGTCTTAATTATAAAAATCCGTCATGTGGTTTGAAAGATACGAGGTAATAAAGAATATTACACACATACTTACATACAAGATACGCACGAAAAACATAACCCTTTCCTTGCAGCCGGGTAAAACAGGATAACCCTTATAGTGAATAATAAAATGACATCAAGTAGGTACCTACTTCGTGTTTTCATTCATTGCCGCGGAAGCAAGGTAACTACCAACGTTTAATTCTTCTCAACGAATTCTATAGTTTTGATTGATTTGGAATATTCGTGAATATTGTGAAATTCGCTACACAATGCGACCACTTAGATTTAAGAAGTTACCGCGGTCTGAGCGGAGTCTGTCCCGAACCGAACATACCTAATGTTATTATTACGAATACGAAGTAAGCGTTCAAGGACAAGACAACTGGCAAATAACGTCTCTGAGTACCTACATGATACGATTCCTCGCTCAAATTGCCATATGATTTAGTATCTAGGCAAACTACTAGATGGCGTTAGAAAACCACAGTCTCGGGCTATTAAAGAGTCACTGGTGCTGCCGCCTGTTAAAAATATGGAGAAAGAAAAATAGCCCGACCAATAGCCCGACTTAAGGAGGTGACATTTCTTTGTATGGGATTGGGTATCTGTACTATAGTATTATATTATCTTTGGTATAAATAAGATGATGAAAATGAACTCATTGTCATTATAAATAAAGTATGTTGGTACAATTTGATACTAAGGCCAAACTAATTTCAGATTGATCTCTCCATATTTAATGACTTCAGGTTAATTTTGGGTCAATCTAATCTGATCAAACGATTCTCACAAAGGTCACTTCAAAGGAACAATAATTACCTACGTGATGTTAATTACACCCTTAATTGTGATACGACCAAAAAAAATTGAACGAAAATAAATATTTAACAGTAATTATTGAAACAGGCAGCATGAAGCTTGTAAATGTGGTACAGCATCACACGTGCAGTCCAAATTGGATGTTGTTCTGAAAAGGACCTACTTGTTTTTCTGTGGCACCTACGTGCTTTATTTTTTTTATTATGTTTTATCTTCTCCTGAATGATACTATAATTATTTTTGATGACTTGAAGAAGGATCATTATCAAGAGTAGCTACGTACTTGAACCTAGTATAAAAAAATAGTATATTTGTGTATAAAAAACTAGCTCATTACCCGCGGCTTCGCTCCCGGGGCCCACCCCACCAGAATCTGTTGATTTTTCGGGATAAACAGTAGCCTATGACACTCATGAATAATTTAGCTTTTTTTATTTTAGTAGGTGAAACAATTTTTTAAATCGGTTAAGCAGTTTTTGAGTTATGCAAACAAACAATTAAATCATTTAATCATTTCTTCTTTATAATATGTGTATATATATATATAGGTATATATACATATATACGGGGTGTTCAGGGGACCCGTTGGGAACGAATTTTGTCACTTATCACGATATACTAGAAAGAGAAAGGAAGAGCCTGCTCATAAAAATATAAATCAACTAAGATAAAGTGAAACGTATATATATAACGCCAAAATCTTACTTAACGTTACATTTGCTCCCGAATCACACCTACAGCAAGCTGCGTTAAGTAACTTCGTTCCAATAAACTATAAAAAGATCTTATATTAATCAAGCGCTAATTTAATATAATATGAAATAACTTTTCAGTTATTACGATTCGCCAACCGTAATTTGTGTTCTAAAGATTGACATTTAAAAATATATAAATATACAAAATATCGGAGAATGTTGATTTAAAACTGGACGACATTAATTCAAAATACACATAGTATATGCCTCAAGTTCATTACGTTGATGACAATATTTTAATGAACCACCTTCATTAATCATTCCGCAAGGGATCGAAATCGAGAAAATATGTATATTAATCCAAGTAATTTAAAAGATGGAATCGAGAATTATTTGAATAAGAGTAAGGTTTTCTTATCCAAATAACATTTTTGAAACTACTTGGTGTTTGAATTCAGAAGTTAGAATCTACATCAAAGAAGTTTCATTATCCTGATATTTAATGTACTTTTTATTTATGTTAGGGACTTCAATGTGTTTGACCCAATTGATCTAGTTCGGTCTTTGTAAAGAGGTTGTTTTCACAGAAATAAACCTAGGCTCTTTGTATATCTACAGCCTGAGTGTCCTACAAGATTCTGTCTAGTTCCATTATATTTAGTAAACCTAAATACTCATTGTGGTTTGTTTTACTTTAGTAAATACTTGAGTTCCGGTATTGTATCAATATTTAAAATATCTAGCTATTACGTATTTATGTCCATGGTAGATCCTTGTAAGATAATGCTGACACGTGTATAAATTTCTGTCTACTACAGAGGATCTTAATTTCCTCTTACGTCATCTACAAAGAGCATTTATTTTGGAGTTTTCACTGGAAACTTTCTTCATTTATTATTTCTGTTTACATATAGATGTATCCTAGCTAACTCAAATACAAATTTTTCACCACTCCTATTCTTGTAGCACATTGCAATTATAGTACAAAAATATTACATTTCTATTCTGCATTTGGCACAAAATGTACAGAAAACCAAAAAACTCACATCAAAAATGATATTCAAAGGAAAAGATGGGCTGTTTGAAGAGAGTTTTCAATGAGTTACCATCATTCTGGACACGATGCTATAAAGGAAGTAGGGCGAGGAATATTTCAATGTGAACGAATTGCACGTCGAGTGGGGCGAATCTGTTTATTTGCACGTGTAAAAGGCGGATTTTAATCAGGCACAGATTTATGAAGGTGTTCCTTTGAAAATAGTGTTCATTGATTTTGCTCTTCTTTGTCGTCGGTTTTTGTTGTTGTGTTATGGTGTTATAAAAGTTCTAAACAATATATTGTAAAAATTGGACTCCATTAAATGACCAATGGAGTCCAATGGAGATGATTTGTATTATTTTTGAATGCATGAGCAGTCAAAAATAATACACATTATCTTAAGAACTTCTTGCGTTTGTCGGTTAAGAATGGGCTTGCGATCTAGAATTAAAAATGCTGGAGGCATTGGTTCAGCGAGAAAACGTAACAAAACAATCAGAGTTCCTTCTAATTTCTTCTTTATAAATAAAATACCAAAAAACATAATTTTAACATCAGAGGCAAAAACAAGAAATCAAAAGAACAATACAATAAAAGGAACTGATGTAACAACCCAACGATAAAATTCAACCCTCAAAATTCTAAAGATGTAACAAGCCAAAACTTTCAGGCAGCATTTCCTAAGTTAATCATAGAACAAAATGAACGTAACACAGCGGGTATTCCATGTGCGTCAGCGAATGTTGTGTAACCAACATATTCAGTTGTTTTAACAGGCGTCGCAGCCAAGCCTGACATATTCATTTTGATTCAATAATAGAGTATGCTCGAGGCGTTAGCGCTCTGAAGTACTTTATACGTAGGGACTTAAATATATTTGGGACTTCTTATTTATTTGAGAGCAATAATATAAGCAAAAGATGGAAGCCAGATATTTTATGATGATTTTGTTTTAGCTTCGAATTCTGATTTCTATAAATTAAACCAAAAAAATTAGTAACATAATTTATAATCCTACTGAGGCACTAGACAAGTGATATTCTATTATCGAAAGCATGGCGATAGCGATTGTCAAAAAGACAAAATTGTTTGGGATTGACAAGCGATATCGAAAAATCACGTGATCAATCCCTTACATTTTGACATTTCGACTATCGCCTTCGATGACATCGAATGCCACTTGTCTAGAGCCTCTCTAATTTCCGCCATGGCGAAAATTATTGTAAATAAGTGTGTGCACAAACACTGGTGCACTCCTTCTTTCCTTCGTCGTTTCGTGCTTGGAAGTTGCCGGTATATTCAATTTGAAATCACGTTTAGCAATTGATCCTGCGCTTGATCTCTCTCCGGTCATGTTACATTACGGTCCCATCGGACTATAAGTTTTATAAATCAGTCATTAAATAAACAAACACAGTAATACCTACATTAAAAGAAAATTGTTGTCACGTGTAACCCGAACAAAAAAAAAAATCCTTAACTTATGAATGTTAATCACACGGACATTTAAACGTGATGTCACGGCAATTCTCATCGATGAAAACAATAGGGAAATGCACAGAGATAATACACCATTCATTTAACGATTTCTCTCTGATGTTAAAATTATGTCTTTTGTATTTTTTTCAAAAATTGTCGCCACATTAGTTTTATTTAACTAAACAAACCGAATGTACGAGTAGTGTCAATTGTGCAGTCACACTCTACCATAACAGCAGAGGCAATTGTTTTTTTGGTTGTTGATTTTCAACTTTTCACGGTTAGTAGATATAATCCAAACTTTAATTTCAATACAACATATTAAATAAATTGTGGATAATTTAACGTCTTCTACAAAAACTAGCCATTTGAGTTTTAGAAGAGTAATACTGCACTTTTGACGTGAAATAATAACACTTGGTCTAGTAAAAAAAATAAGATAAAAAAGAATAAGATAAAAATATAATGGATCAAGATTCTGGGCTATTGCCCTGGGCATGAGAAATAAAATATATATACATATACATGTATGTGTATATGTAGGAGAGTTTATTTTCGCACAATGGTCCACCTGAAGGACTTAGTGCGGAAACCAAACCCCCTAATCTAGAACATAGAGAGTTTACTTACTTAGAAATCGTTTCTATATAACTGGTGTAAAATTTTTACTTGAACTACTACTTTGATTCAAATAAATCTTAAAATTTATTTCACCTCTAGAAATGTCCTTAGCTTTTTATTCAGTCAAGACAAGACAAAGATATTTTATTTCAACTAGGCCACCAAGCGTTACTTTTTAACGTTAGATACATTAAAAATTACAACGAACAAAAATTCATTACACCGTGCATTCGGAAAGTAGCTTGTTATGGAGAAGAACGCACAAGAAACTACATACATACTCTTTTAAAAAAAAATAGTTTTTTGTGAACCGATACAAAACTTTGGTTGAGTTTTTTACTTTAGTATCATATTATTAGTTAGAATTAATATTTGTTTCGGGATATTTAACATGTATATTTTGTTTGAGAGCTCTCAAACAAAATATACATGGTAAATATGCCGAAACAAATATTAATTCTAATGATTGTGACCATGTCAGCTTAAAAACTTATATATATTATTAGTTTTTTTCAAATTCAATTCATTTAATAAATTGCAGTCCTTAAATTTTGTATGTTTACCTAAATTAAAAACCCCTTCAAAGTTGTATGTGGAGTTACTCTTAGGTTTTTTCCGCCCCATTTTACTCGGTGCTTGCTGAAATACCTTATTATTTAAACGGAGTATCATCACCTCCATCCACAGCCCGACTTGACCATCATTGCATTCCAGCCTCTTCACGGTCTTACACGCACTGCAAGTAGGTATCTGTTGGTACAGCAATTAATATCACAGCCACGCCACAACATATCAGAGACATTGGAACTCCAACAATGGCTCATATCTAGTAGAACGTGAGAACGATTATTTCAATCAACATTTAACAAAACAATGGGGAGAATTGTGAAAAAACAACTAACGACCGGTGTTTTGCTAACAAAACGTTAATGTTACTGTTACTGTATCACTTGTGTAACTGTCGGATGACTCCAAACAAATTACCTTGTGCAAGATATAGGCCCTGCAGATTTTCTTTTTTGCGTAATATTTTGGTTAAATTATACGCTGTCACGACATCATTGAAAATACACACATCAACACGGTCTAGGGATATTTCATACTCAATTAAATAACTCGAAAAGTACTGGCCGCATTGGAATCTTTTATACACCGATTTGTTTGTAATTTATCTCAGACTAATTCCAAATTCAAATTTTTGAAAATTCTTTTGTTTCGGTGGCATAAAAATGTCTTGATGTGTAGGAGAGGGAATTTTCATTTGTGGGAAATTTAGAAAACAATACGAATTACGTTTAGTTACTCTAGTTTCTCAGAATACTAACTTCAAGTTTATAAACACAAATTAAATAATATTTCCATTTTTTCCAGTTTTTACTCATAAATTAAAAGTTAATTCATATACGGTTTCCGTCTATGCTTCATTTTTTTTCCATAAAATCCTGAAATTTTAATCGAAGTACCTTAACCAAAAAACTGTAACTACAGTTTTTTTCATTTTTAAACGAAAGATAAAGTTAAAATTGAGGTATTGTAGCCATGCAACGCCAACATTTGACGAGGGCGGAGATGTTACGAGCTGTGGGAATGCTGGAAGCTGGGTCTGTTCAGCGTAATGTTGCTGAGGCCATAGCGACCCACCAAAATGTAATTTCAAGATTGTGGACACGCTATCGTGCCACAGATGAAGTAGCGGAGAGGCACCGGGGGCCAAGTCGCATCACTACCCCCAGACAAGACCAATTTTTGCAAATTACTGCGCGAGCTCAACCAAATGCAACGGCGACTCAATTGGTCCAAAGGCTGCGAGTGGAACACCAAGTGCTTGTGAGTGACCAAACTGTAAGAAGGCGACTGCATGAAAGCAATCTACGCTCTCGTAGACCACTCCGGGTCCCACCTTTACGGAGAGGCAATCGTGGACGACGATTAGAATGGGTTCGGACCACGTGGACCTGGGCCGTGAGCAATGATCCAATGTGCTGTTCACGGATGAATCCAGGTTCGGCTTCCATCCAGATTCACGAAGGACGCGTGTTTGGCGAGTTCCTGGACGATGGAGCCGTCTTCAGAACCCTCAGGAAGTTCACCCATACCAAGGAGGAACAATTATGGTTTGGGCAGGAATTCGTCTTGGAGGACGGACGGATCTCGTTTGGGTGCGGGGCAATATGACGGCAGAATGATACGTCCAACAGGTGCTGGGGCCCGTAATCTTGCCCCACAGAACACAAATGGGGCAAGATTTCCTGCTCATGCACGACAATGCCCGGGCACACACGGCGAGAACGGTAGCAGCTTAGTTACATACACACAATGTTAGGGCCTTAGACTGGCCTGCTCAATCGCCAGATCTAAATCCCATTGAGCATGCGTGGGATATGCTGCAAAGAAGAGCTCTGAAGGAAGTTCCTGAAAATCTGGCTACAGAAGATCAACTTTTTGCGCACCTCAGGAAGACATGGGACAATATTCCGCAGCAAGACATTGACAACCTTGTTCTGAGCATGCCGAATCGTTGCCGATGTGTTATGAACATCATGGGCGCTTTCTCAGAATACTAACTTCAAGTTTATAAACACAAATTAAATAATTTTTCTATTTTTTTCAGTTTTTACTCATAAATTAAAAGTTAATTCATATACGTTTTCCGTCTATGCTTAATTTTTTTTCCATAAAATCCTGAAATTTTAATCGAAGTACCTTAACCATTATTAAGAAATGGTAGAATATTAAATAACGTATCTTTTAAATGTATACATGTCATATAAATAATTAACACATTGATAGTAATTCGCTTTTTTAAAAATATCCCTAGACCGTGTTTATGTGTTTATTATACAAGACCCTATCATCATTGATCATCATTAGATTTCTTATCAGCAAGTAGCATGCGGCTACAAAAATTGACAAAATGATGGAGATTACAAGCTTCCTGATTAATATGATCTCCCGACAGTCAGACTACAGCAGAAAGCCAAACTCCGGTACAATAATCTTATACTCGACAAATCAATTTATCAAAACTGGAACTGGTAATGCTGTAGACTAGTTTCTCAAGCAAAGGCCAGGAGCAATATTTCGGCGAGACGACCAAATAATTCAAACGTCGAAGACCACTGAAATTGCCAACATTTGAATTCTCCTTCAAAACCAGACAATAACAATCTATTAGGCATATTAAAGGCTGTCTTTATTGCAAGCCCGTCCTCAGTCCTGGAGTTCAGCCAAACGGCGTTTGATGGAACAAAGGGCCGATTATTATTCTCGTAACTCAGATTCGATGGAATTGAAGTAGAATAAAATATGATTAGGGCGAAACCTATTGTTAAAAATGGTCTGTAATTCTACCAGTACTTTTAAGAAATATGTCACGCAATGAACCTTAACCACAGTAATAAAAGTCGACTAAAAATACTTGACCTGACACAAAAATACCGATCAGAATCTTCCCAGCAACAACGAGACATGCGTACGCGATCCGAATCATCAACGCATCATTTTACTACCAAATCATAGTTCTCACCTCGAAACCAAATGAACCTATAATGATGAAGGCCACTATCCCTGTCACCGTGAATGGAAGAACGAATACCCTGGCGACTTTCTAACGAAATATTTTGACGTTTAACACGTCATGCGCACGCGCCTCGAATATTCATCGCCGACAACAATGGCGGCGATCGGCTATAATTTTAGGAGCAGTACGTTGTTGTGTTGACAACCATTGTCATTATGTAGTGTATTGCGTTGACGGAATATAGATTGTTTATTGTCCCGACACAGAATCATATTTAGGTTCCTGTACCAAAAGAATAAAGTATAAAATAAGAGTTTACATTGAACTGAATCCGGGTTCGGGTATAAATGGATTTTGACCTAGGAAGATGAATTTTCTTTATGTGACGAAAATAAAACCATATTTCTCTCATTCAATATCAATTTTATTATTTGGTAGTAAATCATCACTAACAACACCGTAACAAATACCGATGACCGGGTAAACGCGGGATGCCCGGTCGTTGCGATGATACTTGGGAGAGTCCTATATGGATTTTGGATGTAATAATGAAAATCGAGGTGAGAGAGTGGTCAAGCTCAAGCCTACCAAATAATAAAAATAACGATCATAAATAACGAAAAACCATTATGAAACATACTGTAGGTATAGATGTAATCTAAACGATAAAAATTGTGTACCTAGTGGTTGAAAACAAGACTTAAACAATCCTTTCGGAAATCATACCTATTTTAAAATGATAAAACCCCATGCGCCGATCAGGATTCCGAACATTTCAAAAGGGGACTTCGCCTGCGGAATTTCGTAATAATGGCAAATGGGCGAGAAAGGTCGAAGAAAAGGAACTATACTATGAACTTTTATATTAGTGTCTTCTTCGTCAACGTCCCTTGAAGGCAGGATAAAGGAGACGATAAGACTTTATGCTGAATGCAATCTTTTCCAATAATGTTTTACGCTTTAGTGATTGCATTCATTAGATCTGTGAGCAATGGCTGGTTCGTTTCTTTCGTCGTGATCTTTTACGTTATAACGAGTGAGTACGTAAAAAAAACTCGTTATAAGCACACTGGCTGGAGTACAGACGAGTATAAATAGAATAAGAAGAAGAAAAGTAGGAAAGTTTTTTTACCATTGTCACCCAGTATATACATGACCATAAATCACCCGGTACGTAAATCATTTCTAACATGCACAGAATCTTTAGTCCGCTCGCGCTAGATAATAATCCGTCATATTGGTGCACAGGTATGCGCGTGGTCGCCATCGTAGTGGAGTTTAAATGTAATATTGGTTTGCACCAACATTTATACACAATAACAGTTCATAGTTAGAGTAAATGGCGAAAAAATAAATACTTTAGTTCAGAATAGGATGTTTAGTCCATGGTAGCGAAAAAGTGATCTTCCTCCACAATTACATCGGTTTTTATACACCGAAAATAACAAGCATAAAGTTGACAGCGGATGTACAAATTATTAAAATTAAGCGAGTAACATAAAGTTTAGGCGCGAAACATCAAAATTAAGTGGGAAACATCAAACAGAAAGTTATCAAAATAAAGCCTTCTAATATTTACTCCGACGGTAGAGAAATATTTAAAATAAATAAATAGAACGGAAGTTGTCAAAGTAAATTCTTATTTAAACAAAACCGGATGTTATAATATTTTAAAGAAATAAAAAGGAAACAGTCAAATTAAATCCTTATAAAATGTCAACTGGAAATCCCACTATTTTCAAAGAATTATAAAGGATTTGATCAAATTAAAGCTTAATATAAATTGAACCGGATGTCGCAACATTTTAAATAATAAGAAAGGTAATGGTCAAATTAAATCCTTATTAGCTGTCAACAGAATGTTACAATATGAAAAATAAGACAGAAACATTAAATCGACTAATGGTTTCGCGCCCATATATACCTACTATAATGTTGGTATTCTTATTTGAAATAACCATCCATCATCAACAAGATGAAAAACAAAACGTGCCTTTATACATACTCTATTTCATGGCACTAAACTCCTGTCATTTAATTTTCACAGAAATAAAAACAAAGCAGTAAATCTCAGAACTATGACCTATGTTCTGAAGCTGAGTGAAAGGTGAAATTCCATTCGAAAGTTAAATCCAAATTGATTGTCTGGAATTTATTGATGCCCTTTACGATGAACATAAAACAGCACAAATAGCAGCCAGGAGTTCAAATCAGGTTGTAACAATCGCATAATGAAATAAATTCGCCAATAAAGATGCCATGTGGTACCTAGGTTCAATAAAAGGGATAATAAGACATTTTATTGATTTCTAATTTGATAAACGAGTATATGCAGTTTTTATTCCAAGTACACACAAAGGGTCAATAATTTTGCACCTGTTTGAAAAACAAAAACTATATAATTATCATCCTTCCGATTTGGTCACTCAGTATGTCGTCATTTTCACAGTTTTATCTATCATTACCTTGTAAGAAAAATTTGCTATGAACCAAAATAGCATAATTAAGTTTATCCTAGCTCTAGGTAATATTTTTGTAACTTCATTCCTTATTAAAACCGTCAAGAACCTTTTACAGATTTTGTAAGTAACCAATTTTCTTGTAGAAATCTTGTATTTATCTTACAACACGAGCAATGTGTCGTATTTCAGGTGACACCGCAATTCACCTGAAAAGAAGAAACATCCGTAGAATTTATATGACTAAATTCTCAGAAAGGACGGGTGAAAAATTCATCCCTCATAGAAAAGCCAATCTCTAGCCGGCCAGCGACGCCTTGAGGACGCTAGAGAAATTGCAAAATATTCTCTCTCGGTCCCGTCAATAGACACTTAGACCTGAGACACAAAATAGATAGATACAGAAGGTCCACTTTATATTAGGGAAGAGAAAAAGGAAGCACGCACACATGGACACGTTTCACATATAGTGAGTGCAAGCGCACTCACGATTGGCATTAGTTTGAAATCCCCGGAAAAGGTTTTGGGCAGTGCGACCTGATATGGACAGTATGGTGCGCTTTTCGCGGATCCCAGAGGTCGTTGCTGAACAGATCAGTGCAAAAGATCAAATAGAAAAAGCTTGTCTAACTGTAAGCACGCGTTTCTTTTTGACTAAACGTTGTTTTCGCTTTTTGTATGAAGCTTCTATAATTTCCTATTCTGTGTCCAAGTCATTCACGGTACGACAAGTATTTATGTTTAAGGTTCCTTCACAAAGGTAACTATCGATATTATAATAATTCTAGGTCAACGAATACACAAACAAGCATGACTTTGATATTAATAAGGTAATTATTATGCAGGTATTTTTAAATCTAATGAAACAATTATGTCTTCATTAATTCTAATGATTTTGTGCCAGTATCATGAACAAATATCAAGAAACCTATTGGAAAACAAACTAAAATAACAGCTGGAATACAGCTTCCTCCGGAAAGGTCATAAAAGAAATTTCCGGGTACCTTATACCCAGTCCGCGTTACCTAAGGGCACAGGAAAGCGTCTAGTGACAAAGATCTGCTCAAAAGTTATTGTCGATTCCTGAAAAAGATAATCTCTATTTGTAAGTGCTTTTACCGCGTCCTAAGACCTTTTTTAGGTATTTTTTTATGAAATCGCTTTAATGTGACGGTTTACTTGCTCCATTTGTTTCATGTGAGCTCCATATTATTTTATGATATCGTTTTTGTTCGGTATGCTGGTTTTGTTAAACTTTTATTAGGTTGGAAGGCCTCAAGATACCAAACTTCAAGCGTATAGGTATGTTAAGTTGCATCACCTAATTTTTGAGCTTGATCGACTTCAAATAGTCGGGTTATGGCAAACTACATTAACTGTCTGCAAATACTAATTATAATTATTTATACAAAGCTGCCAATAAAAGTGCCCGTTACCATTAAACGTAAAATTTTGGAACCCATAAATGGAGCAATAATTCTGCTTGATTTACCCTTAATAAAACAATAAAATAAATATCGCCTCTCGTAACTCTAAATACAGTGAATAAATAACCTTAGCCTTTATGATTTAGCCTTGAAAACAAATTGAATAAAAGCCGTCCTACTCGTACAATTGGGACATCCTATAAAATCCCTCTCAAATTATTATCATTGACAATGAAGTAATGGAAATAATAAAGCAGTTCAAATTAATAGCACGTGACTATTCAATTAGCTTTAGGTTAGGAAGGATATTGTAAGCA
Organism: Orthosia cruda; assembly: GCA_964057195.1. Taxonomy (NCBI): domain Eukaryota; kingdom Metazoa; phylum Arthropoda; class Insecta; order Lepidoptera; family Noctuidae; genus Orthosia; species Orthosia cruda. The sequence continues at coordinate 18,125,254 of OZ059843.1, read as the reverse complement.
GTTACAAAAAATATTATCATAGGACAGTTTAATAAAATGAAAAGACAGGTTGAATACTTATTTATATCAATAAAATTACTATAGGGAATTATTAATTGTTTTGTTATTTATCTGTGGAAGCTTGTTATTAGCAATTTAGTTACAGTTACATATTATTGTTATTATAACATTATTAGTCTACAGCTTGCCTAAAATATAAAAAGTAAAATAAAATAATAAATATAAGTCAAAATTAATCAAACAAAAAGAAAATTCGGTACTAATTTTATTACAAATATCCACGAATGAAAGGAAGACAAAATATTCAAACGAAGTTCCATTAATTCGATTTGCTCTAAATGCATAATGAATCATCAATTTGTATCTCATCAATCATTCTGAATATTTGGGACCAATTTTCCGGTTGTTTTCCTTATCTGTACAATCTGTTTATCTAATGGTAAATAATAAAGTAGATGGAAACTTGCCCAAGAAGATTAATTATGTTTTAAATATCGTGGTAAGTATTGTAGGTACTGAAATCATTGCTTGAGCTAATCAATTAGTCTCCAACTATGTTGCGATTGTCTTCCAGTCAACAACCCGAATGCATCTGAATACCAGTATTTTACATGGAGTGCCCATCAGACCTCCACAACCCAGTAACTGAGTAACATGATATCCTTCAGCAAGAACGTTGTCAGATTTTAGGCTTCTGAAATCCCACGAGCTATAAAAAACCTATTCCCAAATGAGTAGATATTATATTGAACAAATTACCTTTAAAATATTAATTATATAAAACAACTACTTAAACGTTCATTGTTACAGTGCGTGCCACGAAAGATTTTTTTTTTTTATTGGGACAATCCCACCGCACTATTCCTAAACCACTGCAACCCCTGAAAGCCAGAATCAACAGTGGCGAACACCAGAAAAGCGCCGAGGCAATGAAGCTCGACGAAGTCCCGGAGAATGAATTTAACTGTCTTGGATCCCGCAACGAAATTAATCAGAAAAGAAAATGGAGGAGTAAGAAAAATACAAATTTCCACTTCCCTCCATATCAAGCAGGAGACAGAACAAACAAGACCAATAGGCACAAAGGGTCGTTTACAACTGGGATAAGCCCAGTTGCCTAGCACCACGAAAGATGTTTGACCGCGCCACCCGCGCTCTGTCCACCGCCCCGATGACGCCCGATCCCTTCCCGCACTCAGACCTCATACCGCTCAAGAGACCCATGAATCGTCTACTGCGCTAGTCAAACACGTGGTGTGTCAAGTCTAATATTTCGTAGCACGCACTGTACGAAATAAGTCAACCGGCAAACTTAATAATACACTTTAATTTCAACATTAAGTCAAGATACTCGTATATAAATTTAAGCTTCAAATCTACACAGTACTGGGATACAATGAAGTAACTTAAGAAGGTCGGTACAAAGGTCAGGTTATATTATACTACTTCGACATTGTTCAGTATTTTGTTAGGGTTGAGAAATTAAGTTTTTAATGGTTCCTGCAATTTCTAAGCCCCTTTTGTTATAAGAAGTAAACGGAGGTTTGGCTTTTTGTTTTATCAGGCACTAGCTTCTTATTTATTTAATTAATACTACATGCACACAACGTACAGAGGCGTACTTAATGCCTTCTTCCCGAGCAGCTTCCGTGGCCTATCCTTGCACCGTGCAGAAAAAAGGAGCCTCAAAGAGAGAGAGAGTTAGTGTAGCTATCCATCAGTGGTACAATGTTCGTTATATGACCGGTACTTTTGGTTAGGTTAACTTTTGCATTTGGTGCAAAATTTTACAGTTTTATCGGGACCCGTGCACGCTTCGTACGGGTCGGAACGCGTGCCACAACGCGTACTGAATTGAATGAATTGAACTTGAATTAATTTTCAAGTAGCGGGGGTCGGGGTAGATGGCTTTGTCAGTGACTATATGTCATCCTTGTCTTTTCCACTACACGTTGGATTTACGACTGAGATAGACTTAGTTTTGACACACAATAGCCGTCAAAACCGACGGTCGGGAAATGTCACTTCGGAAGTGATGCACACCAACCTGACAAATTTGATAAAATATTTTGAAGATACGTCACACCGCCGACTCACAACTTGTATCGATATAGTTGCCTTAATAAGGGACATATAGATGTATAAACCAGTTACAAGATTACTATTACAATAGAAGACTTTATTAAAATCTTTTTAATAAAGTCTACTATTGCCTTCCACATACCTATCACTAGACATTATCGACAAATAATTCCTTTGAAGTATACACACGAACGATTACACATAGAGTTTCAAACATACATGAATACATAGGTATATTTATTCGCTATTCGCTCATACCCTCGGGCTTCAAGCAAGATTTCACTTAAGGCCCAACCAAGAAACATTTGGGGGTTTTGTGCAAATTACCCAGAGGCACTTAACGTTATTTAGGGCATTTCGGGGTACATGATATGCGCAACTTTCAAGCCATTCATGGCAATGAGATGTCCATTTAAGTATGTCATGGCTTGGTTTCTTATACTTTCTTTTCATAGTGTATCAGCGTTTGTGTTCAAACATTTTTACCCAAAGGAATACTGTAACGGAATAAAATATTCGTCGATAAAAGAAACAGACAAAACGACGTAAAAAGTATAGGGATCTTAAGTAAACTATGTCCTTACACAGAACTAAGTGAAATTAATAGTACAACGAAAATTAGTTTCCCCAGAAAATGTAAACGTTACCTACTTTGGCGACGAAGAACAAAAGCTCCTTTTGGGAAATCACGGCTAATGTCTTATAGCATCCCCAACGTAAACTTAAGAGACTATTTAAGATGAATTCTGTCAGACCAACCTGCTAAAAGCTAAAGGGCTCAATACGTATTCCTAACTTACTTAAGTAAAGTTATACATCTGTTTATTCGGCAAACTTTTAAAACTAAAAGGGTTCTTACAAACGCGCTATTTACTTTGTATCTTTATAAAAGCATGGAGTAGGTACAAAGATTCTTCAATTACGGAAAATGCTTTTTACGGCATTTGCACGTAAAGATGTTGTCTATTTTGGGTCAAGATTTTTGTTTTGTTTATTTTAGACTAAAAATATTTATGAAGCGGCACTCAGAATTACACGTTAAATCAATATATTTTTCTATGGTTCAAATCTTTCTGATTAAATTAGCTACAAAACGCCTTTCTTACCAGTTGCAAGAATTTGTAAATATCTCTGAACAGTTTAGCATCTGTAAAGCATCTGATCAGCAAAATACTATTAAGATTTTTTTAAGCAGATACTGGACAGTTCTTATATTTTATAAACGGGGTTAAGAAGACCCCTGTCTTCTGAACCAAGATAATTTTATGTTGCCTGTAATATTGTCAGACGTTCAAGTTGGGTTTGATAATCTGAAAAAACAGACCCATAGAATTCAAAAAAACCGGCCTGGTGACAGACAGACGGACAGAACGGACAGTGGAGTCTTAGTAATAGGGTCCCTCCCTAGAGCCATCAAATAACAAAGGATAAACTCTTTCATATCCGGACTCGAAACTATTCCACAAAACTAAGGTGGATTATTACTTATTATCCTCTTTAAAGCCACGCATGTGACACCTTACGACTGACGATCAACGAGTCAGCTCAGAGCGCCCTAGAGCGCCATCCATCCGGAATTACGTTCATCCTTCAAGAATAATTAATTCACGTGTAGAGCCAGGCACGTGCTTAGTTAGGTGTTCGAAGTTTGAAATTGGCTTCAATACATTTATTAATAGCAATATTTTCAATGGTTACCCATGCATGGGTAAAGGAGGTGTAAGCGAAGGAAACATATATTGGTAATTTATTTTATTTACCTTTTTGAGTAATCTTTGGAAAGTATGTTTGCCTATACCGGCCTTTAAAAAGATCATTAAATTACATGATTCAATTAGTTGCCGGTTCAATTAGTTGTATCGTGGGGTGGGCCACAGGAGTGAAGTTGCAGGCAAAAACTAGTTTTATATATATATTATGCAAAGTTTTAGAGACTTTTAAGACAAGTGCTGAAACCTCCAAAGTACTAAAGAACATTATATGTATATCTTCGGCGTCTGGTAACTATCCTGTGCTACTTTTCATGACCTTCGAAAATCTTCGTACGTAACCCGTGCGCTAGTATATTTTTATAGTTATCAACCTAAGGTGGGGACTGTTTGTTTGAAAGAGAGAAAATGCCTTAATCCCTTTTTCTTCTATCTTACTAATAATTTTAAACATAAATATCGGTCTGTTAACCAATCATTCATGCTCCATACAACAATTGTATGTAATGGATTAGGACATAATGTAGGATACAGTAGGATTTTATACCGGTAGGCTTTTCACAAAAGCTAGTTATCTATACTAATATTGTGGGTTTGTGAGTTTGTGACGTTGTAAGGGGTAATCTCTGGATCTACAGAACCGAATTTGAAAATTCATTCATCAGTAGAAAGCTACATTATTCCTGAGTGTCAAAGGCTAAATATATATACGCAGGATAGGCAGGATAGGCAGGATAGGTAGGGAAGGCAGGGTAGGCAGGGTTGGTAGTATAGGCAGGGTAGGCAAAGTAGGCATGGTAGGCATGGTAGGCATGGTAGGCAGAGTAGGCAGGGTTGGCAGGGTAGGCAGGGTAGGCATGGTAGGTAGGCTAGGCATGGTAGGCAGGATAGGTAGGTAGGTAGCCAGTTGATGGGAGTGAAGCCCCGGGGGTCAGCTAGTAAGAAAATAAAACTTTTTAAGTTTGTTTTTTTGACTGCCGAAGGAGGATAATGTTTATCGGTCTATGTATATATGTATGTTTGTTCCTATGTGGCGTTTTAGAGACCAAACGCATAAGCCGATTTAGATGATTCTTACGTCAATAATTTTTTGTTAACCTACATTAAAATTGGAAAATAGAAAAATGGCAGATTTTGGGCGGCCAATTTTTTTTCTTCTGTACCCATCGTGTGGTGTATTAAAAAGGATTTAAAGATCTGATTTCAAAAATATATAGTACCTATATGTTTAAATGTACCAAATTCGAAAAATAAATATTAACTAAAAAGTTATAAATAAAAAAAGGTAATTCAAAAATCAAAAAACCGACTGCTGAAGAAGGGAACTAAAAAGACGAAGAAAATCATGCTGTGCAGTTGTAGGATATATCTGGTTTTGGTTAGCCAGCTCGTGAATATATGTGTGTTAACATTAACAGGGACAAATGACATTCTATTATCGAAAGCGTGGCGATAGCGATTGGCAAAAAGGCAAAATTGTATGAGATTGACATATCGATAAATCACGCGATCAATCCCTTACATTTTGACATTCCGACTATCGCCTTCGCTGACATCGAATGCCACTTGTCTAGAGCCTGCCTACCGATTCAAACGACAAATTAATGCTCTAAATAAACAAGTAACTAGTTTAAAATTCATTGCCTATTGCATAGCAATCACAAAACTCGAGGGTTAATAAATTATTTAGGTTTACACGGGACAGCGAGCAAACTGACACAGCGAAACGCTTTTATTAGTCTTCTAGTTTTATGTAAAAAAAATTGTAGACACTATTTGTATCAGCATTTATTATTTAAGCAGCGTTTTAGGTAAAGTTTTTATCAACAAAGCAACCCTTTTAAAGTTACTTACGAACCATTCGTTGTAAAAGCTCGCTTAGATACGAAAAGTTTTCGAACTAGGAAATCTAATTTTCAGAAGTCTGCAACAAAAATTAAATCAAGCTTAGTCAAAACAATGACTCAAATATTTTGGTAGCCTACATATACCTACAGTTTAAGAATATTTTACACGGTTTTTTCCCGAAGGTTCGCCTCCTAGTCTACTCTACAGGAACCATCCATTTTTTCTGGAATATAAAAGGCTATGCAACTTAGTTGTTAGCACAAGGTTATATAACAGATATGTCAAAAATAATTGACCGTATTAGCTTCTAGCTCGGGGCTAATAAGATAAATAATAGATAGATAATATATGTGTAATTTCTTTTTTTGGTGTACAATAAAGTATATTCTATTCCATAACCCAGAGTGGGTCAAGCGGGCCTTAGCCATAGTATAGCTTCTCACCAGTAAAAAAAACGGTTCAATACTTTCTACCGTCTGAGTTTACCAAGTTAGAGGTATTAGGAGCGATATGACAAATAGGAAATTGTAAAATAATCATATACATATTTGCTATATTATATAGCTGTTTCACAAAATATAATTATTGTTTGTTCGACCATTTCGACCGACGCAACACCTGCATGGGCATTTCAGAGTACATACGTTCAGCTGTGCATGTTGTACACAGTGTTCAAAAACTACTTAAAATATATTTTAATTGTTATAAGTAACAGTAGTAGTGTGGTTTTGTTTGTAATCAAAACTGTGTGAGAATGTCTGATGACACCAGCAGATTTTATGATTCTATTTAAGAGTCTTATGATGATAATTGGGTCTTACCATTTACTGGAGAATTAATTAGTGTCTCCATAGTATTTGTACTGACATTTCTACATTGGCATACGGCTTGACATTATGGTACATCTTGAAGAAGTTCTGCAATTACAGGCACTTTGTGTTACTCAGCGCATTTTTTTCAAACTGCCTGATCTATTTAACAGTTACCACATTTAACAGAAGCGACAATAAGAAGATACCTTTTCATCTAATGAAATACTTAGCAACAGCGAAGAATCCCGCCAGTGGTGACGTCGATTTGACTTACATCTTTGGTACCGCCAAGATGTAAGTCAAATCGCTCACCGGTATTGGGAACAAGGTCCAAGCAACGGGCGCGGCGGTCTGGACTCCAAGTGGAAAGGATCTCCTTAATCAATTATTTAATTATCACGTCTTATGACCTTGACCTCGTTTTTAAACATTTTCGAGGCCAACTTTCACTTCGAGGAAGCAACAAAAGGATGGAACGACTCCGTGGGTCCGCATACATATTAAAAAGGTTTCGCTTCCTCCCAACATGGGCATGTTTTTGTATTTTTATGATAATCTTTGTTTTTTTAGTAGTCGTGTGTTATTCCTGAGTGACAGTGTCTTCGTAGTTTACGCCTAGCAGCAATTATAAGAATGGAGCACAAACTTATGCTAACTATAAGTCCAGTTTTCCTCAAAAATTCTGAACCTAGGAAGTACATAAATGAATTGAAAAGGTAATTTTGGTACTTGCCCGGATTTGAGACCCTTGCCTCTCGTGCTTGTGGTAGTATTTTTCTTAGATATATAGTTCATTGAAAATTAGATAGATGGCGTTCTCGTTCCGTGTAGCCTGGTCTATACACACGTACACGCGTGAATTAGCAAAAAGTACTGAATTTTGTCACCGTAGGAATCATAATGTAATTTAATTTTAATAATTATTCATCGTATAATAACACAGAAATATAGTGTACCTACATTTTAGCACCTAGTCTAACCACGTACACCATAATTCTGAGTTACATGTACCCTATTATTATATGATCCTTAAGGCGCATGGCTATATAGGCAAACGGTACCCAAGCAGGTAATAAACAATATACCTAAATGAATATTGGTACTTTAGGTACCCAGGTTATTGCTAGTATTTGCCCCACGGGCACACTGCACACCCTTTAATAAGTAACCTGGTTATTGGTACTATAAATTCATAGAATTAAGTTACAGGGTTAATAAAATGGAAATAATTAGTTTTGTGTAATTATTAATTGTTCAGGAATATTGTTGGAATTCCGTTTACTGCTTATTAGAATTTGTTATAGCTACAGTTTGAAATTAAAATCTTATTAGATAACAACTACACCGGGATGTCTACGACGGCTAGTGACGGACCACAGCTAGTGTCACCGTGGCAATACTTATCATGGCTATGACAGCCTAAAGCACAAATATGATTAGTAATGGCGTACTTAACTATTTATTTACTTATTGCCGAAATCGGTCAACTGGGGATCAGTTTGGACCTTTTGGAATGCAGACGACAGCACTGTTGCTAAGAGATACGTGTCCTGCGAACGGGCTACTAGGCCTCAGATCCGGTACCTCAAGAAAGCCATAGTTAAGCGCTTGAACCTGTCCTTGGAGGCAGTCTCCGAATGACGCGATGCCAATCTGGTCAGTTTCAATGCTGCTAATACCCAGGCGTTACTTTTCTGCGCAAAAAAGAGCCAATTCCACCCGGTTCACCTTTCCGTGGTGTAACCGAGCCAATAACTGACCGCTGGAGTCTTCGTTTCCTGCTAGCTACAACTTATATATTTAAGTAAAGAGTGAATAGGTTACTTCTAGGCACACATGCTTCACCATCAACTACTTCATCGCTTACCGTCAGGCGCGATAGTGGTCAAACGCAAGCATAACAAAAAAAGAAAATAATAATTCTTCACGTAAGTAGAATTGCCCAGAATTCAGAATTCATAATTTAGCATCTTAAGTTAATTATTACCTCCATAGGTATATAAATATTACAGCACATTTTTTTAAATAAAATTATATAGGTTATGTAACTCCTACAATTGAGACGAATCCAACGTTCCGTCATATGTCATAATCCATGAGGCTGTTTGGGCTGTACAGCGTGCCATAGAAATGGACATTCATACATACGTTGTAACAAATAAATATCCGCAACGGCTATCAGCGACATCTGGTGTCAGGCATTCTTTCATCTGGGTGTGTCACTACGTGATTGAGTGTACTTTGGTACTAGATGGCTTTGAGGTCGGGGCGGAATTAATAAAATTCTTTACAAAACCTATTAGATATTGTGTGTATTAATATAATTCAACAGTCACACAATTTCCTACATATCTAGGTTATTAATTTCTGGTAAACATAATTACTTAAAGAAAATAAGGACATGACGTGTCTATTGGTAAATAAAATGCTCAGTGTCTATGGCCGACAAGAGTGACATTTCCTTTCCATTGCTAATTCATACGGAGGAGGTCAAGGGAAAAATCCTATTAAGAGAAAGTTAAATAAAGCAATCAGAATGACTCGGAGGCGACAGGGAAACAGCCCTAAATACAAAACTATTATGTGCCAGCAAGCGCTGTGAGTATTAGTTGAATTAAACTATACTTTCATGCTTGTGAGACATGTGCTTGTACGACGCTCATCTTGCATTCTTTTCAATCAACAGGGCTCATTAGGATTAATTTCATTTAAATAATCAATAATAAATAATATGGTCATCTACGTGTAAGAGCAACAGCTACAGCATTCAACAACAGGCTCCGAATACCCATGATATTTTGACCGGTGAGATACTGGATACCATCTGCACAGTGGAACGGTGCTGATTGAGATATCATACATCTGGTACTATGTTTTAAGGGTATATTATAGCCCATACACAAGTAAGTGTAATACCTATAAACTATGATGCTGCAGTGATGCTAATGTGATTATTAAACTAGTTGACCAAATAGAAAGTCTTTTACTTCTGTCGACCCTCATGCGAAAACATCCCTGCAATTGTCTCATCCTGAACAACTACCCCTGAGCTGGCTGGTGAGTAAGGAAAAGTTACCTTACAACGTACGTTCGAAAAACATTACCCTCCCACAATCTGGTAAAATAAAAATAAACTTTAATCGTTACTTCATTGTCTGATGATGATTTAGGTAAGTTTTTGTGATGAGTAAGTAGCGCATCACCAGTACATTTTATTTCGATACTTTTGTACGAGAAAACCTAGATTTCCCTTGTGGAGGTCAGGTGGCAATCAGATTACGGACGAAGGAACTACGCTTTAAAAATAATTACAATAGAAAACAACGCAAACTACCAGCAGGCTTTAAAAAACTTAAATTAGGAAAACATTAACAAGGTTTCAGTATCATTAGGATAATATGCAAAGTTGAGGAAAATCATCCTAAAACTTTTACACAAAGAATATTACCAAGAGTTTTTTTTTCTAAAATGGATTTATCATACAAAATTGAATCAGAAACTCGTGTAAAAGTTCGGACCATGAATTCTTTATGATCATCCCGTAACAATTTAACAACTTTTGTAAAACGTACGGTTTTAATATATATCTTATAATTTATTGCTTCTGGAGCAGTGTTAATATTTTAAAACGTTATGATCCAAGTTCATGGCCTCGCCGTCTCTCTACATAAAACTACTATATCTTTTTTATTATGTATAAAATTTTAATTAGTTTTACTAAATATTGTTTATTTGTTTTTGAACTATATGGTATATTTAGTAAATATTAAAAAAACCTTCATGTAGGTATTTATTTACCTATCTTACCTACATACTTACTTATCTAAAGCTATATTACATGTAATGGAATTTTAGATAAATACCTATAAATAACCTATTTGAATCGAACAAACCACGCCACGAAATAAATTATACATTCGACTTCAGCCGTAGGTGCATATAATATATCTAAATTCATACAACCAATTCGTACATACCTATGTATCGACAAACCATTATTTACCATTACCTAGGTACCTACAAAACTCTTTTGAGTAAGCAGAAACGAAAGTACCCATTTCAACCAATCAGCAAGCTCAAAGGATGCCTTGTTGCTTTGAAATTGAATATATTCAAACATTAGATGCTATAAATTATTATAATGTTTCTTTCAAAGATGAGGATGTAAACATAATCAGTGTAGCTTAATTTCATGTCATTATTATTTTCATTAGCTCGTATTGCTGACATCAAAAAAAAAAGTTTTACCTAAACATGTCACCCTAATTTATTAAAATACTAGCACTCCGCCCGCGACTTCGTTCGCGTGATTTTGTTTATCCTATAAATGATTTTCTTATATGCAGTTAGTGAAGGCGAACAAAAATAAGCTATTAATAAAACAATAAAAAACTGGGTATCGTAGATATACAGGGTTTATTGGTTTGGGACGATTCTTTATTTGACTTAAAGAATAATAAATTTTAGGTGTCCGCCACAAAGTAGGTAAAATCCTCCCCTAAAAACTTATCAACCCCTTTTTGTCCAGTTGAGGGTCCAGTTTTGAACAACCTAAATATGCTTTTCACTCTTTTCTTCTCTTTTTTATTTATCGTTTATGTTAATCAGATTGCGCAGTGAGATTCCTTAAAAAAAACTTTAAAACCCCTAACCCTATCTGGGAGAGAGTTTTAAAAATGTTTTATGCAAATTTTGAGTATCAATCTTATCCCCAAGGAATTGGATTTTACATACAAAATTTTTTTTACCCTTTTCACCTCCCTAAAAGAACGGCCGCGAAATCGCGACTTAGTGCTCTCCTAGAAGCCTACGTCAAAAACGAAACCCAGTGCAGTAAGATTCTTAGCTAGTGTTAGTTTCGAAAAACTTATAATGACAACCTTTATTGTTACCTTAGGTTGGTATTTGTGCCAAGTTTAAAATTTATTAACCCAAGTAATAAGATTCTTCAAAAACACTTTAACACCCCCTAAAACGTATTTGGGAGTAGATAAGTAAAACTAATAATGACAACCTTTATTGATCACTGAGGATGGGTATTTATGTCAATTTACAAATTTATTAACCCAAGAAATAAAATATTTCAAAAATACTTTAACACCCCTAAATCATCTTTTGGGGGTAGTTTCAAAAAACTTATAATAAAAACCTTTATTGTTTATTTAGGTTAGTATTTATGTTAAGTTTCATGTTTATTGACCCAAGAAATCAGTTTCTTCCATAAAAAGTTCAACACCCTACTAAATCATCATTTGGGGAAGTTTCGAAAAACTAATAATGATAACCTTTATTGTTTACTTAGGATGGGATTTATGTCAACTTACAAATGTTTTAACCAACCCAAGAAATAAGATTCTTCAAAAACAATGTAATACCCCCTAAATCGTCTTTCGGGGGTAGTTGCAAACAACTAATAACGACAACCTTTATTGTTTATTGATGTTGGTTTTTACGTCAAGTTTCATGTTTATTAACACAAGAAATAAGATTCTACTAAAAAAATTACATCCCCTAAATCTTCTTTTGGAGGTAGTTTCGAGAAACTAACAATGAAAGCCTTTCTTGTTTATTTATGTCAAGTTTCATGTTTATTAACTGAAGTAATAAGATTCTTCAGATAAGATATATTTATGAATCAATAAAGCTTTAACACCCCTTAATCGTCTTTTGGGATAGTTTTAAATAATAATACCCTCTATTAATCATTTAGGTTAGTATTTGTGGCAAGTTTCATGTTTATTGACCTAAGAAATCAGCTTTTTCCATACAAACTTCAACACCCCCTTAATCGAATTTGGGGGTTGTTTCAAAAGACTAATAATGATAACCTTTATTTTTTATTGAGGTTGATATTTATGTAAAATTTTATGTTTATTAACCCAAGATAAAATATTAAAAAAAAATAACATCCCATAAATCGTCATTTGGGGGGAGTTGCGAAAAACTAATAATGACAACCTTTATTATTTACTTAGAATGATATTTATGTCAACTTTCAAATGTATTAACCCAAGAAATAAGATTTTTCAAAAATACTGTAATACCCCCTAAATCGTCTTTTGGGGGTAGTTGCCAAAATCTAATAATGACAATCTTTATTGTATACTAAGGATGGTATTTATGTCAACTTTTAAATTTGTTAACCCAATAAATAATATTTTTCAAAAACACTTTAACACCCCCCTAAATCATCTATTGGGGGTAGTTTCGAAAAACTAATAATGAAAACCTTTATTGTTTATTTAGTTTGGTATTTATGTCAAGTTTCATGTTTATTGACCCAAGAAATCAGATTCTTCCATACAAACTTCAACATCCCCTAAATAATCATTTGGGGGTAGTTTCGATAAACTAATAATGTTAATCTTTATCATTTACTTAGAATACTATTTGTGCTAAGTTTCAAGAATTTTGGCCGAAGGAATTAGATTTTTCATACAAACTTTCAACTCCCTTTTTACCCCCTTAGGGGTGGAGTTTGACAATGAAAGCCTTTATTGTTTATTTAGATTGGTATTTATGTCGAGTTTCAAGTTTATTAACCCAAGATATAAGATTCTTAAAAAAAAAATAACATCCCCTAAATCCTCTTTTAGGGGTAGTTTCAAAAAATATGAATTGCTACCTTTATTATTCATTTAGGTTAGTATTTGTGGCAAGTTTCAAGTTTATTGACCCAAGAAATCAGATTTTTTCATACAAACTTCAACATCCCCTAAATCATCATTTGGGGGTAGTTTCGAAAAATTAATAATGTCAATCCATATCATTTACTTAGAATACTATTTGTGCTAAGTTTCAAGAATTTTGGCAGAAGGAATTAGATTTTTCATACAAACTTTCAACCCCCTTTTTACCCCCTTAGGGGTGGAATTTCCAAAAATCCTTTCTTAGTGCACACTTACGTCACTTGAGGAACCTTTCTGCCAAATTTCATGCTTCTAGGCGTAGCAGTTTTGGCTGTGCGTTGATTGATCAGTCAGTCAGTCAGTCAGTGAGTCAGTCAGTCACCTTTCGCTTTTATATATATAGATTGATGCTGTTTACTTAAAATAAAATATAATAAGAAAAAATATCTAGAATCTTTTAAGTACGTGCTAAAAAAACTATCGATTTCTTGGGTTATTCACCACTCGATACGAGAGGCTGGACACACGTGTGTCCATGTTAGTGAAACTCAAAATTAGTATCATTTACACTTTCTTCATCGTTCAGGTGCCAAGATTTTTACGCGTGTCCAGATAGTGAAACTTAAATGAAATCACTTTTATGTTTTCGATTGATTTTTGCCCTCTCGTGTCGGGTTGGTGAAATAAGGAAAATATTAATCAACTAGAGGACGCCTCGCGGTTTCACCCGCGTAGTTCCCGTTCCCGTGGGAATACAGGGATAAAAAGTAGCCTATGTCACCCGGGGATAGAGTAGCTTCCCAAAGGTGAAAGAATTTTTGAAATCGGTCCAGTAGTTTTGGAGCCTATTCGGTACAAACAAACAAACCAAAAAATCTTTCCTCTTTATAATATTGGTATAGATAAATGAAAAATAAAATATAGAAAATTGAATCTAGAATCTTTTAAGTAGTTGCTAAAAACCGTCGAGATTTTATAAATAAGGTAAAATATTAATCAATAAATGAACTCGTAAACCAACAACGCAGGTATGCTGGAAGAGTGTTCTATAGAAATAAGCTAACCTCTGTACCTATATTTCTGTTCCTTCTTCTTGTCTGTATATTATGCGTTTGTGCATATATGATTAAATAAAATAAATAAGTAACGCATAATCGATTAGGAAAATAATAACAGTGTATCGTAATTTAATTTAAAACAACTAAAGAATGATATGATTAAAACTAGTCCATAGACAAGCGAAGCACTTAGTGGTCAACGTGCCGAGGCTACTAACAGATGGACCGTGTTTTTCTTTGAAACTAGGCCAACAGTTTGTCGAGTTAAATATTGTGTTTCTTCTTTATCTTCGAGCTACTTTACACTTATGGAATAAGCAGAACTCGTTTTATTTCCATTATTAGCTTTATAACCGTCTACGTCCGGCGTTCATTGGTAATAGTTTGTCATTCCTTAGTTGACATGAATTTGATTTTTTTCGTGTACTGTACTTACTTTGGAATCACTATGTGAAATGCTTGCTGAAAGTTAGACAAAGCGACATTCCCTCAGTCCCACAGCTCCATCCGCGTGGCAGACCAATTATCCCATAGGAACGTTAAACCTTATGTATTAATTCTGGTTATCAACTATGTGTGTGCCAAAATATCATCCAAATCCGGTTAGTAGTTTTTGCGTGAAAGAGTAACAAAGATCCATCCATCAATACTCATAAAATATCACATTAAAATTTATAATATTTGTAGGATAAGAGAATAAACACGGTCATGCATGATATTTTGGTAACGCATGCCAATCCCATAAATTTTGAACTTTTTGATTATCGTTGTGGCGAATAGAAGGTCACCGTCGAACCCGACTCGGCTGGGCAGCGTTCGGGAAGTTGCGCGGTTTCTTCTCGTCCAACTTACCACAGTGTCTCAAGACGAAAGTCTATGACCAGTGTGTGTTGCCAGTGATGACATATGACTCTGAGACGTGGTCGCTTACAATGGGTCTCATCAGAAAGCTTACGGTCACTCAAAGGGTAATGGAGCAGGCTATGCTCGGCGTTTCCTTGCGAGATCGTATCAGAAATGTAGAGATCCGCAGGATAACCTGGGTTACCGAAATAGCCCGAAGAATTGCCAAACTTAAGTGGCAGTGGGCAGAGCACATTGCTCTCAGAACGGATGGCCGATGGGGCAGAAAGGTTCCGGAGTAGCGACCGCGAATCGAAAGACGTCGCGTTGGAAGGCCTCCCACCAGGTGGACCGATTACCTGGTGAAGGTTGCGGGGATCCGCTGGTTGCGGGACGCACGGGACTGGTCAATGTGGCGATGCTTGAGGGAGGCTTCGGCTGATATGATGATGATGATGAATAGAAGGAATTTTTTTAGCACTCCGGTTTTAAAGACCCTTTGTTCTGATTGTAATATTTTTACATTACATTACGTTAGCGAGACGTTTGAATTGTCTCAGTTCAGTATTAACTCTTTTTCTTCTTTCATGTCAATTGGCTTTCTTTCTTTTTCGTGTGAAGATGTGGCCATCTCTGGTGTCAGAGTTAATTAAACCGCCTCTGGGAATCCAACAGGCCTCTGACGTGGCTATTTCAGACTTACTTTAACTATGTAAGTCCAGATTTCCTCATTATGTTTTCTTTCATCGTTGTCAAAGATAAACTTAGAAAGTGCGTATGAATATTAAAAAGTCATATTGGTACTTGCCCGTATTTGAAGCCATGACCTCAAGCACGAGAGGCGAAGTCTTAGCTATTGGGCCACCACGACGTCTATTGACTCAAATGTAGTCTCAATTCAATTATTCAGATTTTAATGGACCAATATATAAGGACAGCTTTGCTAATCGCCACGTTCAAATTCTGAAATGTGCAGTTAGTCCATGCAGGGCAGAAAAGGAGGTGGGTGGTATACCGCAAGTGAGCACCATATTGCTTTAGCTCTTAACTGCACAAACAGTGCCTTTAAACAATATTATCATTAATTCATCAACTCTGTCTTTAAGAAATATATATATTCATGATGGATATAGTAACAAATTCCCTGTAGACGCAAACGATACATGCTACGCAAGTAGACCAGAATACATAATAAGATGTGGGTTTCTGATGGGACAACGGATTTAATCCCTTAGGCCCACTTGCACCAGAAACTTAACTCAGGGTTAGTTGCTGACACAAAGATAAATAACAAATACTTCATACGTATAATTGGCCGTGTTAACTCTAGTGATAGCTATTAAGATAACACAGGGGCCTACAAGCCGGCCTAAATAGTATAAAACAAAGTCGCTGTCCTCTGTCGACGTCATATCTGTTTAACCGCTAATTTCTTCTGAACCACGCAACAGATTTTGAAACGGTTTTAACAAATCGAAACAAGGAAGCTTTTTGTATATGTCGTGGCCAGATCTTAAAATTCACTTCATGATGTGACCAACCACTTGATAAAATGCCAATACCAATTTCATGATATGGCCCGCTAAAACTGACCATTTGGTGATATTTCAATCCACGTTTGGCTATATCATTAATGTTCCGAACTCCAGTGTTTTTTACGTTGCGCTCGTTTTTTGAATAACTATCGTAAAATTCAAGATGTTTTGGGTGATAACGACGTTCACTTCAATTTTATCTTTCAATTGCCACATTTTTATCAGTTTTTTTTATCAGAATAATTGTCCGTCGCCAAGTTGAATCAAAAAAACCAAATGATATCAGTGCCACTAACCGTGGATAATATAACTATTTTATGATGTGATCACTAATGTTTGACCATATCATGAAGTAGCCGTGCGTTTAGTGTTCATACCGTCCAACGGCCATTCATTGATCTGGCCAGACCATGTCATGATGTGGGCAGCGGGTATTTTCAAGTTCATGAAATACAACCATTTCTTGAAATGGTCGGCTAAATCATGAGGTGTTCAATTCTACTATCTAGCTAATATGCCCCATGTAAAGCTGGGCCAGGTCTTACTAATATTTTAAATGTGAAAGATTCGATGGATTTGTGTGTGGACCTGTGGATGTACGTTTGTTACTCG
The DNA here is from genome assembly GCA_964057195.1 of Orthosia cruda. Classification (NCBI taxonomy): domain Eukaryota; kingdom Metazoa; phylum Arthropoda; class Insecta; order Lepidoptera; family Noctuidae; genus Orthosia; species Orthosia cruda. The sequence goes on along the minus strand of OZ059843.1, from coordinate 18,108,126 downwards.
ATCACGCTAGAAGGGCTGAACGGATCTGGATGAAATTTGTAACAGACATAGATTATAATCCGGAATAGCACATACTTTCCCTAATCCCGGTATAATGCCTGGCTTGGCAAACACTTTTCAACCGGGTGAAGCGGCTGGCAGAAGCAAGTTTATAATAAATAAGTGACAATCAGTCAAAAGCACATGGTTTTTAAGACGTTGACGAAGTAGCGATGAGTAGCGTTGTGGTAGGTAATAAAGAAAAATATCTCTTTTAATATCCAAATGAGAATCGTAACTCTCTTTGATGTACTGTAATCGGATAAACATTATTCATAATAATCTTACCTACACGGTTCGCTACTTATATTCATCAAAGTTAATCAAAACTGATGTGTATAACATACGAACCGTTATCTTCTATCTATATGTCTTGGTGGCCCATTGGCTAAGACCTTGCCTCTCGTGTTTGAGGTCGTGGGTTCAACTCCGGGCAAGCAGCAATGTGACTTTTTCAATACATATGTACTTTCTAAGTTAATGTTGAACAATTATTATTCTGGACTTATAGTTAGTTTATCATAAGATTGTGCTCCATAGGTGTAATTGCTGCAAGGCGTTACAGTGCGAAGATAAACAAAGTTAAGAGTCTGCTTTTCAGAATAAAAGTGCGAGTCGAACTCGTGCGCCGAGGGTTCCGTACCTACCCATTATAACACCATAATAAAATTGGTATAATTTTTATTAGTGGCTAAGTTTTATGAAAAAAATTATGGTAAATTTTGGTAATTACAAGTTTTCGCGAAAGTCTAAATTTGCCCACATCTTTTTATCGTGTAGACTCAGGACCTTGATTTTTTATACCTAATAGGAACTTTAGACTTCAGTATCTGGTATAAATTTCAACTTGCTATGTCCACCCGTTCCTGGGAAAATCGACGTTGACACACGGGCAGACGAACAAGAGAGTGATCTTATAAAGGAACCCTTATAAGATAATAATATTTTTACCTTTTGAGGTACGGAACCCTAAAAATTCGGCGATTATAATGGTCCAGTATCAAGAGTAGGTATTTTATTTGTGCCTCCAAAAATGCGGAACCTCACAAGAAACGAATCATACCTCCGCATCCGCATCTGCCTTCTCAAGTAGGTATTTAGCGAAGTTGAACGCAAAGGTCGAATTAAGAAGGAATTGTTACCTTTAAATAAAACCATACGTAGGTACAACAAGTAAGTAAAACAGTTGGTTTTGGGGTTGAATGAGAAGGGAATTGAAACTTATATATTATACAGCAAAGTATCTGATAATACGTTTTCTCCAGAAACTGATTTGATAATAAATCTGCCAAAGCCCAAACAAGGTACTAAAACGATACTTTGAGAGAAAACTGATAAAAGTTTTCTGAATTTGCTTCCTGATAATAAAAGCAAAGTTTCACCTTGTTTTCCGAGGGACTTTACAAAGACCTTGAAAGATCTTACACTTAAGAATAAACCAGTGATGTACCTACACGTTTCGTAGTATGGTTTTGGTTTCAAATTATTTTGAAAGTAACTTCTACTTTGCCAAATAACGTGGTGGACATCCCACACATACGCACTAAACGTTTTGACAATACTTTCATTATGGTATACGAGTGGAATTCCCTGCCGGAGTCTGTATTTTCCGATAGCTACAACCTCGGGATCTTTAAGTCAAGAGTGAATACGTTACTTCTGGGTGGCGAGTTTAAATCTATGTATCAGCTGATTTTTGTTTTTGAATTTTTTAAGTTTTAATGTAAAATAAAATCAAGCAGTTGCGTTTGGGGGTTTGTGCAGTACCTATTCGTTGTATTCGATTCGTAGTTATAGTAAGTGTCTACGAATTATGCACAGGCAATTCCATAGCAAAAATATTTGTTATTATCTTTCTGCAATATTGTTCACTGGCAGTTGTCCGGTAGTGTTAATTGTAACTTAGAATAAATAATTCAGTATGTTGTAAAAATACACAATTTATCGAATGCCATCAATTACAGAAGTTTTGCAAGTGTGGCGGTTTTAAGATACCCATCTGGCGCTCGAGTTGGAACGAAGCAACGTGAAAATATTTGTTTTTATGTGAAAAACTAAACCGACTTCCAAAGCAAAACACTAGAAAGCTAATTTTATTTTTGGAAGTCGGTGTCTATGATATCTATTGCTTTCCTAGCGCTAGGCTAGGAAAAAAGTCCTGACACTTAACTTAATGACTATTAATCATATCAATTTGTAATGATTTAATATATTATTTTCTATTCAACACACGCAAAATAGGAAATTAGTATTATTATAGCAAGACGAACCCAATCTAATTAACTTTTCTGCCTTTTGCCAATTATTTTGGGGTCGGCTTCCAGTCTAACCAGATGCAGCTTACATGGAATACCTAAGCGTCAATATGGATACTAATCTATCTCTCTTGAATTAAGAGGGATTTATATACTTATAATCTCTTCAGTCTCTTAAACGTCTCTAAAAATGTATACCATTTCACACTAAGGTCACTCTTGCTCAATCTCTTCTTCAACCGCTTATAGACTACGCGGATGTCTGTTTTCTAGATACAAAGGAGGTACTCCTAAATAAACTCGAGTAACTGCAGAACTTATGCATCCGCAAATTTTTGGCCTCCACAAATACGACCATTTGTCGTAGTTTCGGACTAAATTGAAGGGCTGCCGATTCGGCGTCGTTGAGATAACCATATCCTATCTCTTCTCAATACTATCCTACACAATCCTAATACTCCTCAATACCTTCCTGAACGCTTTGAGTATATTGTCCCAAGGGATAAACCCTGTCGCACTTCCACTTCTCTTCTCCTTCGTACCCCACGTCACACCGTCAGCCGCTATGATGGCTCCTTCTCTGTTATTGCAGTGTGTCTCTGGAACTCTCTACCACATTCCCTACGTGACAGCCCTTCTCTGAATGTCTTCGAGAGGAAAATTAAGGATCATTTTCTTTCGGAATGACATAATATTTGTATATGTATATAGGTTTATATATATATCTCCCTGATTTTCCTCTTGAAAACAATATATATAGTGTTCTTATGTATGTATTTATATTTCTGATTTATTTTATATTATTCTAAAATTATACACTGGACTACTTCTCTTCTTCCTTTTGTAAACTCTCTCTATCACTCTAAGGTTTGCTGGTAGAAAACTCTTCTTTATAAACACTCTATGTTGTATGTGTCATTTTTGTGTACTATAAAAAGCCTGGATTCTGACTGTGACCACCCGTAACGATTGTTAAAGATCTACAAATGACAGCCGGGACCAACGGCTTCGCGTGATTGCTGTGGCTCGAAGGAATCCCGGTATTTTAAGATGGTCACCCATACATAGACTGACCTCGGCAAGCGTTGCCTAACCTTGTTGATCAAACCGTGCGGCTACTATTATGTAGCCACGAGCTGCTTGGAACACCTCAACCTTACCAAATAACAAAACAAAACAAATTGTTTTAAAATCAATGTATTCTGGTCAAAGGCATACAAATAACATTCTAAGTTATTGCCTAATTTTAAATTACTTAATTTAGATTCTAATAATATACTCTAATAAAAATCCCAGTTATAATCCTCCAGAAAGTCAATAGTTCGTACGCGGTGGCATAGATTCAGCTACATCACTCCCCTCAAGAGACCGATAGTAGACATCAGGAAGAGAAGTCCGTATATTTTGCGTCCCAGGTCCAGTGTATGGTGGTTGCAGTGAGTTGGAACCGTAAACCGCATAGTTCACGGTGAGTTCGTAACTATCTACGATGGTGCGCCAGTGAGTGGAGTCATGATGTCCCAGTACAATAAATTATCTCCCAGGATATAGTATGGAAGATATCAGTGTAAAATAATCGATCTAACAATTAAACTGAATAAAGAGCTACAAAACCATCGAACGTACAAAATGTTTATGTTTATAGATACCACAATCAGCACAATGAGTCTTTATTTATAAAAATCTCTGAGGTATTTAGCTACTTTTTTGTGGGTAATTTTTATGTAATAATCTGCAAAGCAATTGCTAAGCAGTGTCGAGATTTGTATAAATATTTTATTTAATCATTTATAGCTAAAATACTTCGTGATTTTGAACTAAACACCATCTTAAAATAAAGTAGTTAATAAGATAGAGTTTCAACAAACATAATACTTAATTAATTACATTACTCCGGTTCACAGAATAATTTACTAACCAATTTATCATAATATAATGCAGACAGAGGAAATTAAGTTTACATATTTTACAAAAACGTGTCATCACATACAATATTTTCAAGATATGATGTAGTTAGAGTAGATGTAGTTAATAAATTAAATTGTAAAATACTTTTATTTTTTATTTTTATTTTCGTTAAAATTGCTAATAATTAATTTATCGACATATGGTTTTAAATTTTTTGTGTTTGAATTGTATTTTACATTTCTTATATAAAATAAATTAAAATAATATTTTCTTATTGAAATGCATGTATTCTTATGTGTTTGTACTTACATATAACAATGCTGATAATGTTAATGTTGAATGCGGGATTTTATTCGAACTATTAATATACAATTGTTACTGAATAAATTTAATTGAATATTTAGACATAGCCTATTATTTTCACGCCTATTTCGTGGAAATACGTCATCTATGCGGTCAAAACGATCATGGTTCAGCTTTACAAACACTGCCATTTCTAAAATATTTAAGCATGATTAAGTTAATATTTTATTCTGTTAAAAATATGGCACGCAGCTATTAGACCAGGGCCGAAACCTTTGAAAATGGTAAAAAGTGACAAAAAATAATAGTAGGATGAAACCCATTGGAAAAGGAAGAGAATATAACAAAATCGGCCAAGTGCGAGTTGGACTCGCGCACGAAGTGTTCCGTACTTGGTAAATTGTGGTTTACGATTTATGACGTATTAACAAAAACACTTACTAGATCTCGTTTAAACTAATTTTCGGTGGAAGTTTACATGGTAATGTACATCATATATTTTTTTAGTTTTATCATTCTCTTATTTTAGAACTTGCACATTTTACCACTTTGGAAGTGTCTCTCGCGCAAACTATTCAGTTTAGAAAAAAATTATATTAGAAACCTCAATATCATTTTTGAAGACTTACCATAGATACCTCACACGAATAGGTTCAATGAAAAAAAAAATTGATTTCTGTTCTAAGTATGGGGAACTTTCAAAATTTATTGTTTTTTTTATATTTTTGTGTGAACAGAATTCATCTACTTACCAAGTTTCAACAGCATAGTTTTTTATAGTTTTGGCAAAAAGTGACTGTGACATACGGACGGATAGACAGACAGACATGACGAATCCATAAGGGTTCCGTTTTTTGCCATTTGGCTACGGAACCTTAAAAATGAAAGGAAAAATAATTTACAGGCGATCTGAGGTCGGGAAGTGCAAGGGGGTGTGTTTTTAAGGGTAGAAAACGGTTTATCTCGATTTCTGGCAAAACTACAAGTCAAAAATTAAATGGGAAAGTTATAGGTAATAAAAAGAAGAAAGAAGAAGTCTTTCACTGATGAGAAGCTACACTATAGCTGTAATTACATGATTTCTGTGGCATAAGCCACGGCAGTAAACCCACGAGAAAACGTTATACAGAATATGCACCAAATGCAACGACAGTAAAAATCTCACGGTACATTATAACAAATTCTTCACTTGTGTGGTCTTGGTCGTAAGAAGCTGGTAGTTTTGCAATATAAAAGCAGCTTTAATAAAACAGCTATAAAACATAGTAAATGGACTTTGCTTGTACTAAACAGCTCCCGTGGTTACAACTTGACTAACCGCCCATTATCTACTTAAAGTACATGATTGTCGCTGTAAAATTGTGCATGGGTGGTTTATTGAGTTTCAGTGTACCTACTAGTAACTTATGTTTTGTTTGTAGATATTTGTAATCTTAAGGTAATAATAAATCCCAAATATATTCGGGTTGGCTTCCAGTCTAACCGGCTTCAGCTGAGTACCAGTGTTTTACATGGAGCGGCTGCCTATCCGACCTCCACAACCCAGTAACTGGGTAACACGGTACCCCTTTGCAAGACTGGTGTCAGATCTCAAGCTTCTGACTACCCGTAACGACTATCAAAGATCTTCAAATGAGAGCCGGGACCAACGGCTTAACGTGCTTTTTGAGGCACGGAGGAAACTCAATATTTTGAAATGGTCACAATGGCTTGACAAGGTCGGTCCGTGGTGACCGCAGGTGAGGTGCGGTTATATACGAGGCCAGGATGGCTTTCTTACTGGTTGAGGCTTGTATAATGCTTTTCTCAAAAATGAAAGAAAGTTTAACAACAAATTCCTTTAATTAATAATTTATCTGCTTCGGTTTCGTTATATTCACAGTGGTTAGCGGTAAAATTAACAGCGGTTTCATTATGTTACCCATAAGACATCGGATTGCTTTATGCGAATCGTCATAAATTCTAAAACATAAGCAAAGGCATTCTGCACATACAGCCATGTACCTATAATATTACTTCGAAATCGAGACAATGTAAATGATGTTTTAAAAATGAAACAAGGTTAGAACAAAAGTATCACTATTTGGCTGTTGCGGCTACAAGATCTTTACCTTATACCTAATAAAGCCTAAATGAAAAATAAAATAAAATGTGGACGCGGGATAAACAATAGTCAGTGTGTAGTTAAGTTTCTATTAAAAATACTTATTTCTCTATAGCTGTGTTTTATTCCTTCCTTTGTAGATAAAATCTTGTATGCAACTGTATGTTATTGGTTTTTTAATAACTCGTGCCCACCTATTTACACGCGCCTAGGTACGCGCTACGCTTGTACCTAAAAATGGCACTCGTATTAAAAGACTGTCCATAACGTAACAGTTGCATAAACAGCTATTAGGTTACATTCATATTAGGGCAATTGCTGATACATATTGTGATCGATTTACCGGGGGCATTTAATTATATTTGTTTGCTGTACATCTTGATTAATGGACTCGAAAATATATATATCTCTTAAAATGTCATACCTAAAAGAGAGATAGATATATATTTGGAGCCTCCCTCCTATTAACTTGTTATAATGGCTAAACTCGTCTAACGGGATCAACGTGCACGTCGAGTCCTATCCTGCCCTCTGTTCCCCAAAACATGCAGCCTAAGTAATTTGTACTGCCACCGACGATATCATAGAAGTGGCGTAGTTTTGGGCCAGCAGAATCCAAAGTGGAACTGTCATGCCCGTGACACGAAGAAGCTAATTTTTATCGAAATGACTAGCGACCAAACAGACCAACCAAATCAGACAAAAAATCAGCGTTTCCCACGCACCTGACCTTCGCATTTCACAATCCAATTACTGGATAAGGCAGAAGCACGAGTTAGGCTAGCTGGCAAAATTTTGACCCACCTTGCCTGCATAATTAATATCTGAAGTGACCAAGAAAAGAGAATGAGAATTTTGCATTAAAACTAACTACGTTGCAAAGAACTGTAATATATTGTAGTAATATAATTTTCTACTTTAAGGTTAGATAAGCTCTGGTACAAGGTAAGGTTGGCTGACAAGGTTAGGTTAGGTTAGGTTTTATAAAAATTTAAAATATTTGCTTCGTCTTGATTTTTTTTGGCATCCAGGTAATTAATAACTAATTTAGGCCATTTAAATGCACTAAGCGGTATTTTCAACTACTACACAAATAAGGAAGTATTCCCGTTTGAGCACCTATTTTTAGAGCACCTATGCTTAGAGCACCAAAGGTATTCCCATTTGAACACCAATCAATATAATAGCTTGGTGCTCAAATGCGACCAATAAATAATATTTGACCTCATTTCCCATTAAGCACCTACGGTGCGGTAGCTTCTAGTGATAGGATGTAAAATAAAACATATCGATACAAATTGACAGTACTTTATTACATTAATTTTAGGAAATAAACTAATTATTATTAATAAAACAATCAGCCTTATGTTATTTTCTAGGTCAACACCTACTTAAACAAATAAAACAAATCACATTCCTTGTAACAACAGTAGTCTTTACGCTTATATTTTTAGTTAATAATATTTCTTAATAATACTTACATATATAATACAAGTAAAGTTTTTAGTTGCTTTAAAAACGACAAATATGAACTCTATATCAGTTTAAAAAACTTTTGGTCGTAGTAATAGGTATAGTAAAAATAAATAAATATTTTTCTAAACTTTAAATGACCACCATTTAACACGAAAATAGATAAATAACGCTATGCTTAGGCCCAGTTTCTCAGCCGCTTGTTACATTTCGAATTAGCTGACAATTTGTCACAAATTATCCAACCGTCAGTTGTCAACCGTTTGTTTTGGGTTTCTCAAAACTGCATCATCGAAAAATTACATAATCGTGAACCGAATCGAACTCAATTCTCCAATACATGTCGTGTCTTCGTGATATTTTTTTATAATAGATGCTCTGACCTCTTAGGATTATTTATGTAAAAAATTTACAGGATCTTTCCAGTCGTTTTGGCGCTAATTGAATGCATTGCATTGCAACAGACAAACATAAAAAAAAATGGTTCAGTGACCTTCATCCCGACCCCGTATATCTTACTCTGCTTTTACTTTTTCAAAAATATTTATTGTATTTTTTGACGTCTCTACGATACTACCTATATACAGGGTGTCCCAGAAATCGACGTCAAGCCGTAAATGGGTGATAGACCAAGTTATAACAGTTCTCAGAAAAATACGAAAAAAAATCTATCTCATGTTTTTAAAAAATTATGTTCACTTTAAAAATTTACTAAAAAAATCAATCCCTGTAATGGTTCTTTAACTCCAATTGCTACAAATCCCATAATTTATCAATTTTTTTTATTATTATGTAATCTTGAATAATGCTTGTGTAGATTTTTGCCTAAAATTTAAAGCCAACTCCTCCTACTTAGAAGAAAATTAAACTTTTTCAAAACCAAATTATTCAAATTTACTGTTTCGCCCAACTTTAACTGACTGTACTGAAAAAAAAAATGTACTACGCTAGTTTGGCAAGTAACATGAAAAATTGGCGCATTTAATAAGGATTCAAAAATGGTGTAACACTTGCTAGATTACGTTTTCAATAATTGGTCAAATTTTTTTTTGTAAATAGTATCGGTTTTTACCCAAAATGTCCATACTTCCTTAAAATGACTTTAGCTTACCTAAAGCTTTGCTAAACTCCGTTTCTAATTCGATAGAAACGGAGAGAGTCTCATTGTGGGATTTGTAGCAATTGGAGTTAAAGAACCATTACAGGGATTGATTTTTTTAGTAAATTTTTAAAGTGACCATAAATTTTTTTAAACATGAGATAGATTTTTTTTCGTATTTTTCTGAGAACTGTTATAACTTGGTCTATCACCCATTTACGTCTTGAAAAGGTTGAATCACTGTCATAACTTTGCTCTTAAATTACGTAAAATTTCGATTTCTTATCTCGCTCACACTTCGTAAAATGACTCTCTCCGTCTCTATCGAATTAGAAACGGAGTTTAGCAAAGCTTTAGGTAAGCTAAAGTCATTTTAAGGAAGTATGGACATTTTGGGTAAAACCGATACTATTTACAAAAAAAAAATTGACCAATTATTGAAAACGTAATCTAGCAAGTGTTACACCATTTTTGAATCCTTATTAAATGCGCCAATTTTTCATGTTACTTGCCAAACTAGCATAGTACATTTTTTTTTCAGTACAGTCAGTTAAAGTTGGGCGAAATAGTAAATTTGAATAATTTGGTTTTGAAAAAGTTTAATTTTCTTCTAAGTAGGAGGAGTTGGCTGTGAATTTTAGGCAAAAATCTACACAAGCATTATTCAAGATTACATAATAATAAAAAAATTAGATAAATTATGGGATTTGTAGCAATTGGAGTTAAAGAACCATTACAGGGATTGATTTTTTTAGTAAATTTTTAAAGTGAACATAATTTTTTAAAAACATGAGATAGATTTTTTTTCGTATTTTTCTGAGAACTGTTATAACTTGGTCTATCACCCATTTACGGCTTGACGTCGATTTCTGGGACACCCTGTATACAGATTTGCAAAGAATACGAGAGACGTAAAAAAGTGCTGGAACAGTTCGGTTTCATTCTTCATATTTCGAGCTATTCGAGATATTCCGACGAACGGTAAAGGTGGCGCGCGCACCGCCTATGTACGGCCCTCTCAACTTAACTACTCTTCATAATAATATGAAAACACCGATTTCTATTGTTAGTGTTTCAGCCTACAATTGGTTCGGGGATAGATAAAATTAAAGTTGAGAAAACTTATTGTGATCTCACTACATATTATACACTAGAAGCTACCCACCACTAGAAGCTACCGCACCGTAGGTGCTCAATGGGGAATAAAGTCAAATTTTATTTTTCGGTCGCCTTTGAGCACCAAATTATTATATTGATTGGTGTTCAAATGGGAATACCTTTGGTGCTCTAAGCATAGGAGCTCTAAAAATAGGTGCTCAAACGGGAATACTTCCAAATAAGTACATAATATTTATTTACCTACTTTACCTACCTACTTATTCATCTTTTCTTTTTTAAAGTGCACGAAGCTGCGCGTCCCTCTTGATGCTACGCTGCGTATCCGTCTTGATGCTAGTTAACCGTAAGGGACAATCATGTTCACTTTGTTCTAAGCTGCACTAAAATAACTGATTGATTATGTACCTGCAATAATCAAATGTTTAGAGTACTTACGATGAAGGCAATCGTGACCGCCGTTCTTGCCGTAAGTATGGTGAACATTTCTTGTTCCGTAGGTCGTGTTTTCTTTTTTTTCGTGCTTCTCCCTGGGTTAATAGTAAGCTGAACAAAACGCTATCTGAAAACCAATTAGGTGGTGATTACAAAGGCATTATAAATTTCCATCCTCCTAAACATCAGGGATCAAACTCAGCTGTATTCATTTTCGCGATTATAATAATATGGTTTTGGTACTTTCCTCTTTGTGTGGTTACCCGTTCCTCGGTGTCTTGAAACCGTCATGGTTTCACGAACTTCTCTTTGATGATGTTCTTCACTTGCTCCAACTTTCCAATAAAACCTACGAATTCCGATGTCCGGTTGGTAAGTGAGGTTCAGACCGCGCATAACTCCTTCCTGTTTTTTTCACCACCGTTAAGGGCCTACATACGCTTTAGTGCCGTAAAACGGTAACTTTCTAAAGCATACTACTCAGTAACAGCTAGGTTAAAAGGTTTGAAAAAAATATATATTTATTATTGATTCATGTACGTTATTTTGAACACAAGGTTTTTTCGTATAACTAATAGTTTTGCTTTAAAAAAATAATTAACAACACGATATTTTTTCGCAACTTTTGGAAACTCCTCCAAAACGACTTGGATGTTTAAAAATATTTTTCTGTATAAAAATATTTTTTATATATAAATTACGAGTATGTACATGAATCAATAAAAAATATATATTTTTTCAAACCTTTTAACCTAGCCGTTTCTAAGGAGTATGCTTTAGAAAGTTACCGTTTTACGGCACTAAAACGTATGTAGGCCCTCAGGTGGTGCGCAGTACCTACGAAAATAAAATAATGGAGTCCTTCAAAATTATATACACATAATAATCGTAGAAGTAACTCTAAGACAGTTGTCCATGGCTGCGCCTAAGAAGAGGAATAATTTAATTAACAGGACTAACCTTTTAAATACATAGCTTACTATTTTCATGCCTTTATTCTCTATCATTTATAAGTGTTATTTATGCACGAGAGGAAACTATTCACATTTAAGCGTCTTAGTTATAGCGAATACTATTATGAAATTTGCTAAAATGAGTGAACCCTTTCAATGCAACAAGATACCAGCTTACAACGTTGAAACGAAATTCAAAGCTTAATTAATTTTCAAGTGGAAGCAAAATAATTATTCCTAACCCTTCAACGATGTCGCCGCTATAAATTATATTTTGAAGTCAATTTTCTTGCAATTTTTGCTCCCATCGCGATTGGTGAGAAAAAAAAACTTTTTGCAAAAAAATACTACCGACTTCCAAATACAAAACTACAAAGTGAAAAATAACTTAATTTTTTGAAGTCGGTGTCTTTCGTAGGTACCATTTTTTTGCGTTATGGACACCGACTTCAAAAAATTAAGTTATTTTTCACTTTGTAGTTTTGTATTTGGAAGTCGGTAGTATTTTTTTGCAAAAAGTTTTTTTTTATTTTTCACTTTTTATTTGTACGTACCTAATAGGCAAGTTAGTAAGGGAACTATTTCGCCAGAATAGATTTCATGAAACTTGAACATAACCGGTAAAATGAGAGATCTGCTTACCCCTTAAGAGCGAACTGGCGTGATGTTATGTTATGAAATGTTATAAACAACAAACAGACATGCGATTGCAGCAATCCCGAGAGATTTGCCGTTATTTATTGAAGAGTTCTGTTGTATATCTCCGAAGATCTTCATCAGATCTTCACCAAATTAAAATGGGACCAATTTCGGAACATACTTTTTCAAACAAAAAAAGAATTTTCAAAATCGGTCCACAATTGACGGAGTAATCGGTGAACATATATAAAAAAAAAAAAAAAAAAAACATACATGAAGTCGAACATAGAACCTCCTCCTTTTTGGAAAGTCGGTTAATAAAATTGTATGATAACCGCAAACTTATGTAGGTACCAATGATATGTCAGTTTTTACAAAAACCTAACCTATAAAGGAAAGAGTCAAGGCAGAAATGACTTCCAGAGTCATCATATTTGACAGTTAGATCACAATTTTAGTATCTTCTTTAATTACTAGAAAAAGTAAAACAACAACATAAACAGATACACATGCAGTATCCTCGTAACACAATCAGATGGAATGTTTTGTGAATTCTTACATAATTATTTATTTAAAGGTCCGGGTAATTTGCAATAACAAAAGTATTATTTATTTATTATTGCAAAGCAAATGTTTCTGCCCATAAAGCTAATACATTTAGTTTTTGTAATTCTAATTTACTACGTATCAAGTGTTCCTAGTATTAAACCTTTATGACAGCAAATCGAAAGCCTCTTCTCACTTCTCAGTACTTGGTAGTAGTTCCAAATATCACAAATAATATTTTATTTTGGATCAAGGAAAAATTCAAAACACAATTATTTTGCAAGATGGGTTGAAAAGAATAGTATATTATTCACACATTTTAATGAATTACTTTAAAAATTTGGATGTTATGTAGATGATATCTACTCACTCATGTGAAAATTAAGATTTAACTTTTGCAGATATAAAGAATATACACAAAGCATATCTTAATGGGCTCAGCACCATCTTTTAAGAAGCTAGATAAATATAAATTATGATTCACTTAGTACTCAATGGTCTTCTAAAGGTTAGTTCCGTCCAACTCTTCACTAGGTTAGTTCCGTCCAGCTTATAAGCTGTTCTGTTGCTGATGTCACATTCATTCATGTTTAGTTTATTTTGATTCACTCTTTATCGTCATAATCGTCATCATCAACCCCACAAATGGAATGTTCCCACTGCTGGGAACATTCCATTTTGCTTCCAGGCTTCCTCTCTGTGAGAGGGAATGGGCCTTAAGCCACCACTCGGGCCCAGTGCAGGATGGTGGATGTCACATGTCATCGAATTCATGTTTTTAATTATTTTTTTTATAGATAGGCTCGCGCTTGACCACTATCTCACCCTCTATGACCGATGGTAAGCGATGATGTGGTCGACGGTGTAACACGCTTGCTAAGAAGTAACCTATTCACTCTTGACTTAGAGACCCCGAGGTTGTAGCTATCTGGAAACACAGACTCCGGCAGGGAATTCCACTCCTTAGCTGTACGCATAATGAAGGTATTTCCAAAACGTTTAGTGCGTATGGGTGGGATGTCCACCATGTAGCTATGACGCATCGCCGTACGTCTTGTAGTCCGGTTATGAAACGGGCTAGCCGGAATCAGATCATGCTATTCCATCGAACACTCCCCGAAATGTAACCGATAAAAAACCGACAAGCAGCAACTCGACGACGATGTTCAAGGCTGTGGAGCTTTGACTCGACCAGTGCATCATTGCCGATAAGCCTCTTGGCCCGTTTTACGATCGACTCTAGTGCATCCAGCTGGTATTTGACAGATCCGTCCCAGAGATGAGAACAGTATGCCATGTAAGATCGAACTTGCGCTTGATACAACTTAAGCCACTGAGTCGACTTAATCTGGCTGGTTCTTTCCTCAAAAGACCATTTCAGACATCAGTCTACATGGTCTTCACTTTATCTAACCAAGATTTTGTCTGGACGTTAAAAGAGACTGTGACCTCTGAGTTTGTTTCGGCCTTTCTTCTTAGAGTAGTCAGATAGGAAACGCCGACCTCATCTAGTTTTAAAAAATATGATCGACATGTAAAAGTATTTGTACAAACCAACTTACAGAAATAAAATCATTTATCATTTAAGCAGCTGTTCTGTCGTGAAGTACGGTCTCACCCTCGCAAGGATCCCCAACTTTTTGGCAGCCAGATGAGCCTTTGCCTCAATGTATGGGCCAAAATTGAGTGTCTATGTCAACGTTACGCGAAGAAGCTTAAGATGGTCCGTTATCGGTACGGTTACACCTCGGAAAGATGGAGCCGGGTGAAATTGGCTCTTTTTCGCGGCGAAGAGACACGCCTCTGTTTTTGCGGCATTAAACTTGACTAGATTGGCATCGCCCCATTTGGAGACTGCCTCCAAGGACAGGCTCAAGCGCTCCACCATGGCCACACGGAGAGACCGGACCCGTGCGTTGGACAACTATCTCTCAGCAACAGTGCTGTCATCTGCATACCCAAAGGTATTAGCAAAGGTTTTAGCAGTTAATTTATGTGTAGCAAGAATAATGTCGCTGAGAGTACCGATCCCTGAGGGACACCGGCATTAATATCCAATAGGTCCAAAGAGCAGCCATCGATAACTACTCGAATGGACCGACCCATCAGGAAGTCTGCAATCCAGTCACACAGACCACCGGGCAGACCGAATGAAGGAAGCTTACCAATAAGGCTTTCGTGCCAGACCCTATCAAAAGCCTTCGATGTCGATGGAGACGGCAAGCGCTTCCCCATGCCTCTCGATGGCCTGACTCCAGATGAGAATGGCATACGCTAGAAGATCCCCAGTGGACCAATTTCGGCGGAAGCCGTATTGGCGGTCGCTAAGGATTTCGTTAGCTTCTAGGTAATGGGGAATGATTCTAGTAGATGCCGGTTTCCTCACGATGTTTTCTTTCGCCGTTTTGAGAGCAGTGGTGATGAAATAATTTACACAAGCAACACAGCTTGTAAAGCACCTGCCTGGGCTCGAACCCACGACCTACAACTTGTCAGTCGCGGCCGATGCCACTGAGCCACCACTGTTCTCATACTTTATATTCTTGGATTATCAGCTAAACGTATCCCATACTGAGAGACTGATTTTAAAGCAGAATAATGCACCAGAAAGACTTTACAGAGTGCCTACGCTTTGGATAAGATTGTAATATTATCCCTGTTAGGAACTACAACTTCACAATTATCTACTACCGTCTTTGAATCATATTTTTTTAAAAGACCTTATTCCTTTGAATATTATTAACCTATAATACTACGCCCGTATTCCTCAAAGAGAAAGGCAGAGTATATCACTTCACTAGTTCTGTCCCTTTCATTAGGGAGAAACTGCTACTGAGAAAATCACTTTACATGTGCCGGAAACCAAAGACCGCAGTCTCAGCAGTGCCCTTGAGACAAGAAAACAAATGAAGTACCTAGTCGATAATTATTCTTTAAAAAATCTTTTATTGTAACAAGTTTTTTCGTATTATTCTCAGCAAACCCTTTCATTTAATACCCATATCAAGACAGTTCACTTAAAATAACTAGTCCGCCATCTTGAGCCCTCCGCCATATTGGATTTAGAATGACCATGCATTGTCAGCCAAACTAAACGTGTATGCAAAATATCATCTTAATCGGTGGAGGATAACTGCTTTAAAATTAAGTTGCAAGATTTGATCTGAACACACTTACATACATATATACATACATACATTGCAATTTAAATAAAAGGTTGAAGTAATGAAGCCACTTTTAGTCAAAGACCACTTCGCTGGACTTACAAATACTCAAAGGTATGACAAAGATTCAGATAAAATAATACAGACTTCAAAAAATCTCTTTACAGCAGACTAAAGCGTTTCCAATCCTAATTAGTTATGATGATGTCATGTGTTTTTGTAATCCTACTCATCCCGGAACAGATCTGCATGTGGGTGTGAATATATTCACCATGACCAATAACTACTATTATGGCATGCAATGTTTGTTATTGTACTTTTTTTAAAAGACTGCCTTGTGTGTGAATGTTTTAAGTTTTATTATCAATTTCACAGGTTTCATGGTATTATTATTAATAAAAAAAAATATGGCTGACGAGCTAATTTTTTAAGATGTAAAATAGCCTATTAAGTACTCAGTGATTAACAGCTTTTTATCACAGAAAGAATTAAGGAATCGGAGCAGTGCTTCTAGAGATAATTATTTCCTAGGAGAATACAAACAATTTTACCTCCTAAAAGTTTAGATGACGCACGGTTAAAAAGAATAAACGTCTTATCGTATTTTATTACAAAATAATGCTGACGTCAGCAATAACCATAGTTATGATGGTTATACATTTTTCAACGAGTATCCTTAATATGCGCTGAATCAAAATGTTGAACCCTTGTTCACAATAATACGTAACGGATTGTTTAATTTCCAATTGGAATTTAAACCGTGTAACAGTAAAAATTGAATAGTATTTCACTTAAAAATAGTAATCGAAAGTGAAGACGATATTTTGTGGTTTCATTTTCAAAAGATTTCTGACATCACAACGACAATGCAAGTGATGAATGACAATACCGTAAGGGGCTCATGCCGAGAGGGGCACAATAGTGAACCCAAAAACCATTCTGTAATCCCAAAACTAGCAGGTAGCAGTTTCTGCATCGCGCAAGCAACATTTTCACACGTTTTTGAATAGATACAAATTTTGAGGCCCTTTCGATGGACGTCCGTTTCTCCGCATTGAATCAGTTCCCAGGAGCTGACCCGAGTCCTGCTAAGAACTGCTAAACAAAACACAAAAATGAGTTCAAAGATGTCGGTCTTGTACTTGGCACTGAGTGCATTCAAGACGGTCTAAAAACCAATGACGAAGAAGTTTTGACGCATTTTTGTTGGTGTTTTATATTGGGATAGGATATTACTAGATGGCGCTTGCGGCTCCGCACGCATGGAATTAGTATTTCCCCCTATATCTTTAGGTATAAATTATAGCCTATTTTTATTCTGATGTATTAGCTAAATTACTGTAAAGTTTCAT
This sequence comes from Orthosia cruda, assembly GCA_964057195.1. Lineage (NCBI taxonomy): Eukaryota > Metazoa > Arthropoda > Insecta > Lepidoptera > Noctuidae > Orthosia > Orthosia cruda. The sequence goes on along the minus strand of OZ059843.1, from coordinate 18,090,740 downwards.
CAAAATCCGTTCAGTAGTATTTGCGTGAAAGAGTAACAAACATCCATTCATCGATCTACACAAACTTTCGCGTTCATAGTAGTATATGTACATAGTAGGACTTGCAAGCCTTTGATTGAAATAGCGCTCAACGTAATCACAAGTTTTCAGACCTTTTTTACGAAAATTGCCTGAAATAACACGTTTTTATTCAACGTTTTGGTCCTTAATTATAGTAATGATGATTATTATTAGTGATGATATCCTATAAGCTTTATTACAGTAAAGTTTCATCAAACGCCGCTCAGTATTTTTTGCGTGAAAAGTAACAAACATCCATCCTCACAAACTTTCGCGTTTATAATATTAGGACTTGCAAGCGTTTGATTGCAAATCCTACTATTTTGGTCCTTTGTCCCAAAGTGGTGTTCCACATTATTGGTAATAATTAAAATTGAATATTAATATTAATAACCTAATAAGTAATTAACTGTTATTAATAAGAAACCAGGTTTCTTTTCATTACATCCTACACTAAACTGGTCTTATTCATTCAAGTAGGTATTATTCAATTTTGTTTATTAATAAACAGTTAAATACTTAGAAGGTTACCTTCGACAAATATTAATAAAAAGAACTGCTATTGTTTACTTTTTCAATCAATGATGCGCAACGTTGCTTCATATTTTTTATTTTATTAAAAATTGCCCACATTACGAATTTCTGGGTGCATTTACAAACATATTAACTCATTTCACAAACAACCGTACCGGAATAACTATCTGTACGCCATACAAATATTTATTCCGTTCGGGAATCCAACCCGATACACGCAGCGCAGCAGCCGAGCGCTAACTACTGCACCAACCGTGTCATCAATCCAAACAAAACCATATATGATACTGGGCAACTTGGATTCGATTCTCGATAGCTACAAAACTTTTTGCATTTTTATTTGCAACGTTTTACTCTCAACTTCAGTTTCGTTGTAATTGTTATCAGGATCACTAATAACTATTTATAGCTAGTGGGCTGTTCTCCATGTCAAAAAAAGTCCTTTGGAAATCAGTTGGGCTTGCTGAGTGCCATAAATTATTTTTTAACTTGGCAAAGAGAAAGAATTTCGGAAACGAGTCAGACCTTCCAGATATTAAAATTGACTATTTACCTCTTAAAATTTTAGGTCACGGTTAAAACGAGTTATAGGAATTTAATTGCATTATTATTTGAAGAGAGCAGGGGTGGCTCAGTGGTAACGACCGCGAGTTACAAGTTGTGGGTCGTGGGTTTGAACCCAGGCAGGCGCTTTACTTTGTATAAATTAATTCATCACCACTTTTCTCAAAACGGTGATGGAAAATCATCGTGAAGAAACCGGCATGACCTAGAACTAAAAATTCGAAGAGATTCCTCTCTTGCAGAGAGAAGGCCTGAGTCCCAGCAGTGAGAACATTAAAAGACTGGTGATGATAATGATTATTATTATTTGACCGATGTTCTACCATATCGAAAGACCCATAATCATCAGCTCCTGGTCTTTATCAAATGAAATAATGTTGGTCTTGGCAAAAACTCCAGTCATGTTGCCTTTCATCTTTTTTCAACATCACATCATTCACATTTTTCAGCATCCTTCATTGTGTTTAAACTAAACATTGGTAAGTAAATTTGTTTATAAATTATTTGTGAAAAAGTGGCACGCTTGGTGTTCATACAGATAGAGGGATTGTGTTATCTAGTTAGATTTATGTATGTGGTTGCAACAGTCGAAAAAAATGTAATTTAAAGTGTTGCTCACCATGTTTATAAGAGCAAGTTACGGATTGTTTTATGTACGTATAATGATTAATTTCCAATTTCAATTGAAACTATATTACAATTAAAATTGAATAACATATCTATTAAAATTAATACACAGAAGCTTAATATCTAGTAATCGAAAGTGATGACGGTATTTTGTAGTTGCGTTTTTAATAGGTTTCTGACGTCACAATGACAATGCAAGTGATGTATGGTCGTTAGAGGCGGATACCGATAGGGACATAATAGTGAACCCAAAAACTATTCTATTGTCCCAAAACTAGCAGGTAATAGTTTCTGCATCGCGCAAGCAATATTTTCAAACGATTTTGAATAGATACAAATTTTGAGGCCCTTTCAATGAGCGTCCGTTTCTCCGCATTGAATCAGTTGCCAGGAGCTGACCTGAGTCCTGTTAAGAACTGCTAATTCTCATAACATTGTTCTACCTCAAATATAGATATAGATTTCAGTCTTGTACTTGGCACTGAGTGCATACAAGACGGTCTAAAAACCAATGACGAAGAAGTTTTGACGACTTTTTGGTGTTAGAAATCGGGATTAGATATTTGTAAGCATTTGTTGGAAGCGGCGTTCAATGTTATCACAAAAACTCCTCACAAGTCCCTTGGTCATTTTAGTCATTATTAAGGATTATCAAAATTGAATATTCATATTTATATATATATACTTGTATGATCCTGTAGAGAACAATCTTACATCACACTATCGCGGTATGGATATTTTTCCAGTACGGTAAAGCTTTATCATGCATGCCTCAGCTAGTATTCCGACTTGTGAGAGTGACAGGAATGATGAAACCGAATATTCGTTAAACAAACTACTGTCTGTTCTGTCACTGTTATAATATTATTTGAAGCATTGCTATGATAACAGTGTACCCAACGTGTAACGTGCACGTTGGTGCATCAACACCACACACACACACACACTAAACTTGTCATAATTATTTAGGTAGGTATAATTAATATATCATAAGAATGCCCCATGTATCGTGGGTGCATTTACAAACATAAAACTCACATCATAAACAACCAGACCGGAACAACCTTACAAATATTTGTTCCGTGTGGGAATCGAACCCGTGGCATGCAGCACAGCAGCCGATAGCTCAACCACTGCGCCAACCGTGTCGTCAAATAGTCTGGTATGTTGCGCGTAGAACGCTTGCGGGACAAACTTTGACATGGAGCCACTTTTTATTTATATATATATGTGTTTCCTCTTGGCTCTAGTCTAAGTCAGAGGTGACAGAGACAGAGTCGACCATGGAGCGAGTTACCCAGAAGAAGCCTGACTTACAAGTTGAACTTACAACTTGGATTCGATTCTCAGGGCCTGCAAAACTTTTGGATTGTATTTTAAATGTTTTCCTATCAACTTCAGGTCCGTTGTAATGGTTATCAATATCACTAATAACTATTTGAAGCTGGTTAGCTTTTTGGTGTGCAAAAGTTTATTCTATTATATTCTATAATATATGCACCTGTACAAAAGGATAATTTAAAACTTGGAAGAGAGAAAGAATTTCGGTAATGAGTCAACACTTCCAGATTATAAAAGACTTTTTATTTTTAACGCTGACAATTTTTAAAACATAATGTAAAGATTATGGTAACATACTGGTACTCAGCTGAATCCTTTAGACTGGAAGCCGACCCCAACATAGTTGGGAAAAGGCTAGGCAGATGATGAATGTAAAGATCATGGTTTAAAAAGCTGTGTAGGAGTTTACTTAATCATTATTAGAACGAACATTTTGTAATTTAAAGTGCAGTTTACCATGTTTGATGAGTGACGGATTGTTTAATGTAATGTGTAATTTCCAATTTCAATTAAAACTTAATTCAAATTAATTAGCATTTCAATTAAAAGTTGGTACACTGTAACATATCTAGTAATCGAAAGTAATGACGGTATTTTATATTTGCGTTTTTAAAAGGTTTCTGACAACACAACGACACTACTATTAGGGACCGATATCGTTCGGAATACAATAGTGAACCCAAAAACTATTCTGTTGTCTGAAAACTAGCCGGTAATAGTTTCTGCATCGCGCAAGCAACATTTTCAAACGTTTAGGATAGATACAATTTTTAAGGCCCTTTCGATGGACGTCCGTTTCTCCGCATTGAATCAGTTGCCAGGAGCTGACCTGATTCCTGAAGAATTGCTGACCTGGTTAAAAATTACTAATCCTGCTGACTAGTGCACCTCTAGATACCAGTCTTGTACTTGGCACTGAGTGCAAACAAGACGGTCTAAAAACCAATGACGAAGAAGTTTTGACGCCTTTTTTTGTTTTGATAGAAATCGATATTAGATATTTGCGAGTAATCTCAGTTCTCAATGTAATCTCAAGCTCTGGTATTGTTTTAAGGCACAGATACCCTTGAGTAGCTGATTTTAAAATGAGAATCACGTCTTCTAAACGGCTAGTCGTAATTTTTTGGAAAAATTATATGTTACAATAGATCATTTTCTTAATAATTGATCTAAGAAACTTTTGAGTTTTATTCATGTAACATGGTGGAATTAATTTTTAAAGTTATGTCTAAACAAAAACACACAATCGCACCTAAACCGCTAGGTGCATTTTAATGAAATTGACACCATCTCAAAGACAAATTAATTATATATATTTAGATCTGGGGCGGTTTTTATAAAGTCGTAGAATAATAAGGTAAGCATAAAATCTACTAAATTTTGAGTTGCGTGGGTGTGAAACGAGTGCGCGTTTTATTCCCTCAAGATCGTTGGCGTTAGACGTAGTCTTAATGAAATTGGCTGCAATAACTCGTATACACATTTTGGTCCTAAGGTCATTTAGTCATTATTAAGGATCATCAAAAGTGAATATTAATGTTTATATTCTTAGTAGATACTGTAGGTAGAACTCTTACATTTGACTGTCGCGGTAAGGATGGATTTTTAGGAAGTTAAAGCTTTGCCAAGCATGCCTCAGCTAGGTTTCTAACTTGTTAGAGTGAAAGGAGTGATGAAAATAAATGCTTATCAACGATCTATTGTCTCTCCTGTCGCTGTCATAATGTATGAATATCTTTCTTTTTCAGTTTATGGGATATCTTTTAAATTGGTCTAATATTAGAGGAGGAAATAGGCGAGAGCCAAACCTCGAATTATGACTTTTTACTTAGGAAATTCAGTCGGATATCTGCGACCACATTTCCTCTTGGAAAAGGAGGTAATGTACCGTAATCCACCACACGAGCCCAGTGCATCAACCCGCACTGGGCCTGGAAGTCACATGTCTTCGAATTTAAGGTTCTAGGACACGTTGTCCTCATGATGTTTTACTTCACCGATATGAGCGCAGTGGTGAGGAAATAATTTACAAGTAAAACGCTTGCCTGGGTTCGAACTCATGACCTACAACTTGTAAGCCGCGGCCGTTACCACTGGGCCACCACTGCTCTCAATTACAACATAATATAATAAATGTAAGAAAGTCCCTTGTCGCGTCTGTCTGCCTGTACGTGGTAAACCCGAAAACTACATGGACTTTCATAGGTTTATAGCCATGGTTTTCAGTATCACTAACAAAAATTTGCAGCTGAATAGCTTTTTCCAAATAAAATATAACATATGGCACTTAGTTAGCCACAGTGATAAAAGCTTCACTTTGGCTAGCTGAGTGCCAAAGGTTATTTTACTTGATTCAGGGGAAAAAAACCGAATCAGACCGGTATTATATTATTTTAATAATACTGACGCCGGTAACAACCCTATACTATACTCCATTTGAGATAACATTAGACATATAATAAATCCCATTTTACAGCCCGTTCAACCAATTCTGACTTCTATTGCGTTGGTGATATGACAAATGGCAGCTGTATTAAACAGTTTTAGTAACAGGTTTATGCTTTTTATGCTATCCTTATATTTACGGGATAGAACTCAAAATCGGTTGAACAGACAGTAAAAAGGGGTTGTAAAAGTTTCTAATGTTATTTCAAATGGAGTATAGTTATGATGTTTATACAAACTGTTTACCATGTTCACAAGAGCAAGTTGCAGATTGTTTTATTTCATGTTTAATTTTCAATTTAAATTAAATGGCATTTCAGTTAAAAGAAAATACACAGAATCATCTAGTAATAAAAAGTAATAACGGTATTTTGGGTTTGCGTTTTAAAAGTTTTCTGACGTCAAAACGAGAATGCAAGTGATGTGTAACAATGGCGTTAGGGACCGATAGGAACACAAAAGACGACCCAAAGCTATTACATATTTTGCCCCAAAACTAGCAGGTAATAGTTTCTGCATCGCGCAAGCAACATTTTCTAATGTTTTTGGATAGATACAAATTTTGAGGTCCTTTCGATGGGCGTCCGTTTCTCCGCATTGAATCAGTTGCCAGGAGCTGACCTGATTTCTGATAAGAATTGCTAATCCCTGCTGAATAGTAAGCTACCTCAACAAGATGTCAGTCTTGTACTTGGCACTGAGTGCATACAAGACGGTCTGAAAACGAATGACGAAGAAGTTTTGACGCCTTTTTGGTGTTAGAAATCGGGTCATAATACATATTTGCAAGCGTTTTTATTTTGTTTTTTATTATTGATAGGCTCGAATGAAAGTATTTACAAGCTCTGGGCGTTTTTTTATAAAGTTGACTGCAATAACAGGTGCTCACGTGCTGTTGCAAGCACCATGATCACGGGTAAACTTATCCGTTATCCGTGATCATGGTGCTTATAACAGCACCTTAATATCGGAAACTCGCAACAAACAGTAAACATGGTAAATATCCCGTTTCTAATGTTAATGTTAAAGTGAATATTTATATTCTTTGTTGGTGCGTAGGTACTGTAAAGCAAAGTCTTACATCAGACTATCGTGGTACGATTAGATTTGCAGGATGGTAAAGCTTTTTGCAATCATGATTTAAAAAAATGAATTTTCTGACATTTGAAAGACAGACAGGAGTGATGAAAACAAATGCTCGTCAACGAATTACCTGTATGTCCTGTCACTGTCATATGTATCAGTGATACATTGCTTTGACATCAACTCAACACCAGAAACCACTTCTTGTGAACTTATTTTTTTAATGATATCACAATTTTTTGGGATTTATTAAAACTAATTTGTTTGCAATAAAACGTGTTTCATTCAACATTCTTCTGAGGGTCAACATTATTAAGGATTATTAAATAAGTACTAGTACTTAGCTGATAAAGTGTGGTGGTGGGCTTTGCAAGGAGCCGGATCGAACCCTATGAGCGATGCGCAATTTTTTTTGCATTTATGTAGATATAAAAATAAATATAAACAAAAAATATTGGAATTCACAGTTTTCATTGTTTTCTTTATACTGTCATTTGATTTATTAAAAATAAATATAGTATCTTTCAACTAAAAATGGTCGTTGCACGAAAAAAGTGTTAGTGGGTAATATAATATTTAAATGAAGTGTGAGCGTTTGATTACACACAGTACAGTACTACCGTACTACTTAAGAACGACTAGGATTCTAAAATACCAGGATCGGTTCTCAGGATCTGCAAAACTTTTTGCATGTTTTTATAATTTATGGTTACTTTTGTCAACAATATAAAATAAGTAGTAGGATTCCGATTTGTAATTGAAGGACCAGTATGTAAGTTAATTTTATTTTAAAAGTTAAAACTATAACTTAATAAAAGTTTGTTTTAGACCCAAAGCAAATAAAAAAATAGCTACCCCGCTCCATGCCCCCTAGCTACTCGCTACGCTTAGAAAAACCCTTCAAAATAATACGGCGGGCTTTGCAAAGAGCCGGATCGAATTTTGGTTAAAATATGTGACATTTATTTCCAACTCTTTTTGAAAATCAATGAAGTGTGAGCGTTTGATTACACACAGTACAGTACTACCGTACTACTTAAGAACGACTAGGATTCTAAAATACCAGGATCGGTTCTCAGGATCTGCAAAACTTTTTGCATGTTTTTATAATTTATGGTTACTTTTGTCAACAATATAAAATAAGTAGTAGGATTCCGATTTGTAATTGAAGGACCAGTATGTAAGTTAATTTTATTATAAAAGTTAAAACTATAACTTAATAAAAGTTTGTTTTAGACCCAAAGCAAATAAAAAAATAGCTACCCCGCTCCATGCCCCCTAGCTACTCGCTACGCTTAGAAAAACCCTTCAAAATAATACGGCGGGCTTTGCAAAGAGCCGGATCGATCCCCATGAGCGACGCAAGATTCTTTTTGCATTCATAGAAACTATGAATAGTCTAGAATGGAAATATTGGCACAAAAATAATTGAATTTTATAGTTTTAATTGTTTTAGTAATTTTATTAATTTAATTTATAAAAATATATTAGGTATGTCCGTTATATTTCAAATAAAAATTATCCTTGTACGAATATAAGTTTCATATTTTCTGGATAGGCATAATTTAATTTCGCTTATATATGTATAAAAGTTTACATAATTATAAGGTGCCTCGGCGATTTCAGTTATAAAACATGTGAGATTTATTTGAAACTCTTTTCGAAAATCAATGAAGCCCTGATTTCTAATGGGACTTAACACAAAAATATAGTGCTAGCACAGGGACCGGTTTTTTTTTAATTTTTTTTATTTAATATTCTACCGCGGACATGTGGCAGTCCGCGCTCTTTTTTATTGTGTATAATTTGTTTGTTATTTTTTTTTTTCATAATTATTACAATTGTCGGATTCCTACGTCGGACATTATTTTAAGGCTTACTTAACTAACTTAAATTTACGTGAGTTCATCCCCCACTAAATACTATATATATATTACACACTGGCATTACAATTTTATGTTTCTATTATTCTTATCTTTATGTTATTAACTATTTTGTTTACTTATTTCTATTGATACACTGCTTATGTTATTACTATATCTATTGGTACACTTTGTGGGAAGATGCATGGCAGTGCGAGTAGACCAGTCCCGGCCGACGGTTCCGGTTATAGAACCCCGTCGTTAGGACGTTAAGGTGAGTATGACTGACTCACTCCACCATGCAGCTTCACATGTATATATATAGTTTTCTTTAGACAGGGTGATGGTTTGGGTGTTTGGGTTGGAGTTTTTGGATGGGACTTGTTAGGTGGTGTTTTGGCTGCTGACCAGGGACTTCGCTAGCGTGAGCAAGGCCTCTATGACGACTACGTCTCGATGCTGCATGGCCGTCTTAAGATTGTAGTTGACGACCGTTTTAGTCGGCGCATCCATCGCCCTCTTAGCAAGGCGGCCTGCGGCGTCATCGGCGTCGTCGGTGTAATAGACGCAACTGACTGTATGTCTGGACACCGCCACTACCGCGTGGGAGATGCTGTCGTGGACCTGAAGCCTCCTGGACTTGGTGTTGATTATGATAACGCTGTCGTAGGTCGACCCCTGAGCCTCATGTATGGTTAGCAGGCGCGACCCCTCGCCAGACCCATATCCTTGGCTCGCAAGAGAGGCTTTCTCCCCCTGCGTATGAACCAGGAACAGGGTGTTTTGGGCAGTACCCGGTATTTGCGCCCCTGTGTAACCTTTCACCTTCAGGGAGTGGACCCGCGACAGCGACGACTTGGAGGAGTATATACCGGGGTATATCTCACTCAGTGCAAACGCCACGTCCATTGGATTGCGGTGTGTGCAGAGAAACTCCTGGGTGATGCCAGCCACCAGGTCTGGACGGGTATACCAAAGCTCGAAAAGATTCTCCCTGTCCAAAAATGGAAGCTGGTTAACGTCTCCGACGAGAACAAGCTCGCTCGCTCCAGACAACTTTACTGCCATGACTATGGCCCCAAAGTGGTTCATAAGAGCCTCGTCTACCGTAAGACGGTAGCATTTGTCTTGGCTCTTGAAACCGTTTGCTAGGATTGAGGCCATAGTGCGCACTTTGGTCTTTGCTCGGTTTCCTAAGCGGCGCGCAAGCTTTTCTCTAAGATCATTGGCAGCTTCTGTTGTCGTGGTTGCTATCACGTCCCTGTCCTCTTCGAAGTGCTTTACCAGCCAGGTTGTCTTACCGCAACCCGGAACTCCGTTAATCCACCTGATATTGGGTACCGCCCAACTTTCCTGTGATGCCGGGATACCGGAGGTCCCCGAAATGGAGTGTGCCATTTCCAGGATCTTATCGTCCGGCATGATTTTGGTACATTTGGCGGTAACCACTATCGGGTCGTCATTTGGCACACTGAACTTGAGTTTGCCTAAGCGCTCCGTCTCCTCCTTGTCCAGGGCCACAAAGCCACTCCTCGCGCTGTAGGCTGCCATATATGACCCCGTCATTTCCCCTTTGATGACTTGGGATGTGACGTTGTCATACACCGCTGCCCCTGCTTCCTCGAGCAGTACCCTTAACAGACCCTCTGTGTCTCTCTGGAAGGTCTGCAGGATCTTCCTGCATGTCGTAAGATTGACCTCTCTGGTCGCTTTTACGATTGCTACGTACTCGAGGAACGCGCTCTTTACGTGGTCCGTGGTACCCGACTTTACTGCGAGGGTCGGCGGGCTGACTTGCCCTTTGTCGGCTCGTGTAGGCTTAGGCTTTTGCTGGGTTGGTTCCTTTGGTGTTTTTCTGAAGAACCTCTCCAGTGCTGTCTCCTGCTTGTGAGATGGTGATGCGTAGCTGGTGCTTGGGCGCAGTGCACTGAAGAAAGTGCCAAACGCTTTCAGGCGACTCCTCGACCGGGCCCGGTCCTCCGGGTTTATGGTGTTACACTGCACCTTTGCGGCTTTTTCGGCTGCTGCCTTCTGCTGGGCCCTCTCCGATCCGCTTTGAGTGGTGGGGCTTGTTTTGGGGCTCATTGCGCTGGCTATTGGTTGTCTGGGGGTTTTGAGGAAACTCAGGGTTTCCCCTCTGTCCTCGTAGACAACAACCTCATGATGTTCTGAGGCCTTTAAACAGCCAAAGCGGTCTGCGACGTCTCCTCTCTCTCCTCCCAGCACCATTGCGTCCACACTTATGGTTCGGGCCGTTGCCGCCCACAGGGACCGGTTGGTAACTAAGATTTTATGATACCAGGATTGATATTCAGAAAAGCTTTCATATTTTATAACAATAAGTAGGAATCTGATTTGTAATTTGGAGGACCAACATTATGCAACTTAATTATAAAAGTTAAAACACACACTTAATAAATGTGTGTTTTAGACCCAAAGCAAACCAAAAAAACAGATGGTAGTTTATTTGGCGAGCATTCGTTTCCATCACACCTGTCACTCTAACAAGTAAGAAAAAACACATACAAATGAAGCTTGAATGCTTCATGCTTAAAAACTAGATAAAGCATGCTCGGTAAAGTTTTACCTTCCTGAAAATCCAATCGTGCCACGATAGTCTGATGTAAGATTGTGCTCTACAGAATTTACCAAGAATATAGATATTAATATTCACTTTTGATGATCTTTACTTAATAACGACTGAGGGCCAAATACCAATGTGTACACGTGTTATAACAGGCAATTTCATAATAAGCGAACTAAAAAGATGTAAAAGAAGTTTAGAAACATACATACAAGAAACGCATTTTTTTTCTATATTAATAAAAACAATAAATTACAATCTAGTCTTAATAGACTAATAAGCAATTTTACTCTAACTTATTATTATATTGTATTATGTTATGACTAAGAATAGTGTCAATTTGCACTTTTATACAGTTCGGTATCACTTTCTTAGAGTCTGATACACTCTGATCACATGTAAAGCACAGTATTTTTGCTATTATTTTTTCACTTATTATACACTACACTAACTCATGGTTTATGACCATAAAAGAATCGCAGGAAAATATATTATGCCCAGAGCTTGAGATAACATAGAGTGCCGCTTCATTGATTGACACTTGGAAATATCTAATACCGATTTCTCTCAAAAAATGGCGTCAAATCTTCTTCGTCATTGAGTTTTAGACCATCTTGTATGCACTCAGTGCCAAGTACAAGATTGATATCTATAACTGAGTTCCTTTGTAGGATGATGAAGAGCAGTTCTTAACAGGACTCAGGTCAGCTCCCGGCAACTGATTCTATGCGGAGAAACGGACGCCCATTGGAAGGGCTTCAATATATTAATCTATCCAAAAACGTTTGAAAATGTTGCTTGCGCGATGCAGAAACTATTACCTGCTCGTTTTGGGACAAAATAATAGTGTTAGGGTTCACTATTGTCAGAAACTTTTTCAAAACGCATTCACAAAATACCGTAATAATTTTCGGTTACTACATCATATGATTCAATGTAGTTTTAATTGAAATGCTATTTTATTGTTCTGTAACAAAGTTTTGGTTGAAATTCGATATAAAATATGAATTCAAACAATCCGTAACTTGCTACTCTCAACATGGTAAACAGTACTTGACTAAATTGTTACTAGATTTTGAATGATTCAAACTATTGCAGTAAAATTAAGTTTCAACACAAAGTATGGATATTAGTCTCTTCTTCTTCCTCTTCTTGACTATGCTGATGTCTGCTTTCTTGATTCGACTGAAAAACTTCTTGATAAGCTCGAGCGTTTGCAGAATTTGTGCATTCGCTTCATTTTTGGCCTCAGAAAGTACGACCAATCGTCGACCAATCAAGTCGGAATTTCGGAAGCGGTTGAAGTGGCTGCCTATTCGGCAGCGCCAAGATACCCACACTCTTTCTCTACTCTTTTCTGTTCTTCACAATCCTACCTCTCCTTCGTATGTTAAAGAACGCTTTGAGTATCTTGTTCCGAGAGGAAAGCCTTGCCGCTCCTCGTCTTCTCTTATCCTTCGTTTTCCTCCCCACTCATCAAGTCGTTACGGTGGATCATTTGGTGGAATAATCTTCCTCATTCCATACGGGATAGCCCTTCACTAGGGATATTCAGGAGAAGAATTAAGGAACATTTCCTGTCAACATGACGCAATAAATATGTATGTATTTTAGATATAAGTATGTATTATGTTTATGCATTGTGTGCTGTACACGTATTTGTGTAGTGTATTTAGTTAGAAAGAATTCAAATGTTTTTAATATTTGATCTGCGCTTTTGTTAACTGTCTTAATTTTGTAAATCTCTCTTTAGCACTGAGGTTAGCTGTCAGAGAACCCAATTATGGATTAAGCTCGCCTGTGTACATGCGTTTTCCTTTTGTATTTTAAATGTATATTTTGTGTACAATAAAGAATATGATGAATATGATATTCGTTGAAAAAATTATAATCATCATTACTAGGGTTATTGCCGATGCAAGTATTCGTTCATTGGAAGAAGATCGGGAGCCGAGAAGCCGGGGTCTTTCTGGCAGAGAATCGTTTAAGTAATAATACGGGTAAGACGTAAATTCTTACTAATTCTTTTTAACAGTAATCTTGGTAAAAGGCAATATCTAGAAGAACAGATCCAATTTTGAAATTCTTTCTCTCTTTCAAGTTAAAAAATAAACAATGGCACTCAGAAGCCATTTGTTAGCCCGCTACTACTTGAGCTAACAAAGAAAATTCGGTTCAAATAAATGTCACTTGATGGCGCGATATAGATAGATTTGTTATTGAATTAGGTGTAAATTAACATTTTCTAGAATTGATCATATAAATTGTATGTCCTTGTTTAATCAAGTCTAAGCACAAAATGATGAAAAATTGGATCATTTCAAAAAATACATCTGAGCCACTCATTCACAAAGACACGGTTTGGGATCTTAATAACGGAGACCAAGTTGCATATAACTACATTGCACCTCCGATGATATGGATTTGACCTGAATGATAAAGATGAAAAAAAATCCAGACCATTCTTCACCATGTTAAATAACAAGACCTCCTTTTCGGATCTTTCAATTTTGAAAAACATATTTGTTTTATTAAATATAGATCTCTATCGTTTTTCTTTAGGCCTTGAGAGCTAAAATAATATAAATTCAGTCTAATAATTGATCATAATACATCTAGCCTAATCAAGCTATTTGGTAGACGGTTTATCGATCACGACAATTTTGTTACTTGCAGACAGGAAGACGCCTGCCCCACCTCTTAATACAATCTCTAACTCGCCTTTTACGTCACCCGGTGGTAGATAGGGGTGTCCCTATTCTTTGTCAGTAACGACAAGGACTTCTTTTGAGAGGCCCTAAATTAAATTAATAAAGTTTTTAAGACGTCTTTGTACTGTTGGTTTACTCTCGGTCTTATTCATGTTAGGTTTTATTATTATAAGTACCTATTACGGCTATTTGTTTTAGTTTTAGTGTCAGCATATAAGTATACCGAAGCCTCTAACAATTATTTAACAATTAAAAGGAAATCATTTCACCTGAAGGAGTGAGTGATATAGGCCTCCCCCAAGCGACACCACATCGACCGATGACCTATTTGGGCCCCGGGAATCACTATGTGTCAGCTCACAAGCACTGGACCGGTCAATGTGGCTCTGCGAATATAGGAGTATATTTATTCCACATTATATTTCTTAATCTTGATATGTATATTTTATAATATTATATAAATTTATATAATTAACTAAGACTACAAACATATATACTTAAAACAAAAACTACTCACTAACTAAACCTAAAAATATACTAAACAAAAATATGGCGTCGAATAACTCCACTGGTAATGTGCCCAAATGACTAGCAGCATTGCCACGATGTATGACAATGCTTATCCTCTGACCAAGGTAAAAGCCAGCCCTTGGGTCACGCGAAGTGTCAACTAGACGTTTGGAAAGATCTTTAAACAAAGCGTGAGGACCACGGACCTTCAAACCCAAATATAACTACCGATGAGGTTATTAATATTTCCGCCGCTTGAGGTTCTCTGCAACCGCAGCGGCAGCGCCAGCACAGTACGACGAGCAAGGAAGATGGGATGGCGACAAATAGCATCCCACATTAAAGGCCTGCCCATCTTCCATGGAAAGAAAGACATCCCGTCCGGTCTTTTGTGTTATATTGATATATTAGATGTATTTATATAGCAAATTATCTTACCTTTATAACTGCTCCAAGTTGACTTGCAGGCAGGGAGATAAATTAGGCATGATTTTTTTTTGGTTTGTTTATTAATCTCGTTTGCAATCACTAATGAAATATTGATCCACCATTTAGTTTTACACCTGAAAAACATAACAGTACACATAACACAAACAACAAAACCAAACATAACATATCAGTGGACATATTCACATCGGTGATAAATTATCCCGAATCTACGAAGAATGAAACTAGAAGCTACACAGGATCACACAGTAAAGTTAATTGTCTTTATATTATAATTTACTCCCGTACGAATGCGATTATATTTCTCATCAAACACCAATAACATTACCTGGGAACCGAGGAGCTATTAACGAATTAAAATACTGTCTACTTCACATTAGCAAGGAATAGCACTTTGTAACACAATATACTGCCAACCAATTTTCATAAGTACTTTTACGATGTAAGTACACAAAGTGAACTGGATAATTTCTTAGCTGTCATTGTGGCACCCTTTGTAAAGGGCAAAAGTATTTCAATTAACTTTATTTGTTTCTTATTTTGTTGCATGTAATAACTATAAACAACACAGACAATGATTATTGCAAACTGTCAAACTATCAACAAAAATGTAACTACCCACAAATTAGAAAATAAAATTGATTTCTAATTATCGTTAATAGATGTCGCTATGATATCGTCAGTGTTATATATTTGTTTATTTTACCATTATCACACATAAAGATGCTTCAAAAATCGTATTTCTCAATGGTTACTTCTAACAATATTTTCGCTGAATATAAATTCAACGGCATATGTAAGGGAACCATTCATTAAGTTGTAAGTTTTTGTCAAAATAATACATGGCGCAATCAACATTTTTATATGGGCATATATATTAGATTTGAGAATAAGTGTATTCTGGGTGTCCAGATCTTCTCGGGAAGTTACAATAAGTATAACAATGTAACAAACAACTAAAGTCCTGAAACAAACAGTGTATGCCTAAAGCAGATAATGGGTTGGTGGGAGAGGTAAGCGCCGGGCTTCTCCTACTTTCCCTAAGGTTAGAGTGCAGTATTCTGTCCTCTGCCCCACCGCAGAAGAACGCTTTGACACCTTTTTTTATAAAAAAATGCGTTAACTCCCAGATGGTACCAACTATATACTGGCAGATCTTTAATACTTTTTTCACTCGCAACAAATTATTAAAGGTACTTTCAACTTTTTTAGTCTCACTTTGCCTCACCCTACGAATTTGTCCTATATCGTGGATGCATTTACAATCATTTAAACTCACACACACACACACCCATACCCGGAACAACTATATGTAGGTCATAGCAGAGACCATACCATTTATTTGTCCTTTGCGGGCATCAACCATTGCGCCACCGTGTCGTCATTATTTATTATGTTGTACTTATTATTTTATAACCCGGGATAAAATGTATCGTATGTTATATGCCCGACTATAATCTATGTCTGTGCCAAATATAATCCAGATCCTTTTAGCAGTTCTGGCGTAAAGAAGTAACAAACCTACAAACACACACATTCGCCTTTATAATATTAGTGTGATTATATAAACTACTAGCTTCTGCCAGCGGCTTTGCCTGCGTCAAAGTCGAAAATTATCCCAAGGGAACTTACTCTCGGGATAAAAAGTATTCTATATGATATTCCTGACTATATTCTATATCATTAATCTAGATCCATTCAGCCGTTCTGGCGTAAAGAAGTAGCAAACATACTAATAAGACACACTCGGAAACTTTCGCCTTTATAATATTATGTGTGATAGTCTATGTATTATTCTGATATATCAGCTATATTAATGTAAAGTTTCATAAAATCCGTTCATCATCTATCGTCACAAACTTTTGCGGTTATAAAAGTAGTAGGATAATAACAGCTTCGTTGATCTATGTGGTCGCAAGCGTTACTGCTGAGTAGTAAGTTCTGCGTTCGATCCCCGGATTATTTATTATTATTTATTTACGTACACACAAAACACTTAACAGAGAAAATAAATAATACAGACATAGAGAGCACAACGGTACTGTTTATTTCAATAGAAATTTCTTCCAGCAGACCGGCGACAGGCAAGTTGGATACACAGTGGGAACTTAAAATCGACTAACAACTATATAATTTTACGAATTATATATAAATAACACATATACTTAACTAAATATTATGGTGGTTTTATTACTTTAATATCTCAGTAGTCTGAACTTGTACCCGGCTGATCGCAATGGACTCACGACATATAAAAAGAGTTACCTAAACATAACTAGCGACGTGCGGGTGCGGGTACTATTCACACATTCAACTTCAACAAACAAAGAAATAATTACTTTTTAAATCAAAATGGCACCGGTGGTTTCAGTTTTATCTTGAAAACTTATCTCGGAACACAGTTGATGCTGAACGCATGTTTTTACGAAAGGACTCTCAATGATTTGAAAACTTTATTTCGCAGCGTAGCAAGAACAAAGACTGTCTTCATGACACATTGGCCAAAAGTTTCGTTGTATATGGCCTAAATCATAAAATTTTACCATACATTGTAAGCTATTCCTAGTTAACTACCTTTTTTTTGGCTTGGGTAATCATCCGATGACATCGCCCGCTCTGGGTAGTTATAATATAATAATATATTCCGGTCACTCTCTACCAAATTTATCCGCGCCCCAGACAGGCATCGGCCCTAGCGGGAACCGTCAATTTGTCTGACATCTCTTTGAGGCACGCGTGGAACACTACGCACCGTCGACTCGTGCCAGGTCCTTATCGGACGTCAAGCTACCCATTACTTGCCGTCCGCAAGCCCTTGCCTACGGTGGCTGGGAATCGGCTTGCGACTCTCGACGCCCAGAAGGTCTCATGCGGTGGCTAGGGGCACGCGTTCTACCTCTTCCTTTGTGAGCATTACTGCTTCGCAGAAGGAAGAGACAGCTTCATGCCATGAACAGAAACCTCCCGAAACAGCCGTGTCCGGTGAGCACCTGCGTCAGGCGGAAGAGGAGGACGCCGTGATGCCTCTCAAGCCACTCCTCAAAGAAGGGCCCTTCGCCGCAATTGTGGCGTGCCAAGCACTGGGTTGCGACAGTCACCTTCTCCATATCATCATGAGAGGGTCTGTCCGCTGAGCCGCGATTTGTCACGGCAACGAAAATTCGCCCCGGCGCCTCCTCGTGCCGCTTCCATATTTGCGCGAGGACTTTTTACTCCATATCTCATGGCGGGCTAGTTGACCTAGTAAGAGCCAAGAAGCTTTTTTTATTCAAGAGTTCTCTTCAGTAAAGTAAACAGAGAGAGAGAGTAGTAGTAGTAGTAGTGGTTACAGCCCCGATTTACGAGTTGTAGGTCGTGGATTCGAACAAAGGCAAGCACATTACTTTGTGTAATTTATTTTATAACCACTGCTCTCAAAACGTGAAGGAAAGGACTTCGTAGAACTAGAATTTGAAGACATGAGATATCTACCAACCCACACTGGGCCCGCATGGTAGATTGTGCCCCATTACCTCTCACAGAGAGGAGGTTTGTGTCCCAGCATTGGGAACATTATAGACAAATAATTATACTTATGCATTATTATTATATAAATATTATTACTACAGAAGCGTCCCAAGCTAATACTCGTATCTAAAGAGAAATCACACTCTGTTTAAAAGGCCAAAAAACTCAGCAAGTGTAAGGGCTTTTCCCATCACCACGTCACGACACTCACGTCGTTGTGAAAGTGTAACGGTGCGTTGTCGCGGCGTGCGTGGTACAATTAGGTGCTAACGCACGGTACGGCAACGGCGCCGCGGAACGACGCGATGTACGTTGTCAGAAGCGGTACGTGGCGACGTCTTAACGATTAGTTGTAAATAAAAAGATGTCAGAAATGCTCTCACTGTTAGAAACGAAACTAAAGGTTGTTTCATTCTGTCAAACATTCTGAAAAATGTACCGGCATTTTTCATAGCACGAGAATGTGTTACGTTGCGGCATGGTGAAGTGCATGTTTACGACACGGTAACGTAAACATCCAACTCATGACAAAGTTCCGCGCCGTGACGTTCCACGTTGACGACGTCGTGACTTGATGATGGGGACAAGCCCTAAGATGTACCCGCAGTCTGCATTGTTCAATCTGAGACATAACAAAGATATTTCGTGTAAAACATTTCTTATCTTGTTCGTACTTTTGGCAGATAAGTGTGGTTGTATTATTCAAGTATTATTAAAGTGCGCACCTGCGACAAACAATCATCTTAATACAAAAGTTTTATCTTTTACTTTTTCGTCAATAAAGCTTTAAGTTGCCAGCATCTAGCTGTATCACTAAAACTGAGTCAGTTATTAATGGACGTCGTTCGTTTTAACGGCACCTGAGTTAATGGCAGCTGAGATATTCCACATTCGGCACCTATCTATATTTTTCGTAAGTGGAATGATTTATCATTTAAAATTTTATTCCACATTTTGCACCTACGGTTCGGTAGGTACTAGTGTAGGTACTCTGTTAGTCTGTACCGCTTATGATTCTAGGCCCGCAAATACTTCTTCATGATTCTGGCCTTGTGGTAGTTTGTGTATAATGTTCAACATCTAACTAAAAAAGCAAAAGAGGAAGTTATATTCTTATCATGTTATTTAACTCTCTCCCAGGGGAGACCTATGTCCAGCAGTGAACGTCTTTCAGCTGAAATGATTAAACTCTCTACTGATTTTAATCACGTTTTTTTATTTTGAATTCCTAAAAAAAAAAACGTTGCAACACTAAAACCGTGTGCCCAATGTGGAATACGTCCATTAATGTACTATTACACATAATTGGGAAAGCAACAAACAAATTTATTATCGACTATTTTCAGTTTCCATATTTCTTTCTACTGTGTACTACTTTCTTTCATCCCACTTTTCTGGCGCTAGTCTGTTGGGTGAATAAGTATTGCAATTAGCTTCTGCCAGCGGCTTCGCTTGCGTGAATGTCGAAAATTATCCTAAGAGAACATATTCCCGGGATGAAAAGTATCCTATGTGCTATTCCTGACTATAATCTATCTCTGTGCCAAATTTCATCCAGATCCGTCCAGTGGTTTGAGCGTAAAGAAGTAACAAACACACACACACACATACACACACACTCACAAAGTTTCGTCTTTATAATTTTTGTATGAATGTGATATCGACGTGAAGCGTGATGTGATAGTACGATAAGCAGTACCGTTGTGCTCTTCAATCTGTATTCTTTATTTTCTCTGCAAAGTGATTTTTGTCTACATAAATTCAGAAATAAATAAAAATATATTTTTATACAACATTGATGAAATAGGTTATGTCTTTTGCGGTAACCTGCCTCGTTGGTTTAGAGCTCTTAAGGGCTACTACTGAGCAATGAGAATGCCATCCTAAGTTCGATTTCTTGCTCAACGAGTGTTATTGGGTTTTTCCCACAGACATAAATCTAACTAGCTAAGGCAAGTCTCTCCCCATCTGTATGAAAACCTAGCGTGCCACTTTTTCACACAAAATTTAAAAACAAATTTACTTACCAATGAAAGAAAACATTTCCAATGCCTCGGCCAACTTTTTCTATACGGTCTTTACAGCTTAATATGGCATAAAATAGTACATTATGGTACAAGTGTGTAATGTTGGTGATTGCCGCTGAGGCGCCATTGAGACCCGAGCCGTTAGGTGAGGGTCTTAAGAGAGCCGAGGAATCATCAATACACTCGTGTATCATACGACGTTTTTCAACACACTTGTGAAGAAAACAATACAAAAAATAAACATTTTCAACAGTGAAAACGAGTTGTGAAAAAAATTTCGCAATGGCGGCAAAAATTAATCAGTTATCGGCCATAGACTAAAAGAATGAGGTTTATTTTTTAGCCACGTACTAAATGGGGAATTTCAAGTTTTCTTTATTACAGAGAAAAGAAAAAGTTATATTTGAGTGAAATTTTTATTTATTAAACACGTACAAGTTTAAATTATACATTTAAATACGAAGTTGCATGAAATAAGCAGGCGATAGGTACAATAATTTATTTGTACTATTGAGCACGATCTTTTTTGTATCGAAACTTTTTTAAGAACAAAGCAACCCAAATAATAAATTAAAAAAAAAACTATAACCCACTTGTGAATAATAGTAATGAAAAAGTCACAGTTTGATTACAGGTGTCATTATGTGCCTAATTGCGGTGAAATTAGAGCCACTTTATGAACAAGTGTGTTGAAAAGGCATTTTTCTAGGTTTTGGTGGATTTCCGGTGTCGATAATGTCAAATTTAAAGCTCAAATTACTATCATTGATCGTAATTTTACTCTGTTTTTTGACAGGCGAAGTACATACAATCGCGTCATTTCATCATCATCATCATTTCAGCCGAAAGACGTCTACTGCTAGACATAGGCCTCCCCCAGGTGTCGCCACTTTGACCGACCCCGTGCGTCTCGCACCTTAACCAGGTCATCAGTCCAACAAAGTATCGTCTTCCGGTTCGCGGTAGCCATTCCAGAACTTTTCGGCCCCATCGGCCATCCGTTCTGCGAGCAATGTGCCCTGCCCACTGCCACTTAAGTTTGGCAACTCTTCGGGCTCTGTCGGTAACTTTGGTTCGCGTAATCTAGTTAGATTTATATCTGAGGTTTTTCCATTTGAAATTTTTCAGTAGCAGTCCCAATTTCTCATTGAAACAACAAAACTTTTTATCAAAGGGCTACTATAGGTGTACATCTCTGCTTTAACTGTCGAGGAAAACACGCGTGTTGTTATGTAATTTTCGTTGTAGGGGTTATTATTTTTATTTATTTTTTAGTATTAAGGTAAAGACTGTAAGCAAAATAGTTTATCACCCCAAAAAAACATTACTTACCTATTTTAAATAAAAAATATGAAATTATAAAAGAGAAGTCAAATTGTCTACATCGGTGAGGTTGAGTGCTATGCACATCGCTTTCTCCATCAAGGTTTCATGGACTCGGCTACCTGACCACAGCTTTTCAGCCACAGCCGATGACTTTCAGCCATAACCTAATAGTCAGACTTCCAGCTGTGATCTATGAGTTTATTAACCTCAATCAGCCAGCATTCCGGCCTTGATGTCCGATCCATACTTTGTGTACTTCACGGCTTTCCAATGGGCCGCGTGCCTTTTTCAAGGACACACTTACCGCGTTGACACGGACTCCTCTATTTGGAATCGTCAAAATTCGTAACTATCCAAAAATCCCCGAAAACATTGCTTGCGAGATGTAGGAACTTTATAAAGAAAAAACCTTCTTCTAAGCATTTCTAAAGTTCCACATTGTGTACAAAGCATCAGGGCGGGAACAGGTAGTAACTATTGTAACCAAAAAAAAGGTCGCAACCAACCACAATCGGCAAACGGGGTGACGTCAGCTATCGCAACCCCGCTGGAGTTTTTTTTTTCAAATGAACTGTTAAAGTAGTTCCGTTACCGATTAATAAGTTTATTAATAGTCGATTATCATGACAGAATAGATACCAATCCAAAGAAGATGAGAAACATAAAAACTAACTACTGAAACAATGAATAAGATTGTTTTCGTGGGAATAAAAACCAATGATTGAATATGGAACAATCATAAAATTGGAAAATATAGAGATACTTCTAAACTAGGTACTTATTGGTAGAAACAAAGAGTAAATTCGGGCTCCAAATTAAAAGTTATAGAAGCTTTTTCAAAGCTCTTCCAGTGAAAAGAAATAAAGTTTTAAAGCAATTAGTAAAGAAATTCCACGATCATTATTCAAAGCAAAAGTTTAATGAAGTTATTTTCAGAACAAATTTGGGATGCTACTATATTGGTATAACAAATTCTTTTATTTAATGTTGTCACTAGCACTTTCCGAGCAATTTCATCCCTGGGTGCCGACAATCCTTAGGAATGGTCTGCATCAAAATGGGAACCTCTGTGCAAAATTTCAGCTCTCTAGATCCATAGGTTTCGTTGGACTGAGCTTTTGTTTTCCTTTTTATATTATTCTTCTTTCTTGTTTTTATATTGTATTGTACTTACTTCTCGGCAAGCGTGCTTCACCGTCGACCACATTATCGATTAAAATCAGGCGGTCATATAGTGGTCAAATGCGAGCATAACACAAATTTAAAAAAAATGTTTGTCAGTGAAAGAAATTTTGTATTCGGATCAAAAGGAAGTATTGATAGAAATTTTTACAAAACTCGAAATAAACTAATAATTTTATCGGTTTATTATATTAGTTCTTATTGATGTATTTTTTGCCTGAGGCCTTACTTAGAGTTACTTATACAGTCTTATTATTTTCGTGTGAGGTGTGGCCACCTCTGGTATCAGAGTTTATTAAGCCGCCTCTGGAAAACTCTACATGTTCTGACTTGGCTATTTCAGACTTACATTAACAATAAGTCCAGGTTTCCTCACGATGTTTTCCTTCACGGTTGCCTGTGATGTCCAAGATAAACGTAGAAAGTACATATGAATTTGAAAAAGTCACATTGATACTTGCCCGGCCTAAAGCACGACAGGCGAGGTCTTAGCCACTGGGCCATGACATATATTTTACTTTATCAATATGTTTCTACTAATACAGTAGAAACATATTGATAAAGGCTCAAAACAAGCACAGGCACAAAAAAAAAATACAAACTGGTTAATTTAAAGATCAAGCATATCTGAAATTGTGTAAAATCAATTAAGCGCATCACATCACTATAACAGTAACTCTGCTGGGTAATGTTTTTTTCCTAAATTATTGACACTAATTGAAATTGACAAGAAGAAGCTAGTATGTAACAAATGATGAATACAAAACTTTAATTCTTAATGTATAAAATACCATTATTCCAGTTTTCAGACAAGACGCGACCATAATTCATAAATTCCAGATCAGACCATATTTCATCAATTTAGACCAGACTATATTTCAAAAATAAAATTCCAGACCAGACCATAATTTTAAAGAAATTTCTACAAGAGGTAATTTTTAGCATTGTACTTGTCTGCAGGGCTACATTTTCAATACAGAAATCAAGCTTTATAAGATGTTAAAAAAGTAAATTAGAGTTTTCTAGCTAAATTAAATAACTACTACTTATTGAATTTAGGTTAGACCAACATTAAGGCTTAAGTAATATACAGGTAAAACTAGGTCCAATAACTGAGTGAAGTACTAATGCCTTTGCAACGTGTTAGCTTGATTGGCATACACGCTAAACAAAATGTTACAGGCCTCGAGTAATCAAGCAATGATGTAGATAGACGTGCATTTGTTTTATTTCTGTGTCTTTTCGAAGTAGCGAATTACATCAGTACGTGCCTGTTAGTAATATTGTGTTTACTTATGTAACAACATTCTGAATATACTTGAAACATGCTCAGTTCTGAATAATGTTATTTTATTCAACTTAATTACATAAACGATTTCAACTACTGCTGAACGTCAAGTGAATTTTAATATTTAAAAGACGAACGAAACATTCCTAGTAAATCTGCGGCATATACGAACAGACTAGACTGCATACATACAGGAGATAAGTATCAAAGTGCTAGTGACAAAATTCAATAAAACAAATTGTTAATTTTTTATTTACCCCAATAAAGAACATACCAAATTTATTTCGAAAAATAACTACAGTAAACTTACTTTGAATAATGATCGGGAATTTCTTTACAAATTTCTTTAAAACTTAATTTATTTTCGTCAGAAGAGCTTTAGAGAAGTTTCTATAACTTATAATTAGAGCCCGAATTTTCACGTATAGGTTAAGTATCGCTATATATGGCAAATTTTATGATTGTCCTGTACTCAATAAAGCTCCTGTTTGCACATACCGATTTGCTCCGAGTTTCCGTACCTGGGGTCGCTTGTCCAAGGAGATGGCGAGGTAGACCGGCAGGCTTATTAAGTATCTTTTGCAAGAGCAAAACGATAGCGATCAAACGCTTTATGTCATAAAAGTCGGAATTACCTGCAGTATCGGTATGGTAGGTCCTACATAATCGTTTGCTAATCGCTCGTTGTTTGTCAAATGCAATTATAAAAAAAAAACCGCCAACAACTCTAAAACTTTTGTATTGAAGAGCAATTATTGCGCAAAAATCGCTATCGTTTTGCTCTTGCAAAAGATACGTAATAAGCCTGCGGATCTTACTTAACGCATCGGATCAACTCAGGATGCATGAAATGGCAGGCAATGACAGGTCACTGGTACAATTTGCAACCCACAGACTGATGCCCCTCAAGTAAAAGGAGAAAGTTTACAAATCCATGATAAGACTTGTCATGCTGTATGAATCATGACCACTATTAATGATGGGCTATTAAAAAGATGGATGAAAAGATTGCATGTAGCAGAGATGAGATTGTTGAGATAGAAGTGCAGAGTGATAAAAATTTATAAAATTTGAAATGAGTATTTTAGAGGAACTTTGGAAGTGACGCCAGTGACAAAAAAGTTGAATGGGAACCGTCTGACGGAAACGCATGTTACAAAAAGAGTTATGAAAATAAATTTGTATGGTTGTAGAGGGAAGGGAAGACGGTACGGAAGAAGAAAACATGTTGTGCCGACAACAAGTAAGATATAAAAGGACAGAAAAATAATGACTATATTCAATATAAGTATTTTTATGTAAAACCACAATTTTATTATTACTTTACAGCCTCATACAGTGGTCTAGTAGTTTCCTTATGTTCCTTGTCTCCTTTGGATAGGATTAGTATTATGCGTTATCTCTGCTATCAAATCGACCATAAATAAACGTATCAATCGGTAATGGAACTAGTTCAACAGTCTATTTAAAAAAAAAAAAAACTAACTGGGGTGACAAATATGACTTCAATCTTCATCCCGTTTGCCGAACGTAGTCGGTTGCGACCATTTTTTTGTTGTTTATCAGCACCCGCCCCGATCCTTTGTACAAAATGTTGAACATTGGACGTTCTTAGAATAGGGTTTTTTCTCTATGAAGTTCCTACATCTCGCAAGCAAAGTTTTCGGTTGTTTTTGGATAGTTACGAATTTTGACTATGTCCGATTGAGGAGTCCGTGTCTACGCGGTAAGTGTGTCCTTGGAAAAGGCACGCGACCCATTGGGATTCCGTGAAATACTCTAAGTACGGAGCGGACATCAAGGCTGGAAAGCTGGCAGACGCAGGTCAATAAACTGGCAGATCACAGCTGGAAGTATGAGACTATTAGGCTGTGGCTGAAAACTTGTGGCTATGGCTGAAAGTCTGTTGCTGAAAAGATGTGATCGGAAAGCCGAGCCGATGAAGCTCGATGTAAAAGAGACGTGCGTAGCACTCAACCCCACCGAAGTAGGCAACTTGACTTCTCTTTTGTAATTTCATATTTTTAATTTAATTCAATAATACAAATAGATAAATGTATTTGTGCGGCATAAACAATTTTTCTTTTTTCTCGTAATACTTTCATAGAAATAGAAATTTTTGTTTTTTTTTTTGGAAATCATAGGTTCAGTCTTTAAATATGTACTACATACTTAAAGACTGAACAAAAGTAAACTATACAAAATTATACTAAACCTAATTGCTTACACTAATACAAAATAAAGGTACACTTAGGCGTCGAAGTACTCCTCCACATCGCTGTCATCCGGGAACCTGCCCAGAAGACTGGCGGCATTGCCACGTTGAATGGCAATGCTGATTATTTGCGCAAAGAACGAGCCAGTCCTCTGGTCACGCACTGTGTCGAGTCGGCGAGAAATCTCCTTAAAAAAAAGGAGACATGCACTCGGGCCACCCAAGCGTTTCGACCCCAAACGGCTCAAAACTGTAATTACGGTTATACAGAGGTTTCGACTTATTCGCCAGAGTAATAGGGAGCTTGATTGCCACAAATCCTAACTTCAGATTGCTACTGACAAGTTCCAAGTGGAAAAACCCAATCAACGTAACAACATTCTGAATAAACTTGAAACTTGCTCAGGTCTGGGTAATTTTTGATTTTTTGACTATTTATTTACATAAATATTTCAACTTACTACTATCAGGAGAATTTAAATACCGTAAAAACGTTGGCATTCCAAGCAAAACTGCGATAAGATCCTATGATATTATTATAGGAGATAAGAGTGACAACAATGACTTATTAAATCTCCGTAAGGGCTTCCGTAGCATATTGCAGGCGGAAGCAGACGACAACGTGTCACCGCGAAGCTACTGGTTCCTATTTATTTCTTATTAGGGTCTTAACTAATATAATCAACATCAGACTGTTTTTACAAGCTTTTATTTAACTTGCAATGTATGTATGTATGTGTGTTCTGGTCAAATCATGCAACTGAATTTTAAAGCAGTTATCCTCCACCGATTAAGATGAAATTTTGCATACACGTTTAGTTTGCTTGACAATGCATGGTTAGCTAAATGAAGCCATTCTAAATCCAACATGGCGGACGGCCCAAGATGGCGGGCTAGTTATTTTTTGTGCACTGTCATGATATGTGTATCAAATGAAAGGGTTTGCTGAGAAAGAAAAAGCTTGTGTAAAAAAGTTTTTTTAAAGTAACATTTTATTTTAATGTTTCTATTGCCTCCACTCTGTAAGATAGGGAATGTACCTTAATCCACCCCGCGGGCCCAGCGGCGGTTGGTGGATGTCACATGTCTTCGAATTTATGGTTCTAGGACATGCCGGTTTCCTGACGATCTATCCTTTACCGTTATAGAGCGTTGGTGATGAAATAATTTGCACAATCTGTAGTACCTGCCTGGGTTCGAACCCACGATCTATGACAGTTGGAGCCGTTACCACTAGACCACCACTGTTCTCACTAAGATAATAAATAGATATAATTGTATGTTTATTACGATTTTTGTAAAATCTCTGACTAAAACTTCTTTCACTGATAAACCTACATTATTAAAATAATAAGTTCAAAAACTAAAAACCGATTACTGAAAAATCACGCTCTAAAAAGTATGAAACAAGAAAATATTCAGTGATGTTTCAGTAGTCGGGTTTTAGTTTTTTAACTTATTTTTTATTTAATGTATTTTGGGGTTTTTACAGAGCCTGAGAGAACAAATAAACATAAATGCATACATTCAAACATATCGATCAACAAACACTTTGCGACGCCATTGTCGGGTAAACAATTAGTTTTCATGACTTTGACGCTTGTTACGCTTGACAAAAATAGTTGTAACAAACCCTACCTTCATTTTAAATTTCCTGTTCAATGATACCACACATGGTTAGGTGAAAATTTTGTAAATGACTTCATACCCTCTAGAGGGCGCCATATTCAATTTAATGTAACTTCACATAGCCTAGCCACCAGCGAACAAGCAAGACGCTTCCAACGACACCTCATTTGTCAAATTATGATAAGTAGTTTAGAAGTTATGAGGGAACAGATGAATATACATACATACAGACACACCGGTCAAAAACATAACCCTCCCTTTTGCTTCGCCGTAGTCGGGTAAAATGAAAACCCTGTATCACACATTGACTAACTGATCAAACCTCGGTCCATCCGAACCTATAGATCTAGAAAGCTGAAAAAAAGGCACATAGGTTCCTATTTTTGATGTAGACAAGGAATATGGTTTGCTTTTTTTATATTCATACGGATTATGGGCAGATTTTTTTTTCGCAAAGTGCTTGTGACAACAGTAAACAAAACAATTTGGTATAGACTTATTTAACCTACTATAGGACATACCAAATTTATTTCTGAAAGTAACTCCAGTAAAGTTTTGCTTAGAATATTGATCGAGGAATTTCTCTACTAATTGCTTTAAAACTTTATTTCTTTTCATCAGAAGAGCTTTTAAAAAGTTTCTATAACTTTTAATTAGAGCCCGAATGTTCGTGTTGTTTCTGGTAATAAGTAATAGTTTAGTTTTGTAGTATCGCTATATTTTTACCCGACTGCGAGAGAGTAATTTGTTTTCGAGCGTATGTATGTATGTACTCGGCTTGAAAAATTATAGCACATGAGGTGTCGTTGGATTCTTCTCAATTGTGGGAGTGATATAGGCTATATAATTTTCAAATATAGCCCCCCTCCGCCCAAAGAAGGTCGTTACCATTTTTCATCGGTGTCAAATGAATAGACCATAAAAAAATCCTATTTTAAAAGACGTGAAATATTATGAGACTTGTTTTTCTCTTTTCAGTTAATTATTTTTATAGTAATAAGGTTGTAATAAGTTTGACGTGTGCTGCTGTGTCTGTCTGTGGCATCATAGCTCCTAATCGGGTGAACCGATTTTGATTTAGTTTTTTTTTGTTTAAAGATGATTTTGTCGAGAGTGTTCTTAGCTATGTTTGTTTAAAATCGGTTCAGCTGTTCAAATGTTATGAGCGTTTTACTGTTTGAATCGGGGTGTTTTCGCAAGATATCTTGTCATAATTACGTGTTCAATAGATTGCCGATCGAAGCGTATCTACTATGTTCTAGATAAATTATGTAGCATGAAATAAAAATGTGTCGGAGGTTACTTAAATTTTGCAATTTTACTTGTTCCAATTTTATGGTCTTTTGTTATAATAAACGACTATCAATAAACTTGTCAATCGGTAACGGAACAAAAATCGCCAGCAGGGGTGTGAAATCTGACGTCATCGTTATCCCGTTTGCCGGCAACGTGATGGGTTGCGACCATTTTTTTCGTTCCAAGTGGTTACCTGCCCCCGTCTCGATCCTTTGTACACAATGTGGAACATTACACATTCCTAGAAGAAGGTTTTTTCTCTATAAAGTTCCTACATCTCGCAAGCAAAGGTTTCGGGCGTTTTAGGATAGATACGAATTTTGACGATGTCAAATTGGGGAGTCCGTGTCTACGCGGTAAGTGTGTCCTTGAAAAAACAAGCACACGACCCATTGGAATGCCGTGAAGTACTGAACGTATGGATCGGACATCAAGGCTAAAAGGCTGGCTGATCGGGGTTAATTAACTGATAGATCACGGCTGGAAGTCTAAGACTACTAGGCCACGGCGAAAAGTCTCCGGCTGTGGCTGATAGTCTGGCTGAAAAGACGTGGTCGTCAGGCAGCTTAGCCCATGAAGCCTTGATGTAGAAAGGGAAGTGCGTAGCACTCTACCCCACCGATGTAGACAATTTGACTTCTCTTTTATAATTTCATATATTTTATTCAATAGTAGGTATAATACAAATACCCAACAAACTGTACACAACATTATTTGTGTAAAATATTTTTCTGCCTTTCTGTTTCTTAACTCTTTTGAAATTTTATTGAACACACATCTAAATAACCTGAGTAATACAAAATACATTTCAAAACTCCAGTATTCCCCGAAAGGTTAGGCGGAGATATACACCTATTATTTATTTATATAAACTTCATGCACAAAGGTACAGTGGCGGACTCAACGCCTTAGGCATTCTCTACCAGTCAACCAAGGGTGGTCAAGAATAAACATGGCAGGTGCATTTGTTAATTCGAGGCAACAAAAAATTTAACATTTTTTTTATTTTTTTATTGTTTTGTTTGGTTTGCTCTTGATTCTAGTCTAGGTCAGAGGTTACAGAGACAGAGTCGACGATGGATTGAGCTTACCCAGAAGAAACCTGTTCACTCTAACTTTGAAGAGATTCGGGTGGAATGATACATAATTGTTTTCTTTTTCTTAACACTTTTGAAATTTTATTGAACACACATCTAAATAACCTGAGTAATACAAAATACATTTCAAAACTCCAGTATTCCCCGAAAGGTTAGGCGGAGATGTACACCTATTATTTATTTATATAAACTTCATGCACAAAGGTACAGTGGCGGACTCAACGCCTTAGGCATTCTCTACCAGTCAACCAAGGGTGGTCAAGAATAAACATGGCAGGTGCATTTGTTAATTCGAGGCAACAAAAATTTAACATTATTTTATTTTTTTATTGTTTTGTTTGGTTTGCTCTTGATTCTAGTCTAGGTCAGAGGTGACAGAGACAGAGTCGACGATGTATTGAGCTTACCCAGAAGAAGCCTGTTCACTCCAACTTTGAAGAGATTCGGGTGGAATGATACATAATTGTTTTTATTATACATATACCTATGTAAACGAAAATTTCGCCAGAGTATTAGGGGGCTAGTTTATTGCCATCAACCAGTCACAAATCCAAACTTCGGACCGCTACTGACAAGTTCCAAATAGAAACCCCAATCAACCAACGTAAAAAAATCTGAATAAACTTGAAACTTGCTCAGAGGCCTTAGTGCGAGTTTTTACTCACGCTCAATCGCGTTAACGTAAACATCATTTTGTATTGAAACTGGATAAGCGCCGTCTGTTGACGGTAAGGAGCACTAAGGCCTCAGTGGCCTTAGTGCGAGTTTTTACTCACGCTCACTCGTGATACGTAAACGATCTCTAATGTCAAAATGTATACAAAAAAAGTGGTTTCTCCTTACTGTCACCAGACGGCGCTTATCCAGTTTCAATACAAAATGATGTTTACGTATCACGAGTGAGCGTGAGTAAAAACTCGCACTAAGGCCTCAGGTCTGGGTAATATGAAAATTTACGACAATTTAGTTACGAGTACTACCAACTACCACTGAACGCCCAGAGAATTTAATTTCCTAAAAGACGTTGAAACATTTCAAGCAAAACTACAAGAGATCCTACAGTTTCTGTACTTTAGGATCTCTTGTAGTTGACTTCAACCAGCAAAGCAGTCCTATAATCTAAGCGTATACGACGTAAATGAGTTATTAAGGTTTAAGCGGTGACAACGTGTTGTATAAAAGCCTTCGACAGCACAATTTTGCTCTATAAGCTTATAGGGCAAAAATTACCCATAAACAAAGGCTGTCAACGTTTACTACGCCATTTTATACAACCGTTATAGTCTGCCCAAGTAACAAAAATTGGTTGTATAATAAGCCATAGAACGTTTTAGGCAACACTGTTTTTGGTCCTATAAAACCCCAAAGAAGGTGTATTTTATTTGAAAGTGGCGCATTTATTTCTCCATTCAGTGTTAAAACGAACCAATAACAATGTTACACATGGCAAATCAGTCATATACACGCTATGTAACAGTGCACGGGTCACAAAATAGTGATGTACTGTTTAATAAACACCTTTAAGGAACTTTTATAGTACTTTTTCATGCCATACGAGAGTTTATGTTTCCTTTACCTCACATTATTCACTCACCATGTATTCTTCTATCATGAGAGTGTAAAGACTTAACAAAATATATTTATTTAATATTTATAAAGGAACTTTTTTTATATTATATTTGTTTATAGCGTGAAATTATGTGCGACCGAAATTTTACGGATAAACTATGGTTAGTTTTACCATAAAATTTACGTGCCCCCCTTGAATTGTTGAGTATTCACAAAAAAAAAAAAAACAATTAAAGGGACTTCGAGTTTTAAGCGCCATTATAGCATCATATAAAAATGTCTGAAAATGGTTTTAAATGTGAGATAAAAAAATCTTTTTCAGGACATTATTGTTATTTAATAGCAACATTTATCCACTTTTACGTGTCGTTTTTGTGTTATTAAAGAAACATATACTCTGTCATGATACTAACAAGCATATTATAGGTACCTACTGAAAAGTCATTACACAACAACTTTGCTCTATAAAAGTGTTTGTGTGATATGCTTATTAGTAAAACTATAATAGTCATCTCTAAACCAATAAAGTACAGTTACACTCTGGAACTAAGCTACATCACAAAATCGCTCTATTGCAGAGTTTTTTGTAACTACTAACGTACTAAGTACTATAGCAACGATCTGAATATCCTCAATACGACAAGGTCGCCTTAGAGTGTTCATCACTGCTAAAACGAAACGATTATAGCAGTTCGTTTGTAACCTTTATAACGCAAATCAGATGAATAAAGGCATTTTTTAACAATTTTATACAGCAGTATTGTTCTGTACTAGTGGTATTAGCGCTTGCTATAGCACATACTATAAAGGTTGTATAAAATGGTGTAGTAAACGTTTACATTCTTTATTTATGGGTCATTTTTGTCCTATAAGCTTATAGAGCAAAATTGTGTTGTCAAACGCTTTTATACAACACTCTGTCACCGCTAAAACCTTTTTAACTCATTTATCTACTCTCATATCGTAATATTCGAATTATAAAATTCAAAACGAGTTTATATTGGCATACTTTATAAACACAATACCGAAATTTAAAAATAGAATCTTATTATAACACTATTTCTCTAACAAAATAATGCTATAAAACAATTTTTTTTTATTACGATACAGGACAAATCCAAGAAGTTAATCACTAAGGAGTTTCCATATTTTTTTTTTGTAATGCCATTTTATAGTACCTATTATAAAAAGATTTGATTCCAATTTTAAATTGTCTATGACAATGCCCGCTTTAGACATAGCACGCACTGTGATTTTTATTCGCGCGAATTTTATTCCTTCTAACTGTTCATAGAGCTCAAAATATTCGGGCGAATTAAATTCGCGCCGTGGTGCGGTGGATTCTGTGGCAAAACACGGATTTCTTGCGGAATTATTTCCGCACGATTTCGTTACCGATGCGAACAACTTCATACAATTACATAGGTCGCAGAATGGGCGGAAAAAAATCGCGCTAATAAAGATCGCAGTGCGTGCTAAGCCTTAGCGCATGCGCGGTTAATGCGGTGATGTGCTGGGTTTTGGCGCCATTCATACGTTTTGCAAGTTTTGCTGTACTGAATTTCATGAGTTATTTAAAATATTGTGTGTGAAATGTCTGATATCAGTGAATGTGAAGAAAATTTGACTCCGCCCGATATTTTAGATGCGGCGAAGGAAATTACTCTTAATTTATTACCAGCAAAGTCGAGAAAAGTATATGACAAATGCTATCACGATTTTATGGCATGGAAAATGCAAAAAGAGGTATTTAGTAGGTTCAATCCCCGTTATGAGTGTAGATAAAGTAGTGTATGAAACTGCACATAACTAGGTATTAAAACATTCGTGTGAAAGCTATTAAAAACCTCGCCTACGGCTCGGTTTTTAAACACACACTCATGTTTTAATACCCCTCATTATGCAACAGTTTCATAAACTACTATTATATGTCTTTTTCGATATATATGCTCAGATTATAGGTCTGCTATGCTAGTTGGGTGGTGCTATAGCAAGCGCTAATATGACTAGTACAGAATAATGCTGCTCTATAAAATTGTTAACAAATGCATTTATTCATCTGATTTGCGTAATAAAGGTTACGAACTGCTATAATCGTTTTAGCAGTGATGAACACTCAACTAAAACGACCTTTTCGAATTGTTGATATTCAGATCGTTGCTATAGTACTTATTACGTAATAAGTTACAAAAAATTCTATAATAGAGTGATTTTGTGATGTAGCTTAGTTCCATATTATTACTATGTAATGTAAGAGTGTGTTACGTGTAACTGTTCTTTATTGGTTTAGAGATGACTATTATAGTTTTACTAATAAACACATCAGACAATCACATTTTAGAGCAGAATTGATGTGTAACGACTTTTCAGTTCCTATAATATACTTGTTAGTATCATGACCGAATATATATTTATTTAATAATGGTAGATAAATGTTGCTGTTAAATGACAATTATGTCCTGAGAAAGATTTTTTATCTCACTTTTACAACAATACTCAGATGCAGTTTCTGTACATATTGATTACGTGAACGCGATCGAGCACCAGTTAAAACTTGCACCAAGACCAATGATTGCAGTCAGCTATGAAACCACACCAAGGTCCTAGACAAGTGATATTCTATCGTCGAAAGCGTGGCGATAGCGATTGGATTGACAAAATTATATGGGATTGACAAGCGATATCGATAAATCATGTGATCAATGCCTTACATTTTCACATTTCGACTATCGCCTTCGCTGACATCGAATGCCACTTTTCTAGAGCCTCTGTATTCGATTAGG
Source organism: Orthosia cruda (assembly GCA_964057195.1). Taxonomy (NCBI): domain Eukaryota; kingdom Metazoa; phylum Arthropoda; class Insecta; order Lepidoptera; family Noctuidae; genus Orthosia; species Orthosia cruda. Next base: position 18,056,053 of record OZ059843.1, on the reverse strand, counting down.
TGGCGTCCCTCCGCAAACTATGAGCCACCTTCAATCGCGCGTCGTGTCCAGTCCCGAGGACCTGAAGACTGCATCAGCAAATGTTGTTACCGTGAATACTGGGCCAAAATAAATAAACAAAGAAAAATATTATTTAACAATGAATTTGCTTCTTCTATCCGTGCTTTTGTAGCATTTACCAATACTTGTTCCTTCCATGGTCTTTTTTTACTCTGTCCCCCTTGATATTATATCAACCTGCACTAGCATAATAATTTTGCTCACTTTAATACATTTCCAGACCATTACATTGTCACTTTCTACAAGCGATACAGTTAAAAAGACGTGTTATTAATTTCAACTTTTACCGTCACAAAAATAATTGTTGGCTTCCGCGTAACATCGTCCATTTGACGTGCTCTATTACCAGCGTAAGTTACTGCGATAATTTGTAGAATATCATGAAGGCTGTCACTTAGACCAGGTATTCAAAGTATTTTTGTTGTGCAGGGTTATTTAAGAAGGCTTTGTCAGTCATCTTTCTTACATTATCATTCACATCCTGACTTCGCCCACTGCTGGACATCGGCTTCTCTATTCTTGTGCCAATCCCAACGCTTCTGTGCCACCCTTATCCAGATACTAACCGCGATGACAACAATGTCGACTGCCTGTCTTACATAATGTAAGACATTGTAAGACTGAATAGGTCCTTGGCTTATAAGATGACGCGGTGACCTACGATTTGTATGGAGATAGTATCGACCTAGAGGGTATAAAAGAATGACACTTGTCTATCCTTAACATAAAAGAACTATACAATTGAACCCTTGAGAGTCCTTTTCCATTGGTAAAAAACGGATTAGGTGTACTAACGCCCGGTTTCTGGATTAAGTATTTAATGTTGTCATTTTTCAATCTATACTTTCTTATGATAGTGGGTTTTGAACTTTTGACACGTTCTTAAAATATTTAATTCAGAAAACGGCCCAAAGTCTTGCCGTGATAAACCTTTTGATACTAGAATATAATGCTAGGACTCTTAAAAAGGCTAGGCTAACGACTCTTAAAAGTTGTCACTAATACCAGTTGAAAACTAATTTAATTAATGACATTGATCAAAGGCTATCAAAAGTCGAAGAGAGCTTAAAGCTCAAAGTTTCAAAAGTGTACACAGTTTGAAGACTCCTTTAGAGTTCTGTACTGGATAGGATGGTTTTAATTTTCTCACTTGAGCTCTTATTGGTGAAGTTTTCTGAAGACTGTACGTTGAAACCGAGTCTCGCATAACTCGTATATCTTGAAGAATGTGGGGTTATTTGGATAAAATCTTGTGGAGGGAAAAGAACCTGAGGCTCATACAAGTGAAATACTTTGAAATGTTTGTGATATACATACACACGGTAGCGCATGCCAACGCAATTTGAACTCTACGACAATCGGCATCGCTGATATTAGCACTTTGTCTAGAGGCTCTTCTCTTGAATTCAAAATAGATAATTTGACTACATTATATCATTATTTTGATTGTTACCCGTTAACAGTACCGATAATTATATAAGTATCGAGTATATTATTTTCTATTCTATGGATATAATTGTTTGTAGTTGGTGCAGTACGTTTAGATTTTCAATTAATATTTGACTGTATCTTTTCCATAGTTTTTTTTGCATTTCTATTTTAATTACATAGCATCTGATCATTTGAATGATACTATGTCTTACCTTAGCACTAGTCATTGTAATATTAACAAATGTATTTTTTTTGTTTCAGGTCATCAACAAACGACTCCCGGAGAAATCCAAGTGTTGAATGTTATTAAAGTTAATCAGTAAATGTTTTACAAAGTGATGTCGATTGTATAAGTGCCAAAAAGTGAGTTCACTGTCATGTGACGCGCTACAATGTTGAAGATACAAATGTTAGAATCTATCGTCAGTAATGATGCTGATGAAAATCAGGAGCAGCAGCCGAATGGGTGAGTTTTATCAAAAACTTTTCATTCGACAAGTATAAAAAATCTTCCAGTGTGGTGAGACCCGTAGGTAGTGGATATGGCCCCAATAAGATAGATCAATAATTTGGTGGATTTCACGGTGTTGCGATGGTTGGATTACTGTGCATTCGGTGCTGGTATAAGTCAAAGCAACGTTTTCTAGACAACAAAAAGCCTTATAGGCAAAGGACTTACAATAGCTTTTATGGAACCCTGTAAACGTAGCTGTATTGTCATAGATATTTTTACACCGGGCTATAATGGTTCTCGGCTTTAGGTCTTGATTTGTAATTATACTTAACCTCGTAGATCTACAGGAATACAGCTACCTCGCACATCTTCGCGTGTTTTTTATTATAATGTATTGTCAGGTATAATTCAATTAAATCATAAAAGTGAAATTAATTATCACCTGAAATAATATATGCCATTGAAAAGTTACTGGGTGTTTCACTTTCAAACTCACACTAAATTCTTTGTATTTTCTTTTTCACATATTAACATGACTGAAGATCGAGGTTTTAAAAAGCTGATGTTACAAAATCACGTCCTGGTAAAACTAGTAATGTTGCTTTGAGATAAAGAAGCGATAAGAACAATATCCAATTTGAAACAAAAGCTGAACATAAGCCGTAGATTATAATATTAATATTCAATTACGATATTGAGTTAACATTGGCGGTAGCACACAATTTAAGATTAGGTAATAATCCTAAATCTACAGAACAGTATTAAGGCGAACAATACAAGACGGGTTACTATCAACATTTCGTGAAATATTAACTAACTTCTGGGTATCAACATTATAAACACGTCTGTATTAATGCAGGTGCTTATCCATAAAGGCTGACTTGCCTGTAAAGTCACTACAGAAGATTATCTATGAAAGTTTTGATCATGTCATGGATGTGTTTCTCCAGTAGATATAAATAGTAGTTGATTACACTATTATGGACCTGCAGAAGGTAAAATGCAACCCAAGGTCTCTAGAGATAGCGAGATTAAACGTGCAAATATAAATTATCTACCACCCACTACTAACTGCCATGAAATGAAAACAATTTTAGAACCGATATGTCGATATTATACTTAGAAATACCAAGATAGCCAGCCTACCAGCTTTGTCAACCTTTGGCAGATGATACAGAACAGTTAAATTCAAGAATTTGACTATTATACTTTATAATGTTTCCTCATACATTCCTGCTAACCTTTTCAAAAATGATAAAACCTAAATCAAACCACAAGTAACCCAAAACCAGCTACTAAATAATATGGATAGCTTCACCGTACAGCACGATTCACCTACATTCTATTTCTACTGTATCAAGATATCGATTTCCATCCAAATAAGCGTCCCGGTGGCGCCGGTATAATTTCGCAAATAACTTTTTATTGGGACATCACGGATCGTTGTTTTCTACCGGGTCATCCGACAGGTTGTGACGACAATTTGTCGCGGACATGACAAACAATTTAATAAAATTATGCCTGCTTACTTAATTGCGGAAGATTTTATTACAGGCGTTTTCTTAGGTAATATAATTGGTTGACTGTTTGATGACCAAGGTTTGATTTGCTGTGCCTGATCTAACGACTTGGGGGACTAGGGTGATGACACACCATCACTGTGACAAGATAAAATACTTTCTGGTCGGTCTATAAGTTCTTAGTGTTATTAAGCCACATCCAGACATAGCTTGCTTACATGCGGGTTTTTGCCAATAACTAAATAGTTTTTACCACTATCTCCATTTTGTTATACTTAACCATCGCGGCATCGTATGGACTTCAGCAATCAGGTTTTTTTCTAAGTCATCCGACGATATTGTTTTGGTCCACCTACGCTATTTCTACCTTGTCAAATATCTAATAGTTATTATTCCATACTATTCATAGTATTATAACGTTTTCACTCCGAAACCGTAGAATCTGATCTTGGTAAACGACATATTTTTAGAATATTCTGTTTTCCAACCGACGCCGTTGACTGATGCCAATAGTTTATCGTTCTTGCATCATTGTTGGTAGATACAACTTTGCACCACAAAAATCCATTCAATTAGTTCGACCATTTTCAGGCGCACCAAAATACAAAACCGAACCTTGCACTCCATACATTTTCAATTCAACCACGCCCTCACAGCAAGAAGCGAGCGGGAACATTGTTTGCGCTCGTAAAAACTAAATGAAAACATAGCGGCGGGCGACAGTACGACGCGACATCGCCCGCGTCGGTCGGACAAAACAAATTCAACATGTTTTATGGCCCCACCATGAGGGAAAGGCATCGGTTTATAAGTTATAACGCACTCTGATACTGTTATGGTGTTTTCCTGCAAAAGGAAAGCCATAGGCATGGCCAGGGACTAAAGTTACTTTCAGGAGACGATAATTCATATTTAGGGATGGAAATATACCTGTAGCGTTTATTCTGAAGAAAAAATACAGTAAGCAAATAAAAGTGCGAATCCCGATATCGCAATTTGTGAATTAATGCAAGAGGTATAGTCAAGGGTCAAAAGTGCAGTCTTACTCTCCCAAAACTCAAATGAATGGTTTTTGTTAGAAGAAGTTAAATTATCCACAAAAGGTTTAATGTGTTATATAGAAATTGAAGTAAAGATTACACCTACTAACCGTGAAAAGATGAAATTCAACTGGGTGAAAAATAAGTTTTGATAGAGAGTGACTGCACTTTTGGGCCTTAACTGTACCTAAAACAAAGCAAAAAGAAACACCAATGCTGAGACTCGAACCCACGTTTTCGAACTGGATCACTATTCAAGTTTCATCATCAGTGAACATTATTGCAGCATTGTCATAAGTTCGATTCTCAGGATGTTTTTTACTGTAAATAATTACCCAGCAATTTTTTCTAATTTCCTTTAAAAAATATATACTTAAGTTTTTTAAATTAATAGAATACTTAAAAAAGGTGTCAAATTGTATACTCAGTAGGTGTGTCCAGCTTTAATGAAACATATATATATATTGCTAGACGTTTGCATACCTTTTACGTTTACGTAATACCTTCTCAAAATAACCATTCATGCGAGTAGTGCAGGGGAAGAGTGACACCAGATCCCCAACTGGCTTCCTGAGTATACACGGACACCAGTTCTATAAAAATAATAGGTCCCTATGTATCTAAATCGGAAGAAAACTTCGCTTGCGAGATCTAGAACTCATTGATATAAATATTGATGGTATTGAGGGTAGATACAAAATTAATTTTATATATTTTTCGTATTAGTCTGACAATGACTGATCATTTGAAAGTTTGGATTAAGAAGGTTCGGTACACAAAACCTTTTTACAAAAAAACATATAACTGGCTTCCAAATTAAAACACTACAAAGTGCATTTTTTTTTATATAATTGTTTTGCATTTTTTGTAGTTATCTCATATTTAACAAAGAACTTGCTCAATAATAAGTTATAGAACTTATTATTGAGCAAGTTCTATAATTATATATCTATTATTATTAAATTATATTCTTGCTCAATAATAAGTTATAGAACTTATTATTGAGCAAGTTCTATAGTTATGGAAATTATGAAGTTCCGGTCCAATCCAGCCCATAGATACCTACCTTTCTTTGGGATTAACATAAAAATAAACCTCACAAAATCTCAATCACAATACATTTAATATTAAAACTTTAGGAACACACTGGAACATTTTTTTTATATTTAAGGTCTGTGGGGATGTAGTGTTATTGAAACAACTGTTCTCAAGCGATTACCTTTAATTACTGACTGCAAGAGTATAAGTGTGTTAATATATTAATAGAAGATACATTCATATGGATAGGGTCATAGACCTTATACTATAGGTAGTACTACTACACCTCACCTCAGGGGTGATAGAGAAAAAAAAATAGTTTACAATAATTTTTTTTTTTTTTTTTTTATACGTAAATATAACTTAATAACATTTCTTATGTTACCAAAGGTTTGGTTCTATTTTTATGGATTAAATAGGTTTTATTAATTTTTAATATTTCTACATTAACACCTAAATCATTTAAAACAACAAATGGTCCCTCCCATTGAGGATCTAACTTATTAGCTATTTCATTTCTAATTAAAATTAGTTGTCCTTTACTGTATGTCACATTATTTAAAGACTTATCATAACAACTCTTACGGTTTTGTTTACTTATAAGTAAATTATTACGAGCATCTTGATGTGCTACTTGTAACCTATACTTAAGATCTAAAGGATAACTTTCTGGATTATACAATGGTTCTATGTACTGACTAACTCTAGATGGTACTATACTAGCTCTACCAAATACCAGTTCGAATGGTGTGTACTTTGTCTCTGTATGAACAGTATTGTTGAAACTATAACACCAAAATGGTAGCCAGTGACTCCATGTGTCTTTTTGGCCATTACACTGTATTCGTAAAAACGATCCTAAATTTTTCTGTGAATTTTCGAGCGCACCGATGGATTGATGGTGATACGCTGTAGACTTTTTTATACATAAAAATTTACATACCTGTTCCATTACTGACGATACAAATTCTGTTCCACGATCAGTTGCGATGGTATTAGGTATTCCAAATCTTAAAATAAAATTATTAACTAATGCTTTAGCAATACTTACGGTTTCCTTCGTTTTCAAAGGATAGGCCTCTACGAACTTAGTAAGCTCGCACTGCAGTGTCAAAATATAACAATTTCCTTCAATGTCTTTTTCTAATGGACCTACGACGTCCAGATAAATTTTTTCAAAAGCATGTGAAGCTGTTGTAGTTATCTCCATGGGCGCCTTGATATACTTACAATGCTTCATTTTCTGACATTTAATGCATTTACTCACAAATTGTGTAATATCGTTGTCTAAGCCTGGCCAGTAAAAATGTCTCTTAATATTATTGGTCATCCTACGTACTCCTGCATGTCCTGCGGTAGGTAGTAGGTGAAAGTCATGTAAAATATACTTTCTTTCTTCTTCATTATAAATTCTCCTAACTCCTCTCAATACATAAATACGTGGACCGGTCCAATCCTTATTGTCTTTTATCTCTTTTAATACATCTTTAATAAAACTCTCATATTCCTTATTTTTTACTATGCATAGCTCATTTATACCTATTCGTTTACAAAAATGACCTAACTTAGTCACAAATTCGGCTCGCGTAAGTTGTGCTCTAAAGTTAAGATTAATATACAACATTTTCTTTCGATTGTTATAAATAAAACATTCCTTTTCTTCATCTATATTGTTTTGTCTTTTTAATTTATTTAATTCATCACTTCCTATAAAACTTATTTCTACAGAATTATTCGGAATTTTTAGTACCTCAACTACTCGTGGTTGATCAGGCCACGTTTCGCCTCGTTTACTAAAACTAGGTGTATCCAATTGTTTTCCTACATCTAAACGTTTTTTCTGAGCTCTAGTCATAACTAAAGAAATTTCATTATGCATCTGTTTTAAAGTATCCGATGTTATATTAATTCTAGATAATGCATCTGCTACGCTATTATCTTTTCCTTTTAAATATAAAATTTTAAAATCGTATTCTTCTAGTGCTAGTCTAAATTTAAGTAGTCTGCTAGATGGGTCCTTCATTGAAAATAAATATATTAAAGGCTTATGGTCTGTCATAATTGTGAATGATTTACCGTATACATAGGGTCTAAAATACTTTACAGCCCAAACAATTGCAACTAACTCTTTCTGAATGGTTGGATAATTGAGTTCAGCTTTATTCAGAGGTCTGCTAGCATAAGCTACAGGTTTCATATTTTTATTGCACAAGACTGCTCCAATAGCCGTCCCTGACGCATCTGTTTGAATGACAAACTCATTATTTTCATAAAAATCTGGAAAATCTAATACTGGTGGTGTACTTAAAGCATGTTTCATTGCTTCAAACGCACTTTGACACTCTTCAGTCCAAACAAATGGTACATGTTTTCTAGTTAATTTATTTAATGGACAAGTTATTCTTGCAAAGTTTTTAATGAATTTCCTATAATAGTTACAAAATGCTACAAATCTTTTTACTTCATCAGTATTACTTGGTACAGGGTAATTTTTCAATACTTCTACTTTAACTGGGTCGGGTAAGACTCCATTTTCTGATACTAAATGCCCTAAATAAAGAATTTCTTTCTTTAAAAAATTACATTTTTCTGGATTTAATTTTAAATTAATTTTCCTAAGTCTTTCCAAGACGTCTGTTAAGTTTTTATTATGGATATCTAAATTTCTCCCAAAGACTACTAAATCGTCTAAATATATAAAACATTTATCGTATGTTAACCCAGACATAGCAACTGACATTACTCTACTAAAAGCACTCGGGCTTGTTTTTAATCCCATAGGTAGCCTCTTCATCTGGTATTGCCCAGTACTAGTTGTGAACGCTGTATACTCTCTACTGTTTTTATCTAAAGCTACTTGGTAATATCCTTGATTAAGATCTAAATGCGAAAAATAGACTGAGCCAGAGAGCGAATCCAAAATTTCCGTAATACTTGGCAAAGGAAATTTATCGTCTACAATACGGTCATTAAGCTTCCGATAATCGACCACTAGTCGCCATTTTTTATCGTTGCTGCTTTTTTTTGGTACCAGTAAAACAGGACTTGACCACTCACTCTTCGCCTCTTCTATAATGTCATTGTCAATCATTTTTTGAATTTGCCTATTTACTTCATTTTTCAAAGAATGCGGCAATCGGTACTGCTTCGTATAAACCGGACTTGTATTTGGTTTTATAGTTATGGATTGTTCATAAACATTTGTAGTCGTTAACTTATCACCTGGTAAAAAGAAAACATCCGAATATTTAGAACATAATTCTTCAATAGATTTCCGTTCGTCCATTTTTAAATGATTTAAATTTAAAATGTTTAATAAGTTCTTTGCTCGTTCTAAACTGTTAGTGTTTGATTTAAAATTGCATAAGTGATACTCTTCAATTGAATATATCTGTGGTTGAAAAGTTGGTAGGTAAATATCCTGCTCGTTAGTGTTCAAAATTTTAACCGGTAATCTATTATTTTTTATTCGTCCAATACATCCCGCTAGAAAAACATTTTCCGCTAACTGCTCACTATGGATAATACAGTCATTCATATTCTCAATATTTAATAGTAAATAATGTATCGACTCACTTCGTGCTGGGATATGTAACACCTCAGCTGAGTAATCTATGACATCACTTAGTTCTAATGAATAATACTTTCCATAATTAGATAGGTTAATGACATTAGTTTCTAAGTTTATATTTGAAGCGTACTGACAAAGAAAGTCTAAACCTAATATTCCATCTGCCTTTAATGGTATGTTATCAAAAACATGAAGCTTGATATTAAAGTCAACAAAGTGTTGGTCATCACGATGAGTCAAACTAAGTTGAACAAACCCTGATGAACTAATTTTACCTCCAATACCATTTATGATGGTTTCATTTCTAACTACTGCACTATTGTATGGTAACGCATCTTTTTTAATTACGGACAAAGATGCTCCGGTATCTATTAACCAATAATATTTCCTATTACCTATGTATAATGCTAAAAATTTTGCCTTACCTTGCAAAGCTAAAATGTTATGTTTAAGATCGAAAAAACTGCATTTCGTTTGTTGTAGGCATACTATCGTTCTTATCTTGTTCATGGTTGGAATAAAATATTCTATTGGTACGACCTTTACTACGAGTTTCATTACTCGATCGATTCTCGTTCGAAGTTTGATAATCTCGTCCACGTCCGTTACCACGATAGTTATGGGATGATCGCCCACGTGAGTTATTGAAATCACGTCTGCCGAAGTTATTAGAATTGTGACTAAAATTACCTCTCAAATTATTTGAATTATGCTGATAATGATGTCCTCGACTGCGTTGGTTTAACTGCTGATTATGAGAACCACGGCCATTCCTAAAGTTGTTGTTATTGTTATGAAACTTACCTCTTCCGCGGTGTGAAAACTGCATGACATTTTCGTTGGTCGAAGTCGATGCCGATGTCAACTCTTCGTCTTTCGCTGCCTGGATCGCGTCCTTTAAACTGTCATAGTTACGTGCAGCAATAATCGTACTTAGTCTCGAATCCTTCAATCCATCTGCGAATCGCTTAATTGCCAATTTTTCGTTTATGGGCTTGAGTACGGAATAACTATCAGAATTACCATTTGCTTGCGATATGGTCAGATTAGTAAATAACTTTTCTAATTCTGTTCCAAACTGATCAATTGTACGCCAACCTTGCGTTGCGTTTTGTAATCGTGATTGTATTGCAGTAAACGATTTTTTAGGTAAAAGTGCAACACGTAAATCTCTGACAAAATCGTTCACAGATGTGTAATTATTGGTTATACGTAATTTAGCATTTTCTGATAATCTACTTTTCAAAACGAATGTCATTAGTAATTTTTTCCCCGCTTCCGACAACATGTCTGCGTACATTTCTATAGAGTCAATGATACTTCTGATATTATTTTCGTTATTGGTCATTACAGGAATCAAACTACATGCCGTTTTTAAATCGAACTCCATGATTGATTCTGAATTTGGACTTGCTTCAGAAATATCACTGTCACTATTACAGTCTGATTTAATTACAGTGCACAAAACATTAATTTGCGAATAACACGATTCTATTTCGTTTTTCGTAACTGATAATGATTTTAACAATTCTGATTTTACTCCTGGTTTTGTAGATAATAGCTTTATTAATCCTTTACTTTTCTCATAAATTGTTTCAACCTCACATAATTTATTCTTAATAACATTACCCTTAAATCGTGTTTTTCCTTTTTTAATTAAATATTTCCTTATTGATACAAGATCATTTAAGCAATGTAACAATTCATCTTCCATTCCCTCATGCAAAAGTAATCTATATTAATTAAACCATTTAATACATACCCGATTCTCACAGTGAATTACTGTAGTAGGGAACACAGCGTGTAAGATGAAACATGATGATATACGATCACTCAAAACAAACTTAAACTGCTAATTTATCTTAGAGTTCATTATTTTAATTCTTAATGTCTATTATCATTTTATTGTCTCTTGATTTATATGATGATTCGCGTTTTCATTTTACGCACTATAATACGCACAACGCACTTGATACGCACTTAGTATGCACTTCACTAAAATAAATGATACCGCACAGCTGCCAGATGAGTATGATGAATACTCCGACTTCTACGTCATTGGAAGATTTACTTGCTCTTCTCCGCGAATTGCTCTGGAACGGTTGAACGATCGTCGCAGGCTGTTCTGCAAAATCTGGTCCCTGATCCAGGAATGGTGGCAATTCCTGTACTGCTTCCACGCAAAATATATAATGCCAAGACCCAGTAAAACGCAAATTACTATGAGGATAATACTGATCGTCGAAATATGTGCCTTCAATTCTTCAACGTGTGCATTATTGGACCCAGCAGAATTCTGGTTCACGAAGACCGTCTCCTTTTCTACGTTGGAACGACACATTTTCACTGATTTCCGGACGTTAAATTAACTTTTAAATGTACTTGATTCATTTTAATTACGAAAGTTCCATTATCCCCTAATATTTCCACGCCAATTTATTACAAAAAGTTCAATTTATTTACTTTGCTTTGGAGCCGTAACACTACGCCGAGATAGAAAACGCGTCACGCGCCCCAAAAATGGCAAGGGTCGCCATGTGGGGATGTAGTGTTATTGAAACAACTGTTCTCAAGCGATTACCTTTAATTACTGACTGCAAGAGTATAAGTGTGTTAATATATTAATAGAAGATACATTCATATGGATAGGGTCATAGACCTTATACTATAGGTAGTACTACTACACCTCAGGTCCAATTCAAATGAAATAGCTAGTTACGGAAGATCGGTTTATAAAAAAAATTAGATTATTTGGAGTTCTTGGGGAATAGTACGTCACTAGTGAAACGAGCAAGGTGAACTCTGGTGAACTGTACCAACTGCGTACCCCTTAAGAGTGTACTGTCGTGATATTATGTTACAATATTATTGTGTAAACAACAAAAAAGACATGAAATTGAAAAATCCCTTGCGATTTGCCGCCATTTATTTTTGAGAGTGGTATATCTACAAAGTTCTTCATTAGATCTTTACCAAATATAAAAAGGAACTACCTCGGTACAATATTCTTCAAAACAATTTGCGCAGATATCTCATGAACAGCTATACAAAAAAAAACATTCAGACGAATTGAGAACCTCATCCTTTTTTTGAAGTCTGTCAAAAATAATGAAACAGGTACCTAAAATAAACCGGAAAGAAACATCAGTTCTGAGAACTACCATCCTACCTACCACTACTAACTAGAACCCGTCTTCTTTTGAGTAACAAATTCGATACGGTGTATTCGTTTCATCGTCAATGAACGCGTTGTCCTGAGTTCGAATCACAGGATGTTTTAATTTTTCCTTTTTGGTTTTTCATTGTAAACAATTAAACAAGTTTGTCCCTAATTTTCTTTAAAAAAAATGCTTTTTAAAAATGATTACAATGCGATAATAATATAAAAATAATAAATACAATACAAATAAAAATAAAACATTCTCATTTAGGTATTTCCTTTTTGTTTTATCACTGTAATAAACAATAAGAAACCTTTATAAAAAAGTGTTTTTTTTTGTATCTTTAAAAATATGTTTTTATTTTTAATAATTCCATATAAAATTAAAAAAGTGTCAAATTATATACTCAGTAGGGGTTGTCCAGCTAAGAAAAACACAATTACATTTTAGTTTATCCTTTTTGTTTTTTCATTGTAAATAATGAAACAAATTTTATTTCTTGCATCTTTAAATAAAATGTTTAAAACAAAACCTAAAAAAGGTGTCAAATTGTATACTCAGTGGGGGCGCCCAGCTACGATAAACAAAGTAACACACAAATATTGCCGGACTTTCGCAATAGCAGAAGGGTACTACAACAAGGAATCTTTAGAATACCTTTTACTAATAAGTAATGCCTTCTAAAGATACTCATTATAGTACAGGGGAATATGGACACCAGATCCCCCAACTGGCTTCCTGAGTATACACGGACACCAGTTCTACTAAATGAATAGGTTGCTATGTATCTACTTGGGTCGAAAACTTCGCTTGCGAGATGTAGAACTTATTGATAATAAATTTGATGGTATTGAGGGAAGATTTTGTATATTCTCACCTAAAAAAAATATACTGCAGTATATTGCAGTATACTTAGTGGTTATACTGTGAGGTATGGTTCTTGTGAATTTACTAAAATAATAAAAAAGGTACCTAAAAATTTACCAAAAAGAAACATCAATGCTGGGATTCGAACCCATGTCTTCTTTTATGTAACAATTTCAAAATGGATCACAATGCTAGCTTTATCATCAGTGAACGCAGTTAGAATCTCAGGATGTGTTTTATTTTTTCCTCTTTGTTTTCTCACTGTAAACAATTAAACAAGTTTCTTTCCTCATTTTCTTAATAAAATGCTGTCTGAAAATCAATATCATGAAATATACTAATAATAATACAAAACAAAATTAAAAATGTGTCAAATTGTATACTCAGTATGGGTGCCCAGCTAAGAAAACAATTACACTTTAGTTTTTTCTTTTTGTTGTTTCATTGTAAATAATGAAACTAATTTTATTTCTTGTATCTTTAAAGAAAATGTTTAAAAAAAATAATACAAAACCTAAAAAAGGTGTCAAATCGTATATTCAGTTGGTTCGTCCAGCTAAGATAAACAAAGTACCTAACACACAAATATTGCCAGACTTTCGCAATAGCAGAAGAGTACTACAACATGGAGTCTTTAGAATACCTTTTACTAATAAGTAATGCCTTCGTTAAGCCACTCATGATCATAGTACAGGGGAAGAAGGACACCAGATCCCCCAACTGGCTTCCTGAGTATACACGGACACCAGTTATATAAAAATAATAGTTTCATAAGTATCTAAATGGGGAGAAAACTTCACATGCGAGATGTAGAACTCATTAATAATAATATTGAGGGTAGATACAAAATTAATTTGACTTTTGTTTTGTATTATTCTGATGGTGGTTAATCATTTGAAATAATGAGTTTAGAAGTTACGGTATACTTTGTGGATGACATCCAATTTTATGTAAATTTAGATGAGAAGCTTTAAAAAATCATACATAAGCTATAATGACTATTGTTGCAGTGTTTAGTGCGTTGTAAACTATTGTACAAGTTGTAGACATAAGTGAAAGATATTTCTATGAATTGCAAATTAAAAGGTTAGTAATGATGACATAATAAAACTTGATGTAGATGTTATTGCTTCAAGTGGCTCAAAACATAAATTAAAACGGACGAAATATATTGCGAAATTATATTATTAGTTGTTTGGGCAATATTATTTTAATTGTGTATCCGTGTATTTTGTATATGAGTTCGTTATTTAACTTAAAGTATCATAGTGACTGATATTGAAACTGAATTACGCGCGAAACAGTTCAAAACCTTCAAGATCTATCATCCGTCCGACCTTGCGAAGTCTCATTATAAGTAAAGCGAAACACTCAACCACAATATCAGTTACGTCGAGCTCAACCCAAAGGCTATAGGATTTTAATTTTCTATCGACGAACGATTCATTAAACCAGGCATACCATTCACACAATTAAGTCGGTTGTACACCAGCGTGCAATTAAGTCGCAGTTACCGCTCTTACACAACGGTGTGCCACCGATATTCCGTTCGGAGCAACGAGCTGTGAAATATGACGCTAGAAAAAGCGATCATGTGTACTTAGCCTTAATTCATAATTTGTTTGCATTGAAAATGTGACAGGAACAGTGTCTGGTAATTACAGTTTGTCTTTACTGCAGTTTTTGTTCGTTTTAATGGCTTTTTTCAGTACTTTGTCGAGAATAAGTGTAATCAAATTATGCTGTAATTATTTACATTAGCTTTTTTGTTGCCATGTCAGCAAACAAAAGATAAGGTACTCGTGTCGACGGAGAAATAAAAGAATGAGGCGGTGTTGTGTAAACAAAACGTTCGGTAAGCATTGTGATCTGTGATTGTATCAGTATAAGAGCTCAAACATTTGTTATATTGTTGTTGTCGTTACTAAATCTGTTAATAGATATGTTATTGGTAGTTCTAGGAAGATACTATACCTGCCATTGGATTTTAGATTTGTATTTTTTTGTATACAAATAAATGACATGAAATAAATAACCAAAGTGCAAACTAATTCTCAGAGGTTTTAGTAGTACGAGAAGGGGCACCAACTTAATAGTCCCACACACAGGGCTGGGTAAGGGTAAACATATTGTTGTTCCTATTGTACACGTTTGTTAAGACATAGACGCAATATCTTCCCAAAAGGTACAACCAAGTAACTAGAACTAAACACATACCACGTAAAGTTCAAACATAACTGAACTCAATTTACTCAGCCCGAGCGCTTATGAAATACGTCGAAATCTACCACACTAATCCCAAACATGGACCCTTGGTAACAGAACCCCGGGGTACCGCAGTACCCCAAAATAAACTGTTAGGGACCTTAAATAATAGCGGTGGGAAACACAAGCCTTCATAATGATTTCCACAACGTAAATATAGAGGGAAATCTGTTTTCTAATGGTGAGAAACTGAGAAAGGAAAATCGCGGTCTTGATGGCTCTTTGGCTTTATTTCATTTTCTCTCACACGGTGGAATATTATAACCATAAGTGTTACTGTTGGATAAAACATTGTTAGATTGTGGGCACTGTCAGACAGACCTGAATGTCATTGTTGTGTTCAGTTTTTTTTTATGACAGGGAAATTTGATAAATTGGTGGACGAAAGTTTATGGGAAGAGTGTGAGAATGCAAATGTCACGCATAAATAGTATAATTAACGCAGTTTCGATTTTCTTATTGATTAAAGTTGATAAATAAAAATCTTCCGGTAACGCAAGTGGGAAAAGTTAAGTGGTCTTTAACATGAAAACACGCAATGCTGCTAAAGTGCGAGTAATTAATTCTAGGTTGAATCATCTTCAGATTTAGCAGAAACACTGATTCAATACGGGTTGCACATTGCACATGTTGGCAACGGCGTACAAATAATGACCGTATGCCAACCGGGCCCTAGCAAACACTGGAATGGGCCATGTTTCTCTCAACTGACTTGTACAACATGGAACGAGGGATAAAGAGTGATAGATGACACAGCGTTCTATAACTCAGCTGTGCCTAAACCGTTGCTCGTAAGAAGTACAGTCACAGAATGAATGCAAATTAACTATATAACCTCGCCAACATTGCTACTAACCAGATTCTAGATTGAAAAGCTATTTATTATGTACTATGTATAATCGGCCAAAGCTATATCTGATCACCGTAAGGACTATTTTAGCTTGCAGGGCTCGCCCGCTAAATTAACGCCGACATACTCATCAACCAATAGCATCGCAGCATCGGGTGACTGTTTCTATAGTACCTGTCTGCCCCTTGTTTTCGTAATTAAAAAAATACGGTAATAAAATCAAACAAGTCATTTGGCTATGGTCGACGAAATAAGGGTGGACGCAGCTGTGGTCATCTTGTGCACGAGATTTTGTTTTCAAAGTGATCAGATGTAGCTTTGGCCCATAGTACACACAGGAGTAAAAACTTTTTTTTCGGAATAAGAGAAAGTTTTTTTCAGTTCTTCCAGAGATATTTTACAAAAAAAATAAATAAAAAAAACCCGACTGCTTAAAAACGAAATAAAAAGACGTAAACAAGAAAAGAATTATGCTGTGCAGTCGGAGGATACATATTCGCGAGCTGGCTGACCAAAACCAGGTGTATCCTCCGACTGCACGGCATATTTTTTTTCTTTATTTTTTTAGTTCGCTTTTTAAGCAGTCGGATTTTTTTTTTGTCACTTTTTAGTTAATAAATTATTCGAATACACAAGGTACATTTAAACATATAAGTGTTACATATTTTTGAAATCTCCTCTTAAAACCCTTTATTTTGGTACGATAATTATCACACGATGGGTTTGGAAGAAAAAAAATTCTTGGGCCCCCACAATATGGCGCCCAAAAGTCACCATTTTTCTATTTTTCAATTTTAATGTAGCCAGTGACACTCGCAAGATTAAGACGAATCGATTGACGTATGAAGAATCAAAATCAGCCAACGCGTTTGGTCTCTGGAACGCCACATAGAAACAAACATACATAGACTGATAAACACATTAGCCTCCTTCGGCAGTCGGGTAAAAAAACAAACGATTCTACCTCTTTTTAATATAGTAGTTTTAAGTTAAAAATTTGTAGCATAAAATAGGCACGAATATACATTGGAAAAATGTAATGTATTGGGTACCTACAGATAATCTCGAGTTCAGCACAGATACACTCAACAAGGATCAGGATTGAATGCAGATGTAGCTCAAAGGTACAGCCGAATCTAACTCTTCAAATTGCATTTCAAATTCGAGCAGAGATTGTCAATTCAGTGACAATCATCTCGGGGACAACACATTATGGTTTGACATCGCATTGATAACAATTGACACCTAACTTGACAGATGGGGTTATCTGTCACTATTCTGGAAGGTAGACGTGAATGAACACTGTAATCAATTAGAAAGAACATTTTGTCATAAGAAAACATGATGTTACCATTTCGCTGATAAAGAAATCGTAGAAAAAAATAGGACCAGATTTATCTAGCTACCAAATAATCATTTATTGGATTTGTCATAGTCTGTTTCACCATCATAATCTTTCAGTTAAACTTATCAAAAACAATATAATTTCAAGCAAATTCTGTTAAATTTACATTTCTGCTTTATTGTACCCATATGGATTCTAGGCAATATGTAGATAACAGTCTATAATATATTACGTTTCTAGAAGTGTGCACTTAAGTATTAGATGTAGCATTGTTGCCAAAGCTATTTCTACATTCATTTGTATTCAATATTTACTTCCGAGCTAGTTTTCCGATTCTCGTCGAGTTAACGAGTTAAACGGACGAGCGTACCTTCCTGGACCCTTGACCCAGTTGTATCCCTATTTCTCTGCAGAACGCCCAAGTGCTCTCCTTCCGCTGAGTAAGACCATCTGCGACCAACGGTAGTCCTCTTTGCGAAAATCTTTTGTTGGTTGTTAAACCTAGTTAGTGGTTGGTTGATGATGCCTAGAAAATTTGCTTTTATCTGTATACTCCTTTTTTGTTTACTATTGTTTACGTATTTATAGGAGTATACGTATAGTTCCGTGTACGTAGGTTTAGATTCTGCAAGAACCGTCTGATCCCGAAAATATCTTCGGTATTAAATTTTAAATATAAAAGATTTTGAACAAGGTTTTTCAGGACAGAACAGGTTGACAAAAACATTTACAAAAGTTAATAGAGAAATTTATTAAAGAATTTTATGGAGGTCCGTGATATACCCTTACACACACAACCATGGCTTGTTTTACCATGTCAAAACCAAATGCAAAGGCTTCATAAAAACCACAGCAACATACCCATACCCAGCATACGAGAGGAATCATATATGTAGGTACATAATATATGAAACATACAAGGGAAGGGCACAGGTGCTCACCTGTATTTTCATTTTAAGTTGGGTCCTCCCAAAGGTACACCTTAGAGAGATATCAGGCCTTAATCCTTCTGAAATGATGCAGGTGTGTATCAACGATGATGAATATGACCCTTAGTTTTGGGTTAGTTTTAATAACTGAGAAGTTGGGTCAAGGTAAAAGTACTTCGCTGTAATCCCCTGTTGATAGTGTGTAGAATGTAGGTCTTTCTCGTTAAATTTTCCCGCTGCTTCACTCCTTTGCATTTTATTTGGGATAAGTTAGTCCTAGTCAAGGCGCCCGGTGGGTTCTGTGGGAGTCTGGTGGATGTGAGACGCACAGGACTGATCAGTGTGGCAATGCTAGAAGAAGGAAAGCCATGTCATGTCCATGCATGCTCAGCTGTCGACGTATTTTGGCTGAAATGATGATGATGATGAAGTTAGTCTATAAACACTTGGCGATAGAGTAGTTTCTATCATTGAAACAATCTAAAAAAGTAATCGGATCAGTATTGCCAGAGATTACCTTTAACGACCATTTAAACAGAAATACAATTTCGCGTCTTTATCATATTAGTTAAGATTGTAGAATCTAACTAAAAATTAACGGGACAAGCTGAAGTGAGCTGCAATATAAATGAGCCTATTAAAATTTTATCGAAATAGGTAGCAATGAAGCTTTCATTGTGATAGCTGACAACTGCATTATTGTAGGTTTGATAATAGAATATACTTTGTTGTACACCAAAATAAAATTACACTTATATTTTACAACAACTTAATACTATGGGTACAAAGACTACAAAGGTGGTCTTATCGCTGAAAGCGGCATCTACTGAACAACCTTTGGAAGGACTTAAAGAACTTAAAAGAAAACAGGGGGTAGCCTGCCCTGTGGTGTACTGCCACATTAAAAAATAAAAATTATATAGTTATATGAAATACTAAACATGAACTTACAAATAAACATACATACATAATATTACATGTTACAAAATTTAAGGGAAGGCAATGATCATATGCTTACAAATTGCTGATTTCAAGTTCGGACCTGCAAACCTAATCATACTAAAGTTCCAACTCAAAGGAGGTTAATGACTAACCAGGGTTAGACTTTGAGCGGACAAAATAATTGGATTGGGTGGTACATTGACAGACAGCTAGTAAATTAAGATCAGAGTATAAGGTAGCTGATTTCTTGTGATCTCAAGAACCGATTATTCCACTTACGTCCTAAACAGTTTTGTAATAACGCCATATTTCGCGTCACGCTTCTAATTTCCTTTGTCACCTGTGACAAAGGTATAACCTTCAAAGCCAACGTCTCGTTACAACGTCACTTTATCCCCCAACGGAGGTCGACGAAAATATCGCTTACAAGAAAATATATCCTAAATCGACCACTCTTGGTAGACCCCTGATCAACTAAATAGTTCTTAAACTTCTACCAGGTTTCTACTCCTCCAAGGACAGCACGTCTCAAGTAATACTGGTCCTATTATATTGAAATAAGTTTATTCGATAAGATATCATGAGATAACTTAGATGGCTTGTTCTTAAAACAGGTGTGCTACTAAATTAAAAGTGTGTCACAAGGAATCAGAAATAATTAGGTCATAAAAATAAACTGTGTTCTAATTACAAAGCAAAAGCAAAGGCGTAAGTAACCCTAGGTTTGCTCTTGACATATTTCTGCTATAAAAAATGCTAGACTTCGCTGAATTTCAATGTTCTCTTTCCTTGTGAAAACCAAACTATAAAAAGATAATATCCTCAATAAAAATGTAGGTTAGATTAGTAATTATTATCATAAGACTTTTTATTGTTTTTTCTTATATTTAAATGTCGCCTAGACCGAAATATTTGTATTTGCTGATTTTTCAATAAATGTGATATGTGGAGACTGATTGTGATATATTATAAAATAAGAAAGTGATATTATTTAGTAAGATTAAACTAAGTCTAATTTTGCAATAAAGGTGAGGTGATCTGAAAAGACTGATTGTGATACATTAAAAATTAAGAAAGTGTTACAGATTTATTATTTTGTAAGATTAATAATTATTATCATAAGGCTTTTTTCTTAATAAACGTTCTAGTGATTTTTATCGATATGTTTCATTTAATAATGTCCTGTTAAACAAATGCATCCCAGCACTAGGCTGCCGAGCCGTAGGTGCTGTTCGTGGACACAAATAATAAAATAGATTTGTATCCACGAATAGCACCTGCCAAAAATATTGATAGGTGCTGTTCGTGGACTAGGCTCGGTGCTATTCGCGCCGGTGCTATTCGGACGGGTGCTGTTCGTGGACTACGTCATCCCGACGCTACTGGCGGTCCAGCCACTTTCGGAGGTTTATTTATACGATGCGAGGTACTATTGCTTGCGGAATTTACGTACTTGCGAAGGCGGAACCGAATTTACAACCCTCGTCAGTACTTACCTACCCATAAGTAAGGGTGAACATTTTCTGATATGAAACCCGAACCTTTTATCTTCATTGCCATAATAATAATTTTATATTGGAGCAATAATAATTTGTTTTGACAGTGTTTGTAATACGGTAATACCTATGACATGGATATCTTTTGCTGGTTTTATTAATCTTACAAAATGTTATCGACAAGGGCTTTTTGGAAGAACTGCGAATCTACTAAGTAGGTAAGAAAAATACATCAAAATATTATCTGGGTGCATGGTTTTTGAAGTGTATTAAAAAGTAAAAAAGCAAATAAAACATATTTTTTTAAATAATTTGTAGCATATTACCTGGGGATAGACCGTGAAGTATTTTTTTACCAATTACGACTATAGAAGTTGTTGTTTTACCCTTTATTTTAAGAGCAATCGCTGCTTAAGTTACATTTGTAATTGTAAGTTAAACTTAATTAAATAAATTAAATAATAATTATTTTTAATTTATTTAATTATAGTTTATAGAATTCTAGTATATTCAGTAACTAGTACCTAAATAATAATTTTAACCTGTTACTGTTTCATTGCAGAGCAAAGGCCACTTCTCAGGCAGAGAAGGCACCTACAATGTACCATAAATCTCTTTTAAAATATTAGCGGGTTCTGGAATCTCCAATCTCATACAAAACGTAATAATGACAAGAAGCTATTACTACCTAACGTTACGCAAATCTCTCTCTTGTGTTTCATCAGCGAACACAACAAAAATATAATTAAGCCCATTATTAAGAAACTTAACGTAAACATTAAGCAATGTTTTGTAACCGTTATTAAATTTAATAGCACTAAAATAATCTTGAGTTTCTTCACAAGTTTTTGGTCAAAACTCTTCAAGCGATTGGAAGCCAAAACTATTTAGTTCTTACCAGAATAGGCTGCAATATTCATATACATCATACATCACTATCCATACTGATAATATCATAAATTCGAAAGTAACTGTCTGTCTGTTGTATAATACCTTTTCACACCAAAACCATTGAATAAAATTTGGCAAGGAGATAGATGGCATCCTGAGAAAGGATAGAAAGAAAAACGTTTATTTGCGCCAGGCACGACATATACCATAAAAAAAAACAAAGGATAAACTTAAATGCAAGTACAGAGTATGCGTCACAACCACCAACCATGCAAAACGGTCATCGCTCAGCATAATGCTGGGACTCGCGTGAAAGACAGAGCCACAGCGCTGGTTTTCATTTCAGCGATAACGGGTGTCGACTGGGTGACGCCGAAAAAATGAGACCTTAAGGGCAAGACGTGACAGAGCGAACATGTTCTATTCTATAAATAAAATAAACAAATAAATGAGTAAAACAAATACGAAAGGACTAACTAAGGCTACTTAATGAACAGAAAAAAATGGTAGGTAGGCAGGATACCTACCCTAATAGGGTAGGTATATAGCCAGTTGGCATCTAGTTTAAAATAATAATTCAGTCTTTGTCAGTTGTTTGTTTTCAGAGACAGAATAATACAGACGTATATTTTTAAATACACGCCTCTTTTCCCATGGAGGTAGGCAGAAATTACATATCGTCAACTGTAACGGTAGGTTTACAAATGTAGGTACTCCTTTTGCTTTGTTTACGTTTCACATTTCAAAATCAATAAACACATAAATCCAATGATATTCTAGTAAATATCATTTGCCTAAAACAAAATATTAGTTTAGGAAATTGTTACCTAACTGGGTGTTTAATACAAGCGTACCTGCATTTACACGTATTAGGTAACTGCTTTTTTCTTTCAAAGATATTATAATGTGCAAAGACCTAATTAAAATATTAATTTAACGGCAAAAATATTTTTACATGATTTTAGCGCAAAAAGGACATCCAAATCGATACGTTAACAAACCGGTCCTTGAAAAGTATTCGATATAGGTTCGGGCTGTCTTTTGTGAGAACTTTTAATTAAAACTCCAACGAACTTGCGGCCAACGTTGCTATTATTCACCAACGAGAAATAGCCGATAGTTTTTAAACTCAATATTTTGGTTTATAGAGTTGGAGTTATAATTTTATATAGCCTTTAGTTCATACAATGGGTTTCGTCCGTCCGTCGGGATTGACGCCAGAACAGAGAGGCCTTTCCCAGCAGTGGGTAAAGTCAGGCTGCGGATGATGATGAAGCCGCGGATGTGGGAGTATTAACGGAGATAAGCTAAAGTGGTGATACATTATAGGTTTTTGCAGAGTTGTAACTTCAAACCCAGTTAAGATTAGAGTGATGTAGGCAAAATAAAAGAGAACTGTTCAATTCAAAATGCGTGTGTGCAGTTACAAATATAAGGTTTGGCGAGCTGCACACTAAACCACCCCTTAAAAATAATGTTATTATTACTTAAATTCATAATGCGTTTTTTTACTTAAACTATGCTAACAACACAATATATAAGAAAACCCGGCCAAGTGCGAGTCGGACTTCGCACATTTATGTTTCCGTACCAAACCGCAAAGTCAATTTGGTTGTTATAGGAAAAAAGAGGGAATTTAAAAAAAAGTCCGATTTATCAATATATTGGTATTTGTTGCTAAAATATACTAAACAATAAACATTGTCACCAAATTTCAAGTTCATAGGTCAATGGGAAGTTCAAAAATACATCGGAACAAAATTTTGTAAAAGAAGCTGACTTTGATGGCTTCTCATACCTTTGTTTTCCAATATTTTTGAAAACAAAAATTTTGGTATTTATTCTGGTTGATTCACAAAAAAAATGTGCAATTACAATTAATAAGGTTTGGCGAGCTGCAAACTACATATTGAAGGTGTAACTCGAAGTTTACTATATACAAATAGCCTAGAAGATAACAAAGCCGAAAAACAGTTTTTGTGCCATATAATTATTAATAAATTATGTATTAATTATGCAGGTTGCCTGGGGCCTTACTCTGACGTATCAAAACTACCATGGTTCCACTATAACATAGAGAGACGGAGCTTTAGAGAACGAAGAGCACTGTCTCTTTCCACAGCGGAAACATCTCGGAATCATCGGATCCACCTCCGCTTAGGCTTAGCACGCATTGCGATTTTTAAATGCGCGGCTTTTATTCGCGTGAATTTTTATCCACGTACTAAATCATAACTAACACGCACGGCGGATAAAAACCGCACGATTTGTGTCTGTTCCCCGGTCGGTTCTTAAAGCACAACATTTTCGCGCGATTTAAACCGCGCCGCGGTGCGGTGGATTCTGTGTCAAAACGCAGATTCATGGAGCACTCTTTACTGCACGTTTTTTTTACCGCAAGTGCGTGCAGCTACATACAATTACTATGTCGCAAAATTTGCTGTTTTTATCCACACGGCTAAAAACCGCAGTGAGTGCTAAGCCTAAATGGCTTGCTTCATCCCTGGTAGGCACAACCTATACCTACTTAAAGGTATGTCGGTAGGTAACACACGACCCACATTATTTCATTAATCTGGATCACCGGTGGCCTCTGAGGGTCAACGATCACAAATCTATTGAGGATAGAAACAAATGTAGGCTCTGGGAACAATTCCGCCGACCACAAATACCTTGGCATTAAGAGTAAATCACAATTAGATGTAGAAACTTTCCGTGGTGAGGCAATTGGAAAATTTTGGTTGGGTAAGTCAATAGCAATATATTTTCGCATAATCGCTCGTTATTTATATGTCTTTTCTTAGGTTTAATATTTTATCCCTTGTTGGAGATCTTAATTTGATAAATGCTGAATTTATTATTTGAAGTTAGGGGAATTATTTTTATATGTATCATCTTCGAAAACAAATCCTACTTTTAAACTTCATTAAGGTTGAAACTATCGCACTGTCACTAGACAAATATAACATAGAATCTGGGCAAAGTGTTATTCGTGTACAAGATTCAACGATGGCGATGAACAAAATGCCAAAATGTAAAGGATGGATCACGTGACATTTTGATAGCCCTTGTCGATCCCATATATTTAACTTCTTTTTACCCGACTACCGAAGGAGGGTAATGTGTTTATCAGTCTATGTATGTATGTACGTATGTTTGTTCCTATGTGGCGTTCTAAAGACCAAACGCGTTGGCCAATTTTGATGATTCTTACGTCAATCAATTCGTCTTAAGAAAATCATGTTGTGCAGTCGGAGGATACATATTCGCGAGCTGGCTGACCAAAATTAGATGTATCCCCCGACTGTACAGCATAATTTTCTTCTTGTTTACGTCTTTTTAGATCGCTTTTTAAGCAGTCGGGTATTTTTTTTTTACAAGCTTTTATTTAACTTGCAATGTATGTATGTAAGTGTGTTCGGGTCAAATCTTGCAAAAGAATTTTAAAGCAGTTATCCTACACCGATTAAGATGAATTTTTTATGACAATGCATGGTTAGTTAAGTGACGTCATTCTAAATCCAAGATTTAGAATGACGTCACTTAATCAATATTTGTGTTATTTGTGTCACTCATTGCAATATTTGTGTTATTTTACATCGGGCAACTTCTAAAAACATAAATACGTTAAGTGTACGATTTTATTAAGTTTATTTATTTAAACAAAAATGATATTATTAATTAATCCGAAGTTCTAAAAATAATAAACTTACCTGAAAATAAATTAGTTATAGGCTTAGTTGCCTTAATAAGTGCTAGATATTCTATTACCGAACAACAAAATAGTATGCGGTACAAAATCTGCCGTTCATCTTTTAAATATCGAATCTGCTAATCAGTTCCGAGATTTAAAATACGTGTATTTATTTTTTGTAGTACCAACCTATAGGTACTAGGTACATCTTAGGTACATGAAAACAAAAAAAGAACGCGCGTTCCATATCAATTACTGAAGGTAAAGAAATTTATTGAATCAATTACGTTTTCCTGGTAGTATTTCTACCGGCTTCAAGTAGTTGGATGTAGCTGAATAGATTAGTAGGTGCCAATTATTGGAAATTGTTTCCGACTGTCACTGTGGCTCAGTAAGTACTAACTGAACTGAAATGTCAATACTGACACAATTAGGATGTTCCTAGAACTTGGTTCATCGCAGGAACGGCAACTTAGATACCTATAGTATTTTACTAATTAGTTAACTTGGAACCAATCTTACCTACGTCACATTAGTAAAGTATCGACTAATATAGGTACCTGTTCGTAGAGTAAACAGGATTATTTTGTGATTAATTAATTGATAAATCTAACAAGTTTGAAGGTGGGATATCAAAATAAAGGCTTTGAAGAGGTAATTTCAAAAATATATAATACTTATATGTTTAAATGTACCTAATTAATTAATTGTAATTTTGTGTGTTGTGTTATGTCTTTTCTGTGCCCTAAATAAATGTTTTATCTATCTACCTAATTCGAAAAAAAAAAATGTGAACTAAAAAGTCATAAATATAAAAAATTCATTCAAAACATTTGAGTTTGGTCAGCCAGCTCGAGAATATGTATCCTCCTACTAAACAGAATGATTTTCTTCTTATTTACGTCTTTATATTTCGCTTCTTAAGCAGTCGGCTTTTTCATTTAATTTTCTTTTTTCTTTCATATCACTCCAAACACATTCGTTCATATCTTTTCTTTGGCCGTCCCCTCCCTCTCCATCCATCCACATTTATATTCATAACTCTTTTAGTGACATGTGTTTCATCAATCCTCATCAAATGACCATACCAGCAGCCTAATTGCGTAAGCGAATTCGACAAGGCAAAGGGTTTGACCCCATGAAATAATATGAAAAATTCTCTTTCGATAATTAGGAATTGCCAAAAAATTTTGGACGCTTTCATTGGTGAAGACACTCTTTTCGAAAGAGTCCAATAAAGAAAAAGAAAAGTGAGAAAAGGGTATACCCTTTTCTCACTTTATCCATTCTCGTCACTTCGCACATCATACTTAGCATACTTATCTCTGCTACATGCAATCTCTTTTCATCCATCTTTTTCACAGCCCAACATTCTGGTCCATACAGTATCACAAATCTAATCACGGATTTGTAGATTTTGCCCGTTAACTTGAGCGGCATCCGTGACGCGTGGGTCGCAACTCGCAAGTTATCCAGCGACCTGTCGCCATTTCATCCATTCTGAGTTGACCCGGTGCGTTATGTCTCGTTCTACCTCGCCATCTTCTTGGACAAGCGACTCTAGGTACCGGGAGCCGTAGCAGATCGGTCTGGGTGTTCCAGCGAGAGCTATTGAATGCATTCTTTTACAGGAACCTTAATCTTAGGTACTCAAAAACACATAAAATACCTACCATATTAACATGCAGTCCAATGCTTAAAACAAAAGAGAATTAGGCCGAAAGTAGCTGTAACTAACTTTAGATTCCGCTCAGTCTAAATGGATTATTTTGGCTCAAAAATTAAATTACAATTTAATGTTACAAGCTCGGCTTGGCGTACTCCGAATTAGGTGCAGCCATCAGTTCTAATAACAGTGTTTGGCCTAGTTATTATAAAACCCGGGGTGAACTGCACGATATCCCCAGAAGATTAGCGACCGTTGGGGGTTTTATCTAGCACTAGCCTGTAATAGCGCGTATCAAATCCCAGCTAGAATAAGCCAATTTGTGTTTATAATTTAGTCAAACTATGATAATATCTCTCGGAGAAACACTGTTCAAACTTGAATATTATTGCATTCTGCACTTTATTTAGTTTACTGCACTAGTAGTATC
This sequence comes from Orthosia cruda, assembly GCA_964057195.1. NCBI lineage: Eukaryota > Metazoa > Arthropoda > Insecta > Lepidoptera > Noctuidae > Orthosia > Orthosia cruda. Next base: position 18,028,403 of record OZ059843.1, on the reverse strand, counting down.
TACTAATGCCATCTAACGTCAATTTTGTAAACTAAGATAGTTTTAGCGTGTGTAGTAAAAGTAACAATAGAATCAATATTGGAGCATCAAGTTCAGATGAGTACCGCTAGATGGCGCTATTATAAAACTAAGACAAACAAAATAAATTCGGCATTTTTGTATTTGAAACCGACCTGTCTTCTAAAATCTTGTTTTATTTATTTTAAAGAATTTATACAATTTTACGTACTCAGTTATTCTACTTATATAATAGCCAAGTCTACCTTCGTCAAAATAAACTTAAATCCAGTTTAACCACTATGCGTGGTTTAATCGCGTTTTAACCACGTATTAGCATCGCATTAATTACCAACTTAGGACTTGGATAATGCTCAAAAGTTTGTTTCTGTCTCGGAGTTTTGTGGATTTGCGTGAAACGATATTCTCGCGGTAACTAAGCGACATAACTTGCTTTGTAATTTACTCACAATCCAGCGGTTTAGTAATTTACATTGCCAGATAGTTAGATAAAATCGTCTAGCAATTTAAATGGGTTTGACTTTCAAAATCTAAGTACTTACAGTACGGACTTAATGGCGTCGGAAAAGTAGATAAGTAGCTACCTAAAATGGTTCAGGTACCTGCGTTGATTTTGAATAAGTGCCGTAATTTAGGTAGACGCACAAAGGTATCTACGTTTTATCCGAACAACAAAGTAAATACATACTATATTATTTAGCATAGACACGAAAAAACTTCAAAGCTTTGTCTCTGTATTGTCTCCCAAGCGTAAAAGTCAACTAAGGGTAACGTTTTAATTAATTAACGTGACTTCCGTCTGTTCTACTAAGTACACCCGTGACTTGAGCCTTATTAGTTTCTCCTACATTGTATAACGGTTTAACGTTAACTTGCATGGTTTTGATTCAGCGGGAAAAGGTCTCCTTGGGAGACAAAGCAAGTAGGTTAATTTTCCCCTTTGATACTTACAAATGGGTTCTAATTCGAGTCTTTCTTCTATTGACGCTGACATAGTCATCCAATCGCCATTTGGATATTAAACCTCGTGTCCTCGACCCATACCTACCTACCTACCTATAGGTTGGCAGTGTTATCTTACGCCGCAAACCGCAGCACCCGGCAACGCGTTTACAAAATGGCGATGGGCTAATTCAATCAACAAAAACCTTTGTTTTTTAACCGACTGCAAACAAAAAAATAAACCGACATCCAAAGCAATACACTTAAATGTGCAAAAATAACTTTCGTTTCGGAAGTCGGTGTCTGGTACCTCTTCTTTTTATCGTTTTTCGACACCAACTTCCAAAACGAAATTCTTTTATTAGCTTTGTATGTACCTATGTACCTGTGTAACGGAATCTTTGAACGTGATTTTCACCCCCTTCAAAACATCGGCTTAATTTGAAGCTTTGCACAATTATCAAGGACCAATGACAAATCAATAATTTAAATAGTTTGTCCCATTATTCTTACCAGGATCTTCAGGATTAGCGATTGAACTAAAAACTGGCCAAGTGCGAGTCGGACTCGTGTAAGAAGGGTTCAATACCATTACCGCCAAAAACGGCAAAAAAATCACGTTTGTTGTATGGGAGCCCAACTTAAATACCTATTTATTTTATTCTGTTTTTAGTATTTGTTGTTATAGCGGCAACAGAAAGACATCATGTGTGAATATTTCAACTGTCTAACTATCACGGTTCATTAGATACAGCCTGGTGACAGACAGACGGACGGAACGCGCAGACTTAGTAATAGGGTCCCGTTTTTACGCTTTGGGAACCATACAAAGTAAAAAAAAAATAGTTTCAAAACAAAAAGACACGCTTTAATCGAAAATCTAACTAAAAAGAAGAAAAAAATTTTTGGAAGTCGGTTTTTCTGTGATTTTCTTTATATTTAAGTAATATGAAAGTCTTTGAAAAATATAGATAGATAATTTGATTACGTACTTGCAATCTGACCTCTTCTGTCTTCTTATTCTGGTGAGAGAAATCAACTTTTGTTTAAACACAATTTTAAAACTTACCTAGATAGCTTGGCCAGCGTTCGCCCCCGAAGAAGTTTGAAATGCCCCTAAGACCTAATCCAGATCATGGTCTACCCATGAGCCAAGTTACATCAAAATTCGTTCAATCGTTGAAGCATGATTGATTAACAAACGTACCTAAAGATATTTAAATAACTAGTTGGAAGAAGGATGAAAATATACATAAAATATATTATCATACTTAATCTACCTACATTGAAGTAAGTACTGGCCGGGTGTATTATTCTCAAGTCGTTAACTTCAACGTAACGGAACGAAGAAATTCACACGTTCTGGCTCATTTAGTTACTAGAATGGATACGGTTTCGGGTTGTTAAAGAAAGTTGACATCTGCGCCACTGTTTCATGTAATTTCTTATAAAAATATTATTGATAGCACCCTTCAATTTCGTCATAAATGTAATTATATAATGCGGAAGGGGTTGGTTTGAACTTTTTTCCTCCAAATTTGTTTTTTTTAATACATAGGTACTTTCACCAGAGTCTTACAAGGACTTACAAGGATGCTTTTTTATTCGGTGCCTCTAAAACGCATATAAATATCTACTTTGGAAATAATATTATTGTGAATTATTTTTCATTAGTCTGATTTTTTTTCTAAATAATAAGTTTAATAATTAATTACACTAATGACAGTTTGACATCCTACTTATTAGATACTAGCTTTTGCGGCTTTGGTCCCGTGGCCCACCCCACAAGACCTGGTTTCAGGATAAAAAAGTCAATACAAAAAATAAAAAAACCCGACTAAACAGTCGGGTTTTTTTATTTTTTGTATTGAGAAGTGAACTAAAAAGACGTAGACCAAAACAACAAGATTGCATGTAGCAGAGATAAGTTCCTATGCTGAGATGGATGTGCGGAGTGACGAGAATGGATAAATTGAGAAATGGGTATATTGGAAGAAGTTTCAAAGTGGTGCCAGTGACCGAAACCGTTTATCCTGGAGGTTAAAATTATTGGACTCTTTCGAAAAGAGTATTTTCACCAATGAAAGCGTCCAATATTTTTTGGCAATACATAATTATCGAAAGACAATTTTTCATACTATTTCATGGAGTCAAACCTTTTGCCTTACCGAATTCACTTACGGAATTAAGCTGCTGGTATGGTCATGTAATGAGAAAAGATGAAACGCATGTTATTAAAAGAGTTATGAATATAAATGTGGATGGATGGAGCGGGGGGACGGCCAAAGAAATGACGGATGGACTGTGCTGAGTGATATGAAAGAAAAAAAAGTTAAATAAAAAAAGCAGACTGCTTAAGAAGCAAAATAAAAAGATGTACACAAGAAGAAAATCATTCTGGGCAGTCGGAGGATACATATTCGCGAGCTGGCTGACCAAAATCAGATGTACCCTCTGACTGCACAGCATGATTTTCTTCTTGTTTACGTCTTTTTAGTTCGCTTCTTAAGCAGTCGGGTTTTTTGATTTTTTGAATTAACTCCTTTTATTTATAACTTTCTTTTTCGGTTTAGTTACATTGAAACATATAAGTGTTATATATTTTATCTATTTTATAATTTTAATGTAGCCAGTGACACTTGCAAGGTTATGATGAATCGATTGACGTAAGAATCATCAAAATCGGCTAACGTGTTTGGTCTCTAGATCGCCACATAGGAACAAACAAACATACATACATACCTACACACTACATATACTGATAAACATAAACTGATAAACACATTACCCTACTTCGGCAGTCGCGTAAAAAATAGCCTATGCCACTCAGGAATAATGTAGCTTTCTACTGGTGAAAGAATTTTCAAAATCGGTTAAGTAGTTTTTGAGTTTAGCCATTACAAACAAACAAACTTACAAACAATCAAATCTTTCCTCTTTATAATATTACTAGCTGACCCCCGCGGCTTCGCTCCCGTCAACTGGCTACCCTGCCTACCCTGTTTACCCTGCCTACCTTGCCTACCCTGCCTACCCTACCTACCGAACCCTACCTAATAATATGTATCTATCATCAAAGTTTTCTCAGCACACGCCAAAGAATGAATTTTATAGGCAATATTTTGCTACCTTGGGTTACATTATTGCAATTTTCATAAGGATCTCTAATTTTTTTGAAAATATATTATAGCCAATGACACTCAGGAATAATGTAGCTTTCTACTGGTAAAAAGGTTTTAAATCGGTTCAGTAGATCCAGAGATTACCCCTTACAACGTCACAAACTCACAAACTTTACCTCTTTGTAATATTAGTAAGTATAGATTATTATTTATTATAGGTGTATTTATTTACAAGACAAAAACGTTAAATCACATTATTTATTATATCATTAATTTGTGATTAGTACCTACACATTAATATAAACAACCTAAATCATAATTATATGTTTTGCGCAATTACATTTAAAAAATAATAAGTACAACTAGTGAAAGTTGTTTCCATGATGATTTTTCTTCGTGAGTAATGATAATTACGTTCTGTGATTAAAACTATTTTTGCTCTAGTCAACAAGCCAAGCGTTTGCGTTGCAAGTAAATATTTCTATACATTATGAAATTAGCTGGAAAATTGGTAATTGGAGCCAGTCTAAAAATGTGTCAACCTATCTCGAATAATGGACAGTTTGATAGTATATGCGGCATTGTAATAAACAAGCTTTTAATAATAAAATAATTAATAAATCAAAAAACACGACTGTAAGAAGCGAACTAATAAAAAGACGTAAGTAAACAAGACGAATATCATGCTGTGCAGTCGGAGGATACATATTCGCGAGCTGGCTGGCCAAAACCAGATGTATCCTCCGACTGCCCAGCATAATTTTCTTCTTGTTTACGTCTCTTTAGTTCGCTTCTCAAGCAGTCGGGTTTTGAATCAACTTTTGTTATTTATAACTTTAAGTTAACTTTTTATTTATCGAATTAGGTTCATTTAAACATATAAGTGTTCTATATTTTGTAAACCCACTTGATTGGTTTGGAAGAAAAAAAAATGGGCCCCACAATAAAGCGTCGAAAAGCCGCCATTTTTTTTTTACCATTTTTAATGTAACCAGTAAAGCACGCAAGGTTAAAACGAATCGATTGACGTAAGAATCATCAAAATCGGCCAGCGCGTTGGTCTCTAGAACGCCACATAGAAACAAACATACATACATACATAGACTGATAAACACATTACCCTCCTTCGGCAGTCGGGTAAAAATAGAACCTAATTTAACTCATGCACTCACTCTGCAAAAGAAATAAAAGTAAAACTGCTTTAATTTCGGCCTATATTTACTCATTCACGAGACCCTTAAAAGAAATTGGCTTAAAAAGTCATTTCCTTTTTCAATATAGTCGAAGAAAAAATCACACCCACCTGGTTAGACGCGTGGCGGGCCCTTTCCGGTAGCTTCCCCTTGCTATTAATCGACCAATTTTAAAAACCTAAAATAGAACAAGATACTACAGATAAAGACAGGCGCTTCGAAATAGCAGGGTTGCCAACTTTACCGGTTTATTTTCTTTATAATTTAATAAGGAGGCGCGTGTCGGATGTCCGATTGTGTGTGTTCAGGTACTGTGACGTAGTTATAACAAGTTTTTGTTGTTTCAAATAATATTGTACACCGGGGAATTATGTTTAAGTTAGAAGGAACTGGGTTGCCAGATGTTTGAAGTTTCATAAGTAACGCGTTTTTATAATTACTTCGAATTTCTAGTGAGTTTTATTGGAACGGAAATATGAACCAGTTTTGACAATAGTCGTACAATACGAACCGTTTTAAATCCCATATAAAAATAGTAGCCAATGTCCATGTAAAAAAAAAAAAATTGTAAAGCCAAAAGAAAAAATGAATCCGAAATTCTAATTTTCCTTATAGAAATTAATAGAAAAGATACAGGCGAGTTAAAAAAACTTTTACCATTTTAAATCATACAAAAAGTTTGAAGTTATAGCAGTTGTTTGAAATACAGTTAAAACTTTAAAACCGTGTTTCAAGAGCAGAATTTACTCAGTAAAATTGAAAACCATAAAAAAGTTCCGACCGGCCATAGAAATTGCACTATAAACTAGAAAATTATATGGACCATGCGCAATACGTCTAGTTAACTTTTTGTATTTATTTTTTTATTAAACTTTATCGCAACTTTGACTTTCAATAAAACATTTTATCGTTTTAACATCGGAAGTGCCACAGAATCATGTCAGATTTAGAACAAGATTTATTGCATTTAATTCAGAGCATAAAAGGGTTTTAAAAACATGCTGTTATTGTTATATGAAGAGCTCCTTTGTTGTCCAATCCGTTTCTTTATTTACGATAATGCACAATTTTCACGCACCATTTATATTTTACCATCGGTGTATCGCGTTAGCGTAACTGCTCCTGCGCATTGTGTTCGAAAATTAAATTTTTGATATTTAAAAAGAATGAACTTTTGTTCACTTTTGGATTTTTCTACTAGCATCAATGCTATTTATTGATTTAAAAGAGTGCTCTTAGAGGACCTTGCACGTTCTTCTCCATAGAAATATATTTTAGAAACATAGTACTTCTTAACCTTTTTGACTGAACGACTTTTTGACGACTCAAAAGTGAGTACCTAGTAGGGTAGATGACTAAAAAGGTCTATTTAGTCCATCAGTTAGAATACCTAAAAATATTAGACACGTATTTTCTTTTACCATGTAAACAAACAATTACGATACTCATGTGACTTCACGCTGTGCTACCCTTTGTATTATTATTTTGTTCCATTTAATATTATGTATGTATGTTTATTTGTAAGTTTGTGTATAGTATTTTATATAGCTGTATAATTTTTATGTATTAATATTTTTTTTATGTAGCAGTATACACCATAGGCTACCCCTGTTTTATGTTTAGTTCTTTAGTCCACCCAAAGGTGTCTGGTAGATATCGCTGTCAGCGATAACACCGCCTTTGTACCCATAGTATTGTTGTTGTAAAAAAGTTGCTGTAAAATATATGTGTAATTTCTTCTTTTGGTGTACAATAAAGTATATTCTATTCTTTAAACTGACAAAGTGACGTCACAAGCCCCATTCCTGAACTTTGATGCGCTTTATCTTTGTTAATTTTTATTTATTTGATAAAGCAAAAAATATAGGTTCAATAGAATTGTTAATATCAATGAAGGACTAAATATAATTATCATTTTTCTACCCAGGAAACGTTTATATTGAGATAAATGCAAAAGTTTGAGAATCGATTCTAATCAGAGGACCTATCTTCAGCATAGATTTCAATGTAAGCAGAGCCTAGTTTAGTCAAGCTACTGATTCCAATGTGTGCACTATTCCATTAAACAGTGAATTTAAGCGTAACTAATGTGTTTATAATTAGTACGTATTGAATATCGCTGGCAGCAAGAAAAGGTCATCCATAATACCTAACTGAGTTAATTATAGGTAAGGTACGAATATGAGCAGAACAACAAGGAGACAATGAATAATATTATACACAAGTGGACTAGCCTTTTGGTCTAGCTGATAAGTTGACTTCTAGTCAATCTTGAGTTGTCAATATCACTGTTTCACTTGAAAGGAATGCCATCATATGCACCATAACAGAAACTGATAAGTGTCCAAGACCAAGTGTTAAGTGTATGTGTAATGAACGGCTCGGCTCATCCACGGTCTGACCTGAACTAGAGTTGCGTTTATTTCGCTCAAATAAATTGAGTCAACGCGGCGGTGTAGGCATTCCTAAACAAAAAAACGTATAACAGAAAGCGCGGTTATTACATAAACAATTTTTTACAAACGAAAATCGTAACAAACATTGTAACAATGTATGTAAATTGGATGAGCCCAATTTATTCATTAGATCCATGGGTGCTGCCCAAACAAGAAACAGCAAACATTGTTTTGGACTCTAAATAAGGAGATGTTTTGCATAGAGTTTTTTAATTAGAGGACGCATACATGAACAAAGGGGACTGAGATTAACAAAGGACTAGGTTAATGGTATCAGGTTACTTAGTGTTACTCGAGGTAAGTCGTTTTTCTTTCTTTATCTTTGTTCTTGTTTGAGAATGCTCGATGAATGCGAAGCTGTATTTATGGGTACAGCTTTTAAGGAAAATTACGGAAGATATCCGCTCTGCAAAGTGGTTATTGCTGCATGGATTTATGTTATTTACTTATTTTGAGTACCTACTTTAAGTATGGTCGCCTATGATTACTTTTTGCATCGATTCAGTAACATGTTTCGTTTGGGCACAATTGTAGCAGAACGCGTGGGGGAAACGCAACGGAGGCGCCCTCACGACAAGCCACTGCAGGAGACGCCCTGGGCGTCAGGAGTCGCAAGACGATTCCCGGCCACCGTAGGCGCGCCGCGGGCTTGCGGACGACGAGTAATGGTTAGCTCGCCATCCGATAAGCACTAGGCTCGAGTCGAAGGCGCGAAGTGTTCCAGGCGCGCTTCAAAGAGATGTCAGCAATAACTGAAGGGGTCCGCTAGGGCAGATGCCTGTCTGGGTCGTAGATAAATTTGAAAAAGAGTTACCGCGGCCCTGGTTCAAGCAACTGAAGGAACACGGATGGGTTTTAGTCAGTAAAAGTCTGACACGCCCTCCCGCTTCACCCAGAGCGGGAGAAGTTATTAGATGATTGCCCACCCAAAGATTCGCGCGGCTGCGTCGCTACTTTTGATAGTTTGTCGTTTTTGCAATGCATGAGAGAAGCACTACAATAAAATTGCATAGATTCGAATTAGCATCACTTCAAAATAGCTACTAAAGCGCTAAAGCTAGCTAAAAAATTAATTGCGCAATTATTGGCAATTTTTGGCAAGATTTACCTGGGATTGTCCAGTTCCAGTTGCCATTGTAAGCGCACTAACGTTTCGGGGAACTTTGACATTGGATAAAGGCAGAGTTTGGCGGTGCTGTGGCTTGGTGGCTGTATATTTCTAGTCAAACTTCTTGGCCGCCCTAAAGTTGGTTACAATGGCTGCGCAGTAGCAAATTTTATACAAAAGCACCACCGATCCGCACCTTGCGCATCTGAGAGCCAACTTCAGGACAGCCCAGAAGTTTGGCGAGGACTATAACGATGATGTATTGCTATTTAGAGCTACGGAATTACTGCAAAAATACACCATGGGCGACCTCCCTACAGGTATTAATAATTATGGTTCTATGCGAGCATTTCTAATCTAGCTTAGTACCAATCTGAAATAATACTTATATCCGAATAGTTATCGCATTATCACAAACAAATTCCACCCACCCATAAATAAAACCCATCAAGACAAGAATAATGTTTTAGAATTACTCTCGCACTACCATTTTTTTCACATTTTTCAATAAACTCCTTTCCGATCCGAACACCGTTTGCGGCGGAATACTTGGACCGAAACAATACAAATACAAATAAATGCTAAACCAAGCTCTGTTTGATTTGCCGGCTCACGTACTCCATTCATAAAAGGGGCTAGTTTTCGATGTCGGCGATAAAAAAAGGGCATTTACAAGTTTTTTGCGCACATCAATAGATTTAGCGACCGCAGACAATGGGATTGAGGTCTGTTGGTTTTACCTCGGGCTAGTGTCCCGTACGTGTTTGCTTGTTTTATTTTTTGTTCAAATTGAGTTATTTGTATTTCTAGGCGATACAATTAATACAGTTCAGTAGCTGTTTTTTTTAATTAATATTCGAGTAGCTAAGAAGCAATCCCTTTATTAAATTGGCTCACCTAAAGTTGTAAAAAAATAACTAGTACATTATTACCTCAATGAAAAATAAAAGGCCCGTTTTGACAGCTTTAAAAATACTTGATAATAAATAAACTTGATGCTTGCGAATGATACTCGTTGTTATAGAGTATGGGTAAAATAGTAATTAATTAGGATTATGATTTCTCAATTTCTTACGTAGGAAGTTATCGCGGCATGTGTACAATGAGAAAAGTCAACGGGCTTCTTAGATTGTGACGACTTTAAAATGGATAGGTAGTTTAACATTTTTGTTTCGTGATAGATTTAATTAGATTTTATTTTTTGGAGTACACTTTTCTATATACTACATATTTCCTTGGGTTTTAAGTAAAGTTACATTATCTCAGCAAAAGTCAAAAATATTTCGGATGTACCACGTGATATTTCGCTAGCGCGTGTTAATACCGTTATGGACTTTTTGACAAAAGCTATCACAGGTAGAATGTATCCTTTTTCTAGGACCTCTTAACAAAATTCTCCAAGCTAACAGTCTCGTTTCACATATTGAAAACATAGACATGCCATTTAAATTTTAGGCACTTATAATCATCATCTGCCGAAAGACGTCCACTGCTGGACATATCACATAGGCGTCCCCCAGGTGTCGTCACATTGACCGATCCAGTGCGTCTCGCATCCAGTGAATTCCAGCATCGGCCTTAAACAGGTCATACCCACTACTTTTATTTAATTGTTTACACACTACACCAAAATGCCAACTACAAAAGCTTGCTAAATACCAGTTTCACCGCATTGTTTGCTCAAAAAACACAGCATGATGCTTCAAAAACATACAGCTTATAATTACAAAACATGTAACACTTTTCTAGTGCAAACAGTGTAAAAAAACTTCCATCTATGATGCAAATGAGGACAAATTAAAGCAACCTTTAATTTAGGGGTATTTTTTTCTCACAATCTAAACAAAAGTTAATAAGTCGATTGTAAGGGTTTTTTGCTATTGTTTAACACTTACTTTACGTGGAATGAATAAAGGATAAGGAATAATGGGCAAATTGTGAGACTGTCGGTAATTATTCTGCGAGTTATGGTTGAAATTAAAGAATAAAGAAATTACGGTTTGTCTTAATCGCGACCCATTATTAAAAGAGCACGTTGGCTTTTAAAGCAAGAAGTTGCATGGCAAAAATCAATTTTGGCTTATAGTTTTGTTACTTTTTGAATGAAACAAAACAACATAGAATTGATTTCATATTTCGTCGTAAACAGTATTTAAGCACCCTACTTTTCAAAAGTTTAGTTAAAATTATGAATACTCAAAATAAAATAATACCATACCCAATCAATATTTAACCCTTCATTGAATCTTTTAAAATGTAAATTATTAAAACACAAAAATAATATTTTTGACTTTGACACTAGCTGTCACTCACTGACAACAACAAATGTCATAATGCAAATCAGCTTTTTTATTAGAAAAAGATGCACAGACAAGGCATTGTTATGCCAATTGCGTTCCCTCGCGGCACCAAATGACAATGATAATGGACGACGAGCCCACAAATGTTTGTGTCATTTTCTACGTTATGGCACTATTACTCATGTACGACCAAAACAATTGCTTTTAGTTCGGTGAATATTTTTGTAAAAAAAAATGCCCCGAATTCGGCTGATAATTATTATAATTTTGACTATTTTTAAAGTAAATTAGTGCCCAATGGCTAAGTTATTGGTGGAGTTTTCATCCTGCTGATTTTACCCATTAGTGAGTACCTATCTTACTAATATTATAAATGCGAAAGTTTGAATATGTGGATGTTTGTTACTCAATCGCTCCAGAACGGCTGAACTGATCTGGATGAAAGACAGAGATAGATTATAGTCGGGAATACAGAACATAGGATACTTTTCATCCCGGGCATATGTTCTTTCGGGATAATTTTCGACTTTAACGCGGGCGAAGCCGCTAGCAGAAGCTAGTGTATTAATATGTTTTCGGCAGGATATACAGATAATTAAAAAATATGGAAAACTTATACTATAGCTCTCGCCAAACTTCTTGGCCGCCCTGAAGTTGGCTACAATGGCTGCGCAGTAGAAAATCTCATACAAAAATAGCACCGTTTCGTGCCTCGCGCATCCGGTAAGTAAGTTTGGCGAGGGCTATACATGATGTACAAATATTTTAGTTCCGTAAAAAAATGTACATACCTACAAAAAATCATACAAGCTCTCAGTTACAAATTATTTTATCATTATTTCGCAAATAATAATACTGATATTATACTGACTGTATGACAACCCTACAGTTTTCGCCGAACTGTTCCAAAATACGTCGAAAGGTCGACAGAGGGCGCACGCGTATTGTCACCGCGCATGATAGATTGCTGTCATATTCAAAGTATCACCTATAGTTATGTAAATTATCTTTACGACGGACTCTTATTGTCACAAATATATTTCAGAGGGCATGAACCAAACTAAATAATAATAAAAAATAACGTTTTATTTAGACACAATTTGACATTTGGAATTTCTACTTTCTACCGATATCTTTTGCGGAATACAACTTTATCAATTTTGATATCACATCATTTTAGTTTTAACAATGAATAGAGCACAAAAAGTCGACTGATTGACATATCTCTCCCTTCATTCGGTGATTGATAACTGATCGATATCAAAAAAGGGGTTCGCTAAGCTATTTAATGGTTAATAAATTATAAGCAAATATTACTTAATCCGTGGTTGCACTAAGCTTTGCCAATAGTCGCCAAGGTTTATGTTAGCTTTGCCTTCATCATTGAAGATGATAATTTATTGATTTTGATTGATAGAAATATCATAATAATCTATCACAAGCAAAGCTGAAAAAAAATCACACGCCTTTGAAAGTTAAATTCCTTTTAGAATTTGAAAAACCATGATACTTATCTTACGATGGCGTCCGTGGCGCCAGTATACAGAAAGATAAATACTAATTCAATTATAACCAGATATAATAAAAGTTAATGTTATTTACACTTAATTACCTACTTAGCAATACCAAATGTAGTAAACATCGTACCTTTAATCATAAAGTTCACATTAGTGTCGTAATTACTTATCAACATTATGTAAATAGACGCCAAACATTCTAGATCACACGCTTGCATAGCACGCCGACCCGAAAATAAATCTTCACTTATCATATCTCCAACGCATTCAAAATATTGTCCCAGTATATCTCCGCCCAGGCGCTAGCCCGCCCCACTCAAGCGTCACAACTTTTTATCAAGCCAGCAATAGAAGGGTTAACACACAATGGTCGAATCACGTTACAATTTTTTTCGATAGTTGGTCTTTTTCAAACCAGTGGGCCGGTGTTAGACTGACACCATTCAACCAGTGATTGATGGAACTAATTAATTTTGTCGTACGCGTGTTTGTCAATGAACTTAGATACTTGAATTCGAAATTTTTACCTCCATTGTAATAATGATAACAAAGGCACCGAGTTTTAATTTAAATTTCGAATCTTTTTTACGGGGACGCGTGTCCGGATCTGTAATACAATAAATTGTATTATCTTTGAAATGTCGGGTTGTGACTGATTTGAAATTAACATCACACATCGTGTAGTGTATAACGGGAATTCGTATCGGATGCCCATTTGGTATGGATGCTGCATTCGTTAGTGTCCTGAATTTTTAATGATTTTCGGCTCACGTACGCGTTGCAGTAATAATTAAGTGGTCGGTGGGAAACATGGCTCGTTCTAGAGCGCCGAAACTCTGATAGCAGTCCTTCACACCGTCAAAGGCGTCAATTTACATCGTTTGCAGTTTATCGTGCACTCTGTAAAAAATACATCCATATTTTTCATAAAGCGAATGGGACAGTACAGCGTAAATTGCAACATGTCGACCGCAGTGTCGCGTAGCTTTGTTAGTGGCCGTTTTGAAGTACACACACAGATGTTGCACAGTGCAACATCAGAGCTAGAATCAGTTTTAAAATATCGTAGTGTTTGTAGCTGGAAAACGTGCATAAGGAACGCTCTAGTGATGTAAATTTGCAACCATCCTGACTATACACTGGTTGGTGCAATGTATGGAGATTTTTTAAATTTTATATAACAATAGAAGTCAATTTGTTTTGGTGTTTGTTTTAATCAAACGATTGATTTCTTTGTTATCTTTTGTGAACTAGGTTACTGAATAGTTACAAACCATTTATAAAATCTGTGTCATTTTAAGAAGTCATCATAATCCTCGTCCCAATGACACAAATAAAATTTTGAAATTAATAATTTTGCTCCTATAGCCAATTCTATGGTAAAAGTTATTTTCGAATGGCCTAATGAAAGCGACACTGAAAGCTCTGAACTGTTCACGGGCTCGGCGACCTCGTTACCTTGACTTTGATCTCCCTTGGAGGGAACCAAACGAAAGTGCTTATTTTTAAAGTAGCTTTAAGCTAAGCCGTGCGTGAGCAAAGTAATTTCATTTCTTGCTAAAAAGGTATTGACTTTGTGACGATGAAAAAAGTAGGTGTTATAATTAAGGATTAATTTTAGCGCAGCAGTGCATATGATTTGGAGATATGATTAATCAATATGAATACCAAAACATGCCCACAACTATGTAAATCAAGTTAAAAAATCTAAATTTATAACATAAAGAGGACAAATTGTCATGCAATGTTTCACTAAACTAATTTCATTTGGTCTTGTAAGTTTATTAAAGGTTATTTCACTGACAGAGAGAAACACTATCGCTATATGTTGTATATACGACACTCATTTCCCGAAATAATACATTGTTCCTGTGAGATTCGATATGGTGCTCCTACGAAGCAAACTCGAAAAGCAATAAATATAGAAAACATGGGATACAAAACTAGAGTGAAGTAGTAAGCCTACTAGAGAACCCTTTATTCAATCATCTACTGCATCCATTTATATTCCCGCCTACTACAGAAAATCTTATAATACTAGAGAAAAATATATTTTAGCCTACACAGTCAGTAGCCGAGATATCCCGCCTCGAATTTTTACAGGTCATTGCCATTTTTCTATCGATTAGCTGGGGTGACATGATCATCTCTGTGACACCTTGAATTAGCCAGAAGGTCACTTACTACGTCTAAGTTATTTTTAGCTGTCCCTTTATAAAATAGGCCAACAATCTAGACGTGGTGCTTTTCTTAGCACTTGATGAAGCTCCTACCATCAGTAATAGCGAAGTTATCTTACTTCAAGGAATTCTTATCAATATTTTTACAAATTCTGGTTAACCAAGTCAGATTTAATTTATAAGTTGAATTTATGAGTTAAATTGTGAGTTGACTACTTCCTACAAAATGTTCCCTAAATAATTAGATGATCTTATCTGGCAAAAGTGCACTGCTGGACAAAGGCCTCCCACAAGCGTCGCCACATCGACCGGCTCTATCCATCTCATATCCAGCAGAATCTGATCATGTTCCTGAAAACAAAAAAAGGATTCCATCTGCGGATTCTGAAAACTTAAGTACTCAGTAAGTGTGGCATATATCACGTAGTAATTTATTTATTCGTCTATCCTCGCACTGGAACGCCTTGCAGCAATTACACCAATGGAGCACAATCTTATAATAAACTCACTATAAGTCCAGGTTTCCTCACGATGTTTCCTCCACCGTTGTCAGCGATGCCCAAGATAAACTTAAAAAGTACATATGAATTGAAAAGGTCACATTGGTACTTGCCCGGATTCGAACCCACGACTTCAAGCACGAGAGGCGAGGTCTTAGCCACTAGGCCACCACGACATATAAGTAAAAGAATATTCTAGGTAGGATATAATGAAATAGTTCAAACAAATGGGTCACAAAACTGATTAGTTTATACATAGTATACATACCGCTCCAAAGGTAAAGTTCGTTTGTGCGCCGCGCGTGACTTTCCGCTTCGTTACGTCTGACTCTTGTTCTGATTTAATTAAACGGTAACGAATTTTTCAAAATTTCTTAATTGTTTCCGTCCGAAAAAGCTCTTTTTTTTCTTTTATGATTTTATTATTCTCCCTTCTATTATCTTTTGCCCCGTTTGGAGGTTGAAGTGCCTGTTTAATTTCTTTTAAATTATGTCACATTTTTTTACCGTAATGCTAAATCATATCAAATTGCTTGAAAAATAAGTTAGAAAGCCGTGGTTGATTATTCTCATTATAATTTACAATGAGGAAAATTATAAATATAGATTTAAAAATAAGCTGTAGGTAGGTACTTCTTCACACTTAGGGTGAGTGTAATTTGAAAAACGACCCATTTGTCTTAAGAATGTAAGAACGAACTTTAAGTTTATTACTCTAGCTAAAGCATAATTTATGAGGAAAAAAAATACTGCAATAATTTAATTTGACTTTTCCAATGTAATTGAGAGAAATGATCTGAGTTTTTACGACTTTAACAAATCAAAGAAAGAATTGTAAAAAAAATATCAAAGCTTGAATACTCGTAATAGAGCTCAACAAATTTTGGGGTTATCCAATCCACTTATCTACTCAAAATAAAATAGGGCCAACCAAGTGTTTAGGCTGTTAATTAAAAATATTAATGGTTAAGTGATTTTTATGGAATTTGGAGTAGGGACTTAAAAATTGACTTAGTCAATGGTAAAATTTGTTTATTTTGATCGATTTACACAAACAGAGCAAATTTTATGATTAGTAGCGAGTAGGGGCTCTTCTGCAACATCAGTCTCTGAGCCTATCTAAGGTGGGTAACGTTTTATGCTGGCAACCGGCATTCGTTCCCAAATTGTTTTGTTTTTTATTTTGTGTAGTTTATTAAAAACATTTTCGCAAAAAGGGAAGGGAAATGCAACTTATAATAGATTATTTTATCAAATCGAGGAAGCAGATGTAGAAATTTTTACAATAGAAATACAAATAAATTATAACTATTTGGCAGACATACCAACATCAAAGTACATAATTATCTTAGAACAAGGAAGATTATAATTATGACAATTGAACTAACAATATGTATAACATAAATGAAGACACATTTATCTATATCTACTGATAAATTTCATGGTATATTATTACAGAGAAATTCAATTTGAGACTATCAATAAACTGTCCAGTGGCGGCCCACTACTAAAAAAATGCATCCTACTGACACTTATAGGTACATTTTTCTTGAAGTAAGTTAAATATATATATATTTATATAGTTATTTATTATAGTAAATATATGTTTTTTTAACTACATATATCAATTTTTTATGCAGGTGCATAAAAACGAAATAATTGTTGTTCATATGTTTATTGTTTCTCTAGCCGACCAAGTATGGGGGATACTTGGTCGGCTGGTAGAAAATGCCTCAGACATTAAGTCCGCCTATGTACTCTGCATGATGCATGAAGTTTTAAGAAATAAAAAATTAAGCATTTTTTTGTGTAATATTTTTCTGACTGCGTTTGTAGTGCTCATAGATTATAAATAAATAATGATAATAATAATATTATGATCATAATAATAATTATTAATTATGATTATGATCATAATAGTAGATTTAAAGTACGTCAAAGTTGTTTTGGGAACACATAGCTTATTTACTAACACAGGATTTATACCAACCCTCCCTTTTTTATTGAGTTAACGGCATGCAGGAAAGCAGCTGATACAACTAATGTTTTTCTAGTACACCCAAAACAAGAAGAAAAAAAGAAGCTACACTAATGGAAGAAATATGTCCTTAATAAAATTTTCTAAACTGTCCCCAGATAAGAAGCAGATGCGATTAAGGGTATAACTAGTGTTAAATAAATTGGTCATTAATGAACAAATCAATTAACACTGTAGTACATCGATGATATAATCGTCGAGTCGATAAGATAAACCACTTATGGTAAAACGACCATCTGTTCCCAATGATCCCATAGCGTGTGTTAATGCGACTGCATTTTTTGTTTTAAAGGATATTGAATTACTAACGATGTCATAGATTCTTGAAACATTAAACTTAAAACTCTATCATGAAAATCATAAGGTAGACTATTCAATAACTCAATAAAGGTGATGCTGCAACAGAAGTGTAACAGACAAGTTTGCTAACGATAGACAAACAAAAAGTTTGTTTTTCTAACATCGCAAAAAAGGTCGCAGATAATAAAAGGCATGATGACAATGAATCGCAATTTGAAGTGGGACACTCATGTTACAGTAACGAACCCTTTGAATAAAATTATAATTTTTGTGTAGGCACATAAAATAAACATGAAGATTTGTGCAAACAAATTCTGCGCAAAACTGGTATTTTTGGACATTTACAACGATAAAGCCAGTCAACTATAACACAAATAAATGCGAATATTTTGTTGACATTATGTCCAAATGAATGGTTTGCTTTTTTAATGGAATCAGGAAGATGAGGAACAATCATTGTGTTTGTATGAGCTTTTTATATCATAACGAATCTGACAACTTTTGTTACCGGTTTCCGTTATTTGAAAATCATCTGAGTATAAATAGTGTCCTCTGCATATTTTATCGGTAAATCAATTTCAGTTGTTTGTCTTATCTTCTTTACTTTCATTTCTCTCGACACCTTTCATAACTTTTCCTTTCGTGACAGGTTTTATAATAATCAATTTCTCTTATTTTATTCTTGGTAAATATTTGTTTCCTTCTTGTTTTCACTTGGTATTGCTTTGCCATTAATCCATAATTAATAGTGTAGATTATGCCAATAAAAGTGTATACCTACTACTGTCTATAGTTTTGGTTATTTTATGTGGTACTAGCTAGTCCAAAGGGTACCTTTTTCAAGATAAAAATTAGCCTATAGCATTCAGCTATCTATCAAATAAAGTTGTACTTAAAAAGGTAAAACTGCGAAGTGTAACGGCATGGCCCTTGAATCCCTATAATGTAGGAACTAGTTCGACCATATTTTATCGCTCTATAAAAATGTCGTCCTCTTTCAATTTGGACTCAGTTGTTTTATTATGTACAGGAAAGTTATTGCCATTTTTATTGCAAGAGCACGCACAATTTCGGACGCTATTTTACGATGAGGAATAAGTGTGTTTTTTGCAATGTCAGTGTACTCAAGAGGGGAAAGAAATTGTTCATGGTTGTGGACCATGCATGTTAAAACTATTTTATGACCCATAAAATTAATACGGCTCTACAAACTAGGTGTACTGATTTATAAGAATGAATTTTTATTCCAGTAACGTGGTCGGTTCCTATAAATAACATAATTAAACTAAGCTCAGGATGTTTCTTGCTCATTAATTTTAATTGTTGATAATTTTAAATCACGGGACTGCGTGCCCAAGAATTTGTGCAGGTTTGGAGTTTATTAACTCAATTTCGAGAAAATCATTTAACACATCCGGTTCCTTAGCGCCCTAATATTAAACACGCCTAACGAGCCCTACAAAAGGTAGGGGAACTCTTTGAACTCCAAAAAAACTGATCAAACCTTCTGATAAAGTAACTAACACAAATTAACACCTTAAAACGTTATCGCGACACTTCAATCGGGTCATTGAACTAACCCTTTAAAATCTGCATAATATTAATACACCAAAAAATACCAATATACCACTGGACATAGTACAAGGAAAACTGACACTTACTACTTTGTGATAAGTTAGAAAATTGTTTTATAATTTTGTTTTCGTCTAAACTCCCTGAATGTTGATTGCTGGCCACCCTTGGGCCGTTCACAATGTCTTTACGGCTGGTTGCTTCGATTATGGTAATTTCTGTAATAACATCTCGAATTAACAAATGTTCCCTGTTCGGACAATAGTTTGTTGCAAAATTTGCCGTTGACGGTTTGCAATTGACTTTTCGAAGCATTAGAAATTAGAAGGCCCTAAAGGGTTAGGCGTGTTGTTTTGTCAGCTGCCATAGTGCAAACTGAATGGTTTTTGTAAGCGCAGAAAACAATAACTAGTAAATATTTTTAAGTACCTATACAAGGCATAGTTAAAACTTCACGGACTGAATTCTTTAAAACCGAATTTTTGTACAAGCAAAATTTTATAAATTTGTAATTGCTTTTAGAACCCAATATCCATCATGTCTTTAAAAATGTTGAACTTTTATTTTAATAATTTCTATCATCAGAAGACTTTTATCTACTACAGACATTTTATAACTTCTTAGGATTCTATCTATAGTCTAACAAAGTTGTTTTCTAGATGTGACAAAATTCAAATTTATGTTCAACAGCGATGTTCATAATAAATCCTTGGGTATTGTAAAACCTACTAATAACATGCTAATTGCATTAGGAAATCAACGTTTTATCTCCCCTTTGAATCAGCATTTTTAATTACTTTGCATGATTTATTGCATATTAAAGCTTTCATAGTGTTTGCTTGGATCATTCGTTTTTATTTCATTCGCTGATCAATCATTAGAATGAATTTGAGACTTTGGATATGACACAGTTTTTGGAACAAAAATAATAGTTAAATTAATTTAAGTAATTGTCAAATTGGTGTCAGCTGCTATGATTAGTTGAATGATTTGTTGTTTGGAGATCAACTCATACGCTCATGATTATAAATTGATTTGATCAGTAATACACAACACACATTATTATAAATTGACTACTTATCTATTTCTTTGATATTTGTATCCTTATTTATCACACCTTAGCACAACAGGCTGAAAAGTGAAGATTGATATAACTCAATAGAATGAAACCTCATTACAATTGCAAATACTTTTTCTGCGTTTTGCATAATATCACCAAAAGATTTTTTTTAAGTTTACACTAAAACCCGTGTAATCCGGGTTTTAACTTACAAAAATGCGACGTGGTTCATTGTTTGGAACTGAATCTACGACGAAAAGGGCGCAACCCTAATATTCTAATGCTTATTGTGATTGAAGAGCCCTCGAAAAGTACTGGCGATGGTCAGTGTAACATAATACTTTATAAGGAATATAACGTATTAAAACGTACAGTATGCAAATCTCTGATGGTATTAGCGGTCGGAGTCTGATTTAATAACCCTTTGGAATACCTTTCCGCGAATATAGCCTACCCTTCCAACGATATTATGGTTTGTTGTAACTTGTATTACAATAATTTTGGTATACGACGAAGTATACTTGATCGATCTAAATACGGAGTTTCGTGAAAATCTAACCTTTGATGGAACGATATTGTTAAAGCTACTTAAAGCTTTTCCTACCTGTTTGAGAGATTTCATCATCTACCTGCCCTTATTAATGTAAAGGATCTCCAACAATTTACTTGAGGAAGATGCAGCAATTCTCCTTCTTCCATACATCTGTATTTGCCGTAGTCCCTTTTTTCATCTTTCACACAATCCAGCAATCAAGTAATTCACGTCTTACAATAAGGTATTTAATGAAAAGTAAATAGAAATATTTCGATAGTATACCAGCAAAATGTTGTTGTATTGTTTACTCAAAACCACCCGACGATTACCAGTCCCAATTAAAAGTTACTCCCAAACTTAAATGTAGAACGTTGCACTGAATTCGTTTCAAGAAATTCAGTTGGCTTGGCAGCGCAATTTCGTCTGACCTGCATTTTGGAATCGAATCAAACCGGTGCACATTCCCTCGAGGGTAAAGATTCAATCACCTTTCCGTTACTTGAATACACTACGTTTGTCTACAGAAAAATATCTTTGAACAAGTGAAATAATATTTTTCCTTGATAGTTATCACCTCATTTTAACGGTCACATTTTCGTAACGGGAGTAAATAAGCAGTGTCTAGACCAGTAAACCTTTTTTGTTTAGCTAAAGTGATGTAGATCGTGAATGCAATTTTTGGGTAAGATTATTCCTGAATAAGAATCAATTCCCTGAATAAATTCGGTTTGAATTCTGAACTTTATCTTGGTTATTGGCGTCAAAATCATTTTTACGTTGTCGAGATTGATTCGAATTGCGTAAGATAGATGTTCGAAACCGTCGTCTATGTTTTTGAAAACAACTTTCAAAAAGTGGTTTGCAATGTATCCAAAAGTAATTTCGTTTCCGAATTTATCCACGGAAACGTTTTCTCTTTCTGAATATCAAAATGATGTCATACTTATATTATTCCACGAATATTGTAAGTGGCATCAACAAATTCCACTTTGAATCGCTTAGAACTTTGTTTGCTTACGTTTTCAGAAGTAAACAAGAATATTCGTATTTACTTGGGCGCTTGACGGGTTTATTTTTAATGCAGAAAATGCTCGTCTCGTTTTCATTTAGATCATTAAACCGAGAGCTCTCCGCTCATCACAAGGACTGGAAGGTTACCCCTCGTTACGTCAATTTTAGATTTACTTTAATTTGTTCGCAGACGAGAGTTAATACATATAACGTTTTCTTAACAAGATGACCATAAATCATTGAAATAAATATCGCGGCTTAACCACGTATAAGAGATCCGTATTCATCTCAGCGCAGTCAGATCAGACAAAGGCTTTAAAAGATCTATTGTTGGAGCGTGTCTCGGCTGGTTTAATACCTTCCATTTTCACCTCTCTTTGTGGTCGAGGAATGTCTTTCATGAGTCGCTTTTGACCAGATAGATGAAGCTATAGGTAATTGCTTTAGTTATGATGGCTCTTGTATCTTTGTGTGAACTTGTTAGCTTTTTTGATCGCCTATTGTCAATAAGTAGGTGAATTTGTAGGTGACACTGAAAACGACTGACTAACTGCACATTTTAGCAAATGGCGAACAGAATCTTCGAACAAAGTAACAAACTAAATTGGTATCAAAATTAGGTTAGTGTTAAAATGTTGTTTATGGTTCAATATTTATTAAAACTTCTGAAAAAAATTGTAAAAAAATTCGTTAAGCTTTGATAAATTAATGAATATTACAGATTGTATTAAAGATGATATAGCAAAAAATACGAAGACTACCTACTGAGAGCTTGCCTAATAGAGATTTATTTTGAATGAAGGAGAAGACACGCTGTGCTGACCCCAATTAACAATATAAGGGCAGGTGGACGATCATAGAACAGGGAAGACAAATGCCTAAAAGACATGTTTTATGGCGCCGACGCCGATAACATAAACCGATAAATGTTTTAATAATATCTTTATAAATTACTCACTTAATGTAAGCAAACTGCTACGGTTAGATTATAATGTTTTGACAACCCATTTTACGCAGTGTCCGCCTTCTGTGCTTCGGTCGCCGATTTGATACGCACCAGGATAAACATTTGTATGGCTTACAGATGTTTGTGCCGCAACCATAACTCCAGTCCAGATTTATTTGAACAAAAGATTTGTGTATTTAACGGCAACCACGACATAGAATGAAGCAACCGATATGGTTGCTAATGAGGGAGTTTCTTGAGGCAAAAGGACTCTTTGCTTTGGCAATAATACTCATGTTTGATGATGATAATATAGCCTTTGTTTTCTGGAAGACAACGCAATACTAGAATGCAGTTAAGTAAAAAACTCAACTACTACGGGTACCTAATAATATAGAAACGAACAATCCGTAACTACTCCCTATTCTTCTCACCTCCATACAAAGAATTTTAAATAATCATCGTAGAAAATGTTAAGGACACAGTGAAACGAAATACCTTATCATAAAAATCAAAGTTAAATCACCTATAACTATCTTAAACCAAATTATGGCTAAGATTGATGTCCCACATCAATATTCAAACCACAGCGGCATTGTTCTGAAAAGAATCTGAAGCTAAGAACGGGGTGAATAAGAGCGGGGTCACTGACCTACCTGAGACGTAAGGGTGGTTTCCACACGTCGTTGTTTAGCTCTTTGTCCCTTTATAAGCTTTGTTACACACTTGTAAGTCGTTCCACCTTGCATTGTGAACTAGATTTTATTAGCTACAGGGTGATTTTCTAACCAGTGCAGCTTTTTTGGCCCTGCGTGTGAGTCGAATCAAATATTACACAATTGCAGTACTTCTGCTAGATGCGTGGCTATTCCACAGACTCAGAAATTGTCTCTCAGTTGCTCATTCAGTCAGAATATCTATGTATATGGACTGTGCTAATAGTTTAATTGAAGACTACATTGACTAAGTACACTGAATCACTAATCGACGAAACCCTGCAATTTCCCTGGAGAATATCTCACGTCATGCTTAATTCATAAGTAGTCTTGGCCCTATTCCCATATAGTCGCAAACATGAAAAGTCTATCTCTGTCGACTCAATATGTATTTCAAACGCGGAAAAAGCAATGTCAAGGTCTGTTTTCTCTTATTGGATAAACCAATTTAATCCCCGAGTGCTTTCGCAATCAAATCGACTGTACATTGGATTACCTTGACCTATTGCATTTTATCTTCAATGATTATTTTTCTGTTTTGTTTAGATTTGAGGTTTTCTCAACCGTTCTGATTTTAAATAATGGAACCAGTGTTCAAAAAAAGCATTCCGCTGTATTTAAATTAAAAAGCATAGTGATCTACACATTAACCAGTAAAATAGTCTAATCTCTCATATAAAGAATCAACTGTGTGAATAACAGCATCCTTTTGTACCCCATTGTCGTTTTGTGAGAATATTTTCTTGATGCCACTAGGTCACCTTATGAAAATAAAAGATCTATTGTTGGTCGTATTGTCCGAAACATATTAAGTAGTCAAATAAGCACCCCTTTTTATTAGACGACTATGAATTGCATCGTAAAAGGTAAACGGTCAGTTTCTCTCTGAATATTTATTCTTTTGTCCCTAATCGTATGCGTAAAGTCGTAAACTTTCTCAATCCGTATGCAACGCTTCGAACAATTCTGGTTTTATTCCGCTAGACTTCTTCTTTCTCTTTTTCTTAGAGCAATAAACTTGTAGAAAAGTTTAACGTCATGCTTCACATGAAACCTTTTTATGAAGAAATGATTTTAGGCCTTTTCTTTACATCCTCGTGTCTTGACGACGTATCTAAGACTCTCTACAGTCAAAATAATCACCATCTGAACTAAAAGCCTCAGCTAAATGAGATTAGTTTTAATCAACGTCAGTAGATAGCACTAAGAGCCTCCACAAAGCCCTGAGGTAACCCAGGAGTCGTTAGAAGGAACGTTATTCCCATTTCCCAGTATAAATGTAGGCCGAGATTCTGTGGAAAACCGTTAAACTGTTGTTATACGTGAAGTGTAGGTGCAAAGTTTGGGGTTAGTGGTTTAAATGGAAATTGATATTAGTATAGCTAATGAACGTGTCTTGAAAACTGAAATTTTGGCAACAGCGTCTGTATTCATAGTTAGTGTAATAATGGATAAACTAGAAACAATTTAGTACACAATTCATGTATTCAATATTCGTCACGTGTTACATGCGAACCATTTAGTCCGTCTGATCCTGAATCTGAATAATTTATATACACTAATAACTTCCACGGTACCAACCTGATTATATCCTTTGGGAAGTCGTAAAATAGATAAATCAATAGCCGCCGAGTTCGTTCACCATCGACAAGTTGTCAACGAACCATATTTGCCCTACTTCACCCCTAGAATTTGACTGAAAATCAAAAGCAACCATACAATTTGTAACTTCAGTTCCTAGTTCTTTGTTACCAATTCTACTTGGGGCCCGTATGATCTACAATTTACTTTCTCCTGTATCGTCCATTGCGCATTTCTTAAGTGTGTAATTATTGCGTTTATTGGCTCATTCCATTCTGTGAGAGGCATATACAAAATTGCTGTTTAGCTTCAGGGCAACTTAGGGCTTACACCAAATTATTGCCCACTTACGTGACTTCGTAAATTGGTTTTAGAAAGTTCGATGCAAGAGTTTACTATGTGATTTATTGTTATTAGCTTCGGTGGTTATTTGTGCGGTATGCGGTATGTTGAACTGTAAACTTGCGTTTTGGAATCATGCTAGCCACTTATTTGAAATAAACACATTATCAAAATTACTACTGTAGCATCACGAGATGAAGCTTTTGGCTACGTTACATCAACATGGCGTGGTCCAGTTTCTATCACTGTATTTATTTTAAGTTCGTAAATAATAATCATAATTTTCACACAGTCGTTCAATTTATTCCATTTCTCAGACCTGCTCCAAAATTTCAATCCACTTTCCGAACGCCAAATGGCAATCAGATGCAAATTAAAATTGTTCAGGTCAAACTCGATCACGCTCTCATCGGAATTGTGAACTGAAACGAGATTTTGGAACTAGTTGCAAAGATAACAATTGAAGATCACTGGTGTTGGAGGGCTGACCTCTTGCAAAAACCGGCCGTGCAACTTGATGCATACCTTGATACTGTATGCATAATTCCTCATGATTATTGTCAAGCGGCTGCATTAGAAACTCAAAGGACTGGGAACTTTGCCGTGCTGTCGCATATGACTGTACTAGATACTTGTTTCTGAGATCGTTTATACGAGTAACTTGTTGATGCTAACATTTACTTGTTTAGTACCACATAAAATAAGGATTTATGGAGATTCAGGTTCACATACCCAGAACGATCGTAAAATTGTTAGATAATTACACACAGCTAGTACAAAATGTTATGCCAATTTATATATTTTACTAACTATCTTTTGATCGATCGTTCTTTTTATGGCTACAGTAGCTTGTTATTCGCAATTCTATTGATTGAATTACATGATTAAATATATGTTTGTACGTTTCTTCAGAAATAGTAAAATGCGAGCTGTTGCACATCCAATTTTATAAGTCCATCTTACTTAAGATCACCACGCCGATTGAATGAATTAGGAACGGTCACGCTCAAATAAGCATTTCATCTAGATTGCCAAATCTAGTTTTACTTCATTCCGAGACTCTTGATCTAATTGCCCTTTTTCGTTTCAGGTAAGCTGTTACTAAGATCTTCTTGTTTCGTGTCAGTAAGTACGCAATATATGACTTCAAATTGACAACATTCAACATAAACTTACAAATATCAGAATGTCGAGAGGACCCCTAACGGTACTTTTAAACGGTTGCCGACATCCGAATGGGTATTTGAAAACGATTGAAGTTCCATGGTGAGTTAATTATGGGTTAGACTGGACCATGACCCTTTAAAATGGACCTTTTGTAAAGGGACTGTAAATGGTTATTTAAGAAATATAGTGAGGTCGATGACTTCTGCTAATGACAGGCAAAGAATACGAAATTTATTCACAGGAGGATTTTGTGTCGCAACCAAGAAGTAAGTACCGTCATATTTTATGGTCTTTGAGTGCATACTTTTGTCATTAGCCTTTAATATGAACTTGGTGTAAAATTCTTGGTAGTTAACTTTATCACTATATAATCTTCATTACGTACTATCAAGTCATTTTAGTATTGCTGTCTGTGTAAAGATAATAAACGCAGTAAAACTTTATAAGCTCATGAAACCTAAATAAAGGTTTCGAACTTGCTACTAGGAAATGCATAAGAATATTTTCTTTTACAACCAACGTCAGGAAATGACGCTGTAACGCATTATTGGATCGATGCTTATTTGGACACTTGCGTAACAAACAATACAAACAACTAATCAGCTGTTGTTATTGTTTTGATCTGATATACAAGTATGTCACATTCGATATTATCTTTAGATATTTATGGATCATCATGTTTACCATGGCTGGTGATCTGTCGGAGCTAGCCCCAACGGGCCCTCCGTTCTAAGGACACGCTCGCTGTTGCATGTCTGATGACGTCTGAGTCAGCCTTGCGTACGCGTATAGCATCGTACGACCGATGTCAGACTGTTACAACTTTACGTGTTAAGTTTTATGCATTTTTAAAGTGAATCGATGACGAATACTATTTAAAGAAATTCAGTTGGTGTTGGACATTTCTTGCTATGAACTTTATCTTCTTCGTTGTTTTCTACTAATTTTGTTTGATTTTGCGCTTCTTACATCAAGAGCGACATCAATATTGCATTATGACATCTGCATTTAACCATGTCAATACTGATTTCGACACCGATTGTAATGATAGTCTGTTGAAATATTTATTTAATATTGTGATTTTCCATCGGCAGCATGATTTGTATAGATAAGCCAGGTCTAACCTAGCTATACAGGTCAATAAGTATAGTTAGGTTGGCAGATAGTTAGGTTGGCAGCGGGACCGACTATCCTGTCAAGTATGCTTTATACGATAATTTACTTTATTAACGTATCGTGTCGTCACTCTTTGAGGTTCCTTGTCGCACATTTTGTGTAACTAAAGAAGTTTTTAATCAAATACTTATAATTTAATTACCTCATCGAGCAGTACTTGTTCCGGAACCACTCCCTAGTTTATTACAGGTGGTTGCATACTAGCACAGTGACCCCATTTCTCCCACTGCGGGGTTCCCTCCCGTACAATTGTCGATAATCTCTCCATCTCTCTCCTAAATTAGGAAGCTGAGATCGCGATAAACGCGTGAACAAGTATTGCTGCAATAAAGGTTGCGTGAGCTTTTGTCAAGCAAGCAATGGATAATTACATAGAACAAAAGAATGAAAGTGATAGGATTGGTGTACTGGTTTATTAATGTTTTGCAGTTGATACAATTTGTAATCTCAATATCGATAGCAATACTAATTTATTAAACAAACTTGTTGAAGTGTCAAACACGCTAAACATACTTTAAAACATTGCCTTATATAGCTTGTAAATACAAATAATCATAAATGTAAATGTTTTATGTACGTTAAGTTTTGTAATTAACTGTATTTTTTTTTGCAATATACCTACTAGTATATTATTTTATGTGTGGCAATATGCAGTCCGTGTGGTCTTGCAGGTGGAAGGTCTCAATTTGTTGTGAGCTGCAACATCAGAATGGACAGCCGTGATTGACATATCGTCACGTCATCTGGAACTATCAAATATGGTCACCCAGTTATATTATGAGCTTTTTATCAAACTGTGATTTAGGTGAAAAAGGATACCTACGATACGACAGGAACCTTAGAGATATTCATTTGTTTAAAGTTTAAACCATGTATAACGTTATATTATATTATGATGAATAACGCTATAGCCACGAATGTAACCGCAGTTTAGGCAACATGAATAGTTAGATACTCCAACCACGTTTCCACTCTGGCAATAATTACAACCGTTTTGTCATATGCCCTTGCATTACCTAAACATATTGCCTGCAATTTGTATTGCTGTATGTCTAAATGCACTGATATATACGTCTCGTAGTTAGATGATAAGCTACATTTGTATGCGTCGCAGTCCGTGAGTGAAGAGGCATGTAGCATCTATAAGACACAGGTGACTAACACACTGAAAAATGATGCCCTTGTGAACAGTTGGAATATATTATCTAGTATGGCTGGGTAAAAGCTTTTCGTGTTTGTAACATTTGTCTGAATATTAGATGGTCTGGAGGAGTAATCTAATGTTGCGATATTTGCGACGAAAGTCTAAAAATATCTTCTGAAAAGCGGGGTATCTGTAGGGAAGATCTTTTACTGAATTGGGAGAACAATCTTTTACTGAATGTGAAAAAAACAAAATGTCTAAATCTTGACGGCAAAAATCTTGAATTTATGACGGAAACTTTATTCTTAGGGATTACTATAGATTCAAAATTGCAGTGGGGCGCGTACATTAGAACTCTTTCGTATGCAGTAAGGAGAACTTTTGTCGACGTTTATGCCCATGTAGGCCTATGTGAAATAAAAAAATATTTTTTGAATTTTAGGTAGCTGGGTAATCTGTGCAAAGTGGAATAAAAAAAATATGTAGCAAGTATTCCATTTCCTGTTCTTTGTCAATAAGACTTTGGTATTCTCCTAAAAAATTCAAAACAAAATTAAAAATAATATCTTATCGAGCAAATTAATGATCTACGTCATCAAACAATAAAAACAAAAAAATCACATCCGTAACGTAAACGAGATTTGATAAATTAAATTGTTGGCTGTGTTCATTTTCATTTGTTTCGGTGCATGCGCACGCGCTGCGCTGCATCTCCGGCGAGCTGAACAGAACACACGAGTTTTTGATGCGAAGCCCGGCGACCAATCAGCGCCTTAGTTGCTATTCGTCACCCGTCGTGTGTGGTAGTGTCGGTGCTCGTGATGTGACCGTTCGAACATCGAACTCAATTTAAAAATTCAAATATCGAATGTTGACTCGAAAATAATGTGCATTTTAGTGAAATGAAAATGTGCTCGATTTCTATTACGACTATATTGTGTTAATGGATTTAAACGATAATACTGATAACAGTATTTGTGGTTGAAAATATTATATTGCTGGATTGTTTACTATGGTGATCGTCAGTGTTTTTAACAGGTTAGTTTTGATTTCATTATGATAAAATTATGTGTGGCATGGATTTGTGTTTAATTGTATTGTATTTTTATTTTAATAATGCAAGGATAGTTTATCTGCCTGCATGATTTCAAATCTTGGCGTTGAAGTTACATTGTCTTGATTCTAATCAAGTGCAACAAATTACGCTAATAAAGTAGGGAGTTACCTATGTCTTAATATGGGCAATATGTACCGGAAGACGATGCATTTTTCGTCACGCTCAATCAGCTCTGTAATCTTATTATGTATTGATTGGTAAGTACTCCAATACCTAACAGTTTGAAAGAAACATTAAGTCACTACTACTACCCACTTGTTGTGTGGAATGAATTCGATTTTCCACTCCCACGCATAGGTACCTAGAATTACTATTGATAAGTACAATTACATAATGACTATTTTACTATCTATAGATTCATGTTATAACCAATCGCTTTTGATTAGCAATCAACACTAAAATTCGAATTTTAATTAGCTGTTAATGCCGTGAATATTTTAATAACAATCACATTAATAGTTAATAAGTAAACGGATGCGCTGACCTTGTTCCTGTCTTTCTTTCTATGGCACAGTCATGCATAACTGGGTATTTTGGCATTCCAAATATTGGTAATCAAGACCATGACCTCACACACTACCCCAGGTAGGTATTAAAAATTGATTCATTTAAAATTTACAATTCCGTTCACATTATGTTTAAAGTTGCCTTCCAAGAAAACTATCTATTTTCTCGTAAGTAGATATCGTAAGTAAGTAGACGGGTATATCACGAAGCTACCCCGTTATTCCCAGGGGTCATCAACGTTCCCCGATTCGACACGGTAGCTCAGTAACCAACATTTACGTAAGCGCACCTGACAGTATAGTGTCGTGTGACATGCATCCATCACGCTCTTCCGCAAAGCATACCCGTATTACCGTCATACTCTGACGCCTACAGTACTGTGCTATGTTCAATTTGCGCCTTTTTTTCTCCCCTCACTGCGACCTACCTCTTCCTCACCAGAGTAATTTAAAAATGAATAAACCATTATCAATGTTTTGTTGTCAAACAATTTCAAAAGTTCAGCGTTCGAACTAAAGATCCTATTTGATTGGCAGACAAGAAACAAATGTTCCGATTCCGTTTCCGATTACGCACGCAAAATGGAAACTGACTGATCTTTGAATATGCATGTGCATGGTCTGGCCAGCTGTGCACTTCCACACATAATCGCGGTTCCCTCTCGTTACCGAGTGTTTGCCTAGCTAGCTTATATATCGGCGACATAGATATCTGCCATGAGTGTGCTAATATAAACATTATTAAGTGTATGATTGATTAGGCACTCATGGCAAACTGGCTTGAACCGGTGTGGGATTTCATCTAATGTCTTTGCTCGTTTAGAAGCTATGACTTTGGGCATAACTTTGAAGATAGGAAATAAAGTTAATTTAGTTGTAATTTAGATATTGCTACGACAACAGATAAGTAATGATTTTGATAACATCTAGTGAGTATATTTGTGTTTATTTAAGTACTTAAGTTACCTACTTAAAAGCTTAGCAACAGACAAATAAGCTAATTGTAAACAGCCTACGGTTAAGTACAACGCTGGCGTTAAAACTGGTTAATAAATACAGCCTAACCACCCATTCATTCTCAGCGAAAGTCTAGAACAATTAAGCTATTATTACAAATAAATTAAATATGCGCAACACAGAAGTTAGTAAAAGTGGGTATATTAACAAGAGTAGAGAACGGAAAAAAAAACAAAACAGTATAACCCAAGCCGTAAATGCGAACAGATAAAATAAAGGTCCATTAAAAGATTCTCAAGTTTGAACATTAACCTGAAAACTGAGTAAGCTAAAAATTACTCATCATAAACATCGCATTTAATTTTTTAAACTTCTGTTTATGGTTGTCTTGTCTTACTTTTTCTAGAAAAGCAACCTCACTTACGCATAATGACTGCTTGCATTTAAATAACGCCATGAGCATCCATAACTTCTGAAGCTTATGTAAATGGAGAATAATTTGTCAAAATTCCCATAACATTATTTTTTTACTGGATTGCAATCAAGCCGAAATCTTATTCTAAAGCGACGAAAGTGATCAAAGAAAAATTACCACTTTAAGAAAATAATAAATCATTGCGCTTTTTGTCCCTACTGATATTCGAGAGTGGGACGTCAGTGTGCAATGAATCACGTAGCATGTCCTCGCCCACGGGCATATTTACCTCTCAAAGTGCTCCTAACTCATTTACCGATAAATTACTTCTGGCTTTATAAGCCTTATTGTCATAAGTATAAGGATCATTTCTTCTTTGCCTGATATCTTCAACCCCGAGGTCATTCACTGCAACTACTTGACTTGAGATGAATTTTAACTTGATTATATTGAGAAACAAATTCATACTCCCGTATGTTTTTGGCGTGTAGAATCCCGAGTTAATTGAATTTACCACTGCATTTGCTGACAGCATTTCTAAGAACGATTAAGTAGCTTAATCTTCGTAAATTTTAGATATTAATCTTCTACAGTCCACAATTTCACATATTTATATATTTTAGATAAAATCTCGCTAGTTTGTTATTGTGATTCATACTAACAACATCATTCTACAAATCAAGTTGCGAAATTATGTGACAATTCTAACAACTTTTACTATCATCTTAACAGTTAAAATATACTGACATCCATGTCATCAAGATAGTATAAAAAAGGAAGAGGTACCGCTTCATGCAACAGGTTATCAACGGACACCGGTTCCTCTCTATCCTGTTTAGCATTAGAAACTGTAGTGAATTGGGTCACACACGCGTAATGAGTTTCTCGCCTCACATCCTTAGGGATTTGAACTAGTGAAAGTCGCCCATCCTACTTTGCGAATTGTCGCCAATTAGCATAAGTAATTAGCATATCGTAACCCGTCATCACCTTATTACATCCTAGGTCCCTCGTGTAACATTTCCGCTTCTATTTGATCCCTTCTCCTGCCATTTTATGTAAATTACCGAAAAGGTGGCCGTTAAAATAATAAAGAGAGGTTTGAGAACATTAAGTTTTCACTCTAGCACGCTGTAATTACTATCCCAATTAATAACGGCTCGTCTTAAATCTAAGAATTCGCACATGAGCGAAAATTAGATCGCACTAGTGGATACTGATGAAAGTACTGACTTCACTTTCATAGTAAATCGACGTCGTTTCGACAATATAACACGGTCTACCACAAGATACTTAGAAACTCGCGTTACCATCACTCACACTTATTTACCACAACATTAAATAAGGTGATTGTCATCGCAGTAATTTGTGTAGAAATGTATTTCCGCCATTCATCAATGATTTTTTTAACTAGATCATTAGTAGTATTTTTTTTCTATAGATTTTTTTCTCATTGTCTTAAAACAGACCGCTATAATATCATTACAGTCGAAGTGTCTAGTTAAGGCATGCCTACCTTTATACGCTGCATTCATCAATCGCCTTGATTTTTTGTTTCCATCAAATTACATGATGGCCATAATTTCCACATATATATTTAAACCATAAAATCAATCATGTCATAAGCGGTGAAAATAGATATTTGTTAAATATTAGTCCCGCATGCAATAACTATTCAATCAACATAAAGTTAAAGGGAAAGTAACGCATCGTCATCACGCTAACTGAATGGAAATTAGTGTTATGCTATTTGATCTGTGAACGAAGAATAATCGTGACTAAATAGTCGTAACGATTTTGTAATCCAAGAAATATTGACATCACCTTTTCATACGAGACATGGCATTAGAAGTGAATTTGCTTAAAGAAGCTTGAGAAAATAATGATATTAAACAAGCAGCATATATTATCATTGTTTCCATTTGTATATCAATGTAATCATCACAACAGAAGGACACGTTCTGTTTAAAACATATCTGTCATTTCAGTTCTGGCCGTTTCCATTACATGTAAATTCAGTCCCGGTTGCTCTTCAAACATCAAATATTAATGCAATATAATCATATCGATGTACACAGTGATATAGGATTGATTATTATTACAATCAGAACCGTTAATTATGTCCGTTGTCAGGCGAAACCGATGCTGTACGATAATTTTATTGTTCGGTATCCCTGCAATTATAGAACGAAAATTCCTTCATTACTTCTTTTCACTCAATGTTAAGCAGTTTTTATATTACATTGTTATAAGTAGAACAATTAATCAACAATTTATCTCTACAACCCATCATTTAGACTACTTAGACCATCACGCAACACTGCAGCCGTGGAGTCGGTATTTTCTTCATTCTCATTGATTTCACCTTAAGAATAGATAGTTATGCTTTCTACGCTGACTCGGTTATACTTTGTGCGGCGGTAAAGTGAGACGTGGCAATTAAATGTAATTTGCTATTCGATACATTAATTAGTCTTAGTCTTATTCCGAATAGACGTGATAAATCATTCGACTTTTAGTTTTGGCATCCTCGTGTGTTTGGTCTTTATTTGTACAGTCTATTTGTTTAGGGATCCCTTCATTGCCTACTGCATCTTTATTGGGATTTTCATCAACACCCTTATTAATCATGTCATAATCAACACTATTCAAAGTAAATCCGGAACTGTCATCGTTGTGTGATGAAATATTATGAATTTCCGCAAACGCCACATGAAAACGCAAAAATGCCCCCAATACGAGGATCAATCTAAATTGGCCCAACAATAAGGCATTCTACAGGCTCCTTTGTGTTACCATCTGTCATTGAGGGATTCAATCATTACACTCAATAATCGTATGTTAGCCTCGTTGGTATTCCCGGACACAATTGGACAAAGTTCTCCTATTATTATTGGAAATACGAACCGATAAATAGTATTTTTGCGCACGCGTGCTAGTAATATAGTTATTATTGAATTCCAGTGCGTTTTTTGTTCAACTTTTCTCCCCACAATCCTATAAGTTTATTTATTAGTCGAGCACTAAAATCGGCATAAGGGGTTCGGTTTACGACTAAGTTTATTTTGTCATGAGAGGGGATCCGTCCCCGGGTTGTCAGTCAATGTAACCTTTGTTAGTTGCTCGTTAATCTTAGGGTTGTCGAAGTTTTAATACGTGGATGGAGTTATACAAAGATAACAATTTCGTTGCGTGAATTAAATACGTTATAAAAAAAACGAAATATTAAACAGAATAATTTTAGTAGAAAAGCAATGGTTCGTCAACTAGTTTAAAGTCACAGTGGTTTATGTTGCCTGATTACTCAAAAGGAGAGAATGTTCTAAAATCAATGACAATTCAAAAGTCGAAGTAACTGCTATATCTCGAAATATATTTGGCAACATCCATTTTTTTTTCAATTTATAATAAGTATTGTCGAATAAGTCGCCAAACACGTTCTCTGGTCTAATAAATCAAATGACACATGTGTGATATGTTTGATTCATTGCAATGTCCGGATGCGGCGACCATGCATCATTTTCAATGCCTCAATATTTTACCAGAACAACCCAACATGTGTAGATGCAATTATAGTGATTGAACATGAACCAGAGCAAATACGTGTTAGCGTTGAGATAGAAAAAGATGAAAACAATAATGGGATTAATTATTTTTATTATTTGAGCCCATAGCTACCATGAAGAATATGCTATATTATGAAGAAGATTTCCATAGCCATCTTGGAAACACACAATACACGAAAAATGCAAGTAAATAACAAAAATGGATGGCTGCTACTAGTTTCCAGATTTCTATTTTATTTGAAGAACAGGAAACAAAACAACTCGTTTATCAACGAAACTAAGTTTTAGTTTGCAAGTGTCTCTTGTCATTCTGGGCCATATTTGTCAAGATCACTATCGTCAGCCCACATAAATCCATCTTTTGTTACACTTAATTCAGTGACGTGCCATATCTCCTTATGTCCTTTTATAGTTATCATTAATCCAAAATATTAAATAACAATGACCACGTGTTTCGTTTTTATTACAAGTATCAGGCGATTTGTATTTTGATTACGTTTTTGCTCTAAAGATGGCGGGCACGAGATAAAATTAATAGCAGCGAGAAGTTTTTGCTTTGCTTTGAAAAAACTACACTTTGTTCGCTTCAAAATATTGATTGCTCTATATTTTAGATGATTTGCGAGATTGGTTATGGTCTTGATTCCTCGTTATTTCATAGGCGGTTAACCAGAATGTTGCAATAAACTTGTATTCTTCTCTTTTCGTAAGTGTTTTTGATTCAATTTTATGATTGATCGTTGCTATTCTGGTCTCCTTTATTTCGCTAATGATTTTAGAAACTTTATTGTAGCTTTGTTCAGAGTCTTCTGAGTTGAAGCTACACAGGTGTTGTTTGTACTCATTAGTAAATAAAACATACAAACATTGCTGCAGTTCTGTTCAGTGTAATTTAATGAATTACTGCACAACACAACTGTACAAGATAGTACTCCTTGCACCACCCCGGTCGTTGGTATTAAAGATTCCAAGGATCTCGAAGGACCTATGTTGACTTTTCCATAGTTTAGAAGAAACTTCAGGCAGGAAAGTTTAAACGCTATTCATTTATTAAACTGCATTTTCCCCATTCTTTCATTCTGTAACTATACTCGGCAGACATTAAAGTTGTACTTGATTTCATTTAAAGTAATTTTCTTCAGAAATTAGATTCAATTACTTAGCTGGTCGTCCAGATTAGCATACAGACGGACAGACAGGCGGAAACTTCCTTTTAATTAATGATAATGATACATATAGGAATAGTATTTGCAATTAATTACCTGGAATTTCCTTACACAACTGTGTTTAACCTGTATAAAATATGAACAAGTATTCCTAATAGTGCAATGAACCCGATGTAAAACTATAAAATCTCGGTGCTGGTTTTATGTGTAGTTGGTATTACTGATTTTAAATCTGCAATTTATATAGTGTCTTCCCGTATAATTACAGAAACACATGGTTATTATGATTGGAGAATATCAGCTTGGTATTTTAACCAGTTTCTGTCGTTGTAAGTGCTGATGATAAGTATGTTCAAATAGTTATTGGAAATGTTTATGATAATTTAATAAAATTATACTAGCATGTAAGTGTGCGTCCTACTGCAGAGTAAAGTCCTCATAGAATTTCATACAGAACTAAAACGTGTATGGAATTTTTCGGTATATTTAATTCACGATTCTTCATACACTTTGCCCTTTGCCTTGCCGAATTAATTACGCGATAAGGCTGTTGTATTTGGCTTGCCGATGCGCAAGGCGCGGCGCGTTGCTGTTTTTGTATGAGATTTACTACTGCTCAGCCATTGTAGCCAACTTCAGGGCGGCCAAGAAGTTTGGCGTGAACAATACCAGCTTAGGTTTGCGATAAATTAGAAAAGAAAATAAAAATTGTTTAATACTAATTACGTTTTCATTTAGAAATATGTAATTCAATGATTTATTTGTAATATTTATTTTTCCTGGCCAATATTTTTTTAAATGGAACGCATCGCTACTTGCGCAACATAGAATTTTCTTGAAAGGTTTTTTTTATATTTCTACATAAAATTTAAAACTTCACTTCTGTTGTATATATCCGAAGATCTTCATCAGATCTTCACCAAATTTAAACAGTACCAATTTGGGCACAAAGTCATTAAAAAAAAAGAATTTTCAAAATCGGCCCATAATTGACGGCGAAATTAGTGAAAATACAAAAAATATACATAAAGACGAACTTCCTACGTTTTGGAAAGTCGGTTCAAAATAGGACCGATACGTATTAGGTCAAGAGTTTCCCCTTTATTTAATCTGCTTAGAAATAAAAAAAATTGTTCTTTACCTTACGTAATCTAAAATGAGAAACATCATAAAACAACCAGGTGTTTATAGATCAAACAAATAATATAAAACAAGATAACTCATTTACAATAGAAAAACAAAAATGCACATTTTATGCTCATTCAAACTGTCCAGTCGATAGCACAATAAGTTATGCATACAATTAATATTTAAACATAAGGACCCGTAAATAATACAACACGCATTTTTTATGGGGTTGTTGCTATGAACAAAACCTATCACATTATTGTTATTCATTAGGTAAGGGGACTCGTATTACTTCATTGTGGGGAAAATTATGAATATTTTTATGAAATCCGCTATTTTATGAATGCGGTCATTGTTTGTGATAACGTGGGGTACCGTGGTCACACCGACTCACCCGTAGTTACCGGATCATTCCGGTCATCTGGACTCGATAGACCGAGCCAACCTCTGTTTTGTGACACATCGGAAGCTAAAGTGACATTATTAAAATGATTGGGTTTATCGTGTCTTTTTACGATGCTTTGTATTTTGTACAAAAAAGTAACATTCGTTTTTATTTTGGACGTTTTTGTGTTTTTGGTGTTAGGGTGTTTTTGGATCCCCTTTTAATAATATTATCTATTCAGAGATAATTCTGTGCGACTGATAATATTTCAACAAAAAATATTGTGGAAAAATTTCCAAAATTAATTATATAATTTGTCACTAAGTAAATGAAATATATGAAAAAAAAACCAGTTTATTAAAAAAATATACATATTTTCTGTTATAATCGCAATCATCAATCGTTTAAAATCAGAGCGTACCCGAAAGAATCAGTAAATAATTTTTATGAAACAAAAAAATCATCGAAGAGATACTTAAACTAACGAAGTGGTTTCTGATCTTAGCGTGCTACTAACAAAGTTTTTTTAACGTTAATTAGCCACTCGGGCCACTCTATTTTAATTGAGAACTGATGTAAGTCGCGTGCTGCATGACTGACTAACAAAAATCATACTGATTGTATATTGTAAGTTTTTAAGCCGATATCGAGAGACGCGATATGGACTGACAGCCAGCCCTATTGTTGTGATTAGATCGATGCGTTGTTGTAATAGTTCTGTAGGGTTGTCGCTTGTTTGTCGTTTTTTTGCTCTTAGAGGATATTTACTCAACGAATATCTTCGGTATTATTTTTTATTGATTTAGACACAATACTAAATAACTTATATATGTTATTTGAGTATCGTATCGTACTTGTCGGACGGTATTTAACTGGTCAATAACAATGATTGTTAGATTAATTACGTTTTTTTTCTTAGACGTTACTTTAGACTAGAAATACAAATGAATAATATTAATCTCTCATTTATTCTCAATAGATAGATGTCAATGCATGTATTGTGAACGATGACATATTGCCAGCAACGAAACAATTTCCCCCAGCTTCAACACACGTTGATTGGAGCAATTGTTTACAGTAGTAACAACCCTAATATAGATTTTCGATAAATCGGAATTCCTCCGGCTTACGGTATCTTTTTAACGGTAGATGATCGGATTGTTATAAATCGATTTGAAAAAAAAAAACGTCGGTCTCATTCGATTCGAATCAAGTTAATCGGAAGTAATCATGTTTCGCGTAGACTTTGTTTGTTGTCCGCACTGTGGGCCACGAGCGGTTTACGCATCACTAATTTCTAATTCGGTATTATTGAAATGAATGGACGCAGCTATTTTCACCCTAATGATGTTTAATTGATCGGTAATTAATACCACAACGCTGGCGTTAAAAGAGTCACAAATTTACCTTAAATTCTTATTTAATTTCGGATTAAAGTTCCATTGTTGACGAGCTGGATTTTATTTAATTCAAATCACAATAGCTCACACGTTCGATTGTATATTTTTTAAATATTTATTCATCAAATGTGGAACAAGATCAAAGGTTGATGTAATACAGGGATCATTCAATATCACAGAGAAGCGTTGAAACTTGCATAATAAATGTAGAACAATAACACAAAACTATCATGTTATCAATTATTTTCTTTCACTTTGCCTAACCTATTTTATTTATAAGTAACAATTGTGTAACGCTACTATCTTATCAAAACGGAAAGGTCAGCGCGAATCAGGGTGTCAGGCTTCCGAACAATAAATTATGATTTGAAGTAACTGTATCTAAACAACGACTTTCATGTGTCCTTTAATTATGTTTCATATACTTATTTGCCGTTAAGATAATACGAGAATTTCCTTTGAAGAACGTCCGTCAAGATTTTCTGAGACCAGTTTAAGCCTGCGGAGGAATGCCTGGTCGTGTCAGTCAGATAGAATGTCTGGAACTCAGTATCTAGCCCAACGGTAAATCGTTAAATGTATCTATGATAAATTTCAACCACTTATCTTTAGAAAGGCTTCGAGGATACGCGGGGAGTAATTCCAGCGATACTCCTGTCAATTCGGAAATGAATCAGTCTGGCTAGTCGGCTCTTATTGGGGTTTAATCAAAGAGATGTAATGAGCTACAGGACGTTGAGTATACCTTTAGAAAGGTTTCCGTCTACAATCTTGTTATGATCAGGCTCATTTATTCGACTCGTGAGCAATGCAAGACCTATCGTCGTGTCTAAAAAACAAATCGTAATGATTGCGAAATAACGTGATAAATTGGAGGATACTGTGTAGACTTATCAGTACGATATATACAGAATGACACGACCTTGTGATCTCATAGAAGAGTTCTGAATGGGGTTTTTATTGTTTCCCTATAGATAAAACATCAACATCGGACACACAAAAAGTAGCAACATTCATCAAAGCATCATCTTCCTTCCCTCGTCCCATATTACTTGGGGTCGGCGCAACACGTTTTCTATTATATGTAGCGCAATGTTTGCCCAACATTAACGCATTTTTAAGAAATCTAAACCAAATAACATTTTGTGCCTTCTTAAATTTTAGATCCTGTAACCTAATAACGATCCCTTCTTTGTAACCATAACAAAATACGCTGCACAAATTCCTTTTATCAGTAATGCGTAGTTACGGTCCCATCCATCAGGCATCGGTGACCCTCTGACCACGACCCGGGAAGCCCTACCCACCGTGCTTTTGTATGGGAACCGCCTAACCGTGTGGGTTTGACTGAACCACTATGAAACATTTTGCAGAAGCACAACTGCTGAGTATGGCCCTATCAATTGACCATCTAAACGACATGTGAAGTTTTGTCCTACCTGTGCTTTTGAATGAGGACTGCGTGGGCTTATTTTATACAAAAAGAAGTAAAGAAGGCTCACTATCTGCAAAAGGATCATTGTATGGCTTTTTTGGGCTTGCTATCTTCGTAATCACTGTAAATAACATGGATCTCTGGGCAAACCCACCGACCTAGGTCATTCTGCATAGTTCAGCTAAATACTTCAGTAATCTAAAAGGTTTCTGCTATGTCATCATTCGAGTAGGTCCTATACAAACTACCTACTATGTACTTCGGGAGATGTTATTGA
Organism: Orthosia cruda; assembly: GCA_964057195.1. Classification (NCBI taxonomy): domain Eukaryota; kingdom Metazoa; phylum Arthropoda; class Insecta; order Lepidoptera; family Noctuidae; genus Orthosia; species Orthosia cruda. Next base: position 17,987,127 of record OZ059843.1, on the reverse strand, counting down.
ACTTCATTTGTGTGCATTGTTAAGAGTAGTCTTTATATCCTACCTTTGTTGTGTCCCCCGTAAAGTATCCTGATTTATAATAATATTTTCAAACACAACAGTGCAATGGACATTTTAGTCTAGCTCTAGATTGTATCAGGATTGCGGTAGGCCAGTAAAATACAAATGGATGACTATGAAGGCGGAATGTGGCTCACCTGTGCAATGTTCTTGCTTGATATTATTGGAAATGTTATTTATGAAGAGAGAGGAAGAGACAAGACGAAGCAGTCTCACAGTCTCTCTTTGTGTGATTGTATACAAAATATTACAGAAATAGAAAAACAGAAATTATTTTCTTTCATATATTGTATTATCATATAATGTCAGTCCGTAATTGGTAATCTGACTGGTAACGTGTGACTGGCAGTTTCGTTTAGAAAACAAAATAAAACTATTATCCGAACAAAGGAATAGCTCACATTGAAACAATTACTTAACCTTTGCGAAGTTAATCACAACATACTTGAGGCACTAGATAACTATCCGTATACCTTTTATCGTAAATCGAAAACAATATCATGTTTAAGACGGAAAGTCTGCAATAGTTGGTATGGTATAACTAATAAAACCGAGATGACCATCTGCACTGCTATAACTCTGCAGTAAGTATTACCGTTTTACGGCCCCAATGACATATCGGTAACTAACACTGCGCCCCACAGAGTTTCCCGTGGTTTTATATCGCTAATCAGCCACTATTATTACCCCATGATTTATGTCCTTTATTTCAAAATAAACTTGAAACAGGAATTACTGTTAGATTTTTTGTAAATCTGGTAAAAAAAGGAAATGTTTTGAAAAAGGGGTGCGGTGCTGTCATAAAAGTTATGATTTATATTTTATCCACAATATTAGACGAGCAGACGAACTTCGGCAGTTACAAATATTTATAAAAGTGGTGTTCATATTCATACCGTTGTTTTCAGTAAAAAGTTTGCTGTCATTATTGGAATGGAAAAGTTTTTCAATGTCGAAAAAAGGCCGGCTACACAGTAAGCTATTTGGATGAGTGACCGGCAATGTCAGTTTTGCTTTGCCTAAACCTACCTATCTTCTGTTTATTCACAAAACAAAATGGCAGCCAAAGTTTTAGTGGGATACGTGGGCGAATAATAGTCCATGTTAGCCCACATATTATCCTAGAAATTATCGTTATTATAATACGAAAGCCTGTTGCATTTTGTCCTGTTTCTCCACTAACTTTGTATCGTAATAGACAATATGTAGATAAAACTTTAATTTAACGGTCTTGTTTTGTTGCCCAATATTTCCTTATATTACGATACATTTTGTAGCATACGTAAAAGCTGATATCAAAACAAGGACATGGGAATATTTATTCTGGTATGTTTATTTGAATAGCCTTGTTAAATATACCTGAATATACCTGGTTGATACTTAAGAGCACATGCACTTTCATTTATGCTAGAAATATTTCTTAAGCACAGAATGAATGATTCTATTTAAATAGCTAAATTCCATCACAAAGAAAGCAATTCAGAATTCTTTGAAATTTTAATTTTATTTCTCGGCTTTGCCTATTAGAAGCGTAAGAGGAGCATCAAATATCTTAACACCCTCCTCGATCGCAAAGTATTTTGCCGAAGCATCAACCATTGTATCTGAAGCCAGCAGTTGGCACTTCAACTATTCCTGCCCACCTCCTTAAGGAGCACAATAGAAGTTTCATTGTTTTCAAAACGCGAATTTGAATGGATTTCAGATAAAATCTTCGTTGACGGCAACTTGGCTAGAACACTGTTACGTAATTTATTGTTATGGGGACCTAAAATATCATACGGTTAAAGTACCGTCATACTTCGTAGACAAATATGCTCATTCAATATTCTTTGGTTCTGACATGTACGAGTATCACAGACTCAAAATGGTCGGAAGCTCAAAGACTTACCTATTTGTCTGTAATAAATATTAAAACCAACATTTAATAGACGAAACCAGAACGGTCACAAGAAACGTGTATAGGAAATGTGTTCCATCTAACTTTTTCCTGGTCTAACTGCACTTACTTATGCAAAAAGTTCAGATACCTACAAAACCTATTAGAACGTTTAAATGTTTTCTAATGAGGTTGTTACGTGTTTAGACATTCGTATTTACCATTAATAAGTAAATACTTTTTTATCCGGATTCCGTACTGTATTCCATAGAAATAAATAATGCCGTTGCGGTTCACTAAGCGGGCCCACAAATCCGTCATTTTAGTACAGAACAAGTGATTAGTTCCGCGGTTTAACTAAAGCAGTTTTGCAATTTCACAGCATGGCCCACGCGATTAATTGATATTTCGTTATGAGTCATCGATGTGTTTTCTAATCGATTCATCGATTTGAATTTATGACTTTACAGACACTGTTTACAGTGTGGATCGTTTATATTTGGATAATCGGATATAGGATTTCACGGACCACCACCGAACTCTGCGGTTCGTAAAGCACATACATTCTAAATATAAATGTAAATATTGAATGTCTCTGATTCGTATCGTGATTTTGTAAAGTTATGGGAATGTCTACAAGTTATGGTCTTTAAAAAGCAAAATTTTACTTTATTGAATCATAAATAAGGCTTGTTGAAACCAAACATTCTTTATGTAGCATGTGAGCATGTTTTTTTTAACCACTTTCTCTTCTACTCATTTTGTGGATCTTGGCGTTCTGATTACAACTCATCAAGTTAAGTCGTGAACAAAAATCATAATTTCATCTAAGATATTGACAGTAGCTGTAGCGTGCACTAGCATGCAATTGTACGAAAGTGAACTGTGGAACGCATACATATTCATACGATTCGCTCCTTTCGTTCTCAATTTAAAAAAAAAACTATTCCTCGTTACAAGATACGTCATTCATAAACTAAGGCCCACATTTTTGATCTGTAGTTAAGTCAAACAATGGTTAAATATGCTAACCAGTGGTAAAACGCGTTTATTCATCGATTGTAAGTCTAACAAATGGTCAAATAATTACTTCTCTCCAACTTACTTAACAATTTGAGAGACAAAATTATATTTTGCCGTTATTTTGTAAAACATAGGTTAGCATATTCTACCATTGGTTGAGTTAACTACGGATAAAAAATGGGCCTAAGTGATCAGAGTTGTAATGTTGCTTATGATCTATTCAACTTGGTAAATGGTAGTTAAATTCTAGGCAAATAATTAGCCAAAACATATTTTTTCCGAGTTTCGTCACACTGTGGTGTTTGACCATAGTAAAAAATTCATTGGCTTCGATAACAACTGTTCTTTAATCATCTTTGAATGTCAAATCAATAAACATACCATTCGTGTCAATCGTTTTATCAACAATCTCAAACAAATCACTGCTATTAATTTTAATATGTGTTACCTACTTGTTATACAATAAAGAGGCCACTGTATCAACATTTTTTGCAGTATTAAATATATCGGTTACGTCAAGCTCAAATTGGTCGATAAAATCAGATCAGGAAGTCTCAATCAAGTTAATTGTGATCATTCATCTTTAGTCAAAACAATTACTTGTGTATTTCTAATGGGTGATGTCCATGTATGGTGTATGTATGACATGTGTATGGTTTGATTTGAACTGGACCGGTTTGTCTGAGGCGCCTAAGTTCCGCATGTTAATCGAAATAAAATTTGCATATAATCGTTTGTCATACAATTAATGTGTCCTTCACGTTTAAACGGGGTTTATTAGTTGTAAAACCATTATTGCCATGTAAGTTTTAAGTTGCTTTTGCTATATTGCGGTCTGTAATGCAAATAAATCAGGTACGAATTTGGCGATTTTTTTTTTGCCTTTTTCCTGTTTTGATTGAATCCATCAAGTTTCAATAAAAACAACAAAATACAATAAAACTAGACAGTTTTATTGTATTTTCACTTATATCTGATAACCAAGTTACAGATATACAAATCATTTCGTAGCTTAATTAAATCATAGAAAAATTTCCTCGTTTTATGTTAAAGCTATATAACATTCCCAATATCGAAGTTGATTAAATTTCGCCCCCGATATGTTTAAGTAATTTGTAACCAATGCCGAAAACAGTCCCCCAGCAACACTGTGCTCAAACTAATTGCCGTTAAAACTACAAACAGTTGTGTAATAGTAATTAAATGTAGCTTAACCAAAAGTAATTGCCTGGTCCTACATAAACACGAGCAATAGCTTTTATTCTACCGGTGGGCTATAGATTAGATGTCGGTGCTTAGTGAGATTTATAGGCGAAGAAAATAGTTGGCAACGGACAAGGAAAGTGGTTTTAAAGAGTAACTTTATTTTAGATAGCTCGCGAAACCATTATTGATATTAACAATTTAAAGGATCCGTTGACAACAGGACACCTCAATTTTATATATAAATACCACAATTTCCTTATGCGAACTTTCATTTACTACGTTGAACATTTCTAGAAATAAAGTTCTCGTTTTGAACCTATGAAAAGTCTAGTGAAATGGGCTTGAAATTGGCAATCTTTAGTTGCGCATTCTGGGCGGTTCTCCGAAAATATTAAATAGCCAACATAAAGGCTGTAATGGTAGCAGGTAATAGTCGCTCCAAGTATGCAGCGGAACTACTTACAAGTGTTATTATTTACAGAGAAACTATTCGAGTTAGAAATGCTTTATTTCACTGGCTTCCCTTTGAGAAGTTGGACTTACAACAAGTTGGAAACTGTGTAAGTGCAAGTATCTTAGGGAAGGGAGGTTGGAATACTGTTAGTGTAGTTTTGGTGAACAGTTCCAAGGCTACGTAAATTGTTTAGAAAACTGAAAAACGAAAACAATTTCATATAAACCACATTTTACATCCCACAGACTTATAAAGTTGTCCCAAGAAATGAACGTCCATTCCAAATTTCTAAAATTGTAGAGTTCACTAATAATATGACCCGTCGTGACTGTGGTTTCATTGACGCAATATAAACCTCAGTCCACGAACGATAAAATTTATTGTAATTGAGTCATTTATTACTAACGTGACATTATTTCCGTAGAAATATTTTTTGCTTTCTATATTGCAATTATATTTTAATTACTGTGAAAGCAAAGTATTTTTCATTGCTTTTGAGCTTTATAAGTCCACATGTATGAACATTTGATGTGGGTTTCATTAATTAGTTTGTACGGTTGCCATGTTCTGTCTGTCTTCACTTACATTAACATTGCCGTACATGGCATTTCCATCAGAGGTTATATGACCTTTTACTTTGTTGTTAATTCAGTTCTGCTTGATTATAAATTTAAATATTCACGAGGCATCTGTTTAAAACAGAATAACAATTTAGAAGCGCGTCGTGTGTGCCTCAGAAATCACATTAAATTCTCACCTGATAAGCATATATTATATCTGATTGACGCTAATTGGTAACACGAACAACCAGTTTCGATGAACTGGTTTCAGCATGATCTGATTGCCCTAAGAAACGGATAAAAGCGTCACTATATCATCCATTTGTGTTTAATTGAAACGTTAATGACTCGGGTACAAACAGCAAATGCGTTTCAGTAACATCTTGCGGCCGGAAAGGAAACACCTATCACGATGTTATCATATTGCTGGCTCCAGGATGTTATCTGCCCAGGAATCACTGCTAGATAATTATTTCTTCATTTATTTAATTTAACATTACACAAAAAAAACACAAAATACAAATAATTCCAAGCAAATAAGGATATGACTGATTATAAAATTATAGCGTAAACCTCTCCTTTAATAAATTATGTTGTAACTGACGAAGTTGAAGCGAAAGCACTATACGGACCAAATTTATTTATTTTATATACGCTATATAATAGTGGACGTGGTACTTCTATATTACCTGTTTGTGACTAAACGAGCTCTGAACGATGCTAAACGTGACACTGATTTGGTTACGTTGTCTTGTCCAATTACGTGTGATTTTGATTTGCGCCATTTGATTCAGATGCATTGGCCCGGAAGATTGGGCAATGGCCAGAAGTGAGCGCACTATCTGATGGTTTGGAACTCAAGGACGATTAAGGTGGTTTCGAAGAACCATGACAGCTGTCAAAGATAACATAATTAGATTTCGTGGTACGATGATGACGGGGTTATCAAAACACGATCTATTGCAAAACAGCTTAACCTCTGGAAAGTACAAAAGAAGTATTGTCATCAAGCATTAAACCTAATCATGCTGATGCGATGCATTTCTTATAAGATTTCTAATGCAACGTGCGTATTACCCTTATTAAAGTCCGTAATCAAGTCAAGCTTATTAAGAAGAGTCAGCAAGATTTTCAACTTTACTCGTTACTATATAAATGACTTCATCGCTATTTCAAATTTCAAGTCTACAGTTAATGTTACCTAGGTCAAAGTCATAAGATCATTTTTATAGCTCGGACTTTTTCATAACTTTCGATTAGTGTCTTGGCCGCTGCACCCACGGGTCGTTTTGGGCACTTAATACGGTTATCTAAGTTCGGTCGTTGAATACTGTCTAGACAAGTCCTAGATTTACGATGGTCGCTTCGCGTAGGAGCCGTTAGCCTTGTGCCTGTATGTATTCCACTTGGATTATAAATTAGTCAATAAAACCATGAACCGACATGTTTGACAAACAATTTATAACAATTGTAGTTATCCTACGTACCTTATGAAATATATGCTGACTCAGAATTATCTTGTACTTGCCCTGAAGGATGACTATTTTGTTGCTTTTACTTTGGTTGACCGATTTTGTGCCGTGAATATACATGTAATTTAATTTATCTTCCTCTAAAAATAGTTCTTTTGAATTATCAATGCAATCTCCACACGCTTTTTTCCATTTAACGATACTCGTTTCATGCATGTTTTTCGGTCTACCAATGCCTAGTCGAATCGTTTGACTGCAAAATGAATATTTACAAATCTATAAATATTTATATTGCCTACCTATATTATATACAATATACATACCAAATTGTATTTTATGAGGTAAGTGTCAAACAATTCATAACGCATTAAGTTATTCAATTTATGCTGTCAATAAATTTCAACAAGGTGTAAGCTCACCTCTTTTATCGTAATCAATACTGAATGGCATATTGAAAATTATAATGGATAGCATTTTGAATATAAATTTTCTATGGGCCAAACCCTTGGGCGTAACTTTGAAGGGGATAGATTTATTTCTCCTCCGGTTAAATATTGTAGACTATAATGATACTAAGTTTGTTTACAGATGCTGAGAATAGTCGGCAACATTTTAAAGAAAACTGGTAAAAAATCTCTAACCATTTTTATGATCGTCTCTATTTTATGACGTTACAGTACCTAATTGCAAATCAAATTACTGCTCAAACATAATTTGTAGTAATTTATAAATCCTAGTACTATTTATAATTATAAACGTGAATGTTTGTGAGGATGGATGGATGTTGGTTACTCTTTCACGCAAAAGCTACTTAACAGATTTTACTTTACAGAAATATAGCATATACATCAAAATGACACATAGGTTATAATTTATGAAGATATTGGGAGAAGTACTATACCACGCGGGTGAAGCCGTGGGCGGCGGCTAGTATTTTAATAATTCTAAAGATATACCTCATCTCCAGCTTATGTGTGCAAATAGTATGTGCATTTTCTTATGAGCAGCTTATATAATAAAACATGTGTTTTAATGCGCCTGAGTTGGATTATGATATGAATGTCAAATTGGGTAATAAATAGTCTATTATTTTGATGCCTTAATTGCTCCAAACTTGCTCTAATTATAATGAAGTTAATTTTTGTAGAACAGTTATAAAGAAAGTACGAAATGAAAGTTACAAATAAAATGCAAAGCAGACGTTCTTGGCTCTAAATCGTAACTTTCCCCGAAGCGATGACTTTGTGTGAATTATGATGCACTTAACAACACTATTTGCAATCGGCTGTGCTGGTACGACGTAATTCTTCAAGTCGATTACCATAATAATGTTCTTTCGTGAAACTATTCCTTACAAGACAAATCTTTATTACCCAGCAAGTTTTATTTCCGACACAAAGGTAGTTTGGAATGGGGAATGTTTTATCTCAGAAAATATAATCTATTTACCCCAGTGAATTGAGCAATATATTTCAGAAATGCGAATCCACGGATTTACGAAACGAGAATTATTTCCTACTGTGAATATTGTTCAGAAATATTTATGTTGGAGAGAGGCCGTTGATTTGGCTTGGCCAATTATTGCTGATTACGTTGTAAATGTCATAAATCAGCATTTCCACTTTACACTACCCTTGCGTGGTGTGGGCTTTCTAATGACCTAATCCTGGAGGCGTCAAGAAGTGTGTCAGACTAGAACAACTAGCTAAGTTATGGTTACAGGGCCGATTATCACGGAGAGCTGCGCAGGCGTCATTTGTTGAATAATTGACGCAGGAAAACGCAATAAATAAATATAATGCTCCTATCCATACTGTTAATTTGTAGCCGGTAGTTAGTGGTCGACGATGACCATTTAACAACTTCAAGTTCTGTAATTGTTCTATTAGAAAATCAGTGCTTGGTGCAAATGCAAAACATTTGGATATTGCAGGTACTAAAGCCATATTTCAAATAGCTTTTTAAATCAATCAAGCGTGTAATCCGACACGTAACATATTTCAAACTGAAGTAGGAGAAAATACTTAAGAGGTAAAAGCAAACAGTACCTAAAAGTAGTCCCTAGTCGTTGCACTTAGCAAACGTTTGAGCAGAATTTGCATCAGCGGTGTTTGTTGTGTTTAAAGTTTCTGAGAGGAGTGAACGCCTGCACAAAATACGCTTATGAAATATGCAACGTATTCCGATGAGACTGAAAGCTTTTAATTACTTCTGGAAATAAAAATTACTTAACTTTGGCCTTTGAAATGCACAGCTACTCATTGTCCAGTTTGGACATTTTATCGGCAAACTTTTTTAGGGTCCGTACCCAGAGGGTAAAAACGGAACCCTATTACTAAGACTCCGCGGTCCGTCTGTCTGTCTGTCTGTCTGTCTGTCTGTTTTTCACCAGGCTGTATCTCATGAACCGTGATAGCTAGATAGTTGAAATTTTCACAGATGATGTATTTCTGTTGCCGCTATAACAACAAATACTAAAAACAGAATAAAATAAATATTTAAGTGGGGGCTCCCATACAACAATCGTGATTTTTTTGCCGTTTTTTGCGATAGTGGTACGGAACCCTTCGTGCGCGAGTCCGACTCGCACTTGGCCGGTTTTTTTCTAACTATATGAAGGCGACAAGCTAAAGCAATCTAAGTTTACGATTAAGAAAAGTTTATTTTGCATTTTGTCAAAACAGTTTTACTATCGCGGACATTTTTAAAATTCCTAAAACCTAAAAATTTTTTAGAGTAGTACACTACCTACACACCCTACAATTCATCAACATAAATGCTTATAGTGTGTATGTGTTTGAAAAACAAAGATCAAAAATGTCAGCAAAGAAATTGGCATAAGAATGTAATGCTATCGTGACTATGACAATATTCGTTGACTCAATCAGCTAGATATTATCGTAACAAAAGGCTAACAAGCTAACAAGACAGTTTCGTAACAGATTAGTAAGCGTGTCCTTTTATAGTTCTGTTATAATATAAAGTTAAATTCATGTTGCCTCTACCCACGTTTTATTATTACACTGAACTTGACGTTTCATCGTCAGTAGTCTAATGATTTTATAATGCCATATTAAAGACAATAACTTCCTTATTGATGTTGTTAGCATCAACATTTTCTTTCAAAATATAATTAGATTTGACGGTTACTTTGTTTGCCATGTAATTGGTTTCGTCACTAATAGGAAGACTCCAAATACACATCTTTGCCTCTTTCGTTTTGTGATTATGTTTGTCAATACCAATAGCTTCATAATTTAAAATCTTATCGAAACAAATATTAAGTCGAATTTAATCTCTATTTTAGCTCTATTGTTAATATTAGTCTCGTCGATGACCTCAGTTTAAAAGGTATAATAACCCACATCTCAATTCAAAACGTCTGTCAAATGGTCAACATTACGTTCTGCCATTAATCAACTATCTTATTATATTCAGTATTTAGTTGTGTGTAGGTGTTAACGAAAGCTTAACAATAGCTACCATTTTCGATAAAGTCGTTAGGGTAACACATTTCATCAGTCGCTCGAAGCAAAATTGCATTAGCTCTTGCAACATTTTTGCTATCAGTAGAATAATGTGATTAGAATTACGGCATGGGATATTACGTTATCTAGACAGAGGACTGCTTTATTATTAAAATAATAATTACAAGCCCTGTCAATCACTGTTTGTTTAATTATAGTCACCTTCTTTTTATCCTTGTAGTGTTGTTAAGTTTTAGCATTCACAATTTTTATTAACAGAAGAGTTTCTTAATTATTACTGTTCCCTCTATCAATTGACTATGCTAGGAACTGATTACTAGCATTAGTTTAGACTGTGCATTTGACTGACATGTTACTATTGCGTTATAAAAGTGAGCCGAAGACTATAATGCCTACAGTTTCTTCTTAAAACCTAACCAAACTTTATCAATCTAGTTTACAAACACACCAACTAAGTTCCCCTCTCACGGCTTTAATATACTTTTTATATTGTTTTTTTTATGTATGTACTAACGGTTATATTTTACGGCCACGCCTTATTCTCATACAAAATGAACATGCGTCTTTGTTTTGATCCCATTCATTCAAATCTATGGTAAGATTATTCATATTTTCTCTTCATGTTATACTTCTGCACTCGTTTTCTTTTCTAACTATATCATCTCGATTTTTAACGATTGTTAAATTTTAAACAATGAGTTTATTGTCATTTTGGGAACATATCTCATTAAATTTTAAAAGACTGAATTAAATATAATGTTTTAGTGTAAAAAGTTTTTCGTTTTGACACAAAGTATAAACTCAAACTTTATGATTTATGAGAGTTAACTGAGTGTTATCTTCCACGGGCATTAAAATAAGCATCTATGGATAATATGTATAATGAGCGCCCCTAGGCTTCCGTTGTTTGAACGAAATTATCTTTTCATATCATGTTTTATAACAGTTGATGATAAATCTGAACTTTGTTATGTTAGCTTCACGATGCTTCCGTCAAAACTTCCATCATAATTCGTTTGTACGAAGGGTGGGTTTTATCACTGCTATGAGAATGTAAAAACAAATGGTCAAAGGTTTGATGGTTAATAATTTTACAGTTGATGATCATCACTGACAACATCTTATAATGATCACGAAGAAACTAAAGCTGCAAAACAATCACTTCGCCAGAGAGATCAAATCAAAAATCTTTGTATGAAACCGAAATTACAAAGTTAGATTAGATTAAGATAATCACAGTCATACCGTTACGAGTAGCAGAATAGTGCTTTGTAACGATAGTTAATTATAGCATCGGTTTACCGTTCATTAATACTTCATAAGCACCAATACTTCTTGTGAAGGAAGTTACCGTCTGTATTATATCCGCTACAAGCACGGTTTGCCACGATGAAGGAAAGCGAAATGTGTTATCTGCACATTTGATTTGTAATTTCTCCTTATTTCTTTCTTGGCCTTGTCATTAGTTTCTATATATTATAATGTTCCGGATTGGAACAAATTCGCTGAAGTTTTGAATTACTATTGTGAATGATGCATCATATTTTGCTGGTAGAATTGCAACTGTTTAGCAATCAAATCGATGATATTATTATCCACTTTATGGCGATAAACGGTTAAATATTTGTTATGAGGTACACTGTTCTGGGTAAAGGAAGTGGGAAGGAAACATGTGTAGAATTAAACTAGGAAAAATATTATTTACCATTATAATAATCATGCTTATCCTATTCCTAGTTTATCAACGTTCATTATTACATGTTTTCATCACAATTATAATGTTATTTTATTGCGCGTTTTTATTAGGTATATACATAAATTTGGTATATTGGGTATATCAAGCTTATTTTTCCTTACTTTGGCACGTTGATTATTATTAATTGCATGATTCATTTGTTACTCGGCTTTACTGTGTTTTGTTGGTTGGCTTCCCTGTTAGTTGCTTGCTGTAGTTCCAATTAAGTAGTCGCTTCCCTGTACTGTACATATATTCCTTCAAACATCTTTCTCTATTTTAGGAGCAGTTATTGGCGAAGACGAGAAAAACACATGAAAAGAAAATTGTGAGAATATCAACGATTAGATTTTTCCGATAGTTAGAATTGTGAGTGGGATTTTGTCGAATGAAGTCGAAGGTTGGAAAGTATTGGCCCACGGGCGGGCAAAAGGAAACGTACACGTTGCTCTCAGCGAGAAGAAGATACATGAAGAAGTTAATGTACGTATGACGACTGCTTTTATATTTTACTTTTAATTAAAATAGGCACGCAATAGTTGTGAACAAAAGTGTAATAAGAAAAGTTCTAATGATAATCACAATAGCAAATAACTCTGTGTGTGTGCTCGAAGCACGCAAAACATTTCATTTACGAAATATTTTAGTGGTGCTTGAATTTAAAACTTAATATTTTTAAATGCGTACTACGGACGATTATTTTATTTTACTTATAAAATGTAGATACCAATTGTACTAAGCTTACTATTACTTAAGAAGTGTTATTATCTTACAAATATTTTCCCTTTGACAAAGTTACGTTACATAATAATATTTGAATTATATAGCGTTCGTTTAAAAAAACATCCTGCTGAAATTAAAACCATTTCCTCAATTACTGGACTAAAATATCATATCATATTTACCTATAGAATATCTTCAATTATACCTACATTTTACTCTTGTTGTTGTAGCTACATTTAAGTCTAGCCAGTCAATGTTCTATTAAATATGATGTACAATAAATTCCTGATCATTATGAAGCACGCTTTTACAATGACAGTAATATCGTTCAACAAGTACTACTGCCTGGCTTCCGTTAAATATTTTCTCACACTTCATCATGATAGATGAAGGTTCAAATAGACTCAGTTTAACCAAATACAGCGTTCTGATTGGTTGAAAGTGTTGAGACCGCTTGGAAACTACCAATCAGAACTCTGTATTTGCATAAACTGAGTTTAGTTGAACTAATCGCTAATAGTTACATTGGTGTAATCGGCCCTTAGTCGTGGTATATCATGGTACTGCCGTGGTATTTCTTAAGGTATGGACTTAACACGCGTATCAGACGGTCCTGTAACTTGAATAAAAATAAGCAAATAACTTGCATGTAATTCTGAGATTCACCGACAGAAGTCGCAGAAATACACGGTCATGTGACAAAAAAAAATCTTATACATAGATAACCGTAGAACATTTCTACGGTTGGTTACATTTCCATAAATCAATTTCTAAGGCAAATGGTTGTCGCATTGAAGCGTCGCGCCTTTTACCTTTACATCACCATGTCATGCAAATTACTAGCATATTTGTATGCATATTACAAGCATTTGATGCAATGCTTCTATCATCTCCAAAATAGACTTGTTTTCGATGACGCACCTAAAATCACGTTTATGAGAAAATAACCACACAACCAGGAAAACGTGTGATTATGTTATTGTACTTAATAATAGGTATTGTTATTTATTACTAATGAAGTAAACATGTCTGCAGTCAGCCTAATTAAAACAATATATTGCGTGCTTCCTCTGAAAGACATAAAACATTCAGGTGTGGTTATTAGTAGTGGAGAAATAGCTTTGTTGGTAAACATAGTAAATGCTTTAGCCTTCACACATTCTCAAGGTCTGACATCTTATAAGGAATAAATTAGCCTATGTAAGGAGGTCAAATTAGAACATTTTAGTCCACTCCGTTACCAATTGCAATATAAAAATTTAAATAAACATTAATAAAGATTTTTTAAAGATCTTTATTGGTAGGATATCATTGATTGATTTCTACAATAACAATTCTACTAAGACTGACCTTGTTAACAAAACTTTTATTGCAACATTCAAAATTAATAAAATAATAAATCTATCGGTTTAAATAAATACCTTTTTTATTTGTTTTGCGTTGTCGTGATCTTGCGTTGTTGAAAGGTTTTATAATTATTGCGTCCTTTGTTTTGCACCATGTTATTAAATATAGCATTATTACTGACCTTACTAGAATCAAATAACAACTGTCTATCATTGCAAAAAATAACATGAAAAGTTACCTCTCAAATAAACATGTTTCTTATAATCATTCTCTCCTACTGAGGTGTACACACTACATATAAATATAAGAGCACAAGCACCGTCACTCGAAAAGTCAACCATTTTCAAAATGACAATAACAAAAACCATTTCATAAAAAAATTTGGTTTAGTGTCAACATAAAGGAAATCGGTAGAACTGTTTTAATCAACGAAATCTCAACAATAATAGCATGAAAATTACTCTCCTGGTTTCATAGGTTATCCCAAACAAACAAAGGTGTTCCCCATTTCTGTTGTAGATAGAATAGACTTAAATCGTCAATTTGCAATGTGTTGCCGGCGCGTGCGCACATCAAAATGCCATCGAGTAACGGCGTCGACGCACCTGCGATTACGTACAGCCGATTATAGCCGATAATAGCCGATTATTCACATAATACATGGTGTTAGAAATATTATGATTATAGCTCTCACCGTATAGAATGGTTTTGTATGCTCTCGTGCCTGTTATTAAGATCAATTTGTATTATGCTTTTTTCTAACGCATGCGTAATTAGCCTTTAATATAAACCGAGGTATTTAGAGCGAGTAATGAAGATAGGGGGCTTAATAATAGTTATTATGGAGTATAATTTTGTGGTAATGTTGAACAATATTAATGATAAGCAGTATTCATATTTCAGAGGAATTTAAAATCTGCAGGCTAATAATATCTCTATTGTAAATTATTTCTATTGTGTAACACACATTTTCCATAATTTTATTCGGAATATACAAACAATGTAAACTTCAATGCAGTCTTATTCCGATTTAAATCGACATTTTATTCAGATGAATAAGTTTATTTGCTATAATTTTAGTAGAATATTAGAATATGCTACTAAACGGACATTATGATTCTAATAGGTAACTTGAAATATAGCGTACATAATACACCCAATATTCCTTCTATACAGTTATCTTACTTATATATAGTTTTAGTATTGAAATTTTTAAATTGTCATACTATGATATTAAATTGAATTTGATTTCTGTCAATCTAAAAAAATATTGTTGCTGAGTTGTCAAACGACATAACACAGCAATATTTTGTTTCTATTGAAAACCAATAAATACAAATAAATAAGGGGTTAGTTCTCAATTCATTCCCCATTCCCCAGTTGTCGAAATATGTACGGAACCTATACTAAGAGCTATTACACTAAATTGTACCATGACAACTCCTGGGTGCTGACTTATGTTATGATCCGGTCACGAAACGTTTCTCTCTTGTTAGTGAACTTTGAAATGTACGTTTAATAATGATACCCTAGGATTTCAGTTTTTAGGATTCGTAAGGCATTTGTTAGGAAGTCAGTTTTGAATAGCGATCTTGCAAATTAACGAAAGGGTCTGAAGTGGAATTAGAAAAAAAATATTGTGATAAAATATGAACGATTTTGTTTAAAAATATAGAGAAGATCTTCAATCAATTAAAGACCTAATACACGCTTAAAATCGAATTTATTTTCACCTGCATAGTCAACATGATCATTCTATCAAGTATTTTGTATGTAACATTGCCAATAAAACCCATTTCTTCTCTCCAATACATTTCGATAATATTGTTCAAAGAATCTATCAGTTCTAAATCTCAAACAAAAATAAAGTAAGAAAACGTAATTGCGAGTTCAGTATTATCCTGTAAAAATATCTAAGGCCAAGGGATCAAGTCGTGGCAATTTTTCAAATATTCTCAACTAAAAGACTCATCGAATGTATAAAAGTGTTAAGGTCGTTTTAATATTACTTTCAACGCTTTTCAAATGGAGTATCTTCTTATGTTTAGGATTGATAAGTACTCATATTTGTTTAAGTGTCTAAAACGTGATGACTAACTGCAACACTTGAATGAGCCCTTTCTAACATAATCAGCCTGTAATTTTTCCATTGCTGGTATAAGCCTCTTTTCTGTGGGCGGGAGTTTTGAGAGCATTGGTGATGAAATAAATTACAACAAACTTATGCGCCTGCCTAAGTTCGAGCCTTCGACTCGTAAGACAGGGCTGTGACCACTGGACCACCACTGCTCTTTTTAGTCCCTTATCTTTTGTCTACTCCGGCTTAATTTTGCATAAAATGGCACTATTCAGTATTCGCAATCAAGTTTAACTTAGGTATTTTTGTCAAACTGTTTCAGGGTTTTGCCCTAAGCCGCATAATTAAACCCACTACGGGAAAAATATATTGTATTTATTGCCTTAAATGGATAACACTTATATATGCATTTAAGGCAATACAGTGGTATCTATAGTCCAAAAAAAAAAATAAAAAAAAATATACTGGAACTGGTTTTACATAAAATTATTGTGAAACAAGCGCACGGATTAGGCTTTCGGGTAATTTTCGGCTGGTATCAGTTCTGTCCGAAATTCTGAAAGCAGAATTTTAGCTTATGAATGGTCTCGTGAACTTGGGACAATGTAGGTAACTCGGTTACGGGGCCATGGTTGCCTTTGGGATCAAAGGGGTAAATGTATGCACCCGGTAAAGCCGTATTCGTATGTACATTTTGCTCAAAGCCCTCTTTGTTAAAAGTCGTTTAGTACTTACGGTTTTAACACTTCCGGATTAAACCGACATGGGTGGGATACGCTTTTAAGTAAAGTTTTTATCTTTTATGATAGCAGAATTAGGGGAAATTAAGAGTTTGCATTTTTCAGAGTATTATCCTGGTTAGTTTGGTTTTATCAAGCTAGAAAAAAATGGAATCGGATGAGTAATTCCAGAAATGAATTACCCTTTACAATGTATTAACAAATTGTTCTCAAGCTCCAGAAGAAGAATTGTCTGAGGCAGTTAATAGGGTCAACAAAGATTTAGCTCGTATTTCTGAGAAGAGTTTGGCTCATGGTCTGAAGATAAATCCTACGAAGATTCAGGTCATTGTTGTCGGCAGTCCTAGGTTGCGCTTGAAAATTATCTGGTCGCAGCTTCCCCGGATTGTCTTTGATGGCTCAGCTATTCCATACAGCGACTCAGTGAAAGATCTGGGTATTTTAGTTGACATAGACTTTTCGTGGGGTCCTCAGCTGCAGGAAGTTAGCCGCAAGATGTTTGCGTCTGCGAGGTCTTTGCGCAGACTGCGCAATTTCCTTCCGACTGCCACCAGAACTGCACTTGCCCTATCCCTCCTTCTCCTATTCCTCGATTATGTCGATGTCTGTTATTTAGACCTAATTGGAGTGCAGCTAGATAAGCTTGACCGACTCCAGAACTTTTGTATTAGATTCATATTATTTGGTTTACGCAAATATGACCATGTTTCTGAATTTCGAATTAAGGTTAAGTGGCTGACAATCCGCTTTCGCCGGAATGCCCATATTTTATCATTACTCTACAGTATTCTGTTTATTCCTACAACCCCCACTTATCTCAAAGAACGTTTAAAGTTCCTTCATGTCACACATTCTAGACATTTGAGATCATCGGAGAATTTGAAACTGCCTCCACCTGCTCATTCCACTAAATTTTATGACAAATCGTTTACAGTCCGGGCTGTGCGATTGTGGAATGAGTTGCCGTTGTCAATAAGACAAGCCCAGTGACTGGTTTTCTTTTAAAAACCTGGTTAAAAATCATTTTCTTTCTCTCTAACGCTTTTCTATTTAGATCTAATCACTTTCATCATTATTCTACGAAAACTTTTTTCTACGGGTACAAAGGCGGCTTTATCGCTGACAGCGATATCTACCAGACAACCTTTGGATGGACCTAAAGAAAGATCCACGTTAAAAAAAACCCTACCCGTGTGTCTAAACGTGGATCCACGTCCAAACCTAAAGAACCTTTTTAATTAAACCTTGGGTTTTTGGGTCTATCGGGTGACGCGTGCGACTTGTGACGACACACGACTAATTATTACGAGCGCGGGCTAAACACACGAAAGAATTTCTCTACAACAGCACTCACTCCAAGTTAAGCACTTATCATTATCATGCTACCAATTCCCTGTATTTCATAATGATACTCAAACACCTGATATTGCAGTCTAATCTAGTTTCTCCAACATCGCGAAGTTTGCCAGGTAAACTGCATTGGGTATAGCTTATTGACTTGCCTGGTAATGCTTCAGTTAACTTTGGTGCCTGTGACTTATTGTTGAAGTCTTCGATAAAATGTCGTGCTTGCGTAATTTTTGGCAGTTGCGTATTCAGATGCTGTTGGTTTTCATTTTGAAAGTTGTATTCGAATATTTGTCATCGCAATGAAATGAATCAATGTTATATTATTTTTTTGTTATTTAACGTGAAAAGACATTAAAAGATTTTAATTTTTGTTTACAGGTATGACTTTGTGTAAGTAACTTTAGATAGCAACATCTTACAGACTAACAATATTTCTTTGAATGACGTTGTAAAATATCTTACAAACTTTAAAGATATACGGATATACCTTCCAGTAGTACGGCAACGGTGCCGTGTCTCGAAAAGCTATTGAAAGTGCAGAACAACTAATACGAAGACCACTTCTTCTAAAGAATGTCCTGTTCCAACACACCTATATCAATTAATAGAAGCACCATTTAAATTTGGATTACTTGAACCGCAGATCATGAAGGCGTCCTAGACAATAATGCGTTTAAGTACCTACTAGTAACTTACAGGAATAATTGCAGGTAAAATATCGAGTACTACCCCAATAAGCGTCATTTACATGCAGACGAAACATAACCCAATACTGCGGCAAAGTTTGAACACAACAGGGAAGTTAGGACCGGTCTCAATAAAGACCTAGTTAACGTGATATCTATTTATAATTCTACTATTTAATATCTATAACTGAATGACATTTTGTTTTACGGAACTACTACATTTTAAATGTGTTTTAAAATGTAGTAGTTCCATATATCATATAACTGCTCTGGGTGTTGTGTATGTGAGTTTATATGTTTGTAAACGCACCCACGATACAGGAAGAAATTCCTAGTGTGGGACAACGTTTTTTTTTATTAAAATAAATAAAAATAAAAAAAAAATAACTGTCATTGTCGTTTGTGCAATGTCAATATTAGAGCTTGGAGAAAACTTGGTTCCCACATCACGAGTTTTTTTTATTACTTTTCTCTATTATGTTGTGGAGTTAAATTTGCCGCTTATTAGTTTTTTTCTGACTGAAATAATATAATATAATTTTACTTACTTCAAAATTTGACTCGAAGATTGAATCCCATTTTTTCTTACTCTTATGATGAATTTTCACTGTCATGGTTGCTCTTGGCCTTGCAATACAACCTGATATCCACTTGGATTTATAAACGTAAAGAGATAAAGGTCTCTACTTAACAATAGACACGTCGTTCAATTCAAAGAATTCGTACAAGAAATCTCGAGTCGTCATCTCGTGTCATCGACTAAAATAGCCGAAGTTCTCATTGAGTCAAGAATCAAAGTACGATTGGATCAAACTTAACTCTGAATACATCAAAGAAGACAAGTGTGGCGAAAATTATTCATTATTTTATTGGTTTATAATTATTTTAATTAAATGTTTGAGGCGTAATGTCTAATGATCTTGTTTTATGATTGAGTTTTTTGCGTGAATTTTATTATTGCTTCTGTTTAGGAATTTCCTTCAACTAAGAGAACCTTAAATAACAGAATTAACTGATAGAACCTTGAATTAGAATTTCATGATATCTATTGGATAAAATCCTTCTAAGATAACTCAGTTCTCGACCTGAATATTGTCAACATTATTTTTATACATTTTCGCCGCATCGTTTGATCTCTCGCCTTTGAAACCCGAAGAGCAATCCTTTAGGCTTCAGGGTCTTGATTGAGCCATCCCTTAAACCCAATTTCGCGGTATAAGATATTTCTAAAACCGACTTTAGTTCGATTTACCTTCACCTCACCTCTCCTGGATCTGAATATTCACGGGTTCTCGGTATTTCTCGAGAGAAAATCCTTTCAAAAGCATTTCATGGTAAATTATCTCATGTATGGAGACGTCTCCCCTAAAATACCCCCTGCTTCTCCCTGGGGGGTGAAGGGGGGATGCGTGCATCAGGAAGTGGCTCTTTGTTGTGATTCAGGCGTTCGCCAGACACTTTTTAAAAGGCTTTTGTCAGGCTTTTAAGTGTTACTGTCACTTGCGGCATATAGTGCGTACGGAAGGTAGGCAGACGTATTTCAGTGCCAAGTTGATACGTTTTTTACTTCACGCCTTCTCTTTGTGAAAGTTCGTTGGTAGTGCACTTGGATAGTTCTTTTAGGAAACTCTTTCGTACAAAATTGCATCGAATGTTTTCAAATAAATTTGATCAGTATTACAGAGGATTTTCTAGAACTAAGAAGCATCTTATAACTAAACCTCCTGAGATAGATGTGTAAATTTAACAATTTACACGCTGAACGCCAACATCCTACGTAAAACATCTAAACGATCACCATATACAAGAAAATCTGCGAGAAATCGATTTTCCTTGGACCCAAATCGATAATCGGCTTCAATATCGCACGCATTCATACCTCACTAATTGCTTACTGATCACAAGCTAATATTCATCTCTATACATTTTATATTCAAATCAATTATGGCCAATTGATTATTCAATTGTTTGCGAACGACATTTCTCACGCAATCATTCACACATCAACGGGTTGAATGAAGTTCATTTTGAAGTAGTTTGGGGCTGATTAATCAATGAAGCTATGTGAAAGTACCACTTGAAACAAAGGAATACAAAACTCGTTCGAATTTTGAATAAGAATTACAGCAGAATGTTCAAATCGAAATTAGAAAAACGTTTATCGATTGTTTTAAAAAATGTTACGAATGAGAATGATACTGTTGGAGGCGATCGTTTCTTAGTATTATCAGTCGCTCGGGTCGATCTTCAAGGCAAAGCAACGCTTACTAAAGTTGATCCTTGGATGGGTGACATACCAACAAAAGTACGTTAGTTAGACTGTTGGTCCCTTCTTTCATCTTATTTTATCACACTATCACACTTATATCACACTAATATTTAATTAAAAATAAGCTAGTTTGTATATATTTGATAGTAGTTACAGGTAGGCAGAAGCCTGAAAATCTGACACTTGCTGACTCAGGGGTATCGTGTTTACGCAGTTACTGGGTAGTGGAGGTCAAATAGGTAGTCGCTTTAACTATAATACTCGTATTCATCTGCATCTGTTAAGACTAGAATACCGACTCCTACATAGTTGGAAAAAGGCTAGGCCGATAGAACAGCAGTTTATTCTTTTTGGTGTCTGTCTGCTCTGGACTCTACTCTATGTCAGAGGTGAAAGTCGACGATGGAGTGAGCTTACCCAAAAGAAGCCTCTTCACTCTAGCTTTGAAGAGATTCGGGTTGAATGCGTTCGGATACACAGACGCAGGCAGTGAGTTCCACTGTTGAAGCTTCTGGAACATCTTATTACGCATCGGTACAGCCGAGGACATCAGTGACATGTATCTGCCATGCGCAAGTGCATGTGACCGACATCGATCTCGTAACTGAATCTGTCAGGATGGCGAGTATAATAATGTTTTTATCTTCTTAATACGTGTGCCCTACTTTTTGTATCTATTACGTGAAAATATAGAGCCAAATTAAATTAGTGTCAGTCAGTCAGTTAAAAACAAAACTAAACTGATAATTATAATAACCTAACTATGGTTGAAACGAGCGAAAAAAATAGTTTTCCTCTAGGCTGATAGAATGGTAGTTTTTCCTAAATTATCCTACAATTACAAGTATTAGGGTCCGTTTCCCTTATTATTATAATTTGATTTCAAAATAAAATTCCAATGTAATAGAAACAAATCTATGAACATAGACGAAACTCGATCAAGATGAAAAGTAAACTACCTGCAGGGTCTTACATTCATCTTCCGGTATTAAACCTATATCCTGGCTTATTTTTTATTTGATTCAGGCAACGTCTTTTATAACATGTCTAATAGCTGTATGGCTTCATTTCATAGCCATATAGATCCTCAGTGAATACTAGGTCAACATATCCGGTCCCGATGCCACCTTGGCGGCTTTATCGCACTAACAGACAGTGGATTGACAGCAATTAAAAGCTATCTTTAGTGTTCAATTTATTTACACAAGCAGTTTTTTTATTTCATTAATTCTTAACTAATCTTAAGTGAAGTGTCTTGATGACTTTATCTATTTCAATTAACAGTGCGACTCCTTGAGTTTTATCTTTGCAAATATTTATGATGGTTGAGAATGTTAATAAATCGTGTTAAATCTGAAATCATCATTAATCGTGTCACCCACTGCTGGGTATAGATAGGTATTTTTCTGTTTTGCTATGCTTTTCGGTTCTGTTCCTCCCTCATTTAGACTGCCGCGCTTTTGGATATTCTTCATTTCTATGCGTCAATATAAAATACGTTGAAACATATTTTTTTCAGAAAAACAATATACCTACCTACAGAGCCAGATAGGAAGTTACAACGAATTACTAAGATAAGACAAAATTGTCAACCTTGACAATCATCATAACAATGTAATAATGTAAGACAGTATTTTAAATACGACCCACAAGGTCAGCAACGCATCGATGACCTCATGGTCAAAGCTAAAGAGTGTATGTATGTTTATGAACTATTCAACCAAGCTAAGATAATTTATGTATTTACTGTTTTTGACCGCGACTAGCTACTTGACGACCTATTCAAAAAGTTAGAAACACATATATTTGTGCCTCCTACGGTTGTTGCTAGCACTATTGGTGACTTGGAAAACACTTGGGCTCTAGAAAAAGTTATAGTTCTCGCCAAACTTCTTGGCCACCCTGAAGTCGGCTACAATGGCTGCGTAGTAGTATATCTCATATAAAAACAGTCCAATCCGCGCCGTGTGCATCGAAAGCCAACTTCAGAGCACCCCAGAAGTTTGGCGAGAAATTGTCAAAATAT
Organism: Orthosia cruda; assembly: GCA_964057195.1. Taxonomy (NCBI): domain Eukaryota; kingdom Metazoa; phylum Arthropoda; class Insecta; order Lepidoptera; family Noctuidae; genus Orthosia; species Orthosia cruda. The sequence goes on along the minus strand of OZ059843.1, from coordinate 17,964,032 downwards.
TCAAAATGTAGGTATGAGATTTACACGTCACGTAGTAGTAGTAAGGTTTTAGTTATCATTGTCGCTGATAGAAGATCACTTTGTTTAGACTCCAAGAACGTGTTTTCCTGTCACCAAATAATATTTCCAAGTTACTTTTGAAGACAATTTTCGTTTAACTTAAACCTCTTTGCAGAGATAGCATGAAATAATACTTCTATCACTTCCCACGCACGTATACGAGTATTCCAGCTGTCATCTGGTCTAGGTTTTGCGATTCTTGCATCCGTGTCACTGGCATACATTATAAAGTTAGTTTAATTAACTATAGCGTACCTATAGTTATACTTTGATTGAAAACACGTAACACAAACGTTACAAAAAGTAATTAGGTTTCTGACAATTGTCAACACAAAAATAATTACTTTCACAGCTGTCGTTGCAAAAAGTAATTTGTTTCCTGCTTATTGTCAACATAAAAGTATTTATTGTGGGTGGTAGAAAGTTCTTCAATACTCATTTACAAAAAACAAAGTACCTACCTAGGTAGATTACTTACGTGTTGGGTTGACCCCAAGAAACATGTGATAAGGTTAGAAACTCGGGAGATGATGAAACATTTCCTCAGTGAAACAACCTTATTAATATAGACCGGATTATAATATGCATTTGCATATGAAATTGCATAATTATTACATCTAATATCTAATGATGATGCATATTTTTGCTATATTTTATTATATTTTTCAGTAGGTTACCCTATTGATAACTGTAATAATAAACTACAACCAAAATTTCGTCCCTAGACACTACAAAGTTGTTACATTTTGGTATTGATAATTTATGATTGAATAATTCACCAATGGTATGCCGATTTGGAACTAAAAAAATTAAACCCACCACTTTTTCCCTTTTTTTCGTTTTTACAACTTTAATGTTGCATATTTTACAAATGTTCATGCATATTTCAAGCTTTTTATGTTGCATATAATCCGGTCCTTACTTATTATGATGGTGGTGTTGTGTGGTTCATCATCTTCTTGCTCTTCTCCTATTATACTTGGGGTCGGCGCAACACTTTTACTTCTTCCATTCCATCCTGTCGGCCGTCACGCTATCACTGACTTTCTTTTCTTCTCGGTGGTGATTTGTGGTTATATTTGATATTGATGATGAGATCATCATCATTATCAACATTTCAGCCGAAGAACCTCCACTACTTGACATTGGCCTCCCCCAAGTGGTGCTACCTCGATCGGTCCTGTGCGCCTCGCATCCAGTGGATGCCCGCATTTTTATATTTATCTATCTGTGAAAAATATGTATCTGGCTTATATCATTCCAATAACTGATTCATGATTTAAATAGGGTATCTCCCGGGTTGATAGTGAAAGTTGTGTTTAGTTACGTGTAAACATTTATGACTCATAGGCATCGTCATCATAAAACATGTGTGTTCATATCATATTATCTCCAGATGATATACCATTAAACAGCTTTCAAGTCACAAAAACTTCATACGACGATTGGAAAGGGCGGCCCTTTCTCAAGTTTCAACTTACTTATTGGAAAGCTTTTCTATAGATATAGCGTAGGTTATTTCTTGATTTTGAAAGTTGTCCTTCGAACTTTGAACAAAAATTGGCTAAGAAAATTAGATTTTTGTTATTTTATTTTTACATATATACCTACCTGTATAAGCCTGAAAGATTTAGCTTATACCGAGGATACCTACTTTGATTTTAAAGAAAGATGAAATACAGTGTGTTTCTTCTACAATCAACATATCTACCTACATCGTTTCCTCATAATCGTTTTCTTTTTCAATTCTCTTAAAGTTCAATGCCATATACTATCTCCTGACAGATTCTTCCGATTAAAAGAAACAATAAGACTTACAAACAATTTTCACACGTCCCATAGAAGGCAGATGTATGGTCTGATACAATTAACTTGATTTATATTACGGATATGACATATTGCTTATTTCACGGTCTCCGCTCATTACTTTTACAACTTTTTATTTGACACGCTTGAGAAAGTTCAGTTTAATTGAACTATATCAGTTTGTCTGTTTGTTAAGTGCTTCCTTAGTGACTTTTGTGTACCATATGCATTCTGTGGCAGGATATAACTGTATTAAAAATCTCCAGCTTTTCTTTACACATAACATAAGGTTACCTAGGTGTCCTTTCTGTCTATTTGTTCGAGAATGCATTTGTTTATCTTTAACGTTCGTGTGACCCATTCCATAAATTTTTTCGTTGTTTTACTCTCAATAGCTTCCTCGACGCCATTCCGTCAGTAATCAAATTTTCGAAACCGAATCAGTGCTACCCACAAATAAACAAATTAAACTTTTCAAAATATTGGTACATATATATAAATTTACAATAGAGAATGTTTGGACTACGTTGAGTAGTGCGCAGGCAACGTTCCATACCATTTCAAAATAAACCTTATTATTAACCGTTTTTACCTCCAGCTGGGCACTTAGCAGAACCTAGATCCATAAACTCCGACTCGGAAGGAACCGAATACTAAAGTATGGCAGTCTTGCCTTGTTTTACTTGTTTGCAGTGTATTGCACCGTTTGTAGAGTAACATCAATAACCTCGTCATTACGAACACGCAACGTGTCAACCATTACGTTATTTATTATATTCGCGTGATAGTTTCTGTGCCGACGAAAGATAGAAATTACTGCGATAAAGATGAACTGACAGCGAAATCCTGGTTACCCTAATTGTTGCGGATGTCGGGGCGCGATTCCGAGTAAATAGGAACGTCGGATTCAATATTGTGAGTGACGAATGGGTGACGGAGTGAGTGCACGCTTGCTGATATTATAGACCACAGTATAATATAGTAACATAGTTTGGATTCTAGGTCTAGCTGCTGCCAGCAGAATGAGGAGGTTAGCAATGATGAAGATAGATATAATTTTATAGGGAATTTTAAATAGAAAGTTCGCGAAGATAAAAGATTAATGTAGGTCGGTAGGTAGGTGAGGTCGAATCATGAAGTAAAACATCGGTACAAACATACAAACAATCTCCATTCCAACATTATTACCATTGATGATGGAATAAAGAAATGAAGAGAGAAGCCCTTAAAAATTTAGTCTTTACGTAAATACTTTATTGGTTTGCTAGAAAAATCAATCACAATATTGTAAAGTCAAGCAATATCATTGCATTGTATATTTATGGTGGTATACCGACGCGCCCCCAAGATCACCATACATATTGTATTTATAAGCGACAGGCCTGCAACCGGCGCGCATAAAATATTCCTGACTGAATACAATTGCTGTATGCGAACACGTGTGTTCATGGTATGAATCATACAGACAAAAATATGCTGGATCCTATTGAATGTTTTGAAAGGATTGTTGTACTAAGTAAGTAGGTACGTACTTAGATATATATTATAGGACATACATAATAATTATATCTACATTATTAATAATACTATGATCATAATAAATAATAATTATATTGGCATCCCACGGAATCTCAAGTCTCAGCAATTAAACTTTGATTGTAGGCTTCAACCTACTAACCTATTTGTTTTAGTTTTTTTTTAATTACTAACCTTCCAGATCAAACGTTTGTAGTTAGTTACAAACTTTTGATCTGGATGTTTAGTACCTATAGATTATTGCAGCAACGTTCCCCTTTTCTTGATAAGTCTGTGCATTCATATCTTGACAAAAAATAACAGCAGACTAGGAGTTTAGCCCGATTAAGGAGTAAAATAATTATCAAACGCTAAACCTAACCCCTTAATTACAAAACCATTTAAAAAATATCACTTATGACAGCAAATCGAAAAACAACAAACATTTATTATCAGTCCAGAAACATCTGCCAATCAAATTTATTATATGCGCGCGCACAATGCCACCCTTCAACACAGCGAAATTAGGCTAAGTCGAAAAACAAACATTTCTTGATTGAGTCGCTGAATACCGGTTATACCAACGAATTAATGTAGGGGGTAGATTTAATTCGGAAAACCATTACATTGGTCATAACGCTAGGCGAGGGCCGCGCAAAGGGCGCAGAGAATGGTCAGTTAATTGACGCATAAATCACAGACTCGATCCATTATTACTTGCACAGAATTCCGCTGTCGGACAACAGATGGGGTCATTGTCGCATGCACTTTTGTTTACATTACTTTGATAACAGTAAATTGTGCATAACCGGTTCTCTCGAAATTTTAAGTTTAGCTGTCATCGTATATTACACGCTATTGAATTTTTTGAATAAAATTCCTCTCGGTCTCGTGCCGTTAAATGACTGTAATCAGAGTACTATTCAATTTGAATATCAGAGGCAGATAGCCAAGCATGATTTATTATCATTTTTGTGATACATTTTTATTAAAAAAACTAGCGGATGCCTCGCGGTTTCACCCGCGTAGTGCTCGTTTTCGTGGGAATACAGGGATAAAAAGTAACCTATGTCACCCGGGGATAGTGTAGCTACCCAACGGTAAAAGATTTTATGAAATCCGTCCAGTAGTTTTTAAGTTTATTCGTAACATACAAAAAAACAGAAATTCAAAAATACAAATCTTACCTCTTTATAATATTAGTATAGATATAGAAGTATAGATGAATTTTTCAGTAAACACATGGAGAAACAAAATGTTACGCAGTGACTTTTGTTAATCATATTACGAAAAGACAAAAATATTCATGAACAAAATCACAACGTAATCAAATTTGCTCTATTTCTTATTCACAACAGCAAAAGAATTCAAGCATCGTTCCCAGTGTAGCGATTTATGATACCTTCCCGTCACGCTTCAGCAAAGTTTATTTTGTAAAAAGAAAAAGGAAAATCTTTGCATAACTTAATCCTGAGTTGGTCGGCCGCAGTAACGAGCTCTATTGTGGAGTAGTCTATTATCGTGTATAGGCTTCAAAGCGGTCTCAAACATATAGGAAAGTCGCATAAAAATTAAAAAGGCTGGCAGTGATTGATGGTGATGTATAGCACGTCAACATGGAAACTCTTGAAAAGGGAAGGTTCGATTTTTGGTTTTAATTAATTGATTAAATTGTAAGAACGAATATTGACTCGCTGTCTGCTCAATGCACAGTCAAGACGTTTATACCTTCGTCAGTTTTAGAACAATTATTTCCTTGAACAAGTCAGGACAAACGCCTTCTAATCTACGGCTCTGAGCAGACTTTGCGTAGAAAGCTATACACCTTTTATATTTAATCACTTGAAAACAAAGATCAATATAGCAAAAACCTGTCTTCAATTTCCTATAGGCATCATACTAAATACTTTTTAATGGTCTGGCCATTTTACAAAGTAAAATGCATCAAATCTGCTTTATTTAATTACAACAGTCCCTAAGAAGCTTTTTATTAGTGATCGAAGCGACAAATCTATTTCTACCGTAAGTTTACGATACCTATGGGTAGGTTAGTTCTTTATAATACTTTTTTTCGCTCTTCACGCGAAGTAATTGCAGCAATCAGCCTCAAGAGCCGTTTGACGTGAGTGATCATTATCAGCATTATTGACTTTAAAATATAAAGTAATCATTTTAACTCTAATGTCAGCTCATTTACTCAAGTATCTTCTGTGTGTAAATCTTGGTTGGTAGGTCGCCGACCTTTGTCTAAGCAACAAAAGCAAAAAACTAACATTATTGCTCTGTACCTACTGCGCTGCTTTACTCATTAATGCTCTCTACTACTCTTTTTTATTTTACTATAATAATAAATAGCCAATAATTAAATCAATTGGCTTGCTTTATTGTACTAACTTTTGTATTTAATGGTGCAAAACCGAATCCTTAAGATTGAATTCATTAATATTGAATGCTAATTAAAGCGAGTTGACAGTTTTATTTACAAAAAAAAAATTGCTATATTTTTTTTTACAATATTTGCTAAAAAGGTAGCGTATTTTTTACAATACGGTAAATTAAAAATATGGTACTTTAACATAATAAATATATGAGACGTTAAAAAATAAAGTTAATTGATTAGTTATATGTTTAAATATACGTAAGAGCCAATTAACTTAAACACAAATCCATCAGCTATAAGTATTTGAGATACCCAACTCAAAAATAACTCTCGAGTTTTTCATGTTGTTTTTTTTATTTATATAAAATCTTTGCCTATTTACAGTAAACTCGCAGATAGCACTTACATCATAAAAATATTGGTCCCCTAGATTCTCACCACACACAACGCCATCTACATTGAAATGGTGAAACCAGTTACAGCGCCATCTATCTACATTCCTCAAACTAATCCAAAGTCTAGTTGATGTAATAGTTCTCCGTTTGTCCAACAGGCGGCAGCACGTGTCGGCGCCATGGAGTTCAACCGCAACTTCGACAGGGGGCACTCGCGCTCAACACGAGTTGTTCGAGTTGCTAGAACGAGTACAATGTTCGCGGTTAGACGACCAGAGGGCAGTACTGCCGCCGTATTTTTCTCAGGTAAGTGGCAATCTGGCATGTTTTATCCTCATTGAGTAGATGAGCCATTGGGTAAAACAATAACTTTATATGGAGGGTTTGGTTTTTATAATTATCATGCCATTATGTCATTGGTATTATTAGGTATACTTTATGACTACTTAGGCATGCCTACGTGTTTTGCAGGAAGGTATTACTGAAATTTAGATGTAGTCATCACTTCTTTCATTTTTAGTCTGTTTGTCACGTACCTACCTAAAGTAATTTCTGGCGGGATTACAAATATAATTTAGGTAAATAAGGTAGGTAATTACTATAGTTAATGAATGTTACTTACACTTTAATACAACCTACCTTTCCTATCTGGATAGCAAGAAGTTTCTTTTTTACCCGGCTGCAAGGAAAGGGTTAATTGTTCTTCGCGCGTGTCTTGTATGTATGTAATATTCTTTTCTTAGGAAAGGGGTAGTAAGTTTAAAATGAATAAAAATATTTTTATTATATGATTCACAAAAAAATTACAGTTATGGCAATTTTTCCTTTATCTGTGCTATAAGACGTTGCTTCGTGCCAAATTTTAAGATTCTGAGTTCACGGGAATTACCCTTGATTCCCTTGCGAGTGTCGTCAATTTGTGGAAATTTGCGGCATAAACAACTGTATTTTTTATTGCGTTGGTTTAGAAGTTTGATTTTCACATAACTTTAAGGGACAGTAAACTTGAATATTCGATATCAATTTCAGCTTTATACCTCAACGCGTTCCTGAGAAAAAGGGTCTTGACAGACAGACAGACGGACGGACAACAAAGTGATCCTATAAGGGTTCCGTTTCTTCCTTTCGGAACCCTAAAAATCAACAATACCTTTCAAAAACCATATTTTAATTAATTTAACAAGTTCACCGCAACACCAAAAAGCGTGGACCATTACATTTTAAGGGTCAGTGGACACTCAGTTCGTTACCTCCGTAGTCCGTACACCGTAGAAATAATCGACGGAAGCAAGCCAAGACTATGAAGCGATAAAGAGAAGGCGGGCAGCCGGATGCCTCGCTGGGGTGTCAAGCAGACCATGTCGGAGAAAAACCACCGGGTCACGGATCGTGACGCCAAGATATGAGCTGCACTTGTCGAAAATAATGTTCTTTTTTACCTACTTCATTTGAAAAGTTTTCTCTTTTAGTTTTGGTCCTATTTTGAATTTAGAAGCTAGATAACGTAGGTGGATGCTGACCATGTCTAATATGAGACAAGCCACGGTCGTGGTAGTCACTCCAAGATATTATGAGCTTAACTTGTCAAAACAAATGTTCTTCTTTCGAACAGTCTTTTCTTCTTGATCCTGCTTGTTTGACATTTTGGATTTAGAAGAAGACTTAGTAAGAGCTGAACTTGGCGGTAATTCAAGATATATAAATGTAGGAGATGCTAAAGGTCTCTAAAATGATTAGTTCAGGCTAAAGAGATTACCGGGCCAACCTTTTTAATATGGCCAGACAGGAATCAGGTAGGGATTCTGGGAAGGAAGTAAATCAAGGAGGAGGGGGAATCGGTCTTTGTAACAACAGAATAGCGTGTTAATGTCGCCGGTGTTTAGTGGCTTGTGTAATGTCATGCAGAAATGTTAGAACTTAAATAAAGGTTAAAATATTTTTATGGATGTTATAAAAAGTCGTGAAAATTAATCATAAATCAGTAGTTATTAGTATTGCGAAAACGTGATTAACATAAAAAGTAGAAAGCTATTTATAGGGCCTAATTGCTCTTGGTGCTATAAAAATGGAACCTTAAATAATAATACAAATATGAAAGTACTTGAAAATAAGTTTATTGCGTGACTTAAAGCTAGCTATTTACCTAATGGAACAAGCTCTAAGGAAATTGAATAATACAGCAAAGCACCCAGTTTAGAAATTCAGAAGTGACTTACTTACTGAATAACGTTTTTAAATTATTTTATTTTAATAAGAAGAATTAATAAAACAACGTAATTTCTAAACTAGATCATAGTCATTTAACGTACTGGAAGAGTTCTCGAAATAGGTTATTAGATTGAATTTTTCTCCGAAATTTATGTTTTGGTAAAATTATCATTGAAATGGAATTTTTATTAGCTTTGATCCTTTTTTCTCAAAATATTTTTGTCATCTGACAAACAGCAACACGTAACCGAACACCCTGCCCACGCCTCGGTAAAAATTTTAGTCTTCAAATGTTTTACCCCATTGCATTTACATATCATTATTCGAAACATTCTATTCTTTATTCGAAATGTTTCAGTTAACATGGCCGCCAAGCTAATCTGTTACGACATTTTAATTAACCAAGTAATATTAATACAAAAGCGGTCTCAATATTTTTCTTCCCCTCAGCCTTAGATTAACATCTTCTGCATATTTATGAAGAACAAACGTTTCTGTTGGCTATTATATTGAATATTTTCTGGTAATTATACTTTTAAAAATATCTTGTCTGAATATTTAATGTAATATTTTACACAACTATAAACGCTGAAAGAGGATTCGGTTTCGCGTTTCACAGTACGAAATGCATCTTTATTTTAATTTTCTTAACTTGGGGAACAAGAGCCTTAGCGTGGCATTTTATATCTTGTGACGTTTCTTTTTTGGCCTATCAGCAGGTTCTAGAACTTTACTTTTCCTCATCATCATCATTCTCTTGTTATTATCACACCAATTTATATCGGCGACATATCTATATATGTAGGTCTTCCATACTTTTCTACTAGTCATTATCAAACCACATTCTCTATTCACCCCCAATTCAGACATCATCTTTCACACAGTCCATTTGTGGTCTCCCCCTTCATGGTTTAAACGTTTGGCATTCCTTTTCCTCTTGACAATATTTTCAGCATCCTGGACTTTTCTATACCTATTTACATTACAGTAACAAGTTGCCAATTGCCAACTCATGATGAATTACGACTTTATTATGTTTTACTTATGATACGATCATCGATAATACCTACTGCTTATTTTATGGTTATTACTTTCAAATTAATAACGGTCTTTAATTTTACTTTCGTTCAAATTTTCTATTAAAACTTATTTACTGTAATTGGTTCACTTTCTTTCAAATACGCCAATGGAGGTAGCAAGGTAGCAACAACTTTTTAATTTTATAATTCTTATTCGTGAAATGAAAAGTACTTGTGTGATATTAGTTGTTCCTATATTAATATTATATACGTTTGTTTCTTTCAAAATGTCTTCGGGGCGGAAACGAGCATTAGCTTAGAAATTAGCTCAATCCTTTGTCTGTAGTTCCGAGAACATTGTTTTAACTTTCCGTTATAAAATAAACTGAGTTTGTTTATGAAGCGACAACAAGCTTTTACTGACGGTGACGCTTTCCAATTTCCTGTATTGGACGTTTTATCTTTACCGAAGATATTATGCTTATAAATATTTTTAAAGATTTCTATTACAGATTCAGTAATTTCAAAATATTATCTATACTAATATTATAAAGAGGTAAAGTTTGTGAGTTTGTGACGTTGTAAGGGGTAATCTCTGGATCAACTGTACCGATTTTGAAAATTCTTTCACCAGTAGAAAGCTACATTATTCCTGAATGTCATAGGCTATAATATATATTTATTTTAAATAGAGATCCTTATGCAAATTGCAATAATGTAACCAAAGGTAGAAAAATGTTGCCTGTAAAATACATTATTTGGCGTGCGCTGAGAAAACTATTGATGATAGATAAAAATTAGTAGGTAGGTAGGTAGCGTAGGTAGGGTATGCAGGGTAGGTAGTGTAAGCAGGGTAGGCAGCGTAGGCAGGGTAGGCAGGATAGGCAGGATCGGCAGGGTAGGCAGTGTAGGCAGAGTAGGCAGGGTAGCCAGGGTAGGTAGGATAGAGGCGGGCGCGGGGCGAAAGGCTGATGCAGCGACACATGGAGTTGCGTCAGTCTCAGCTTCGTGAGGTCCTGCTGGCGGAATGGCGGGAAAAAAAAGGTTAGGCTGGGTAGGCAGGGTAGCCAGGATAGCCAGGGTAAGCAGGTTAGGCAGGGTAGGAAGGGTAGGCAGGGTAGGTAGGTAGGTACGTAGCCAGTTGACGGGAGCGAAGCCCCGAGGGTCAGCTAGTTTAGTTATAATTTAACAGAGTCACCTCATTATGCTTACTCGTCCGAGTAAGCATAATGAGGTGACTCTGGTTAATGGTTATCAGGTTTATCTGGTAATCAGGTTAATGTCGTAAGCATTTCTCAATAAGTCACTGCTCAAAATTGTAATTACAAAATTTTAAGAATGCAAGTAAATATAGAATTGTTAAATCTTAAAATATCACACAAAACTCGCGTCCTAAGTACCTACGTATTGTTTCAATTTGGTCATGTTTACGACTTAATTTCTATTATAATGGAAGGTTGGGGAATGGTGAGAATATAATTGAGAAGCAAATATTTGTTCGAATAGCAATTAGTTGATTGCTCGGTTGTTTACTAATTGATATTGTCTTTAGTTAGGTGTTAGATTATGTATTCTAATAATAATAATTAGAGTGGTGATTTAATTGACAGCTACGTAGATCTAGTGGTCGCAAGCTACACTACTAAGCGTGGTGTCTTGGGTTGTTTTAACCAAATTGGACAAGATGATATATGGGTTTTGCCTCTGGTGTTGATGTTACGTAATAATGTTTTATAAAATGTGTTTAACAAAATTGGCAAAAGTTTTGTCAAGATTTGTATATTTTTTTTTGCGCAACTTCCTCCATCAAAATGTAGTTACATTAACATGAGAAAGTAAATGTAGAAGCACTAGTCCAACTTGAGTAGGCGCTGCAATGACTCAATGAATTTGAAAAATCTTATCTACTGGCATGAAATTAACATCGTTTTAAAATACCATTTTGAGCTCTCAAATGTGGAATTGGCAGTGTTAATAAAAATAAAACATTTTCCTTCTATAACTTATTCATTGTTAGTAGTGCATCATTTTTTGTAGCATCAGTTAACGGAGTCCACTAGAAATTATTTTAGTCAAAAACTAACGGTGTACCTGTACTTCCTTTTATAAACTGTCAATGACTTATACAAACTTATTTCGTACGTTAATAGGTATGTACGAGTATTTCAATTGAATAGCTTGAGTTTCAATCTGCCCGAACTTGCCATATAAACTTACCAATTAATTTGTAAGTACTATAAATTACCAATAACACAAATGACTAGGATATAATATTCAACGTTCCGAGCAATTTCCAATAATTGACGTGGTCAATGACGTACATGACGGAAATAAATATTAACTTGACTCTCGTAACCTGACAAACATTCATACAACAACTCACTGCACTAAATTAAGAAAACATGCAAATATGATGCAGGACGACTGATATGTAAAGCAAAACAACACACAAATAAAACATTTCTTCGACATTACGCAAGCAAGCAGGTTACTTTTAGCAGTATGAAAAACCTATGGAAATGAATAAAGGTTCTAGACTGCTTGCCGACAATGGACAAGAGGATACTCATTTGTAAGATATCGACTTCTTTACGTAGCTTAGCACAACAATAGCGGTTGAAAGATTGCAGTGTTGTAGTGGTAACTGCAAACAGATAATTTATGAGCACAATAGTAGTTCATACAATACTAACGTCATAATATCTGTTCATTCTCTCGGCTTTCGCCATATGATGGATAACTAAAACTTTTACGTAAATAGCTTCAAGACTAAAATTAATTTGTCGTCAGTTTCTTTTTCTAGGACAATGATTTTGTGGTTCTCGAAAGAACTTAACATGCGCTTGATTTAGTTTCAGTTAAACTCACTTTTGCAGCTATCGGCTCTTTAATTTCTGGAAAATTGCCGGCCAAAGTTTTTACATTTCCACACTCAAAATCAATCAGTAATTGCAAATCATTCACATCATAACATCTTCGCGTACACCCACTGAAAGTTGCGTGCATGTTAGATTGAAAACTTCTTAGAATCTTAGTACAACCTCAATGAAATTGTTAAATTATGTCAGGGGCTCGGGCAAGCTTGATTCGGCACTACTGTTAAATCGAACAATAGCTTAGTCAACGTTTGAAACTAGTATAGTTAGACCTCATTATTATTGCACTATGTATCTAAAGTTGAATAATAATTTGGCTTTACAATTATGATTGATCATCAGAAGTTAAGAAAATCGCAAAATGTAAATACAGAATTCAGAGTATTAAAGTTAATACAAACGAATTATACTGTGAATCTTAAAAGTCTTTTCGCTGCTTATACGTAATGGAAAGAATATATTCTCCGAATCCCTGTTTACCGGAACGGAAATAACAAACACATGACTCAGAATTTAAATTTGTTATTATACTCTTTATTTACATTAAATATACTGTTATCATCAACTTTGAAAGATTTTCTGCCGATAATCCAGAGATTTTTGAAGTTATCTTCAAGATTCGTGATATGGTCTATGACGATTGTGCTATTTTCCTTTTGCCAATATCAGGTGCATGGTCAACAATATTTAACTAAGTCTGATTACATCTAACTGCGGTGTCCAATCCGACGTATTACTCAGTATGCTGTTTAGTGCAATATATTCAAGATTGTGCCTTGCATTGCTAGCTACAGATAATGCGTTATATCTTGACCCATCTTCTAGCAAAAACCTAAGTTAACTTTCATTCATCTTTTATTTTTACTTTGAAATAAACATTGTAAAGGTTGGTCACGAATGTAAGTTTCTTTGATATTTTTCTATAAGTCCGCATACAAAATTTCTTAGTATGTTGTTCTATTTTCGTCGGGCCTATTTCCGTCGCCTGCCTACTATCACGTTTCAAATATATAGCATTGTCGATTGTTGTTATTCAAGTTAAAAGCAAGCCATAAATAGACTTTTGTCTATTTCTTGCCTGACATTCGATTCTACTTTCGATTACCGACTCGCCCGGAAATATTAATTGTTTTTTTAATTATTGATGGTTTATATTGAGCTTTGACGCAGGTATCATAATTATGCCTTGCCTATGACGCACATACATTTATAACTTCGGAATTAGAACATTTACTGAATATCAGTTTTATATCTAACCTCAATTGCTTTGACATTTATTTGGCCTGTATAACGAATGTAGCGTAGAATTTCTATAACATGAGTAACAAAGTTAGTAAATAGAGTACATACTCTAGTTGACATTTTGAAATGGGTTGAACAACAACAACATGAATTTGGTTAAGTCAAGTGTATTAGATAACTGAAATAGATTTTGAGTTCTGGATTCCATTATTAAAACTTTTTCTTTTTAATAAAGTACACACAAAATGCTTAATAACGTTAATCTAACCACAGTCTGTGGACTTTTAAATTATTCAGGTTTTTGTGGACCTGCTGCATGACCTGCAAAATTATGCGTACTCAATTTGAATACTTTCTTTTTCATTACGAAAACTCTCATAACATATCTCTTCCAAATTAGATTTTCCCAGTAACTTTTACAGGCTTCGTAAAAAAGAGGCCTGGTTCGAAATTTTTGTCCATTATTACTTCTATACAATACGTCTGGGCCGAATTTCCATGTACTATTTGACCGGTCCATAGAGCTTTGTCGTAACAAGGCTACGCGTTGTGAGCGGCTGTGGTCACATAAAGACCGACCTTGGATGCTGGAGCAATGAGCAAACCACTTTATAGCCGACCTGATACCTAATGGAAGAATCGTGAATTTCGATGGAGCAATGTTTACTTTCGACGCGGTTAAGGGCACCTCATAATGGACACGACGCTGTATTGTTTAGAGAATTTTGGGTCTCACGTTGTAATGAAAATGGATGTTCGTAGGTGGTAAGTTATGTAGGAATATTAAGTACAGAAATAGCAGGGTACTGTCGTTTTTACCACCTACGATGTCTATGAAAATGGATTGTTATTATCGATAAATTACCATGCTTCAATCAATTTGCCCAAACGCGGCAATGAATAGAGTTGATTTTCATAAAATAAGCATTAGAATGGAAGGTTATGGGTCTTTGGGTTAGACCTTTGACCAGAAGTGGGGCAATATAGTAGAAAAATAATCAGCATCCATGTTAAATATAGCTGAACCGCAGCAAATTTAACACAATGCTACCTAAATCCGCCAACATTATGCTTTAAAAAGTTGGCAGAAGCAACTCGAATTTTTTGCACAAAGGTAGTGAATTATCTGCTGGCAACCACTACCGATCTGTTTATCAGATTAAAAAGGTTATGTGAGCAAACTAGTTTGTGGCGTACGTGCGCCAAATACAAATACTAAAGCCAGTAAGGTTTCCAGCTATTGCGAATGCATTCGATATAAAAATGAAATATTATGTCATAAAATCTGATAGCATAGATTCTTACTGTGTGGATCGTGCTAAAGTAGGCTGCCTTTACTACTACGGCAGGCGTTAAAAGTGACTGAATATGAGAAGAGTATAATAACCTTCTAAATGAATTTGACTATAATGCAATTACCATGCATTTGTCAATCCATTGCTGGGGAAATTGGCAAAATACTGATTATGACAGGGCTGTTAACTATTATTTAAAGTTTTAAAGCAAAGATTTTATTGATGATGAAATATTTGGTAAAATTTTAGAATGAAATATATATCTAGTCAAAGTAAGGAATGCACAATTGAACACGCATAATATATCAGAAATTCATTCACGTTCCCAAGATTTGATCGATTAGATTAAATAACTAGTAGCACTCATGCTCGTCATAATATCTTTACAACCTATCGAGATTAAGCTCTTTCAAGAGCTTTCTACTTAACTCAAGGAGCTTGTAGATAAAGATTGAGTTCATTGAGCCCTAGATTAACTGAAATTGAAAAATTTAACAACCAATGATATTGGTTGGTGCAATGTTCTTTTCATCGCAACGGTCAATTTAAATTGGAACCGACTTTGACCATATATTAATAGATATTCGGGTAAATGAGTCTTCCATTCCTTCATACCGTAACCACCATAAAATATTCTTGTCTTAACTTCACACGATATTCGTCGATTTCATAGTACCTTAGTATCGCAAGGTGTATCAAATTGCAGAGTTTTAGCCGTGCCTTCGGGCTGGCTACATTTCAGGTCTGCGTAGGCTATGCTCTAACGACCGTCAAATGAGGCACATGCACTTGCATAAGTGATGCGCTGCTTACGTAATCACTACAGCGTAGTGATGGACTTATGTTAGATGCATTTATTTTTAGCCGACTTAGGGAAAGCGTTATGAAGTTCAGAAAGTTTATTTTTGTTGCTGGTTTTATAGCGCCTTTGTTTTGGTAATTATGATGCTGAAATCGATTATGTGCCCACAATTAATCCTGTTATGATTCCTTCCTTCTGGTTACTTTTGTGCTTACACAAACTGCATAATTTCACATAAATTATTATGCCACACCATTATATAATATTGTTTCAGTATTATACCATGATATTGCACACAGACTGATAAAGATTGCATTTTTTATACATCCATTACAAGGTCCCATACTATTATTTCAATTTATTTTATCGATACTGTAGTTAGCTCACAAAGATAAAGACGTCGAATAGTAAAACGTTATACTATAACCATTTATAATTTTTCATCGATAAATTTTGTAGCTTAGCACTATGCAAACTTGATCTTTGGTATGTAGAAACGCATCCCTAGCCGATTCCCCTGGCCCAATCAGTCACGTCTATTCATAGGTACGTACTTTAGGCTCGCTTACAAAATATTTTGATACAGAATATTCGCATGATGTTTATGTTCGAAAAACGCGCCTAATGATAATTGAGGTTTGAAAAGATGTACGCCCGCAGTTTGGTCACTAATGATTTCACTTGGGAGTTTGTTTGATTACATCGTTAGGTTACTAGAATTATTTAATTGGTTATTTAGCTAAATACGTTAAATTCTGTTATGGGATTTAACTTCTGTAATTACTAAATTAGTATTCTTTTGTGTCTATTTAGCATGAAGTCGCAATTAGAAATTATTGAATATCAATAACGACATAACGTTTGTCTCTCTATCACAGGATCTACTATTATATCAATAACTCAGAGAACTGATTGTCTCGTCTCGACCTCCCACTTTGCTTCGTGTTTACTAAAAAACTCTTATTTCAAAGTGCCGCTATAGTAATAATTTGACCTTTTTGTGACGAATATATTTGTATGTCCATTGGGACGCCCCGCGGTTAACCAAATGTTTAAAACAAGACCACTTGACGTGACATGAAAACGCAATTGGCACATGCAGCTTGATTTGAGTTAACACTTATTAACTCTAGACAGATTTATTGTGTTCCACTGAAATTACTGATAATAAGTGTTACTCTTTCACCCTTTTTTCAACTGATTGATATTTATGACCGAGTCTTCCACTGCACTACATATGCGGACATGCACTGCATGCATTAATAATGTGATGTAACGAATCTACATCTATGAATTATAAAATAATTGGTTGTTTATGTTGCGTCAAAATTTTTTCATGTCGGAAAGTGTAAATTTTGTTACATGAAAAAATACATTTCCTTGCAAAAATGTGCGATTTAATTGGACCGATAAAACATTACCTACGCGGATGTTTTTCATAGAAGTTAAGAGCTGCCTAAGGTTGTTGATATTTCCATTATTACATTCTCAAAACATAACAGTAGGTAGGCTGCACGAAAAATACAAACCTATCATACACAATAAAAAACTTGGGTTTTTAGGATTATCTATTATCCGGAAATTAAAGTTTCGAACAAAGTTCCATTATTTTATTAATAGGGTTTCTGATTCCTCTTTTTTAGTGAATTTGAAGCAATGAGTAAAAAAATTGCCCGTCCATTGCAAAAAATTACATGCACCTGGAAATAATATTCATACATTTTGGGAGCTTCTATCATTCGATTGACAACACCACATCCTTCCTTTATTTATAAGGTGTCTGCTTCCGCCTCAAAGTCCTAGACTTTGTATGGAGCACAATGAAAGTTCTGATTTGATTAATTAACTTTAAATTCCATAGCAAAAATCTGCATTTTGTAATCTACAACCATAAAGTCATACTCATTTAATTTAAAAAAATATGTTAGGACTGTTAGTAATGTGGCAAGTATTGACATTACCACATCCTTCCTAAGTGTATTGGTAAGGTATCGGCTTCCGTTCCGAAAGTCCTTAGCTTTGGCTTCGGAAGCAAGGACCAAGTGTAAGAAGCACCTGTTGGTCCTTTGTTTGATGAGAGAGCTTCGATGTGGACCGTTGGTGCCGGATGTTCCCACGCAAACGCATCCACGCCTAAATTCGATGGGACTTTTGCAACGTGCACTTACGTGGTAGTGGGAAAACTTGTAGCACAATAATTGTTCGGATTGTCCGATTATAATGCTAGTAAAATAATTAATGGTTGTTGTGATTTCCTCATAATGTATAATGAAAATTCGTTTAGGATGACTCAAATGTACTTTCCTTAAACGAGGTTTTTGACATTTCCAAACTGAAAAGTTTTGGCCAGATATTTAGGTTTCAAATATTTGCCTAAAAATCATATTTATGTAACTTTCTATCTTCTCATTAATCAGTGCTGTACCATTTTTCTACCATGTTGAATGTCACATTGACACAATAGAAAATCGCACTAGAAACGTTTGAAAAGTTTTTGTTGTCATCTTCGGCTGTTACATTCACCTGTCTTGTCTCCATTGCATCGAGTGTGAAGTTTGGTTTCGCTACTTGTCCCTGTCTACATTATAGCAATTATGCAGCGAAGAAAGAGACGAGAATTCTTCATCGCGCCTTTGTCAGCACAAGCATGTGGCACGCGCCGCTCCATTCGGTTTCCGAACGTAAACCGGTGTGGACGTCGTGCTGTCTTCGATATTAAAATAATCGCGCTACGATCGTATTTTGACAACTCCGAAATTTGGAACTTCTAATATTTTGGAAGCGTGTTTGGATTTATTGTGTTTGTTACCGGACATATTATAAAAAAATGTGGACTGTGTATTAGTGTAAAAAAAGTTTAAGAACTGCATCTTGAGAAATTTGTGAATGAATTTACTAGACTGCAACAGTGTTGACGTTTTCGTGGATAACCAGCAGCGAAAGACATCTAACCTACATCCAGGGCGACGAAGAAGTATCCGAAGTGAAAGTTAAAGCCTACTGTTTTCGTGCATGACTGCTGTGTTTGGATTCTCAAAGCCATTTAGGGGACAACTCCGTTCTGCAGAAGATCGTTTAAGAGTTTTCTTTTATAGCTAAAGGAATAATTGAAAAACTTCCGGGCGCTTATGGGAAAGATCGCAGCTGGGTGACCCGAAAACTGTAATAAAAATAAACGATTTACTGGAAGATTTATATCGTCTTTGAAGTACGATATCTTAGGATGATTAATAGTGAGTGTCTTGTGAGGATGCGATTTGGGCAACCTGAATAGAGAGCTGGCGGCGATTTATTTTTCTAGCTTTATGAGGGAAAGAAGGTCTTTGCCTATAAGTAGCGAAGTGGCGCTTAAGGGTGATAAGGATGGAACTGGGAAATTGGTGGTGAACTCAGTGTTGTGCGGTGTGGTGGATGAACTATCAAACGGGAGAACTGGCAGGCGCGGGTCGTGGGTCCGACACGCCGTCATGGGGGTGCTGCGGTGGAAGGACCTGACAGGAGTCAGGACCACCACACCTACTGAACAAAAAGAGGTGAATATTAGCTGTTAAGACAATCCATTACAAACAATTGCGTCATTACCGATGTTATCTTACATGAATAGGATCGCATTTTGTGAAATATAGTTGGATCATTGTGTATACCTGTAATCAAATAATAAATTATTCGATTGAAGGGTTTCGATAACGACTATATCTTTGTGTAGGCTTTGGTGCTATTTTTAGTGTATATTTTGGTCGTAAAATACGATTGTTATACGAATAAATCACTTCTATCGTTGGTTCTGAGGTAATTGGCCCCTTGTTGGGTTGATAACTTTACAGTGAGTTACTTTGGTAAGTCTGCGTAACGAAGCTAGAGAATCATGATAACGAAGGTGCCTGTGAAGTGCTTGAATACAGCAACTTTCTTGATTGATAGTTTACTATAAGGTACTTGAGTAGGTATTCGTTGCCTGAGTATTGCATTGTTTCATTTTCATTCTCATAAGTGTGTTGACCTGCATAATTAGCCAGCTTTTGTTGAAAGTGGAGTCTTAAACTCTTTAACAAATCATAGGGAGGTATGATTTGTCATATTTACAGTACAATTAAAAGTGATTTCACACAGGTTTTATTTAACCTAATTAACAAATCTGTTGACTAATGAAACCGTAACATACACAGTGTATTCCCATATTGCAATAATTTATTTTCCGCCGGTAGACGATGACGTTATTTTTACAAGATCACAACCATTACTAACACTGAATTAACTGGTTAGGTAAGTTGTCTTATGTATGAATCACACATACATTATGTAAACAGGTGACGAATAGTGAAAATACATAGTCTAGGTCGTGTCGTGTCCGATAAGTATTTTTGCCAAATTATCGTCTTTGTGAAAAGTGTCCATTTTGTATTTTTGTGTCATCAGTTTTTGGCTAACGGTGGGCTCGTTGCGCAACCCATAGTGTACTAGGTCAATGTTTTGGCAGATTTTGAATGTCGTATTGATTAGAATATATGTATTTTTTTGCATTATTGGAATTCTTTTGTACCTTTCGTGATTCATTTGAACTCATGTTTAGATTTGTGTCTATTTTTGTTTTGACTTTGTTGTCACTCTGTATTAACAAAATCACTGTGCACAAAATCCTTCTGTGTACTTAGACAGCAAACCCACTATACTTTATGTTATTCTCATTTCCCAGATGCTTCTCGTCACCTAAAGCAAAAATATAGAATAGGTACTGTACCGGGCATTTCCCCTGATGGCATACATTTTTTAGGCATAAAATATTGTATGGCGTTTTCGCATAACTTTTATTAGCATAATAATATTTTGGCATAATGCAAAGGTTAGCATAACTGTCATTTGGTCTAATTTGTTTTGGTATAATTTGGAGTTGCATAAATATTTTGGCATAATATTTATACATCATAATAATTTTATGGGTACAGAACAAGATTCAACACAAAGAACATTATGTATAAAAATCATCACGCGTTTATAACAATATGCTTTATAAAATTATGCATAATTATTATTATGCCAACAGTATTTATAACAATATACATTATGGCAAAACATTTATTGTAATAATATTATGCGTAATGATTATTATGCTGAACTTCGTTATGCCAATGTGAATTATGGGAATATATTTTATGCTTATCATTAGTAAACCTACTGTACCAACCTATGTAGTCTAGCAGACTACGGGTAAATCCTATAATCCAATTTCATTTTGCAACAGGTTTCCTCATTTGTTAATCCGCAGTGTCCTTTACGTTAATTAGTAATTGTATTAATTAATTAATTTTATATTGTTTTCGCGACTATTGAGGACATATACTTAACATGCAATAAGCCTAGATAAGCCTTGTTATGGTACATTTATCATTAAACTACGATTTTACCCGCAAATATATCAGTTCAACAAAACACATAAATGTCCGCTATATTGGTCTATATCCAGAAACCGCCAAAGCATTTTAGGGTTAATTCTGGAATCTCTCTGTCCACTAAGCCTAATCCCTGCTGACTGGACGTTAGCTTAACCCGGTAAAGAAGTATTTATTATTAAAGCACATACCTGCCCACGTTCTGTATGTGGCACAGTTTCCTAGGTAGGGGTACCTCATTTTCTCCGATGCCGGCTCAAACAGGGTTTCCTAATGAAAAATTACAGCCTTCCTTGAGACTTAATAAGCGAATGGGCCGCGGGAAGATTTATTGAGCGGAACAACCACTTTGGTTCTAACAATTTGCTTTTTTGGGGAATTGTGTAACGTATATTCGGGAGTTAATCGAGGGGAAATTAAGGTTTTAAATTGACTTGATTGTAGAAGGGACACTTTTTACTGCAATCTCGGATTGCAATTTCTTTGTTTTGGTCTAACCAAAAAAGTGTTTTTTTCTCTCTTAAAGTATAAATGGGGTAACGTACATCATTTAAATGTTGTGCAATATTCAGAAAGCAACGGAAACAAAAATTTTATTAAACACGCGTCGCCAACTAATAAGAAGTGAAACATTACTCAAAAAATCAAACAAATGATAGTCGAAACTAATTGTGACAAAACGACAATTACTCCTTATCGTTTATTTTCTGAGAAACTTTAATATTCACTTAACTAATAAGAATCATTTATACATATAACTTACCTTGTAATAGAGTACCAACTCCATTTTTTTATATACTCGTACGTATCTTTTAATCCATTGACTAACTTTGATTAAGCAAGTCAAATAGTCGATTCCCAGTACTCATTCAGCCAAATCAATGGTGCCGATGTATGTGTTATTTATCTCACTATGTATATGTATAGGGTACGGATTAAACTCTATACATATGCAATCGAGACTCTTCGACGCTTCGGCGAATGAAGTTCTGAAAAAAAAATATCGAGAACCGTGGAATAGGATTTTCTTGGAATATTGGAAATACTGGGTTTGGTTTTTGATATGTGTAGAATATGTAGGATTAAATAAAAAACCAGGTTGCCGAATACTTAATATCTAAATATCATTGAAAATTATTGTGTCACCAATCCACTTAAGCCACAAATAAATAACCTAGAAAACATTTATTCACAGAACCAGTTCAGAAACAATTCGTCCGACCCATTTCTGTAGTAATACGAGAAAACATGACATACCTTCTTAATATATTATGCAGATCCTGAAAGATCAAAGTTTCATGACATCACAGCATTTGGTGAAAAGAGGCCGAAGAAATAATCGTGCCGTCTATATCGTATATTCCATCAAATATATGTATAACTTTGACTCCAATTACTCCAACTGAGGAATGGAGGATATTACTAGGGTCATCTTGTGATAAAAAAGATTCTAATTAAAGAAAAACATTAATGTCTCGTGCAATTAATATGTATTGCCCATTCCAAGTACGTGTGGTGTGTCCTAACTTAGAAGTGGAGTATCTAAAGAATAATTTATTATATGCTAAGAACTATCCTAATTAGAACACAAGGTAAACTTTTTTCGGTGCCTACGTGTATACTGCTGCCTATATATCGTTTAGCAGTTGTTTGTCACAGATTAGTAGGCCAGACAGGACAGTCGTCAAACAAATCTGATAAACAAAAATATGTATTTACCTAATAATCTCCAATCGATATTCGTCGCGACATGGTAATCAAGTGTAACGATGTCTGATAACAAATGAGTGTCGCTTCTGAATCAACAAGATAATTTTCTTGTTAGATAAAGCCGATACTTTCTATTACAATGCGATTGCGTCATAGATAATTTTATGTTCCATTCATGAATGGAAGATCAATAAAACTGTTGTAGTAGATTTGTTTTCGCTTACCTTTTTGCACGTGTTAGTAGAATTAGTAAATACGTCGTCTGTGAAATAATGACTTACGCACTGTTAGAATTCTACTGACTATACAGGTAATAAAACATTACACAAACTGAGACTGATGTAACCAAACTGTACACGATGAAAACTTTGTCGAGAAAGGTGGTGCAATGCAATTACTGAGATGGCGACTTATGTAGTAATATTGACAATGGCCGCGGACTCTGAATACATTGGGATAAGAGAAACCAAAATAATGTTTTTACAATTAAAAAAAAAAGTATAGAAAAACAAAACACTCATAGAAATTAGAAATTTTTCTTCGAACTGGCTTTTCGTAAAAAAAATATATTCATATTCAACAGTTTCATTTACCATACAACCACCAAATTTTTTCTATTTTCTTTGAACAATATTTTATGTTGTCTAGTTTCCCTGAACCCGTCAACCCTCGAGTTATTACCATAGATGTGACGAGGCTCAACTGACACATTCGAGATGAAATTATATTAGCACAAGCCGAGATTTTCTCAACGAAATCCTTTGGCACACGCCAAGATTTGCTTGCTTAATACAAAGTGTATCCTTTTATTAGTTAGCCTGACGTTTATGGTGTATCTCAGAAACACCATGATATTAACTGAGGGGGTAAAATTCTGGTGAATTTTGCCTAGCCCTTGGTATATATTATGTGTGCGTTCGATTATTTGCGAGGTTATAAAATTATATTGTATTTATGCAGTTGGTGTTGATTCGTTTTCGTTTCCTATTCTGATTAAGTCTATTGGTATATTATGTGCATGTGAAGTAGTATGGTTATTATACAAAACCTCTTTATAATATCTTTCACCGTTCCATTCCGTCCTCTTACAAAAATTGTATTCTTTTA
Source organism: Orthosia cruda (assembly GCA_964057195.1). Lineage (NCBI taxonomy): Eukaryota > Metazoa > Arthropoda > Insecta > Lepidoptera > Noctuidae > Orthosia > Orthosia cruda. Next base: position 17,940,230 of record OZ059843.1, on the reverse strand, counting down.
GTTCTTGTATAATACTGCAGTCTTGTCGCATTTATTTATTTTGAGTGCGTGCTGTTTCGTCCGCTTGGGAAATAGCATAATGTTACTGGTGCATGAATTCAGCGGTATATTTATAAAATTAGAGTGACAACTCTATTTGTCTGTCATTTATTATTAGGCCTAGTTTTGACAGTGCCTGTTACAGTTATGATGTTGTAAACTAAGATTAAAGTCATTTGTATTCTGAAAGCAAAAACGTGCAGAATTTTGATATAATACTTAGTCTAACTTCGATATAAACGAGTCTGACTGCTTCATTAAGAATTACAAGTATATTGACAAATAGCTAACGACATTACCTCACAATGTAGTTTGTAACAACAATAACAATAAAGTCAAGTACATAACGTTTAAGTACATTCTATTGTAATATACTGCTGGCTATTGCCAACTCTATGAAATATGTGCCTATTATAAGTCATACTGGTACAAAGGAACGAAATGTGTTTTTTTTCTTGGTATCTCTCCAGGTCAGTTGGTTAGAGGGTAGTCTGACATTTTTAGTTAGCCCACGACGCCAGTTGATGGCTGTTTTATTATCGCCCCGACTTCCTCGACACTGCATTATTGACTGCAGTTTTAAAGTGGGTCAAATCGTGGGTTTCAATTTTACAGATGTAATTTAGAAGATCTAGGTTTCAGTGTATCTCACGAACCCACGAGTGGATAACGTGATGATTTCGACAATTGCACGTTTTATCTACACTACGAGAGCGTACCCACGGGAAAGGATGGGTAGGTTCTCTTTCCGTAGATTGAACATTAGTTTTGCTATTGCCACAAATTGGCTATGTATTTCAAAGTAGACAAGACCATTCTCACGTGTTCTGGCTTTTCAGTAGAGAACCATTATCATTATGACGTATACCTCGTTACCTTCTTGTACTCTAGCACTTATCGTTACCGTCCATTTAACGCTATTTATTGTGGGGTGCGGCGCCCGCGCATCGTTGCGTAATGTGGCCAAACCCTTAGTTGGCACGTTGTCAACTATTCCGCGGCATTTATCCTGTGTTGTCGACCCGGTCAGTAACTTTATTCCCCTCATCAAGTTTATAACTAGGAAGAAATTAGTACAAAACAGAACGATTCCGCTAAATGCAGCTACGTTTAGTCGCGGTGTCTGTGCCGATTAATTTTATATGCCGAATTCTGATGAGTTATGTTTCCTCAATAAAGAGTCCCCGGATATTTTAGCAGCACATTTTCGTCATACTAACAAAATTACGTTAGATATAACCAACCAGAGAAAATTTTATCAAAGTGTTTCTCACAATCGTAATAGCTTTCGACACAGTTCGTACGTATTTTCACGGTGCGTTAATGTAGAATTTCTTTTCGATTTGTCACGGCTCCTCCATTTGGCATGCAATGTAAATAATGAAGTCATGGAGGTATATTACTTAACTTCAGAAGACCCTCACGTACTGCACGTATGGTCAGTCATCCGTATCGGAGTTCATCCAAGGAGGTTAACGTACGGGCGTTAAATGGAATAAAAACTCTTAGATAGCATTGACAGTAAGATGATGAATGGTTCTTAGTTGACGACGCGCTTTTACGATCTTTCGGCAGTAAATCAAGCGCGTTTCGCTGCCATCAATGTTCATTTGTTGCTTTTGTTTTGCGACTTGTGGAGGCTCTTATCCTTTGAGGATAATATTGAAAATCGCGTGACAAAGAAAAATTAGGTTATCGGCTTGAATCCGAAGAAAAGTATTTTCTGAATCAGATCTAACCAACAACTAAAAATGAAGAAAACCAGGTAAAAAATAAAATTACTGAAATAAAGAAAAACAATATCGGTAGTATCGAGGATGATAATTATTCTGTTTCCGTTACACTAGCCCCTAGAGACAGCAAACGTAGAATCAGCTATGCCAATTAATTTCACATTACACTGCATTTGAGGCCTACCTACTCAAATATTAACTTCTAATTAGACTTCCTTGTGATCAATCAAATTTTATTGTCTACGCACAATTAAAATCCGTTACGTACGAAAATGTATGTAAGTCCATCCATACACTTGATATCAAATAAATGGACTATAACGTGTGCTGTACCAACAACGGTGTTACAGAATGGTTAGTACAGAAGGTCGGTTCTATACAACGAGTGAAAACGCACGCACACACAGACTTGCTTCACGTACAATAAGTGCAAGCGCACTTGCAACTGGAATTTGTTTGATATCTCCGTGCGTATACGTTTATCTATATGCTTGTCTGATTTTGCTTGTTGTATAGGGTTGGCCTTCTGTAGTCTTTCCATTTTGCTACAGTGTATTCGATGTGATAGTCTGAAAACATTTATTGGTCGTCACGACTTTCGTGCTATGTGCAGAGTATATACTGAATCATTGAATACGGACATGTCGTGTCGGCTTAACTGTACTTGTAAGGCACCACGTGTATCCTGTTCTTTATAATGTGTCCTCTTTACATGTATTGCTTCAGATGATACACATTTGTTTAGTTTTGATGTCTTTTTTATATCAACTTCTCATGAAGGCTTTTGTGACATCTTTGCTACAATTTCAAATAAAATTTATAATCATTTTTGAATATATGACTATGAATCACTATCATTAAAATTAGAACTTGTGACAGATAAACTTGTTTTTAATTAAAGTCTTCAAATTGAATAATTTAATTACACAGTTTTAGGGTAAACATGCGATGTTAATTACATTTATGAGATTATTTTCCTGGATTTCTGAAGTTATTTTTGGTTTGTTATCTAATAACTGTTTGTTTTCCGTTTTGACGCTATGCACTTTATCAATATTACCTGATGATTTTCCTCTTAACAGAGCAGTATATAAGTATTTATTCAATTTTATCAGTGGCGTAATTAATTTTAATTACGTGTAGGTATTATAATTTTAATGATGGTCTGCACGTATATGTATGTAGATAAAGAACTCCAAAACAATTTGTGATTTACCTGTCGATGTCTTGATGTAATTTTTTTAGGTACACAGCTAAAAATGATCGTTGTAGATAAGTATCGCTGTCACCGGTTTGACCGCTATTGTACCCGCTGGAATTAGAAGTAGTGTAAAATAGTAGTAATACAATTATGGTGTACAATAAAAAAAATACTATATTTTGTTTCAATTCTCATCTTCCAAAAAATATCAAACAACAGATAGATAACGATAATAAAGAGCCACATTAACAAAACCCAGATAACAAACCTAATAAACTAATAGAAAGATGTCTTAAGTACGTTAATGGACGTTTGAACCTCTCAAAGTTTCTGAGCACTCTTATCGTAGATATTTTGCTGAAACTTTAAACTAAAAGCAATAGTACCTCGTGCTCGAGTTTTCGATCCTTTGTACTGTCACAAAGCAACGCTTTCAGATGGTATTACACAACTTTTGATGTTCGCTGATTGTTCAAAAAGTTTTGATTCCTTAAGACTTTGGTTACGTTTGTGGACAAGCGTTCGAAGGTCGTATTTTCGGTGATTGTTTCAAAGGGGAGGCAAATTTTCTTCCTTGGTGGTTTATAGTCTAGTAATTAATTTTATTTGAACATTTGATTTTCATAGTTTTTTTATCAACCGGTTGTTGTGTCCGTAATTACCGACAAAATCGAAAAGCCGTTGTGTGTGTCTCGCATGAATCCACGTCCTATACACATGAAAGATTAAAGACAGTTTAAACATTTTGATTCCGGTAGCCTTCTTAAGCTGCTTTCAATTCTCGCTCAATATTCCCACAATAAAAAACAAACCAGTAACTATATATTTTTTTAACATAATATTTCCTGAAGCTAAACAATTTTCTTTTAATCTTCATTCTTTGAGTTACAAAGCTTAAATCCGCAATATTCCAAGCAAGAATTTAATAAAAAGAAATGCACAGCCACCATTTTTTATCAAAATTGGGTGTGAAAACTCTTAAGTTTATAATGTTACATAAATCTCGTTAACGGTTACGCAAGTAGAAAAAGCCTTTGAGAATTTAATGGTCTCCCCAATTAAGGTTTCAATACCATTTTTCTTTTGTAATATTCTCGATAAGTAACGTGTTTTACCACGTGTTGCTTACTCGTGAGATCAAAAGATTGATTAAGTTCATCTTTAAATTTTCAAGATCTATAATACCCGTACTCATCATCATCATCATATCAGCTGAAAGACGTCCACTTCTGGACATAGCCCATCTCCCAAGCTTCAGCGTCACCACATTGTCCGTTCCTGTGCGTCTCGCATCCAGCGGACTCGTACTATTTAGTGGTAAAACTTGAAATAAAATTATGAATAATGATGTAAAATTGCTTACGATAATCGTTGGGAGTTCTGAAACGATTATAATCAGTTTTCCACTGATAGCTAGCTACACTAAAACTAAGCCCCATATGCTACCTTTTTATCTCGGTAAAATTTTGATTGTTGATTACGGGAACAATAGTATAAACCATAAAATTCCTTTGAAGAATTAAGTTTTATAAAAACATTGATATTTCTAACCATTTGGCCTGTAAGTTTATGATTTATAAATAATTGGTCACATATTATGTTTCATAGGTAAACACACTAACACTCAGGGAAAACTGAATATAAAATACATTGGTTGTATAGGTATGTCTTTATTCTACGTTCAATAAATTTATAATAATCAAATAATTGCATTAACAGTTTTCCAGTACTCATTGCTTTTCCAATATTTTTATTCAAACACGCGTATCGAAAGGGTCGTTGATTAAAAGGTCAGTGTACGATAAAAATGATTATAAAATATAACAATACTCATTCGATATCATAACACCTATAATAGGAGTACCTATCCAGCATAATATTATGTGGTAATGTAGGTCATAATCATAATATATAAAATTTATTATAATACATACTATAAATATAATCTCAGTATGTTTTCCTTTGTAACAGCTATTTCATATGCAGCGCTTTCGAATGTGAAACCCAGTGGTTTTTATATAGCCGCCTTAGTCATGCAAAACTAATTAGAGAGCTAACGTCTTGCCACGACAATGAAAAACGACGTGGGATTCAGTTTTCCAATAGTTCTTTTGCTTTTTGTCTCCTGTAACAATTGGGTTTAGAACTGATCGTCTCTTGTCATGATAGAATGCTCTGTATGCTTTATTTTTGTTATGTTATGTGATAAGTTACGCTCTAAAAAGGTTTTGTTATGCAGTAAGTATTGTTGAATCGTAAAAATACTTATTAGAAGTTGTATTGATTGAGTAATTACACTGTCAGGCGTAATATTACAATGAGATTTATGAGCTATTTTAATTGGCCTTCATAAACTTAACTGAGCGTAACGTATATGATGTATTGTTAAAAATTGGTCTTGATTCTTTTTGCATTACTGCGCCGTGTGTCTATGATAGTGTAGAAAAAAAATCCATCTATCAAATTTTCAAATAGAATATTTTCAGTTGATATTAAACCTTATCATGAGCCTATTGAAAATCTTGTGATATATTGGCAAAATATTAAATTTCTTCTCACTCAGATAATGAGTTGTCAATTTATTTTTTAATAATTTAATTTTTAATTTTGGTTTTTTTCTCCTTTTGATATTATTTCTAACTTTCAACAGACTATTGTTTAGTCTTCTTGGTAGGTACTATTAATGATGCTCACATCGTCTTTAATCAAATCGTTCTTCTTGGGGTGCCCCGGTGACCTGTAACACAGGCTTTTCCAAAAACCTACTTCAGGCACCAGTCTCCTACAATGGTGGAATATAGCATTAGCCAAAAAAAATATAATTTTAAGGTAACCTATTATTGAAAAGAGAGAACAAATATATAGAAAAATGAATTGAATTGATTCATAGAATATAATACTACGTTACTATATGTAATGCCTAGTAAAATATAGTTAAAGATTCAATCAAATTCAATAGAAACTACAAATAAATTCATTATAAACGTATTGCTAATAGTATATGAATTTATTTGTGGTGCATCTTTGTAGTCTATTTATATTATTATTATCTGAAGGGTTCAAGAAACGTCGCCCTTCAAAATTGCTAATAATATCCAAGAAATTATCAGAACATTGAACTCTGAACATCGAGATCTGTAGAGCATCTTCTACCATTATAAGTTAAACTAATGCCTAATGCAGCTGAAAGGTTTCAGAAGGTCATAACGTCTGGTCGTTAACCGCTTTTAAACCTAACGCTTAAATCTTTTTTGCAAGTTCAGTGCATCTTTAGTTTTTGGCATAAAATGCTGCTAACAACGTGCGAAGGCCTATCGCGTGGTGTTTGACTTCAAAAAAGGTCACGAACGCCAGGGTCAGCATTCATAGTTTGAAGTTGCTCATTATAAGTTTGACAGCTCTCTATATTCACTTCAAAACCTTTTGGAAAACATCCAATTTAACTGTGTTCAGTGGTTAAAGACTGGATGGCGCGTGTTCAAAATTACTTGTATTGGAAACAAACTTCAATCATTGAATGACTGGCGAATAACTTGTGAATATGTGGTGCCATGTTTGGTCTTGTAATTCATAATATATTCAATATACATATTAGTCACTCACAGTATTTCATTGACCATATATATGGATATTTGCAATTCAGTTTCACAATAATAAGTTAGAACTACTACAAAAACAGCTGATCTTAGAACTTATTTAAGTGACGTTGGTGTTAAGTTGTTATGCTTAGTCATTGTTTAAAATAGACATTACCATCAATATTTTCTTGTAAATCGTAGAATCTAGAACCTTAATGATCATCATTCTTATTGGAATTCAAGGTGATAACAATTACTGTTATGAGGTGGTCATTTGAAGAGACCTAATTGCCTGTGATTTATTATTGGACACTTCCTTTTCAGTTTTTACAACAGGTACTGCAAGCAGTAAATTTTATCTTGTGTCTTAGAATATTCAGCATTATATTGCAGGGATGGCATTACCCACTATTTCTGAATTAAGCAATTGACGTTGAGTATTTGTTAAACTGTACCGTAGCATTAAGAAATACACGCATTATTTTTTCAAATAAACTGAAGATCCAACTCCAGAGCCTACTTACCTTGATCGTTCTCAGTAGAACATGCTTCGTCAGCTAATGCTAATAAAAGTGCGCTAGGGGTGTTCACTGGAGCGAAACGCATACCTGTGTGGGGTAAGCCATACTTGGTTAGAAAAATACAAGTGGAAATGGAATTAAACGTCACTTCGGAGAAACACGACGGCCTATTGTGTGTTCTGAAGAACTTGAGTACGTGTCTTGAATATGAAGTAAACCTTCAAGGAAAGAAAAATACTTAGTAATCTATGACATCAATCCATAGGCTTCTTTAAACGTCTTATCGTTTTTTAGTGTTCCGGAGTCAACAGGGAACCCTTATAGTTTCGCCATGTCGGTCTTTCCGTCCGTCCGCAGATTAACTCAGAGACTCTCAGTACTAAAAAGCTATAATTTGGCATGGATATACATATTAATCACGCCGATGAAGAGGTAAAAAGAAGAAAAACCAAAAAAAAAAATAGGGTACCTCCTGTACATGGTGATGTTTTTTTTCTTGTCTATCCCATGGCGTGGGATATCGTTGGATAGGCAATTCAAGAAAATTACGGGTCTGTGAAAACCATTTTTCGATTCAGGGATCCGTTTGCGTAAAATTAAGCTGTAAATTGCATATTTTTGTTAGAGTCAAGTGTCCCCCCCTGCCAGCTAAATGAAAACTATTACAGCTAAGTAGGCTGGAAAAGTAAATGTACTTAGAAAAGTAAAACTTTTGTATATTGATGTATGGAGACAACAGTTTTCGAACGGCAAAGTTAATTACGTCCCTTCGTTGGTGCAATATTCGGTGCTTTCATTGTTTATGAACGTTAGTAATGTTTCCTATTAATTTTGGTGAATTTAGCTGTGTATACGGAACCCTTTGTGCGCGAGTCAGACTTACACTTGGCGGTTTTTGTTTTAAAGGAAGTTCTAATATTTTAACTATTTGGAACACACCATCGTGCATGGGACATGACATAGATAATAAAAAAAAACACATTTTATATTTGACACAGCGTATATTTTATTATTGTCGTTAGCTGCGGCTTTGAGCATATAGCCTCAAGGGATCCATTCCACTTAATCACATTTTGATATAACTTTAGACATAAAAAAAATAGGATAAAGGTCACTTCTTTTTCAGAAATATTGCCATACCTACCATGGGTTCTTGGGTTGTCCTCCACACAAAATAAATCCAACATTTCTACTAAACAATTTAATAAAAATAAATCCAGTGCTCACTCCCATACAATCCCATATGCTGAACAAAATAGACAAGTGCAATACAGATGTACTTTCGTCATGCATCTCCAAACAATACGTGGTTCCGTACTTTGGTACTCTGTGGTACAGTTCCACTTTCGCAACGGCACCACATTGTCCCATAATATTGTTATGGTAACTTTACGATGTGTGTTTGTTTTTATGACGAAAGTGGGACGACTCGAGATTATGAGTATGGGTTACGTGCAAGTGTTAGTTTTATGGTGGGAAAATTAAATGTTTCATCTTTCATCAATGGGATCTTTAGTTTATGTGTCGAAAACAAAGATATGATTATTTGTATTGGATATATACATTTTTAACGTTACGCGTTTTTTATTTAAAAAGTTGATGAAATAATAGAGCATGGATGGAGATGACAGTGAGGCCAATGAAAATATGGATGTATTGTGTGAGGAATGACATGAAAGAAAAGGGAGTGAATGATAGCGTGAGGGATGACAGATTCAGGTACAAGTTCCGTTCTCCGGAAGAAGAAACTGTATTGCACCGAACGACCCGAAGTAATCTGGGACAAAGACTTGGAGATGATGATGATCTATTCGACATTGAAATTTAACAATATCGATAAACTTCAGTATTTTAATTTAACATTATCGAAGCCATCGTAAAAGTAATAAAACTTTTACCCGTTCATCCTTGTTTATCAGTAAATCCTTCAATTGTAACTGAGCCTAAACAAAAATTACTGTTACAGTCGTTCTACTTTCTGTTTTATCTTACATTTATTTTACTGTTTGCTTTAAGCGTATTTCCATTTAAATAACGTGAATGCTTAACCATTTATCTTTATTAACAATTGACGATATGGATGCAGAGAATTTTAGGATTACACGGCTCACATAAAAATGTATATTTAAACACATATTCGAATTTTCAAATTCTCTTTTATTCCGAATAAATATTAAAAAAAAAATGTTGTACAAATTCTAGTCAGAATAGTAATTCTGAGACTGCATTTGCGAACACTATTCTCATATAAGTTGGTTCTCACAGGAAATCTTTCCAAGTTCCAGGAATGCCATATGGAATTTACACAGGATAATATGTATTTGTAATAATTCTCATAATTCAATATTGCCCTTTGTATAGGCAGTTATACTTATTTTATATGTATGGCTCTATAGTAACAAATTGTTGTGGTTTGTGTTTACCTGAATAGCTTAGGTAGGTACAGGGAGAGATAATGTTAAAATGGGCATGTTTACTTGCGTCATATATAATCACAAGTAGGTTAGCATTCTAATACTGCTTTAAGGCGCTACCCCGAGCAAAACGCCGCTCTAGCCGTTTTTCGTGCAATTTTTAGGAGCTATCTACTCGTTATTTAAAATGAAATATCAACTAATAAAAATACATTAAATTTCTACATATTATTGATTCCAAAATTGTAGAATTCTTTTTTTTTTTATGTAGTATATGTTTCACTAATCTCCTTCCAACAAAAACATAAAAATGAGAAATAATGATTGATAGCTTGCATCTCCTCGTAAAGTGTTCATTAATATTTTTTTGTACTAACACTAATGGATAGACAATTTGATAACGAACATTTTGGTGGTTTTTTTTTTTTCAAAAGACCAATATTCGATTTTATAAAGATTTTATTCTAAAATTTGGGCGTATTCACTACTGTAATTCATGCACCGAAGGTGCCGCTAGGCCAATAGGAATGCTCATATCTCATGCTGATTTTTTGGTCAGGGTACGGCCTTAATCTCTCAGGTGACATTTTTGATATCATTACCTACTAATTTTTTTATAAGATATATGTTAATATGTTTACTTATTTTTATTGTTTTTTGTTTCAGGTAAGGTATGAGTACCTACTATTATTTGTCAACAACCACCAAAAATTTCAAACAACCACCAACACTCAAAGGTACGTCAACCAGTTCTTGCCGAATATTTCCTTTTGAGCAATATTTCATTGATCTCTATTGCTCCTACGAAGTCGCAACCCATTCAAGCCGACAGATACCGTCTCCCCTTATCACGAAGTAGAAACATTTCCATAAAACATTATGATCATAAAAATTGTAGAAGGGGGGAAAACAAACTTATATCTGATCTAGTTTTCATGTCTTTCTCCAATCCTTTCACTGTAAAAGCACAAGTTTAGGGGATCGCTAAGCAATATAAATCAATGCTTTATATCTAATTACTTTTTATGATTTCTTTGATAAAATTCCTTCTTCTAAATCGCTCTCTAAATTATTATTCAAATATAAAAATTCCTCTGTGTATTATTTCCTGGGTACAATTATGGCTTTTATAATAATGGCAAGAAAGTTGAAAATTGTATGGTATCTCATTAGATGCTGTTATATTGTCGAAGACTTAACACACCAATATTCCGGTCAGTAAGACACGTGATATAACGTGCACACGTAAAAACACGCAATTTCTTCAGTAGCCATATTACCTGCTACAATATAGAAATTACAAAGCAATTTTCATGGCAACTATGCTTTATTAGCGTTGTTAAACACATAAGTTTTGATAAACTACTGCAAAAAACGACTAAAAAGAACAAACTGTTCTGAATGCTTACAAATTCCTTGCGTGTCTATAAAAAGATAACACTATAAATTGCTATAGTAGATTCCGTATTATTGTGATTAATGTCTTTATTTTTCATAAATGTTTGAAAAAAAAATATTTCCTCAAGATCCACATTGTCGATACAGCACATAACAACAAAAAACGTACTGGACAAACTTAACAAAAACTTTTAAAATAAACGAAAATGTTGCCATGTTCGTGCAATTATTTCCGTCATGTAGCTTCGCTGGGTGAAGGTCGAAGCTGTTACGTCGACTGGATGTGTCTGTAGGTTTTATGTCTTATTTTAACTGACGTGATCATAAAACTGTCCACTTTGTCTAGCAAATTGGTGTGCCCAATGACTTTATTGTACAATATTCTCACCTAGCGTAAGTAAATTCACTCATTCATTGGTCACATAAACTTTTGGGTCACGAAATGGAATAATTTATTTAGTTATTGCCTACGATATTTAAATATCAATAATAATATACTGGACTTTTCATTTAGAGCATAATTCATAATCTCGTCCTTCAACTATTTAGAGAATGAATCACTTTAGTCTATACCAATATTATAAAGAGGAAAGATTTTTTTGTTTGTTTGTTTGTACCGAATAGGCTCCAAAACTACTAGACCGATTTCAAAAATTCTTTCACCGTTGGGAAGCTACTCTGTCCCCGGGTGACATAGGCTACTTTTTATCCCTGTATTCCCACGGGAACGGGAACTACGCGAGTGAAACCGCGAGGCGTCCTCTAGTTACTTATAAAAGTATTATAATACTGGTAAAAACGTTTTAAAATGTTGGCAATAGACTTAAAACAATTATTGAAAGTTTACAGAGTGATAACATTGACTTTAGCGTTGTTAAAAGAAGAAACTTGTAAAAGCAAGCATCAATCTTCTATTTAAAATAACCAGTCCAATAATAATGAACTGCAGTAATATTTGCAACGGCAATTCATATTTATTATTTAACCAGCAGACTGACATTTCATAACAAACTCACACACAAATATACAACCTCTACGAGAGACGAAACCTAATATTTCACTTCCTAATGATATAGATTTCTGTTTGAAACATTTTGAAATCACTGCATTGATTTATTGGAGTAATAAATTCTCTTTCAGGCAAATATTTAGTGTTGAACGCTGTGAAGCGTATTGTTTTAGCTTGAAGTCGTTTTCGATCAATTTCGCTATTAATTTAATTAATTAAAATATTTCATTTTCACATGACAGCTAATTACGGACAGGTTTTATGCGTATCTTCAAAGCTTTCTATGTTAATGGGAATATGTTTAATTATTTGAGTAGCATTGTGTAAGATTTATGAAGAGTTATGAATATAAATGTAGATGGATGGAGAGGGAGAGGAAGGCCAATGAAAAGATGGATGGACTGTGTGAGGAGATATGAAAGAAATGGGAGTCAGTGATAGCGTGACAGGAGACAGTAAGGTATGGAAGAAGAAAACGTGTTTCGCCGACCCCAAGCAATATGGGATAAGGGCAGGAAACTGATGGATTGTGTGAGATTTTATCTGTCTGAAGGGTATTAAGATTTTTAGTATAGAGGCCTTTTTGCCTTGCATGGACAAATATTGAAAATAAATTATGTTTTCAGAATTATAATTCCTCATTTTGGCTTTCTTAAATAAATAAAAAGTCAATGCAATAAGAAACAACAATAAAAACAAAACAAAAAAACGATATCGATCGATCTCAAAAAAACTACCACGTTTTTACATAATTAAGCAGCACCTTTTTTGAATTTCAGATAAATTGAATTAAAAAAAGCGTAGGTTATCTACAAATTTTGAATTATATTTTCCCACGTCCTCTCAAATAGGTAAATTGGGTATATCGCGTACATCTTATAATATTTTTGACACGTCATCCATTGAGCACTTTGTTTTACGAGGGAACAACATTTCTCCATCCTACCAATATTGAAATTGGGATGAGAGACAGGTAAACATCGTGTCAGCTGTATTGTTTCATCTTGTACGAGTTGTAAAACTCGGCTCAGGACAGTGGGAAACAACATGGTGGCCAAACAATCTAATTAAAAGGACAAAATAATAAGTATAGAATTTCTTCAAATTAAATGTTTAAGTGAAATTCAGCTATGTTTGGGTCTAATCTAATAACTATAAATAAACTACTTTTAATTTCAAGCAATGGCTTCTAGTTATACTTAATATTTCTTTTTTGTTTTAACGTCATTAGGTATTGATACATATCACGTCTGTGAAGTTTCTCTCATCATCATCATCCTATATTAGTCCGCTGCTGGACATAGGCCTCTCCACGCCATTGGTCTCGATTTTCGGCAGCACTCATCCAGCTGCTACATCTCATGCTATGTTTACCGGTTGGAGGTCTCCACTCGAGAACACGTCTACCCCAACAATCATCGGTTCTACGGCTAATATGGCCGGCCCATTGCCAGTTCAGCTTACTAATTGTCTGAGCTATGGAGTTTCTCTGATTAATATAATTTGACTCTGTTTAGACGGAACAATAATAATGACCCCGCTTAGTATAATTATAATAACTAGAAAGCTTTATAGTCTCACCGTTCTTCATGGTCACATTCTAACATAATCACACATAATGTGAACGGTCACGTACCATTTTCAAACAAAAACGCGCCATTTTCTATGTTTTCTCTTCTCAGTTGGTAACAGCGAAAGTGGCGTTTAAACATTAGAAAGCAAAGTTTGCTAATATTGGAGCAAGTGGATGGTTATCTGCTTACAAACACTGACTTGCAATAACTTGATCATGATTTACAAGTAATACTGAATCACTCTGTGGATTTGTTTGAGCAGAAAGAAGCATTTGCTACAGATTTGTAGACTGAAATTATTGCATATAAGTTTTGTTTGTAACGGGACTCACATGTTCTACTTATTGTAGAATAAAAGCCCCTAATTAAAGTAAAATAATGTATGGAACAGTAGATATTTTGTAAATAAAGAATATAAGATAAATATAATATAAGATAAATAAATTAGATGCAACTATTACCTAGATTAATTAAGTAAGCCGTTTTAGAGTAATCTAAAAAATGGCAACATGCACTAACTTCAGTTAATATAGAGCTAGCTTGCTTAATAATAATATCCTTTCGTCATCCAAAGCAAAATGTCACTTCACAGGTTTGTATCTCCATCAATAGATAACTTTGCGAACATCGCGCGCTGAATGACATGTCAGCTTTTGACGTCCATAAAGACTCCGAAGATGAAAATATCACCTATCTACATGCATATAAACAAAACACTTGGAACATATGCCGTCAAAGGGGACATTAAACAAAGAGAATTTCTGCTGGACCTTTGCTACAAATTCTTTAAGCGAATACACTCCAATTTTAAAACAATTTAATATCCCAATTCATTCGAACCTTATTCTAAATGAAGCATCTGTAAATTAATCAGTTATTTCAAGTAATTCATCTAAGTACACGGATTCATTTTACGAAGTCAGTTGTCCGAAAGACTGGGTCGGTTGCGAAAGAGATCTTTCTTTCTGCCCCTCGCTCGATAAAAGTTCATTCAAGCGTTGTACTTTTGCGTGATTGAATTTGAAGGAAAAGCACTTTGTTTTTGATGCCGATGTTAATTAATAACACGGAGATCTTCAGACAGACAATTTATTACAAAATATCTTTGTATTAGCGCCTAATAATTCAAGTCTTATAATCAGAGCCTTAGTATAATCGATTGTATTTTACGATACTACATTACGAATAAACAGGTAAGTTATCAATGCAATAGATTTTCATTAAACTGTATCTATTAGTAATAGTATTGAATTAATAATGAACTGTATGTCGGCCGCCAGCCATGCTCTATTACAAACGTTTGATCTCATAATATTGTTTAAAAAAAGCGGATAATAGCCCGCTGTTTACCGCGAAGTCGTTTTTAATAAAGTAAGCTCATTAAGAAGGCACTTTCTATTTTGTAGTTTTTTTACCGAGTATTTTAATTAGCGTCTTTATTTAATTACCTAATTACTCTATTTGTACATTGTAGACTTTTTATAACCACCAAAAAATTCGATGTTATTAACAAAAATACTGATTTCATAGTGTCTGACTGGTAACTTATGGAACCCGACAAAAATACACATAAGTATATCTCCAATCGTCAAACCGACCCGACACCGAAAGGTGCGTAACTTTCGGATAATCTTAGTAAATCTAGGAATGTTCAATCCTATTCTTCTGTGTTCTTGTACCCTCATTAATATGTATGAGACTTGAGTAAAGATTGTGCTGAAATTCGGACCAGTGCCGCGATCCGATGGCAATAACATGACTGACCCTTGTCAGCAAATGGATTCCGCCGAAAAATAGATGGTGTTGTAGTCATTTTAGCTTGCATCAGACCTTAGACCTTACATAAATCTTGTAGACCCTTATACGTCTCTTGAGGTACGGTGGAGCGCCCTAGTCCCATTTATTTATGAGTATGGTAAATAAATAAGACAACAAACATAAGCTGTTTATTTATATCTGTTTATGTCAAGAGTGAATAGGTTACTTCTAGGTAAGAGTGCTTCATTGTCAACCACATCGTCGGAGCCATTCGGCGAGATAGTGGTCAAACACGAGCTTATCAACAATAATAAAAATTGTTCTAAAACAACTTCTTTATGTTGTCAACAACTTTGTCAAATTCAAAGATCAGATGCAAATTAAATACAAACGTCTTGAAAAAAATCAAATGTGTATAGTGGACCTTGGACATCATCGTTTACGTAACCTTCAAACATCAGTTAAGATGACACAACGTTGAATAGATATGACAACTTTTTGTTACACGTCAACACAGACGAGCACGACAAAATTAAACCTGTAGCAAACAAAAAAATCTTCTAAAATCGTCGAGGTAAAATTGAGCTTCATATACAAGAGGTTAAACAAAAGAGGTATTCTATTAGCGAATGCAGCGATAGCGTTTGCCATAATTCCAAAACGTATGTTGCATTTCGATAGCGCTTGTTAATCGCATACATTTTTTGACAATGCTGACGCCACTAAATCGCTAGTTGCACTTGTCCAGGGCAAGGTAGATTTACCTTTTTTCACACTCAACAGTATGACTAAGACCTACCTATTTAACACCAATCTTACTACTATTATAACTTATTACTTACTTACTTACTCTTATTACTTTCACGGAAAAACGACTAAACGGATTTTTATGAAACTACATACATACATACATAAACTCACGCCTTTTTCCCATGGGGGTAGGCAGAAACTACAGAACGCCACCTGCTACGATCCTTACATACTTCTTTGCCTTCACTCACATTCATACATCTAGTCATACACACACGCCGATTATGAGTACTGCGCACCTGCCGGTTTTGAAGAACATCACCTATAAGGTCTATGTATGTCTTTCTAGGGCGTCCCCTCCCGTTTTTTTATTTTTATGAAACTTTGCAAAAATATAGCTTATACATCAGAATAACACAGGCTATAATTTATAAAGACATTGGGAGAAGTACTAATACCACACGAGTGGAGCCGCTGGCAGGAACTAGTATTAAATAACAACCATGCAATAAAGTGTAGATAGGTAAAAGGACGGCGAATAATTTAACCCTAAACTGCGAATGTTTATGAGCTATATCTAAATTATGGACCGATGTACGTTCGGTCCAATATTTCAAGCAAAGGGGAGTAAAGACTGTGCAAATTCAGCTCAGTATTTGAACTCGCGCCAAGTTTGGCCTATACGCTCATCATTTGATTTTGATAACAGTACCTAACTGACCTTTTTTCAATTTATTGTAGTTTTTTTTTTTAATAAATCGGTGAAGCAAATTGATTGGGTTTATAAGTATCACAAGAAGGTCGATAAGTTTCTGCCACATTAGACTATTATATTAGATCTACATGGTTGAACTTCACACTATTAAAAAGGTCCTATCCTTTTAGCTTAGTAGGGTTAATAAATAAGTGAACCAGACAACCACTCACGTAATAATAGATATAAACATAAAATGGCACGTTACGATGCTTTGAAATATCAATAACAATAAGAGTGGGCGTTTCTTCCACACTAATATTAACACTAATATAATAAAGGAAAAAGTTTGTGAGTGTATGTGTTTGTATGTTTGTTACTTTTTCACCCAAAATCTACTGAAAGGATCTGGATGAAATTTGGCACATAGATATATAATAGTCTGGAATAGCATATAGTATACTTTAATCCCGGGAATATGTTCCCTTGGGATAAGTTTCGACATTTACGCGGGCGAAGTCCCTGGCAGAAGATAGTTCAATAATAACATTAAAACAGCAATGTTTTGATAAGAAGTAAGTAAGTAATTTGATTCTGATAAGGCGAACTAAGGCACACTTTTTGAAGGTTCTTTCCTCAATATCTTAATAGCTAAAATGCATATGTAGGAAGAATGATATTATTTATTTCCTCTAAGATAAGATTCTTATATCTTACATGTCACAAAAATGTTTAGTGATAGGTTTATCGTTATTTTTGAATAACTCTTTTAAGGACACATTCTGCTAACTAATCAAATACTACAATAAAAGAAAATAAGAATGTAGTACTGTCATTAAAAAATCGCATAGCTACCGAATTGATTTGTGTTTAACATAACGGTGTGAAAGCAATTCAGTTTTGTCTTAAATAATAAAGCGTTTATGTTAAACCCAGCTAAACTTGAAACCAATAAATAAATAATTCCAAAGATCTTGTTTATTATTTTCTGTTAGTACACAGACCGGTTGCTTGTTATTCAAACAAACCAATTGAGTTATTGTAATCACTAGACCTGTAAATATTACTGGCGCCACTTCTTGGCATATAATCAACAAATTAATAATGTTGTCACAACCTTTTGGAAATTTACCAATCACCTCAGACTGTTCTGTAATTATAATTCTTGTAAAATAAACAAAATTTTCAAAATTAATTTTATAAAATTTTTAAACATGTAACCAACTTCTATAAAATAAATTGATGTAGCAAATAAAAACGAAAGAACTTTTTAAGCCGCTCAAACAGATTTCAATCACAAAGATGTTGAAATTAACAAACTTACTCTTAGCCAGCCTCAGTCCTCTTCATCCTATTTCGTCCCAAGATAAAGTGTAATAAGTATAAAATGTGAAACAAAAAAACAAGTGCATCGGAGCACTTGGGACTTGGGCTAAGGATGGCTAAGGGCTTCCGCTTGGCAAACTTTTCAATCGGACCAGTTTAGAGTGGGGCAAGTTTATCCTTTGAGATTTTGAACTCGTCCTCCCCTATTTTGGTAACCAAATTGCTCGAATAACAGACTATGTAGAAACAAAAGATTTGACCCAAACTTTAAAATCTTTTTTGGAAACTTTTGCGCACAACTTGTCATTTCAATATAAAGTTCATTCACTTTTAATTCTACAGAAATTCTCATCTACGTATGGTCTGGTCAACTAAGTACACTTATAGTTGGAATATAGCCCGTATTATTTTATTATTAACAAGTTCAATTAGGTTTGTCTGATGCACTATTTCAGACTCGAAATGCCAATGACCCTTGATTGAGTGAATTTTGCTGATGATTTATAAATATTTAATGCACGTACTTACAATAATAAATTTAATTTCAATAATAGGAGCTCGTAGACGTTTTGTTGAAAATTCGTACTTATATATTTAATTCACATATTGTCCTCGTGGGATTATAATATTCTTAATTTGTCTGGGAGGCAGTGACCCGACCTTGTGCAATGTTTTGAAATCCATTTTGAGTCGTATGCTATTCACATTCACAATTATTTCGCAACGTTATTCGCAAGAAACTTTGCTCAGCAGTGTTTTAGTTTAATCTTTATTTCTGTTTCGAAGAACAAGCAAAATTCCGGTGATAATTAACGAACTTTGTATCGAGGAGAATGTCTGTAACACATAATACAATTTATGGAATTCCCACATGTGTTGTAGCTAGTATAATATGCAGCAACTTACGGTAACTTCGATCCATCTCCGCTGGATCCTGTGGGACTATAATTTGGACGAAAATAATGAAATGCTATAAGTTTTGTGGCTATGTATTATTCATTACTTCTCCTGTCTCGTTCCTGAAATATTGAAACGGAAAGGTGTAAGCACGCTACCGTATGTGGCTCTTTATTTCATATTCTGTACGTAGACCCTTATAAACATGAGATCTTTATAGGACTTAAGTATGCATGGTTTTTCTCCAGGTATAGTTTGTGAAGGCACATTTAATACAAGGACGGTATAAAACATGCGTAGAATTTTTGTAACATTTTCGTACTGCATAGTGCTACAATTTTTCGTTGACAGCTCATTGTATCATCGACCAATTGAGGATGATTTCAAAAGCATATCCACATTTTACTGCATATTTACGCGTTTGTATCATCACTTTCATTGGTGTTCCATATCTCGAACAGATTAAGAAACGCTTTCAAAGCAATTTTCTCACAGTAAAAGATTTGAAACGATGTTGCTATAATGCTAAGTGTCTACTGTTTATGTTGTCCGCATTTTTTTCACATAGTGCCTACTGCTTAAAATCCGACACTTTCTTCTTCACAAACAGTTTGCTCTGTACATTTTTTGTTCGCATTCCGCCAAAGAGGTCATATGGTACAAAACGAAACATTCAAGCATTGTTTATTTTTCAACTTGAAACATTTGTCTTTGTTTCAAATAACCTCGTGGTCGGACTTTCCTTCATTCATTAACTTTTCTGGAGACAAGTAGAAACCCGTGTGTAGCTTTTCCACTTGCAATTCCTAGATTGAATCTGAGCTTAATTTTTAGTCAGCTATGGTTTATTTTGCAACAAGATCGTTCTCAAAGTGGTTTCAGGATGGTCTAAATTGGACAGATAATGAGGGAGTTTCTTTTTACGATGTTTGTGATTCTACTCCGGTTGTATGTATTTAGATGGCACCAGATTGCTTTAAGTTTATTATGAACAAGATTTATACGAAGCAATTTTTGAGTGTTTTGTTTTTGCTTACGAAATAACAGCGGAACGTTGTCAATTACGTACAAAGCTAAGCAATTATTATGTTTTGTATATTAAATAATAATAATTGCAGTCTTAGCCGAAATTTGATATACAAACAAGCATATACTTTCGTATATTTTTGTTCTACACCTTTTTGCATAAAATAGCACAAGCATTTTCTATTATTTCATAGAGCAATTAAATATGAACATATCTAAAGCGACCTAGGTGAGTTGTATATGTAAATGTTCCTGTTATCACACCTATTTTCCTGGTAGGCACTTGCTATCGGTCGAGTAATATACTCGTCCACACTATGCCAGCAGTTTTCGTGCCACCATTTTCCTCTGTCATTTCAGTCTGAGCGTACGCTTTGTTTCAGGAACGTTTTAATTCGGTAGTGTGATTATTATTTTATCAGTGTATTTGGAAGTTTTTTACAAAGTGTTTTGACTAGACGCTTCAAAAAGCGATGGGACTTAGTTTTAATTTTGTTTGAAAGTTCTTGTGAGAAAAATGATTTCGACGCGGAGAAGACTTTCGTTAAATACCCTGGTAGAGAAAGTTCTATCGAAAAGGAGAGATTCAAAGGACTCTCCACTCGCCTCACCTCTGTCCGACGAGGTAATTATTTTGTGTTATTTTTGTTTTCTAAAATCAATAATATTGTGTAAATAATAATGCGTAAAACGTTCGTTTGGCCTTGATCCGCCAATGTTATCGACGCCTGATTACACTCATGATTTGGGCTTTGGAATATCACGTTACGAAATAGTCTGTATTGGCATTGATGAGATAAAATTCATTTGTTATTAGTATTTAATAAGGCCTTTAGGTGCGGAAATAACTGAAATTGTTTTCAATTTTAAGTTTGTTTGTGTAGTTTTCACTGATACTCGACTAAATTGAGATGTCTCTTTATCAATAAGTAGTTTGGCACATGTTGAGTCCACCTGCCAAGAGCATTATTTACTAGCGGCGCCCGCGCATCGAAGATTTGGCTGTTACACTGCGTTAGGGCTGTCAAATTTGATTTAGTACGAGTATCAAAGTTTTCGCGCTGTTAAGTCGCATATTGAAAAGTATGTTCAAGTGTATCTAATTAGGTAACTCCTAAACACCGGATACTTGTACTTATTTGTATGCAAACTCTTGCGAAAGCGTGTAAGGTTCCGACGCTTATCGCATTCTCAATACATTTTTAAACTGTCGTAAATTACGTTTAAATACTGCCAACTTCTTCACAGTATATTATGGCACTTCAAAATTGTTAATTGGCGAGTACTTTGTGTACTCACTTGTTCTTAACAAAACTTGTCGTAAGTGTTAAAATTAGGAAAATAGTTAAGTTTTCTGTGGGCATAAATGGGACCATTATTAGCTAGTAAATGAGAAACAATAACGATTACAATACATGGCTATAATTAAAGTTATTTAAAACAATCTTTTTGGTTCAAGGCTGCCAATGTCTCAACTGCCTATGCGTGGCAATACAATACAGCATAATTCAATTATTATCGAAGCTTTGAAGTTGCGTCTGTTTCACTATCATAGCTACTCGTAACATATCCAGACTCAGACTCATTTATTTCAGCACAATATGTTCTGGTCTGGATTTATATATTTTATAATCTAATATACTAACATATCCAATTAATAAATTGAAGGCAATACTCACGATGATTTTCCCTTTTATTACCATATTAGGTTAGGAACTTATGATGCATACGCGCCATAATTTGTATTGCTAACCGATACCTATCCTGTTTCAAATATTGGCTTCAGATAAAAATAGAACAAATTTTCAGTGAACAATCTAGAGAGTAGTTGATAATAGTAATGAAAAAATTGTCGAAGCTATCAGGAGTATGCTAGCACGCACATATCCTAAGGTGCGATCGATAAACACTGAGTCAAAATGTCGAGTTCATCGCCATACGATACGGCTGATGTATTACAAGGTCGGGCATAACCTTCGCGCTTTTTATGTACAGTCGGGTAAAGGATTTGGTGTGCAGGTAAAAACCTGCTGACGCTCAGTGATCTTTGTTGTTGGGTACATACTCATACTTCATAGTTGTAATTTATAGAATCAAAGGCAGAAAAATCAACGGATAAATGGATTGAGTGAAAGAAGATATGGCTCGCCAGAGACTCTGAAGTGACGGTTGATAGGGAGTGATAATAGAAGAAGATATTGTGTACTAATCAAATAAATTGGGATAAGCGCAGGACTAAGATGACGGGTGTATCTACGCTTTTTAAAATAAGAGCTATGTGTTGAGTGATGGATGAGGCAACTGTAGTTAACTAAAACACATGTAAATAGTAGTACCTAACCTGCACATTATCTGCCTTTACACATATTTATTTTATCAACTGTACCACAGCACCGATAAAGGGGCGAGTTCTAATCCTTTTGCGTTTACATGTCTATTGGTATTGTCAACACAACAACTGTTACGATGACATCACGTGAATGAAAATGAGTGTTCACCTTGCCATAGTATATCGGTCGCAATTAACTCAAGACCTAGACGTTTTGACGGCGTCATTAAATGAATCGAAAGAAAATAGAAATAGATAAAGTCTTTTAGGTTAATAAATTAAATCATAAAACCTTTAATAAGATTAATGTTTATTTA
Organism: Orthosia cruda; assembly: GCA_964057195.1. Classification (NCBI taxonomy): domain Eukaryota; kingdom Metazoa; phylum Arthropoda; class Insecta; order Lepidoptera; family Noctuidae; genus Orthosia; species Orthosia cruda. The sequence continues at coordinate 17,917,666 of OZ059843.1, read as the reverse complement.
TTTCACGAGATTTTGTCTTCAGTATTTCAGACGTTGTGCAGTAAATTTGAAGTTTAGCAAAAAGGATCTACCTACATTAATTTACTCGAAAATGAATTGAACTAACCTTGACTCCTAGCAGCGACATTTTATTACCATTACAAATCCTCTTGGGTCTTGAACTAGACACAGTGGCGCGATAGAATTAGTATTGACTCATTTTTATTAGCTGGCAGCCCTGACAATGACGGAATGAATTGTTTATTTTGAAAAAGGATGACAATTAACAACAGCAACAATTATTACTGGTTGGTTTATCAATCGTTTACATGGTTTAGATTAAGGATGATAAGGACAAAATAGGTGTTAATATTTACTGTGATCGTTTTGAAAACTTTTTGCGCTAAGGTCCGACTCAGACGGAGCGGACCGTATTGGATAACCGCAAGCATGATTCACTCTCTATTCAGAAGTGGCGGATTTATTTCATATCAATTAACTAGGCCTGTGCCTCAACACTAGTTCTTCTGCCTTCCGCATCTAGTCTGTCAAAGGTATGAAATTTGAAATTTTGCTTTAAAATGTATGCTTGCTAGCGTCTCAAATCTATTAGCAACTAGATAAGGTTAATTAATCAACAATTTTCTGCTATGTGTTTATTTGTACTTTTCCCACTCAGTGTACTCACCTACCACCGTCCACATTCTTACAATACAACAGTTCGACATGTGCTCCGACTACATACGGTATACATTTGTCGTTAAACTTTCTCTATAACGTTCCAGCCATATGGCTTGGTTATTGTTGCTATGACAACGACAGTTGCCCACGCGCAGGTGGCTATAAACAGCTGTTATTTGCTATAATACGGTATCACTCCATTATTTTTTTTGGTTTCGTATGGCGACCGATAAGATTCAAGCTCGTGTTTTGTATTTGAGGTTTTAATTTAACATCATTTTGGACATACGTAGTGGGTAGTATTCATATTTGTTTTGATGTACTAATACCTTACTTAGGTACTACGAGTTGGTGCATAATGTTAAGGGAAATATTCATTCATTAATTATCAATTAATAACTGGTCATATTTGGAAGTTTATGAAGGTAAAATCTAGGTACGTTATGTAGGATTATTATTAATGAAAAATAATAATAATTTAATTAACCTAATTAGCATTCATTTGATTGAAAAAAACACATGACAACATATTGTTTTATTTAGAAAATGGCATAATAAATTCAAGGCTGCATTAAAACCATCAAAATATTCCTTTACCTAACGAAATAGGATCATCGGTATAAATATGTATAGGATTTTTATGATTTATCCTCGTAGGGCGTTTTAAATGACGTCAATAGTTGGCGGTAGTTATAAAATTGTATTCTTATCAAACAAGCGGACCATAAACAACATATTAATGATTTATTAATTAACACTGGCAATTTAATAAACCACAAGGCATAATGGGACGTTGCTAAATATCCTTCTCATAAATTAATTGGGACTACCTGGTTGTTTTGAACGTATACACGAATACACTTCGTATTGAATTGAAATGAGAACTATTATCTTATTTTATTTACGTTTCTTGTATATCTTTATTTATGTTATTCAGACCAATACCTTTTTATGTATTTGTATGTATGAACATAACATTACCACACGCTTGTGTTCCACAAAGGTGCAAGCAGAGATTTATCTAATAGTACACCTATATTAGGCCAGTTATGTTAAGATCCATCCCCATGTAATATGGGGCGAGCCTTTTGCTTCCAACCGGGTACATATTCAGACTCCGAGTACCTATAGGGCGCGGTACGTAAGTTCAACAAAAACGTACTAACGTTTTATTAAAATTAAAATGATTTAAACCGACTTTAATTCTTTTTATGCGATCTAATTTAACCGTTGACAAATTGTATATTGTCACTGGTTAGGTCTTTTATGGGATTAATTTCCCTTTAAATCGTTTTAATTTTAGTAAAACGTTAGTACATTTTTGTTCAACTTGCGTGCCGCGCACTGTAGCAGGCAGGTTTTGAGAAGTTTCAGATGAAAAAACCCAATATTAATTTATAAGTACCTATGCACTCATACCATCCACATTCAGTAAATAATATAGATATATTGTCCTTGTCCAACTGTAAAATCATCACCATATTCAAACAATTACCTACAGCCAATAAATAATGTAAAAAATAATCATGTCGTGGAAATCGACATCGACCTAAAACAGACAAGACAAAGTGTTCGTGACGATAATGAGTAATTATCGTACAAATTACTACCAGTTTTATCGATACCTACGTTCGTCAATATCTAACGTATGAAAATTCTCACCTTCAGTGTATACCTACCAATACATTCATTCGAATTTTTCGCATTCTTTTTAAGACTTTCTTTTATGCCAGACATTCTATCTTACTCACGACATTTTTGACCCAAATGTAAACAATATAAGAAAATAATAAATAAGAACCATCGAAGTTTATATTCCACCGTCGTTCCTTCTATTTCTTACGTGTTAAGAACTCGTCAGTCTAAATACATCTCATTAAATATCCCTGAAATATCATCACGATCATTCAAATTAACCAAATCGATTATTCCCATGCAAAGTTGTTTGTATTGTATTGAAAAGATAAAAATAAATCAATGACATTATCGGCGACTTATTGTGAGCAAATTTTATGTGAAAAATATTAATAGTTGGTAGACAAACAATTCTGCATCATTTACATTGAATGGAATATAAATAGGGCTTAAAGTTTTTTCTTTAGGTATGCTATAGGCTATTTTCACGTGCAAGGGATACAATGGTCTTTCAAAGGGCCGTACTACCTATTGGTTACGGATGTCGAAGATATCACAAAGTTTTGTATCGATATTGCTTTCGATAATTCTATATCGATATTTTTAGAAGACAAGCAAAGTCAAGCAAGTTTAGTGATTGCTCTATTTTTTTCTCCATTCGATAGTTTTTTTTTAGGGATTTATATATTCATACTCGTTTTTCTAATATCGTAAAAAGATCGATATATTTTAGAGAATATCAAAATATATCGATACATCCATATTATGAAGCAAATATTGGTACTTATTGCCTATCTATACAATGTGAGGCAGACTGTCAGGGACTGACTCACTGCAGTAATTGAAGCCATGTTTTTGAAGGGCTTGGCAGTTAGATACCTATATATTTTGACATTGGGGTCAACTTAGTGATTTCCGGAAAAGATACGAAATTGGTGAGTCAAAGAAAATTCGAAAATGCTTATTGCTCAATCTTCAAAGTTTTATATTTCCCTGTCTGTGGATATTTCAAAATACTGGTAAACGTTTATTTTCGGTAGTGGCTGTTAATTTACTAGGAACAAAAATAAATAACATACCTAGATATAGCTTTCTGGAACTAAACAAACAGTTCCTACAGGTTATTCTAGGAACAGTTTAATTGTATTGAAACTAACCCGGGCGTCTGAAATATGTTTTAATATTAATGTTAGCAGTTCTAACATTCAAATTAGTATTATATTAAATTTCATTCCATATAAAACATTTTTCATAGTAACACTGAACAACATTTCTAATATATTTTACCGCAGGTATTTTCAGGGAGATCCAAAACATACAAATTTTATTTTAAGAACATTACAATACCTAGTTCCGATTTTAGTAACAAACAATATGTATACTGGGTTTTCCATTGATATATGGATTACATTCGTATTGTGGTATACAAAGGTATAAAACAATAGGGCTCAGAATTTATATTCAATTGTGACACAATAAGTAGGAAAATACTTACAGAATATAAAAATAATACTTTGATTTTGTGAAATTTTTATCCTGTCGGATGCTGTTTAACGCATTTATATATTTGTTTGGCACATTCGAGGTAAAATTATCCCAATGTTGCAAATACATTTAGTTTCAATGCACACTATTTTATATATTCAATACACACTATTTAATTTTGTTATAGGCTCTGTTCCCAATGCATTTTTATTCCCCATTTCTAACTACAAGAAACGGCATAAGCCTCATACGATGGGGTTCGGAAAAGTCGATTTTCTATCCATGCTGCATCTGAGTACATGTAAGCCGGAGTATATCTGAATATATCGGGCTCTGCTAAGGATATTTCCAACATGCTTATCGCGTTCTCAGTGCCGATGTTAAGCATTCAAGGGAATTTCTGTCTAGGAGAGGAATTTAAGACAGCTGGAGAAAATTCTGTGTATTACGTTTCCCTGTTATTGAATTGTATAGCCATGTTTTGTTCACTTCACTGAACAACAAAGGGATGTTTTTGAGCTCTATTCTTTGAAAGACCGTTTCTAGTTTCAGATACCTAGTTTCTATATTTGCTCAGTCAGACTTTAGGGAACAAACTGTTTCAGTCAGTTTTAGGTTGCGGTTTTAGTCACGTGAATCAAAAGTTTCAGTACCTATAACTGAATGCAGTTTCTGATGTCATGTTTATTATTAATTTAATTAAGGATGTTTTTATGAATAACATAGTATTAAATTAATTAATGAACAAATTAAACTGCCTAATAAGGTTCGTTTGGAATTATTTGGTATTTATATATTTAGAAAAAAAAAATCTGTAAGGGTTTTTGCTTAGTAATTTAAAAACATCCATTTTAGGGTTCCGTACCCAAAGGGTAAAAACGGGACCCTATTAGTAGACTCCGCGGTCCGTCTGTCTGTCTGTCTGTCTGTCACCAGGCTGTATGTCATGAACCGTCATAGCTAGACAGTTGAATTTTTCACAGCCGATGTATTTCTGTTGCCGCTACAACAATAAATACTAAAAACAGAATAAAATAAATATTTAAGTGGGGCTCCCATACAATAAACGTGATTTGTTTGCCGTTTTTTGCGACAATGGTACGGAATCTTTCGTGCGCGAGTCCGACTCGCACTTCACCGGATTTTTCCCTTTGTTTTGATGCCAGATGCATCGCACTTCACACTATCACACTAATATTATAAAGGCGAAAGTTTGTGTGTGTGTTAGTATGTTTGTTACTTCTTCACGCTCAAACGGCTGGACGCATCTGGATGAAATTTGGCACAAAGATAGATTCTATAGTCTGGAATAGCACATAGGATATTTTTTATCCCGGGTATATGTCCCCTTGGGATAATTTTCGATATTCACGCGGGACAAGCCGCTGGCAGAAGCTAGTTAGTATATAAATACTCAATATGTTGGAATATTTATAACAAATTACATAAAAGGTTCTTCACTATGCACAGAAAACACATTGATATTATGCTCTTTTCCGTCTCTATTTATTTTGCGACCGTGTTTCAGACTTCCTCGGAAGGTCATGCATTACGTCTTAATATGTGCAAATATGAATGATATCATAGCAGAGAATAGCAAGCGTAGACTTAATATACTAGAAATAAAGGCTCAATTACCAACACTTTAAATTCTTGAATATTAAAGACAGTTTTACAATAGCACGCATCATTTGGTGCATTAACCATTTAGTTCTCATCATTATTTTCCATTTCCGAAGTATATACATCAAGATATAGGTAGGTTAGGTTAGGTTAGTACTTGCAGAAGGTTATATGTAACCTTTACAAACGTGGTGATCTTATTATATTTTTTTAGGTTTTGACACATAGAAGAATAGGGCACTTGACACCATACCGTGGTCACATTTTACAGCTAAAGAGGATTTTCGATCCACAATATACACTAGCAACACAGTTTTTACTAGCGCAGGTGCTAGGGAATCCTATAATCTAAATTGTATTCATTATGTCAAGTAAGAATTATTATTATTAATATTGCTAAGATTTTGCCTTAAATGCATATGTGGAATTCCAACTAGTGTCGTTCTCAAATGGTTCTACTCTACAAACTAAATCCATATAAATCAATAAATCAATTTACAGTGCCGTGCACGCGAAATCACGCATCATAAATAACGCAAGTCTTTCACTGCACGTGAATGGGACCGATTAATTTGGTGTCAATGTACTAATCAGAGCAGCAACTGCCAATCAGTATGTTGATTTGATTCTATGGTAGCTTTGTGAAGCGCTGTTTAATGAGCGATTGAAGCGCTTTTGTCGCTGTATTTTTATGCTTTAGCTTAGTAATTTGATTTGCATTGTGATTGTGAGGTAACGTTTTTGGTGCACTGCAGTATAATCTAATCTTATCTGATTTTGTATGATGTGCCACTTTTTTATAAAGAAAGAATTCGTTGCTCTCTTCTTTAACAATACAAAAAAAAAACTATTCGATGTACGCATCACATATTTTATCTTCTACTTTCAGTTTTTCACTCACTTCTAAATAATGTATTATGAAACACGGAATTATATAAATACTTTTCTATTGTTTACCATTTCATTTGTATATTTATAAAGGAGTGAGTCAATATGACTCAACGAAGTTTCCCTTTCGTTCAAACGGTCCTGTCCTCCAGTTTTGACGTAAATGATTTTTGCGGTTAAGATGATAGAAACTTTGTTCCTTACTGGGCCATTGGTTTCAAGGCCTTCATTTTATTAATTGGTCTATTGTGTGACTTTACCTTTACTAAGTCCATGACATGTTCCTTCCATAGTTCTAATTTCATTATACCTATATTTGTTTAGACTAAAAATATAGCTATCCTATACAAAATAGAAACACCCTTTCAAAGTCACGCACGCACGTGTTTACAAGAAAATATAAGATTTAGCTTGCTATGAAGTACAAATTAATGAGATCAGTGAAGAACAATCGTTAACATGACAGGAGGCCCGGGAGCAGGTAAAGTCTGCCCCAGTCACGGCTCTGACTCATAGGTGTCTCATTGTATCATTGCCAAGAGGCCAAACCAATAATCATGCCAATCATAGAGCTCACCAGCAATCTTATCACAAAGCAATTAGGTTCAGATTGGTTTGCCACTCGTTTATCTAACGCCTAATATGTTTGTAGCCCACGTAATAGTCTTGCAGTCTGAATAAATCGGCGCTCGATGGTGTAATACCCTGAGACAGTGGCGTTGTTTGCAAATAGAATATGTAATGAGACTTTGTAATTCTTTTTCTGCTGACATTTTCTAAGCACGTTCTAATAGGCTTCCTTATTTTGGAGAGAATTGCCAGATTAAAATATTTTAGCCTAAAGAGGTTTGTCAGTTTTCTTGTCACGTTAGTTCGACTGCAGTTTAGACAAATGCTTTGGTTCCTGTTCCCATCTGTAAGCAAATTAAATGTTCATTTGTATTATGCATTTATAAGTGTCAGATTTTTCGAGAACTGTGAGACTTTTCTGTCAAAATAAATCATTTCGACACAATGTTAATTTCTACTCAACACCAGTTCTCATTATTCTGAAGTCTTATTTCATACTGTTTGTTAATTAATTAGGTGGCTTTTGTTTTACTCGAAGCTACGTAGTTGAAATTATTATGTTACATATTTCTTTTTCCGATACTTGTTTTGAAAAACATGTTGAACATGATTCGTATTAATTTTCTACTGTATTGTTCGAGACTCGGAATCAATCTCCTAATAATCGTATCTTATATAGGTACTTATTATCTGCTCTTGAAAAACTCTTGGTGCATCTGCTTAATGTTGACTGGTTTCCTCAAAAGATATTTACGTCTTTCTAGAAAATACTAAGTGGATTAATTAAAAAAATATATATATTTAGTAGCCAGCCGTGAATGAAAGTTCACGTAAACACGTTTTAAAAATATGCACCTGTGTAAATCTACCAGACTAAACGATGTGTAATGGCTCTTAGCCGCAGACATACATGGTATAAACACTATACTTACTTCATACATAGTAAAAATAATTTCATTATTGCTATATTTATGATGTGAGGTAGATAAGTACGTATTTATTAATATTATTATTAAGAATACGTGATGATTCAGAATGACGATTTACAGATTACAGATACCAATAATGATTATGATAACCTACGTCATCGACAAAAAAAGGTAGGAAATAATGTTGTAGTGTTGTAGACGATGGAACAGGCTTTTGTCTTACAGTCGGTGTCGGTACATCAGATTGATTGACGCAATCGGCATAACAGTTCAATCAACGTTCGCGGAGTGCAGACATACTTTTGTATCGTTATACAAATATAAAACTACAATTGTTTATACCACATTAACATTAAATTATATTTTAAAATCGGTTCAAAGTTAATACATTTGCAATTGATTGAGTTATTAATGATATAATAACGTTTAAAATAAACTCAGCACGCTATATTTTCGACATTTCCTTGTATTATAGCAGTCATGATTCGTGTGTATTATGTGCGAACGTGTTTATAATTAGATGTTATTATTATTAATTTTTATTATAATAATGGACAAACAGGACCTTCTCGTTCCGAATGTAGGTAAGTTTATTTAGTGCTATTTATTATATGTTCCTCCAAACTTTTTATGTTAATTTATACCTAATTGTCATCAAATTTGATATTTATAAGTCCATGAATGAATGTAGTTTTCAAATTCAAGAAAGTACCTTCAGTATCATCCTGTATATTTTAGGGGACTGCATTCCCCGATCGATTAGACGCGACTGAACTTAATATTATAGTGTACGTGCACCGTGACCGAGTTGGAGTTTGAAAGAGGATTTAATTTTTCAACGTTCAAAACTTACCTATACGTAGACGTTGTCCAAGTTTGGCTGCGTTATATAGGAGTTGAATTTGTATTATGCTTAAAGTTTCTTCTGCGGCTATGGTACTAGATTTTTTATATTTTATTTTATTTAAGCCTATACTGTCCCACTGCTGGGCAATGACCACCACCAAATCCTTCCAAGTGTTCTTTTCTTGAGCCTCCTTGGACCAGCTTCTGCAGTCGTCTCGCCAAATCTTTCTAGGCCGGCCTCAGCAGACCGTACATCCTCAGGCACCCAATTTGTGGAGACTATTTCCCAGCTATCTCTATTCATGCAGCTAACTATACCCACCTAATCCCATCGTAGCTTGGCTGCCTTACTCCTATGTCTATTATATAATGATGTTTTATGCCTGGGTCTAGTTTTGAACATAAAAGTGAAAAGTTTATTTTTATTATGTAGAGAATATCATATTCTTAAAATATAAATTATATAAAGACAAGTGTTGGTAAATTATAAAATGAAAGAATGGAAAAAGAATACTTATATATCAGTTATAGATCGTTATTGCATTAGGAAACGTGTCTATTATTGTGAAATCTGCTTTCCTTCTGCATAAAACTTTCCAATGCACTCGCGAGTTATGCGAAATTGATCTTGATAATAATTTAATGATGTTTTGCATAATTTACCAGGAGGTAATGGAGGAGAAAGCAGTATCGTTTTTAGAAAAAAAACAATAATAAGACCAACAAAGTCAAATTGATTTTTCATTATTTAAAAATTTGGCCTTGTAACAAAATTAAAAGGGAATGGTATTGACGTATTAAACCTATTCGTAGTTACCTGTAACACTGCCAAATTTTTCTGTAGGTAAATGCCGTCCTTGTACTAAGAATAATATTGAGGAAAAATATCGGAAATCTTTTTTACTATTAAGAATCAGTTTAAAACTGTCTTGTTATATCAAAACGTGACTTTCTTGAAGATACTTCTGTAGCACTTTAAGATATTTCCTCCATCGATTTATATTGTTGGTTATTCTAAGAAAAGTCTTTGAACAGAAGATACCGGTCAACGAACAGTGGATTGACATCACTACATGCAATCTGCGATCATCCGAGCGATGAATCGATAAATAATAGCCGAGTTTCTTAAAATGAAATGAGATGAGATCTATGACTGATGATAATAATTACAGAGCAATAATTTTCATTCTTATTGTTGCACGTTAATATTTCATTCGTTTATTTATTAAACATTGAGACCTACCTCTAACTAAACGAATAATAAGGAAAGGAATATTTTGTTACTAATTCAATACAATAAACACCAATGATATAGGTGCAAATATATACTTTGAGTTCATTCATATTATTCAGCGTAACATTTCAAAATAGGTCTATTAATCAATGCATTACATAAAATGTACAGTGTACATAGTTACATACTGTAGTGTAAAGCATTTCAGTCATTTCCGTACTGAAAATGGTGTCATGGCTTCCGAGAATACAGAGCTTGGCTTTATCTAACTCCAGCCCAATCCTTTGCCATTCAGGACCCAAGATATGGTCCAAATCGAGTGTTTCGGGCACACAGTCGAGTGGCAATTTCCATAGATTTAATCAGGATTTATATTCAAATACATAATAGGATTAAAACGTTGTAAATCAAGTAACGGATGAGTGAGCTTGAATGACGTGTCCGTTCAGTTTCCAATCCAAGTCTATTTAAAGTTACATATCACATTGCCATTGAGAGCCATTCGAACAGAATAATTTAGTAAATTACCTTTTTTGATCACCTCGTTATCCGGATAATGTTGGATTGTGTTGAATGGCATGATTAATGGAATGGCTGAACAACGGTGGGTGTACCTGTACATCTCTTTTTCATCTACATACATATATATTCAGCCTTTACTTAAGTAGGTACCGACATGTCGGATACCATTGGCCTTAAAACAGCTACAAAACTATACTCGCTTGTTGTTATATGTGATACTAAGTAGGCAATACGTGACTACTTTAATATAAATTTTATGAATGACTCTGTCTTCAACTTCAGACATAAAACAGACGTTCATATACGAAAACGATGGCTTCTCTACGATTTGAAGAGTCTTTTTGCCGTTGCAAAACAGCTTAAAGTGACAAAGATAGTATGGATATTTAAATTGATCTGCATTTATGTATTCATTTTAGTATTGAGCCTACTTAAGTTCTGCAGTCCTTCGCGACAGTGGCCATCCATCTTTTTACGCCTTTCTTGTACAAGTTTCTAATCTAATGTAAAGTTTGTTTTGCCCAGTGGCTTTCCATCAATGTTACACCTAACAAGTATGTAACAAGCTAGTAAAAACTGTGTCTTGCTGCAATTACGTGCGTATTTGAGATCGTTCAACTGAGACGTAGTAAGTTACGGCTTGCTTTCGTTACAGAGTGGACTGGGTGCTAAATGGTGTAATGTTTCTGTAAGTAAGTGAGATGGTGTAACTTTGAGTGATAGAGAAAAGTAAACGCTGATTTCGGGAATGAAGTAAATACTGTTCGAACTCAATTATATCCGAATGTTGTAGGTACATACAATATGTATTCGTCATCATTTTGCTGCCCTTACGCCCGTTTATTTGAGGTTGGCGCAGCATGCCTTTTATCCATATTTGTCCTTGTTGTTCTCCATAAGACACTTTCTTTCTTGCCATATCAGCTTTCACAACATTCATCCATCGTTTTTTTGATCTTTCACTATCACTATACACATTCACATTAAGGCTCAAATAGTTTCCTCAAAATTTATCATAGTTCACTGAATCTTCGTAAAAAAAGTTTAAACAATACACTCTGTCTCTCATTATAATATCCATGAAAGTTTATTTTACCAGACCAGTGAGTGCTATTTATTTCTTATGGTTCAATAGACTGATTGGAACTAATTGGATATCAACATCAGTACTTAGTTTAGAATAGACACTTATATAATAAATAAATAAAATAAGCCTTTATTGCTGTTCTATGAGTTTACAAAACATTTTTTTTTCTTATTATTATTAATAATAATACTCATTTATTAACTCGACTACACGATCGGTTTCACTTCACAGCTTGTCTTCCGACAAAGGCCTCCTCTAAAGCTTTCCATTTCTGCCTGTCTTTCGTTGTTCTCGTCCACTCTGGACCCGCCACCTTTTTGAGGTCATCTGCCCATATTTTTGCTTGACGCCCTTTACTTCTTTTCCCATTCCTGGGATACCACTCTGTTATAGTTTTTGTCCATTTTCCACTCGTACCTCTAAGCATATGTCCAGTCCATCGCCATTTTAAAGTTTTACAAGTTTTGTTTGCATCCTTAAATTTAGTTGTATTTTTAATTTTATCTAATCTTATTCTATCTTTCCTCTTGACGCCCATTACGCTTCTCTCCATTCCGTTTTGACATACCTTTATTTTGTTTATTAAGTTATCTGTCAGTGCCCATGTTTGGCAACCATAAGTTAAGCATGGTAAAATGCACATATCATACACTTTTCTTTTCTCTTTGATAGGCATGTCTTTGTTTTTCATGACTTCGCTGAGTGACCAATATCTCTTCCATGTATTGGCTATCCGTCTTTCAATTTCTTAATGCATGGTGTCTTCAGCGGCTATGAGTTGTCCTAGGTATACGTATTCTTCGACATATTCTATCATCTCTGAATTGACTATGATGGTATGCGTCTGTGAAGAGTTAGTCATAATCTTTGTCTTTGCCGTGTTTATTGTAAGTCCAACTTTCGCGCTTTGATCTGACAGTTGTTGTAACATTTGCTCTAATTTTATTGGACATTCTGCAAATAAGATCAGGTCATCTGCAAATCGCAAGTGGTTGAGTTGTTCATGTTCAGGCCTTCGTGATCCCATTGCGGGTTCCTGAATATCATCGCTACAGCCGCAGAAAACAACTTAGGAGAAATTGGGTCTCCTTGCCGGACGCCTCTCTGTATAGGAAATTCTTCACCCGTAGTTTCAAGCCTGATTTGGGCTGTGCTTTTGGAGTATACGGTCCGGAGTATACGTATGTATTTTCCATGTATTCGCTGTATACGCAGTGCTTTCCAGATATACTCATGTTCCAAGGAGTCGAAGGCTTTATTATATAATCAACAAATCCCAAATAGTATGTTTTATTGTACTCTTTATATTTTTGTAGAACCTGCCTTAGAACATGTATGTGGTCTATTGTTGAATATCTTATTTACTACTTGTCTTATATAATACAATTTGTTAAAAAATAAACAGAATTTATCTTTTATTTTGAAACAACGTCTCTCTTTTGTTTTGTAACACATTCAGCTTACAATTCGAAAATGTGCTGAAAACAAAACAGATTAAAAACGTCCACTGAATAGAAATACTTATCAAAATTAACGTTGCAGTAGCAACAAACACGATGCAGAGAAGTACAAAAATAAATTATGTTTTATTTCGAGCCCCCGGCAGTTTTTACTAGTAAATGTACAGTTCGCTGGGATTGCACCAACCTTAATGAATGCTCTCGTGTGCCTATGCTCCGCATTCCCTACCTTTACCTCTACCGAACGTTTTACGCCCTCTTAATGTTGGCACGGCACGCCAGTAATTGCTGTATGTAAGTACAAATATTTCACGAACACGAAAGTATTCTCTATGAAACACTTTTTAAGTTCCGTAGGTGATTAAAGTTTTGTAATATCTGCGCATAATATGACACTACCCAGTACAGCCTGTAGTCTCACAGACTCACACCGAAATGAAGAAAATTTCGAAGTTGATCTTTAAAGTATGCGAAAAACTGGAACGCTTTAATCTAAAGTTATGGGTATATGTTATACCACAGGAGCACGACGAAATTAAAATGGCTGCAAACATGTCTCTTAGTAAATCCTATATTTATTATCCTCACTTACACTGTATGCACATTGGCTTTAAAGTCCCTGTACCAACTTACTAACTTCACGATTTCCAAGATATAAAGATAAGAGGATTTCCCAAAAATCCATGTTATTTGAATCGCACCTACTAAAGTTCTTATCTAACGACGGTTTGGATATAAGTCGGCTTATTGTAAAACCCGCAAAGAATTTTCCTATTTTCTGTCGTCAGGTGCGCTCGCTGTGAAAATGGGATTTCATTTTTCTGGCGACCATTGCCGGCCTTGTCGTTTTGGTAAACTATATCTAAGTTGCGACATCTTTGCGAATTAAACCATTCGCAATATTATGAAGACTTCGATTTGGATATTGTTTGCAAACTCCATGTATAATGAATTTTGGGATGTTCGCAATTAAATGAACCTATTACAAAACATGGCAGCAGCAGTACAAATGGCAGACAATATTTTTACATTTGTTTCGTTGCCAAACCAGTGGAACTAACTTCTTTAACACGCTCATGTAATTAATCAAAGGAGTATTAGTATGTGTAAACATTCTAGTAATTTCTATCTTCATTAGTTAATTAAACCTCGCCGAAACAAATTTCATTTTCTTAGCTGTATATCGCTTGTGGATCTAAAAATTGTAGTTTAGTTTACTCTTTAATGAATGCGCCTCTGCGTCTACCGTGAATACTATGCTTATCAATGCTCAAGCCACCTTTTGCCTGAACTTGTTTCATTATGCTCGTAAATTCGCTCGTTTCTAGGTTCCAACTCTTTACATCGTAATAGTTCAAAGGTCTCTTTCATCGTAATAACTGAGGTTACGTTCTTGTTCGTTTTATGTTATTATTTATTAGGTGAGTGTTCATTACTATTATAAAGAATGGTATAAGAATAGCTGCTATAAAATCATTGTTTCGATTTAAGTTAGGGACAAAATAAATATATCCAAACAAAATTGCAACTTAAATATGTAGCTAACATGAATGAACAAAAATGTTGCCAAACTTGAATAAATAACATCAACAGTTTGCATATAGTGACAGTTGCAGCAAAAGGAAACAATAACTTTGCACTGTTTAATTCAGTTATTCTATTCGACACGACCATTGTCATCGGATTTGGCAGTCACTTGCCGTTTGATATCGCGCGGCGCATGGGTTCAATTGTTTTTTTATGCGTAAAAGGATAGCAAGCGCCATTCGGTCTACAATGTTCGTGTCGTAACATAAACGTGGCTAATAAATCGCTTTCATATCTATTATACTTTGCTAAACTTTCACTTACTGGTCATCACAGCTATTTATATTTACAATGCCTATTAAAATTATATTATCTTCATTTTTACTTTTAATATTTTCTGTATCAACTACTAAATCAAAAGTCATAAAAGATTTTCCTTTTTCTATTTGCTTGGCAAATCTTTTCCCTCCATTTATATTAAAAGGTTCAGCGATGTTATCATGGTAATTGGGAGTCCCATTTTCAACGTATTCAGGAAGATTAGCCTCTGATTTGCCTCAAGAGGGGATTCTAATGCCAATAATCGATTCTATCTCTAGCCGAGTTTTATCTTTGTCACAGACAATGGGGGGGTGGGGGGGGGGTTTGTGTGACACTTTTGTTTTTGTTTATGATATCTTGATTAAAAGTAGCACCAAGTGTGTATTTTATTTTTTGGTTACTTTCACCGTCACTAATCTATATTTTGTCATTTCACTTTCAGTCTATAAATAAACTCTCCAGCTATATACATGGTACGACATGACAATGCTTTATCAGCTGACTTGTTGCTCTAACATTCGCCGAGTCCATTTGAACAAGTTATGTACGAGCAATAAACGTAACATAATGATTTGCGAGATCGTAAAATCGTGACTTAGTCTAAGCAATTACCAAAAGTACCTTGCGCTGTAACATGCGCTGATGGCTTTATAAAAGGATAATGAATTCAGTACATTTTATCAGAAAGTTAAATAGTCCAGTATCGTAGTACAATACATACTCATACATTTACACATAAATGATAGCACACCATATTTATTTACTACTTATCTTGCTGTCTTCGAAGAAATTAATGCATTTGGTCACGTATCTGTAATGTGTTTCATAATATTTGATTTATTATGACTTGTGTTGTTTAATTACGATATTAAAACAAATATTCTTGTGATACTTAGAATCTAGATACATCCTATACTTAGATGATGCGTTAAGGAATATCATGAAGGCAGTATTAAACCGGTTCTGTAATTAGTTTGTACATTAAGCCAAGGAATAATTACGGAGGAGGAGGAGTCTCAGGTTCAAGTTTCAACACCAGAACTTCAAAGACGAAGATCCCTATCTTCACTCTTAGCGCCTTCCATTTATCAAAATAATAAATTAAGAAAGGCGCCGGATTATACTTGATCGATAACGTGGTTACGATTCGTAGAAACTTTAATTCAAGATGCATGGAGTGGCATACTTTGTATATTACCTTCCAAAATAACTAATTTGCCACTAATATGCTTCTGAAGTGTAATCCCTATGGATTCTCCAGTGCTTCTTAAACGGCTTCTGTCTATAAATATGAATTTCTAATATCACATCGAAAATTGCTTCGTAAAACTTAGCCTTGCACCTGTGGGCTCCAACAACGAACTTTCCAAAGCATTCTAAATCTATTTTACCGACATAGAAGTTTTTGAACGAGTTCCAAATATAAACCTTTCGTATTTTCGATATTTATTGTCCTATTTTAGACTTGCATCACAGTATATTTTCATGAAGTCACTGCCAGGAAAGTTATATCAGAAGTTGGCGAAGATAGGTAAATATGTATGTTTTATGATGTTTATTTCTTATTAGAAATTGTTATTTATGTTGAACAACATCTATTCATTAGATACAGGATTAATGCGATGGTTTTGTCAGACGTCAGTTTTGAAGTGTTTATGTTCCTTGATAAAACGAATAAGTAATTTTAATGGCTTTCCTTAACTACTTCCTACGCAAAAAAGCGGATATGAAAAGTTGCATCGTATCGTATTGCGAGACCACCCATCTAGACCTTTTATTTCTCTCGTGTAAAGCTATAAATATAGTTTTATAAATATTTTCTTGGTTATCTTCTGAAACAGTACTCGTATAGCGAGCATTTCGCGCTTTAGATATTTTATAGTGGCAATATCTCTTGAGATAAGCTACCTTACCTTCATATCTTCGATTTATTCATGTCCCCGCATAAATTTTTCTCGATGGAGATACTGAGATTGTAGAGATTTATTAAAATAGTGCTTTGAAATAAATAAGAGCTTGTAATTTAAGACTATTACACTGCTGCCAAAATAAATGTATGTTGTTTACCGAACATATACAATACTTTACTAACAATAAAGTTTTAAAATGTAACATACATTTTAAAATTTTATAGTAATCCATGCAAACCACATAAGGCAATAGGTAAACACAATCTTGCCGTTGCAGGTATTGGGATAGTCTGCAATTGCGGTTTCAGAAATCTGGATAGACCCAGCTTATCGCCTCGCACTGTCTATTGCTTTGAGCCGGCGGTTAAAATATTATTGTTGAATATCCTCCTTTATTGTACGCTCCTGGTACCGCTTTAATTCTTCACGCGCGATATCTCTTGAATATCTTTTTTAGGGTTCCGTATCCAAAGGGTAAAAACGGGACCCTATTACTGAGACTCCGCGGTCCGTCTGTCTGTCTGTCTGTCTGTCACCAGGCTGTATCTCATGAACCGTGATAGCTAGACAGTTGAAATTTTCACAGATGATGTATTTCTATTGCCGCTATAACAAAAAATACTAATAACAGAATAAAATAAATATTTAAGTGGGGCTCCCATACAACAAACGTGATTTTTTTGCCGTTTTTTGCGATAATGGTACGGAACCCTTCGTGTGCGAGTCCGACTCGCACTTGGCATGTTTTTTTCTGAGATGCGATACGCTGTTTATTTTCTTTTGTCTTCGTATTTTTGCTTCGTATTTTTCTTCGTATTTGAGCTTGTGTGAAATATGTACTTTAGCTTAAGCTCTTTTGGATTTACTTTATATACCTAACCAAGACAAAATAAAGCATGAACTATTTCTAGATCAAAATTTTATACGATTTCTAATAACATTCTAAGTATATTTCTAACAAGTGATCCCTTTTTGTTACAGGTATTTTGGGACAGTCAAAAACCGGTAAGGGGATGTGGTGAAGAAAACTTAAACCGTGAGGCGTATTATCATAAAAGTCTCGTTGAATTTCAAACAGCCATTGAAATTCAAATAGTAGCCGAGCCCGGATGAAATCGTCACAGTTTTTCCGAATTGCCCGATATCTGGTTAACATTCTTTAGAATAAGTAATAAAAGAGCGAAACTTGAGCCGACCGTGCTTGAGAACTTTAAAGTCGTTTTTGAAAGAAAACTTAGCAGGCACGTAGCTCGTCATTTGTTACTTGAAACTGTAGCTTTTTATACCACAGATCTTCGTCTTATTTTAGTCTCTCAATAGCTGCAATTCGCTTTGTTGGAGACATGCTCGATTTTCCATATTTCAAAGGCATGATGAAAAGGCGTCGCATGACAGACGAGTTGTTTGTAAAAAATACATAAAAAATATTTAACAAAAACCGCCGCTTTATGGGAAAGCGTTTCTTTCTGTTTGGCAACGTAACCGCTTTCCTGTATGCTCTGTGAAAAAAGAATCGCTATGCGCAGCGTTCTCTCATTCAGTGCCTCGACGCTCCGCACTGCATTTTTCATTCGCAACCTGAAATCGTGCTCGGCATTATACATTATATTATCTAGCCGATGCCGATGCTACTGACCAAGGCCACGTATATCTTAGGCCGGTAAGGGTGGATTTCGACTAGATCTTGTACTTATGTAACGAGAAAATCGCCTAGAGTCTAGACTCTAGGTGATGTCTAGACAAATAGTATTTCGAATATCTGATGGTTTTCAACCACCATTTTGCATAAAACAATAATATATTACCAATACTGCACCACAACCGCGGTGACCGCATCGATTGATTCGTGTTTTTCCATACTCGAATATTTTGGTTCGCTTTGCTCACTCGTCTGAACATCGGGTGTCGCGTCAAATGAAATGGGAAATAGCAATTCCGTAGATATTTCATAACGTATCGCTGTTACTACCGCTTGATATACTATGCAATTTTCGTGAAGCGTTGAGGGACATTCTGTCTGAGTCGTGCTTACATAAAATCGGACTCAAAGAGCCTTGAACACTTCTAATCATAAATCGTGTAAAATATGACTTTAGATCTAAATCAATTAACTATATGATTCAATTAGTAAATGCTTCATGGTCGATAACAACCCTCAGACTGCACGTTTATGTAAAGTTTATTATAATAAAGGCTACAGATTTAATATATTGGCAAATAAATATCAAGGTCCCTCATTGTTTGGCCAAGCTTTTGTGTTATTTTCTGGCACTGCAGTGCCATTATACATTGTGCTAGAAACAGTAGCAAATAGCCTCGATATTAGCTACCCTCCAAAGCTTGCCTTAATGTCACAGGTCACCGGAGGCATAACTGGGCCGTTAAAGTTGGCTTCACTAAAAGTGTAATGGCTCGACCTAAATTGTCGTGTAAATCCATGGCTTTTGTAATTGCACTATCATTCGAGCCCATTTGCTTAATTTCGGAGTATTAGTATCACCCCAAGTTTTGAAAACTTAATGAAGTTTCTTGAGGGGTTGACAATAAATCTAACAAGCTCAGATAGAAATAAAATATAGGTAGCTTTAAATTAACTTGTTTGCGGTTACTGACCAAATTCGGACTTTCAAAATTACACAGTTTTTAATTTAACACACACTTAGTTGAAAGCTGTATAAATATGTTCTTCGACTAATCTACACGACTATCCCTCGGTGTATAGTTACAAGAAAAAACTGCAGTAATGCATTGTTCAAAATAAATAATACCCTCAAAGTGTACGTAAAACTTGAAGTTATTATAAAACTTTACACCGGCGCCTATCCTGCTCATTTCTAGTTTAAAATTGGAATTTGAAAGCCCGAAGTTCGCTCGAGCTCGAAACTTGGAGTGCTCGATAACGTCGTCAATTAGTGCGTCGTGGCTCGTGGCTCGACGTCGAGCAGTCGAGCGCTCGCTCGAACCCGCTAGAGCCTAAGTTTAGTAGCTTGAAACTAGGGCTGAGCTTCTTCTTGTTAAGTCTTGTATCTTGTGTTACCACTTCAGTTGGCTAATAAATTTTGTGTATAACTAGCTTTTGCCCTCGGCTTCCTTACCGTGGCTCAACCCACAGGTACTCTGATTTTTACAAGCTCTTTACTGAATGTATGCATGAATGTATGTTCGGGTCAAATCTTGCAACTGAATTTAAAAGCACTTATCCTCAACCGATAAAGGTGAAATTGTTGTGGTTGTTTGGATGATAGTGCACGGTAAGGCCAAAACCCTGTTTAATATTTTTTTTTCTTGGAAGAAAACATTTGCGGTATACGTAGAGTTGGTATAGAGAGAGATTATTTACCTTCGTACACACAAACTATTTGAACTCTTTACATTATGATTGATTTAAATGTAAGCATTTATATGTATTGACCTGAATTTACAACCTGAGTGTACTAGTCCAGAATAAATTTTATCGAAGGTCTGAAAATAAATTTAGAAAGTCTAACAGACCAGACAAATTATTTTATAGGCGTCCTGTTCAAGGGTATAGACGATTTCATATTTTACAAATAAATATTCTCGTATTATTTTTTATGTTTATAATTTCTGTAATTACCGAAGGATCAGCCCTATTGATGTGCTTTACTTACAGACGAAATAATCTACGTGCTTAGTTTGTCGGGACACTAAATCTTAGTAATCGTGTGTGTAGTTGTAATGAGACGTTCCCGGGTTCCGTACGGGCAATTATTGTACGATCTTGCCTCAATTGCTCGGTTTCAGACGAGCAGTTTATTTCCTCGTAATGTTAGCTATTTGTTGCTCACATTAAAATCTTTTATTTCTATTTTTAGTAGACTGGAAAATTTTCTTCGTACGTATCTAACTGAAATTTTATTTTACTGGAATGGAAACTAACTAAATCTTATAAAATATACCTCAACATAAAAAATCAACAATAAAAAACAAAAGTAATTTTTATGTTTAAGTATATTTTAATAAGTGTGATAACATCGTCTTGGTATACTGTAAGATGTACTCAGTGGTGTGAAATAAACAAATAAATAATATCCTAGGCTGGTAAAAAAAATAAGCTAGTAATATAACTTAAAGAGATCTTTTAAGTGACGAGACTATATTTGTATTCAATAAATCTGTAGATATACTTAATTTGTTTCAACCTATTAAAACCATAGTTTTTCCAGCTTAACTTTAAAAAAACTTAATAGACATCGACAACGTTTGGGCGGGCGCGCGCCGCGCCGCCCAGTAAGGTCAAAGACCTCGCTAATAACTTCCGCTTACCTGCAAACGCTAGTCGTTAGCCCAGACTTTAGGCTGCGATGACAAAGGAGGCTTTTATGCAAGTAATGAAAAAGAAAGTCCGGATCAAAACACTGCCAGTATGATGTTTACCATTGCAGAGCAGGCTTTCGCTGCAGAATTGGTCTTGCAACTTTGAATTTCGAACTTAAATGTCATCGTTAAGTTTGTTAATGGTTGCGTAAAAACCTTTCTTAATAAATGTTGTGTAATATTTTAGCTTGGTTAGAAAATACTGAAAGATGATGGCAAAATATTTGCAATTCATGAAATATATTCTATACATTTTTCGCGCATTCCTGCAAACACAGCAGCTATTGAATAAAATACTCATTCATTTTTTGAAAGCCGCTAATTACGTTGAATACAAACCATGAAAATGCCCCATTTTACAACGACGTGTAAACAAAGTAGTACCTAATTATTTCCACGAACGCTTCTGTGTTACCAACCGAACTCATCCTAATATCGTATTCACCAAAGGCCACTAGACTAATCCACAAAGATATTCAAATACAAAAGCGTACTGAAACCGCCGTTTAAGCCAGTTACTGCCTCTATAACCTGTCTATGGCTGAAAGCTGAAACTTCACCTGTCATTGTTCAGCCAAACTTAGTGGATTTCATCAAACATTCGCCATTGACTAGACATTGTCCCGCAAAGCTTTGTGTCTCCTCTCGGACGGCTAACTCGTTCCCTGTTGGAGGATATTGACGGTTTGTTGACAGATTTGAAGAAAACCTTGAGGGTAAATGGCTGTAGGAAAAATGGGTACTGCATTGCTTTTGGTAGATTTAAACATTAATATGGGGTAACCTTTAGAATAATAAACTTTCCCACAAACCTAACTTCAACTTTAGCGATAACAATCAATGATAGATAGCCTAAGTTGTCTGATTGTTATTGACATAGTTTATCGCTTTCTCCATTTAAGCCCACAAAACAATAGAACATCAGAATTTAAGGTGTGAACTAGAGCGTTAGAAAATTTCGCTCTTCATTTGTTTACAGTACGAAACCAATTTGTTATTGAGGAGATCAAAACTACTATACCCGCATAATGAATCGAGTGTTTGATTGAATCCATTGTCGTAAGACTAAGTTCAATCCCACGACCTAGATCCGACCGCAATACGATTCCAATACTAGCGCATCGCCGGGAGCAATGCAATGCAGATTATTTACTCTGAGTAGACGCAATATTAGCTATTACAACGATGTTATTAAAGATTAAAATTGCATATAGTATTTACATTGGGGCTGGCGGTGTACCTCGAAGGAGATGTTATTGAATGCAATAATGACTTCGTTTGGATTAATTTCGGAATTTGGAAGTTTGGACGAGTTACTGCAATATTGTAGCTGTTTTGTGCCAGTAAAACAGATACCAGAATGATGTTTGTTTGTTTAAATCTGGCGTTATTTACTCCTGATACTTTAAGAATAGATTTCCATAAAGAAGATTTTTTTAATATACTAAAACGCGGTATATTTATGTGATGTACAACAAAGTACCTATATAATAAATAAATGAAAAGCGGGTCTAAGGAAAATGCTGAATACAAATAGTTACTTTTAATGCTACAGTAAAAACGACGAAAGGAAACTATGGGAAATTTGTTTGGAATGAACAACGAAGTATTTTACATGCATAATTCTAAAACGTAAATGAATTTACCGAATGGAAGCAATTTTCACACTTGCCGTGAATAATAAAATTGTTTCTCACGAAAACTGCTTCACGGTGTGTAAATCTGATTCTATGCTCGATATTCACGATTATACTAATATTTACAGTTTCTAACATAATTTGTTCTACTGAAACAGAATGATCTAGTGTTTCTACGAGTTTACTGAAAGAGAAAAATCTGAATTTCTAGGAGTTTATAATTATCGCTGAATTATACAAGCTCATTAGGAATGCTTTTCTTTGTAAATATAACTGTTAGCAGATAATTTATTTAACGTTTTTCTTTAAACATAACAGGCATCGTGCTTGTAAAGTTAATTGATTATATTCACATCTGCCTTTTCAAAATCACCCATTGAAGAGAAATCGTTGAAATCAGCATCTTTTTCTTGTTCAATTCTATTCCAATTGAATTTCAAAGCAATAATAGTGGTTCACAATCACTTCTATCCAGCCGGACCTTTCATATTTTTCAATAATATTTTATTCACAAAGCGAAGTGAACGCGGCACAGGCGTTAGATTGGATTTGGACAATTCACAGCAGATTTATAGTGAATCTATTTGCTTGATTTGTTTGGAACACACCGCGGAATTTTATCAATTGATTGATTCAACAAAAAAAAAACTCGATTTCAACAGCTGCAGCGGTCTATTTTTTTCGCGGTCGTCTGTCAATATTTGCTAGGCTTGCTAGTTCTACAAAAATATGATAAAGATTTGAATGGATACAGTGGCTTTCAAATTATTCCATTCGATCTGAATATTCTGCTTTTGTTTAATACAAATTGATACAGTTTCAGCTTTAACGAAGCAATGCTCTTTAAGTTAAATTGTAAATTGTTCGCTGTCTAGTATCTCAGATTAATTAGTAGATATGTCAACCTAACTCTAAATTATTACATTTCATTTCATGTGTCCAATAACGTCTTTATCGAGGGTTATGATAATTGCAATACAATATCGAGATTCGATATACATTTTGTTCATTTCCGATATTTAAATCACAATAACGACAACACATAATGACCATAAACTAGAATTGCATCTGGAACGCACTTTTATAGATTTGGCAATAGTAAGTACTACCATAGATTTCAATGGATTTAATATGACATAATTTACCTTTATTGTCATACTCGTTTTCTATTGAATTTCATATACGGTTAGTTTATTTATTAAGTTTATAATTTGACTGCTGGTAAATAAAGGGCCACGTTGCTGAAACATGTGCAGTTGACAGAATACCAATTTGCGATCAAGGCAATATATTGCCGTTTAGTGTTTACTGAAAATCAATACCTACATGATTTATTATTAACCACGTGTTGACCTACTAATACAGCCTTGATATATTAAAATAATAATTTCGAAGTTGTTAGTCCTAGCTGTAATTTGAAGATATTTGACAAATGTTATGGGTAGTCAGAAGACAGCAGACCAGTATATAAAATCTGACATCAGTCTTGGCAAAGGTAATCCGTGCCCTGTAAGGGTTATGGAGGTCAGATAGACAGTCGCTTCATGTAAAATACTGTTTAGCTGCACTCAGATAGAATGGCAGTCAACCTCAACATATTTAGTTGGGAAAAAGCCATGCAGATTGCTTGAATTTTTGCCGTATCTAAGATACAAGAAAACACGTCAAGTATGTCTTAGCTGTATTTAGCTACCAAGGTATTGTATGCGACACGTTAAGAAGTTAAGCAGTGAAGTATAGCGTGGTTGCGTAGCGTGAAGGTGGAGCAGTCTTTAGAATATATTAAATTCCTTAGCTACTCGTAACTTATACGTGCTTAGCGAACTGTGACGAATGAGCGAGCTTCTTACTCTTGTTACGTTTCAGTCTTACGTTTTGCCTGAATATACGACATTTTGATTTTGAATATAACTTGCCAGTTATTTCGCTTCATCGATGAGTAGGTCTAAGGCTATAATTATCTAGTTTCTTTATTCTTTAGTTTTTAATTGTCTTCCTCTCGATTAATTTAATCATAGATTGATTATTACGACCGTTCCTTTTCCAATAGAATAGGAGTGTTATTGAAGTACCTATTATGTATTACAGACAGGAAGTTTCAATGAGCAGCGAGCTCGTTCTGCGAATATTAATTATGATAACAAACGTATATATTTTTAACTGAATTCAAAAAGCTGGTGGTTATCAATTCGACAGTATTTTTTTATGTGTCACCTCAGAACTTTTACTAGGTTTTGATGATTCTTTGTTTATTTGATGATGAACTTCGGAGATATATAACAGAACTCTTGAATAAACAACTCTCGGGATTTCTGCAATCGCATGTCTGTTTATTGTTTACGCCATTATCCACACCAATAATTTTACGCTGGTAAGCTGTAAAAGGGCACGAAGACGTGTACAGTTCACACTGGTATACACTCATTTTACTGGTTACGTTCAAGTTTTATGTTATACGTGTGTTCTAGTCTGGCATATTTTGTGCATTATAGGGACCCAAACTTGCTCATTGTGTGCCAAAAGTAAAAAGTGAAAATAAAAACATTTTAGCAAAAAAAAATACAACCGACTTCCAAATCACAACACCACAAAGTGAAAAATAACTTCAATTTCGGCAGCCGGTGTCAAAAAACGAAAAAACAAAAACAAGAACACTGACTGCCGAAATTGAAGTTATTTTTCACTTTGTAGTGTTTTGATTTGGAAGTCGGTTGTATTTTTTTTTTTGTAAAAATTATTTTTTAATCCATTGGCACATATTGGATGTCAAATCCAACACAGGGCGAACATGAAAGAACTTTTTAATAACGAGTAACTGGCAGTTTATTGTTCGGTTTTTAAATGGGCAGAAATACTTTTTATTCTTTGAATAGCGAACGCGGGAGCATCCCTATTTAATCATTGCACATGGATTAAACTGCTAATTACACGTTAGACTTATGCGCTCGCGTTTGCTCACTGAGTGTGCTGTGCTTATTATTTCATAATTATGCGTTGATGTGCTGTTTGCCGTGTTTCACTCGCATCCGCACACCTTGGATGGGTTTTGCCGCATCATTTCTTGCACGCTTTCTCCTGGCACACCCTGTTGTTCTGATTTAACACGTTAAGTAGTCATCCGTGTACTGCATTGTCATACTGTAATGGATCATGCTATACTGTTACACTTATTTCACACTGTTGAAAGTATGTAGGTACATCGTTATGGAAGCAGTCTAAGAGTCTGTCCCATACATTCATCTCAGACGATTATTTAAACATTACCCCTTCACAAACAAAGCTTTTGGGCCAACAATGTGTGTCGTGTAACTGTATCTGTCGTGGACAACCTGTTAGTGTCTCTCGAGCTATGTTTTTTTTGCTTTGTTTTCTTCGTGTCTTTAAGCAAATTACTCACTATTTTGGTGACGATAAACGTTAGCAGTTTATAATGTCTTTATTGTTGTGATTCAACTTTCAAAATAGATATCCGCATAGATTCGTCCTACTTTATAAAATTAAATGCCGAGCTCGAGAGAACGAAAACTAATTCCCGAAGTAGTTGCAGGAATTCTATTTCGATTGAACAAAATTCGAATTTTGAACACGCTCTATTCCATTTACAAACTTTTTAGTTCTCCGTTCTGATTTTTTCAACGTCGCGTGGCTTGTTCCAGTGATTTTTACTGCCTTGCACTTTTTAATTTCTTTAAAATGTTTAGCATGGAATACGTGCCTACCTATTTGCTGTCGTCGTTTTAGTTTTGTGGTATGTAACGCAGATTTTATTTGGGTACTCATTACAGTAGGTCTAGGAGGTTCGTAAGCTCATAATGGCAATCACGAGTAGCGCGGTGCATGCGAAATTAGCACTGCAGCATTTTTGTGCAGCACAATGATGCAATCCCAGAGCTCAGCATTCGCTTTGTAAGGGAAATACTCTCATTCACGATTGTGAACTTTTTGAATAAAGCCATATTCGCTGGTAGACGTGTGTACGTCCGTGGAAGTGGTTCATTACGTGACGTTCGCTATAATGATATACATTCCTCGAGACATGTTTTGTTTTTTCGCTTTTGAACATGACACCGACACATCATGACATCAAGGTGCTTGTGGTTAAATAATAACAGCAGCAGGGTTCGATCTTCAAGGATAAATTACGCTTGCAGAGTTCTCTCCGTGCATGGTTGATCATCATGTTCCCGGTTGTCATTTGAAAATTTGAACCGGGACATATATAGATAGCTCAAATGATTTGCAGTTCTTTGACAGTCAGAAGCCAGAAAACCTGACACCAGTCTTGCCAATGGTTATCATGTTACCCAGTTACTGGATAATGGAGGTCAGATAAACAATCGGTCCATGTTAAATTGGTACAAGACTGGAAGCAGAGATCAGCATACCTAGTTGGCTAGGCAGACGCAGATTCATTCGACTAGACGTGTTTTGTTTTTTATTTTGAACATGACACCAACACAATAAAGTTCTGTCGGTGTCAATAATTGGAGAGTGAAGGCCGAGTAGCAAACTAAGAGCTGTATCGATCACAATAGCAGTAATCTATTATTCATATGTCACTAACGTGCTGTTCTGTACGCACGAGAAGTTACACAATGCAAAAATAACAAGCGCATTCGAGGTACGCACTTGCGTCACCCCAGACGGTTGTACATTGTACGAGTATCATTTTAATTTAGAATCAAATTAGTAAGTATGGAAGTAAATAAGTAATTTGGACTTGGCTGTTTAAAAACTCTTAAAGATAACGTTTTGAAAGAAATTCTGTCACCAAAGATACAGTGTCAAGAGATTGCCTAGCAACACATTTTTTTTTCATATGTAGAACTCCGAAGCTTTTCAGAAGAATTAAATAGTGTTTTACCTGCGTAATTAACTAAGCATTCTTGAAAGTAGGTAGTTGATTTCATTTACCACGAAAATATATCTGAAAAAATTCCCGCCAACCAATTCAACGCAAACCGATCGAAGATCCGATTCACATATGTAATATGCATTTAAGACGATACAAAGTTTAGTCGATGGTATCAGAGCTTCACCTACTTACCTTGAGACCGAATGAGGCGTATTTCTTACACGTTAGAATTTGAAACAATAGCCAATCTTCTAGTAACGCGTTATTAGCCCGGTTTGTAAACAATGTTAATAATAGAGCAACGTGAAATATCTGTTACACACAAAGATAGCACACGCCATTCGTATTGTGAATTTCGAAACTAACATGGCATACTTATGAGAAAATTATGTTCCTTTGAAAAATGCCTCGGTTTAATTAAGCAATGTTCAAACAGGCATTCTCATCCGAATCAAATTTATTCTTAATACATTTTTATATCTAGATTTATGCTTCAAAATGTCCCAGATAACGTTCCAGAATGTCTTCATCAACTCATCTATAAATAACAATAACATTTAAATGTTAATATTTTAATTAAAGCTTAAGACAACGAACCTTTTTACATGAATAAACCTAAGACAAAAACTAAAAAATACTGTCAATCAAACAGCTCGTGCTGTCAAATGAATTTAAAAAAAAACTGGGGCCGAACTGATTAAAGATTGCAACGCTCATTTAACGCTCCGATAAACGCAATTACTCGCTGGGGATCTAGGAAGAGCTCTTTTCGCTCCCATTCGCGTTTTTAATGCTACCTTCTACGTCTTGAAATTTTGAAATCTGATTTTTTGAATATTCTTGGCTAGTTCATTATCCTATTTTGTCTGTGGAACAAACAGCGAAGAAGAAATTGAAAATACTAGTTTGTTTTCCAAAACCAAATGAAGAACTGTATTTTTTATAATACGAATTTTCTTATAATTTTTCCTTACAATGTTTTGTTGCCACACTGAAAATTCTTATCGAAATATCGTTCCTACGCATATTGTGTTAACGGATTTATCAAGAATTCTTATACAATAATATTTAGCAAATTCTCAGTGAGCCGTTAAATATTTTTATTACATACAGTAGCGAAGCCAAATAACCAATAACCATAAACTGACGCTATCGGAACGTGTATCCGCACATAAGAGTATGTAATCAAACGTACGATACAAAATGATAGTCAGGATTGCTTTTCACGAAAATAGTAGGTGAAGTTTGCTGAATACCTAATAGAGGTCATATTGGTTTGACTTGCCGGGCCGCTTTTCCGAGTTTCTAAGAAAATCAACCCATGATGATAAGGGCGTATCTACTAATTGCTGAATTATTGGTGTTGCACTGAGTTATCTTGTCTGACCTCAAATCCTCGAAATATTTAAAAAAAAGATGCTAGAAAGTGACGAGCACAGCGTTAACGGAAAACAAACAATTAAAAGTTGCCTGTCTGTGCTTTAACGCTAAAGCTTAAAATCTCGTGTAAACAAAACAATGCTGCCGACAAGTTCCCTTTTATCTTTTCATGAAATTCTGAATAGGACCTCTTTAAGGCTTCAGACACGTTGCATTCTCTAAAACCACCACAACCGTCATTCACTCTGAACGTAATGTTTAAATAATGTTTCCATTTGATATTGTTGGTACCGTGTGAGGCACCTTTATCTCGGAAACGAGTAAATGGCACAGCAATATCGTTAGTATCAGGCGCTGAACAATGGTAGACATCCCCTCGCTATTTAATGAACACGAGATATCCCTGTTACACTGTCTAGGTTGATAACGCCAGTACCTATTCAAACTCTTTGGTTTGTTTGAATGATGTTTTCGTTGACAGGCTTTATGAAATGTTACCTTTGCCTTTCAAATGACATGTCAACGATCCATTTTCAAAATTTGTTTGCTGCACGTAGTTGTCAACGACCCACAGTTCACAAGGCTTGTAATTTCAAAGGACAGACGGCAGATGAAAGTTTTACCTGCGTGCTTTTGTTTTTATGTTTATTAATTAAATAAATTCGTTACTTTCAAACGTTACGCTCGGAATTCTATTCGGTATTTTTGCATTTAAAATCAAACATGCCTATAATTATAGCAAAATGTACAGCGGAAGAAAAGCAACGTGACTTAAGAAATATAATTCCAAGATACCGGAATCGGAATCGCACTACAAATAAAACAATTTGCTTATCTTAATACGTCTGCATCAAAGAGATAAAACAATGACCAGTCAGTTATTATGAAGTTGTTAACCTTCGATAATCATAATTTGGTGACGTCACAAGGATAGAACCACATGCTATTGTGACGTACAATATCGCCTAGAATTGGAGTGAGTCTCGACAACAATGCTCGAGGATGCAGTTAAGCTTATCTGTTATCATTGTTTGAAATGAGATAAAGCTGTTCAGCTTTAGTGCTGACACGTGTTAACAGGTGAAACGGTTACATGATTCTCTCATTAACACATTACTTTTGTTTTTAAAATGTTGAAATGTTCAATGAACTGCACGTCATCACTTTTTCTTTCTGTCTTTGTTTTCATTTATCGAAAGGCAAAGGTGTCGGGAAGACATACAGCCTAAGGTTGGCCAATAATTCCCTCTTTAGACTCATCACGAAAATTCATAAAAAGAAATGTATCGCGGCATGAGTATTTAATTAATAATATTAATGAAGTCAGATATTAAAACTCTTTTGTGAAAAAAAACTTGCGAGTTTTAAATTTAACGCGTTCTATTTTTAAATGGCCGCCAGTTTCGCGCCTCTTTTGTTTACGTTCCTTCATAGGATTTAATATAGGCAGATTTTCCATCATAGTTTAGTCAGCATATCAATAAAGGCTTGCTTCAATAGAATTCACTGTTATCATGTCGTGTTCCTGACAATGTGTGAACGACGACCACATCGAAGCAATTTACTTTCGAACGCAAACCAATCATGGGCTTTGGCTACACACTCAAATAGTGCTTCGATTCCGCAACAAATACGGTGTTGGCTTTTAAAAGGTAAACATCCTTTTTCTCTACTTTATTTTGGTTTCTCTGCTAGTTTTTAGGGTTCCGTACACGAAGGGTCCAAACGGAGCCCTATGGTTGGAGCTACAGTCTTAAATTTTACACAGTATAAGCATCTTGTTGATTTAAGCTATACAACTTGTCAAAAATATTTTAAATGTTTGTAAGGTTTTCCCATAGGTACAGCAAAAGGAAGGCGCGAAAAAAAATTGTTGACATACCCAATAGAGTGGGGCATCGTTGTTTAGAGCTCGTTGGGTAGATAAATATTGTATTTTTGTTTTCTAAAATATTAGAAAACAAAAAAATTAGAAGTCACCAAAATCAGCCTTTTTTACAAAATTTTGTTCCAAAGAATTTTTTAATTTCCGATTGACCTATGAACTTAAAATTTGGTTATAATGTTTATTATTACGTATATTTTAGTAACAAATACCAATATATTACTAAATCTGTTTTTTTTTAATGGCCTAATTTTTCCTACTTGATTTTTGCGGTTTGGTACGGAACTCTAAATGTGCGAAGTCCGACACGCGCTTGGCCGATTTTTTGCTGTAGACAGGCTCGATAGGCGTAGTTTCATCGTATTTAGTACTTGTGGTAAATAAGGTTGTTTTTTGTTTTTCAAAACAAATGACGAGCATCTGATTACATTGGAAACATTTCACAAAAGTTGTCATTGTTTTGCAAACAAAAATAATCAGAATAAAGTAGTTGCTAGGTAAGTAATCAAATTTATGATTATTACCATAATAATTATTACCTAAACCACTTATGTATGAAAGTGCTTAATAACTAAAGCATACATAAAACAGCCATTAGAGCGATCCAATTAAATTAACACTGTGACGTCACGGATGACGTCACTCAACATTTCCATTTCGCGAATAGATAGTAATAAACCGTAATATTTATGTGACGAAAACAAAACTACATAAAGTTTACCAATAACTAAATGGAGGCTGCATTTGCCAAATGAAATACTGTAATCCAATGTCGGCTTTGTTTCTGAATAATATTGAAACTAAGATAAGAATAATATTTATTCTTACTGTATTAATAAAAGCAGAGGAATATAGTTTTTCATATATGGTGTTAATTCCATTTCTTTACTTTCATTTGTTTGAGTAATTGTTATTATTCATTTATCTGTATTGTTGTTCTGTAAAAAAATCATCAAGAAAACTTAAGAGAAATTTGCTTGAAGCGAAATGTCA
This sequence comes from Orthosia cruda, assembly GCA_964057195.1. NCBI lineage: Eukaryota > Metazoa > Arthropoda > Insecta > Lepidoptera > Noctuidae > Orthosia > Orthosia cruda. The sequence continues at coordinate 17,885,881 of OZ059843.1, read as the reverse complement.
ATCCACAACTTCGGGTAGAATTACACCTTTCCTCGACGTTTTCATGTTGTGTTTTTTTTACAGAATAGACCCTTGTATGTTAAATATTTCCCTTATTTTCTTCTTCTCGATGTTGACGTAATCGCTACGAACATTATTGAACTGTCCAAATCAAACCAATTACTGTACTAATCAAACCAATGGGTGTCAATTCAAATTCATAGTACACTCGTTGGCCGCAATACTGGCCACTAGATGAATGATATTTTAAAATAATTCAAAGTGATATAAGGAAGTAATAACTATCTAAGTAAAAAGCACGAATGCTTAATATTACTACATAATGGGCAACGGTGAATGCGATTTTACTAACATAACTGTTACGTTTTACTCAACTGTATAATAATTCGGTACTTGGCTACTATGTGTAATGTTACGATTCGGTGATTTAGTTTAACATTCCATACTAACAATTCATGGGTTTATAGTAAAATGATTTTTGCATGCTATTATTGACTAGCTTGTGCCCGCGTCATCATCCGTGCATTTTTTTAGTCATACTATATGTTATGTCCTCTCACTCGGTAATACTGTAGCAATATAAGTCTTCTATACTTCTAGTTATTATTTTTTTCTATATCTTTGCTTGCTTCTAAAAATATTAGTACATTTTCCTATTCTAAAGAGGTTCACAACTAATTTTCAGCTCAATTAACAGGCAATTTAAAATCAATTCAGTAGTTACGTCATAAAATAATTTTAAACAGACCAGCTAACATGGGCTTCTCAACTGCTCGCGATTTTACTCGCATGGAACTTAAATTACCAGATATTTCCCTTAGGGGTTATTTCTTAATGAGCATCCAAGCCAAGAGAAACATGTGCCAAATTTCGAGTCTGTGCAGCCTGTAATAAATAGGTCAGGAGACTGACTGATGAGTAATTGCTTTTCCACTTCTATACACCGCACTATTTGACGTATAAAACTTTGAGGTAGGTACCGTGGTAGTTCATAATACTAAAAGGGTACGTCCAATTTAATGGAAAGGAACGGAACTGGAACGTGGTGATTGGTACAAGAATTGAGAGGCCTAAGCTCAGCAGTGGGCGAAGTCAGGCTGTGATGATGATGATGAGGACGTCCAATTTTTTTATTTTTTTCATTATTGAAATTAAACGGCACCGATTCGCCAGCTACTTATTTTAATCAGATTATGTCAGAGATTTATTATCAAGGCAAATTATTATCTTTAAAGCAAAAAAGAGAATCCTTAGAGTGTCCTAGATATTGAAGTGTCTTTGCTGGCATCCTAATTAAATACTTATAAAGCAGTATAATAAAGCAAATACATAAGAGATAGTCTCAGATATTTCGCCCATAATGGAAAATATTTCATGCCAAGACTCGCTCCAAAAGCCAATAGGTAACAATTTTTCTTTATGGTCTCGTACCTCTTATGGATGGCATTCTTATATCGCATAGAAATAGCTTTTCTAAACACATTTCATGCTAGATATTTTTTGTAAAGAAATGAAACTTGAAGTAAGGTATTTAAATAAAAATTCTTTATCGTTTTATTAAAATAAAAGAAACTTGATAAAATAATATTTTTTAGGAAGAAATATTTAATTAGAAACTCATAATCATGGTAGCGATTATAAAATAGAATAAAGTGCGATACAAATCAATATTTGGTTTCGTAACCAAACTAAGCAATACACTACAAGATTTTTGATGCAACGCAAAAAAGGAAAACAAATACCGTTATTTTAAAAATAAACCAATATGTAGAACCGATTTCTAAAAATAATTCACCAAAATGTTACGAGCGATCTAAACCTGTGGATGCAGTCCGCCCGGGTTAGACAGACGGATTTAGCGCGAAGCATTTCAGTATCAGGAGATTATCTTTGTTGATCTACGCTACACAAATAAATATCCGAGAAATACTTGTAAGCATTTTATGTATGGATTGCCAATACAAGTAAATAAACCTCGGGTTTCAAAAGCCAGAAGCGCGTGCACAATATTTATATCAGTTTTTTCACTTTTTGTACGTCACTCTTCTTTCAACGATGCTATTCACTCGCCAGTGAATTAAAACCTTGGCAACATTATTTTACTTCAAAATGTTATACACCCCTGTACTTACACATTTCACGGAACGCGTAAACCTAAATATACCGCACTAAACGTATAGTTGGTAAGAGCAAGTTTCTTTTGCTAACGTAATTAGTTTTTTTGTCCCCACTTCGCGCAATGAATATTTTTTCAACCGGCCAGGCAGGCCGCACTTCTGTTGCCTCATTTCTTACGAGTTTTCTGTAACACGGGTGTTAATGATAACATAATTAAAAGTACATTTACCCCTGTCTCCCTACACAGAATAATTACGAAGAGAAAACGATGTTCAAATGTGTTTCAGGTGTGAAAACATTTTGGTTGTTTTATGAAGCTTCCTGAGGTAATGGATTCACATACCCGACTGAATACTGTGTTTTACGGTTATTCCGCAGAATTTTGACTGTAATTAGAACGAATAAATGTTTCTTGGAACATCTACTTAATGAAATTATGGTATACGGATGTTTGCGCTGTTGCAGTATGACATAACATTTTATGCACGGCATTCTTGAGGAAATGAAGAGCAGGAATATAAATTAAATGTTTCCTACACCATAAAATTATTCTACAGTAAGAATGTGGATACAACAAACAGAAAAGTTGCTCCACTCACGCGTTAAATCATTAACATTTTCTCAAACTACTTTACATTTCAGAATCATCCCAAATTCTAACTTTAGTACGTTAATGTTGTACCAAATAATCTTCCGCCATACTGAAATTTGTCTCTCGGTTTAAATGAGCTGCAAGAGAGAATTATTCGTGTCATTTGTTCGGTATTAGATGCTGTAATTAAGTGTGGTGGAGCTAATGATCCTATAATGGTAGATGCACGATGGTTTTATTGTAACATTTGCTGAAGGAGATCAAAGAAGTTTCTAATAAGTACTTCAATCTTCAATCAGACATCTTTGAAAGCTTTTCATAAAGTAATCTATCATTCGATTGGGATATTGCTTTTTCAATCAGTGATGGATGAAAAGATTTTTGCTTAAGGCGCTACCCCGAGCAAAACGCCGCGCTAGCCGTTTTTCGTGCAGTTTTTAGGAGCTATCTACTCGTTATTTAAAATTAAATATAAACTAATAAAAATACATTAAATATCTACATATTATTGATTCCAAAATTGTAGATTTCTTTTTTTTTATGTTTTATATGTTTCACTAATCTCCTGCCAACAAAACCGTAAAAATGAGAAATAATTATTGATAGCATGCATCTCCTCGTAAAGTGTTCATTAATATTTTATTGTACTAATACTAATCGATAGACAATTTGATAACGAACATTTTGTAAGTTTTATTTTTTTCAAAATACCAATATTCGATTTTATAAAGATTTTATTCTAAAATCTGGGCGTTTTCACTACTGTAATTCATGCGCAACCAGTGCCGCTACGCCAATAGGAATGCTCACATCTCATGCTGATTTTTGGTCAGGGTACGGCCTTAAATAAAACTAGATAATAAACTAATAAATATTGCGTAAACTTCTAAATGACATAAAAGTATAAAGGGTTTTACACCAACCAAGCCATAAACGAAACCCAACAAATGCGGATATTTGATACACAAAATCCGCACTATTACAATGTCTTCACCAATAGGTAGGTAATTATTCCATTTTTTTCTTGATTTCATTAGTTTTCTTTCCGTTCCACATTGACTGACACTGTATTGTAACAATTAACAACAAAAAAACAGTTTTAATTGCAAATAACCGTCAATCGAAATTGGATACGGGCGATACGGCTTACGCTAGCTTTGTAGTGATTGATAGTTTTGATAAATAGTACCTAATAAGCTAGGTAAATTTATCAACTTCATATAAATTCTGATTTATGAAATTATTAAGGTCAAATAACTACTGTATGTTTATTTGTATAAATAAATGTAAAAGTTCATTCATGTGGCACAACATGAAAACTAAAATAAATAGGTACTATTTGCAGAGCACTGTTTATAGGTCGCCTAGGATATTGAAATAGACCGAATATTGTATATCATGTTCTCGTTTTGAATAAAAATGAATGAATATTAAAACATGACGCTTATTTCCAGTTCTGACTATTTCCGGAATAGTTTCTATATCAGCCTTACAAAAAGCTTTGAGCGATATAGAGTTTTCCAAGAAAACAATAGAAGTTTTAAAATGCACTGGAAATTCAGTTGAGTTCGATCGACACGAACAAAGTGAATTTTTCATCGATTTCCACTACATGCCTGTATTTCGTAACTTGTTTTTCACGAGTAAAATTATTTGTAGTTTTAGATTTATGGTGTTAGAATAGTTGAGATATTTGATTCTCGCGGTTGCGTGCGAGAGAAACATCGCGTCGGTGACGTCAGATTAATTTGATCAAAGTGGAAATGGCCCGAGCATTTTCCACGCTACTTGTTTCGAGTTGCTGTCAACGGCTCAGCTAATGCTTCCGTCGGCTTCCAATTTTAAACTTTTGATGGTGTTTACGGGCGCGGCACAATTTATGCCCCCGTCAATATTACAGAATCAATGCGAACACTTCGTGAACGAGTACGACTCGGTTCACTGAAGACACCTGTTTCTTTTATTTACTAACCGCTCTGGAAACTGTTTTGATTGTCGCGTTTTGATGTTATCAATTTGTGGTTTTACAAATTGTAGGTCTGGGATCTCACTGCGTTCCCAAATAGTTGGGAATGTTGGTATGGGTCTACCGCGAAGTAAATTATGCGAATCGGTACAGTTAGCGTGAAAAGCTACAATGACGGGATCCCACGGTGTGAGTTCATTGGACGATGCGTTCGTCACGCTTACTTGCGTAGCGTCAAGATTAGAATTATAGCTGCCTTTACTACTTTATCTAAACAGTGAACAGAAATCACGATTCTAAACCCATTTACCGTTTTACATTACGTGTTCAACAAACTGGTCAATTAAATGCCTTTGAACTGCATACGGGTGGTAAATGCTTCGTTTCATTATCCTACAGTTCGTTGAAAATCCGATGCTAGTCGATATAAAATCAAATGGTTGCAAATAGAGATTCTGTGCGTAATTACTTGCTCTCGAATGAGCTTGACTATAATGTGTGGTAATTGATTTACCTAGTATAAGTACTAGGTAAATCAATTACCACACATTAGTGAACATAATTATCAAACCAGGGATTCGAAGAATATGAGATGACACATTCAGTAATTGACTACTCTTTTTTAAGTGACTGTAACGATGGATAAAGCCGGACTTCGGGCTGCTACTAAAAAAATCTATATTTAAATTAATGGTGTAACAAATAATTCATCGTAATTTATGCAAATTTAATGAGAATCCTATTATGACGAATAACTTCGGACACTAACGTTTTCATCCTTTTTTCTCAGGTTGGGCGGCCAGAGAAATGCCGCTCGGTATCAGCTGGTGGCGCTGGGACGGCCACCCTCGCCGACCGGCACTCCTACGCCGAGGGCCGAGTTCCGGCGCCTCATGGCCCTCCGCCCTCGCCAGGCGCGGCGGCTGCTCAGCGGAAAGTGGCTGCTGCCTGCCTCGCAAGCCGGCGCCTCCTGGAGGATACTCTTGCTAAAAGTGGTAAGTTCTTTAGCGTAACCTACCTTGTCTTTGTCATCCGATGACATGATGAAGTCCGCGGGAATACGCTGGATTCGAGAAGCGCAGGGTGAGCCGACGCTTGAAAAGACGTCTACTGCTTTGGCCGTGAAGGCCGTGAAGGCCTATGTAAAGCAGTAGACGTCTTTCGGCTGAACTGATGGCTTATAATGTCATAAAAATTACCAGCTTATCAGAAACAGTGGTTGAGCAAGTAACATACAGTATTGAATTACCGTGTCAATAAGTGCGCAGGTAAATGGGTAACCCGCACATTTAGTGTGCAACTTTACAAGCACAATTTCCTTGCCCCGTATAGGCACCGTGTAGATACAAGTCTTTTAAGAATTCATGCTTTAAATAATTCTGCACCTGTACCTTATTCACTGGTGAAAATAAATAGATCATTTAATCTACTCATTAAAAGGCCTATCCGGACTCATTAAAACAAGGACTCTTTGCAAGGCACAATTTCCCAAATGAAATAAAGTGCTTTAAACCTTTTCACCGGTCAATTGCTACTGTTCTGACTATTAAATTGTGATCCATGAGGCCATCTAAAATGACCAAAAGCCTAATTAAATAGTCTACTGTCGCCGAAAGAGGTCGTCACGACACCACCGCCTATCATAAAATTGCTGGCACCTTGTTAATTATAAATCTTCCTACAAATTATGTCACACAGCGGACGGTGGCTTGCTCTAATGCCAACACTTATAGCCACTTCCTGGCTTCACGGTTATTTAGAGAACTCTTGCTAAATATGGCCATGTTAAGCTTTTGGTAATTTTTCAGTGGAATTTGACTTTCGTGTTTCATACATCAAAACATGACGGATTAGAAATGGTAGGAGTAGTTATAGAGCTTCTGATTGATGTAGGTGTTTTAGAGAGAGACTTTTATATATTGACTTCTAATTCCTTCACATTTTGTTTTTAATGATGCCATTTAACATCAAAGCAAATTCTATGAATAGCCTTCGATTTAGTGAACGGTTCTTCTGATCACATAAATACAAAGCAAAAGGTCTGACCTTTAAGCCTATAAATGGCTGATCATCTGAAAGTTGACCAGTGAAGTGACTTAACCATAGTGATTTGCTCTCAAACTGTACGCCGTTTGCTGGACCGATAGTTAACAGCCGATTTCCCTAAATGCCACAATGTACTTTAACGTTCGTTTAACAAGATCTGACATAAATCGTTTTCCCACGCACATAGACGTCTAAGCTTTAGACTTCTTTTACTACCTATAGTTATATATTAGCTACCTATAAAGTAAAAGTAAGTATATAAGTTGGCTTTTTTCATTAGAAGAAAAAACTATAATAGAAAGTCGGTATTCTCTCAAGACTCTTTTCAACTTAATTAATAATGAAACTTACTCTAACTTATGAATAACATAAGCACCTCTCAAGATACTTAGCTTGCAAGAGAAAAGTTTACTTGAAACTATCCTAAAATAACACCGTAATTAAGGGAATTAGCGCATCTCTTGCAGTTATCTGAGTTCTTGACGGTTTTTTTTTTTAATTCTCTCAAGAACAAAACGCATATAAAAGGTCTGTTGACCCGGTCATAACACAATTAGCTGCTCGACTTAAGGTCCTCTGTGTAAAATTGCTCTCAAAAAAACACTGTTAATTCCAGAAATTTTGTCTTGCAAATACGCCATTTTGTACCGTAACATTAAAATGAGTTTTGAGTTACAAAGCTTTAAAATGTAATGAAGTACGTCAAAACTTTTAATTAGTTGGTGCTCTTATCAACCTGGAGTACAAACGTCAAAGAAAGTTGATTCAAAGCACTAGTTTGTTATACAACAAAGTTGTAGGAAGCGGTTACGTTCGGGAATACAAATAAGTTTTGGAAAGTCAACACAGATGCATTTGTATGCAGTTACGATGTTTTACGCTGACTTGAGTGGTTGGTGAAAATGCAGTGTCGATGTAGAATTGCAAGAAGCGTTCGACTGTTAAATTGTAAAAGATCAATAACTCACAAGTGCTTAGGTAATACAATCATAAACAAAGATGATACTAACGACTCTCCAAACCCAAATCAAACACGAAATATCGTTACAAATATTGATTGATGTTCCGTTTCTAATCACCGCAGAGATTTTCAAAAGCCATAGAATACAAGAGTATTAACAATGTAACCTTTTGTAATACAGAATAACTTTCATCATTGTTACAAACCGTTTGGAGAGAAAGTGAAGGAAATGTTGAGAACAGAGGTGTGAAAGTAAAGTATTCTGCTTTAGATTAACTGCTTGATTATTTAAAGGCAAGACGTGCTAATGCTTATGACGAGTCGTTACAGGATTAAAGTCTTACACGTTCTGTTCCAAGAGAGTTAGTTCTGTCAAAATTCTCCTTTGTTAAAATAAAAGCCGTAGTTTTAACAATGTCCCAGTGTCTGTTCTAATTCAGGACGTTTTTACTTTACGGACATCGGAAACCATTTATCTCTCCCGGTTTTGTATAGAAAATATTTGTCAATTAATGAATTCCGATAATGGAGTGCCAACAAAAAGCTTTGAGATATTTTTGTTCAACACGTTTTAGTGAAACTCTTTTGTTTGGTCGACAGTGACAAAGGTAAGCCTTAATTCCGTTGAATTTAAAAATAGTTTCCCAGCGCTAGTTAGCTGATTAAACATTAATTTAATTAAATGGCGCAGTGTGCTGCACGGGCTATATCTTGGGAAATCAGGCCAATTGCGGTTTCGCTTCTCGACTCAAAATCGGCTCCAGTGACGACTGTAATTTCCGCTGATAAATGTAATGTGACTTGGTATTCAATTTCAGTCAGGGACACATTTTGTATTCAAAGAACTTATTTTGGTTAGATAATTTTAAGTAAATTAAGTATTTAATTTAAAATGGTTTTATAAATTTTAAATCCACTTTTCAAACAATTGATAAAATAAACATAAAAACTCGAACATCCTTTTAAATTCTTAAAAAATCCTGGCCAAAAAACTTTTTCTTTAGTCATTGCGTGCTGTAAGAACTGAAGGTTTTGCATACATCTCAAAGTAGTGGGGACGTCCTTTGAAAGAGGACAGTGGGAACAATGAAGCCCCGTAGGACTATATTGAGAGTCATGTAAAAAAGATCTCCTGGACAAAAGGCGGTCTAGACCAGAACGGCTTGTTTGAAATTAGATGCGGTCCTTGGGAGGGGAATCCACCCTTTCTTGTTTGCGAGCCAGCTAATCATTGATATTGACAAGTCTTTGTAGCTGAGCTTTCGTTTAATCTTTTCTGATATGTCTAAATTAAGCGTGATTAGTAGTTAGATACTTTTTGCTTACAGCTGTATTTTTTTATAAGGAGGTGGCTGGTGGCTCTTGTTTTCCTTATTTTTATACAAGAATGCAACACAACAAATATCAAAGAGCCTTTTTACTTGGTGTACCCATAAGGAAACCATAGAAAAACAATTAACTATTTTTTTACCCACATGAAATAACTTCTTAAAACATTCTTAATTGGTCAGGCTGTAAACACAAATGAAATACATTCAACGGACAACGGTCGCGATGACTAACAAATACTCGTTTCGTATCTAGCAAAAAATATGAAAACATCCTCAATTCCTCACTATATGTTCACGAACAATGTAAGACTGTACAAAAAATATGAATTAGCCGTTGAGGCAATTATAACAATTTGTTACACAAAAATACTTTGCATTCAGTGACAGTTGTAACCTTGGGTAAGCACTATTTGGATTGAAGGCCTCTTTAAAGTTCTCATAACGTATAAGATCGTAATCTAAAAAAATTATTGGCGTCGTCGTGACTTCCTTAAAGTACAATGAAATATTTGGGCTAAACAGCCCATACGTGATCGCGTTCTAACTTGTAAGTCGCATAAAAATATACGGCGTCCATTTACCAACTGAGTTGATTCGTTAAACTCTTCTGTAAGCAAATCTTCAAAGTGAATACTCTTCCTCATGTTGATGACCTGAAAAACTTCAGAAATTAATTATTTTTTGTATCTTTGCAGGAACTCCACCTACGATAGTTTTACCACCAGTCGGCTACTGGGTGGATGGAATGGAGGACACACTCCCCGAAGGCGAAGATGCTGAACCTCGAGCCCAACCAGGCACCCCTCGACAAGCCACGAGGCGGCATAACATCGACACCGATGACACCGCCAAGTACTACCGGCGATTCTTCCTTGGCAAGGTAATTGAAACCTTATCTTATGTCCCCAAAGATCTTTTCACTTTACGCCAACACCCAGAAAAGGCGATCTCCTTAAGTGCTGTTGTAGAGAATAGCGTATTATTAAGTTAGGAAGCTCTGGTCCACTTACATCTTCTATTTCTACGTAAAAGCTTTTGCTTTGGGTTTAAAATGTTAGCGCAGATCTTGTATGGAAAGATTATTTAAAAACATCACGATTCAATTGTTGAATTATTAAACACTCGGTGGAAGCTTTGGATTTATATGACAACACGAAGTAAAGAGCATCCGATATCATTGAGTTGAAACGAATGCTTACATCAACCTCTGGGATCTTCATGCAGAAAGTCATGTTTTAAAGGTTACGGCATGACGAGAAGCCGCAATACAACGTAAAAAATACACAAATCAAATCACGATTTAATTGCTTTCGTGACCAGAGTGCACTTTCTTCGAGTGGTTCAAATGGACGAAAATAAAAGTGGCATTACAAAACGTGTATTCAGACCATCTGACATTTGCGCGCCACGCTGTCTGCAGCCAGGGAAATAAAACCAACGCATGTTGCCAACTGGTGTTTGCCAATTGGACGAATGCTATACATAGTTTGGTTGAACTATTTATTAAAATCGAAGAGACGTCATTGGTATTCTACGCAATCCCTGTCTAAAACTGGATTAGATTGGGATCAGAAGCCGTTTTGAGCTTGTAATCAAGACTTCTTGACGTTAAGATCCCCCAAAAAGATAGCAAGTTTCGCAACTACTACAATTTCGACACCGCAAATTTTGTTGTAAATTCCGGGACATGTATGTATAACCCTATGTAACACGATTCGGGTGCACTTAAGTTAAAAATAGTATGTTAAAAACATCGCTTCGCTTCCACTTGATCACGTTTCCCTTGACATCGTATTGTAAATGAAATATTGCTGTTGTCACGTCCATGTCGATGTCCTTTTACGCCTTGACCTTTCTCGGAAGGTCTTTGTGCGGACAGGAACAACAAATTATAATTTCTCTCTCAGTAATTACTTGGGGAGTCCGAGAAAATAATGCGGAATTATTCAACTGAAAAATGTTTGCTACAATCAAGTTATTAATATATTTTTTGTCAGAGTTCCTTTAAGCTCTGATGACGTTCTTATTGCTATGATCGAACTGGACAGAAAAACGCTACATAGCTCTTTTTCCAAGATACCCTTCAAGCGTTAAGCGAATTCCTTCATTGTTTAAAGAGTTTTATTTCACACGGCTGTAATCATTTTCATTCTACTAATGTTATCAAAGGCTTTACATCGTGCCGAGCATCTATATTTCACAGCGCGACAGTACAATGTCAGCTAAGACTGCGGTCATATTGTGATGCCAAGCTTGTGCCCTTTTGATTGCGAGTAGCTTTTAAATATTTTGTCACATATTTTTTGAATAATTTCAGTGCATATTTAGCAATATTTGCTGCTAAACCTTTATTTATTTTAACACTCAAAACATTTCTATTTTTAATTCTTCCTTTTATGTTTCACTTTAGTTTTTATTATTCTCTCTTTGATTAGTTTGGTACAGTCAGGCAGTGTCCATTCCTTAACTCGCTCATTTCTTACAACCACTCCGCTCCACCCACTAAGCACAGTCTAAACCATAACTCGTACCACATCGGTACAGTTAGTGCCACGTGTGAACTTTCCCATACCCACGCCCATAGGCTTACTTTTTATACTGTTTTTTTGTAACGTTTCGAATCTTCATAATTGCCGTCTTTCAAACATGCGACACTTTTCGTTTTATATACTTTTGGTCAATAAAATAATGGTATTTTTATCTCTTGATCACCATTTGTATCGTTTATAGTTCTCCCATAGATACTGGTTGTCTTCATTGTCAAGTTCATTTCGCAAAAAATGTATCCAGCTTTCATATCTATTTCTGTATTTTCCCACATTTGAAAACGATACAATCATTACATATTTTTTCGTCTTTTCATTGCGAATTTTTTTGCGAATGAATTGCCTTGGCGATATCAAACGCATCTTAAGATAATGCCATGACACATATAATTAACATCATAAAGAGCTTTTGATTGAGCTGAATAATTATGCAAAAGCCAAATTGCAACATCTCATTAGGAACATAGTTACATTGCCAAATAGGTAGTTTATGAATAATACGATGGAATTAGTTAGTAAACAGTATGGGAAATAAATACATGCAACAGAACCAAGGTAGTTGACATGTGACGACATTTCGTCGATACTTTCTGCCAGGAAAATCATGCAAAAACGAAACCGCAAAACTAACCGACGCCGCAACGTTGATGTCGAAGTAATATTGGCTGCCTCGATAAGTATGTACTTACATAAATGTAAGATGGAACAACGCAGTACATTAGATTGCAAATCGTGTAAGTGCATAATGTTAGTCGGGAAAGTTGGTGACCGCAGCTGATATGGGCACAGACGACACTCCGTCTACTCATAGAGTATGGAGCTACAATGACTCTGTGCCTACAGTCGATGTCACACGATTTTGCAAAGAATGTAAACAACAAAGAGTGCGGAGCTTCACGTGTTTCCACGTACTTTTATTCTGTTTTGAAACTTTTAGCATAATATTCTCCTAAAATTGTTTGATAACTATCCAGTTACTTCAGCATTTTCCAAAATTATCTCGCTCTAAGTGAATTAAGTTTTCTTCTCTTTACTGAATTATTACTCGATAGTTTATCGCAGAAATGTTACATTTAGAAATTGCGATTTATTAGACGTAATACACTGTTTTTCAATAGGAGGAACCCAATAAAACTAAAAACAGTACCTACCTCTAATAAAATATAAGACGTGCTCGTTCTTTTACAGACTGGTCAAGCAAGTTACTTTCTAGACTACAATGAAATTTATACGAGCCATGTGGAAACGCTTGGCTGTTAAATATAAAAAGTTTTCCATTCATCTGTAAGAACTAGTGTGGCTATGAAAAACGTGTGAGAGAAAATATGCTGCAAATGAGAGTAAAAAAAACCGTGTCCACCAATTAAAAACAAATGCATCGCCTACCACCGATTAAGGGTCCTAACCACACTCATTACATTTAAAAAAAACCCGGGAACGATAGTGGGAAAAAGCGTCTGGGCTCACCAACGCGGAACGGTTTGGCTTCACGCCCAGTGAGCCAAGTTCTCAGCTACATGTAGATTGTGCCGATTACGGCATTGTAGAGCAATTTAAGTCTCAACCCGCGTGTGTACCCGGCCTTATCGTGCGTACAAATCTTAACAGACGCCTCGTTACAAAATTTGGAAAATATTCGTTTGACTTATCTTTTATACAAGCCTAATTTAAATTTAATTATGTACGGACACCAAGTCAGTAGTGTTGTTTTATCATGGAGTAATTTGAATTCTTTCTTGAGTTATTGCTTGGTAGCCTAAGGGGAAGCAGCGTTAATGTAATACTTTACATTCAGGTGAAGGATTTTTATAAGATTACGCGCTGGTAAATGCTAGGGTTACTTTTTGTTATAAACAGAAAAAAACAGGCCTAGCGCAATTTGCAAATTACTTGGTTCCCACAGTTTGAATCAACTTTTATTGTCACTAGCAGTCGAAATAGATAAAGGCCTAACTAACCCGATTGCGACGGCTGTAACTTCCAACACTGGAACGCAACAGCACCGTTAAAGTAATGTTTTTCAATGCAATCGTCGCCACTGATGGTGACATTTAAGATATTTAAAGTTACATTAGGTTCTAAACACAAGAATATTTACATCACGCATTAAATAAATACGCTTAAACACAATTTAGCTTAGGGCCAAAGTGCGTATCTCATACAATTTGCATAAAATATTGCAATCGTTACATGTCAACCCGGCAAAGCTGATGGGCCATTGTGACACCGCAAGGGTTAGGCTAGATGAATGCGATGCTCCGATCACAAAGCCGATACTAGTACCACGCTGACGTGTAAATACGTCCTGCCATAAAACCTATAGAGGTTTAACACCGGTAATATAAAATGTTATGCCCATCGTGAAAACGTAATTGACTAACACGCTTGAAAATCATTTTAAGGCTTTTCGTATTTATAATGTAAACACGAAAAGCCTTAAAAACGATTTAACCTGTTTCAAAAAGCTAAAAAGCCATGGACGAGGAGACATTTATCAATAAAGAAAACATTTTCAATCGTCTTTTCACTAAAATGGACAACGAGTTACCAAGCAAATTTTGTATTCAACGAACTTTTTTGCATAGAAAAACAATTTATTAAAATTAACTGTCAATACAAAAAAACAAATGAAAAAGAAATGATTGTTAATAACATTTCGTTAAATGATAAATAATTTGCTCGCCAATCCATTCGTTCAAATCAGTGACGATGACAGATGCCCGTGACATAAGAAAAATGAAAGCAATAAGCAAATGTCTTCTTTCATAACGCTAAATTGGTTTGGGGACAATTCATTCTGGGGACGAAATGATGGGGCACAAAAATTATTACCGTTTTAGGTAACCTGTGTGAATGGAAAGGCAGTGAAAATGAAAAATATTATATCTGTTTTAGTACGGTTGAGGTGAACAGCTGGACTCCCAACGGGACTTTCAATCGTTTTTTGATTCGGAAATTTTCGGGGAAAATCGGTTATATACAATTGATTCAGTGAGAATCGAGTACGAGAGCGTAACCGATAGACAGTCATAGACGAAGAGATTTTCTTTGTAAATTGTCATTACATTTTAATAATGTATGGATAGTGTATATTAAATAAGTACCTACATACTTGTTTACTTGCGGATTAGAATTCGTAGAACTTACGAGTCATATTAGTCGCGTATTAGTTAGAATTCGATTGCCTGGAATACCCTGCATTCGATTAACAATGACATAGCCGATCAAAACTTCTTAATCTAATAACATGCATGTTGCAATAGTTCTTACAGTTTGGCAAGTCAAATTAAGTAAATAATTGACCTTTCATCGCTTTGCTAGTTCTCTTACAATTTAAGAATATAGTTTTTTCTGCAACATCAAGCCGTGAATAGGCACACTTTCGCACAAATTGAAATAAAAAAAAAACTGTTAGATTCCATCTCAGATGACGTGATCCATCAGCGAGTTCGAAAAGGGGCATTAACCCCTCGTCCCTTCAATTACCATCTTTAGCTTTCAATTTGCTTCTTTGTGGCAACGTGCAAAAGGCCATGAAATAAATTCGAGATATTCCAAAAAAATTACGAACTCGTAAACGTATTTGATCGATGGGGGCTTAATGATTATTATAATCACGCAGAAGCATAATCAAACAACATTTTGCATTTTTATTCTGATGTAACACAAAAAGTGTTTTGAAAATTCTGTGGTAAAAGCATAATGATTGAACACTTCTAATATTTTCTCCAGTCAATGATCTGCCCGTTGCCGTTGTTTACATGTTTATATATTATTGAATTTTAGCACTGTATGTGACGGCTGGCAATTAGGTCTTATTTTTAATCCAATATAAGTTTCAGAAGATTAATCAAGCTATCGTAAATCTTCAATTCGGTTTTGGTAAAATATTTACAGTCGGGCCCAAACTTAGTGCATTGATCGCTTTAATAACTTACCAAAGTATGATGCACGATGAGGTTTTACATAGACTTGTTTCTCTTTAATTGGTACAGCCTATGTCGTAACTTATATAAAGTACTGTGTATTTTTCACTGTTTTCATTGAGACAGAGCATTGTTTTATTGACAATGGTGTTTATCCTTCGTAAAGGTTGTATGCTTGGGAATAAAAAATAGGGTCT
The DNA here is from genome assembly GCA_964057195.1 of Orthosia cruda. Lineage (NCBI taxonomy): Eukaryota > Metazoa > Arthropoda > Insecta > Lepidoptera > Noctuidae > Orthosia > Orthosia cruda. The sequence goes on along the minus strand of OZ059843.1, from coordinate 17,870,198 downwards.
GACAAGGTTAATGTTGACAGTGTATTGTAGTTTAATTAACATCTCCCATGGTACATAGAGCTTTAGTTCAGACCTTGGGTCGGTTAAATTATATAGGTAGTGTTTTATGTTGCGTTAACTTTTGTAATTCAATGTTTACATTATTATATTTCTCACCTTCATTGTAATACATTTTTGCGTGATATTTACGTCACATATTTACATTACAATTAGTTCTGGTGTTATCTTAATTAAGAGTTTTGTAACCACACATGGCCTAATTAAACAATTTATTGTTATAAAGTTTCCTATATTCGAAAATATTGAAACAAATAGGTAGTAACGATATAAACATGAACTAATTAAGCTACATACAATAACCTGTTATCGTCTGTTTTGAAATGAAACCTATTTGTTTACCTATATTACATGGAAGCTGGTTATAAAATTATTAATATATCCATTGTTTGTGTAACTACCTCATTCTTCTTTGCTTGTGGGTGTGGAAAATCAGTTCATAGCATGTTGATCGTGACATCATCGCTTGATGCTCTGATTCAGCCAATAATTGCGGTGCTCGCCATCAAGTCAGATGTCATTAGATCAACTTCGTCTTCGGTGTCATCTCAATTAAGAATCCTTTTATATTATTAGGTCACTAAAGACCTGCATCAATTTATAAACACTATGTATCACCTGTGCTGTTTTATTAACAAGTTATTAGCTTGTTATTAAAACTTTTAATAGGTATCTTATTTGTTTAGCTACTGGCAGGTTGTAAATATGGACGCATTTTGGTTTTGTAGAGCTTTATTTCAACTCTGTCACGCATAGGTACTTTTCTGAAAGTCAGAGAAACTTTATATATAAGTCTTATTTTAAAGCTCGACGTATCACATAATTCCGCCTCTATACGTTTATGTGCATGAAGTTTTAAATAATTAAATATATCACGCCAAGTACGAGTGCTTCATTATAAATCTGCATCTCTAGTTATCTCAACAGTCGTCAAGATAAGTTACTCAAGATTGATCTCAAACACGAAAGTAATTTATTACCTTAGTTTCTCGACTAGTGTTAAATCTAGCCGTCCATTAGCTAGCTTAGATAAAGTTTACCTCTAAGATAATTGAAGTAATAACATTCTGAATTCACTTATTGACAAAGGGACATAAAAAAACCATTAACGACTCGTATCATTACCTCTAAAATAACTACTGTGGCTATAAACATCCCCTTTCTATAGTATTTCATGGGGTGCGGTTGTGACTGATGGCTATTTTAGTAATGCTTTGAAGGCCAATATTGGTTTTGTTATTACTATTCGTTTTTGACTACTTTATTGTTCTAACGATTGCTTCGGAAGGTGAAGTTCGGATTCAATCGATTGGATAAAATACTTTTAGGTTTTCTGTAAAAATATACTAAGTCACGATTCATTTTCGGTTCACGATCAGATTTACTCGGTGAAATCTGAATCACCAATAAGCTATCTCTGCCTAACCATTTTTTTTAATGTTAGCGTGATGGAATATTCCTTATTATCTCTACTTTTCCTGTTACATTATTCCAGTAGCATTATCATGTTGTAGGTTACTCAGTCCGTGTATTTGTCGAAACTCGTTTTAATCCCATTACTTACGTTGGCTTTGTTTGAATCCCACATTATTTGATATTTACCAGAAACACACAATAATTTGTATTCATGGTCTAAATTAATTTCGCTTCAAACGATGCCTGGTGTGTTTACGCAAAGCCACAATGATATCCGTTATTCTAGGAAACATTATGTTCGAAGGCTTCGATGAATATTGTATTCCACTCAATTCAATTATATTCCAATTTTATAAATACGCATAATTCTAAACATGACATAAATTCCGAAACCCATGGCAATGCGATGTTTGCGATTTTCGTGGTTTTTTTTATTTTATTTTTCTGTATATAAAAAATATGATCTTTTTTGTTCACAGGAACACATCAATTTGGTTGGATCTGATGAGAATCTCGGCCCGGTAGTGATGTCCCTCAAGAACGAGCACATGGCTAGCCAAGATCACACTAGGATATTGTTGAGGCTTCGCACCGAAACTATGCACGGACTTATACCCACCACTAGTGAGTTAACACACGACATACTATTAAAATGAAGGAACGGTTGGCTTTCTGAAGCTAACAATATTAAATTATGTACTATTGAACCTTTGAAAAGCAAAAGATTTTTGCCGAATTAGTCGCGATTTTTTGGATGCGGATTGCTTTTTTTTTCCTGTGCTTATTCAGAATATACAATTAAACTTATATTTTTCCAGGATCAGGACTTATGCCACCGCCTCTCAAAATGGCAAAAATGCTGAACGAACAAGTGAACATCGATAACTTCACGGCCGTCATGTGTCTCAACGCGTCATCCCTGATAGCGGCGTACGACGAACATGTTTTAGTAAACTGCTTTAAGTTTGGAGTTCTATATCAGACTTATGGGCAGACGACAGAGGAACAACTGTTCGGCAACAACGAAATATCACCAGCCTTCGAGGAGTTCCTAGACATGCTTGGACAGAAGATCAAGTTGAAGGACCATAAAGGTTAGTTTTCATTAGCTGCGCAATCTTTGGAACTATATTATATCTGCTGGCACCGTGCCTAAAGTCTATCCCTAGGATTTCGGTGCTCCGAGCTTAATTCCAAGCCAAGAACGGCTATACTACTCGGATGGAACTAATATGAATTTCGAGGTTGGATATTTTAAATAAAGGAGCTACATTGCGCGTTGTTTCACGTTTAATATTTTGTCTAATTTTCTTACTTTACTGTATCCTTACTTTACTACAACTGAATGAAATGTTGTTGCAAAGGCTAAAATATTATAAGCCAGTCTAAATATCTTTGGGTTACCATTTCACAGCGCAGCTCGCCCCATAATTAGCAGAATTGTCCTCGCTCTTCGAAAGTAACAATAACAGATTCTTAGGACATTTCCTTCATTATCTAATCTCCTCAACTATTTTCCTTCATTATCCAGCTCCCTAACGTAAGTTTCCTCCACCAGGCTACCGGGGTGGTCTGGACATCATAAACGGCCACACGGGCACAGAAGCCGTCTACGAGACGTACCATAACCGTGAGATCATGTTCCACGTGGCGCCCTTACTGCCACACACCGCCGGCGACGCTCAGCAACTGCAGAGGAAGAGGCACGTCGGCAATGATATCGTGGCAATCGTTTTTCAGGTAAGAGTACTATAAAAATTCGTGTTCTGGTACTTTTACTGTTTTCTTCCAGCATAGGATATTATTAAGGCAAAAAGATGGGCCTATTACAGTGCCTACCTACCTATACCTAGTATAGTTATCATAATCTCTTTCTAGGTAAATTATATCCTTTTCAACATCCTGCTGCGTTTGCATTACCAATTGGGAACATACGCTAGTATGTCTTTTAGTTCCATATTGTTATCTCTCTATACAGTTGTTGTCTTATCCTATACATCTCTATCAGTAATCATCTCAACGTTGCGTTGTCTCCATTACTAGCCAATTTATAATCATCTATCTCGCTATCTATTTATAGTGTTTTTTGACTGTCTCTTTTCAAGATAATATCTTTACTATCACAAATATAAGTTACATGGACACGAAATATGTTGTTCCATTGTAAAGCCAGGACTCAACCACATAACGGAAATGCCGAAATGCTTTTCATTGTAGATTGTTTATGACTGTATTATGCGAAGTACTGCAATAATTTAACGAGTTTATGGCACAGTTTGCGTAAGTAGCTACAAGAAACTAACAAACGGCCGATGCTAATTCTTTTATTGCACAATGCAATGAGATCTATTCCATTTCAATCATCTTTATGAATAAAGCTCACTACCAAATGTTGTGTGTCTGTCTCTCCGTTTTCACTTTGTTTATGTCTGTACTGCCAAACCGATTTTAAAATTTTCCGTAGTTTAGTCCACGATAATCCCTTTATTGTTGTGTATAAATTGTTTATGTCTATGAATGTATTACAATGAGCTCTTAATCTTAGTTAACAAGTTCCCATTGTTTCCACTTACAGGAGAAGGCAACACCTTTCACGCCTGACATGATAGCATCGCACTTCCTTCACGCGTTCATCGTGGTCACACATTTGGAATCCGTCGGTGGGGAGACCAGGTAAAAATATTCTTTAACCGATTATTTTGTTCTATTAATCTTAGATATTTCCCTTTCAAACTAGGAAATAATTGTAGTTTCTTTACGACGAAGATGTGAAACAATTAAAGCTATGATCATAACTTTTCCGAGACGTCTCTATGCATTTTATCGACCATATCATGACATGTATCACTCTCAAAGCTTCTATTCTCGTCCCATTGCTATGAACCAGTTCCTTTGAGAAATAAAATTCGAACATCTTATATAAATTCACTGGACTGTCTATAGAAGTTTATTTTTATTTTATTCATGCCGTCGAATGTTGTCTATTTTTAATCCAACTTCAGTTTCTGTAACTTTTTTTCCACTTGTCAAGTGACTTGTTTTACATAAAGTTTGTGTTGTTTCTCAACAACGCACAGTGGCATTATTTGCATAGCAAGTCGGGAAAATGGCTAGGAAAGTAGAATGGAAATTTTCTCAGTAATTTATATGCAAACGAATCCTGGAATCGGTAATTAGAATCTTTTTATGTGAATAAACACTAGGTGGACGAGTCAGTGAACGTCTTAATGTTTCTCAGATTTGTTAAAGGTTAAATGTAATGGAGACTTAGGAATTACTTCATTAATAAATAAAACATTGTGGGTAGGTAAGGAGCTGTCAGGCACAGATCTACGCTCGTAATAAAGGTCATGTGAAATCTTTTGTGGGTATTTAATCAAGTTATCGAGAACAGAGTATTTTAGGTTCTATAAAAATTGCTTGATTATCGGAGCACTCTTAAGTTTTATTTAGGTATTTTTAAGTACGGACGTAATACTAATGTACTAGTTTCTTCAAGTGTCTTCATTGCGGCATAACCACACAAGATTAAATTACTTATTTTATGATATGTATTAATTAGCAGTGATTCAATTTGCTGTAGCTATTTTGTTGCTATGTTATTAAGGTTCACAAAATAATAATATTATTTTGTGAACTTGAATAACAAAAATAAAAAAAATCATATCAGCCGAAATACGTCCACTGCTAGGCATATGCCTCCCCCAAGAGTCGCCACATTGACCAAATAAAAAAATAAAATAAATAATAATTATTATTATTTTGCCGTCACTCGCCTGATTGTAAGCCTTCAGCACTCCACTGCCGGACAGGCCTTTCCAATAAATGTATATTAATCCTTATTCCCATTCCTTCCAGGTACAAAGTGGCCGTCACCGCTCGTGATGACGTACCATTCTTCGGGCCGACTCTCCCACAGCCGTCCGTATTCCGCAAGGGGCGAGAGTTCAAAGAATTCCTCCTTACGAAGCTCATTAACGCCGAAAACGCGTGCTACAAAGCAGAGAAGTTTGCTCAACTGGAGTTAAGAACCAGAGCCTCCTTACTGCAGAACTTGGTGAGTGAGTTGAAGACGAAGACGACGGAGTTCTTGGGTGCTGGTGTGAGATTGGAACCCGGTGCGGTGTCTCCACAACCCGATGGAACGCCCAAGCAAGATGGCCCTGGGGCCAGGTTTATTGATACTGTGAAGAAGGCCCTTATTTCTAAAGTCAGGTGAGTGTAATTCTACTTCTTACTATCCTAATAATATTATAAATTCGTAAGTTTGGATGGATGGATGGATGTTTATTACTCAGTCACGCCAGAAAGGCTGAATGTATCTGGATGAAATTTTTTTTAGTCTGGAATAGCACATAGGATAATTTTTATTTCGGGCACATGTTCCCTCGGGATAATTTTCGACTTCCACGCAGGCGAAGCCGCTGGCAGACGCGCAGGAAATTATAAATGCGAAAGTTTGGATGGATGGATGGTTGTTTATTACTCAATCACACTAGAACGTCTGAATAGATCTGGATGAAATTTGGCACAGATATAGATTATAGTCTGCAATAGCACATAGGATACTTTTAATCTCGAGAATATGTTTCCTCGGGCGGAAGCTAGTTCTTTATATTATTATGTTGTTTTATGTTCTTCGATCTAGCCCTACATCATCGTAGTTCAATCACATTACGGAAACGCTGATCATTTTTGTTTTGGACTTAAATACATTGAATTCCATTCCATTATATGTAGTTGCGTAAAACGTCGTTGACTTCACTATTTGCATCGTAATATATGACAAGTTTCATCAAGGTTTTCATTAGACGACTGTGCATACATACTTTTGCAGCCAAGTTATTTTGCGTTGTTTGAGAAAACACAGCTTTGCAAATAGATATTAAAATTCAAGTCAAACAAATTGCAATTGATGAACTCAATTTCTTTCAACATCTTATGATTTTAATGTTTTATTTTCGTACTATTTCAGATCACCAAGTGTAGACACGAATCTCTCAGGCGACAGCAACAAGAATCCTCTAAATAAGAATAAGTTTGTACCGAATGAAACACATACTCCTAATGTAAGTACCAAATTCTTTTAATATATTTTAGGCCCACTTGCACAAACAACTTAACTCAGAGTTAGTTAGACACCAGTTGGGGATTGCGGAAGGATCGTACGTTCCCGCGATCCCCGGCGTAGGTGTGAGATGGAACACCGGGGTGGTTTTAAGTCAGTATGACAGACCCCTTCCCCCCCTCTCCCCAGGATGGAAGACATCCAGTGAGGATTTTGCGCACAGGAACAAAAAAAATAGTTCGTTGCTAACACGAGGTTAAATTGACAATATTGTATGAATAACTATCAATTTAACCTTGTGTTAGCAACTAACTCTGGGTTAAGATTTTTTTGCAAGTGGGCTTTAGGATCAAAATGTTTAGCCATCATCCAATGACATCACAAAGAAAGCAGATATTTCTATCAAAACAATATTTTTTATAATATTGATTGCGAGACAATGATTCGCATAAGTGCTGCTTAAAATTCTATGCATCAAACAGCATGCCTATTCTTAAAAGGACTTCCACCTGTGTTTGCCAGTTATGGCAACTGTATTCTATGAATACAACAATAAAGTGTTAGTAGTAATGAAATGAATGTTGGCTGCAGAAAATATAGTTCTGGGAAGATCAATTTCCACTTAATTATCACTTTGATCTGATTGCTGCCATCATCTAAACTCAATGGAATTATTATAATTGAATCCTTTTGGATCTGCGATTGGTAAATTCTATTTTTAACCGACTTCCCAAAAAGGAGGAGGTTCTATGTTCGACATTAGGTTTGTTTGTTTTTTTTTTTGTGTATGTTCACGCATATCTCCGTCAATTATGGACCGATTTTGAAAATTCTTTTTTTGTTTAAAAGAGTATGTTTCTAAATTGGTCCCATTTTAATTTGGTGAAGATCTGATGAAGAACTTCGAAGATTCGAAGAGTTCTGCTCTTCAATAAATTACGGCAAATTTCTCGGGATTGCTGCAATCGCATGTCTGTTTATTGTTTATACCATTTCATAACATAACATCACGCCAGTACGCTCTTAAGGGGTACGCAGATCTCTCATTTCACTGGTTATGTTCAAGTTTCATGAAATTCTGGCGTTATAACTACCTTACTGACTTGCCTATTAGGTAGGCACAACTAAAAAGTGAAAATAAAAAAACTTATTGCAAAAAAATACTACCGACTTCCAAATACAAAACTACAAAGTGAAAAATAACTTAATTTTTTGAAGTCGGTGTCCATAACGCAAAAATATTGGTACATACGAAAGACACCGACTTAAAAAATATAGTTATTTTTCACTTTGTAGTTTTGTATTTGGAAGTCGGTAGTATTTTTTTGCTTGCAAAAAGTTTTTTTTATATACTCAAAACTTAATGTTCTAAATAATAATTCAATAAATATTGTATAAACTCGTACTTTTTTTCGAGAATTATAGAACTGAAACTAGAGCGGCAACACTGGCAATTCGCGGAATAACGATCTTAACTCTTAAGCGCCGTGTAATACGCGTCGCCTACGCGTTCGAGTCAAACAAAACACATCGATCGCGGAGGCGCGAGTTCTTTCCGCTGGTAATGTCATCGCCATATATTTTGACATTAGCGTCTAGCGTTAACGCTACAGAAAAGTTTTTAGTCTAGGCCTGCCGGAGATCAAATCTAGGACACCTCCCTTAGAAAAGCTCTGGCGACAACTTAGTCCATCGATGATGTTAATAAACCAAAGAAACAGACACTAGGTAATCTGTACTAATTCTATGTTATCTTGTATCTTCCAGAGCGCCCGCTCCAAGTCATCCGTAGCCTCATCTTCTGCATCAGCAGTCTCAGTTCGCTCAGCAGGAGGCTCGGGCGCATCTCACGCGTCGGGAGAGTCCAGCCCAGACGTGACGTCACGCGCCGCTCCCCCACGCCCCCCTCTCACTGATCACAGTGATGACTCCAGTTTGAACTCCGTGGATTTGGATCCGCTTGGTTAGTATTTATTTTGTTTGTTAGAGGTATTATTCGATGATGTGTGTCAGCCCTTTGGGGCCTTACGGCTTGATAGTTTAATAATTTAGGAATAATTTTAATAGGTTGACAAATAAGTAGGTCACACTAGATGGTCAAGTTAGGTCATTATGGGTGGGAATATCTTATACCTCTTATAAGATAGCTTGATCTCTGAGGCAGCTGTCAGTATCAATACAGTAACAATAGCGCTTGACAGGCTAACAATACCGTAACAATAACGTATACGTCAGATTGACATAATACGTCGCAGAGATCAAGCTATCTTTTACGAAGTATAGTTTGAAAATTCAGTTTCTATTATTAAGTTTGAATAGATTTTAAATAACGTAAGTTGACTACAAGGGTCATATATTAAAATTTTAAAAAATAATTATAAAAAATTGTAGATTTTGAAAAAATGCATAGTGTTCATAATATTGTTTTTGAATGATATCTCAACATTTTTATATGAAAATGGCACTTACTTTCACTAAAATCAAAACATTTTATTTGGCCATTTCTATAATTTTTATGCGTTCGTCATTGATTGACCATCTCTTGTCCGTTTGGTTATCATGTAGAATAAACATGACTAGGTATTTATAAATCATGTAGAATTTTGAAAAGCTCATTACAAGCAACCACAGGCCCCTTCAGTGGCATAACTTAGCATGTTGGTGACGTCATCATCTCACATCCCCATACTAAAGTAACGGTATAGTCTTGGTGAAGTAATAGTGTGATTTCTTCCAATTAGACGACAAGGACTGGCTGAGTTGTGGTAAAAGTGCAACAGGTTAGTCCTGTAGTGTAGAACTCTGTACGTCAATGTTTTTATTTCAACTGTCGTCTTAAGAGGCATGATATTCTTTTCATAGGTTTTTTGATCGAGGGTTATTAAAATAAAGATGTATTTTAATATAATATGAATGTTATTTTGTTATAGTGCGTTAGTTGCGCTTGTAGTTTTATGTTAGTTGATTTTGAAAATACTGTTATATTCGACACTGCTTGTTTTTTTTTAAATATATACTTGCACACAATTTTGTTCCGCATAAATGTATGGCATATATAAAAAAATATATATGTTGTGGCAAAAAAAACAGGCTAAAAATACAAAAAAAATTAAAAGCATCATTTCTAAAGCACATTTTTCTCTAAAAACAAAACACACAGTAATATACCATTTTTTGTTAATATGAACTTTGACACGTGTAAGGACGAGCAGTGTAGTACAATACTAACAAAAGCCTTTGTGTGTCCAGGCGGAGTATACGTGGACAGTGACACCGGCCTCGAGTCCATGTCGTCGGCCGAGGCAGGGGCGGCTTGTGGGGGGTGCGCCGCCACTGGGGGGCGGGGGGAGGTCACCCCAAGGGATGCAGAGATGCTGCGGCAAGAAGTCTGCCGCCTCAAGAACGACAAGCTCGACCTACTCAAGCAGAATATTGTAAGGATCCATAGACTCGATCTTAATCTTATCTAGTAATGTGGGTAATTTGGTTTGGTTTTTGCTGTTATATGTGCTTGACCCCTTATGTCTCCTTGTCATGGGAATCGAAAGTTGTTCAGTATTTTTTAGCTGTCGCTATTTTTACTTACTTTAGAGATTAAATAGTAAAGCGATTAAGTGGTAATGAGTTTGATTTACAGATTAAATCAAACTCATTTACCATAGAGATATTAACATAACAAACTCAGTGCAAAAACACATTCCGCCATGTAGCTGGTAAAATTTTTAGTTCTTTAAGCATGATACGATCATATAATAAAATTTAATACATATTCAGAGATGAACTATTCATTTTAGTAACAAAAATTACCTAAAACAATGCCAGTATAGATAATAATAACAAGGCAACACAAATTAATGATGTTGCTGCAACAATTGCACAACTATAATGTCTTGTAACTTTTGTGTACCATGAATTTGTGCTTTAGCATCGCACATACCAGTCGGTTCATTGGGCCTCGGTGTGTACCACTTGGAAACTAATTTATTTAGTACTAACATACCAGAAGCTGGGCACTTATTCCTTTAGTGCTAACATACAATAGGCCCGTTTCAAGCTACAGCTTTATTTTGTCACTAACATAAAAAATAAGGCTCAGTACACTGAGATCAAGATTAATTGTTACTAACCGCATGCTATTATGTACACATGACATATTCCCGTTTCTATCTTCGAAAAAGAATTATTTCTAGTACATGTAATGTTTACCAGTGTCGATATTCTGTTCCTAAAATGATAAAACTATCTTAGGGGGGTATTACACTATCATTATTCTATCTAGGATTACAGATCTATGAATCATAATAATATGAAAATCTATACTAATATTATAAAGAGGTAAAGTTTGTCAGTTTGTAGGGGGTAATCTTTGGATCTACTGAACATATTTTGAAACTTCTTTCACCAATAGAAATCTACATAATTCATGAGTGACATAGGTTATTTTTTTAATCCCAAAATCAGGCCCTGTGGTGTGGACCACGGGAGCGAAGTAGTCGCGGGGAACATCTAGTGTAATATAAACATATGGATCATTTCGTTTTTGATGTAAGTTTTTTGTCCGAGTCGGCTGGGCAGCGTTTGAGAAGTTGCGTGGTATATTCTCGTTCAACTTACAAAGTGTCTCAAGGCAAAAGTCTATGACCAGTGTTGAATTATGGCTCTGAGACGGTCGCTCACAATGGGGCTGACCAGAAGGCTTAAAGTCACTCAAAGGGCAATGGAGAGGGCTATGCTCGGGGTTTCCTTGCGTGATCGAATCAGAAATGAAGACATCCGTAAGAGAACCAGGGTTACCGACATAGCCCGAAGAATTGTCAAACTTAAGTGGCAGTGTGCAGGTCACATTGCTGTTGGGGCCGAAAAGTTGTGGAATGGCGACCGCAAACCGGAATACGCAGCGTTGGAAGGCCTCTAGGTGACGCAACGCCCAGCGGGGTGACCAAAAGTTTTTAGAGTAAGGTTATTTTGAGTGTGCGTAAGGGACAGATGTATACAAATCATATAAATCTGTCTCTTACACACGCTCAAAATAACCTTACTCTAAGAGCTTATGGTGGTTATTTTGAGTGAGCGAAAGGGACAGTTGTATAAAAAACACTCTGGTCAAGGCTGCAGGAGTCCGGTGGATGCGAGGCGCACAGGACCGATTGGTGTAGTGACGCTTGGGGGAGGCCTATGTCTAGCAGTGGACATCTTTCAACTGAAATGATGATGATGATGAAAAGATTTTTGTCGTTTTATGTGGGACATATGATACTATGTATGCTATTAGATAATATATGATGGTGTAACACCCCGCTTAGGCTGCATTGAAACTAACTTATGAGCAAAAATCTTTTCAAATTATTAGGTACTTGATTTGTAATCAAATTAATACCTGCATCATATTCCTGACTATTTAACTTATTTTTCACAGACATGGCAAAACGAGATCAAATGTCTACGAGAAAAGGAGATGTCGCTTCAAGCAGAACTGAACTCTATGTCCAGGGAAATGCGGAGGCTTCGGGAACAACAAGTAACCACCATCCCCAACCCTTCAACACATGATTCCACCGCTTAAAAATATAAATGATTGAAATAAGGTCCTATTTAAAGTACACACGTAGGTACGACATTCGCATGACTCCACCGCTTTAACGTATCTTGAACTTTGCGACCTTGGAATAAGGTCTGTACTTGTGTACGCAATGTTTTGACGACTGCTGTGGAAGAGATCTGATTTAGAAATGACCAAGTAAGGTAATCTGGGATATAGGAGGTTTTGCTAAACGAATGTTTTAGAAGTAGTTACCGTCAATCGGGATGAATAGGAATGCAGAGATACATAGAAACAAAACTTTGAAGGTAATTATTTAAAAATTGTTTACAACATTTTAGTAAGTACTCCAATATGATTCATTGTTTGAAACCAATAAAGTGGTATCACAGTTAAAATCCTAATCAAAGTGTTGTTCCTATATACCCCTACATTCCAATTCACGCCGTTTAATGGTACTTGATGTCGCTAATCGATATTTATGTATATTGCTCTCTTTAATATACACATAGTAGCGAGAACCCTTTAAGTGCAATATTGTGTTCTATCAACGACTGTGCAATATCAAATACGGTAAACGGCATTGTTTAATTGTTAAATTTTTATCATAGACAATTCTTCAAATTGAAAAATGCTATTTACACAGTTTTGAAGTTGAACAGTCCTTTGCAATACAGATTATCATGTGTACAGTAGCAAAACTATTCCTTATATTTATTTACGTATAGAGATGTCCCAGTTTCATATATTAGTAATATATTATCTGTGGTAATATTAAATTACTTCTTAGGTCGTGGCTTGACTGACTATTAATGAGAAATGCTAAAAACTTCGACATAATATAACGATTCTATAGTTAATTAGAGAGAATATGATTCGAATCTTTTTATATGTTGTTATACCAAAACTGAATTGTTAATGTCTATTGTTAGGCTACTCGCTTTTTGTAAATGTTGTGATAACCTAGCTTATTCGAGACATGTATAGTTCTAAAAACCATTTTATATTATTGTGTTTCACACAAAATGTATGTATTTATTTTGGATAGCGCATACCGCTTGTGTTCTTTAGAGAATTGTTTCTCGCGCAAAATCATAATTTAATTTTCCATTAGTAAATAATTGTAGAGATATATCTCTTAGAATCTTTGATCACAGTCTAGAGTGCTTCTTTTTGAAACCTTTAAAAACCCCTTTGATTAAAAAAAGTTTAATTATATAGTAAATTTTTAATCATAAGTAAATGTGATTAAATTACATCACATTTGATTAATAAATGAATGCATAGTCAAAGGGAATAATGTATAAAAATAATTAAACGACTTTGATTTAACTTGAGGAGCATTCATAGACTGATAATATTATTTCTTCAATGTTCGTAGCAACATTAAAACGGAATTTTACGTACTAGAAATTAGATGACAAAAACATAACGGTACCTACTAAATTAAGCCTTGAATTATCTAGTAGAAAGCCTATACATAATTATGGTGCATTAGAGAAAAAAATATAACTCAAATGATTCTTATAATACCTACGTTAGATATTTGGATTTGTATGAGAATATCCCAGTACAGTTTGATTTTGTATGTTTAGTTTCTACTGCACAGTGCAATTATACTTATCTTTAGAGCCCTTACATACTAGCGTTCGTCTAGCAGACGCCACGATAACGCGACGGTTTCTGAGGTACATGAGTACGCTGCGTTAGCGTCGAGGGTACGCGATGCTGTTAATATAATACCAAAACGACAACGAAATTGTGTGACGTCTGCGTCGTGCTAGCGCAGCGTTCAATTAACTACAGAAGAAACGCGACGCGTTGTCACGGCGTCTAAGCTGCGTATACGTTCATCGAACACTTACACTGGAGAATCGCCAGTGTGAAGGGGCTCTTAGTTCCGTTCTGCTTTCAATAATAGCCTTACTTCACTGACTTCTCTATAAGAACTGTTTGCTTATCTGCCATCTTTGTCCACTCAGTTCGATCTAGAACTCTAGAGACAAAAATATTTCCGTAACTATACTTAATGTACGAATAGAAAGTAAGGCTATTCTTTCTTTATTAGTTTACAAATTTAAGTTCACCAGTTACTGTAAATATATTCTAAACTGGTCTTAGGCTATTTGATTAAACAGTATTTCTTTTAATTTATGCTTCGATATAAGTTTCGTTTCTCGAGTGCATTGAGGTTGAATAATGTTTTGTTGTTTATAATTAATATTTTATACCAAAGTTAACATTCCCCACTAAATAGTTTAGATTTTTTTTATATAATTATTACATTAAAGTGAACCAGTATTTGTAACGTTTCAACTGATGGAACACGCTAACATACTTCTAAGTTTACATTTAAACCTTTCTATTAAATGTAATCATTTAGATTTTTGTTCGACTGTTGATTATTATAAGTTGATTGAAACCAACTGTTGATTCGTCTTCACTTAGACTTAAACCAAATATTGAGCGCGGAGCGTTAGAGGAAATAGTTTATAATTATAAAAGATACCTATTGAAATATATGAATAGTTAATACTAAATAAATATTGTTGTTTTATTCCAAAATCCTTCCAAGGTTGCGTCTTTACCAATCTCTGTTATATTCAGGGCACGGGTTGTGTGAAAATACCAAACTTTTGTACCATGATACAAATGCCTACTAAAACTCTGTTAAAGGTTGTCTGTAAGAGATTGCCCTGTGCGATAAGACCGCCCATTGTACACTTGCTTTTATGATTTTTTGTCCTGTATATATGTGTGGTGTACAATAAAGAATATAATAAATAACTCTGCTCAGTTTTGAACACAGACAGCGAAAATACGCTTTGGACTGTGAGATGCTTTATGTTAAGGACTGTAAACTGACTGTTTGACTTGGAATGGAAAACACAGTTGACCAAATACAGGTAGGTAAAAGATATTCCGGTTCGGTTGTACCAACGACATCTATGCTGTTTTTATAATCTACCCAACTGAGTATAAGACTTAAATTGTATCCGCTTTTGCGCTCTTACAAAGATGGGGTAGATATACAACATTCACGTAATATAGATGGCGCCATTTCTTACCTATAAGCGCCATCTTTGTTTTGATAATTGTAGGATTGCAAAATGAAGTAGCGCTTGCAGAATCTCAGAAAGTTTTCATGGGTGGAGGGCACTACCACAAGGCGTATGAAAAACTTAAAAAATATAAATTTTTGATTGTTCGGTGAAAAAATTTAGTTTGAACTGAACAATTTCAACGCACAAAACGTTTTGGGAACACTTTTATTATGCGTACCTACAGCTAAAGAGTGCAATTCCCTGCCGGAGTCTGTGTTTCCCGACAGCTACAATCCGGGGGCCTTTAAGTCAAGAGTGAATAGGTTATTTCTAGGCAAGCGTGTTTCACCCTCGACCACATCATCGCTTACCATCAGGTGAGACAGTGGTCAAGCCCGAGCCTATAGGACATATATAAAAATATATATTTTTCGTTTGTGTTTCAGAAAGAAAAAGAGCGGAAGAGGCTAAAGCAGTGTAAGCAGTTGAGCCCTATTTCTAAACTAGCTCGAAATGTTTCACCTATGTTGAACCACTTCGCATACAGCTGTAAGACATAAAGTTTAAAGGTTACTGGGTTAAGTTGTTAGCTCACCTGAGATAGGTACTTACCAACGAATAGGTACTTCCCTAAGTAACAAGTGATTCGTGGAACTGTTACTTTTTATGGTTTTATTTTGCTTACTACTCCGAGGTTACAGGTAAAGTTGTAATTACGTAGGTAAAAAGACAAGGATTCATTATTGTTTGTCGTAATGTATTTACCTGACCTTACTTTACCTCAAATCTTAAAATTACAAAATAAAATTCTACGTTTATTCCCACAAAACAATAGCAAAACGCCACAGGCATGGTACAGGGGTGTGGTGGTACTCTTCTTCATGAAGGGCGACAATGCCCGGCTGAAGAACTATAGGCCCATCTCACTTCTTAGCCATGTCTACAAGTTGTTTTCAAGAGTCATCACGAATCGTCTCGCGCGCAAGTTGGACGATTTCCAGCCTCCCGAACAAGCCGGATTCCGCAAAGGCTTTAGCACCGTAGACCACATACATATGCTGCGGCAGGTTATACAGAAGACCGAGGAGTATAACCTGCCTCTCTGTTTAGCGTTTGTGGACTACGTGAAAGCCTTCGATTCGATCGAGACTTAGGCTGTGCTGCAGTCTCTCCAACGGTGCCAGATCGACTACCGGTACATACATTGAGGTGTTGAAGTGTTTGTATAAAAACGCCAATGTCAGTCCTTCTTCAAGATCAGACCTCGAAACCAATCCTTCTCCAGCGCGGCGTGAGACAGGGAGACGTAATTTCTCGTCGGTGCTCCATGGACCAAATGAAATTTGACCAATTGGTCTATGGGGCAAATTACAAGTTTCCATCGTCCATTTACCAACTGGGCTATGGATAATTGAGATATGTTCCGCTGCCCAGTTTAATAGTATTGTAAAGCCTTCTCCATAAGCATGTAAAAAAACTTTATTTTTTAAATACAACCGACTTCCAAATAAAAACACTACATAGTTAAAAATAACTTCAATTTCGGAAATGGCTTTTCCTGTTTTCGTTTCTTCGGGTTTTGACACCGCCTGCCGAAATTAAACTTATTGTTCACTTTGTAGGTATTTTATTTGGAAGTTGGTTGTATTTTTTTAAACTTACTTATATAGTCGATGGTTTAAAATATCAAAATATAGATGTAAGCATTGCACGTACGACAATGAAAAATATGCAGATGGGACAAACTGTCTGAAATATTCTGTAACAAAATGGATAACCCTTAAATGCTCAAAAAACGGCTTATTGTCTTGAAAAGAATTATATATTTTAATGTGAACCAAAAAATATATCAAAACCCAAAGTAGAGAAAACTGGTGTGAACTCAGGGTTATATTTATTTATTTATTTATGTACACACAAAACACTTAACAGAGAAACTAAATAATACAGATAGAAGAGCACAAAGGTACTGCTTATTTCAATAGAAATTTCTTCCAGCAGATTTGTGACAGGAAAGTTGGATGATATACGAAGACACAGTATGTATAAGAAAATATGAAATAGACTAACAACTATATAACTTAACTAATTATATATAAATAACACATACCTTAACTAAATATATAGAAAATAAAAATACATATTTAATAATATATAATAATTATGTTTCTTAAATAGAAAACATTTTGTGAATCACGAATTTTAGGTGGAAGTGAGATCCACAGTCGTACTGCATGAACAGAGAAGGAGTGGGAATAGAAATTAGTACTATGGGATGGGAAGTTTAGGTGACGCTTAAGGTGGGATCTACACAGGACATCGGCAGGGCGAGTGAAGGAGAAGCGATCGCGCAGATATTCAGGGTACGAAGGATTAAACAGGATATTATAGAGGAGACATAATACTCGAGTGTTTCTGCGAAGGCGGATACGGCTTATTTAAGAGCTCCTCCGTGGCATCCAGATAGCAGGCATCAGCGTAATCGATGATTGGCTGAATTAAAGTTTGAGCTAGATAGATTTTAGTTTAAAGGGCAAGAGGTTTTGAAGGGATTTTAACGAGTGAAAGGAAAAGTGCACCTTACGACTTATCTCATTTACTTGAGCTCGCCAAGAGAGATTACCGTCTATTAAAACACCAAGGTGCATTAGCAGTATCGGTGTAAGCGATGGTCGAACCGTCAAGAGATAAAGGCGTCATGGTGGATATGTCAAGCGCAATGCGATAGTATCGACTGCCTATTATCATAGCCTGGGACTTGGATGGGTTGATTTGTAGTCTGTAGGACTTAGCCCATTTACTTACACTCTCCAGGTCACGATTCATGGCGTCGATAGCCAAGTCCACGTGTGCAAGCAAGAAGTGTCGGTAAAGCTGCAAATCGTCTGCGTAAAGATGGAAGTTGGAGGTGATAACCTTGGTAACAGTGTTTATGAAGATAGAGAAAAGAAGAGGAGAGAGAACGCCACCCTGAAGAACACCAGCAGTGAGATCACACCAATCAGAGAACATCTCATCAAGACGAATACACTGCGAGCGATCCCGAAGATAAGAGTCAAACCAGGCTAATGCAGAGGAAGAGAAGTTAACAGACTGAAGGACCCAGAATCAGAATTTCTAAGTCCACTGAATTAAATGCACAACTGAAGTCAAGCAGGACTAACACTGTGAGAGATTTATTCTCCATAGCCAAGCGGATGTCGTCAGTGACCTTCAGAAGTGCAGTTACAGTACTGTGACCTCTACGGAAGCCAGATTGAAAAGGACAGATAAGAGAATTAGATGAAAGGAATCTGTAAATTTGACCATGAACGATTTGCTCGAGAACTTTCGAGAGGAAAGGAAGTATGGATATAGGTCTGAAGTGGGATAACGAAGAAGGATTGTTTATTTTAGGCAGTGGTATTATGTGTGCCTGTTTCCAGGCTGAAGGGAATACGCCAGAGAATAAAGAATAGTTAATAATGTGAGTGATAATGGGTAGGAGTTGCGGGAGAATAGGTATTATCATTCTCGAACACAGATTATCATGGCCAACAGCAGAGGAGGAAATAGCAAGAAGAGATTTTTTTACGTCGTCTTCAGAGACAGAATTTAAATTAAACAGTGGGCAATTCGGTAACGGCAATTCGGAGAGTTCAATCAAAGTGGAAGTTTTGACACTAGGGTCCAGAGAGACAGGTGGAAGAGAAAAGTGCCTATTAAGAGCCGACAGGTCGACATCTTTACAGGTATTAGTGGGAGATTTGCCGATACCGACAGACCTTAGAAATCTCCAGACATCAGAAGGTTTCCGATCGACTAGAGATTCGTGGAAATAGCGTCTCTTAGCATCTCGACACAGACGATTGCAGTGATTACGTAGAGCTTTGAAATGACCAAGATTCTGATCCGTGGGTCTACGCTTGTACCTGCTCTTCGCCTTGTCCTTACGAGCAATAGCTTCTTTAATATTAAGATTGTGATACCTGTACCCTTCAGTGACTTTTTGCTCTCCCAGATCAAGTGACGGTGCTCAGTGGTGTATAGTCTGACTAGTATAGGCCGAGCTTTGCCCCGTGTGGAACCTAATCTGTGGCAGACATGAATGTTGCCCTTCCCAATCTCAGGCAAGCTTAACTTATCGGATAACACCTTGTGAACCACTTCCGGTAACTTTTCACCGGGATGCTCAGTGACGCCGTGGAATAGGAGTACCTTCCTCCGCATCAGGGTCTCATGCCTATCAAAGCCTAGAGACAACATTTCTATTTGGCATTTAAATTTTGAGAGTGCCTGCCATACAAATATTTTAAAATCTGAGAACTCACTTGCAAGCGCTGTTATCTCCACTGTAGGCCGAATTTCAGATGATGCATTTTTGAGCTTTTTCTCATATTCTGACATTCGCGAATTGAATAGCACCTCTAGATCTTCCAAACTAGTCGCCAATCTTGAATCCATGATGCGGTTGAAGTAAAAGTAAGTAAGTAGAAAGAAGTTTGAGGTATCAAAAAGACTTGGAAATGTTATATAGTGAGCGTAGGGTGGTAAGTATGAATACTAAATAATTAAAACATAAAAAATACTATTAAAAATCAATTCAAATAATTTAAAACTAGGAGCTGTATAAAAGGCGTGTTTACTCTGCGTATACCCACATTGGAATGAATGGATCGAATTATAATGTTATTATGGAACATAGTTTTGGTTAACGTCTAGTGTTTTCCATAGCCCAGTTGGTAATTGGACGATGGAAACATGTAATTTTCCTCATAGACCAATTGGTCAAACTTCAATTGGTCTACGGAGCACCGACGTAATTTCTCCGGAACTGTTCACTGCTGCTCTGGAGGATGTCTTCAAGGTTCTGGACTGGAGGGGGCTTGGCATCAACGTTAATGGCGAGTACATCACTCACCTTCGGTTTGCCGACGACATAGTGGTCATGGCTGAGACCATGGAGAGCCTCAGTAAAATGCTCGATGACCTCAGTAGAGCTTCCGAAAGAGTGGGTCTTAAAATGAACATGGACAAAACCAAGGTCATGGTGGATGCCTGTGTAACACCTACTCCTATCAAGATCGGAGACTCTACACTCGAAGTTGCAGACGATTATGTCTACCTGGGACAAACGGTCCAGTTGGGTAATTCCAACTTCGAGAAAGAGGGCAACCGTCGAATCCGACTCGGCTAGGCGGCGTTTGGGTGGTATCTTCTCGTCCAATTTACCACAGTGTCTCAAGACAAGAGTCTATGACCAGTGTGTGTTGCCAGTGATCATCTATGGGACCGAGACGTGGTCGCTCACAATGGGCCTTATCAGAAAGCTTAAAATTACCCAAAGGGCAAAGGAGAGGATAGCCCTCGGAGGACAGCTCGGAATTTCTTTGCGTGATCACGTCAGAAATTATGATATCCGCAAGAGAACCAAAGTTACCGACATAGTCCGAAGAATTGCCAAACTTAAGTGGCAGTGCGCAGGGCACATTGCTCGTAGAACGGATGGCCGATGGGGCCGTAAAGTTCTGGAATGGCGACCGCGAACCGCAAGACGATACGTTGGAAGGTCTCCCACTAGGTGGACCGATGACCTGGTTAAGGTTGCGGGAAGGCACTGGATGCGAGACGAACGGGATTGGTCAATGTGGCGGCGCCTGGGGGAGGCCTATGTCCAGCAGTGGACGTCTTTCGGCTGAAAAGATGATGATGATGTTTATTCCCAAGTAGCTTTTTTGATAGCCTCAACATTCTTTATTCCCATTCAAATTTCATAAGCAAATCAAGATTCAATTTAACCAAAACTGTCTGTTTAAGGTCAACATTCTTCAGCCTACGCTTTTCTTTTAATCTTAGACGATTCTAACATTTACATTTTAATCGGGATATTTACCATGTTTACTGTTTGTAGCG
This sequence comes from Orthosia cruda, assembly GCA_964057195.1. Classification (NCBI taxonomy): domain Eukaryota; kingdom Metazoa; phylum Arthropoda; class Insecta; order Lepidoptera; family Noctuidae; genus Orthosia; species Orthosia cruda. The sequence goes on along the minus strand of OZ059843.1, from coordinate 17,849,182 downwards.
AGTTGCCATTTCGGCATGGTGCCGAAATATCGGCAACTCGCTACAAACGGATAAATATTGTAAATATCCCGATTATAATGTTAATGTTAGTGTTAGTGACCATGACAGTTTAAAATCTTAGACGATTGTAGGAATTGTACCCTCATAACTAATTGTACCTTCTCCGGTCGTCGTCATGGTTATTGATTTACTGTCCCGGCCTACAGAAGCAGGCTTCATTTGTACCCAGTTTAGCATTCGTTCACTTTAGCCGCAATTCCCTTATAATTACTATAAAAGAGTTCACTTTAACAGACTTTAACTGAAATAAACTTAGTAGACGGTGGAGCTTCATAGCGATTTCACGACGAAAGAAAGTTAGGTTATTATAACTTTAGTTAACTTTTAAGCTAATCTTTTGACTTTGCCTATTGTTACCCGACTGCCGAAGGAGGGTAATGTGTTTATCAGTCTATATATGTATGTAAGTATATATGTTTGTTCTTATGTGGCGTTCTAGAGACCAAACACGTGGGTTGATTTTGATGATTCTTACGTCAATCGATTCGTCTTAACCCTGCGAGTGTCACAGGCTACATAATAATTGGAAAAGACAAAAATGGCGGATTTTGGGCGCCATTTTGTGTCGTTAAAAAAAATTGTCTTCCAAAACCATCGTCTGGGGTATCAAAATAAAGGGTTTTAAGAGGTGATTTCAAATATATATAACACTAATATGTTTAAATGCACCTAATTAAAAAAAAAACAAAAAAGTTGTAAATAAAAAAAGTGAATTAGAAAAATCAAAAAACCCGACTGCTTAAAAAGCGAACTAAAAAGACGTAAACAAGAGGAAAATCATGCTGTGCAGTCGGAGGATACATATTCGCGAGCTAGTTGACCAAAACCAGATGTATCCTCCGACTGCAAAGCATAACTTTTTTTTATCTAGTTTCAAAGAATTGTTTTTTTAATTCAAAGGTCAAGGTCACTGTTTGGGCGCAGTTTGAACACTTATATTTTTACTTTTTCTTCTTATGGACCGACGACCGGTCAAGGTCAATGAGGTGACGCCTGGGGGAGGCCTTTGTCCAGCAGTGGACGTCTTTCGGCTGAAATGAGGATGATGATGTTTTTAAATATTTTTTTAAATTCATTTAGTACCTATGGTTTTCTAATAAACTGAATAATAATGTTTGATAATCAAATACAGCTTAATTATGTATTCACTAGGCTAGATCGAAATATCTCATAAACGGATCTCATGATCAAATTCGATCATTCATAGCAATTGTTCTGAACCAAACGTTTCGTTCACTATTTGATATTTAATTGCAACACCATGCCAGTTAGCTGTCAGTGATTTGACAGCTTTTGATTGACAGCTGACACTTGACAAGAGTCGAAAAAGTAAATTTGTAACGGAAACACGGTAAATTCGGGTTCTTGTGAAAACATATCTAATCGAGATGTGTTTCGCCCGTTGTAATTGGTAATCGCGCCCGCCGTTCGCAATCGGTTTGTGGGGCGCCCGCGAAGTCGGTTTTGAATATATTTCGCGCATATCGACGTGATTTTGCGGAAAACTTGTTCTGCCTGGTGGACGCCGGAGCCTTCGGTCCAGACAGCCGTCAGTCTATCCCTTATTGTCCTAATATTATATATATTCTCCTATCCCTAATCTCCCGGCACGGCACGGTATTGATCGACCCCCAGGAGCCTACCGCAGGAATCCCAGGGAAGTGAATATAATATTACCGAAAAACCCTTGTGACCCGTAGTAGGAACCAGTATATCTCCCAATAAGGAACGAACCCCCTAGTTTTCCACTGTTGCGTTACGGCAGTTTCGTGGGATACAGGCTCAGAAAGGGTCCAAGAGCCCCAGCGCTGCTATGGGCCCCAGCTTTGAGCTCCTGGCTTGGGACCCGAAGACCTGTATTTAACATTTGGTAGCAAGAGCGTGGTTTGCATTCCACGAACATAGTATACGCTAGGACACTCGTTCACAGCGAACGCTGTATTGTTTGTCGGTTTGCTTTTATTGTTGAGAATACTGGGTTGGATAATACCACTTTGTACGTTTTGAGTCACTCAGAGTAAGCTGTGTCTTGTTAGGGGCAAACATGCCCCACAGTTACATTCCAATTTGTTAAAATAAAGTGTACAACTCACAACTTAATATTGTCACTCCGGGATAGAAGGTTTATATTGAAATTTGTTTACTTGTTGTATACAATATAGGTTTGGTGCAGACTAAATAGTCTTCCCTTATTGTATTTAATTGAATCATAGTTATTGTTGGACTTTGAACCTTCTATCTTGGGTTTGTAAGTTTGTTTACATTATGAACATTCCCATTCCCCGCTACAGAAGTTATTAATTAAACTACAGAAGAACTACGCTACAGAAGTTATTAGTTAATAATTAATAAAACTATTGTTAGGAGTAAGGGTAAAATTAAACAAAACTATTAAACTATGCCAAACATTTAAAGATGAATCTAAGAAAACAGATTACTAATTACTTATACTTAATTAATTTAGTTAGAAAATAAATAATTTCTATTGCTTAATATTAGAAATGTATAGATTAGGTTAGGTTAAAACGGGCTGTTTTCCGCAACTCCACGACCAAGCGCGTGTCTTACGTAATTTTCTATAAAATCAAATTGAAACTACAGATTTTTGTGTAAAAATCAACTTCTATTATAGAAATGTATAATAAAAGTAGATTTTTACACAAAAATCCCGCGCGGGATTGAGTTATCCCGCATATCAATCCCGCGGGATTGAATAAGCTGCGGGATTGCAATCCCTAATCGGGTAACAAACATCAAAAAATAGATTTCGACGAATTGAGAACGTCCTCTTTTTTGAAGTCGTTTAAAATACAATATTGTTATAACTACTGTAGTATTATATTATCTGTGGTTGTAACACAGTTCAAAAATTAGGTGTGCAAACGGAATAAATTAAATAACATTTCAAAAAAAAAAAAAAAACTAATCATAATCAGTTTTTATTTGTGTAACATAGGTAGTAAATACAGTTCTAAAATTAAGGTTCGTAGGTCGCTATGCCAAGAAGCGTACAAAAATTATAGTTACATGAGAAATACAAAGTAAAATAAAATATTATTCATGCGAGAGGTAAACACAAATAACAACAAAATTATAAATGTCACAATATGGAGTAATTTCTATAGTCAAAAGAAATAAAATATTAATCATGCGAGAGGTAAACACTAATTATTTGGTAGGTATGTCAACATTTACAGAATATTTTATATAAATAACAAAAACATTATGAATGTCAAATCTATGGAGTAATTTCTACAGTCAATGCATAAATATGCATACACAATAATCATAAATTACAAATAATCACAAATATTCAATTAAAGATTGTTTCTCCAGTCAAATAAAAAGATAGGTCTACATTATTTTATCATTCATAAATTCCTCAGTCGTATAATAAAGTGTAACATTTTTTTTTTTATGGCATCTGGTAAATTATTATAAATGCGCGGTGCCATGCCTAAAACGCTCTTACTCACTAAGGCAGTCTTACAACGCTGATTGCTTAAAGAGTTTGCGTATTGTCTAAGAATCGGAACATCTCGTAACGACGACAATTTTTCGAATAACCTCATGTTTGTTTTGACGAAAACACTAATTTCAAAAATATATAACGAAGGTAAGGTAAGTATTTTAAGCGATTTAAAAAATGGACATAGCTATCATCAATTTTTAAACCACACTTTGACCTTAAGCATCTTTTTTGTACCCTAAAAACGATGTCTTTATCAGAATTGCCCCAAAAAATAATACCATATCGTAAAATTGAAGCTACTAAGCCGTGATATGCTATTGGTAGCGAATCCATATTTATTTTTCTCGCAATTTGGAAAAGTGCGTATGCTGATTTATTTATTTTCTTACTTAGGTCATCTATGTGGGCTAACTAGAAGGCCCACATAGAAAGGAATAAATCTAAAATTTTGCTTCTTTAACTTCAATGTCACAGTTGCTATGTCTGCTATTTACTTTTAGTAATTCAGTTCTTTGGTGATGTTAGTTGTGTTAATGTTGTTTGTTGTGTGTTGTGTTGTGTTTTGTTGTTAATTAGTGTTGTTAGTTAGTTTCGTTGCAACCGGCGTGTGCATTATTATGGTCGATCGGACACCAACAACTTCACCAACGTTCCTCCCATAAGGAGCGACAAAGGATAGCGAGCAACATAAAGCAAAGTCAAATTCCGAAGTCGTCCTCCACCTCGGAGCCAACCAGATTGGTCTACAAATAAATTAAGACGAGCGATTGAGCCTCTCAATGCTGAGCATCTCTTCAGGGTCTCAATAGTCTGGTCAAAGTGCTCGGCTTGTACAGCACAAATCAACAACATCAGTAACTCTTGTCGTGCATGAGGTGACAAAACTGAGGACAACAATTCATTATTCGGCCTCCGTTCGTAACGTATAAAACAACGGATCCAAGCAGTGACTCCTTACAATTTCGACAAAGAACTGTATGTGTCCGAAAGACAATCCAAATTGTATGCAGGTTGCGTTTCAACAATTCCAATAAGCAAAACTGGCAAAACCTCTGGAGAGGAGAACCTATTCTGGGGCCAGGGCGACTTGCGATGCGTCAACCAGTCTGGTCCCCACCAAAGAGAATAGTTGACAAGGACAAGAGCCACGCGACGTGCAGTCTGCGGGGTTGGATTTTCCTGGGACATGTCTCCAGGTCAGTTTATTCTCATTGTTCTGAATCTGTGAGACTCTATTCGCCACAAAAACCTCCAAAGTATGAGCTGAGGTGCGAAGCCAACAAAGGACTATCTCACTATCAATCCTTAGTCCTCAATCCGCGGGGCGGAGCCCTTCAACACGGGACCCGTAAACCCAAAACTAAAAACCGTCGGTACGACTACTAACCCATTCGTCTGCAGAACCCACTTGGTCCCGGACAAAATCAAACCCAAAACATCCGCACCTATATACGGGTCCAGGTACCAACCACTTCGGGTCGGCAGGAGTTAGATCCGATGTCAATTTCACCACTGCAGGGCTATTGGTTACCTGCGGGTGTCTGCCCAAAATATCATTCAAAACAACGGCCTTGGCCAAAATTCTTGGCCCACAATGAACAGGCGAAAGACAAATTTCAATTTCTCTCCGTTGACCAACCGCTTCAATACCACCCATATGGTAGAAGGGTGGAATCACGTGGAGACCTGCCCTTTCCACTAAACAAAAGGATACAAGACAGCCCTGAGCACCCGAATCCAAAAGGGCACGAACTAACAATGATTTACCCTTCGGGCCCCAGATCCTTACAGAGACAGTTGGCAGAAAGACTGTCTTTGGATGGGCGGCTCTAGTGGAGGAGAGGTAGGTGGCTACTTATTACTGATAACCCCCCTAGGGTTGGTAGTCGTCCTGAAAAGTGTACGCTTCCTCCAATTGAGAAGGGGGTGGAGGGGTGCCCCCGCCTTTGCTAGGTATACCCCGTCGAGGATCCACCTGGGGTTGGTGGGGATACGCTCCCCCGCCTATGGGGGAGCGTCCGGCATCATCAGGGCCACCAACACCATTTTGGTCCGGACACAACACGCGGTGGTGTCTACCTTGACAGTGCGGGCAAGGATCCGACCTCTGGCAATCCCGCTGCAAATGCTGTCCCAGACAAGTGTAGCACCACTTGCGGCTGTTGGCGATTCCACGTCGGTCCTATGTGTTCCGTTTTAGGAACTTCGGACAGGACGTGACCATATGGCCATCCGTGTTGCAATATAAGCAACGCATAATGCGAACCTAAGTCGGTACAAATTGATGAGACCGGCGTCGTGGCTCACCCATCCCACGAGTGGAGAGGCGCGCACCAACACGACGCTGGTCCAGAGAGGGCCGCTCTGGGGCCCGCAAGGGACCTTCAACACCAGAATTGTCCAAAAGGCGACATTCCTCATCCAGGAACTTCAACAAGTCATCGAAAAGGGGAGGTATGTAGCATTATCCCCACCATATCTCTGCTCGAACCGAACCTTCAAGTCGGAAGGCAACCTTCACAGGACACGGTGAAGCAACATAAAATACCATTGGTCAATGGGTAGGCCCAATCGCTTCAAGGCATTCAAGGCCACCCTCAATGGGTTGACCAAATCCACTCGTAGGGTGGCAACCCGATGGATGCGAGGCAACGACAAAATCTGCGAGAGGTGGGCGTCTGCTAAAAGCCTCACGTTCGCATAGCGCTTTATCAACAGTTCTCGGGCAGTATGATAACTCTGATCCGTAACTGTGGCATGTTACGGATCAGAGTTATCATACTTTCCCCTTTCGATGACTTGTTGAAGTTCCTGGATGAGGAATGTCGCCTTTTGGACAATTCTGGTGTTGAAGGTCCCTTGCGGGCCCCAGAGCGGCCCTCTCTGGACCAGCGTCGTGTTGGTGCGCGCCTCTCCACTCGTGGGATGGGTGAGCCATGACGCCGGTCTCATCAATTTGTACCGACTTAGGTTCGCATTATGCGTTGCTTATATTGCAACACGGATGGCCATATGGTCACGTCCTGTCCGAAGTTCCTAAAACGGAACACATAGGACCGACGTGGAATCGCCAACAGCCGCAAGTGGTGCTACACTTGTCTGGGACAGCATTTGCAGCGGGATTGCCAGAGGTCGGATCCTTGCCCGCACTGTCAAGGTAGACACCACCGCGTGTTGTGTCCGGACCAAAATGGTGTTGGTGGCCCTGATGATGCCGGACGCTCCCCCATAGGTGGGGGAGCGTATCCCCACCAACCCCAGGTGGATCCTCGACGGGGTATACCTAGCAAAGGCGGGGGCACCCCTCCACCCCCTTCTCAATTGGAGGAAGCGTACACTTTTCAGGACGACTACCAACCCTAGGGGGGTTTTCAGCAATAAGTAGCCACCTACCTCTCCTCCACTAGAGCCGCCCATCCAAAGACAGTCTTTCTGCCAACTGTCTCTGTAAGGATCTGGGGCCCGAAGGGTAAATCTTTGTTAGTTCGTGCCCTTTTGGATTCGGGTGCTCAGGGCTGTCTTGTATCCTTTTGTTTAGTGGAAAGGGCAGGTCTCCACGTGATTCCACCCTTCTACCATATGGGTGGTATTGAAGCGGTTGGTCAACGGAGAGAAATTGAAATTTGTCTTTCGCCTGTTCATTGTGGGCCAAGAATTTTGGCCAAGGCCGTTGTTTTGAATGATATTTTGGGCAGACACCCGCAGGTAACCAATAGCCCTGAAGTGGTGAAATTGACATCGGATCTAACTCCTGCCGACCCGAAGTGGTTGGTACCCGGACCCGTATATAGGTGCGGATGTTTTGGGTTTGATTTTGTCCGGGACCAAGTGGGTTCTGCAGACGAATGGGTTAGTAGTCGTACCGACGGTTTTTAGTTTTGGGTTTACGGGTCCCGTGTTGAAGGGCTCCGCCCCGCGGATTGAGGACTAAGGATTGATAGTGAGATAGTCCTTTGTTGGCTTCGCACCTCAGCTCATACTTTGGAGGTTTTTGTGGCGAATAGAGTCTCACAGATTCAGAACAATGAGAATAAACTGACCTGGAGACATGTCCCAGGAAAATCCAACCCCGCAGACTGCACGTCGCGTGGCTCTTGTCCTTGTCAACTATTCTCTTTGGTGGGGACCAGACTGGTTGACGCATCGCAAGTCGCCCTGGCCCCAGAATAGGTTCTCCTCTCCAGAGGTTTTGCCAGTTTTGCTTATTGGAATTGTTGAAACGCAACCTGCATACAATTTGGATTGTCTTTCGGACACATACAGTTCTTTGTCGAAATTGTAAGGAGTCACTGCTTGGATCCGTTGTTTTATACGTTACAAACGGAGGCCGAATAATGAATTGTTGTCCTCAGTTTTGTCACCTCATGTACGACAAGAGTTACTGATGTTGTTGATTTGTGCTGTACAAGCCGAGCACTTTGACCAGACTATTGAGACCCTGAAGAGATGCTCAGCATTGAGAGGCTCAATCGCTCGTCTTAATTTATTTGTAGACCAATCTGGTTGGCTCCGAGGTGGAGGACGACTTCGGAATTTGACTTTGCTTTATGTTGCTCGCTATCCTTTGTCGCTCCTTATGGGAGGAGCGTTGGTGAAGTTGTTGGTGTCCGATCGACCATAATAATGCACACGCCGGTTGCAACGAAACTAACTAACAAAACTAATTAACAACAAAACACAACACACAACAAACAACATTAACACAACTAACATCACCAAAGAACTGAATTACTAAAAGTAAATAGCAGACATAGCAACTGTGACATTGAAGTTAAAGAAGCAAAATTTTAGATTTATTCCTTTCTATGTGGGCCTTCTAGTTAGCCCACATAGATGACCTAAGTAAGAAAATAAATAAATCAGCATACGCACTTTTCCAAATTGCGAGAAAAATAAATATGGATTCGCTAACAATAGCATATCACGGCTTAGTAGCTTCAATTTTACGATATGGTATTATTTTTTGGGGCAATTCTGATAAAGACATCGTTTTTAGGGTACAAAAAAGATGCTTAAGATCAAAGTGTGGTTTAAAAATTGATGATAGCTATGTCCATTTTTTAAATCGCTTAAAATACTTACCTTACCTTCGTTATATATTTTTGAAATTAGTGTTTTCGTCAAAACAAACATGAGGTTATTCGAAAAATTGTCGTCGTTACGAGATGTTCCGATTCTTAGCCAATACGCAAACTCTTTAAGCAATCAGCGTTGTAAGACTGCCTTAGTGAGTAAGAGCGTTTTAGGCATGGCACCGCGCATTTATAATAATTTAACAGATGCCATAAAAAAAAAAAAATGTTACACTTTATTATACGACTGAGGAATTTATGAATGATAAAATAATGTAGACCTATCTTTTTATTTGACTGGAGAAACAATCTTTAATTGAATATTGTGATTATTTGTAATTTATGATTATTGTGTATGCATATTTATGCATTGACTGTAGAAATTACTCCATAGATTTGACATTCATAATGTTTTTGTTATTTATATAAAATATTCTGTAAATGTTGACATACCTACCAAATAATTAGTGTTTACCTCTCGCATGATTAATATTTTATTTCTTTTGACTATAGAAATTACTCCATATTGTGACATTTATAATTTTGTTGTTATTTGTGTTTACCTCTCGCATGAATAATATTTTATTTTACTTTGTATTTCTCATGTAACTATAATTTTTGTACGCTTCTTGGCATAGCGACCTACGAACCTTAATTTTAGAACTGTATTTACTACCTATGTTACACAAATAAAAACTGATTATGATTAGTTTTTTTTTTTTTTTTGAAAGGTTACATAATTTAGTCCGTTTGCACACCTAATTTTTGAACTGTGTTACAACCACAGATAATATAATACTACAGTAGTTATAACAATATTGTATTTTAAACGACTTCAAAAAAGAGGACGTTCTCAATTCGTCGAAATCTATTTTTTTATGTTTGTTACCCGATTAGGGATTGCAATCCCGCAGCTTATTCAATCCCGCGGGATTGATATGCGGGATAACTCAATCCCGCGCGGGATCACGCGAGATCCCGCATCGTAGTACCTCATCGAAGTACTCGACAAGGTGTTTCTCGACTGCCGCGACATGTTCGAGGTTGTCAGTCGGGTTGGGCTGGAACTGACGCTCCAGGTGATCAGCGAAGATCTCAGCGCGGTCTGGCGCGGTATATCTTGGCGCCCCGTCGCTGTGTAGCAATGGGCGCACCGGAGCTGGGGCATTCGACAACTGCCTGCACACTCTGTGTATCGCAGGCCAGTCTCCCTCAGTGGATTCTACATATTGCTCCCAGCTCTCGGCGTTGTGCGCCTGGAGCTTGGCCCGTACCTTTTCAGCGTGACGGTTGAGCTCTGCTTTCATTACTGGGCAGCGGGTGACTTGCCACCGCTTACGTAGGCGCCTAGTTTGGGCGACTAACTTTGCTAAGTAGCTAGGCAGGGGTTTATTTATTAATAGACCCCCGCTCGTGCGTACTTTCAGTTGTCGCCTCAGTGTAGGCGCGTTGTATGCAAGCGGTGATATCCGCTGCCAGTTTGTCCACGTCCGCGGCGGTGTTTACGGGCCAAGTAGGGGTGGCCTCTATCCCTTCCTGGAACTTTTTCCAGTCCGTTTTTCGACGTGGCGCTGGGGGCGAGAGTATGGTCGGCATCTCTGATAGGACGACGAGTACTGGCTGGTGATCTGACAGCAACTCGTCGTCTATAACCTGCTGCGCGATCTGGCTGGTTAGGCCGCTATGGATAACGATATCGAGCACATCAGGTGTTTGGAGGCGGTTTGCCGGGTAGTGTGTCGGCACTTCGGGGCCCGACACCGTGTATCCATGCGCCTCTGAGTCGGCGAAGAGACGGTTTCCTCCCGTGTTGCGTGTTGTTGAGTTCCACGCGGGATGTTTACAGTTCATGTCGCCGGCCAGGAGGGCCGGGTGCGAGGTGTTCGTGACTAGCGCCCTCAATTCGCCTACATTGTAGCGATTTGAGGGCGGGCTGTAGACTGCGTATATGTCCAGGTCCTCGCCGGCGACGTGAACCTGTATTCCCAGCGCGTAAAACGTGTCGACTGGGGGCGGGGGAAGGGGTTGGTGGACGACTCTCCGCCTAACTAAAACCGCCAGACCGCGGTAAATGTTGCCGGAGGCAGACCTCTCGTCCCTTCTGTAAATGAGATATCCTGGGAATCTTGTCTTTAGGCCCCAGGAATGTCTCACTGATGAGCGCCACGTCGATGAGCTGCTCTTTGAGGAGGAGGCGGAGCGGGACGACCTTGTCACGTAGGCCGTGCGAGTTCCAGTGTATGATCCTCAGGCTAGCCATGATACATTTGCAGTAGTTCGGCCAGCCCGTCGAGGATCACTAACTCCACGTCTTGGCCTTACCTAATGGCCTTGCCTAATGGCCTTGATCAAGTCCATCAGGAGCTTAATGGCGCAGGCGGTAAATTCATGTCTCGGTTTGGTAGTAGGTTTTGTGAAAGTCTCCGAGTTTGTCGGAGCTTGTCGCTGCTGACTTGGCGCGGCGACTGTGACCTTCTTGGTTTGGGTGGCGGGTGCAAAACTTTGTGCGCCTTGCGCCTCTTGTGTTTGCCGCGCCTTCCCTTGGCTTCTTTGCCTTTTGGGCTTTTGTTCAGCAGCGACAGGGGCGGTCTGTGCCGCCGCCTGCGCCTTGTACGTGACGACATTTGCCGTCCCGTTTATTTTTTCATTTGTGGTGGAGGGTTGGGACTGTTTACCCTTCTTCCCCCCCCCTCCTGTTATTCCTCCGTCTCCCGGAGGGGGCTTCTTGCCTATTTGTAGGCCCATTTGCTGCCGCCATCAGAGACTCGCTAGGAGTCTCCTTTTCCTCGGCATTGACTGCCTTGTTGTTGGCACTTTGTATATTTCGTTTAGTGCTGGCGACAGTACCCCCTCGCCTATTTTTTGCCTCCTGTATGTATACAGGGCAGCGCGGATTGCTAGCTGGGTGCTCCCCCGCGCAGTTTGCACAGGTCGCCGTCTCTGTCTTTGGGCGCGGGCAGTCCCTGGCGGCATGATTCTCGCCGCATCTCACGCAGGCGAGCGGGCGGTGGCACAGATGCGAGCTATGACGAAACTTCTGGCATCTGTGGCACTGGGCAGGCCCTTGCTTTCCCCTCCACGCCTCTATCTTTACACCACGCATGTAAAGAAACGTGGTGATATCGTAGATCTTACGGAAGTCGGGCGTCCTCTTTATGACTGCATGGAATATGCAGCCGGGTCGTTCTCCACGCGCCTTAATGTGGCGGACGTACTCCGGTTCAAAACCATGCAGTCGCAGCTCCTCCTCGCTTTCTTCAATCTCGGTGTCAGCTGGGAGCCCTCTGATGGCGAGTTTGACGCTCCTCTCAGCGGGCAAGGAGTAGGCGAACCAGCTGAGGCCGCTTTCCTTTTCGAGGTCGGTGAGGTATCGCTGTACGACCCTGTACTCCTCCGCGCTTTCCGGTAGAAACCTAATTCCGGCTTGGTACGGACGCGCGTTAGGAGGATGGCCCAGCTTTTCCCTCACCGCCTTGAAGTGTGCCGCCCAGTTGGGTAGCTTTTCCACGATGAGAAGTGGGTATCTAGGCTTCTTAGCCTTTTTCTGAGCCGCGGCAGTGGCCTGTCTCGACGCGCTCGCATTAGACCGATTGTTTACATCGGTTTTATGCGGCGCGGAAACTAGGTCATCGCACGCCACTGGCTCAGAAATTTTAGGGGTGGGTTCAGAGTGCCTTCGCCCGTCAGTGGCGTAGCGGGCGGGCGAAACCGGGCCGCCCCCCCCGCGCGGTGTGCGCTGGGGTAGGGGCGGGTCGACACAGCAACGCTTGGCCACCTCACTCTCGTCCTCATCCGGACTTCTTGGTCTACGCTGGGCTCTAGTAGCGACGTCGAGGTTAAATTCGTAGTCGAAGCCCAGCGCATTTGTAGTATTGTCTCTGTTAGTATGTGTACACTTATTGTGAGCTTGGTACTCACCCTTGTCGACGTCGGTCCTAACGGACATGTCTGGCGACATGTCACGGCGATCGACGCCTGAACTCGCCGACTCAGTCGACATATCCGACCCTTGACGGGAGGAGTATGCGGACATCATGGCCGGGGAGTCCTGGGCGGACCCTCTAGGTGGTGGAGGCGAGGTGAAAAGGGTCTTGGCTACCCTTCTCAACTCAACCTCTGTAGTACTATTTGCACTGGCCAATCGGAGGCGCGGAAGTGGCGCTAATCGGAACTAATTTTTTCTGGGTGCATCGGTGCTTTGGATACACTTTTTTGGGGTGGACCAGCAGTAGGCGCACTTGCTGTCGCGACCCTTGCATATGTAGCGTTTTTGGCCGAGTTAGGCGCAGCGGAGCGCACATTCGGCGGACTGAAAGTTTTTGGATTCATGTGCGGCACCACGGGGCTCGCATGATCCCTATCTACTCGCGTCGACGACGCCGCGGGGCGTACGGACTGCGACACGGTCGCGCGCTGTCCCGGCGCAGCTGGGCGCACGGCGGCGGCGGCGGCGCGAACAACTTGGGCGCGGCTCGGTGGTCCGGTCGTTCCCGGTGCCTGTATAGGTACAGGGCGGAATGCAGGCGGCCGTATGGGCACTGCGGGTTGTCGGGTCGACGGCGGCACGGGCGAAACGCGCGCAGTCGCCGATGTCGGCGGCGATCCGACGTACACAAGGCCTGTACGGCTTGGCGGAGTCCTGAAACTGTCAGGATTGGCAGCTATGGGTGACGCTCCTCTGACGCTGGGCAGCGACGAAGAACGATCTCCCATCTGGCTGGCTGTTGAACGGCTGGAAGAGGAGGTGTCTTGGTCTCTAGGACCTCGACCATCTGCATCATCATCATCATCACGGGTTGGGGGCGGCATGTTTGATACACTGTGGCCTCCGCAGCCGCTTCGGTTTGTTACCAAACCGGGCAGCGCGGGGCAGCAACTTCCTGTTGCGCTCCCAGAGGAATTTATTTACTTACGTAAACAACACCTCAGAGAACCCAACATGTAGCTACGTAGAATAACGGCTCGGGCGGATATGTGACGTCGCTTCGGAGGCACTGGCACTCAACAAAACGGACGACACTCGACGACCACAGGGCGAATCCTCGACAAATTTGCAGCAAGCCACCCATTATTTATACAATTTAGCTTAGTGCCAGTAAAAGGGTGGCGTAGAGCGCAGGTAGTTTCCGCTCGGCCAATCGGCTCCTCCCGTGCCCCTTCCCGTGCCCCTTCCCGTGCCCCTTCCGTAGTCTGCACATGTGGTCGGGACAGGTTTCAACTTGTCCGATATTATCCGCGTGGTGATTTTAACCGCGCTCTATGCCACCTTACAATAATGCTTACTCATATACTTACGTCTAAGGGAGTAATACAAACCTAATCTAATTATTTACATGAAAAGCCCTGCTTAAATCCGTCTTTATTCCATACTTAAATCTAAACCTTAAACAATCATGCAATCCTACTTTATCATAGTTATCTATTTACTTATGTCTATCTAGTTTATTTATTTACATCGGTATCATAATTACACATATCAGAATTTCAAGTATCATAGCTACGTCGTCCGTAACACTGAAGGATAAGCAAAGGTCAGAAAAGATAAGAAAAAAAACAAAGTTATAGATGCTCTGCAGCATATGAAACTACTGAAGTGGAAGTGGGCAGATCATGTGGCAAGATTGACAAATGGAAGGTGGACAGAACTAGTCACAAATTGGCTAGGCCCAAGAGGCAAGAGAGCCAGAGGACACCCTAGAGAACGTTGGATAGATGAAATAAATAGAAATGCTGGAGAAGACTGGAAAAACTAGCGAAAACAAGAAAACCTGGAAATTGTTGGAGGAGGTCTAAACCCGCCAGGGGCCTTAACTTAAAATGAAATGTATGTAAATTTGTGTACCTAATGTTAAGAAACTCTATGTATGTTAAGGAAATAAAAGGGTTTGATAATAATAATATAGGTTCGTCCTACGGTACTACATGAGTAACGTAGCACCGTAAAAAAAAATGTTTTTATGAATGTAAATAAATGTCGAATGTTGCAAATTGTTTTAAAGAAGAACTTCATATGTACCAAATGGAAAAGTTTCACTCAAAAATCTCAAACCATGAAGGTTATGTCAATTCGAAGTACCTATTACAATAAAACGGCAATTTCATACTTTAAGCCCTATTATTTTGGCTTGTCACAAGATTATTTTTAGTGTATTTAAACTTACATTATTCTGAAAAAAAAAAACCTACTGTATTGTTTTATTACGCATTACAATTAAGTAGACTGCAGCACTGTGACTCATATCTCCGATATTATAGTCCCTTTGTTAAGCTTAAGCTAAGTCACCATGCACCAGGCTCAACAATAAACAGAAAGCTGGCAAAGCTCTGTGCTACATTCATGCAAGTGTCTCTAACAAACTGGGAACTAACTTGAGAGCATTTCATTTTGCTGTGGATTTTAACTTTGTTAATCATTTACTTTCGTGGTTTCTCACGTAGCCTTTGACAAATATACTTAAGAATGGTTTTCCTCTTCTTGTACGTTTTACGAAAGATTGAATTCATCTAGAATTCACAAAATGATTTTGGAGCACTGCTTAGTTAATTAGAAATTTTAAGTAAGCAATAACAAACTGTAAACACTTTGATAATATAATAAATGTTGAGTAGTTTTCGGTCCCAGAGGAAATAAACAAAACGTTTCACGATGTATTGCAGCAGTGCATTGTTTGTACATATTGTTGAAAACAGTTTTGCAGTGTACCATGTGAAAAACGACCCGTGTAATATAATATGTATGAGGTACAAGCCACGAAGAGTGCCACTTTGAATTGCTCTTTTATTACTGTCAGAAAACAAATGAAAAGCAGGTTTAATATAGCCTGCTTTGTGCTGCGATAAATTTAATAATGTGTTACAGCACGCTGTCTGAGAATTTTCCGCAGGGGCCTATTTTCATTACAAAAATGTCTGTTGCTAATTGTAATTTATATCTGCTTTATTTTTTATTTTTAAATTTTGTAAACGTAAACACAATGACGTTAGTTTCATTGAGGAAAACATTAGAAAGCTTTTCGGATTCGAGTAAAATATCCTTGCATGCAAGAACTTTTACACGGTTAATTTCAGAGTATGTAGCTCGCCTGCTGTTTTTTTATGGCTCAAAACAACCCCAATGGACAACATAGAAACCACATATATTGAAAATAAAATTTTATGCGGATGAGAAAAGAATTGGAGAAAAGAAATTAATTAATCCTAATTTATATCTGTCTAAGGGTTAAATAATATTATTAATTAAAGTACAGGGTGCATTTTATAAGTGTCGATACGATACTAAAATGCGTCCGTCGCACCCAAACAGCTGCTCCGCTGACTGCATTAATCTTGTTTCTTTGCAAGTATGTTGAATAACTTCACTAAATTGGTACGCGTAATCATTTTTCATTGCACTTTCTGCAAGTCGGAGTAAATACATGTTCACTCGGTTTCATGAGCGATCAATCTACTTAGCCTTTTCCCAACATTATTGGGGTCGTTTTCCAATAACCTCAAGCGCAAGTTCGATCTTGCATGGAGTACTGTTCTCATCTCTGGGACGGATCTGTCAAATATCAGCTTGATGCACCAGAGCCGATTGAAAAACGGGCCCAGAGCTCATTGGCAATGAGGCACTGGTTGAGTCAAAGCTCCAGAGCCTTGAATATCGTCGCCGAGTTCCCAGCTAGTCAGTTTTTCATCGGTTGCATTTCGGGGAGAGTGCGATGGAATTGCATGATCTAATTCCGACAAGCACATTTCATCATCAGACTACAAGACGTACGGCGATGCGCCATCGGTACATGGTGGACATCCCACCTATACGCACTAAACCGTTTGGAAATACTTTCATTATGCGTACAGCTAGGGAGTGCAATTCCCTACCGAAATCTGTGTTTCCGAATAGCTACAATGTCGGGGTCTTAGTGTCTAAGTCAAGAGTGAATAGGTTACTTCTAGACATGCTGCTGCACCTTCTACCACACCATCACTTACCAATAGGTGAGATAGTGGTCAAGCGCAACCCTACCTACAATAAAAAAGAAAAAAATCCTGATGCAGCTGAGTACCAGTATTTTAAACAGAGCGATGCCTATTTGACCTCCACAATCGTAACTGGGTAACCCGATTCCCCTTGGCAAGACTAGTCTCAGATTGCCTGGCTTCTGACTATTTGTAATTACTGTCCAAGATCTACAAATGACAGGCGAGACCAGCGGCTTAACGGGCTTGCCGAGGCACGGAGGAGTGCTTGCTATTTAAAGATCGTCACACAACCTTAAATAGAAGATCGATCCGTCCGGCTGTTTAATTATTTACCTACTAGCAAATCATTTTTCAATTACTACTAGGTGAGAAATACATAATTATATTTAATAATAATAATTATGCTTCTTAGTTACAAGTGCCACTTAGATTTTTATGGTTAACTTGCGATATTATGGTAAAAACAAACTTATCTTTGCAGCCGATAATATCGATACTAAGCAAACGTTAATATCCATCCTGACTAACTGTAATCCTTTACTGGACATGGTCCGACACAGATTAGGTTATTTTGTAAATATTTTGGTAATCAAAATGTGCGATATGGCAAACGAACATTTTTAATTAATAAAGTTAGTGGCGATTGTCGTACACGAGATAAAAATAATGATTAATTATTTATTATAGTACTTTCATCAGTTTTGTAGCGTGTGGCTATTATAACTATTGTTATATCGACTGTTTTGAAAGCAACATCTACACTTAGAGCTTTACGTCAAGCTAATTTAGTAAATTAAAAAAAAAAAAGTGTGCACTGGATACTCTGCCTGCATCATCTCTCTGCTTGGGACAGGCAACTCCCCATCACTTCCAGCATTTTCGGTGTCTAAGTTATTTCAAGCTCTTCCCGTCGTCTTCTACAGGAAGTGAAAGTGAATAAATCAAAACACTGTGAAAGTTAATGTGATATTCGCAATGTCCGATGATGATACCAGTGTACAAAATAACTCTTCAGAGAGTTTTGATTGTGAATCATACGATTCTACAGAGAGTTTTGATTGGGAATTTTCGTTTACTCAAGGACGGATGTTTGAGTTCGTTATAAGTATGCTAACACTAGCAACATTGATATACGGCGTGGTGTCATGGAGCGTAATGAAGAAGTTTAGAAGCTACAGAAACTTTGTGTTTATTAATTTAGTGTTATCAAACTTTTTATTGTATACATCGATGCGGATTTATTACTGCATCGGAAATGATTGGTTAGAAAATATTATAACGTACTGGCTTACTGAATACTTCGAAGCAGCGAAAAGACACTGGCTGATTGTAATAAGTCACATGTTATACGTTGACTTTATTAAAGTTTTTAAAAAACACTATTTACAAAGGAGATATTTAAAGAGTGCCCTATTTGGTTGGGGTGTGTCTTTAATAACATCCATTATTTTTTTGTCTGTAGACTATTATTTAAATAATTATAATATTAAAATGGACTTATACGCTAAAATATTGATTATGCTACTAATTGGAGGTATAATTCTACCGCTAGTAATTAACTGTTTGTTTTATTTTATAATAGTTTTTTCACTTTTAAGTAGTTTAATTACGTGCAAACATACACCTTCTACCATCATGCGACGCTTGTATATTGCCTCTATGATATTTGTAGTAAGTGACGTTTTATTATTGTGTGATTATATCATGCGTATATTTGCAGATAGCTCAATAGCAGTTTTTGTAGTAAAGTTATTAACTTATTTAAATCCATTAATATTAAACGTATTTTTTGTCTTTTTACGGGGTAATCGAGATACCTGGTATGACTTTTATGTAAGTACAATACGACGTAGAAGTAGAAATCACGATATTGTCATGCATGTAAGAAATTTGTAAACCTGCTGATGCAGTTTAAAAAATAGAGCAAAGTACAAAGTCAATCAATCATGTTATAATGTATCCAATAAATAAATAATAATTTTGTATACCTATTATTATTTATAATATGTTACTGGAAAACACACCGTTAAATTTTGGTAATTTAAATCCCAAGGAAGGTTGATCCGGTACTTGAAACTACTTGATTAGTAAAGATAAATTTAAAAAACAATCACAAAAAAATAAACCGACTTCCAAAGCATTTTATTTCATTGTATTTATTTATGTTTATTTTTTTGTGTTATTTATTTCATCTTTACAATTCGATACTGTGTCAAGTACTGGATCGATCCTCTACTAGATTTAAACGACCAAAATTTTACAGTGTATACGAGTAGTAACATTACTATTATTTTTATAAATGGACTAGCTGTCCCACGCGGCTTCGCTCCCGTCAACTGGCTACCTACCTACCCTATCTACTCTACATACAGTGGTATTCTGTAGAACAGATCATACGTTTTATAATACTATACAAACCTAACCTTTTTATTTTGTATCAACTAATGTGACTCACGTTTATGTATTCTTTGATACTGTGAGCACCTGAAAAGCATACTTTTAGTTATCTCCGATTGTTTTAATATCCACAACTGAATTTATACTGCTAATTTGTAGTAATCTTCGAATATTTTATACTCTGACATTTTCATCTGATCTGACCTCTATAAGTTTTTAAGCTGACATGGTCATAATCATTAGAATTAATATTTGTTTCGGGATATTTTCCATGAATATTTTGTTTTTGGTTGAGAGCTCGATATTTCGGCACCGTTACAAGCGCCATGATCACGAGAACTAAAGCCATAAAAAAATATCCCGAAACAAATATTAATTCTAATGATCTGACCTCTGTCTGTCCAATTTATTTTCTTAAGCCATAGACATAACATACCATGGACACTTTTCTATTATAAAGCTGGTTGTAAATTACATAGATATAGTATGTACAAGATATACAGAGTCAGATGAAAAGCGAAACCAAAAAAAATAAAATCTATGTGTGAGGGAATTGTCCATGTGTTAGTAAAAAAAAGTGTTGTTGGAAAGTCCATGTTCAGTATCGATATCGATACTTGGTGAACACAATAATGTTGTTGGATATATATTGAACTGTAATCAGAGCTGGGCAAAATACACAAATTACAAAATACTATCTCGCATGTATTTAAAATACTAAATATTCGTAAGTCATGTTTTGAAATATAAAATACATAATACAATATTTTAACTATTTTATTTAAAATATAAATTACAAAAGAAAAGTCGATCATCCATCGAGACATTCGTACTAATAAACTTAATTAATACACAGAAGTTTCGTGAATATAACAGTTCTGAATCAAAATGACAATTGACAAGGTCCTTGAAAATTTGACGTACGCGGTCGCCGTTTTGTTTACGAAAGCTATCGAGCGCTATTTTCTGCAAAACGCACCTATTAATAAGATCGCTAAATGTATTTTGAAGCCAAAAGTATTTGAAATACTAACTACAAAATATCGCAGTGTCAGGTATTTGAAATTGACGACATGGTTGGCGTTGTTGGGTTTAATAATAAACTATGTACACAGTCCTCATATTTAACACTTTATATATTTTTTTTACTACATACCCAGACACATACGTAACGACCATCATAGATAGTTGCGACAAACTAGTAGTATGATCAAATATCACGTCATTGCCAAAACCAATTTCATTTTCTTTTATATATACAGACTATTATTTACACAACAGAAAAATTAGCTGATGTCCAGAGCACTGATGTATTCTAGACACTGTAAAACTAATAAATGCATCAAAACTTCAAACTACTCAAAGCATCAAAATTTACAGAAACATTTTGAAGACTAATATAATAAACATGCAACTTAATGTACAGTTTAGATAAACACATCTTTTCAATCCTAACTTAAACGATGGCGACGTTGAACTGGTGGATGCCAAGCTTCACAGTTTGGCGCATCGCCACAAGGTTGCCTGCTTGTCAGTCTTCTACAGACTGTATTTCGGTGAGTGAGCACTCAAGAAGTCCACGACCTCATCCCACCAGCCCCCTTCTACCATCGGACATCTAGACGCACTGCAAGTAACCATCCTTACCTTGTTGCCATTCCATCAATTCGCCAAGCGCTTCCAAACATACTTCATAATGCGCACAGCGAATGAATAGAACTCACTACCGGCGTGTTTCCTAACGCATTCAACCCGAATCTCTTCAAAGTTAGAGTGAACGGGCTTTTTCTGGGTAAGCTCACTCCATCGTTGACTCTGTCTCTGTCACCTATAACCTAGACTAGAGTCAAGAGCAAACCCATTACAAACAAAACTTAAACCAAATAGTGAGCGCGGAGCGTTAGAGGAAATAGTTTATAATTATAAAAGATAGCTATTGAAATATACTCGTATGAATAGTTAATACTAAATAAATATTGTTGTTTTATTTCGAAATCCACCCAAGGTTGCGTATTTACCTATCTGTGTTCTAAAGCAAATAAGCTTGAAGGACTGCTTTCTAAATATTTGTGTAATCAAAATTAAAATCCCTGATGGTGGCCAAGCCAGAGTCAGCCAGACGCTTTATGTTAAGGATTGTATGAGACTATAGGCCGAATTTCTCACCTCTAAATTATCGCAAAATGTATGTGACAAATTGTCAAACAAGCGTTATCTGCTGTGATTGGCTGTTGAAACTCATTCGGCCAATCACAGCAGATAACGCGTGCTTGGCAATTAAGGTGAGAAAATCGGCCTTAGAATGGAAAACAGAGTTGACCAAATACAGATAAATTTGAGAAAGGTATTCCGGTACGGTTGTACCAACGACATCTCCGCTGTTTTTATAACCTACCCAACTGAGTATAAGATTTAAACTGTACCAGAGTTTGCACCCTACATAGATAGGGTAGATAAACAACATTCACGTAATATAGATGGCGCTATTTCTTACCTATAAGCGCCATCTTTGTTTTGTTACTTGTAGAACTGCAAGATGAAGTAGTGCTTGCAGATTGCAGAAACCCAGAAAGTTTTCATAGGTGGAGGGCACTATCCCAAGGCGTATGAAAAACTTAAAAAATATAAATTTTTGATTGTTCGGTGAAAAAATTTAGTTACTGAACAATTTTATTTTTCGTTTGTGTTTCGGAAAGAAAAAGAGCGGAAGAGGCTAAAGCAGTGTAAGCAGTTGAGCGCTATTTCTAAACAAGCTCGAAATGTTTCACCTATGATGAACCACTTTGCATACAGCTGAAAGACATAAAGTTTGAAGGTTACTGGTTTAAGTTGTTAGCTCACCTGAGATAGGTACTTACCAACGAATAGGTACTTCCCTAACCCTCAGTTTCCCACCTTAAAATTATCGGAGTATTAATGTGACAAATTGTCAAACACGCGTTATCTTCTGTGATTGGCTGTTGAAAATTCATTCAACCAATCACAGTAGATAACGCGTGCTTGACAATTTGTCACATTAATCCTCCGATAATCTTAAGGTGGGAAACTGAGGGTCAGTAACAAGTAACTCGTGGTACTGCTACTTTTGATGGTTTTATTTTGCTTACTACTTAGGGATAATAGGTAATGTTGTACTTACGCAGAAACAAGGACAAGGAATCGTGAATAATGTTATTGTTTGTCGTAATGTATTTACCTGACCTTACTTTACCTCGAATTTTGTCTGACAAAAGATTTACGTACAAAATAATATTCTACGTTTATTCCCAAGTAGTTTTTGTGATAGTCTCAACATTCTTTATTCCCATTCTAATTTCAAAAGCAAATCAAGATTAAATTTAACCAAAATTGTCTGTTTAAGGTCGTCATTTTTCATCCTCGCTTCGCCCCCGTTTTTCTTTTAATCTTAGAAGATTGTAGGAATTATACCCTTACAACTGAATCGTGCCTTCTCCCGTCCTCGTCATGGTTATTGAGTTACGGTCCCGGCCTACAGAGGCAGGCTTCGTTTGTTCCCAGTTTAGCATTCGTTCACTTTAGGCGCAATTCCCTTCTAATTACTTTAAAAGAGTTTACTTAAACTGAAATAAACTTTGTAGACGGTGGAGCTTTCAAGCGATTTTACAACGTAAAAGAAAGTTAGGTTAACATAACTTTAGTAAACTTTTCAGCTAATATTTTGAGTTTGCCTACTTTATTAATCTGGTTTCAAAGAATTGTTATTTTAATTTAAAGGTCACTGTTTGAATGCAGTTTGACCACTTTTCTATACTCTTATAAGTGTTAAGGTTAGGCTATGTACCTAAAATCAGTGGTTTTCTACTTTTTATGTTTTTAAGTTAGAGTAGTAGTATTTTTACTTTTGTCCTTTTTATGGACCTATGACCTGGTTAAGGTTGCGGGAATGCGCTAGATGCGAAACGCACGGGATTTGTCAATGAGGTGATGCCTGGGGGAGGCCTTTGTTCAGCAGTGGACGTCTTTCGGCTGAAATGATGATGATGATAAACTGAACCACCTACCTGTCCTAATAAACTGAATAATAATGCTTGATAATCAAATGTACAGCTTAATTATGTATTCACTAGGCTAGATCCAGGTTACGGACGCTGATTGATCTACATACCGGGCCCGGAAAAAGCGTCCGAAAAGCTCCTTACTCTGCCCTACCTCCCTGCGGGCGTTAGTGTCAAGCTCTACCTACTTGCGTCAGTTCCCATTCGCCAAGGTGAGCGGGGTGAGTTCCTTGATCACTGCTACTACATCTCGATTCAAATCCACGTCGGTGTATAGAAAATATTCCTTGAAATTTCACATCTCGCGGTTGTGGAGTTTTTGGCATTTAAAAAGCCTCGGCCTACACACTTCCGCGGGATATACAATCTCATGGCCGACGATCATGGGTGATGCATTCGATGTGCAGTCAGCAGTGTACGGACCCGCCTATCCAGAGCGTCAAGTTCCGTTTGAGTCCATTTGAAAATGCCGTAAGAGTACATCAATACCAACTGGCCAATGGCAACTTTGCCACCTGTTCTGTTCAACGGTACGATTGTTCCGTTTAGTACTGACGTAAAGGACCTTGGCTTGCGCATCGACAGTACTCTTAACTGGCGTACTCAAGTTGCAAGTGTCAGTCAGAGGGTCACTGGAACGTTGCGGGCTCTGTATCGTTTAAAAAATGTATTACCTTCGAACACGAAGACAATGCTTGTGCAGGCCCTAATTTTTCCTATCATCGATTATGGCGACGTGTGCTATTATGACCTGAATGCAGATCTCCTCAACAAACTTGACCGTCTTCTAAATTACTGCATTCGATTTGTTTTCAATTTGCGTAAATATGATCATGTCTCTGCTCATCGGTCACTTCTAAAGTGGTTGCCCATACGCCAACGCAGAGAGCTAAGGGCACTGACTACCTTATTTTCATTTCTTGACTCTTCCAACTCCCCTAGTTATCTGGCCCCTCACTTTCAATACATTTGCGCCAACCACAACAAAAATCTTCGCTCTTCACATAACCGTCTTCCTCAATGTCCCACTCACCGCACTGACTTCTTTCACTGTTCTTTCTTCGTTCAGTCTATTTCTCTGTGGAATGCGCTCCCTCAAGATATCAGGATGGCAGCCAACCGATTGGCATTTAAAGTAAAAGCTCGCGAGCATGTTCGTATGAAGATGGCAGTAGTATCGTCACAGCGATAATGTATTCTAGATAACTGCTACCATTAACTGTTTAAGTATTAGTGTATTTAGTTTATTTAGTTTATATGTTTGAGTAACTATTGTATGTATTTATAGTATGTATGTTTAGCTTTGTATTTGAATATTAGGTATCGTGATTTACTTTAAATATTGCACCTACCACTAATTGTCTCTGCATCACCCAAAGGTCGACTGGTAGAAAATGCCTAAGGCATTAAGTCCGCCTCTGTACATTTGTGTGCATGAAGTATTAAATAAATAAATACCGGCATGACCCAACCGTTGAAGGCGCGTAACTTGTTTCCGCCCGAAAGAAGGCTATTGAATACCTTCTTCAGGCAGCCAAAGAAGCATTATTTTAACGATTGCTTCATATCAGTAGTGCTGATACCTAACGCTTCCGAAATACCCAAATACTTATAGGTTCCGTGTGAAGAGAGGGATCTCAGGTTTATGGAATCTGTGAGTTGAATTCCTACGGATTCCACAATCTGCCCTCGCTTTACATGCATGACCGCACATTTGTCCACACCAAACTCCATCCTGATGGCGCTACTTAAAGTTTCAGTTACCTTCTTACTTATATGTCCAATATTTAGCTTATTTCGTATTTAATACATTTTTAAATATTTTATTAGTTTTAGTTTTGCTTATATTATTTTTTAGTATTTGCCTAATTGTTTTCAGCAATGCACCTGCCATGCTGTCTCTTCACCACACTTGGTTGACTGGTAGAGAATGCCTAAGCCATTAAGTACGGCATTGTACCATTGTTTATGAAGTTTTAAATAAATAAAAACTTATACCTGCCTATAGTTAGAATTGTGAGGACCCAAGAAAACATTAAGATAGCTGAAGACTTAGGCTCAACTCAAATATCCTTAGAAGGAATACACGTTTAAAAGTCTGGAAGCTGTTTTCAAAAGTCTTATAAATGGAAAGATTTCGGACTCAAATCTATGCATATACATACCTACTTAGGCACAATAGTATTAAATACTTTTGAGGTTCCTATTTAAATATTAACTAAAGATGCAATAATCTTTGAGAAGGAATTCTTTCAATGCTTAGCATATTAAATAAATCACGATAAATTAATACTAGGGGTTAAAGTATGAAATTGCCGTTTTATTGTAATAGGTACTTCGAATTGACATAGAACCTTCATGTAACATGGGACAAGGGCAGGAACATGATGATGATGATTTCAGACTTTAACCAGTAAGACTTAGTAAATCTTAGGTTTTACCGGTAAATAATAAGTTTCATCGTAGTTCGGGTTTTTACAATAACATATATGACACATATACTTGGTTGTGAGGCATATACTGTATTTTGTATTTATGTTTTCCTTTTGTTTTTATGGTATGCGTCATGCCTGGCGCACAGAAACGTTTTTCTTTCTTTCTATATACAGGGCGGAATTTTTTAATGCCACTTGAAGGGAAAGTACTCTTAATACTGTAGACAGAAAAGTTTACTCAAATAAAACATTCCTTTATTTTTGAAAAGAAAGAAAACTGCATTCAAGGATTTTCGAAAATTCGATTGCCACACCCGGGAATCGAACCGACTAAAATCATTAAAGATTACACCTTGTAATTTTTTTGCAACGATTGTTAGGGTCAATTATAAGGATGAAATCTCTGTAACTAATTTGATAAATTAAATGAAAGGAAAACCATTGAATCTTAATTTATTTTAATTATAAAAAAAGGTAAACTTACTAATTAGTTGCTCGAAATGGGATCTATTTTCTTGGACACAAAATTCCACCCTGTTTAACAAACAATAGCAAAAAATCTATTCAGCCGTTCTCTAGTGATACGCTTACAACTACATGCAGCATTTTTATTTCTAAAGAGAGATAAAATTTATATGACTGTGTTTTTTTGCGAGGTCTATTTGTTTTTAAACTCTAATATACAGAAAAACGGCACCACGTGACCTCAACACAGAGCACTGCAGACCCACCGTACACCTGGCCGTACACCTGATGGTACGGTGGGTATTTTAAAGTTAAGCGATACCACTGTATAAAGTGACCGTATTGCTATGCTGTATGAGTTATCTCGCATGTTATGTTAATGAATCATTCATTAGTTAGGTACTTATGTAATGCATAATTTCTTAAGTATTGATGCGGCAATATTGCATATTAATTACTGCGCTCTCGAACTCTTTAGTTAAACCGTACAAATTAACTTTTTCAAAGCGTTCGTGACAGTTGACAGTTACAGAATTTTTGTTGAAGAATAATTGTGAAACTAATACAAATTAAATTGAATTGAATAGTTGCTATTGAAAATAGTACCTATAATGGACGATACTGAAATAGTTTTCATCCAAATGATTGGCAGAAACGCCCTCCTTTTTGGCAAATACCGTTATCATCGCCACAAAACTTATACAAACGGCTTCGTGTTGTGGCGATGTTCACCTTACAGCAGAAAAAGTAAATGTTGTGGCACTGTAACGATTGGAAAGGTAGTTTTTGATTCAATTTTCTTATTTGTTTATTTGTCATTTGTGTTAATATTTTAATATTTATTTTTTAGGTATAAAAAACTTATTAAAATTAAAATATTATAAAATATTATATTATATTGAAGGAAAAGTGTAAAATACGAAAAATTGTAGTTACATCTGATGAACCTATTGAACAATTATATGACAAGAAAAAGAGAGATTTTAAAGACATGGGGATACATTTTGCAATTGGGAAATATCCTCGGTATGAAGGCGTTAAGCATTTTCTTCAGAACGCTAGGAACAAATCTGCACAAGTTTCTAAAACTGTATTCTACGATTTGAGTGAAATAGAAGTTCCAGTCCAGTATCATAATTTCGTTTTGGCAGACTATTACTGTAACGATTCAGACAAGCAAAACCGTATTATAGTTTTTTGCTCGAAAGAATCGCGACAAGTAATTCCAAATATTGTGGAATATTTTGTTGACGGTACTTTTATAGTTGTCCAAAACCATTTTCACAATTATATATAATATTCATGGTGACCTGGGAAGTGGTGAGGAAACTACTAAAGCGAAGCCCTATTTGCACTTATGTCGGACCGAAAAGGAAAAAGTTACTTTATTTTGTTTAGCATGATAAAGTCTCAAATACCCGAGTGGAACCCACGTATAATTCACACAGACTACGAAAGAGCAGCGATGAACGCCATTTTGAAAGAATTCCCAAATATTATATTGCGAGAATGCTATTACCATTGGACTCGCAACATTTGGAAGAAAGGGAAGTCTTTTGGATATACGAAAAATAAACCAGGACGAAGAATAATTGCCCTGGCGAGTGCTTTGCCACTTCCTGACTGCAAGATTCAACATGACTTTGAGTATGTGAAATCTGAATCTGATGGCATAGTACAAATGGATAAATTTATTAATTACTTAGAAACATATTGGTTTAAGTCGCCTTTATTATTTATATACTTTATTGTACACCACAAAAAAAACATACAGGACAAACGTTCACAATAACAAGTGTACAATGGGCGGTCTTATCGCACTAGGCAATCTCTTACAGACAACATTTCGCATCATCGCATTCATCTACAGTAATAAGTGTATTTGGTGAACGCCATAGAACCACCAACATTTTAGAGACATTTACAAAATTAATAAACGTGTCAACAAGAATAATTGATGCGATTACTTAAAGTATTGGAGCATATTTATACATTAGAGATGATTCCAAAAAAAAAAGAAGAAAGGATCAAATCATCAATGATGACTTTATTACTGACGTACAGTTACAAATTATAAATAAAGAAATTTCAATTGGTTACGCGTTAGAAAAAATGTGCACATAACAACCTGATGACTAAATTAAATTTTTGTTCTCAAAAGTGCTTTTAACTAAATACAACATTTTTACCTTGTGGTATCGTTTAACTTTAAAATACCCACCGTACCACCAGGGGTACGTCCAGGGATACGGTGGGTCTGCACTGGTATATATAACTACAACTGGTATATATAGTCCTTTGTTAAGCTTAAGCTAAGTCACCTTGCACCAGACTCAACAATAAACAGAAAGCTGGCAAAGCTCTGAGCTACATTCACGCAAGTGTCTCTAACAAACTGGGAACTAACTTGAGAGCATTTCATTTTGCTGTGAATTTTAACTTTGTTAATCATTTACTTTCGTGGTTTCTCACGTAGCCCTTGACAAATATACTTAAGAATGGTTTTCCTTTTCTTGTACGTTTTACAAAAGATTGAAATCATCTACAATTCACAAAATGATTTTGGAGCACTGCTTAGTCAATTAGGAATTTTAATTAAGCAATAATAAATCATATTCATCATATAATAAATGTTGAATAGTTTTCGGTCCCAGAGGAAATAAATAAAACGTTTCACGATGTATTGCAGCAGTGCATTGTTTGTACATATTGTTGAAAACAGTTTGCCAGAGTACCATGTGAAAAACGACCCGTGTAAAATAATTTGTATGAGGTACTAGCCACGAAGAGTGCCACTTTGAATTGCTCTTTTATTACTGTCAGAAAACAATTGAAAAGCAGGTTTAATATAGCCTGCTTTGTACTGCGATAAATTTAATAATGTGTTACGGCACGCTGTCTGAGAATTTGCCGCAATTTTCATTACAAAAATGTCTGTTGCTAATTGTAATTTATATCTGCTTTATTTATTTAAAAAAAATATTGTAAACGTAAACACGATGACGTTAGTTTCATTCAGGAAAACATTAGAAAGCTTTTCGTATTCGAGTAAAATATCCTTGCATGCAAGAACTTTTACACGGTTAATTTCAGAGTATGTAGTATGTAGCGCCTGCTGTCTTTTTATGGCTCAAAACAACCCCAATGGACAACATAGAAACCACATATATTGAAAATAAAATTTTATGCGGATGAGAAAAGAATTGGAGAAAAGTAATTAATTAATCCTAATTTATATCTGTCTAAGGGTTAAATAATATTATTAATTAAAGTACAGGGTGCATTTTATAAGTGTCGATACGATACTAAAATGCGTCCGTCGCAACCAAACAGTTAGCTCCGCTGACTGCATTAATATTGTTTCTTTGCAAGTATGTTGAATAACTTCACTAAATTGGTACGCGTGATCATTTTTCATTGCACTTTCTGCAAGTCTGAGTAAATACATGTTCACTCGGTTTCATGAGCGATCAATCTACTTAGCCTTTTCCCAACATTATTGGGGTCGTTTTCCAATAACCTCAAGCGCAAGTTCGATCTTGCATGGAGTACTGTTCTCATCTCTGGGACGGATCTGTCAAATATCAGCTTGATGCACCAGAGCCGATTGAAAAACGGGCCCAGAGCTCATTGGCAATGAGGCACTGGTTGAGTCAAAGCTCCAGAGCCTTGAATATCGTCGCCGAGTTCCCAGCTAGTCAGTTTTTCATCGGTTGCATTTCGGGGAGAGTGCGATGGAATTGCATGATCTAATTCCGACAAGCACATTTCATCATCAGACTACAAGACGTACGGCGATGCGCCATCGGTACATGGTGGACATCCCACCTATACGCACTAAACCGTTTGGAAATACTTTCATTATGCGTACAGCTAAGGAGTGCAATTCCCTACCGAAATCTGTGTTCCGAATAGCTACAATCTCGGGGTCTTAGTGTCTAAGTCAAGAGTGAATAGGTTACTTCTAGACATGCTGCTGCACCTTCTACCACACCATCACTTACCAACAGGTGAGATAGTGGTCAAGCGCAACCCAACCTACAATAAAAAAGAAAAAAATCCTGATGCAGCTGAGTACCAGTATTTTAAACAGAGCGATGCCTATTTGACCTCCACAATCGTAACTGGGTAACCCGATTCCCCTTGGCAAGACTAGTCTCAGATTGCCTGGCTTCTGACTATTTGTAATTACTGTCCAAGAGCGGCTTAACGGGCTTGGCGAGGCACGGAGGAGTGCTTGCTATTTAAAGATCGTCACACAACCTTAAATAGAAGATCGACCCGTCCGGCTGTTTAATTATTTACCTACTAGCAAATCATTTTTCAATCACTGCTAGGTGAGAAATACATAATTATATTTAATAATAATAATAATTATGCTTCTAAGTTACAAGTGCCACTTAGATTTTTATGGTTAACTTGCGATATTATGGTAAAAACAAACTTATCTTTGCAGCCGATAATATCGATACTAAGCAAACGTTAATATCCATCCTAACTAACTGTAATCCTTTACTGGACATGGTCCGACACACATTAGGTTATTTTGTAAATATTTTGGTAATCAAAATGTGCGATATGGCAAACGAACATTTTTAATTAATAAAGTTAGTGGCGATTGTCGTACACGAGATAAAAATAATGATTAATTATTTATTATAGTACTTTCATCAGTTTTGTAGCGTGTGGCTATTATAACGATTGTCTTATGTCTTAGTATTTTCTGATAGATTAGGAACAGGTTTTGGATCTTTGTTAAATAACCGTTGTAAACATACAATAGTGAACCATTGTTATCATAAACTGAAATTTAATGAGCTTATCCATAAAATTCAACAGACACAATTGAATGAGCAAAGTACTGTAGTACTTCTTATTGGAAATAGCCTTAGTATAACAAAAAAGGACATAGTTAATGGTATTGACACCCTACTTAAGTTAAGATTAGGCAAATTAATATTATGTGCATTGCCCTATTCTGGCAAGTTACTTGTTCATGAAAATGAATACATTTCTAGTTTGAATAACCTGATGCATATTTTATCTTGTCGTCATAGTGACCGCTTATTGTTTTTTGACACCAACAATTTTGTTAGTGATTTTGTTTTGATTGGGAACCATATGTTTCTTCCCAAAATAGATCCACATTGTTAGCTTTTAATATACACGCAGTTATTGATAATTTAACTGAGACTAGGTTTAGTGATTTAACAGTATTATCCAGTTTTTCTGATAATACTTTAAACAATGATTTATTAAACGATTACAGCCGACAGAAGAGAAGTCGAATAGTAATATTTTACTATATCATCAAAATATAAATCGCTTCTCCGGCAAAATTTTAGACGTGGAATTGTTAGTAGATAAATACCACATGGATATCTTATGTTTTTGTGAAACTTGGTTAAAACCAGATAGGATGTTGTTTAATGTAAATAATTTCTCAGTTGCCAGTGCGTACAACAGATCCACAGTGGGTGGTGGTACCCTGATACTTTGTAATAGTCATTTAAAATATAAGGAAAGGAAGGATATCACTGCTTACTCTGTTGATCGTTTGTGTGAGGTAGCATGTGCAGAGGTCGAGGGGCATACTGTCTTGTGCGTTTACAGACCACCAGCATCAAACTTGTCATTGTTTTTGATAACAATGGAAGAATTATTAAGTAAACTTTTCAGAGATAATAAATTAGTTTTTGTTTGTGGTGACTTAAATATAGATCTGTTAGTCAACTCGCCTGAAAAATGTAAGCTCATTTCATTATTTAAATCATTTAACCTAACATATTTATTTAATGAACCAACAAGAATAACAGCAACTTCAGCTTCTTGCATAGATAATGTATTCACTAATTGTAAAGTAAAAGATTCGTTATTAATTAGTGGCGTTAAGTCAGACCATACTGGTCAACTAGTATCTTTTGAGTCAGATAAAAAAAATAACCTGGCTAAATCAATTCGATTAAGACCACTTACTAAAAATAAATTAATCTCTTTTAATAATAATGTTTTAAGCAACCTTTGTAACGCCAGTTTTGATTCAAACGACCCCAATATAAATTACGGCACGTTGTTTTCAACAGTTTGCCAAGAATTCAATAAAACGTGTCCTGTAAAAACAGTAAAAGTCAACAATTCCAAATCGAAATTTAGTGAATGGGCCACTGTGGGCATAAGAAAAAGCCGAGACATCTTATATAATTTATATTACGAAAAATCTTTGACTTCCGATCAAGTTTTTCACACTTATGTTAGAAACTATTCCAAAATATTCAAAAGAGTCTGCGCTCAAGCAAAATCTCAAATAATAATTAACAAAATTGGTGTTTCTAATAATAAAATAAAAACTGTGTGGCAATTAATTAATAAAGAAACTGGAAAGATACAACAACGCGATCAGAATGAGTTGTCTTTGAAAATAACTAATCAAACCATTTCTGATAGGCAAGAAGTCGCTGTGACATTAGAATTTTTTTTTCCAACATTCCGTTAGAGGTTACGAAGTCTCTTCCTTCCTCTTCTAAATTAGCTGAAGCTCTTCTTAAAGAAAACTTTACTAAAGACATACCAATCTTTAAATTTAAACCAATATGTATTGATTCAATTAAAAACGCGTTCAAAAGTCTCAGTATATAAAGAATACTGAAGACTTGTGGGGGATATCCGTTAGGGTTCTTGGAGATATTATTGACTCAATTGCTCCTGTCCTAACAGGCATATTCAATTAATTTTTGGACAGCGGCACTTTTCCTGACTTAATGAAACACAGTAAAGTAGTACCAATTTTCAAATCAGGCTGTAAGAGTGATCCTTCTAATTATAGACCTATATCCGTGCTTCCAGCATTGAGTAAAATCTTTGAAAAAATCATGCTGGAACAGATGTTGTCTCACTTCAATTCAAATGGGATACTGCATAGTCAACAGTTTGGTTTTACGAAAGGTAGGTCGACAACGGACGCGGGAGTAAAACTCATCAGCCACATCTTGGAGGCTTGGGAGAGGTCCCAGGATGCCATTGGCATTTTCTGTGATCTCTCAAAAGCTTTCGACTGCGTCGACCATAACACACTGATCTGTAAATTACACCACTACGGAATTCGTGGAAAATCTGCTGATCTCGTGCTTTCCTATTTATCAAACAGACAGCAAAAAGTAAATGTTAATGGGGCGATGTCCTCCGGGTCTCTAGTCAAGATGGGCGTGCCCCAAGGTTCAATTCTCGGCCCTTTCCTTTTTCTTGTTTACATTAATGATCTCCCTTTTATGATGGCCAAATTTTCGGATATAATTCTATTTGCTGATGATACTTCACTAATTTTTAAAATGGATAGGCAAGATACGGATGTCATAAATGTCAACGAAAGTCTAATTGTTCTCTCAAAATGGTTCGCAGCTAACAATCTTTTACTGAATGCGAAAAAAACAAAATGTCTAAAGTTCTCTTTACCAAATGTACCACAACATGACCTAAACTTAAATCTTGACGGCAAAAATCTTGAAGTTATAACGGAAACTGTATTCTTAGGGATTACTATCGATTCAAAATTGCAGTGGGGCGCGCACATTAGAACTCTTTCGGGTAGGTTAAGTTCGGCTGCATATGCAGTAAGGAAAATAAGGCAGCTAACCGATGTAGCTACGGCTAGGTTAGTATACTATGCTTATTTCCACAGTATTATGTCTTATGGCATTCTGCTGTGGGGATCAGCAGCAGACGTTGACTCAATTTTCATCCTACAAAAGAGGGCAATCCGCGCAATCTATAAAATGGGTCCTCGCGAGTCCTTCAGAGAAAAAATTAAAGAGATCGATATGCTGACTCTACCTTCACTTTATATTTTGGAATGTATTTTGTATGTCCGTAAAAATCGGGGGCTTTTCAAAACTAGAAGCGACTTCCATAATTTAAATACACGCAGTAAGCACGAAATTGTAATACCCAAATTCAGATTAACGAAAACTAGCAAGTCTTTTCTTATAAACAGTATACGCTTTTATAACAAGTTGCCAAAGTCAGTTATAGAACTGACCGATGGAAGGTTCAAAAACTACATCAAACGTATCCTTGTTAAAAAAGCATATTATAAAATCAAGGACTACGTTGAAGATAAAAACATTTGGCCTTAGCTCCTTCTGCGCATGCAGCTTCCCTGGTAACTTGTAAACGGCACAAATATGTGGATGTCTCTAACTATTCTCAATCTCATTTTTTCTTTCCTTCTTTTAATTAGACTTTTTAAAATGGTTTTCAATCATCTTTAAAGCCCTTTGCTAAGAATAGTTACAGCACTGATAACAAAATTTGTGCAAAATGTTAAATTTAGTCTTGTTATACTTATTTTTATTATTTTTTACCTTTGTATAGATTCTTTTACCGATTGTTTTGTGAATGTGTGAACTTTGTAGGCCTTCTAGATGCTAGTTAACATTTGTTAACTTTTTTATATAATCTTTTTCTTTTTTTTTTAGTTTCTTACGACTTATTGTCATAATTCGGGCCTACGTTGTCCCCCCATATCTAAGTACTAATGCTGTAACATGTAAATATTGTAAAACCAAACCATTTTTAAAAGAGTAACCATGGAGTTTCTTGTCGGTTCTTCTCCATAGGAAACGACCAACCCGAACCGTGCTCATTTTGTTGACGTTTTATAAGTGCCCATGTAGGCCTATGTGAAATAAAAAAATTGATTTTGATTTTGATTGTTATATCGACTGTTTTGAAAACAACATCTACACTTAGAGCTTTACGTCATTCTAAATTAGTAAATTAAAAAAAAAAAAAGTGTGCACTGGATACTCTGCCTGCATCTACTCTGGCAACTCTGCTTGGGACAGGCAACTCCCCATCACTTCCAGCATTTCCGGTGTCTAAGTTATTTCAAGCTCTTCCCGTCGTCTTCTACAGAAAGTGAAAGTGAATAAATCAAAACACTGTGAAAGTTAATGTGATATTCGCAATGTCTTTTTTTTTTTTTTTTTATATCCTATAGGCTCGCGCTTGACCACTATCTCACCTGATGGTAAGCGATGATGTGGTCGACGGTGAAACACGCTTGCCTAGAAATAACCTATTCACTCTTGACTTAAAGACCCCCAGATTGTAGCTGTCGGGAAACACAGACTCCGGCAGGGAATTCCACTCCTTAGCTGTACGCATAATAAAAGTGTTCTCAAAACGTTTTGTGCGTATGGGTGGAATGTCCACCATGTATCGATGGCGCATCGCCGTACGTCTGGTAGTCCGATGATGAAACGGGCTCGGTGGAACTAGATCGTGCAATTCCATCGCACACTCCCCGAAATGTAACCGATAAAAAACTGACAGGCTGGCAACTCGGCGACGATGTTCAAGACTCTGGAGCTTTGACTTGACCAGCGCCTCGTCGCCGATGAGCCTCTTGGCCCGCTTTTCGATCGACTCTAGTGCATCAAGCTGGTATTTGGCAGATCCATCCCAGAGATGAGAACAGTACTCCATGCATGATCGAACTTGCGCTTGATACAAATTGAGGAGCTGCTTCGGCGTGAAGTACCTTCTCACCTTCGCAAGGATCCCCAGCTTTTTGGCTGCCAGCTGAGCTTTTGCCTCAATGTATGGGCCAAAATTGAGAGTCGATGTCAACGTAACGCCAAGAAGCTTAAGATGGTCCGTTATTGGCACGGTCACATCTCGGAAAGTTGGAGCCGGTTGAAATTGGCTCTTTTTTGCGGAAAAAAGACACGCCTGGGTTTTAGCAGCGTTAAACCTGACCAGATTGGCATCGCCCCATTCGGAGACTGCCTGTAAGGACAGGTTCAAACGCTCCACCATGGCCTCACGGAGAGACCGGATCTGCGGCCCGGTAGCCCGTGCGTTGGACAAGTATCTCTCAGCAACAGTGCTGTCGTCTGCATACCCAAAGGTGCCGGGTTTTAGCAGATCATTAATGTGCAGCAAGAATAATGTTGCTGAGAGTACCGACCCCTGAGGTACCCCGGCATTAATATCCAATTGGTCCGATGAGCAGCCATCGATAACCACTCGAATGGACCGATCTCTCAGGAAGTCCGCAATCCAGTCACATAGACCACCGGGCAGACCGAACGAAGGAAGCTTACCAATAAGGATTTCATGCCAGACCCTATCAAAAGCCTTCGAGATGTCGAGGGAAACAGCAAGTGCTTCCCCGTGGCTCTCGATGGCCTCACTCCATATGTGAATGGCATACGCTAGAAGATCCCCAGTAGACCGATTTCGGCGGAAACCGTATTGGCGGTCACTAAGGATCTCGTTAGTTTCTAGGTATGCCAGGAGCTTCGTGTTAAGTACACGCTCCATACTCTTACAGAGTATGGACGTTACAGAGATGGGTCTGTAGTTGGCCGGGTCAGCTCGACTACCCTTCTTGGGCACGGGTTGTACGTTAGCTAGCTTCCAAGCATTCGGCACTTTTCCAATCTCGTACGAAAAGCGGAATAGGCGTGTCAAGATCGGAGACAGTTCAGGCGCACAGGTTCTGAGAACTATCGCTGGTATTCCGTCAGGGCCGCTAGCCTTGTTCACGTCGAGGTTGCGCAATACCCTACGGACGTCCTTTTGATGGATGCGAATGTCCGACATACTCGTCTCGCATCCATCAGGATAAGGTGGGGGCTGCGCGTCACCAGGATTTAGACGTGAAGATTCCGCAAAAAGAGAGGCAAATAAATTTGCTTTTTCCTCAGTGGAGTGGGCCAGCGACCCGTCAGGTTTCAGCAGTGGTGGTAGTGAGGGACGGCTGAAGTTCGACTCGACCGACTTAGCCAGGGACCAAAACGCTGATGATGATACCAGTGTACAAAATAACTCTTCAGAGAGTTTTGATTGGGAATCATACGACTCTACAGAGAGTTTTGATTGGGAATTTTCGTTTACTCAAAGACGGATGTTTGAGTTCGTTATAAGTATGCTAACACTAGCAACATTGATATACGGCGTGGTGTCATGGAGCTTAATGAAGAAGTTTAGAAGCTACAGAAACTTTGTGTTTATTAATTTAGTGTTATCAAACTTTTTA
Source organism: Orthosia cruda (assembly GCA_964057195.1). Classification (NCBI taxonomy): domain Eukaryota; kingdom Metazoa; phylum Arthropoda; class Insecta; order Lepidoptera; family Noctuidae; genus Orthosia; species Orthosia cruda. The sequence continues at coordinate 17,812,259 of OZ059843.1, read as the reverse complement.
TTGTATTCATCGATGCGGATTTATTACTGCATCGGAAATGATTGGTTAGAAAATACGAGTGTTATAACGTACTGGCTTACTGAATACTTTGAAGCAGCGAAAAGACACTGGCTGATTGTAATAAGTCACATGTTATACGTTGACTTTATTAAAGTTTTTAAAAAACACTATTTACAAAGGAGATATTTAAAGAGTGCCCTATTTGGTTGGGGTGTGTCTTTAATAACATCCATAATTTTTTTGTCTGTAGACTATTATTTAAATAATTATAATATTAAAATGGACTTATACGCTAAAATATTGATTATGCTACTAATTGGAGGTATAATTCTACCGCTAGTAATTAACTGTTTGTTTTATTTTATAATAGTTTTTTCACTTTTAAGTAGTTTAATTACGTGCAAACATACACCTTCTAACATCATGCGACGGTTGTATATTGCCTCTATGATATTTGTAGTAAGTGACGTTTTATTATTGTGTGATTATATCATGCGTATATTTGCAGATAGCTCAATAGCAGTTTTTGTAGTAAAGTTATTAACTTATTTAAATCCATTAATTTTAAACGTATTTTTTGTCGTTTTACGGGGTAATCGAGATACGTGGTATGACTTTTATGTAAGTACAATACGACGTAGAAGTAGAAATCATGGTATTGTCATGCATGTAAGAAATTTGTAAACCTGCTGATGCAGTTTAAAAAATAGAGCAAAGTACAAAGTCAATCAATCATGTTATAATGTATCCAATAAATAAATAATAATTTTGTATACCTATTATTATTTATAATATGTTACTGGAAAAACACACCGTTAAATTTTGGTAATTTAAATCCCAAGGAAGGTCGATCCGGTACTTGAAACTACTTGATTAGTAAAGATAAATTTAAAAAACAATCACAAAAAATAAACCGACTTCCAAAGCATTTTATTTCATTTTATTTATTTATGTTTATTTTTTTGTGTTATTTATTTCATCTTTACAATTCGATACTGTTTCAAGTACTGGATCGATCCTCTACTAGATTTAAACGACCAAAATTTTACAGTGTATACGAGTAGTAACATTACTATTATTTTTATAAATAGACTAGCTGTCCCACGCGGCTTCGCTCCCGTCAACTGGCTACCTACCTACCCATCTATCCTATCTACTCTACATACAGTGGTATTCTGTAGAACAGATCATACATTTTATAATACTATACAAACCTAACCTTTTTATTTTGTATCAACTAATGTGACTCATGTTTATGTATTCTTTGATACTGTGAGCACCTGAAAAGCATACTTTTAGTTATCTCCGATTGTTTTAATATCCACAACTTAATTTATACTGCTAATTTGTAGTTATCTTAGAATATTTTATACTCTGACATTTTCATCTGATCTGACCTCTATAAGTTTTTAAGCTGACATGGTCACAATCATTAGAATTAATATTTGTTTCGGGATATTTACCATGTATATTTTGTTTTTGTTTGAGAGTTCGATATTTCGGCACCGTTACAAGCGCCATGATCACGAGAACTAAAGCCATAAAAAAATATCCCGAAACAAATATTAATTCTAATGATCTGACCTCTGTCTGTCCAATTTATTTTCTTAAGCCATAGACATAACATACCATGGATACTTTTCTATTATAAAGGTGGTTGTAAATTACAAATATATAGTATGTACAAGATATACAGAGTCAGATGAAAAGCGAAACCAAAAAAATAAAATCTATGTGTGAGGGAATTGTCCATGTGTTAGTAAAAAAAAGTGCTGTTAGAAAGTCCATGTTCAGTATCGATATCGATACTTGGTGAACACAATAATGTTGTTGGATATATATTGAACTGTAATCAGAGCTGGGCAAAATACACAAATTACAAAATACTATCTCGCATGTATTTAAAATACAAAATATTCGTAAGTCATGTTTTGAAATATAAAATACATAATACAGTATTTTAACTTTTTTATTTAAAATATAAATTACAAAAGAAAAGTCGATCATCCATCGAGACATTCGTACTAATAAACTTAATTAATACACAGAAGTTTCGTGAATATAACAGTTTTGAATCAAAATGACAGTTGACAAGGTACTTGACAATTTGACGTACGCGGTCGCCGTTTTGTTTACGAAAGCTCGAGCGCTATTTTCTGCAAAACGCACCTGTTAATAAGATCGCTAAATGTATTTTGAAGCCAAAAGTATTTGAAATACTAACTACAAAATACCACAGTGTCAGGTATTTGAAATTGACGACATGGTTGGCGTTGTTGGGTATGATAATAAACTATGTACACAGTCCTCATATTTAACACTTTATATAATCTTTTTTACTACATACCCAGACACATACGTAACGACCATCGTAGATAGTTGCGACAAACTAGAAGTATGATCAAATATCACGTCATTGCCAAAACCAATTTCATTTTCTTTTATATATACAGACTATTATTTACACAAAAGAAAAATTAGCTGATGTCCAGAGCACTGATGTATTCTAGACACTGTAAAACTAATAAATGCATCAAAACTTCAAACTACTCAAAGCATAAAAATTTACCGAAACATTTTGAAGACTAATATAATAAACATGCAACTTAAAGTACAGTTTAGATAAACACATCTTCTCAATCCTAACTTAAACGATGGCGACGTTGAACTGGTGGATGCTAAGCTTCACAGCTTGGCGCATCGCCGCAAGGTTGCCTGCTTGTCGGTATTCTACAGACTGTGTTTCGGTGAGTGTGCTCAAGAACTCCACGACCTCATCTCACCAGCCCTCTTCTACCATCGGACATCTAGACGCACTGCAAGTAACCATCCTTACCTTGTTGCCATTCCACCAATTCGCACCAAGCGCTTCCAAACATACTTCATAATGCGCACAGCGAATGAATGGAACTCACTACCGGCGTATTTCCTAACGCATTCAACCCGAATCTCTTCAAAGTTAGAGTGAACGGGCTTATTCTGCGTAAGCTCACTCCATCGTCGAATATGTCTCTGTTACCTATAACCTAGACTAGAGTCAAGAGCAAACCCATCACAAATAAAAAATTAAAACTAAAAAATAAAATAAAAAATTAACTAAACTTAAACCAAATAGTGAGTGCGGAGCGTTAGAGGAAATAGTTTATAATTATAAAAGATAGCTATTGAAATATATATATTGTTGTTTTATTCCGAAATCCACCCAAGGTTGCGTATTTACCTATCTCTGTTCCAAATCAAATACGCTTGAAGGACTGCTTTCTAAATATTTGTGTTATCAAAATTAATATCCCTGATGGTGGCCAAGCCAGAGTCAGCCAGACGCTTTATGATTAGGATTGTATGAGACTTTAGGCCGAATTTCTCACCTCTAAATTATCGCAAAATGTATGTGACAAATTGTCAAACAAGCGTTATCTGCTGTGATTGGCTGTTGAAAATTCATTCGGCCAATCACAGCAGATAACGCGTGCTTGGCAATTAATGTAAGAAAATCGGCCTAAAAATGGAAAACAGAGTTGACCAAATACAGATAAATTTGAGAAAGGTATTCCGGTACGGTTGTACCAACGACATCTCCGCTGTTTTTATAACCTACCCAACTGAGTATAAGACTTAAACTGTACCAGCGTTTGCACCCTTCATAGATAGGGTAGATAAACAACATTCACGTTATATAAATGGCGCTATTTCTTACCTATAAGCGCCATCTTTGTTTTGTTACTTGTAGGATTGCAAGATGAAGTAGTGCTTGTAGATTGCAGAAACCCAGAAAGTTTTCATAGGTGGAGGGCACTATCCCAAGGCGTAAGAAAAACTTAAAAATATAAGTTTTTAATTGTTCGGTGAAAAAATTTAGTTACTGAACAATTTTATTTTTCGTTTGTGTTTCGGAAAGAAAAAGAGCGGAAGAGGCTAAAGCAGTGTAAGCAGTTGAGCCCTATTTCTAAACAAGCTCGAAATGTTTCACCTATGATGAACCACTTTGCATACAGCTGTAAGACATAAAGTTTGAAGGTTACTGGGTTAAGTTGTTAGCTCACCTGAGATAGGTACTTACCAACGAATAGGTACTTCCCTCAGTAACAAGTAACTCGTGGTACTGCTACTTTTGATGGTTTTATTTTGCTTACTACTTAGGGATAATAGATAATGTTGTACTTACGCAGAAACAAAGACAAGGAATCGTGAATAATGTTATTGTTTGTCGTAATGTATTTACCTGACCTTACTTTACCTCGAATTTTGTCTGACAAAAGATTTACGTACAAAATAATATTCTACGTTTACTCCCAAGTAGTTTTTGTGATAGTCTCAACATTCTTTATTCCCATTCTAATTTCAAAAGCAAATCAAGATTAAATTTAACCAAAATTGTCTGTTTAAGGTCGTCATTTTTCAGACTCGTTTCGCCCCCGTTTTTCTTTTAATCTTAGAAGATTGTAGGAATTATACCCTTACAACTGAATCGTGCCTTCTCCCGTCCTCGTCATGGTTATTGAGTTACGGTCCCGGCCTACAGAGGCAGGCTTCGTTTGTTCCCAGTTTAGCATTCGTTCACTTTAGCCGCAATTCCCTTCTAATTACTTTAAGTTTACTTAAACTGAAATTAACTTTGTAGACGGTGGAGCTTTCTAGCGATTTCACAACGTAAAAGAATGTTAGGTTAACATAACTTTAGTAAACTTTTCAGCTAAAATTTTGAGTTTGCCTACTTTATTAATCTGGTTCCAAAGAATTGTTATTTTAATTTAAAGGTCACTGTTTGAATGCAGTTTGACCACTTTTCTATACTCTTATTAGTGTTAAGGTTAGGCTATGTACCTAAAATCAGTGGTTTTCTACTTTTTATGTTTTTAAGTTAGAGTAGTAGTATTTTTACTTTTGTCCTTTTTATGGACCTATGACCTGGTTAAGGTTGCGGGAATGCGCTGGATGCGAAACGCACGGGATTGGTCAATGAGGTGACGCCTGGGGGAGGCCTTTGTTCAGCAGTGGACGTCTTTCGGCTGAAATGATGATGAAGATAAATTGAACCACCTACCTGACCTAATAAACTGAATAATAATGCTTGATAATCAAATATACAGCTAGCAATGTACTAGGCTAGATCGAAATATCTCATAAACGGGTCTCATGATAAATTTCGATCATTCATAGCAATATTTCATGTTGTTAACCTTTTATTCGAACAAAATCTGTCAAATAGCCATACATATTAATTCTGAGACCAGTGGTGGCCCAGTGCTAAGATAACAGCCGCGACTTACAAGTTGTAGGTCGTGAGTTCGAACCCAGGTAGGCGCTTTACTTTGTGTAAATTATTTCATCAATCCCAGTACAACGTGACATGGTCATTTTCGAGAAATGGGTCGGGCACATACTTGTAATACATTACCTCAGATTCCACTAGATTGTACTTCAAGCAAGTTGCTGGTGAATAATCCTGGTAACTTGCATATACAGGCATATACAGGCATAACGCCAGTATATGCCAGTGTATTACTTTTATGTCCATTATTTTATTTTTTTCTTATTTGTTACATTTGTCGGGTTTAGTCAATAGTACGGACGTCAAAACAAATCACAAGCACGCCCTTGGCGGCAATCAAGAGCAACTACGCATTGGCACGCTTTTTGTAAGCACGCGTGGTGGGGAAGGGGGCTGTCGAGTACTGATAGCCTTAGACCTAACACGTCGTAGAATCAGTGTCGATCCGTAATATTAGTAAGCAATATTGTAACTGACTATTTAAAATAAACCCAGTGTATCGAATAATTTCTGTGATTTCATTTGCACGATTTTACCCACCGACCTGCCCTCACACGATGTCTTAACCTAAGGGAATACATCCTGGGATTCGGTCGTGCTAATGAGATCACACGTAAAAACAATGCTAGTGAAAATGGCGGTTGAATTCTTGCAAAAAAGATTGCGGTGTCACATAGAAACTGTTGTAGTTCGTTTCTTCGACTACCCTCAGTCTTGAATAATGAAAAACCAGTCGGGAGCGGAACAGCGAGGAGGTTAGCAACAACCAAGGAGCTGAACAGGTCAAGGAGGCGCGTGTGAATGTGTGGACGTATCCATACACACGGATCTTTATGCCAATCTGGTGAGTCGTTTTCATTTTGTTATGACTATGGACAAGAGCGTTATTATTCTAAATTCTGGTTTTGTGTACGGTATGGCGTTCAGCGGATTGTCGGGGTGGCCCATGTCAGGTCATAGTTTCATGTTAGTTATCGCTGGTCAAGTTTTGGTGTTGTTGAAGGGTTATTATTCTGCTATCACTGGCAATAACCCTTGACTGGCCTCTGCTGACTACTATTATTGGCAGTTAGAACGAAATGGTGACAGTGGCGTATCTTTCTTACACTTCAGTCTGAAAATTATGATAATTCCAAATGAAATATTTTGATAAGTTTTGTAGTGTGATAGTTTAAATATCATAAACGGTAGGTACTATTGAATATATTTATGTATTCCTACTACCTACCTCCTTTCTAAAGAAATAATTTCATTCACATAATAAATGGGCAAGTTTGTATGTAGCTACAACATTCTTGTCAAGGACCTAAAATAGTGTGCAGAACTGTACCTTTTCTGTCTTTATGCGAATCTGTCCTTATGAGAATCTGTCCTTCTGATAATCTGTCTTTATGAGAATCTGTCCTTATGCGAACAAAGGACCAGGACGAAGAATAATTGCGAATGCTTTTCCACTCCCTGACTGCGAGATTCAACATGGCTTTGAGTATGTGAAATCAGAATCTGATGGCAGAGTACAAATGGAAAAATTTATTAATTACTTCGAAACATATTGGTTTAAGTCGCCTTTATTATTTATATAATTTATTGTACACCACAAAAAAAACATACAGGACAAACGTTCACAATAACAAGTGTACAATGGGCGGTCTTATCGCACTAGGCAATCTCTTACAGACAACATTTCGCATCATCAAATTAATCTACAGTAATAGGTGTATTTGGTGAACGCCATAGAACCACCAACATTTTAGAGACATTTACAAAATTAATAAACGTGTCAATAAGAATAATTGATGCGATTACTTAAAGTATTAGAGCATATTTATACATTAGAGATGATTCCAACAAAAAGAAGAAAGGATCAAATCATCAACGATGACTTCATTATTGACGTACAGTTACAAATTATAAATAAAGAAATTTCAATTGGTTACGCGTTAGAAAAAATGCGCACATAACAACCTGATGACTAAATTAAATTTTTGTTCTCAAAAGTGCTTTTAACTGCATACATCACTATTACCGTACCGTTTATCTGGCCGTATCCCTGGTGGATACGGCCAGATATACGGTGGGTCTGCACTGGGGCTGATGTATATCAGAACCCAGTAGATGCCTTGAAAGTATTATATTCCAGGATAGCGCAAAAATAAATTATGATTTGAAGACATTGAGATATTATGTACTAGAGAAGCTATCCTAAGTAAAGGACATGCTCCATTTTGATAAGAGTTTAAACTAAACTTCGCTGCAGCGCTGATACAATAATTAGCCGTCTAACAAAACAGTCTAAACACGCAGCGCTAGAGCGCTTCTAAGGTATAGTTTTCTCGCGATCAAAAAGACGGAAGCGCCGTGATTTTCATGGCGCTTACGCGTTTCGTTCAACATTCTGCAACAACTTGTCACTCATATAGACTAAACTGCTGACTGACTACAGAAGCGGTACCTACATAGCTTTATACCTAACAAGCTTCATTAGAATTCCAATAAAAAAAAATGAAATGACCTTCGTAAAGTAATATTTTATTAATAAAATAGTACATTAATATAATATTATATTTATGTACTTTTTTTTGGGATATTCCCACAGCACTATTCCCAAATCACTGCAACTCCTGAAAGCCAGAATCAATAGTGGCGACCAACAGAAATGCACCGAGGCAATGAAGCCCGACGAAGTCCCAGAGAATGAATTTAACGGTCTTGGATCCCGCAACGAAATTAATCAGAAAAGAATGGTGGAGGAGCAAGCAAAAATAAAAATTTCCAGTTCCCTCCATAACAAGTAGGAGACAGATCAAAAATAGGCACAAAGGGTCATTTACAACTAGGATAAGCCCTGTTGCCTGGCCCCACGGATAAAAATAGCATTAATATTAATGGGTCCTAACATTGTCAGGTGTTATATTTGATTCCAATAATAAATAGGTATGGCAAAAACGTTTGAACGCACGAAAATTTGTTCTAGTTATCACAAGATCCGTATAGTAAACATCTTCTGATGCAGCCTGTACATTATTCAACATATTGCATTAATTCTGCCAAAGAATACACTTCCATAAGATATGATGAGCAGATTGTACATATTCGCAGTCAGATCTAGAATACTGACATAAAGGCGAGGCAACGAGCATGAAGGAAAATAATTTACTTTTAAAGTTACCATGCCCTGTGAGAAATTGGGCAACAAAGTGTTGCCCAAGCCACGTCCTGGCCAGTCGCACGCGAACAGATGGAAAGAATTGGTGGAGGTGTCGGTCATTGATGGAATTATCCCACCTACATTGCCATTCGGATATAAGTTCCTCCCAGACGTCAATATGTGGTTCAAATAATCTAGAGATATTCTAACGGTCACTCCGCGTCCATGGTTTCTCGTGCTGTATAGTACATTGCAGCTCATCGTCGCACATCAAGGTTGACTGGAAGTACGCCAGCAAGTACCGATAAGGTCTCAGTACTAACCGTCCTGTTTGCTTTGAATAAGAATATCAAAGCTAAACGCTGACTTTGAAGTAATTTACGTCGTCCCATTATTTAGGTACTAGCTGTCCCCCGTGACTTCGCTCCCGTCAACTGGATACCTACATACCCTACCCTACCCTATACACCTACCCACCTATCATACCTACCAATTTGTTAAACTATTTATTTGAATAACCACAGTCAGTTCCTTTCTGAATCAACAAGGTAAGGATAAGGTTGTTATTTTCCGCTATAAAAACCAAAGTCAGCTAATTCTACCCACACTTGTTACACAAATTGTCACATCTTAATTTTTAGTCTATATGAGAAATGAGGCAACATGGCGTCCACCAAATATTTCAGTTTAATGATTATCTAGTTACTCATTGACAATAAATTTATTCCTTTGCATTTCGCCGTATTAGTTGAATTATAATTGCGAATCTTAAAACACACGACAGCATATTTAATGCATTTGAACGTTTTTTCGTTTAAAAACAAACAATGACATAAGCGCTCAAGATCTAGCAAGCAACTGAGTGAAGTGCGGCCGGCCGACCCCACATGAACCGAACACAGCAGTGATGTGTGGTGACTTCTCTAGTGCGTAGTACATTATTACCTCAATGTTTGAAGGCTATGGAAAGTCAGACCAGATTACTTATTTTATTGATATTTATTTTCGTAGCAAAATAAAAGTGAACTGTCTGATGTCAGATGCTAGCCGCCAGTTTGAAATAAGAACCTGTGCGGTAGTGTTTTTGTAAAAACCAACAGAAGAGGCCGTTTATGATGTGGCTCTCTGTGGTCGGCCTTGTGTATTTGATTTTCAAATACATTTCGCTCCAATTTAAGTTTGCCCCTTCTTCTTCTTAGCGTGTCGATGCCAAATATAAAAATTAAATATTGTGTTTGGCCCAGAATTCAGCCACGGCAACACCATTCGGTGACGCAGTCATAAGGTCTTCGCAAGTACAGGTGCCATGGCATGCTGTGAACTCCGTGAGATGGGCCATGGTCTGCGGAGAGATGCTGCACAAGCACTGAGGACTAGTGCCATCAGAGAACCCCCACCTGTGGAGGTTGTCCTTGCTGCGGCCAACCTGAGTGCGGAGTCTATTTAGGGTTTGCCAGGTCGACCACGGCAGAGTGTGCCCAGGTGGAAGGCTTTCCGATGGCCCGATGAAAATTTCAGGAGGCTTGAGTTTCTCTCGCCAAAGGTCGCATCTCGCCGAAGAGGAGATGCCATAGACATAGACATCACATAGGCCCACGCATCCTAGAAAACTTTTCCGGCTTTTTAGGCGCTGGGGCACTGAGCTGTAATTGTGCATTGGATGGCGTGGTTCGTTTTCTAATTTCGCCCTCTCTATGCAACTTGCTATAGTCCTACGAATTTCCGGAGGCGCGATGCCGATAATTGGATACAGCATTCGTACAGAGTGAGTCAGTTTGAGGCAGCCTGTGGCAATCCAGCACGTCTCATTTAGAGCTGTATCCACTAATTTGGAGAGGGCAGAGCGACTCCATACTGGACTTGCATATTCACCAGCGGAGAAACAGAGTGCCATGCCAGTCGTTCGCAGGACTTGAGGTGACGCCCCCCATATAGTGGACGTTAGGCGGCGAAGCAAGTTATTCCTTGAATGCACCTTACACTTGACATTCTCGCAGTTATTTCTGTAGTTGAGGGACCTGTCCAGAGTAATGCCGAGGTATTTTGGGTGGGTACTATGGAGGTTTGGCACCCCCTGCCATGAAATTTTAAGCGTTCGGCCCTCTTGTCTGTTACGTATGTGAAAGGCGCACGACTGTGTTTTTGAGGGATTTGGCTTCAGCGCGTTGTCAGCATAATATTGGCTGAGATCGGAAAAGGCAAAGAAGAAGAAGACCAATACCCCTATCGTGTTACCCAGATACTGGGTTGCGCAGGACAGATAAGCACTTGCTAAATGAAAATTTCTTATATTCTTCTGCACCCGGTTAGAATTGGAGCCGATTTCAACCTCGTTTGAAAGGCTCTTTAGATTGATCCAGTAGACAGATGTGAATGGATATTGAGTTTTCCAGGCTTACCTACCTAAATATAAATACCTTTCTAGCATTATCAGCCAGAAGTCCACTATTGTCCTGCTGGACTCAGGCTTCTCTAATTATTCACACACCATTTAATCCAGCCTAATTGCGCAAGTGAATTCGGCATGGCACGGGGTTTGACCGCCATCAATCGACCAATCACATGCGAGATGAAATACGTTTTGTGGATTTTCGTCCATGTGATTGGTCGATTGATGGGTTCAAATCCTTCGGCTTGCCGAATACACTTACGCAAATCCTCGCCACAATATAGTTTTGAAATTTTATAGTATAGGTACTTATTTATAGTTTAGGTTCGGTAATCCAGTACCTACATACGGTACAGATGTAGAAATTGATTTTTGTATGATATATATAGGCGACATCTTGTGCCAAACACGAGAACCAGCTTGGATGTGTCACCAATTGATCGTGTTTTGACACTGGATGGCGTTGGTATCTAGATGGTATTAAAGTGTTCATTATAAAATACGTATATTAGATATTTGTATTGTTGTATTAATTTAATTCAACAATCACACAATTCTACACATAATCAATACATTATTAATTTCTTATAAAATTGATTACATAAAGAAAACCATAGATATAATGCATCTTTTGGTTTATAAACGCTCAAGGTATATGGTTAGGAAGAATTACATTTCTTTTTTATTGCGAGTTCTTTGACCGGTTGCAAGCAAAAATATTTTATTACCGAAGGGGATAAATTGAACAAGATGACTCGTAGGCGGCAGGGAACCAGCCCCAAATATAAAGAAAGAATGTGTCAGCAGGCGCTGTGAGTATTGGTTGAATTAGTCTAAATTTTCATGCTTGTGAAATATGTGCGTATATGATGCTCAATATGTTTTTGACAGAGACCATAGAATTACCATATGGCACCTAGATTTACCTTAGGATAAGTTTAATTATATTATAAAAAAAGTGTAATGGTCAACTCAAAATAAGAGCGACAGTAGCAGTTCTCAGCAACAAGTTCCGAATGCCCATGATATTTTTGACCGGCAAGAAGCTGGATGGCAACTACACAGGTGGACGATGCTGATTGAGGTATCATACCTCTGGTATTAAAATTTCAGGGTAAAATATATTCTATCTGCAAGTAATTTTTGTGTATTTTATCAACATCAAGAAACTATAAAGACTGACTGTATGCCATGTTGTAAATTAAATTAGTTGACCAAACTATGTGACTTTTACTACTGTCAACCATCATGCGAAACCATCCCTCCAACTGTCTTATGCTGATCACCTACCCCTGAGTTAGCTGGTGAGTAGGGTAAAAATTCTACCTTATAATTTGTACGCCCAACGTGTCGCATGAAGCTTGATGGAAATACTTAACAAACTTACAATACGTACAACCAACGTGTCGCATTTAATTTGAAGTACTTATTTTGTGTCTACTATAACTTAAATACATAAGAATTTAACCAAACTATAATTTAACTTCATGATTGCTTAATTTAAAACTCATGTCTAACCACTCCAAACAGATGTCACGTGAGGTCGCAATACTGTTGAGGGTGCGTTAGTACATGTAGGGATATGATACGTCACGCGCCTACTGAACCTATAAGCCTAACAGTCCCTACGACTATAATCCCTATAAGCCCTACAGCCCTAACCTACCATATACCTAGTAGTGATATATAAATATATAAATAAGTTCAGGATGTCTGCACCATGCGACCTAAGGTTACAGACGGATAGTAGACAGGATGTCCAGGTTCGGGAAGGATAAACTCACTGCCAGCTCGCAGACTCACGAGACTGGGGGGCTGAGGGGTAATGAGACAAGAATATAAAATTCAAATCTGCTTTATTTTACAAGATGTACAGCTTATATACTAATTTAACTTAATACACACTATTATACAAAGTTGTATGTGTTTCATGCGTGTAAGATGCAACTCAGTCATTATTTTAACTAGGCCGCTCGTGTAGTCGTCGCCGGGCCAAGTGCTGATTCGATGTTCAAAGGTTAACATTGAACATTCTGGCGACTCCTCAGGGACAGGACCGTAGTTGGTACAGCTCAATGGTTTCGTATGGTCTGGCCTGGCCTTCTCCAGTTTGCTGTGCTTGAGTGGGCACCCTGCGTGGTATGCCGTACGGCTGCTCTGTTAGTTGCGTGTGTGGTATGTTGCTGACGATCGAGGGCAATTGAGTAGGTGGCGCAGTGTTTCTTCTCGCAGTAATGACGGCTCTAAGTCGATTCAACACCTGTGGACCAAAATAAATTAAAACAAATGCTAAAGTTATGATTATGAGTGAAGTACTGATGCTAGCTATGTATGTATGAGACTGTAACTGTTTCCAAATTGTGTTATCTAGTTGAGTCTGTAAGCTAGTTTCAGATGTGACTAAATGGTCAAAAATTCCTTTTGTCCTGTCTAACACTACTTCTTCTTTCGATATATCTTTAATGTTTGTTTGTAAAATCTGCGTATTAATGGAGAAATTCGTTGTTTTAGAATAAGAAGCTAGCACTGTCACAGTCGTTGTTCTTTTTGCAGCAAGTATGTTTTTAAGTGTTTTAATAACGCAATTCTCGGCGATATGTAGAACTCCAACATCGTGAATCGTTATTTCTTGTCTTTGTCCGTCACACACAATTGATATGGCTACTGGTTTTGTCGTTACGAAGAGCCAAGTGTTTTGCATGAATAATTGCTTCCATACAATATCTGTCGACATTTTGTAGATTTCTGACGTGCATTGAGTTTGTGTGTAGTTCTCAGTTCTAAAAAGTTGATCAACTATGCAATTTTTATTTAATTGCATGTTCTTGACAGCTACAGGATAGCAGACAAATTCTGTATTGCTATGAAGACAATCTTTAAATTCTTCTTGACTCAGTTCAAAGTAACGCTCGTTGTTGTAGTCGAACCCCATGAAAGTCTGCTGAATAGAGAAGCACTCGAACGATCCATCAGTTTTCCTCTCTGGAATAGGCGTGACATGTATGAGTGTATACTTTGTTACGTCGTGTATTGGAAAGTGAGCATATACTCTTATGTGAGTAGTATTTACATTCATCTCAGTCTGTATTATTTGATCCTGAATGATTTTTAAGTTTGATGGTAACTTTTGATTAGCCGTTTTTATTATGTTGCTGACATGTGTTGGTAAACCTGTATAGTAATCCATTATTTCATTGATGAAATTGTTTGCTAACTCATAGGCTTGCATTACTTGTATTTTAACGTGGTTGTTGTCAATCTTTTTATACCAAACATTGTTCTGATTCATAAATGATATTGCTTCATTTAGTTTTGCTTGGAATTTATCTAGCTTTTTTTTGATTTGCTCTTCAGTTTGGTTTACAGCTGTGATTGTAGATATCATTATTTTTGTTTGATGGTTGGCAGCATCAATAAGTTTCTGCTGGTTGTTATTTAATGTATCTATGTCTCTGTATACTTCGTCATTAACTCCAAACACCGATGTTAAGAGTTGACCTAATACACCTCTTTTCTTCCTATTATTTCTTATTTCTGTTAGGTATCCTTTTGTTGTCTTAAACTTTGTTTTTTCTTCGTTTAAATGGTGATAAAATTCGTTGCAATGCGTTTCGTACATGATTTTTTGCGTATTTATGCAAAATTGTTGGAATTGTGACGTTATTTTTTCAATCTTTCCTTGGTCTAGTTCTAAACTTTCTCTCTCGTAGTCTGTTTCAATTCTAAACATTCCTCGATTGATAGTTGCAGTTCCTATTTTTTCCACATACAATCCTGGATCTATATTTTTTAATGTGTATGTAGGCGTACTTGATACGGTGCCAATTAATAAAACAAGTATTGTTTGTAATAGTAAATCCTTTATCCAATTTTTCGGTGATCGTATACCTCTTCTGTTTGTGGTAGCTGTTGATATGTTACATTGTGTAGCCGTTTGTATGTCTTTACTCGTTGTACCAATTTCTTTGTTTTCGTTTACAGGATTTTGATCTCTTCTGTTCAGCTCCTGTTGATTTTTTAATTGTTACCACTCTAACTACCCCATCATTTCCCGGGTGGACTTCTGTGATTTTTGCCAACGGCCATTTACTTGGTTTTACATTGTCATCTTTTACTAGTATTACAGTTCCAATTTTAGCATTTTCATGTGCTTGTTTCCACTTGTATCTTTGCTGAAGTTGATGTAGATAGTCTTTTGTCCAACTGTTCCAAAAATCTTTTTTCATCTTTTGTATCTGTTTCCATCTATTCATTAAGTCAGTATTAATGTTTTCCATCGGATCTGGTGTTCCTACTGCTTCTCGGCCAATAAGAAAATGACTTGGAGTTAGTATAGTGTTGTCATTAACATCTTCGGTTTGCGCACACAATGGTCTTGAATTCAAACACGCTTCAATTTGGTGTAGTAAGGTGGTCATTTCCTCGTATGTTAGAGTCGTATCTCCGATTACTCGTCGTAAATGATGTTTCACTGACTTTACGCCAGCTTCCCAAATGCCACCGAAATGTGGAGATGACGGAGGAATAAAATGCCACTCAGTTCCTATGTTTGTTATTGCGCTTTGGAATTGCGGCGATTGCGTGATTTGTAATATTTCTTGATGTAAGAAGTTGGCTGCACCTACGAAATTTGTTGCATTGTCACTATACATGTGTGACACATGACCTCTACGTGCCATGAATCTGCGTAGCGCAGCGATAAATGTTTCTGTTGTCAAATCTCCCACCAATTCTAGGTGTATTGCTTTTGTTGCTAGGCATACAAAGACAGCAATGTATGACTTGTAAGACTTGTGACCTCTTCCTTTCATAGTTCTGGTTTGTATTGGACCTGCATAATCCACTCCAGTATGACTGAATGGATATGATTCCGTCACTCGTACTTTTGGTAGGATTCCCATTTTTTGCGAGTTTGTGTCTGCTTTGTATCGTATGCACTTCACACATTTGTTAATAACGCTCTTCACTTTTCTTTTTCCATTAATGATCCAGTATGTTTGTCGTAAATATGCTAATGTTAATTTGTTGCCTCCATGCAATGTTTTTAAATGTGCGTCTTGTATAATTAGTGACGTTACATGATGGTTGTATGGTAACAGTATTGGATGTTTCTGGTTGTAAGGCAATCCAGAGTTTTGTAACCTGCCTCCAACTCTTAGTAATCCATCCTCGTCTATAAATGGATCTAAAGTGGATAGCTTTTTATTTTTCTTCATAGGCTGTCCTCTTTGTATAGTTTTCAATTCTTCTTCGAATTCCTGTTGTTGTATTTTCAGAATTATTCGTTTTGTTACCTTTTTTAATTCAACGCAAGAAATTGGTTTATTTATTGTTTGCTTGTTTGCAAATCTATAGCAGTAAGATAACACCTTTAACATTTTATTTAAACTGGAAAATCTATTCCAGAGATCGTTCTTTTCTATCTCAGTTGTAACACTTGTAACTGTGTGACACTTTTTGATTTCCTCAGTCGGCTGTGGCATACGTCTCGTGGTGGGTATCTGATCGGTTTTTAACCATAGTGGACCATTCCACCATAAGGAATAGTTAACAAGTTTTTCTGGCTCAAGGCCTCTTGAAATGATATCAGCTGGGTTATCAGCAGATATTACATGGTTCCACTCTGCGTTCGGTACAAGTTGTCTAATTTGTGATACCCGATTAGCTACGAAAGTTTGCCAGCGTCCAGGCTCTCCTCTTATCCAGCCTAAGGTGATCATGGAATCCGTCCAACAAGATATCGTGATATTCTTACAATTGAGCGCTTCTTTAACTTTTCCGATCAAACTGGCTAGTAGGAGTGCTGCACATAACTCGAGACGAGGTAGAGTAGTCTTTTGTTTCTTCGGTGCCACTTTTGATTTTGCTTGTAATAATGTAATGTAGTAGTTGTTATTGATTTTTACACGGCTATATACGACCGCTCCGTAAGCTTTCTCGGACGCGTCGCTGAAACCATATAGTTCATTCTCTGTGCTATCAGTTATGTGACACCACCGCGGAATTTTTATTTTTTCTATACTTTTAAGGTGTTTTTGTACTTCAATCCATTTTTTCTGGAGTATGTTATCAACAGGTTGATCCCATCCTATCTCGTTAGTCCACAGTTCTTGTATAAGCAGCTTCAATTTAATTATAATTGGTGCTAACCAACCCAGGGGATCGAATATTTTCGCTACTTCTGACATAATCCATCTTTTTGTTGGTTTTTCTTTTTCCATTATAGTTATTTGAAAATAAAAACTGTCTTCCCGTGGTGACCATGAAATGCCTAATGACTTCCTGGACTCGTCTAATGGTAGCTTGAGTAGTTGATCGTCTTTGTCTTCCGCAGGTATATTTTCGAGGAGCTCTGAACTGTTTGACGACCATTTTCTAAGTTTAAAGCCACCCTTGTTTAACATGGATATTAGCTGACTTTGAAGTTCTTTAGCTGTGCTTTCCTGGGAATCTCCAGACAAAATATCATCCACGTAGAAATCTTGTAATGTAGCTTGACTCGCCATTGGGTAATTATCTTTTTCGTCTATGGCAAGTTGTTGTAGTGTTCGTACCGCAAGATAAGGTGCGCTAGTTGTACCGTATGTAACTGTTGTAAGTTCATATTCACTAATTGCTTGTTTGGGAGAAAGTCTCCATAATATTCTTTGATGTGCGAAGTCTAAATCATTAATTTTTATGAACCTGTACATTTTCATAATATCCGCCATGAAGGCAAACTTATGTTTTCGCCATCGTAGCAGTATAGTGGATAAATCTTGTTGTAGTCGTGGACCTTTATACATATTGTCGTTAAGGCTTATTTTTGTGCTGCTTTTGCTGCTCGCATCAAAAACCACGCGTAACTTTGTAGTAAGTGAGTCTTCCTTAATTACTGCCTGATGTGGTATGTAGTATTTTCCTAAGTTGTAGTTTTTTGTATCTACTTTTCTCATATGACCCATACGTAAATATTCGTTCATAAATTCAATGTATTGGTGTCGTAAATTTTCATTTTTTGCGAACTGTCGTTCTAGTTGTAAGAGGCGAGCAGCGGCCTTTTTGCGCGATTCGCCGTTTATGTTTAAGTTTAAGTTTGTATCCTTAAACGGAAGTCGTACCGTGTATGTTCCATCTAGGTTTCTTATCGTTGTTTCTTTATAGTAGTTTTCACAGGCCTGGTCGTCCTGTGTGAGTTTGTAGTTTTGTGGAATTTCTTCTAATTCCCAAAATTTCGTAAGTTGTCGTACCTCTTCAGTGCAAGCCACCATACTCAGTATTTTGGCTCCACTATTCGTGTCATCGGGATAAAATCCGGATAAAATCCACCCTAACTGTGTGTTTTGAGCGATAATTCCGTCCCGTAGTCTTTCGAAACCCTGTAGTAGTATTTTGCTATGGTCTTGGGCACCTAATATTATATCAATTGGTCCCTTTTTATAATAAGTTGGGTCAGCTATCAGCGCATTATCCAAGATTTTTTCTTGTAATTGTTTTAAGTCATGCCTTGGTAATGAACTTGTTAGTTTTGGTAGTATTATTAGCGTTACTGGCAGTTTATAATCGCTAGAGTACCTTGGTTGTAAAGTAATGTTGATTGTATGGTTTGATGTTTTTGGTTTTTCATCTCCGATTCCTTTTATTTCGGCTCGGATTTTTTGACGTGGGTAAGCCAGCAGTTGTGCCACTTCTTCAGTGCAAAATGAAGCTTCTGATCCTTGATCACATAACACTCTCAACAACTGCGGCGTCCCGTCATAAGAGGTAGTTTTTACTATAGCGGTAGCGAGTAAAGTTGTATTTTTAGTGTTGGTATTTGTTGCCGATAAATTCAACGTTGTTATATTTTGAGGCTTCTCTATTCCTACATTTTTTGTTGTGTATTTTTTGGCGTTATTACTATTTTGAAACGGTTTAGATTGGTGTAATAATGTGTTGTGCCCCTTATGTTGACAAATATCGCATTGTTTGTAAACTGCACTCACACACTGTTTCCGATCATCGTGATTTAAGCAACGCTTGCACATTCTTTTTTCCGTGACGGCTTTGTATCGGTCGCTGACGCATAACTCTTTGAAACTAGGGCAAGAATGAATACTATGATCCATACTTTGACAATGCCAACAGCGTTTATATTTTTCCGATGTTTGTTTATTACGTGATTGTTGACCGTTAGTATGTGATAACGACCCGTCAAATGACTTAAGACAACTGAAACGGTTTTCCATGAATTTCATCATCTCGTCGAAGGATTGTAATTTATTCCTGTTTTGTAACTGGTCTTCATACTTGGTATTTGTTTCCTCGTCCCATTTTCTACTGACTATTCTTATCAATAGAGGGCCCCAAGATGGTGTATTTATGCCTTGATTTTTCAGTGCCTCAAGACATTCATTTATAGTGTCGTGCATGTCTCGTAATTGTACCGCGTTTGCTCGTTGCATTTTAGGTAAATCTAATAATTTGTCAATAAACTTAGTAGCAATCATGCGCTCGTCTTCATATCTCTGCGTAAGCAATTTCCAAGCTGTTTCGTAATTTATTTCGCTAATTGTTAAGTGACGTATTAATCTTGCTGCGTCGCCTTTTACGTGTGTTTTAAGATACTGCATTTTCTCTGTAGAAGAAATTGAGTTATCTTCGTGAATTATTTTTCTAAATAAATCTTGGAATGTGTACCAAGAGTCATAGTTCCCCGCAAATATGGGAATATTTATTCGTGGAAGTTTTACTGACGATTTTGTCGACATAGCTTTTTCACCCGAGTTTTGGATTATTCTTGCTTCTAACAAATTTATGATAATGTCATAATCTGTCTGTGTATTCTCGAAGCAATTATCCTTGAAATAGCTATTGTCCAGTGTGCTTTCAGCCATCAGTAATTCGATGTGCGTCTCTTCAATTTCTAGCCATTGTTTTTGTAAGGTTTGTAATAGTGTTTGTAAATGCCATATTGGCTTATCCTGAGTAATGGATTCCTTAGCCTGAGATATTTTCTTGGATATCTGTGACATTCGGAACAGTTGTATAAACAGTTTTGGGCTACTGACAACCCCCTTGTCTTCATCTTCATCTAGAAGTCGTGGTTCATAAATACTTTGTACGTGTTGTAGTCTTTCCTCACATTTTCTGAGGTAGTTGATTCCTTCGTCATAACATTTCTTAATGTTACCAAAGTAGTTTGTAGTAATGTACTTATGAGTTGACAAGATCTCTTGATCTTGTAGTTTCAAGTGGTTTTCTTGAACTCGCTGGAAAACCTGGTCTAATATTTTCTCCCGTTCGTTGAGGTATTTTTCCGTTTTCCTTGTGGGCGAGTCCTTTTTCAGGTTTGAGACTATCCTTTTGATCTCACTGTAATCCGCTTCCTGGCTCCTGATTAGTTCGTTAACTTCCTGTATCTCCATAGTGCTCTTCTTTCCCACTTCTTTAACGGCCCTATCTACCTAACTCAATAGTCAAGTCTGTCAAAGTCAATTCCTACAGTAACAAGGGGACCGCGTGATTGAAAGAAATTTCAAATGCTCGAAGGACCAAAATGTCTAACCACTCCAAACAGATGTCACGTGAGGTCGCAATACTGTTGAGGGTGCGTTAGTACATGTAAGGATATGATACGTCACGCGCCTACTGAACCTATAAGCCTAACAGTCCCTACGACTATAATCCCTATAAGCCCTACAGCCCTAACCTACCATATACCTAGTAGTGATATATAAATATATAAATAAGTTCAGGATGTCTGCACCATGCGACCTAAGGTTACAGACGGATAGTAGACAGGATGTCCAGGTTCGGGAAGGATAAACTCACTGCCAGCTCGCAGACTCACGAGACTGATCAGAGATGGCTAAAGGTGTCTTGGCCACAGTGAGGGGTAATGAGACAAGAATATAAAATTCAAATCTGCTTTATTTTACAAGATGTACAGCTTATATACTAATTTAACTTAATACACACTATTATACAAAGTTGTATGTGTTTCATGCGTGTAAGATGCAACTCAGTCATTATTTTAACTAGGCCGCTCGTGTAGTCGTCGCCGGGCCAAGTGCTGATTCGATGTTCAAAGGTTAACATTGAACAACTCAAAATAACAAAAAAATTAACATTATATAAAATTTAAAAGTGCGGTTATAGTCACATGTTTTTATTTAAAAACTATAAACCATTTCACTGATAAATGTTTTGTTAAACTGAATATAAAACACTCTTATTTAACATAGTTATTGAAACTGTTAATGTATATACATGGAACAAACAATTGTTCTGTTCAACATGCTTATAGCATTACTTTAAACTAACAAAAGCAAAACTTTAACATTATATCGACATTTAAAAGTGGGGTTATAGTCACATGTTTTATTTAAACTATATGAATAGATAATTAGTTTTGAATATTTAGAACAAAAAAAGTGTTTTTGTTCAAGATGCATAAAGCAACATTTTTGGACTATCTTCATAAAGAAGAATGTATACATGTACTTAAATATTTTTATATTTTAACAGATCATAAAGCAACTGGAGACGTGGTCTGCAAGCAGTGTCGTTACCTGTGTAGTCTGTATCATATTGGAAGCATCAATTAAATTTGGGAGGTACTGTTACAATTATACGTATCGTAGCTCTTAATTGTTTAAACTAAAAATAAATATAATTTGATTTCAATATTCTTTTGGAAGATATTGATGCTAAAAGAAAATGTGGGACATCTATAATAACTATTTCATTATGAACCCACTGGCGCCCAATCTTATAATAAATAAAACAAACTATTTGAACCAATTTGTAGTGACTTATTAGGATTTTTTTACTGTGTCAACTAAAAGAAGCACAATTTAATAGTATATTCTGATCATTATAGTAGCTATGTTATGTCGATTTCTTCCTATACGGAATGCAACAGGCATGACTATGATAGAAATACTAGTGTTTCTTGTACACAAAATACCTAAATCAACGTTAGTAAAAATAAAGGTAATATAAATTAAAACTAAGAAAAAGGATAAAGATAATAAAACTGTGGTCCGGCTTCACACGACGTGGGCAGCTAACCAGGAAGGAAGACGTGGTAGGCCCTGGGTAGATAGATGAGCAGGCACCACGACGGCAATCGGATAGGCAGGCTGTAGAGTAGGCGGCAGGAATATGCGCGTGCTGAAACGGGCGCGCTGTGGCCGCGTAAGTCTGAAGACCTGTCTGCTACAGCTCATACACCAAGTGTGGTAGGTAGGCAGTAAGGAGCGTCGGGGATCGGACTGGGCGTTACACGCCGTAGATGCGCAGGTAAACGGTAGGTATGAAGGCTGGCAAATTATACACAGTTTAACACTATATATATTTATATATATATATTAAAAATTAGAGCACTTCAGATAATATTACACAAGCCGTAAGTATAGCCGTAGTAATAGTTTTAATGACTTTCAGATTCGATCGTACATTAAGTAGTATTCCGTAATCCACCGACTTTCGGCGTCCCGTCCAGATACAAAACTAAAAATTGACGCCCGTTTTTCTTCATTCTGGTTCTATCTCCATTTCAAATTCAAATTTCAATTAAGAAATAAAGACCAGAACGAATAGAAACGGTTCACAAAGGGGTCTGTCCACACTACCCTTATAATAGTGTAAACCTACCTTAAAGGAGGTTTAGTCCATGGTACCTATGTTACGGTCTATGGTTTTAAGAAAAATAAAATAGACAGACAGATGTCATGTCAGATGAAAATGTCACAATAGAAAAATATTGCAAGAATTACAAATTATCATTATAATTTAAGTTTCAGATATTAAAACAATCCGATATAACTTAGTACCGTACTTAGTAACGGTACTTAGTACCGTCATATGAACCAAGACCACGGTTTTTTTGAGTTTTGTAATACGAAAAAATTTAGACCATGGTTTTGCTGATAAGCCTGGACTTGATAGTACAGGTTTAAACCATGGTTTATTTCGTTTTTTGTAATAAGACTGATTAGGTTTTATTTTCATGTGTCAACTAAAAGAAACACAATTTGGTATTATACTCTGATCACTATAGTAGATATGTTATGTTGTTTCCTATACGGAGTGCCTAAAAGTGTCCATGTTAACAATGGTCCTCAATTGATTTACATACATTAATTTAAAATATGAAGATTCTCTAGTTAAAATCATTGTTGTGTTAATTAACTTCATATTTACACATAATTCAATAATAGAGGTGTAAATAGTTATAATTGAATATTTGCACGGAATTCAATAATGGAGGTGCAAATGTTTAATTAAGAAAGGGATGAATGAATGCTGATAGGGTATAAGGATTATTTTTTCAAAATTAATGCGTTAACAATCATTTAATAACTGGGTATGTGTATGGATGGATGAAAGGAAACACAATGATGCAAAAACTTAGTAGTATTCTGAATAAAAAACTTAACTAAAGTAGACATTTACCTACATATATACTGCTGTACATAGGTGCTCAATGTCGTTGCTGACTCGTAGTCACACCAGGTTATCACACCAGTGTGACAAACAGGATTTTTTTTTCTCGTTTGTCACACCACTGATTTTTCCACACCATGTATACAATAATTGCTAGTGCTACCTGTATATTCTAATAAAGTCGATCTGCTGGTGATGATGATTTTAGTTTTTATTCCGTTTTTAACGCAATATTTCAAGGAAATGGTCGACCCTTCTTGTTTTTTTTCGATGTCAATTTTCTTTTCATTGAATAATATTGTTAAAAATTTATTATTCAGTTACTTATGCCGAATCACCATGGCAAGTAACACGATTGAACAGCACGTTCAAATGATAAAATATCTGAATGAGCGATTCGAGCGTTTGGGTTTCTCTCGCAGGGGTGATGTGAATTGGCCACAAAGGTCATGCGATTTGACACCGCTGGACCTTTTCTTGTAGTTGCCCAAATTCAGCCGGATCTATGCAGAAGAGTCATTGATAAATGGACCACTCGGATCCGTGCCATTGTAAACAGCCGAGGCGGGCATTTGAACGATGTCATATCATACTCGTATTCCACACTTATTAGCACAAGTGTGCTTTCCAAATAAAAAAAGAATTTTGTTAATACCACAGCTTCTTTTATTTCATTTCAACATCTAACCGCCCTTATTGAAAAAAAATCGAGAGAAAAAGATCCTGTTTGTCATACTGTGTGATAATCTGGTGTGACTACGAGTCAGCACTCAAAACCCTTTAGTATAACTAGTACAGCACTACTTAGGAATAAATGGTGTGTAAAAATCAGTGGTGTGACAAACGAGAAAAAATATCCTGTTTGTCACACTGGTGTGATAACCTGGTGTCACTACGAGTCAGCACTCCTCAATGTAACCCTTGCTGATTTAAAAAAGCGGGTTTACTTTTCGTTGTGAATCTTAACTTTATTAGGTACTAGCTGAACCTCGCGGTTTCACTCGCATCTTTGATTACTACTCCGCTCCTATTAGTCATAGCGTGATGTTTTATAGCCTATAACCTTCCTCAATAATTGGGCTATCGTATAGTGAAATAATTTTTAAAATCGGACCAGTAGATCCTGAGATTAGCGCGTTCAAACAAACAAACAAACAAACTCTTCAGCTTTATAATATTAGTATAGATTATCCTACATCTATAAAATGAATGGGTACTTAATGTAACATTTGCTGATTTGAAAGGCTTTCTGTTTCGAATCTTAACTTGATTGAGTACTTGTCTACATTTACTTGTATACATATGAACAACTTGATACTTATAACACTTGCCGATTTAAAAAGCAGTGTTTATGTTGTTTGTAAAACTTAACTTGATCAGATATTGGTCTACACGTATATAATAAAAGGTTGAATATCTTTTGATTATAACCTGACTCTTATCATTTAACATACTTAAATGCTTGATGATTCAAACATTAACTTTAATAAACTTAGTTAAAAGCATAACTAAACTGACTACTTGGCGATTATGTTTAAATGGAAGGATGCTATTCATTACTATCTGTTTTGGGACAATCACTGAGTATGTCAAATTAGTTTTAGATGAGAGCAATCAAAGCCCTTATCTGCTAGTTAATGGACTATCACCAATGTATTAATATTTAGTACATTTTGTACCTAATTAGAAACTTAAAATTTGATAAATAAGTTTTGAACTTTACTTTTTATAAAACTTAATGTAGGTAGTTCTAATATTAATTAGATTTTATCTTGGACTGCCTCAATATCTGCTTGGGAGCATGTTAGTTTCACAATGTGTATTGATGGTAAGATGTACTGTTACAATTGATTTTTGTACGATATATATAGGCGACATCTTGTGCCAAACACGAGAACCAGCTTGGATGTGTCACCAGTTGATCGTTTTTTGACACTGGATGGCGTTGGTATCTGGATGGTATTAAAGTGTTCATTATAAAATACGTATATTAGATATTGTGTGTATTAATTTAATTCAACAATCATAATCAATAAATTATTAAATTCTTATAAAATTGATTACATAAAGAAAACCATAGATATAATGCATCTTTTGGTTTATAAACGCTCAAGGGCTATGGTTAGGAAGAATGACATTTCTTTTTTATTGCGAGTTCTTTGACCGGTTGCAAGCAAAAATATTTTATTACCGAAGGGGTTTAAATAAATTGAACAAGATGATTCGTAGGCGGCAGGGAACCAGCCCCGAATATAAATAAATAATGTGTCAGCAGGCGCTGTGAGTATTGGTTGAATTAGTCTAAATTTTCAAGCGTATATGATGCTCTTCATGCATTTTCTCCTTGACAGGGACCATAGGATTACCATATGGTACCTAGATTTACCTTAGGATAAGTTTAATTATATTATAAATAAAAGAGTAATGGCCAACTCAAAATAAGAGCGACAGCAGCAGTTCTCAGCAACAAGTTCCGAATGCCCATGATATTTTTGACCGGCAAGAAGCTGGATGGCAACTACACAGGTGGACGATGCTGATTGAGGTATCATACATCTGGTATTAAGATTTCAGGGTAAAATATATCCTATCTGCAAGTAATTTTTGTGTATTTTATCAACATCAAGAAACCTGACTGTATTCCATGTTGTAAATTAAATTAGTTGACCAAACTATGTGACTTTTACTACTGTCAACCATCATGCGAAACCATCCCTGCAACTGTCTCATGCTGATCACCTACTCCTGAGTTAGCTGGTGAGTAGAGTAAAAATTCTACCTTACACGGATACAGTTTTTATCAGACTTAAGAGCGCGGCGAAGCATGAATTGTCCATACAAACGTAATACCTAAATTATTTGTAATTTTAGCATATCTTGATATTCGGATTGAGACAGTATTTATTTAGGTTACTATGTCTTCTTTTTTTCTAAATTCTTACCTAAAATGAAGTTGTAGCGAATTCTATTTCGTATATTTTTACAGCGTAAATGACATGTTTTCTTTTTGATATTTCTGTATTATAAAAAACAATATCTATAATAATCTCGTAGCAGGAACATAACTCACATTATCAAATTACAAATAATTGAACAAACAATTTTAAAAACTTTAAGTTTTCATTCATAATTTTTGGTATTACGGAACACATCAAATTAATCACACATTTTCAATAGCTAGTATTGCTGTCGCGTCAAGCAAATGTCAATGTGTGCGTGGTCGCATTGCTCACGGTTGTGCTTGTGTATCGTTCGTACGGGGTTTGTTCGGGGCACTTCGTGTGTGTTTCACTGCTTGTTGTTACTGTTCTGTCGATTGTTTGTAGTCAGTATTAGAAGATTACTTTACTATGCTTTACGTGCGTGTTTATTTATTTTCTAAATTGTACTTATTTTAATATTTCTGACACTATTGACTTATGCTATGAACTTGGATTTGCCTTGTGATTTGAACTTTGGTATTGAGTAATCTACTTTTTTACGAACTTTGCGTTGTTTACGGACTTTGTTATTATTTACTATATGGTTCGGTTGCCGACATGGTCTCCGAACGTTGGGATGTTTCTCACAGGAAGTACCTATTTCCCAATGACATAATACAATAAGTTAAATTAATAGGTACCTTAGTATATCTATACTAATATTAGGTATAAAGCTAAAGAGTTTGTTTGTTTGTTTGAACGCGCTAATCTCAGGAACTAAAAAAAAGTAATTGGAATTGAAAAATTCTTTTTGTGTCCATTAATTGAGGAAGGCTTTAAGCTATATAACACGCTAAGACCAATAGGAGCGGAGCATAAATGTTTTTTTTTGCAAAAACGGGCAAAATATGCCTTTTTGAGAGCTTCCGTTGCATGCGTTGCGTACAATCATGTATGTAGGGTAGAGTAGGTAGCTAGATAGGGTAGGGTAGGTAGGTAGGTAGATTAGGTTAGGTAGCCAGATGGTGGGAGCGATGCCGCGCGGGACAGCTAGTTTTGTATAATTAGTATTTACATACCTACCTACCTATTCATCAACTTACGAAGCTTTGTTTTTTTCGTTTATTAATTCATGTCATGAGACAAAGCGGGCGTAGGTAATTATCTCAAGGACACCGCTAAGACTTACCTACATTGCTCCTCTTTACTTACTGTGACGTTAGTTCGGCCAGTTCGGCTCACCCATGGTAGGGTGACCATGCGATTGGACATGCCTGCACAAGCGCGGCTTTATGCTCTCGGTCCAGTTTTTGTTGGACTTTTTTGTAAAATTCCTTTGACAAAAAACTAAAAATCCAAATTCGTTCTAGTTTATTTAATTATTCTGGGATTTTATCTGGACTTCAGTGACCCTTACCCTGGGGAGATTCCAATAAACTTTGATAACTGGCTGGCTAATCGACTTCATAATAAACTGCAAAATATTTACAGAGCCACGACGATCAAGTAAAAAACGCCTTTTGCCATCAATTTTCAGAAAGAAACAATAAAAAAAATTAAGAAAATAACCGTGTTTAGTGTGGATCTTTGACACTATGTTTTCTGATTAACATTATTATATTTTTTGTTTTGGTTCAGTCGATAATATAATTATGGTCACCCTACACGACTATTCTATTCTATTCTATCTATAAATTAAGAACATAACAAAATAAACGTTTATTCAAAATCTTGTTATTTTTAATATTCTTTGCTCAGAGCGCTGTTATTTATCTATTCCTACTTATGCGTAAATAGGCATACGTAATACTTGCATTCATTATTTATTATAACAACACATGTTTGAGGTTTAGTAAAAGGAATACCTACATAAATAAGACAAAAGAACGCGGAAGCCGTTCGCGTCGCCCGACTTTCGAGTCGATAGGATAGGATGATTAGGTAGCGATATCTATCTGCTCACACACACACACACAGCTACGCACGGCGCACCGCGTGTGCGTGCAAACCGAGATAGCAATACTCCGAATGAATTTTTCACTCGCCTCGAATTGCATTTGCGAGCTTTGTTCGCCGCGCCCTTAATGCTTATGAAACTGACCACATCATATAAAATCAAAGTTCAGAGATTCCTTGCATAAATAAAGATTCCTCCAATCGCTTGCCATATCGCCGAATCCTCGACTACTCTTATCCAACTTGATGGCGCCGTCTCTTGTAATAAATAGATCATAAACCAATGATCGAATACATTAACAAACGCATCGACATTTCGCGGGCGATCTACCTTAGCTATCTCGCTCCCTTTCCATTTTCCCGGCTCCATTATGTACGCCTTTACCATGGACATTTCAGAGCGAATTAAACCTTGACCGTGAAAGGACTTCGTATCTCACCGCCAGCTCTTCATGCCACATGACTGAGGCCGAAGACTGATGCATCAGATTAGTTGGATTGCAGAGAACTTTATAAGCTGTGTTTATTAGCCACTTCGCGGATATAATACCGGCCAAGTGCTAGTCGGGCTCGCGCACGAAGGGTTCCATTATCGCAAAAAACGCACAATGCGGCACAACCGCAGTAATACGTAGTATCTCTAAGTAGTCTGTGAACACAACTAACTGTAAGATAATATATCAGGATTTACTCGTGTTTACGTTTGCCAATAGGAAGGACTTGGCGATTTCTATGAAGACTGTTGGTGGGTGATAATGGTCTACGAGAAACGAAGACGGTGATAATTTACTGCTGATACCCGTGGCATTTTAACTAAACTGTGGTGGGTCCCTGGAGTAAGTAGGTATGTATACTTATACAACAAATACAATACAAATACAAATATTTATTGGAACAAAATCATAATACAATTTTTGTGTACGTTAATACTGCGTTAGTTTAGTAAGTAACTGTGTCGCAGTTATTAGCGCCCACCCCAGGAGCGAAAATCCAACTTAGTTCCAAGACAAAATTTTCGTTAGACTAAAAGTAGAAACTAGACAGACATTTATAATAACAATAATAATAATTAATAATAATAATTATATTTTTGATTAAAGGCCATATTTAGCTAATTGTATAATTTAAACAAACAAAAATAGCATTTTAACAAAACATTATGGGTAAGTTAACTACCTATCAACTTATACGTTAACACATAAAACAATGATCGATTTTCATAGATTAGCTGCACTTATTACTTAATCTGCAATATTTATCTTCAACTATGTACCATTAAAACAATGATTGATTTGCAAAGATTACGTGGACTTGTTACTTAGATTGTAGTATTTCTCTTCAACAATGCACCGTTATCGGTGATGTATGCTGATCCAGTAATAGCCCTCGCTTTGTCGCTAGCAAGGAACAGCACCAAGTCACCTATCTCTGAAGGATCCGAAATTCTGCCAAGAGCTGTTATGTCCTCCATCTTTTTCCAGAAGCTGCCCACATCGGATTTAGCCACACCAAGACTCTGGACAATATCAGTTTTTACGGGCCCGGGATTCACATTGTTAACCCTGACGCCTTTGCCCGCAAAGTCCTGCGCTACGGACCTCATGAAATGATCCATTCCAGCCTTCGACGTATTGTAAGCGAAGTGTTGAGGCGAAATAACGTCTACGGCAGCAATACTAGAAATGTTGATAATGTTACCTTTAGTTTCGATAAGGTGTGGAGCAGCAAGGTGGGTCAAGTAGACTACCGAGCGAAGATTAGTTGACATGACTTTGTCGTAGACCTCCATCGCATTTCCATCCCAGATTACCGCCTTTCCAGCAATCCCAGCGTTGTTGATCAAAACGTCTATTTTTTGGAACTGAGTGATGGTATTGGATATTATTTTCTGGACATCATCGTTCTTAGTTACGTCGGCAATGACCATGATGGATTTCGCGCCAAGTGCTTGACATCTTGAGGCCACTTCTTTCAGCTTTGCTTGATTTCTTGCCACCAGGACAATGTTGGCTCCTTCTTCAGCGAATTTGATGGCTACAGCAGCACCGATGCCTGAACTGGCCCCCGTCACGATAACCACTTTGTCGGTAAAACTCATTTTGTCTCTGGTAAACTCGTCAAATCAAACAGTAAACACGAAATGCGGTAAGAAAAACGATTGTACAATTTATATGCGTTTCTTTATCAATCAACTCTTATTTTTGTTTTATCGTTAGTGGCCACGTATTGTGAACATGTGCTGTCTGATATAACAACAACAGACGAATGTTTGCCGGGCTTATGTTTGAGTACTGAAGACTATTAATACACACACTGGCAAAATTAGCGGAACAAAATACAAAAGACGTTTTTTTTTAAATATTGTCCTATTATTAGTTTATTTTATTAAACCTATATAAGTTTAATTTTTTAAACTTATATTGGGATAGGATTCGTTTCTTACACCTTTTTAAAATGACATCGTATTTAAAAGGTACATTTTGTGTGACTAACATGAAGTTGTGTGAAAACTGCACATTGTTGATTTTTAAGGTTACTTAGGAAAGTTATATAATATCGAGTATTTTTTCCACGTTATTTTAATGAAGTTTCCACCCACCTAGACATTGTGGTATTCTGATTTACAGATCCAAATTTTTAAGTCTATTTACAATTCAGATCACTATACAAACCATACCTTTTATATATCTTTTGATATTGTATCAACTCTTGTAACTCTTTTTTATGTAATCTTTGATATTTGTATTACCTGAAAAGCATACTTTTAGTTAACTTAATTTACATTGCTAATTTGTAAAATTTAAGATTATTTTATATTCTGACATTTTCATCTGACTTGACATCTGTCTGTCTAATTAATTTTCTTAAGCCATAGACATAGCATACCATGGACTAAAGCTTTTTAAAGCTCGTTGTAAATTATAATTTTTATTATAAGGACAGCGGCAGACTTGCCCTTGCCTTCTGTAAACCGATTCTTATTCGTTCTGGTGTTGATTTCTTAATTGAGATTTGAATTTGAAATTCAGAAGAGATGACACAGAACGATTGAAAAACGGGCGTCAGCTTTTTAGTTTTGAATCTGGACTGAACGCTGAAAGTCGGTTGACTAATTATTACTACGACGTGTACGATCGTATCTGAAAACTCTTTAAACTATAATATATACGGCTTGTGTAATAATATCTGAAGTGCTCTAGTTCAATATATATAAATATATAGTGTTATACTCTATATAATTTGCCCGCCTTCCTACCTACCGTTTACCTGCGTATCTACGGAGTGTAACGCCACAGTCCAATCCCCAACATTCCTTGCTGCCTACCAACTGCACGTGGTGTATGAGCTGTGGCAGACGAGTCTACAGAGACCTCACGGCCACAGCGCGCTCGTTTCAGCACGCGCATATTCCTGCTGCCTACACATCTACCTATCTGCCCGATTGCCTGCTCATTTGCCTACCTCAGGCATACGACGTCATCCTGCCCGACCTGCTGCCTGGGTGCGCACGCTGAACTCGATGATACACATCTCGCGGTAGCGCACCATCAGCCGTCCCATCACACCGTGCTACGTCGCCTGGTTAGCTGCCCACGTCGTGCGAAGGCGTGTAAGGATATAGAGTATGATGTGCGTCCTTACTTTTATACTATATATCCTTTTCCTTAATTTTAGTTTATAATTACATTTATTTTTACTAACGTGGGTAACGTTAGCTCGACTAAGCCTAACGTTACGCTAAAACATGTTGAGAATAATGGTATCCATTGTCTTGTGTGGTAGTCTCAATCATTCCTGTACAATGGCACTTCGCAGTGCATCCACATTGACAGGTGTAAGATTAATTTTGCCTTTCGTTTTATCAGAGTCCAAAAGTGTGCGATATTGACACTATTAACATAGACCGAACTTGAAAAAGTGGTATGTGGCCGAGCATTAACCTGGTTCAAAACGAAGTGACCTCTGATCAAAGTTCAAATTATATCATATTTTATTCATAAATAACACTTCTACAGCGATCTTCAATAAGATTTCCTCTTTCGATTACCACCAAGTCCGTACGAGCTCCAAAACATATCCTACCTGAATTCAATATTGTTCCTATACCATGCCACAGTAGTTTAAAAAATTACAGACTATGTATTTCTTGTTCATGATAAAACATTTAATGCAGTCCGTCAATTCCATATAAGATGATGACTGTCGCCAACGACCTTGAGGGAACAAAACGCGCACTCGTTTCACACCCACGTGACCGAAAATTTATTAGTTTTTTGTACTTTCTATGACTTAAAAAAAGCCTATCAAAATGTAGATATTCAAATTGTCTTTGAGATGGTGACAATTTTAATATAATACGCCCGGTGGTTTTGGTGCGTCTGAGTAGTCATCATTTCAAACGTTCGAGAACATCACAGTTTGAACATTCGATTATCCCTATATTTCACTATTCGAGTGAGCTCTTAATCATTTCAATGTATTCCTCTGTTACCCCATAATATATTTAATTATTCAAAATGTTCATTCCAGTTTCAATCCTTTTCTACGTCAAGTCATAAAATGGTCTACTTACAATATTTTAGAGTTGTATATTCATTAACATTTTTTAAATTAAAATCCTTTATAGTAGTAGTGTAGCAAACAGCATCTGTTTGTGTGTGCAAATGAACAGAGCAGTTCAATATGAACTGCCAAGCTGTTCAGTATGATTTTGCGATGTTGAACCAAATGCGGTTGGTAGGTGGTTAACTGTTATATTAATATTGCTAGTATTTAAGAAATAAAACTGATAAGTAGGACAAGTTTAAATATTGATTTCCACATAATTATGAAAATATTATTTATTACACTTCATATAATTAAACAAATATACATTACTATTATCTCCATTTGCACTGACCTAAATAATAGAATACACATATGCTTTTAGATTACACATTCACACTTAGATTTATAAGTAGGTTTAACATTATATAATCATTATTATGTAAACTAGGATCGTTCTTATCTTATCTTACTAACAAAACATATATTGGTATTATGCATTTATAGGTATACGACATTAAGTCGCATATATTGGTATGATGCATACAACTTATGATGTTAGATCAATCTGAATAATCTTTATAATGATGTTACCAAACTTGGACAATTTTTACTTTCTAAATTGAATACATAATTAATTTGGAAAATATCTTTTAACCATTTAAGAAAATATAGATTTATTTTTAAAAAGATCGGTAAAGTTGTCTTTATAATTAAAATATAGTACAAGACCCATAATAGTTTCCTAGTAATAAGATGTATAGTTTTAGAAGATAATAGTGTAGCGACCCTAGCGATGCGATTTGCTGAATTGCATGTTTTGATATTTGAAAGGAACGCCAGCGCCGGGCCGGGCTCGCCAGTCGCTTAAATACCTTCAAATTGCCACTTCATATTTTACTGTACGAATTGTAACTTAGTATTGTGAACCAAATTAAAAATTTCTCATATTCAGTATAAACCAAACTTGCTTATAATTTATCTGGAATTATGGACCCTATACATAACACGCACAACAGTTGGCGACCCGAACGTTTACAGAAAATAGTTTTGTGTTTTATTTTTTTGGGCCGTAAGCGATTCAGTGGCGACGTGGCAAGTGCGCGTTAGAAACCGCGTGGGTGCAAGTAACAGTGAATAGTCTCGAAACCAGTGAAACTACCACTACAATGACTACCCCAACAACAACCGGAGTAGCAGCGGTATCGGTGCAGTCGAGGATACCAGCAATCGCCAGGTTGCCCCAGGATACAGTGCGGCAAGTTACCGATATAATCGAAGCCCTGCCAGTTTCAGGTAAGTATGCAGCATTGAAGAAGCGTTTATTAGTGATTTATGAGGAAAGCACGGAGAAGCAATTCCAGAGGCTGATAGCGGAGCTAAAAAGGTTGTGGCTGAATCGTTTACCCCCGGGCGTGCGGGCGGTCCTGGCAGTGACTGGAGACACGAAACTTGAAAATCTCGCTGCAACGGCAGACAGAGTGATGGAAAACATAGGGACCGGTGAGATCGCGTCAATAGCACCGAGCACATCGGATTTGACTTGTGACATGAAGACGGATTTGGCCAAGCATCTCATGGCGCATTAACTGTGGAAATGAAAGAGATGCGTGGCGAAATTAATGATATCAGGAAGTGAGACGGGAACCGGGGACAAGACCGGAGAGGGCAGCGAGTGAAGGTCGTATCGCACACCGAGTTCTCCGAATTGGCTATGCAGACACCATTTTCATTACCGGGAAAATGCGCGGGCGTGCGAGTCACCGTGCAATTGGTCCAAAAAAGCAGCAGGGTGCGGAAAACTAGAGGCGGTGCAGTCATCATCGGTGGGAGATTTTACCGCGGGAAATCACCGCCTCTGCGTGCGAGATTTAAGAAGCAGTATTATGTACTCGTATCTAGTGGACACAGGTGCTAAAGTATCAATGATACCAGTGGTTAAAGTGAGAGGCAACAAAGTTAAACGTGAGTGTTCGTATAAGCTGTTCGCGGCGAATAACACTGAGATAAAATCTTATGGCGTAATTAACATAGAGCTTAATATAGGATTAAGAAGGAATTTTAAATGGCAATTTATTATATGTGACGTAAAAGAGGTCATTTTAGGAGCAGATTTCTTAGAGGCACACCAGCTGATAGTAGATTTGTATAAAAAACGTTTGATTGACGGGCGTACTAAGTTACTAAGTTAAGTAGGGAAGCATCCGTCGTAAAGTGTACGGAACCATCGGTTTCTAGCATACAGCTGAATAACACATACAGAGAATTACTAAAGGAATTTTCCAGCATTACCAAGCCAAATAACACACAAAGTTCGTACAAAGAATCATCTAGTCACAATGTATACCACCATACAGAAACAACAAGCCCTCCAGTTTTCACCCACGCTAGGCCATTGCCACCACATAGGTATAAATTGGTACAGGAGGAGTTTAAAGTAATGCAGGAGTTAGAAATTTGCAGGTCATCCAGCAGTCCTTGGGCGAGCGCGTTACACGTCGTGCCGAAAAAGGACGGACAGATCAGGCCCTGTGGTGACTATCGTGCTCTCAACGCGATCACGAAGCCAGACAGGTACTCGATACCAAGACTGCAGGATTTTACTTATGGGCTAGCAGGTAAGACAATTTTTGGAAAAATAGACATCAACCGGGCCTATCATAACATTTGTGTAGCACCACAGGATATCGGAAAAGCGGCGATCATTACTCTTTTCGGGCTTTTCGAGTTTCCGCGGATGTCGTTTGGCTTACGAAACGCAGCACAAACGTAACAAAGATTTATGAATAATACAATGTTGAAAAATATAGAATATCTAAAGGAAGGCCAAGAAAGCTCGTATTTATTTTGTTATATCGATGACCTTGTAATAGCCAGCGCCAATGACCAGCTTTTCAAAAAACACCTTATATTAATATTCGGTAGATTCGAGCAATACGGAATAACAATCAATTTAGCAAAATACGATTTAGGGTTTTCCCTAAATAGGAAGTAAATATAATTTTTAGGCTACAGCGCAAATAAGGACGGAATTAAGCCACTGGAAAATAAGATCGAGGTTATACAAAATTATCCGCGACCGGAAACAATCAAACAATTGCGACGATTGCTAGGGATGGTGAATTTTTATAGGTCCCATTTGAAACGAGCGGCGGAAAGCTAGGCGGACTTAAATAAATATTTGCACGGGGCCAAAAAGAAAGATAAGTCTAAAATAGAGTGGAACGATACAGCACTGGCTGCTTTCGAGAAGTGTAAGGCAAGCCTAAAAAGCGCTATTACGCTAGCTCATCCGGGAGAATCAGGCAAATTGGCACTAATGTGCGACGCATCAAACACTTGTGTGGGCGCAGTTTTACAACAGGAAACAAAAGGCAAATGGAAACCGCAAGGTATTTTTCGAAAAGACTATCAGCGGCACAACAAAAATACAGCACGTACGACCGCGAGCTGACAGCAGTGTATTTGGCAATCGTCCATTTCAGAAAGATGGTAGAAGGGCGCGAACTAACAATTTTTACAGACCATAGGCTTTTAACATACGCTTACAAAAATAGGCACGGATAGAGAAACACCAATGCGTATATGGCAGTTATTGTACATCAGTGAATTCACCGAGCGACATACAATACGTCACTGTCACCGAGAATGCGGTTGCTGACGCGCTATCACGAATAGAGTCCATTACTTGTGACACAAACATCGATTACAACGAAATCGCAGTGGCACAGGAAACAGACGCTCAAATGACACACATTTTAGCAAACTCAGAGGGCAACATTGTTTTAGAATAAATACATTCACCATTATGTAAAAGAAAGATATATTGTAGTATTACAAAGGACATGGTAAGGCCATACATTCCATTACAGTTCCGAAATACTGTTTTTCACACAGTTCATAATATAAGCCACCCAGGCGTTAGGGCCACACGATTACACGAAAGATGATCACAGCGGGGTGACCACAAGCTCTTAGAGTAAGGTTATTTTGATATCGAGTAAGTGACAGATGTATACACGTCATATACATCTGTCCCTTACTCGACCTCAAAATAACCTTACTCTAAGAGCTTGTGGTTACCCCCCAGGTCGTTATTTTTGGCCAGACATGAATAAAGACATCGCCAAATGGGCTAGATCGTGTATACCATGTCAGAAAGTAAAGGTGCACAGACACACCGTTTCAAAATTAGGCACATTTCCGATAACAGAACGATTTGATCACATACACGTAGACATAGCAGGGCCACTACTGACCACACAAGAAGGTTATCGATATTGTGTCACCGTCATAGATAGGTTTACTCGTTGGCCAGAGGCATTTCCGGTCAACGACATTACTGCAGACACAGTAGCTAAGGCGATCTATGAAGGATGGATATGTAGATTCGGGTGTCCTAAAACTCTAACCAGCGATCAGGGTAGGCAGTTCGAGAGCGATATTTTTAACCGACTTCGCAAAAAAGGAGGAGGTTATCAATTGTACTGTATGTTTTTTAATTTCTCTTCCTCAGAACTTGTTCCTGGGTGAACCGATTTTAATGATTCTTTTTTATTTGAATGCTGGTGCTTGTCATGTGGTCCCATTTATCAAATTATTAATATTATAAATTTGATCAAGATCTGATGAAGAACTTCGGAGATATACATCAGAACTCTTCAATAAATGACGGCAAATCACTCGGGATAGCTGCAATCGGATGTCTGTTTATTGTTTACATCATTTCATAACATAACATCACACTAGCACGCTCTAAAGGGGTACGCAGGTGTGAACAGTTCACCCTGGTATACTCTAATTCAACCGTTTTTGTTTAAGTTTCTTGTTTCTGAGTTAATCTATTCTAGCTTCACTTTGGAGAATTGGTCCGTTATGTATCTATATTTATATTATGATAATAACCATTTCCCACCTGTGACAAACAATAAAGGAATTTGAATTTGTACCCACAACTAAAAAGTGAAAATATAAAAAATATGTATTTTTTGTTAAAAAGGTTTTTTCGGCAGTTTGATGAAAATGTTAGGCATAAAGAAAATACGCACGACAGCATATCATCCACAGGGAAATGGTATGGTAGAAAGAATGCATCGTTCCCTTAAGGCAGCAATAAAGGCAAGCCTGTTAGGAAATAGGTTATGGGTTGACGAATTACCGACCGCATTGTTGGGACTTCGTGCAGTTTGCAAAAGCGACCAAAATGTAAGTTCGGCAGAATTGGTTTTAGGACACACGTTGCGTTAACCGGGCGATTTTTATCACGAGGCAAAGGAATCGCAAGTAGGACATCTGCCGAAATTTGTAAGCAAATTAAGAAATATAATTAATGACATGCGCCCACAGTCACGAGCGGATAGCGGCTCGCGGAAAATATTCATTCATAAAGATTTGAAAACTTGTACTCACATATTCGTAGGAATGACATGATAAGGAAGCCTACTATTGACACCGTCGTATAGGCCCATAACAGGTCATTAGCAGAAGCGAGAAGATTTTTGACATACAAAAGGACAACTGTCAATC